>OZ024695.1:18677573-20173988 GCA_964016905.1 Perithous albicinctus | reverse complement strand
ACTATTTTATTGTATATTTCAGGTGTGCTCTGCTACAGTCTAATGCACAGCAATGGTGGCTACAAGAACTCGGACAGTCATCAGAATTCATTGGACGATGATTCGGCACCGAGGTCAGGACCATACTTCGACACTGCAGCGTCGAGAAACGTGACAGCCCTTTATAGGGAAAACAACGTATCTCAATTGTCGAGTTAAGAACCTTGGCAACAAGACACAGGTAAGTGTCGGTGTTAAAATTATTGATATACATATCTTCGTTAGAAAATTCTCTAAGCCATGAAAAGAAAAAGAATGGATAATGCTCCTGCTGCTACTGTTGAATGGAGCAGGTGCGCTTATCCATACGATTTACATGGTCTCTACGTGTACACGATTTTTCACACATTCGGTGTATTCACCAGCGGCGAGGCAGCAAAATATCGAGTGTCAATATTTTAAAGGCATAATGGAGTCCACCGGCTGTTCCCGACAAACCGTAGGTGGTGAATCGAAAGTGCACTTCCACGAGCCCAGCCCTGTAGAGTCGAGTCGTACCGAGAGCTGGGTTCAACCAGCAGCCCTCCCCGACCTCTCGACTATGTCATTGACCAAAGTGCGCCGGTCGACTTTTTCCTCTTTCAGAATCAGCCCTCTGCCTCCATTTTTTTTTCTTTTTTACCTATAGTACACTATATAATATAATTGTCTCTGCTGCCTTTTCCTTCGCTTTGTTCGCTTTCGGATAACTATATTTTTTTTCTAAAATCGGTGCATACAGAAATAAAAGTGGCATGCGCAGCTGTAAAAATAACAAAAAATATATCTGGAGGTTCCAGCCTGAAAGTTTTTTGCTGAACAGTATATGTAGGAGTCGGTAGGCTTTAATTGTAATAAAAAAGAAGTACGTAAAAAACTTATTTGTCATTTTGATAGTTTTAGACTAATAACAAAAAATGTAAATTTACAATTTTTATTTACAAACAATATTACACACAGGTTTCTATACACGGAGAATAAAATGTGGGTGAGTTAATTGAATTCGACTGACATGGACTGTCAAGTAAATGCTTAATTGGAGCAAAAACATTTTTGGTTACTTCAACAGTCAGTCGGTTTAGCAGAGTAACACATGTTTGAGATGAACGAAAATTCAGCTGATCCGATTAAGAATTTGTCGTTCAATCCGTGTCCGTAGGATTTACTTGAACTAACTTATTTTATTTTCTCGTGTATTACGTAAAATCGTGATTTTAAATAGTTGCTGGATGCATAAAAATCAGAATTTCTTCTGTTTTAAGGGGTACGAGTCACTTAACATTTTTAAATCGAATGATTGTCTAATTTTCTATACTAACATCACTGATTTTTACCTGACTCTGTCCACTTAACGTTAAACCCACTCTGAGTAAATGTCATCCGACCAATGCCATTTAATTCGAAAAAAGTATTGAAATATAAAATAAATAATATATTGTAAAAAGGCTGTATTTGGTCAATAATAATACGGCCAGTATTTACCATCAATACATTTTACGATATTAACCGCTAGTGCACGCATCAAGTACCTCCCGATTCACTGATATTTCACGATGCTGTTGACACGCCTCCGATACACGATACACAAATATTCTCCAATTACTTTAACCGTAATATGTTTAAAATGCAAACGTAGTTTTGGCAAAATAACATGATCTAGAAATGGTGAAACACAATCGAATGCAAGATAATCTTTCATTATCAATGCCTAAAACAAGTCAAGATTTAAAAAAAAAATGTAATATACTTGTTTATTTTTCTATTTCAAACCTGTAACCTTTCAATAACATTAAAGTCGTTTTATTTTTTAAAAATATATTTAACAGTCTTTTTAAAAAATTGTCTTAACTTCTGGATCAAACCAGTCAACGGATTTTAGCTGACGAAGTTTTATTTTGTACGTGAGTAATTTTTTCCCTGGTCGGGAAAAAATCATAGGAATTAAATATGCAATGGAAGCTGGATTAACCATAAGTTATTCTTATTGTACAGAAAGTTGTAAATAAATAAGTGTTTCCTTTCACGTTAAAATGCATATTTTATTTGCAGAGCTCTCAAATAAAAATTACGATATATGGACTAGAAAGCACTCTCTCATGAAAAAAAAAAAAGGAACAAGACTTCGATAAGTACAATCCGTCATCATATTGCAAATTTACAGAACTTGGTTTGTACGTTACAAGATTACAATGCAAGTTTTTTTCCACAGCCATAGAATCATAAATAAAGAATATTTTGTACTCTTTTAGGTAACTTTGATGTCTTAATATATTGCACTGAAGTATACCATTTCATTGCATAAATATCTCGAGGAATATTTCAAACCATGTTCTGCTGTTTATCATATATTATACTCCGTATTCTATAAGATGTTATAATATAGAAGTATAAACATTCGACAAAGTTTTCTGTCTTCTCTTCTCTACAGTTCTCAGCTGAACCATAGTAGGTCACGTAGAATTGAGAAAAATCTCTGCAAAGTTCTCGAGCCTTTTCTCACATCAACGCCTATGTGATATTTATGATATTTTACGAGCACTAGCTTCAAGGGTGTTCTCAAAAAGAGCCTCATGGAAAAATGTGTCCACGAGTATAGGCCACCAGATTGTATTCAGAGATTAGGATGCATTCGCGTGAAGGCGGTGTCGTGAAAATATGCGATTTTTTTTTTTTTTAGAACGTAGGCTACACGCCCTTGTATTGGAAGGTGGTCGCATCGTTGCGGTCTCTAGCCATAAATCGTGAACGAGAAAACACGCCAAGTGTGTCTCCTCCAGAGTGGAAAAAGGGGAGGCGATCATTCGTTTCACAATCTTTTTCCATTATCCGTGCACGGGAACGCTGCGCGATGATGCTGGTGTCGGTATTCTCAGCACGTAACTGTCTAAACGCGATAACACGTGCCTCGATAAATTGCTATACACTTACAAAGGGAAGATTAAAAATATTTTATCACAATTTATTACACCATAGAAACAAACAAAAAAAAAGTAGAACTTCACGCATTGCTTCCTCATTAATTTCGACTTTTTCGCAAAGCCACCTGTATGAGGAAGCTTATATTTATCAATTTTGGTATCTGAGTTTAAATTTTGCATGTCACGCATACATACATTTTTTCCAAACCACTTTTCTCGACGTTTCGGACCGTTCTGAGTGTCGCAACATGAGGATCTCGAGAACAATCAAAATTTTCACGAAAACAAAGCTTCCTCCAAGAGGAAGCAAAAGGGCGTCATAAATACTCAATTGTTGATGGCGAGAGGCCCTCTTGCTGGAGGCGAGACAGAGATGCAACATCAGTAACAAACTGAGATAGCTGTGGTGTATATAGTGCAATGACGAGAGAGCAAGTATTTGATTTAGCAGATCGAGTTTGCGTAGCAATCGTGCAGCGACGTTGCGCGAATTCACTCCGAGCGTTAAAGCACGTGGGAGACTCTACCCTCGAGTCTCGAGACCACGTTCAAGAATTAACGAAGACGTCTTATCGTATGTACCTCGTATACTAGCCTGCGCTTCTGCGATTGCGAATATATAGGTATTTCACTTACAAGGGGCTCTGTTCAAATTGAGATAGAAGCAGTAAATATTCATCACTTTTGTACATCGCGGAATGTTGAAATAAAACCACAGAAGAATTGTAAGCCGAGATGAGATTTATTTAATTTTCGGATTGGTTTTCAAACTTATTTAATTAGGCAGGACTTAAAATATGTAAAAAAAGGTGTGTTCATTAAAAATGACCATATCAGTTTTTTTTTAAATCAATAGCTTCACAAGAAAAGTGTTGCCCTGCCTTTTTTACTCTCTAAATATAGAAAGTGATTGTTTGATAAAAACTTATCATGAAAACTCGGATACCAATTGTAGTCCAGGTTCTCGCTGTGTCGTTCTAGTCGACACCCTGGCATAGTCTCGGATTAAATGCTTTATACATGCATAAACTTATATCATTTCTCGCGTTCCAGTTTAAGAGAACTTACGTGCATGGTTTGACTTACATGTGGCATGACGCGCAAGACTGAGGTGACTATACTTCGCGATGTAACCCAACACGTAGTGCTTACGTAACGTGCAATCTATGGTTACACGTCATAAATTTGAAGCACGTGTAGACTGCGAAGTACACAGGCATGCCAGTAAAGCTGCGGCAATTATTTGTGAAGCGTACTGCAGAGGCAGAGAGCACACGACCAACAGCAAAACCAGCAACTCGTCTCATCTGTTTTCTTCATCCACCGTTTCTTTCTCGTTCTCTTTATCCGAGTCGTTCTCCCAACTTCCACCCTCCGTTTTTTTTTTTTTTTTTATTCGCACTGCCGATGGAGGGAGAGAACACTTTTACGAGGCAGGGTCCCCTTTTTCACACTTATTTCGTGGTTGGCACTCTCTCTTTCTGATTCTCTCTTATATGCCCAGACCATGCACTTTCCTTCACGACGACGCGTTCGTGCTCACTCGTCTGCAAGCTTGGTCGTCACCACAAAACCCCACAGTCTGCTGCATCCAACCACCGGAAGAACCAGATGTGCTGCCTGTGCAAGCGCAAAGCCAAAAGGAGTGCACGTATACGACAAACGGGACGCTCTCAACGCAAACGTTTCTTTTGAAAAAGAACAGTAGCTCGAGAAAGACCTAGATATATTTGCTTTACCCACCCAACGGTACGCTGTCTCTTGGCTGGGAATATACAAAGATATCTCCGAAGTAATGTTTTTCCCTGCTTAAGTTCCACTGTTAGTCGCGAAAATCAACAGCAATATTAATATTCACGACATCCTGTAGAAGAAAAGAGTCTGCGATGAAACGCGAAGACATTCGATCCACACAATCCGATTCTCAAATTCAACGTAAATTTCGAAACTGGCATTAGAAGACTATAAGTGTCAACATTTATTACAAACCTATATTGTAGTAGATATACCTCATCGATATGCGTTGACAAATCGTATTGATAAATTGTAGCAACATCTCATGGATTTCCCAAAGATTTTCGCTTTACAATATTGTGTCTAAGGTGCGACTTCGACAAATCGTTAAACTCACGAAGGATTGGTGTGCAAATTGTGAAATAAACAAAGGCATTCTTTTAGTTAACTCATTGCCCAATGGCTTTTTTCAAAAATTTATTCTTCAGTTAATGACAGTTATTTTCATTATTCTCCTCGGCATTGATAAAAACGCGATTATCGATTGATAATTGATATTAATTTTGTCGATAATCCCTTAGGATGTCCACAAAATTTGTCGTGTTAGATTTTTCAGAGTCCTGAGTGAGAGTGACTCCGGACTTATAGTAGACTTTGGGTTCACATGTAGTTTTTTAATATCAGATTCGGTCAATGTTGAAGTCTAAAATCGTCTGAGTAATGAAACTTCTGGTAGATGCACGTTATAGATCATATCCAATCAGCCATAGACCAGATGGCTTAAATTTGATGTCTCTGGCGAAACTATTCGAAACGAATTACAAGTTATATATCGACAGTTCGGATCCGTGTAGCGCTTAGGATAGAATTTAAAAAATCATAATTGTATAGTCTGATATCGACTAAAAAATTATCGGCTGTAAATATTATCGTAATTACATTACGAATTATCGTAAGAATCATATGTTATAACAGAATTGAACAATGAATAGAAACACACTATAATTAAAAATTCAATTCGCACTCTTTGCCGAAATGTAAATGTTTTTGTTGTCTGTCTAAGAAAAAGAAAACAACGTCATCAATCATGCCAACACGGTACCCGGTTTACCGTGTAATATTAAAGGAGGGATGTAAAAATATGTCGACAGGTTTCAGGCTTGTCCCACATATATCCCTGCCATAGCAGGATATTTCACATGAAGGGATAAACAACCACTAGTGATGTAATATACATCTCTCGGTATATAGGTATATTTACCCTTGACGGTCACGTCGACAAGGACGACCCCTCAGGAAGCAAAGAGGGATTAGAAACTCAATTAAGCTAAAAGGCATCTGAGCGAACGGGCTTTTGCTCCCTCCGGCGCTGCTTTATCCGTCCTTCGCGCTTATTCGCCGGTGAATTTGTATGAACGAATTTCGTTTCACGGTCCCACGAGTCGACGTAAATACCGCGGTGTATCATCCTCGAAAGGGATGTTGGATGGTCGGTGGTAAACTGGCTGCTGGTCGTGCAGTCTATAAGCTTCACGGCGCGGCGTCAACCATGGACCTGCAGAGCGCGCACAATTGCCCCATCGTTTCGCCAGCCATCAATTATCCATTGTATTCCGCCCACGGGAAACCCCACTGCCGACGTTCCTATCAACTTACGTGCCTCCCAAGCAGCGTCCCGTGGCTCTCCTCTGCCTAGCTGACTATAAACGACTCACACTACTAGTCTATGACCCTAGCAAATAGTCCGCCAGGCGCCAACCTCGCTCGGACTGCATTGTCCGGCCCGATACCAGACTCTCACATACGCCAGTTCTTCATCTATGTAAGGGGCTTAAAACTAGAAAGGAGAGTTCATTCCTGATAATCATGGTTGAGAATATAAATATTAATAAGCTTAACGAGGCGGAATTAATTAATTAAAAACGCAGAGTAATATATGGTGAAATGATTCGGTGATTAAACTTAAGGTAAGAACATTATTTTTAGTAGCTACAGAGATAATAATTAGATGTACAGAGGTATGTATTAGAGACCATTTATCGTTATAACTGGACGAAGAGTAATCAGGACTAATTAGCTAGATAGGTTTATAGTTACCAGGCATTCATAAAGGTTCTGGCGAAACGAGAAAAAATGGGATTGTAAATTGTTCCATAGGATAGGGAGATACAAGATTTTTGCTGCGTTTCAATTTCATTAAGTAGCTAAATAATTGCACAGAACACGTCAGTTGACTATTCCAAAAAACGAGCAAGCGCTGTTCTGGTCCATTTTAATTTAAATATTTGCTTTCTCTCAACGTAGCACGATTCTGTGTCAACGTGGACTGTGTTTGGTCGTTTTTATTTTATTTTTATTAGTTTTACCGCTGATATGTTTTACGTGATACAAATAATTATGTTCGTTTATTTTGTAATTATTTGGCTAGATTACTTTTAACAAACTATGAAAATTATTTCCTCTTACTTGGATCTTCCACACCGGGAAAGCTGAAGCACTTAATGCAGAATTATCTGAGAGGTAAAAATGATAAAACTATAAAGAAGCAATGTGTAAAGATTTAATTTACATTTTTTCTTATATTTAAATTCATACATTAATAAATGCTTTAATCTTTGTTCTTCGTCTATAAATATCACATTAATATGAAAGCTTTCGGCCATTTTCCAAATCTCGTTACGTTAAAGTTGAAAACGAGAAGTTCGTTCACTGATTTATATATATTTTTTTTTTCGAACTTCGTGTTACTATTTTTCCGCGGATTTTTATACTTCAACCTGACTAGTCCCATTACCCTTCGATGTAACGAGTCTTTCGGATTAAAGCGAGGAATCGTGTATCCCCAAAAGTATATATGTACATTTACTACATGGTACACTGCTATACGAAGGACCAGTGAAGCAGAGAATGTATACAATGGTAGGAGGTATATTCGGTAGGCAAAGCCACCCCTCCGCCCATTGCACGTTCACGTGTGGGATTGCGTTGCTGGCCGTTTTGTGTCTACTCGGTGCATGTCTACTCGCTCTGTCTTTCCAACTCCTCCCTCGATTCTACTTTGCGGTGCTACCATTCCCGTGATTCCCCGTACAAGAGAGAGAGAGAGAGAGGAAAAGCGTACCAGCGCGCCCGGCTTACCGGGATATCTCACGACACGTTTACGTTATAGTACAAGTTGGGTTATCTGTATTTATCGTTCATTTCGTCGTCCCAATTCCTTCCCTCACGCTTTCGTTTCCAGTTCCCGGAGCATGCAAAACGCCAGGGCTACACCGAGAGAGCGACAGGATTACGTGAGAGAGTCGTGTGGCTCGCTGTCTCATCCGCCTGCATTTGTTTGTTACCTAGGAGCACAAGTCCGTTTGTGCCATTTCTCCTGAAACATCACGCGAAAACCATATACTTCGGACTCGCTCTCTATGATTCCAGTCTTGCGAAAAATACAGGAAGTTATCCCACAAATTTCCTTCCCTAATCCTCGAGCTGTGTGTTACTTTATTTTCGTTGGTGTAGCTAGTAAAATATTGGATTGGAACTGTGTCCGTAATAACAGGGTATATACCGTTCCAATTTTTCGTACCATATCGTGCCATATGGAAGTTCTGCAAAACAGAAGGTAGGATTTCCCAATTTTCACAGAAGCTTCATGTCGGATCGATGACGCCAACACCTACTGGCGATTTTCTTTATCCCTGAGGCTGCCCGGCGTCGCGGTAGTGAAGACACCACACCACTTCCGGGTCGCTCCAACGTAAGTGGATTGCCAAGATAGGAGGAACTGGAAACACGCAGGCAAACCCTTCCAAAGACAGCTTTGGCTTATATACACTACTCAAGGTATCGTCGTCTTTTCCTTCTCATCCCTTTTATCCAGCTTTTGCCCAGTGAAAACTCTTACCAAGACATCTCCATACTCTCAACTTCTGACACGAGACAATCGCGCGTCTGATTTTCTGGTACATGTGGCAGAATAGCCCGTATGACCAAGAAAATACCGAGCACGTACTAGCAAAGGGAGAGTCTCTCTCTCTCAACTAGCGCTGCATTTGCTGTTCTACATATCTGATGTAGATACTCAGAACACATGCCAGACAGCACACACGGATCTTTACTCGTTGCTGACGCTTCTGTGTTCAACTCTCCTGACGCATTAGCAACGCTCAAGTGCATATATGCCGCTTGGATAATCTTGTTTATATCTCCAGTATACAATGTAGACAAATTACACAGTTGTTGGCCAGCCATCAGCGACTGGCAGGCTCTCTACTGAATGCTGTTGGTTAGAAAGGGATGTCTCTATACCTGCACTATAACTGTATAGCCGGTTTGTCTATGTGGCCAAGAACTGGATAATTTTCATGGTCTTACCCGCAAGCATACATGCACGCACTGAGCGTATATCTAACTCTTGTAAAGGTTATCAAGCGTGTATATCATGTACTCTGGTAGCAGAAACAGAAGGCAGTCTGACAGAATTCGATATGCAATTCTCGGGAGATCCTTGGGCGTACAGTCTGAGTGAATGGCAAAAAGCTCAAAATGAAAGATGGTTTTTCCCCATTTGCCACAATTGGATCGGCATTCTGTCAGCTAACTCGTTTTCTTTCATTTTTCCTTCCGTCTTCTATTCTGCGTGAATTGTTTAGCATGCTGTTTATTTTCGTCAAAACCAAGCTTCCTCTATTATGAGGGAAGCAAAAGGTAAATATATTGTTGGAATATCTACTTCCATTGACAGAACTCGCAATATCCAACAAAGCCGATCATTTATATAATTCTTACATATTACAAGAAATAAATAATTTAATGTCTGTACCATGAAATAATTTCACCTTGATTCAAGAGCCCCGGGAATATCTCTAGCATAATCAAGTCTCCCTAAACACAGTTCTACCAATTTACATGAACCATGGAACGACCATCCAGCTTTAAATGACGGTAAAACAGGACAGTCGGGAATGCCAAGTATAAAATGGCTTTATCCGTAATTGTGTAGTATTGGTAATGTTGGTAAGCCAGATGAACTTCCATCTCATTGTCATTTTATGTTGTTTGAAGAGTTTTAGACGTATCGTAAAGGATTGTGCAAAAATCGGTCGACTGAAAATTCGTACAACTACCATGAAAACGGTGGCGTGCAAGGTTCTTCTGGTGGATAGCGGTATGGAGCACACGATTTCTATCTCAATCTTCCGTCCTTCGCATTCGCTTTCACCGGGTTTCGATAAAATTAGGTTATTCCACAAAGAAGGGCGATCCTCTTTCTATGTTGGTCTTTCTCTATGGGTTGCTCGTAAGAAGAAACCCCCCAAGCGAGAAGCAAAAGCAGTGAGAGTAAAGCCGAGAGAAAAGTTCTCTGGTTCGCCGCAATCTTTGTCCCGGTGGAATCGAAAGGCTGTGCAATATCGGCCCGGGCTACCGCCAGACCACCATCTACTACTTCCTTTCCTTTAGCCCTTGATTCTCCTTGCCTTCTTTTGCCAACGACAAAACCGTTTGAAAATTCATCCAATAAGCGAGCTGAGGGCAGAGCTACATTTTTCATTAGCATTGTTTCTTCAGTGGTACGCGACGAACCTCGAATTGTGTGTATTTCTCTGTCCCGATTGTAGAGTTCCCATGAGACTCCTTCATTCAACTGGCTGGTTACTGACGGTTCAATTTCCTTGTTATTAAAGGAGTTATTATTTACTCACCAATCAAGATGAAATAATTTTTGTTTAGTCTGCAACCACTTCTGGCCCAGGAGGTTCAAGGTAAAACATTTTCAATCTTGGAATATCGGTTTTGTGTTCAACAGGTACAAAAACGACGTCTGTTGATGTCACATTGATATCGCTGTGGTGCTAGCTCGATATTTACTACATGTGAACAAAACCACCACATGATTCTGGCTGATGTTGTACCAGCTGCTTACCGTATAGACATTTCTAGATCCGGAATGGCTCAATTTAACTCTCACCAGCGGTCATAAAAATCCAAAAGTAAGATAGAAAAGTGTATGATCGGTCAAAGAGAACACCAAGCGCACTGATTTCAAACTTCCGTATCTTAAAAAGTAGTCAACCACGATTGAACCCTAAATGAGACGTCTCGAAAATTGAGAAAAAAAGAACAAATCGAAAATCCAATAAATCAACGTGGACAACAAAACAATTCTGTCATCTCATTTTGTTGATTTTTTAGTGTTCAGGACGAGAAAAATTGTTGTCACAAAAAAAGCCTCATATTTATTATGTTAAGAGTAACAAAAAATGTTTGGTTAGATCAACGATATTTTTGTTACGACAAAAAAACCTTTTTTCTGAGTGCAGTACTAAAGGTCAAAAATAAAGAGGCCATGCGAGTCAAGAGCAAGAATAGCACCTGGAAAAGAGAGTGGGCGAAAGAGAGAAGAGATGGAATAAAACAATGTGCTGCCCTATGTTGGAGGAAAAAGCCTCTTTTCTACACCTTTCTGTCTCTGGCGCTCTCACGATAACGGTGGATTGTCGGTGGCGAGCCGAAAGGACATTTGGAATATCTCCCCTGTGCTCTACCGTCTCTCGACAAAGTGGAATATTCATTCTGCTTAGCAGACACTAGGCTCTTCGTCGAAAATAGGATCTGGGATCAAGTCTGGTAGCGTAACGTTGCCGAGCCCTCTGCCACCCTGGGATTCGGGAATAATCCTCCAGTTGGCTTCCGACAGCTGGCCTCTACTATATAGCTCTCCAGTCTTTTCCCTCCTCTCTCGATAGTTGTATTGCTGGGAATCGCAGATTCACTTCCCACTCACTTGTGAAGAGCTTCGAAATCCGCCTGAAACTAGGAAACATCGACTTAATCGAAATATCTATAGTGTACTTATTGGAATTCATTTGACTGGGAATCATCTATTCGAAAAGTCAGGACGCATCCCAATTTTCTAAGTAGTGACGAGCGCCTATGTTACATATTTCTTTCTATTGCCATGTATTTCTCTCTATGAAATTAACTATTTGAAAACCACAAGGCGTCGAGGAAAAGGGGATAGTAATATACTATCCATCATCCTGATAGAGTACGTCCTTACTGTTTGACTGGTAGTGCACATGTGGTAGCTTTTCCGGCAGAAAAGAGATTGATGTTAATATATACAACGCCCACGTCGTCTTGCATATGACATATAGTGACATAGTAGCTCGATCAGTGAAGCGTACCAATAGTCAGGGATTTTATGATAAATAACAAATATTTATAATTGGTAATCAGATCTCTGGAATAACACCGGTTAGTTCCATAAATTAAACACTCTAATTCGTGTTATGCTTTATGTTTTATTACAATGGATTGACAAAAAAAAATTGTAAACTCTTAATTTTTCATTTTCACCTAAACGATCGAAAATCGATCGTTCGACATGTCAATTGTTTTGATCAAAATATGATCTATCAATCTATATCATGGAAAGACTTGATCTCATCACATTGGGACGATTGTAATTGAAATAAATTGTGGGTAAAGCAGTCCAATGTCAAACTATATGCACAAGATAATACAGACTACATGCATCAAGAAGAGGTGAGTTGGAGAAACCGTAAACGTGAGCCTGGAGATTCCACGGTGAGACCGCGACTTGTGCTTCTATGCCTTTTATGAGGGTCTCGTTAAAAGCTCGGGAAATGCACTAAAACGGAGAACGGTGGTGGGCGCGTAAGGGTCGCAAAGGAAGGAAGGGTCGCTGCATTGTGGCTCTCGGGATAGCTGCAGGTGTTGTTTATAGAGCTTAAAAAAAGGCGTGAAGGAGCACGAGGTAGCCATGTGTACTTCTTAATGGTTGGGGCGCGGTGAATCGCGTCAACCGGTTAGGTACGCTGAGGCTGGAATAAGAAGGCTGTGGGAAGCACGAAGAAAGGTCGCGAAAAGGAAAGTCTCTTCTACCCTATATAAGATGAAAACAGTAAAGGCAAAAAGGTAGCGAAGTGGAATGCGGAAATGGGAATAGGAAAACAGGAGTGTTACCCAAGAACAGGAAGTTTTCACAAAAAGTGTTGAAAGTTTCTGGTAAACCAAGGATAAATAATGCGCGATCACGTTCAAGTCCTCTTAAGAATTAAAGCTGTGAAAGCGAGCGAAGCAATTTCCAACGATAATTAATTTTCGCCTGTGTCTAAATTGCGAATTTCTATGGGCGTTACTTTTGATTCGCGGAGCATCGCTTTTATTAGCGGTATTCCAACGAAACAAGCAGTACACATCTACTGAAATTAATGGTGCTTCACGGCGGTCAACCATGTCTGGCCGTGTAAAAAGCATGAACTCGGCCGTCAAGGGTTAGAACCAGGAGAGGAGACGAAAAACTATCAGCCATTCCATATGGGACATAGGACATCCCAGTTTCGCGTGGTTGCAAAAAAAGGTTAAGCAATTTGACTAAATTATTAGGTTAGAATGTTAAGAACATTTACAAATTATTTCTGCTCTTAATGGTACTTCATTCTGAATTACAGTTCCAGGGTTTTAAAAAGATTTTTCGATTCGCTGTGTATTGTAAAGATATCCATTGTACGAAAAAAAAAAACTTCAACATGTACTTTTTGCATACATTTTTTATTCATCTCCGCTAAAAATAATATCCATGCATTGATGAGTGACAGTTTATAAAACTTAAGAATCTTATATTTTTGGTAAAAGTTTTTGACAACTGTTAAACAATGTGTTCACCCTTTTTGAAACACCGCGAAACCACTTCCCGTGGTATGCCTCATATATAATATATGTATATATATATACTTCGCTCGAGGCGAGTGGTAAGGTGAGTAAGACACTCTATTTCCCTCTCTACTTACCCTCTATATTTCTCACTGGTCGAGAGAGAACGGCGGTGGGGTCGGAAATCTCGTGGCCTAATGAGTTTTTGCGCATAATACGCTCAATTTGCCGACAGCACCAGTAGCGCCGGCAGTACCACTAGTGGAACCAGATCCACCAGCAGCAGCATCACCCCCACTAATCAGCGAGTCGCTCGCTCCTCTCGTTCCACACTCGAGGAGAAGCAGAAGCAGAGAGAAGATCCACAGCCTAGTGCTCTTCCTGGGTTTGTGCGAGCTCGCTCTTATAGTTCACCTACTCGTCGTCGCTCTGCTCTTCTCGGTTTTAGAATCACCCTAGCAGAGCTTCACCCTCGTCTGCTCTCACGTCGATTGGAGTCCGAAGCATAGCTTCCACTAGTGCTGCTAGAGGAAGATCGATAATGCGTGCTGGTTCACGTCGTTGCCAGGAACGCTCTCGCGTCCGGTTAAACCAGTAGTGACTGCGCCCGATGCTCCTCTGCTCTCGCTGATCAACGATCGTCAGTCAATGAGGACCTACAGAAGGGACGAGGGTAAGAAGGAGGAGTCGACAGAAAGAAAAAAAAACCACTTCGATCGATATCTCGATAGACCGACCAGTTCTGTATAGCATGCAGCCAGCTGCTTTCACAGTGTCCCTGAGCCCTATTGGTTACGATGGTGGCGTGTATTATATTAAATTTATCTTTCAATTTATTCATATAAAAAGCAAAAAAAAAAGCCTGCAAAGCCTGCACCCTTGCAAATTGCTTCCTCATTATTTTTTATCTTTGAAAAAGCTGTTTTTTTACAAAACTACCACTACGAGGAAGTACGTTGATCTATTTTGTCTTCCCCATAGAGAAAGCTTAATAAAAGCTTTGTATATCTTGGTAGCTATCAATGCTTCGTCGTTCTAGTTTGAGTTTATCTTGTTCTTCGACTCGGCACGACTCTTCTATTTGGGGTGTAAGAAAGAAAATGAGTGAAAAAAATTGCGGCGAAATCAGGAGCGTTTGGTTAATAATGGACGAAACCCTTAGGAAGTAGATAAAAGAGTTCCTGTCCAGAACTTTGCTCGAAACCGTGAGGTAACGCGCACTACACATGCCCCACAACTGCACCAGTTGAAAAGGTAAAAGCGGGTTACGGTTTTGACTAATGCTAGGTATAATATCCTCACTAAAGTGGAGTGATTGCGGGGTTGTATATGTGAAACTTTCGAGAGACTTGGAGTAGAACATTTTACGACTTAGTTCCGTTTCAAATTTAACGAAGATCGCTTAAGCCCCGAGCTGTTTGCGAGAAAGGTAAGTCGCAACTCGCAAACCCGAGCTATAAAATGTGCAAGGTGAAAGCCCGGAACGCCCTGAATTTTGCGACAAGCACCTTAAGTACACCCTAAGAATAATCTGTAATTTCCCGAAAAAGCAAATTAAGAAGGCGGCTCCACAGATACCATTTATCAAAAGTATGTTTCGCTTTTTATATCGGTAACATAATATCTTATCGAAAATCCCAGGCGATTTGTTACACGTAACGGTGTTCTGAAAATGCACAACCAAATTCCCAGATGTGAATATAAGAAATGGTAAGAGTTACATGTTTTCAATGGATATGTAAGATTTCTAATTTATTTCATATTCGGACCTGGAAATATTTTGCGATTGACGACGCAGCGTTATACGAACAGTCAATTGCATGAAAGTTTTTTATGCAATTTTTTAGATCAATGAAAAAATAAGACACGCATTTTTGCCTGAAATTGACACAATGCCATTTATCACTTAACAAATGACACGGAGCGTTTTTCGATGACAAATCAATATTCCGTCGTCATAGAATTGGTTGAATATGTAATGAACTTACTTGCGTTAAACCATATTACCCCAATATCCCTGTTTAAAGTAGAACGCCACCTGGGATTAACGATCCCACTAGGCATACATAGTACCAGGCTCGTATGACAGAAACGACACTTCATAGCACATAGCCAAATATATAAATCGCAGTAGGACGAGTAAGCGAGGTTTACGGCCGTGGCGGGATTTCAATTCGAAATTAAGGCAGCGCCGGCAGCACCGGCTTGAAAGGAGCGGAAAACGAGAGGTTCGAGAGCGACCCCGAACATGAGCTTTTCGTCCTCTCCTCCATCCAGTTGTACCTTCCGCGCACGTACACTACCGAGTTTTCGTGCAAATTCACGCTCGAAATTAAGAGTCCTTCTGTAATTTTCCGAGCATATTACGACCGCCTCGCTACCCGTGGTATTCTCTCGATGAAATCCCGACTTTAGTCTTAGTTGCGGCTATACCTATTCCGCACGCTCGCTGCGAGCGATCCTCCGCTGCACACCGCAGAGAGCTGCCTTATTTCTCAAATAATATACAGTCTTTCGGTAGCGGGCTTTAGCGGATAGAGAAAGAATTGTGTTCTTGTGGATACTCACACAGAGACTCACAGATACTATGACAGAAACTTGCATTATAGACTGACTCATAGAAAACCTCATTCCGAGATTCATACAGAGTCATGCTGTGCGAGTCACACAGAGATTCGCACAGGGACACACATAGGGATTTTCAAACATTCTAATTACGGGATTTCGCGATAATGCAGCGAGCTCGGGAATTGCATGAATCACAATAACCTGCTGGTAATTGTACTAATTGGTTAGAATTATTAGGAGTCCTTCTACAGATATGTATTCCTAATTAAACCTAAAATGATTAAAGTTCACGCGCTGCTAATAATATTTAAAACTTGTACCTTTCTTCACACGGTTCAAACAGTTGAAAAAATAACCGCTGCTAAAGTTCGAAAGATCGAAAGGTTGGTCACAACTGGCACACTCACGATTCTATAAATAATGCGGCGGTTCAATGCATTGTGAAGAAAATACGTAGATTAGTGAGAGCACGTGGGTATACTCGAGAAGCCCTCTACATCTGGCAGCAGGAAAGGACAAGACGTGATAAACCGATAGGCAAATCTATGCATTTCAGGGAACGATCGATTTGCGAATAGTGTTCTTATCTTGGAATGGTTTAGTACGTGGCGAACGATATATATATAGTTAGAAGGGAAAGGACGGAAAGGAGGGTGTAGAGATGGGCTCTGAAAGAGACGAAGAAAATCTTGAATACGAGAGTCGTAGAGAAAATGACGAGAATACCAAATAGACATTCGAATACCGTTTGCGGGTTGCCACACTGACCCCTCTCCCCCTCTTGCCCTCCCGTTGCTGATGCTCGTTTCCGCAAGCGCAGAGATGGGACTTCCACGTCCCGGAACATCCATCCCAGAGACCCCTCCTGTCTCGTCTATGCGGCACGTAACCACTGGTACCCACTCATTCCACTACGATCTTTCTCTTTTTATATGCTTTTATATGCGATTCGTCTTGCCGCGATGCGGTCTCCCAGCTTTTGGATTCTCAAGGGGGCAACACTACAGAAACTCAATGTATACTTTGTCAGTGGTATATCTATAAAAAGCCGGCCTGTCCTCGGTCCTTTTGCAGGTGCGAGTGTTTAGGAACGACCGATGCACGCAAAATACAGCCTCGTAAAACTTGTATCCCCTTGCGTCCCTTCACCGTTTGTTGCTCCTCGTCCAACAGTTAAAGGGACCGAAATTTGCATCTGGAAATTCACGTCGTTGCACGGCTTCCTCGACGACCTCGTCCCGACGATGCTTCTCGATAGCTATATAGTATTAGATGACTGCAAGAGTCTAGGCGATTTACTCCGCACAAGGCGAAAGGGACGAATCCACGAAACGTACGAGTATGCACATCCCGACACGAGGTTTGTTCCACAGATGCACTCGAGTGCACTCTCGTGTATCACACATGAGACCAAACGACAGAGATGTCTGTAATATACTGCTGCCAGTGGCTCTTGAAAATATAATCAAAGTCAGGTCATACTGTGCTGTTGTGAATATCATCTGCATAGTGTGCTTGAAAAGGGAGGACAGAAAGAAGTGGACTATGAAGATTTATCGCAATATGTGACAGGAAATTACGATTTTTATAACTTTGCACGAGTATTGACAAAAATGATTCCATACACATTACTTTTATTTCTTTTTAAAAAACGAACGGCTGATAATATTCTGAAGTACAAGGCTATAAATATTGCGCAACAAATTCAATACACCTTCGTTTAATGGTGGCACGTCTAAACCATGAAGAGATTCAGTTTTCGGACCATATATATTACACTCTTTTTTGTGCATCTCTAAGAACAGTTTTCACGCATTTTCATATTTTGCATATTTAGATGATATATTTTTATTTATTTACTTTATTTAATTTTACTACCTGTGGCTGGAGTCAAAGGCTCTTGACTCTAGACTAACACGATTGGAACATCCGGACCTCACTACATTATAAATATTGTCATAAAATTTATTGATTCCGAGAATCATTACAGAGTACAAATACAATGAAAAGTACCAACCCGCGCGGACGAGAATGTTTCAAATAAATATACTCGGATGACTCGCGCGTACGAAATTACTTGTCGCAAGACTGCCGAGTCTGTTAAATATTATGTATAACTTCTGTCAAATAAAAATAAACTTCATAACGCATTGAAGTAGTCAAGTTGAAGTAATCACGAGAAGCGGAACGAGAAGAAGAACGAGAAGTTTTGCAATATCCCATTAAATCGTAAAATCTTTAGAAACAGAGGAGTGTCCTTGAACTCTGAGAAGAAACAACAGGAAAACCTATAAAAATTGACGGAAGAAACTCAATTAGAAGTAATCTCATCGAAAGGAAAAGAGTATGAGGCTGCGGGAAGTAACATATTGAACGTTTCATCTGTTGAGATTCGAGATTACTCTGTTTCTCTCCAACTTGTTGATAAAACCTCTTCGGGTGATATCGCACTAGCAATACGTAATACGTCCAAGTGTGCGAAGGAAGAAGCACCAGCAGCAAGACATAGCAGAGTCTGAGGTGTGTCCGATGATATAAGGAACGGAAAATGCCTCGTTTCCCCGGAAGTTCGCGGAAACAGGAAACCAAGGGAGGGGGGAGGGGGCGTTAGGGGGGAGTTCAAGCAGCAAGAGTGAATCGATTCTCGATGTGCCCTCGGGTACTCTGTCGTTTTGCTGGTCCAGTAGCGAAAGATCCAAGTGTCTTCTGTGCACTACTGTGCCGCAGCTGGATCGAGCTCACCCGTTGGTTCGCTCGCGGCAATCGGATTCGTCGTTCCTTCACCAACCTATTCGTTTTTCACTCCACCCCTACCATTTATTTCTCTATCTAGTGTACATATATATTCTACTGGTGCTGGAGTAAAAGCACTACAGAGAGTGCCGATCGTCCCGTGCGAATAAACGGCGAGTTTACCAACGGCGAGCTGGAAAATAAGAGGAATAAAGGAGAAAGAGCTCGGGGAGGTGATGTAACATCGCGAGGGAGCTGGATGCTTTCGTGAAAGACTACCGTGCTGCACCAGCGGGCCCCGTACAGAGTCCAGCGGACACGAAGACGAATGGGTTACAGATAGTCCAAAAGGAATATATAGGGACCACTGGGAAGTATACAGTATCGGTCAGATTAACGGACTTTATCGATATTATACTCTTATTTCACAGCGTGTTTATGTGTATCTTCACTGACAGAGTTGACTGACCGTTAAATACTTTTATACGTGCATTCGTTATTTATTTGCTTTATATTAGTGGAATTGCCAATTCAATTTTTATTGAAGAACTTCCTTAAATGTTTTCGCATTTACTGTTATTGCAAATTACTTTGTTCATTATAATTTTATAATTATTATTATTATTATTATTATATTATATTTATATTTTACTATTTGTATTTATATATAAAAAGTTCATCGATTTCTTCTACTTTTCTTTTTTTTTTTTGTACTGTCGATTACCGGACTGGCATTCACGAATATATTGTTATGACCGAGCTAGATCAATAACACACGTATTGTTATTGTTGATAGAACGAGTTTATTAATAAAACGGTTATATTAAATACAATGGCATAGATATTAATTCCCAATAGCGGTATAGTTAAACTCGATAATATTTTAGCCAGAACCTTTTATCATGATGATCGATGAAGTTTTTTTGTACCAAAGTTTTGCAATTAGTTACTCAAAATGAAGGTTAAGGAATTTTTCTCTCGATTTCAACAAGCAGCCTTTAAGTTTCATTGTTCTCAGAGTGCTCCCGAAATTATGCCCTAAAAAGTGTTACTTTTTACACCGGGACCGTGACCAGATTCGGGCATCGAATCTTTTTGTTTATGCGAAATGTCAAAAATGATAGAAAGTGATTTCAATGGGCGCTGCAGCGTCCTTTAGCAAACGAGCGCTTCAGCGCCCATTGAAGAATGATAACGCGCAGCAGCACGTCCGGTCTGGCTAGTTTGTGTTAAATATTAGATACGCTTATAGAAATAGTTCTCCGCGTGGATTATAATCGTCATGATTCAATAATGCTGTTTGCATCGGAAATAATATATGAGGCCTTCACGGACGAATGATGCGAGTTCGATAAACCATGAACGTGTTTAATCTGCATATTAGAAACTGTACATGAACGTGGTGTATATTCTCGGTGTGCACCAGCGTAGATAGTTACACACACTCCCGTACGAGGTACACGTCTGTACGGTATGCTCTGCGCTCGAGCAATATAACAGAGAGCTGATCCTATATGGATTCGGTATACCACTGTAATCTGTATATAGGTTGCTGTAGCTATATATCTCGGAATTTAGGTCGTCGAGTGGGCCAGACGGAAATTTCGCACGAGCCACGAGCCAGGACGCAAAACGATAATCTCCAATTAACGTGAAGCCGCGGATGAGTGTGGCGGAGCATTTAATTCGGGATACTTTGGAGTGCATTCTTGCGCTCCCTCGGTGCGTTCATCGCGCCTCCTCTTCTCACTCCAGTGCACGCCACCTCCCCTCGCCGCCCTTGGGTATCACGTAAATTCCTCACAGAGTGAAAACCTCGGCAACGGTTTCGAAACGAAATAGAGAGAGAGAGAGAGGGAGATCGATAAAGCGTACTTGGGATTCTCGACTGATGTGTGGCTTAGCTCTCTCCACCTGAATCCCTCTTTGGCCCCATATAATCATCGAGCTACCTGCAAACCCCGAACTTTGTTATACCACGATGTTAGGTAATAAACGTTGACTTAGTTCGATTAGTTGCCACATCAAGTGAACTCGTAAGGGAACACCGGGGTGTGTTAGACCATTTATGATCTTGCAATTTTTATCACCTCCTTGAATGGATTACTCGATGATGATAAAACGGATAGGACTAGAAAAAAATAATTCATCATCTCTCAACTACAATGTCGAAAGCATTTGCATATCTTGATTAACGAAAATTGTATACATCCGCCGGCATATTAAATTTAATACACAAGTAAAGTAACTTTTATATTCAACTTTCTATAATATTTTTTATACTATAATTTTTATTGTCACTCGAGAAGCCTTAGCCGTCCCTTTTGCGTTATAATAATCGATTCATGTATGTACTTATGATAAAACGATATATTTCTTAGGTAATTAAATGTTGGCCCAACATTCAGTTGACTCCGGATGATAAATTCGATTTAATCGGAGGATGTACGAACTTTGGCTTAGAAGGTATGAACAACAGAAGAACGTATGCCATCTCTTCTTCAATAGGATATATCAAAAGCGTGCTGTCGGTGGCGAGCAAGTGAAACGAAAATAAATAACATGGACCGGTTTCTTTTCGCCTCATTTCATCCTCACCATCCACTCTTTCTCTGGTCTCCTACTCTTTTTCTTGGTCTTCCCATTTTACTGCTCTTCTCGGTGTCGAGCTACGGTGCACTCTTTCTCCATCTGTCCGCTCGAAAAACCAATAATCGATTGATATGAAACTCCGTATCTGTATCTGTGCAGAGAGTCTAAGCATTACCCCCCAAGAGAGAGAGAGAGAGAGAGAGAGGGAAAGAGAGAGACAGAAAGAGAAAGAGAGAGCGTGGGAGCCTCGACATTATCCACTGGATATAGACATGTTCTCAATCTATCTCACGTTTTTCGTTTCCACGCGTATATGTAGCTCGTCGGGTCTCTATTTCCGGACTAACTTGAGCCGGGGATAGAAGGAAAGCGAAATTTTCTCGTCTTTCGTTCACGCAGCTGTACCTCTATCACTAGTCTGGCTCATGTTATAGTCCTGCACGATCTTCGTCGGAGGATCAGCAGGATTTTCCCAAATCTGCGGCACGGATACACCAAACTAACTCTCCAATCTACCCACCAACCGGTGTATTCCTTCTTCTGTATATTTATTTTTAACAAGTTAATTTATTGTTAAAAGCGAATAGCGCGTCGACGATTACGCCATTACCTGTACAGAGAATGTAGCAAACGTGAAGGGCTGTCTGATCATCAGCGCGAACGATGCTATTACGAACAGTAGATCGTTAATGGATCATTAGCGAGTAATTCGATAATGATCCCTCGCAGTGCATGCATTACGTGTCTCACTCCCTCTCTTTATCTCTCTGTACGACTTGCTTAGTATTGGTTCGGTGAAACACGCTACGTGTGCAGCGCAATCCCAAGCCTGATTCTGCAATTTGACCGTGAATGAGCTCGCAATCACGGCGCGAATTTACTGTAAATCCGATGCACCTTTGAGGGACCAAACGTAATCGAGTTCAATGAGTGGGACTCGGAGTAACAGCCAAAATTCTTTGCTTCAACGGAAACAAAATTGATTTTGTACAGACGATACGTGTATATTATAATAAGGATTTGAAATTATACCTTATCCGTAGGATAGATCAGCCAAAAAATGGACACCTCTGCTAGTGAATATACATAAATGTCTACTTTAGTAGAAATTTGCACTGACGCCCGCCCCTCTCATAACAGTATCTGAAAAGTAACTATCGTAAAGTTCGTAGCAGTCCTGACAAGCGCATAGCTGAGGTGCTTACCCCTGTAGATTATTTTATGGGTGATCTATGCTCTCTTATTTATCCACCAAAGCCAATGTATATCCCATCGTTAAATATCTGCGGATAAAATAGGCAACACTCGATCGATCGAGCTCTTCGATCATTAATCTCAAGAACCAATTACGCGGTAAGCATAATTGCACGGTGGAAGGGTATACCTAGAGCAAAGGTATAATATACAGGAGCGATTACGTTGCACCGTGAATATAGTGCGATGGAAGGAGAGGGCGCAGGGAAGCATTTCCCTGATCAGTGAGAGAGGTGTACAAGATTGAAGATGGCGATGAGGTGAAGCGAAGCGATTAAGAGAGAGAGAGAGTGCAACGTCGCTGGGAAATCGTCGACTCCCGAGGATATTGAAGGGCCATTACTGCCTCGAAACGCTCTAATGGGTAACAGTTAGCTGTGGGGTGGCACCCCAAACCTCGTGTCTCTACTCGTCTCATCCTTCGATGCCCCCGGCACGTCAGCTTTGAGAGTTTCCATCATGATGGAAGCACGAGGCAAGACGGTGAAGGGCTTGCGAGGCAGGAATCGACGTTTAGGTGCACACTGATCAGCCATCCTCCCTCCCGAACTATTCCAGTAAACTATATATATATATATATCCATCGTAAATTATTTTCTGCATTTTCGATACAGTGACTGCAGCATGATATATGACAGTTGGAGGGAATATCCAGCTATTGGGGCTTTCCAGGCCACAAGGAAGAGTGATCTTGAAAGGGTTCGTAACGTAGTGGTATCGATATCGGCTTTGACTTATTTATAGCTCTACTGGTCGGAAGCACAAAGTATATATACGTGATACGAAAAAGAGCTTTTCGGTTTTGGTACCAAAGTAACTCCTGGTAATTGGTAATATGTTTAATTATTATTAGATTTTCATTAAGCGAAATATGTTTGATTCTTAATTCATAACTGTTATGGCACATCATTGTAATAAAAGGCTTGTCATTTTTACTAACATATAGCCAAGTAAATAATTAATTAAAGCATACTTAATTGAAAATTCGTGAATTAACGGTGCGGTGTTAAATCACAATTTATGAAAATGGAACAGAATATGATTATAGGATTGATAATAGGATTTCTAATTATATCGCCCGATTCCAAAGTTTTGTTATGTACTTCTTTTTATTAATCCAGTATATAATACGCTGCACCGATATGGTACCAATCGAGTTATTGGATTCGTGATGAATGAAGCGATGGAAAAGTGTGGGCGAAAATTGCTCCTGGATAGAATTTACTCTGTAATGAAAATTGTACAAGTGGAAGAAGCAAGAGACTCAAGTAAGACTCAACAACGAAATTCAATAACGATGTCACCTCCGTTTCAAATTCTTTTCTACTGTTAGTTTGTTGCGCATCTGTTTTGTTGCGTGCCTTTTCGTATGCCACAAAATTACACAATAAAGTCTGTGGGATCAGGTGCACGTAATACAAAGTCCATTTGTGGGCCGTTTGAATTGTCGAAATATATTGATTGAATACACGAATAATCATAAATTATAATTACTGTAATATTGTTAATTAATTAAATGAAATCCTGGTGAATGAAAATATAGAATAGACGCATTGAAATTACTGATAAAGCGAATAATAAAAAAAAAAATGAATGAATAATTTACGAACTACAGAATGATAATAAAAATTTCAACGATATTTGACTATCGTCATAAATTATTATTATCGTGTTTATTTATTTGATTTATGTATATTATTGTGTTCGTACAGGATGGTCCATTTTTTTCATTATTTCTTTTTTACCAGATACTCCCAAAAACGTTGCTCTATGAAGAAAATCAAATCGTAAATAATCGATGAGATTAAAAAATATTTAGAGGTTGCGAATGAATTTATTATTTTTTGCGTGAAAATTCGCATTTGTATCTTGTAACGCATAAATTTTCAGCGTTACAATAATGCCTCGTAATTTCCGGGTTTTATTTGATTTGTTGGCCGCCTCGGTGGGTGCAACAATCCCCCAGGCAACTCTTTGTACAAAAGCGAGCGAAAATGATATTTTACTCATCTAGCGATTTATTTATTTTTTTAAATTTATTTTAACTGGCAATCCTACTGTCTGTATGATATCTATTGTCTTCTTACATCCATACATCAAATCCTATTAATTTTATAAATGTAATTTTTTCACGGTTATTATATCAATATATATTTTCATATATGTCTTTAAAAAACATAAATAACATCTTTCAGTGTTAATTCAAAGATAGACATACTATCAAATAACATTTCTTTTTTAAATATTCCTCCGGTGCTCATGTAAAAAGAGGATTGTGGGATAAGTGTGACGCCAGAGGTGACATCGAAGAATTAATAGTTGCCAAAATTTCCTACCACGATTTCCTTAAGTGTACAGCAAAGTTCGCACTGGTATTAAGGTAGACTTTTATCCCAGTCAATTTAATCGGCAAGATCATAAATTAAGATTTAGCTACAAGGTGCGGCTCCGAAGCATTTGGGATAGTAACAGTCAAGAAGGAGTTAGTTGACGTTTTAACGGCACTAAGAGAGGGAAAATAGCGCAAGTGGATGAAGCAGAGTGAATGCGAGACGAAGAGGGTAGGGCCCGCCGTGTACCAAGGCTGCTTGGCCCATAGTGGGGCCAACTATGGTAGAGTTTACATTGGCCGTATATCATAAATTACGGAAACATAACCGGGTGGAGATATGATGGGCGTTGTGTACGCGATGGCTGGTCCCAACATGAGAGTCGAGCCGGTGTACCGAGCTATGATGCACTGAATGCAACACAGCAACGACGGGTGCAGCAGTAGACGAAGCAGACGATAGACGATAGTCATCCCACGACGGCTTGTTGTTTGCCCCCCCCCCCCCCCCCCCCGCATTATACCCATCTCCACAGGCAATGTACCAAGTGCAGACGAGGCTGCTGAAACTGGAACGTTCGCTTATCTTCCGGATGTTCCAGAAACTTCTATTGAACACTCGAGAATCTGTACCCTGGCCCGGTAGACTACACGTGTACGCTCTGATGCGATACAAAAAACGAAAAAAAAAAAAAAGATTTATCGAACCGAAAAGTAGACAAAGTCCTCTGTAGCCTGTTTTCACGCTTAATACTCTGGGATGGGATATGCGGAGCCCACCTCACTCGTGAAATTCCTGATTAATAGTTCATTCCAAGAGCATTGTGAAATACAATTGTCCACTAATTATTAATAATACTCGAGAATTCTATTCAGTTTATATGTCCGTTGTATGTTGGGATTCTATAATGTTAATGAATTATCTCGCACATTTTTCGAATATGTTCAAAAATAAATTTATTGGATTATATGAGCTTGGTTAAATAAAGACTTCAATTTTCGGAGGAAAATGAGTATTCGAGTAGTGGCGATATTTAGAAAAACTCAAATTGCTGATTTTTTTTTGAGGCCTCAATTGCGAGCGTAAATTTATTGAATTTATTAATTTTGGATTTTAGTAGATTTTTTAATAGAATAATTTTTACCCGACAACGTTGGCTATAAATTGTCGTGAAAATCGCTTATTTTTAATCGGAATGTCGCAATTTTTCTATTTTGCATTTTTTTTTTTTGTATAAATTAAGATTCCTTTAATATGTACAACCAAGTGATAAACATCATTTTTTCTTTTCTCTTACGCTTAAAATTTTGTTTTTCGTTTCCTAATCTCCATGTCTGATTGCTCAAGCTTCGCAAAAATGATAACTCTGTGAAAGTGAGATTCGAGTAAATACAAGACATAAAGTATTATTGCTAAAATCCGCGGGCATAAATATCAGGATTACCCACGCAAAGTCCCCTTTGTGTCTCTGATAAAAAAAAATTGCCTTGTAATGAGATTACTCATCTTCTCTAACTTTCTTATCTGCTCACCTAACCTTCCTCGAATGTTTAATCAAATTTAACCGTTTCAGGTAAATCTCCCGCTAAATTTCAAGTTACTCTGTATATTACTGTATACACATATACACGTATGGATATTGCGAACCCAATCGGAAAGGTTCAAGAGTCAGATCCAGGTCGAAACCAGATGGAATGGCCCATATATATAATACACGTATATATTAGATCATCGAAATATCGAGGATCAATCCAGGGGCGTTAATATGATGATTGCGAGAGTTCACACCGAGAATTTGAACTCTGTATTCCGATGGGATTTCGCGGAGTTTCACGCCGGTTAATATCGATATGAAACTTGGCGAAATCAAATTGAGTTTTCGTGCGCCAGGATGTCTCATGGGATACTCTAAGATACCGTTCGTTCGATAGAACCTTACTCTCGCTGCTTCTGTACAAGTCTATACATCTCGAACATGCCCAAACATATATCCGCTTGTTGTTATATTTGCCGAAAGGAGGATAACTTACGTAACGTTGATTTTAACAGCTTGCTATTCTTAATGTATTACAACGGAAATCCGGTAACGGTGCAGAATTAATACCGCGAACGAATATTCAGATAACGATATATATAGAGAGTGTAGCGTAGAAACGATGAAGGGCTGACGGGAGTGAAGCTTCCGACGAGATATTATACCCCGATCGTAAAACGAACGACGATGATTTTTATAGACTCTCGCTGCGTCCGCTTTTCATCGGATGGCGTGCACAGCTGGTGCATTACCATCCAACTCGGCAACGTTTTTCCTTGAACCTCCGTGGCTGAATTCCGAAAACGTTGCACTAATGCATTTTGCTGCTTCAGTACATAAAGTTATCCAACATTCACTCGTAAAAATGTTGACTCTAACTCCCGTGGTTTCCAAACCTCAAACTCCTGACTCATCCTTTGACATGTACTCTGACATCTACTAAGTTTGCAGTGTGGTTGCCGTCCGCTTGAACCTCTCTCTGATTCGCCATACTTTTTATTTTTCGCCCATAAGCATGCATTCTCTTTACGAAGTTCTTGACCGATTCCTTGTCTTTGAATCTCAAAGGGAATATCAAATAATGGTAATCTTTGTTAGTATATTAATTTTTTTTTATGTTGCATCCCCGTCTGCAGGCATTACTCCTATTACAGGGTCGGCCCGGGTCAGTAGCCTGGCCGCCCTTGGGGGTCTGGTCCGGATCAGTAACCAGGCCCCCATGCGGCCGCATCCGACTTCCCCATCTATATCGCATTCGCCATAGCATTTCTGGTATGGGCATAGGAAAACTGCGGAAAACCTATGCCAATATAGCCGGTCTCGAGTTCGCCTCCCGGCACCTGAGCTGCCTCGCGTTTCGTCGAAAACCTATGCCGATATAGCCGGTCTCGAGTTCGCCTCCCGGCACCTGAGCTACGTCACGTTTCGTCGAGAACGTAAACACGGACTACAGCTGTATACATGTGACCCCCACAGGTAGAGATACCTGTGTGGGCCTCATGTGTACATCTGGAGCTTCATCGCGACCATTTATATTTTCAACATTTATATTTTCGACGAAAATCGACGGGACCGGGATTCGAACCCGCGACCTACCGATGCTCTGGACTAGATTCCAGTACTCTAACCACTAGACCACCGCTACGGATTCTTCGTTAGTATATTTAGTTCATTGAAATCGCAGTGTAGCATTTTAAAGTTTGTACGTTCGGTGATGGAAATTGACGTCAAACCGACGAGTGTACACCATGAAAAGAGATTGATTGGTTGAACTAAATATGGCGGTCACTGATTGTCAAGTACGTGTTTAAGCAGCATATAATTTTGTCTCATCTCAAACATATTTTGTTCTGTTGAACCGAATGGCTCATTTTAGAAAGAGTCATTTTACACATAAGTGTACCATACATTTTATCTTCCAAATCAAACACAAATTGTAAATGAAAAATCTCTGAATATTTTACCACGAACTAGTATTCCCTACCAATATTAACATGCGTAATTTCCAGCACACATTGTTAAATACCACGCTTAAAAATGTAAATAAAATTACGAAAAATGCGGCGTACATTAATCTATAAACCGGCGCAGTTTCAACGCAATTTAAGAGAAAACGATTCTGGGGTATACCACTTTAGAAAACTTTCCCAGCTGCGCACGTTCTTCTCGTCTGTTGTATGATATGGTTTAAGAATAAATTGAATTTCTTGGGGCAGCTTTGATGCGCAAAGAGTCTCTCGTTGGCGGGTTTTATGCTCACACTATACACTGCAATTAGCTATAGATATATCCTGCATAACCTACTCTCTCCCTCTCTCTCTCTCTCTCTCTCTCTCTCTCAAGGCAACCAACATGGTGTACAAACTCGCTTTTGCATACAGTTATGTGTGGAAGGCAACTTCAAAGTACGAAAATGCTCATTCACTCGTACGTACACTTATGTATACATACTCGCACACATATTCACCCATCCAGCAGTATTAAAGAGAGGGGGGGGAGGGGGAACGCGAGGTCGGTAGGCGGATGGCGCGTACGGGACCCGCCGGCGTAGTCCAATTATCACGCCGGGGGCGAGATACTGTTTCTCCATTACCTCACATGCTAACTCCGGAACGATATGCAAAGCGACCCTATTAATTCTCGGGATACGTGAGGCTACGCCCGGCTCGGTGGAACGGGAGAAGGAAGCGAGTACACCGTCTGTGTAGGTCGCGATCCATGGGCCTCACGCTGCTAATCCGCTGCTACGTTGCTGCTTCCTTGCGGCCGTCCTTGTGCTGTTCTTGCATACACACATACATTCGTATTTGTGCTCCCAAAGGCTCAGGCTATACAGAGCACTGCTTGCCAAGAGGATAAAACCTGATATATTTCACGCACAATGCATATGCCTCATTTTCATGTTAGCGTTAACGAGTTTCTTCTCAACTCGAGTAAATGCTCGTCGCTTTGTCGGGTTACAGAGCAAAAGCGCGCTATACAACCGTTCAGAGTGCTCTGCCACGACCGGAATATTTTGTACATTTCTTTGGCGTCTCTTAGATATGAAAGATGTGCAAAATGTTCGGATATCGAAATACAATAAACGGGTATATCATGTTTTGTCATACGGAGAATATTTGTCAACTACCTCCGAAACGTCGACTGAAGCCTAAGGCACAAAAGCGAGAGACTCTTGTCTGACTCTCGCTTGAACTCCCATCGTCATTTGAACTGCGTTCAACCAGTACGCTAACACTTTCTTGCTTAATGAGGAACTCATTAGTGACGACTATCCACGCCGAACTTACAGGAGCGCACGAGCTCTGCTGAGTGCATTCATACCAAAATTGAAGCTCGAGCGAACGCCCTTTCTACGTTGGTTTCTTATTCACTTCATATTATTCGTTGGGAAGACGCTCTGAGTGCTACGCGACAGTAGAGTCAAGTGAACTGTCGCCAGACACGGTCCTCTTCGCGGATTTTACAATACCTTGTTAAACCTGCATAGAGAGAAAAACTGATGGTAGTCGTCACAATGGTTTACAATTACATGGATTCATCAAGAGGAATAGACCAAATTCAGCACTGTTAGAAATACTTGGAAAATTGATACATGTCTGCATACAAAGTGTTTATGCAAAATTCGGGACATGCGATTTATAAATGAATGAATGAATACATTTTTTTGCTAAAGAGATGTTTATCGAATAACGTACTTATTTTTTTTACTGTATTGTGAATGTATGAAAAAATTGAGAACCCAAACAGGTGAAAGTTGAAAATGTAGTTTGGCTTTAACAATGTTTGGATTTCGGTTTTACTATGCAAGAAAAAAAAAATCATAATGTTGACTCGTCGAGAAAAAGAAAGCAAATTTCCAAAGAGGGGTATTAAAAAGTCCGCGTTCAGAGTAAGCACCGTAATTGAATTTTGAAAGATTGTTGAAAGAAGTTTTATAATTTCCATGTAGTTGCAACGAGAAAATAAAATTGCTCTTCTCTACAAAATTCATAAATTCGTACATGCAGTTATGCGTAAAGTAAATCAGAAGAGTTTTATGAAGAGTTATATAAAAAGAATTCCTGGCTACCTCTCGCGGCTTGAAAATTACCCTCAGGCCTCTCCTGTGTTTCGATAAACGAAGAGTACAAATAGTCTATCTCCCACAATTCGTAAAAAGCTATCAACATCAGTACCCGAAAGCAAAGAAATGAAATCTGCCAAGTTAAATCCCATTTCGATGAAATATGTTGTCAAAACATAAAACCTCAAATCATACCCAACGATATGGCATATGTTTCCCCTTTAAAATGAACTTTTATCGACTCCCATATCTTTTCATTCAGTGGAGTTACAATTTTTTTTTTTTTTTTTTAAATGACAAAAAAAAATGTTCGCGATTCAAAGATACGAAAATTATAACAGCTCTCTGAATGGCCTCTAAAAACTAATAGAGGATTTTACGATCGAGCAGATTTTTTAATATTTCGATTCACAATCAAATATACATGAAATTATTACGACCGTAAAACCCTTTGATATTACGAGCGTTAAAGCTCTTCAGGTACTCTTCTCACAATTTTATTTAATTTTCACCGATGGTAAAGATGTTTAAACATCAAAAGTATGCTCTTAATCCCAGTTTCATTTGAACAGTAATATAGCTTTTATAAATAATTAATTTTTCTAATTAAATCACTATATTTTATGATTAAATTATGAATAAGCGCCTAACAAGTATAATTAATTAAATGGACGTTGTTTAATTGTAATATAATTTTTCGCTTTGATTTAATTTCCAGATGATGCTGCAGGTATCGTGGGTACGGCACAGGGACATTCACCTGCTTACCATAGGTCGTTACACGTATACAAGTGACCAGCGATTTCGAGCAATTCACAACGTTCACTCGGACGACTGGACGCTACAAATAAAGTACCCACAGCACCGGGACAGCGGTATATACGAGTGTCAGGTCTCTACGACCCCCCACATGAGCCATTTTGTTTACCTCAACGTCGTCGGTGAGTCTAGAATCCTCGTACTATTCCTCCTCCACCCTCGGTGCAACTATATTCACTTGGGTGGCTCGACATACTCGTATGCTCGGACTAACATACTATTACACACAAACACATACACACAGACAATCACGACACCTTTCTCACCCTCTCTTGCATTGCACACCCAAGCGAAGAATAGCGTGCGAGAGGAAGGGAGATGAAAAGTGGGGTGTTATGAATTCCGTGGTCATAAATTTCAACGCACTGCGCCACGACTATCGTTTCTGGCGGACGTCAACCTGCCCTGAACACCGGTTTTACCGGCAAGGTGAAATCCATAATAACGTCTTCGGAATGTACGGCATATTGTACGGCGCCTACATATACGGCGAGGAAAATAGTTAAAGAAAAACGATATTTTTCACCAAGTACATTTACAGCGTTCGAGCATGACACAGCGAAGAAATGAGGGATAAGGTCGAGGGCGCGCGCGATAATTTTAAAGAAATTCAATTCGGGACATAAACGTCGTGAGGAAGTGGTGTAGGATCGTAACTAAAACTCCGTCACATCAAGCGCCTACATTGATTCGTGTTTTGTGTTATTTATTCCAGTCCTTTGCCAACGTGTTTCACGCTTATTCGGTATACTGCATCGCCAACTGCTTAGGGTGGCAGAAACCCCCTACTACCCTTCCTTCATCACATCGGCCACCCCCACCGCAGTGGCCATGAAAAAACTGTAATTCTATTTTTTGAAGGACACTGGACGGTTTTGGGTAAAACTAAATAGAATGTCATAGAATAATTAATAGACACAGTTGCATATTCTAGGGTAAAGAAACCAATGTCGGAACGCCTACCAATGAATGAACAAAATGTTCTATTTATAAATATATGCTACCTAATTTATCGATTCAATCATTTATTTACTTTCATCTAATTGGCAAACCTCGTTCTGTCGTATTATTTCACCTTCTGGTATTGGAAAGATTAAAAAGAAAAATTATAAGCCAAGTGTTCCGTCATTGGCTTAACTGTTCCATGATTGATCGAGCTACCCTACATGGGTTTTTCTAGAAATGTCAGTTTTTATCTTATAGCGACCACGGTGTGCAACTTCACTTTAAGAGGAAGTGTCACTTCCTCCACCACTTACAAAATTTTAAAAGCTATTATCTCCCAAATAACTCTACAGATTCAGCTTCAATTCAGCGGAAATTAAACTCGTAAATTTTTTTATTTATACCTTTTTTTTAAATGTTTTTGCATGAAATTGGTGATTCCAAGAATTTTGGAAAATATTCAGAGCATTTTAGCGGAACTGTACTATCAGGGTCTTTGTAATAAAAATAGTAATTGAAACTAGAAACTATTTGCTGATGCATGTAGAGAGTGCAGAGGAAAGCATCTACGTGGGCAAAGTAAGAAAAAAGCATGAAGAAATCAGTGACGGCTGGTTGGTAGGGTAGTTGGGAAGGGCTGTACTCGTAACGAAATTGGTAAACTGATTATATGGATAAGTCAATACCGAGGCGAGTACTGCGCACTCCTGATGCCGCGAGACGGTTGCTGTGCCTCTGCGGTTGGCTTTGAGCGAGATTCGATGTTCTCCAGACTCACCGAAGTGGATGCAGGTTTCCGTCGCTCCCGTCGCATGAGAAAAAGAATCCACGGCCCTTGGCAAATATCTCCACAGCAGCGACCGCAATCCCGTATAACCTGCTGTGCCGCGCAGATCTCCCTCAACCGACCGCAATCTCGTTTACATTGCTTCGACAGAAATCATATTTCTTCGCCGACGAGCGAGCGTTGCAGCTTTCCTAAATTGTATATGACGTTAAAAGGCATCCCGTTTAGTTAATGCGTTTTTAATCCATTAAATAGACGCCCATCTGCTATCAGGAATCTATATGGTAATAAGTTAATTAAGCATCCCTTTACTTACAGAAAACCATCAGTTTTATCGACATAATGGTGATTCATATTATAAAAATATAATGCTGCCATATAGGAAAACCGAAGGAGGTGGGGGCAATATGGCCAACCTCCAAATTCTAATTTTTCCAAGCTCTCCTATGTGACCCTCCTCCAGACCTAGATTCCTTTATGTGTCCCTAAGAGGGAACTGCCCTAGTTACTAACAGAAATCGTGGTTACGTTTATGGTGTAGCTTAGAATTATATGAATACCAAATTTCATAAGTATTTATTTATCTATTCATTTGTAGTAATTTGGAAACTTTTATACGCTTGCAAATGTGTTAAGACAACCAATGCAAATGATTAATAAACAAAACACTTTTGGCACAGCCCTTCGTTCTTAGAGTGTGAATAATATATATCGCGCATCAGGCTGGATTAATTTCCAAGATAAGAGAAATGGAAATACGATGCTTCTAAGGTATTCGTTATAGTTTTTGCAATTCCTGTCGTGCAGATATGCGATCTGGCGTAGTCTTTCAGCGGACACCTTTCGCCAAGTAGGAAAATAGGCGTCAAGGGAAAAGGGTATTTTCTTCGAGAAACTTGTATTTGAATTCTACTGTGCTCTGCCCGCCGACCTTATACTCTCTTTGATATAAGAAATTACGCTTAGCGAGGGCTCTCCAATTACTATCTCAGCGAGAGCAAGCTGAAGGATGCTAGGTTTACAGTGCCCCTTATCTCTCCAGACATAGCCTATTTTGTTCGAGTCGACGAACTCGACGACTCATCTCGCTGTAACGCTCAAAGAAGCTTGTCGAATGTAATACCTACCGCAGCTACATACATATGCCTTTTGTACATACTATTCGTATACATGACCGGCACTCATGGTACTCACAGGTTCAGGATAGAATTTGAAAAATGCTACATCTCTGCGGATGCACACACATTCGAGCAGTGTAAAGAGAGACAGGGTGTTTGAGGCAAGTAAATTGACTGCATTTTTTTTATCAATTATACTGTCAACTTTGACCTCGATATATCGTAATATTTACTATTAAAATAGAGAGACTGGCCACAAATGGTACGTCTTCTCTAAATGTACAGCACACAAATATGCATGGCACAACTCCTTTAAAGCGTAGGTATTTTTTTTTTTTTTAGATCCATTATATTACAGCGTTATCGTGACCATTTTTTGTTAATCATTAAAAACGAATCATTAGTCGACAATAGTAGCGGAGCTACAGTAATTATGCATTCGACTGCATTATATGCTCAACTTGCCCCAGTCTCCATTTAAAAATATTATAAATCGTTCTTACACACGCGCTAGAGGCCTCACGAGTTTCCTGTCTCGATCGCAAGTCAAGCTTATACTTTCGTTGAACCTATAGAATGGAGCCAGTGAAGGAAGGAGCAGGGGAGGGGGGAAGTCATGTTAAAGTTTGATGCGAAACGTGAATTTAATGGACGGCATAACGGATAGCCTCTCTTCCTCTCCTTGACAAGTGTCTGCCAAAGTGGCTTGCACCGCCGGGAGCTTCAAACTCGGGCTTTCTCACTCTTTCCCAGTGAATTTGTGACGACGCCAGTGTCTGAAGACACGAAATCTCTCTCACTGCAGCATGCAACCTCTTCACCGAACACACGAATCCCCATGCTCGTCTCGTTTTCGCTTCCTCGCGGCTCTCTCTCTCTCTCTCCCTCTCTCCATGACTATACCTCAGGCACTAAGTACTAGTAAGAAAACAGTCGTAGAGGTCTTTAACAAACTTTAAAACAACCAACTCAGAACGGGTGAGCGAGCGAGCCAACGAGCGAGATTATCTTCGCAAAGTTTCGCGGACTCCGGACGGCATCAGCGCAGTGCTATTCAGCAAGTGCAGCGCAAAACTGCAGCGCCCAAGTAGTCTCACTAGTTGGTCTCATGCAAGGAAGTGTACGGAGTATATGTCTCCTGTCCTCTACTTTTTCACGGTTGCTACCTGGAAAGTAAAACGTAAGAGTCAGAGATCTCAACTAACCACCAGCGAAAAGTATAGTGGAGTCTTCATAGAGTCGCCCAATAAACTTACCAGATGTAAAGCGGATGTATGTAGAGAAGTATGAATATCTAGCCGTCAATATTGTTCTTTTATGCAATGAATAATGACATCGTTACACGTTGAATGAATTTACGATACATTTTAGGTGAGTATAACTGATTTTTCTTTTAGTATGTGATAGTGTCTAATTCACGAATAAGATATATTGTTATCATCCTCTCCCTTCTGTTGCTCGAATTATCTGATAGAACTGTGTTGGTGTTTTATCTACACATCTTGTATGGAGGAGTTTCCCTAGACATGCATGACACCTACAGCTAGTGCGGGTTGGAGGCTATCAGTACTAAAAAAAAAAATATATATATACGGGCACTACGATGCATCAAGAGTTCGTACTTTTTTCTACCATATCCATCTAGGAAGACAAAAAGGACTCAGGTTAGGTTATTAATTAACGTTGATAGTAGAATGCCCGGAGGATCTATTACTCTCTTCTTCTCTCCCGTCTCTTCAGCCCCTCGGAAACACATGATAAACAGACTGGTGGAACGAGAATTTCCTTTGGCATGTTTATTATAACATAACATTGGATTCATGGATTAGGTACGCGGAGAAAACGAGGTAACTTTATGCTCCGCTCGGTTGCGCCTCCCATCGGTTCTTATATCCGCTGTTCCGTTCCACACCACTCTTATTGAAGATACTATACGTGCAGAGCGGTAGCAAGGAACTATGTACCAAGAGCAGCGGTAACTGCGGAACCGAAACCAAGTTGTGAACATCGAGTATGGGCTGCTAGACTCGTAAACCAGAGAAAACAAATTCCTTCGCCAGTAATAAAACACTTGTACGACTTTTATTGAGCGATGAACACGATTTTTTTTTCTTCCTATCCTCGTATCTCGACCCTCACGTCAGAATTTCCAAACTATATTCCTTGACTCGCCCATGAACTTTTCTTGGTTGCAGTTTAGGGGACCCATGCGTACAAGCGATTCCTCATCTTATATGAAAAAAAAAAAGGAAGAAAAATCTCTGCCGTATCTGAAGATCCGTCTTCCCGATTTCAGCTCCTTGAGGATTTGAATTAATAAGAAAGCCGAGCGTGTCTTATACGAAGGAAAAAAAGACAAGTTTGAGGGTCATGCGTCGTGATCTTACGAAAACTTTCACGATATCTCCTCAGGGAGTCCACTGCGTTATATAAAGATGTAACAGCGCTAAAGCGAGCTGGTGTCGCTCCAAGCTGGTTGTGGTAATGCGAGCGTGAAATCATTTTTCGTTTCCATCGGATATAGAACCGAATGAGCATGGGAATAATAGAGTAGCGTCAGAACTACAGAGATGTGCATAGACAGACTTTCCGCAAAGTCCTGCTTCCGGTCTCCTGCCGTCGTATACTGTCGTGGATTTTTTTTTTTTCGTCCTCTCGTGAGACTAGTCGTTTTATCTCCAGCATCTGGTGTCACATATTTCATTAGTTTTCGTCCCACGTTGTCCCGCTTAGCTGGAACCCACAAACACTCGTGTACCACCAACCCCATAAATATCTAAATATTGCTCAGACGCTCAAGTATACCACCTGAACGGAAAGTAGAACGGTCATTTTGAGTTTCTAGTACAGTAGAAAAAAAATTAAAGATGATATTGTTTTAATGTAAACATCGGCACTGACGGAATTATATAATAGCCGGCTACACGGTAAATTGTTATCTCTTCATCACCAGACCAGTTTTCACACCCATTTCCATAATTGGGTTTCCTTCCGTCCGTGAAATATAACAAAATAAATATTTAATTAAAAAATTAATATGTATTGTAGTAAAAATAATTAGGATACCAGTGGAATAAAATATTATGAGAAAACGCGGGCTTATTACACCCACTATTTTACGCTTTTCGATGTGTTCCACTCTGGAATAAATAGTTGCGCACAAACCATACTTACGTGCGGTCTCTCTTTGAAATTCCGGTGTCATTCCAATAATTGTTATTCACAAATGCGAATATAGGAATTTCTGTGTTCTGCATTTTTGGGCAGGGCATTCACAATTTTACTATAAAGTACTCGCGATTTCCTTTTCTCCGTGTGCATGCTATAAACACCATAGATTCGTACATACACAAACGTGCGATGATGTTTTTTTTTAAGTTGTGAAAGAACAGCGAAAAAATCATTCCCGTCTTATTTCAATTCGGCATGGTCAGAAGTTCGGCCTTTCAATCCAAACAAAAACTGAAATAATTCAAACTATGAGTCTGTATAAATAAATTCTGTATACAGTTTTACACATTTTTTGCCTGTTTTGACATAATAAAGACTGCTGAAATACAAGAGATGTATTGTCAAGATAAATTTACGAAAAAAAAAAACAAGGCTGATAGCGCTTGAAGAGTGTCCAACATGACACAGATAAGACACGCGTATGGATGCATAGCCATTAGACGGATCACTCACGTTTCGAAGATTTTTTTTCTTGTCCTCCTTCTTGGCAGTGCCATATCTACTCCCATTCTTTTCTTAATACGACGCAACCGTCTTTTGTGGTAATTTCTTGTCTTTGCGGTACGTCGGAACGGTGCTACAGGACGTGAGATGGCGTCTTGCTCGACGTCGAGGGCGCACCTCGTCTCGGGCATTCTTAACACGACTCTTCGCTTAACCCACAGCCCAGTGCCGAGTTTGAAAAAGTATCTTTTTCCCTGACGACGCCGCTGTTGGCTTCTGTGTTTCAAGAGCTACCTCTTGAATATGGGTTTTTCTTTTTTTTTTTTTTGTTTTCTTTTTCTTATCCTGGACCATCTCTTAACAGGATTCATAGCCCTCGCGGATATGCCTCGATAAAGTGGCTGGATAGAACGCTCATATCTTTCCTCTTCCATACACGACTATCTATATATCTACATGAGTGGAGTAACGCTGATGGACTATCCTCCTTATTTCTCGCTTCTTCTTCCACTTTCCCTCCCTCTTTCGCATTTTCTACGCACTCTTCTCAATATTGCTCCCAAGAAAACAACAAGAAAAAACCTTCAACGAGTGATAAAATAATACAGTTATAATAATTCTATTACTGTCGAACTATTGAAAAATCGCTGATTCAGAGACAAAGCAATTTGTTTCCCCTTTCGGGATACGTTACTTTTAAGTATAATATTTGAGATATGTTACTTTTAACCAACATATAGAAAAAGGAGTCTGATAACTAGATATTTAATTCGCGTTCCCCAAAATGCTAAATTTTGATGAGCTAATTTTTTTTCCCATGGTAAGCATTTTCGTCAAAGTCCTTCGATTAATGACCCCAAGCTAGAAAAAAAGGGATTAAAACTCGATAAAGGATAGAAGGATTATCCTGGAGTGAGCGCGGTACATGAAAAAACTGTCTTAGCGTTAGCAGCTCATTAACCTGGGGAGTCGTGCCGTGCGAGAGTAGCGGCAGGGAAGTGATCCAACTCTTGTTATTCTTCAGCTAGATAAGCACACAGCCAGAAGTGTATATAAGCAGCAGCAACAGCAGCAGCAGCAGCCGACTTTGGCTCGGAAAGCAGACGGAAGAATGAACAAACTTTTTCGCGCACGCGAGAACAAACTTTGGATCGTCTTCCTTTTGGTCCTGTAAGTCTCGGAAGCGCATCGCGGGTTGTCCGGACAGGACAGCTAAAAACTCCATCGTAAGTCCTTTTGATCGTGAACCTTATAAGAGACCAACCTAAGCTTGTGTACCCAGGGCCAAGGATTTTTGTTCTCTCTATATTTTACTCAAGTTTCTTCTAAAGTGGTTTTAATCATGATGAAAATTATTGAAATATTTGGTACTCTATTTTAAAGGATTTCAAATAGATGGCGCTTCTAATCCTTAGTAAGGGATTGGTGAATATAATCTATGTTAAAAGTTTAAGTGTTTGTTATCATCTATGAAGTGTGATTAGTCACGTTGAACAGAAATATGCAATACTAGAATAATTTTCTAAGTGAAAATTGTTATTTAATATCATAAGTGAATTCGTGTAATGACAACAACTAAGTAATAATATATCCTTAAGCTGAAATCATCATATTACATCACGACATGTGTTCTGTATAGAGAACTGTTCTAATGAACATCTAAACGTGCACAGGACATCCAATGGATATCTGTAATGATCATCATGTTGCTGAGGTGCAAATACATGACAATTGTATGCATTTCAACAACACATATTTCCGCCCAAATCGGTATCACATACGCGAACGACGTATTCACGTCATTGTTTCTCCTGGTCTTCTCTAATTTTCCGGTTCAAAGTTTTTAATGACGTAGAACGAGCTCGGACGCTAATCGCTACGCAAACGTTACTTTCTCTCCGGTTCTCCTGCAGTCAATGGAAGATCCAGTTCTTCCTTCGTTCTATACGTCCATGGATCAATAGTCGTGGAATAATTTTTATTGGCCGACAGTATTATCGAGGACTCGGAGAGCAGTGGTAGAAAAAAAAAAACCCATACGTGGCACACGTTATCAATGAGTCTCTTGGGATGAATCCATATTCCGGATAACTCGAGAATCGCGACGTTCAGGATACTTATTTTATGGGTAAAGATAAACAAAAATAGCACAGTAGACTTGGTAGCGAACTGGCCACAGGTCAGAATGAATTGCTTCATCGGTGGGCAATCAAACTGAATTCGATAATTGTTGATTATCTCAATAATGAAAGTTTTATTGAAACCGACATCACGTGCTGATATATTCTTTGGCATACAATTAACACTCCTCCATTGTTATCAAAGATAATTGTCGGAATTGGAAGAAAATTATAATAGTGTTTGCATTATCGATTTCTACCAGTCGTAATGAGAACATAACGAAATTAGCAATGTAAACGATGAATGATAAACTTGGTCGTTGACGCTGAAAATATTTTTTAGTTATTGGTACGGCAGACTATAACGGTAATGTCTACATTTTTCTCCAGAACAACGGAACAAATTATGAGGAAGCTACGAGCAAAAGCTTCTGCTTTGACCACTATTTTTGATAATAAATCATTATTGTAAATTTCATATTAAGTTTAATTATATAGTCAAAAGGAAAAAAATGACTTTAAATAAGAACTCTTAGATGACTGTGTCGTAGCAATAAATCAAACATATATAATATACATACGTCACCCGCCCCCGCCGTACTTTTTATGATATTAGCATGCGATCGAAGATTGGCCTTCACGCGGTGAAACCTCTATTTTCATCAGTCGGATTTTGCTACCATACAATTTACTCTTGCTTGATAACAGGGTTAATGTGCGCGTGGGACTATTTCAAGTTTTTAACGAGGTCAATTGTGAACGCATTTATGGTATACGTGTTCAGTGTAATCGCAGTTATTCAGTCGGCTACCAGTGGAGTGAGTAAATCGCGTGTCAGACACGGTCCCAAGTAGTACGGGTGGAGTTTAACTCAATGTCTGGGGTTTGTTTCCCCTCTAAAGTTACACTGTCTGAAATATTCTTTTAGCCACTTACTTTTTTTTTACCTTTCCTTCGGGGCAACAACGTACGCGGTTGAACGTGGCTTGATACAATTTTTATTGTCATCATCGATTATATCTACAATGCTATTTTCGTATATTTTTACAGGATTTTTAGTGACAACTATGAAAAACCTGTACATTTCACTCTTCGTTACTGGTAGAATTTTCGTGGAGAATTTTCTTCGTGTCTCTGTAATTTTTTTTTTTTTTTTTAGATTCTGTTTCTAGATTTTTTTTAGATTCTAACCCCTCTCGGGTTTCGATGACCCTTCCCACCCTAACCCGCACTTGGCTGAGCAAACCAAACTTCGAATGCGTCCGCAGCCGACTTAGCCATGCTGTACCGCATTCGTCGTGTGCTAAATTAATTTCAGACTGGTGAAATTAAGTTTTAGGTTTCTTAGGTTCTAAGATGAATCAATAATTTTTCAAAATATATATTTTAATAATGATAGGATTTATGGCTTTTTTACGAACGCCATGAATTACGAGAGAGAGTTTTATGCGCCCATTGACATACGGGGTATTCATATAATTGCTGATGATAACCTAAAATGTATCACGAGTTTGTTCTCATATTGAAGGCACACATAACAGCAGCAGTTCGACCAGCATTTATTTCCCTTTCATTTTAATTGGAATTCCAATATCAGCTTTACCAGTGAAAGCTCTTCAAACGTCATGTGTCCGTTGGAATAGGGAACAAAGAGAGAGAGAGAGAGAGAGAGAGAGAGAGAGAGAGAGGAGGAAATGCCAGCTTGAAATTCCGCTTTTCAGCGAAAAATATGATAAAAGCATATATAAACGAAGACCCGAAAATTGTTAAGCCAATTTGGGCGCGGTTGAACAATACCGCAGCCTTCCAAGAATTTCTACCGAATTCATGCTTTTGGTAGAATTTTGTGAAAAAAGCAAAAGGCGAGGTCACGGGAACTCGAAAAAAGAAATATTCGCCACGAATAACCGAGCGAATCCCTAATAGGAAAATTTTATATTTTTCTATTTTAACTCTCAATTGTTGAATAAAAGCACTTTAGTGCTAGTCAGTTTCCGGTCCATACGCTGACAATTCGCTGATATATTGAACAAAAAGTAATATGCATAAATTGTTCTGTTCAAATCGCAAATTGTAAATTCCTTTCAAAAATCATATCATTACTTTTTCATTGCTTCTACTTGGACAATAATTCGGGACAGCATGACGATTCTTCTTTAATTTAAAAACCGTTCGAACCACTCAAGGAATTGAGTTTCATAATACAATCCTTTTATTAATCCTCTTTATCTAGTCTACACTCTTTAAAAAAAAACTACTTTTCTTACTACTACTTTCATTACACGATGTTTTTTGTATATATAAACATAGAGTCAAGATTTGAGTAAACGCGTAAGCATGACCATCAAGTCACTATAGATTAACTAGCTCTCCCAGCTAAGCGCTCACGGGCAATATAGTCAGTTATTTGATTGCCACTACATATTAGGTGGTAACCGCGACTGCCATGCCTCTCAATATACTGTCTACCCATCATTTTATCGGATCACGCAAAATTGTGTGGGTGTGGAAAGAGAGAGAAAGACAGAGAGAGAGAGAGAGAGAGAGAGAGAGAGAGAGAGGAAGAGGAATACTCGGATATAGAGCAAGCGTACAGTCCCGAGGGGTCTCTGGCGAAGCTCGGGGCAGTTCGCATACTCCTCCTCACTCCTCAGTACGTAAAAGGAGTCTTTCACTTAGTAGATTGGAACCACAGCAGAGACGAGCAACTTCCTAGTGGTTCCCTCCGTCTCTTGCACTCTCTCTCTCTCTCTCTGTCACTAAATCTCATATTCTCCGGGCTGTACTAAAAGACTGCATAACCTCTTCTCATGGGTCCAGTCCTAACGTGTAAACTACATCTCCAGATACGTCCAATTTATTACGAATCTTAAATTCACTATAAATAAAAATTGACTCCCAAATGCAAGCTTTCTTTTCGTCTCCTGTTCTCTGTATTTTCTTGCCATTGATTAGATTTTTAGCGGTGTGACGCATCTAAGATTCAAACTAAACTGGCAACAAATCAGAATCAACGTAATCTTGGAATTATTAATGGATAAAAACATCATATTTTTGCGTAACTAATTTTCTAAAAATATTGTCTTGCAGATCATACGCTTCTTCAACTTATCGTAAAAGTGATCAAATCAATATTTAGATCAAAAACGTTATCAAAGAGAGGCTCTCTGGCTAGTTCCTGTATAGCATCCATCCAAAGACTATGAAATTGCTTTGAATCAGCACAGCTAGCCATTCGCTAGACTGTCATGTATTTTGTACTCTAGGGGAGACGATAGCGATATCAGTATCGAAACTATTTAGATGGTTCCGTTTAGTTGGTTGGATAGCTAATATCCGGCAGCTGTTCAAGAATCGTAGACTCGGAAAATTAGCACAAACGCTAGACTCAATCTACTCTACAACGACCGAATTTCTACAGAAGATGTTTCATTTTCTCATGTGCACTGTCTACAATATTTTTCAATGAAAATGTGAAGAAATTCAGGACTTATGAGAATGTTGAGCACGTATTCCAGACATGTTCAGAAAGAGAGTGAACGAGACGAGTGACCTCTTGCTCAGCACGTCGTACCAACTCTCATTCCGTTGTCTCTGTCGGACCCTCGTGTTTCTTCTGTTATTTTCTTCTCGTTGCTGTATGAGCGTACCTACCTGACGGGCTTCCTCTCGTACGGTATCGTACAGTAACGCTTACTGTAGTATATCTATGAGCTTGCTTGCTTCTACAAAGACCCTTGCGACGACCGGCAAACGAAATTTACCGAAAGCGCGACGTGGGTCCTGCTTCACGCTTATTCCATTGTCCACGGACAGACGTGGAATCGCAATGTCCACAGGTATTCCGGCTCTCACGTGCGCATTCTCTCCTGACTGTGGGAAACCTGATAAAGGTCGTGGCGCAGCAGTTCCTTCATGTTCGTAACACACTAGAAATTCGAACATTCGTCGCATTGACTGTGGAACTTGTGCAGGGTGTACCAGTCGGAAACTACAGAATTTCTTCACGAGATTAAATTGATTGACGTCATAAAAGAGACATCGTAAAATCTATGTATTGCTTTGTTTAAAAGCTAACTATTGATATGCCAAACGTCCAAAGTATATTTTGCTTCCTCTCATGAAGGGGATTTTTTAAATTATTTTTAAGTTTAGTTAAAGTGAGTGTTACTTTTTTTTATATCTATACACGTGATCGCTGATTCCATTAATTGAAGCGATATATTAGCTACAGATCGTTTTTTTACCATATAAATCAAATTGTGTGTGATATTAAAACCATATTCGTGTAAGGTTTTATCAACAACGAATGAGGCGGCTTATTTTCGTACATGTAGAGTACCTGACGGACAGGGACATGACTGAGAGCACGAAAATAATATTCAACGAGGAAGCAACAGTAACTCATAACACAGCGAGTCGCTATGCTTCGTTGCTTCTGTTGCTGACGGGTTTCACTCCATATACTCCGTTGTACTCTATGATACTCGCCTACAGGCTACCGTCTCACTTTAGGCCCAGCTTCATTTCTCATGTTTCTTCGCGCTTCAGAAATTCTACCCAGAAAATTCACTAGGTGAATGTATAACGAATGTGAGTTGTACACGTGGCTCTTTTACAATGGAGCCTCAAAAAGCACCAAACTACTGTGGCGGCTTATGTAAAAGTAAATATACAGATGAGAGCATCGGCGTTCTCGCGAGTCAAGGGAGCACCAAATGAAGCGATGAGGTAGAAATAGAAGCTAACAAGTTAAAGGAGAAAGAAAAAAGAAACAAGTTTAAAAATCAAAACAATGTACAGATTCGATACATGTAATACGTGAGCCTGTGCGTATTGATCATTGTTCCAACAATTATCTTGATTAGGGTGAGTGTCGAACCAGTACGGTTGCATGTATTGGTAACTTGAACCAACATTGGGCTCTAACACGCTAAACAACTCTGCCTATACGTGCATGAGAAGCAAAGCAAACACTCAACGAGTTCGCCCGATATCATATTGCTTATGACTCCATCGTTTTAATAGTCACGAAACTGTGCACCGGAACTCTCGCTCGTACAACTGGCGCACATTGTCCAGCTGATACCCGATGCACCGAAACGACCGTAGTACACGTACTGGTGGAGTATAGATATTCGGTAAATGACGGCAAACGCGTTTCCCGAAGGTGCGGGTTAACGGCGATGATGGTAATTGAACTATGGTAGTCGTGAAAATTTACCGAAGGCCCCTTTCCGGTAATAACCATTCCGCGAACTGTTTTGGGTTTCGTGGAACACCACACACCAACGGAAATATTATAATATATAAGCTTGACGTTCTATATAATTATGCTATGAAACTGTGTATAATTATGATGTAGATTCGAGAATAAATTTGTGTGTACTATATAACAAGGGGACGGAAAATTCACACAGAGACCTCGACTTCTGCTTCGTATTTACACGGAATAATTAATTTGGCACATATAATAGTCAGATTAATATTTGTCTCGCGTATCAGTTACGTTAGACTGTTACGTTACGTTGAAAACTCGTTAAATTCAGAGATACACAAAGTGTTCCGTTGGTGTTCTCAACGAAAATGAGTTTAGCTCTGTTGCATTGAACAAAGAAAGATTTACAGTATTGAAGTGACGACAAAACGTGAAGTCGTCTTGTCGTCATTCCCCTTGTGAGATCTCTCGTACATAAAGAGAGATTGAAGAACGACAGGCTTTTAGAGCGCAGCAATGAATTCAAAAGATCTTTCATCTTCAATTCGACTAGAATTAAATTCCTCCTTATTCGTCCGTTTTCCGTAATCACATTCTTGACAAACTAGTTTTTACCATAGAACTTACTCGATTCTCCTGGTGCTTCCTCAACAAAGTTTTCCATTGTCCTCTTCGCTCGTCTCTGACGGAGGTCTATATGGCTATAAGGACGATCAAACTACAGCGAATATTTGACAAGGTTTGATTTTCCATGTCACGACCGAGAATGCCTGTTCTAACTTATAATAGTCTCTGCTGTCTGCTTTCAAGTCTGTCTCGTTGTATCATAGGTGCTTTATGACTGAGGATTTCGAAGCAGTCTGCTAAGTTTATGAATTACTGTTGATGTGATCCAGTTTCTTCATATTAGTGACAAACAGTATTTGACACTGAAACAACTATTACAGTTGTGACTGATAGTTATATTTCAAATTTGCCATGTTTTTATAGGGTATGTTGTAATAGATATTGCCTACATCATATATAAATTAACCAAATAAGGACCATTCACAACGTGACAACGTTAAGTTTAAACACTTTGAATCAAAGTTTCTTTTTCAATTCATCGTGCCAAGACTTAACCCTCCAAAGGGAAGTGTAAATATATATGTGTTGAAGATTTATGCGTAACAATATATTCAAAGAGATTTATTGCTCAAATTTTATTGTTTATAATCATAGCTTTTTATACTACTGTGGAATTCAATCGTCGGAGGCTAATGTCGTTCCGTGAATGATGATAATATCTACGTAACGGAATCTAGCACGAGAGAGCGTGGGTGAAGACTTGGCAAGCGAGAATAGGATACCCCGAGATTGAATTCAATGAAATATTTGGCACGCAACGTTTCGCCTGTTCGCTCGAGAAAAAATAAATAATGGGATTCCCATTAATTCACGTTGTAATAAGTGTCGCGTGCTATCGAACGCCCAGCTGAAAACCAACCCTGGAGCGGCTTGCTCGATGGTTTCGCCACCTGACTCACCCTCTCATAAGCCTGTATATGTACACGATAGTTAGTCTCTAGTGCTATCGAAATTATCCCACAATTTCGATGACACTGATTACGTTCTCGCTTCGTTCATAATAACAGAGGCCCAGTATTGGGAGCGATAAAAATAATAGAAACTCCATGACATCGAAACTCTCTAGCTGTTTGGCTAACGCACGAAGAGAAACATTCGCAGTTTGCTAAGCCATAGAATAAACTCTCGGAACAATGCTTTCTTCCCAGGACTTTTGAGAGTCTCTGTCTAGCTACAGTGCGGCCAACTAGGGACACCCCGTGTTTTTCCACAAGACCTCTAATACCTTGAAACAATAGTAGAACGTGTGTGCCAGAAGTTTACGTGAAAAAGAGGGCGAGTGGTTGGACGATCGTTACTTTAACCTCTCTTTGTTGTACTTTCTTTTTTATGACCAATGCGACCTCCAATAACTTTGTCCTTCTTCAGTGTATTATTCTCACCAAACTCTCGCGGTGATTTTTTTTCAGAACAATGATCTTTTTCAATTTTCGAGATCCAACACTGTTTTTTTTTTTTATAAATATACAGTTACTCTTAAATATACAATATATAAGCAAACCTGCAAAGTAGAACATTGCAAATTGCGCCCCCCATTATTTTGTACATTTGACAAAGCTTCCACTATGAGGAAGCCAACATTGATCACGATACTTTTCCACAGAGGTGACTTTGTCAAAGGTACAAAATAATGAGGACGCAATTTGCAAGGTTCTGCTTTTCATGTCTGTTTTTTTTTTTTCCGATGAAACATATCCAAATTGCATTGAACATTGCCTTTTAATTATATTGATAAAACTGATACCTCGTCATCAGTACTTTTTGATGCAATACGAATGCCTACTGTATTTACAGCATGAATTTACTTTCTCCTCTGTCGCATAGTGACAATGATAATAATAATTTCGATGAGAAATGAAAGTATGATTTATTGATGATGCGGTCACAGAGGCGATTCAAGTCCGCATCGAATTGATCGATGCACCACAGCGTGGAACGTCATTAACCGCGATCGAGGTAGATGTGCCAAGCTACCCCGTGATACACGCATGGCCACAAATAATGCACCGGCAATTAATTAAACAGCGGTGTTGGACAAGTGCCGAGCACACATACCGTATATGGGTATAAACGATGCTCGTTCTCTCGCTGAAACACATAGCGAGAACGTCGACCAGGTTTTATATAACATATACGTGTCCTGTCTGTATCATGCCTTGTATGTGCCGAGAGGCCATTGCACCCTCTCTCATCTTCGTCATATATGCGTGTGCGTTTTTCTGTGTACGACACAACACACGTGTGAGCGAGAGAATCCGTAGGAAATGCACACACGTATCTCGAATGTTCATCACATGTATTTATGTAAATTCGATGCCGAATTGGTTTCGGTCAATGCAATTACGTGGCGGCCTCGGTCTCCCTTTAATTCTCCGTCTCCCTCCCGCCAATAACGCTATCTCACTCACTCGCGAAATACACGTAGTGTTGCAAACGGGAGTTGCAGCTTTGCTTAATTGCCACCGCATCGCAGCTGGTATCTGCATTTCCTGCAACGTTGTATTGGTCTGTGACGTTGATCCGAAATTGCAATTCTCAAAATTGCTAAAACGCACGTATGAATGCATCCTGACTGAACATAACTGTGCAATCCATCGCATCTGCCTCTATGAAGTACTACGTGCAGTATATCTACGGTATTCGTCATATACGAATATAGATTTATCTCACGCTTCCTAAACCCATTGATAATCGACTTATTTAATGTATTTTAGCTATACATATTCACTTACAATGAGCCGACATTTCGGAACTTTATACGTCATGGAATATTCCGACGGATTTCAACGTTCGCGTTTTAGTTTGAATCGGTGATATTCCAGCATGCCCGAATGAACGAATTGAAAATCGAAATCCTCTTAGTCTATCCCTAGTTGGCGAATTATGCGTACGCTTTGTTTGATATATTATTTATACGATTTTTGTGGTTAACTCAATGGCTATCCGTTTTCATTGATATCTTTGATGATCATGGTGAATATTCTCTCGATTTCATTTGAAATAACAATCAAATACAAAAATGTGAATATCTTTTTCGATGGGAATTTTGACTCTTAATCCATATGTTCATTGAACTTCTTTGGTGAAACCTATCAATTTAGTGTCCACTGTCTTAATTTATCTTTCATTCGCCGTTGACAGAGCTTTTTCACAAATTAAGAGTGGTCGGTATTGTGATTGACCGACGAAGAAAATGCATGTAGTCAAAAGTTTGTAGTGAACAAATTATAGGGTCTATAGTAATCATTCATTGAAGTTGCGCCATAGCAGAAGCTCGGCAAGCATCTTGAGAGCTCAGAAGATCCAGCACATTTCACGAATTCAGGAGTGAAGAGATACGAACGGTGCTAGAAGGAAGTTTCTCGAGTGTACCCGAGTCGACTTGAATCGTTTCGCCACGTTTCTGTTCAGCTTCGAGCTTTGGGCGGATCGGTATCCATTCGGTAACGGCGACAAGGATTCTGGCTGAAGAGGTATGGGAGAAGGAAGCTACGCCTGACGTTCGCGTTCCTCAAAAGGTAGCCCCTTCTCCGCCCGATTCTCTCCCTTATCCGTACTCTCCCTTGAAATTCGTAGTGACCAATGGCACAATACGACTCTTGAGGAATCGGATGACTGTAGAAATGTTGGGATACTCTGCGGAGAGGCAGAGTCTTCGCTCATTCCCTCGCTCACACCGCTCGAAAGTTATCCGATGGACAAGTTAAGGCCGACTATCCAGTTGATGCAACTCACCTCGATAACGTTCCACAAGAGTCTTGGGATTCCTGATGCCTCGACTGTCGTCTCCACAGACTGTCGTCAACCACTGCAAATACCGTTCATTGCTTCTAGTTTCAGATTAGACAGCGCGGGAAACTGCACTGTACAGTGAATTCCAACGTGAAACAAAAAATTACTGGGATTTATCAGCACGTGCTCACGCTATGTGTTCCGTTTGAACACAGTTTCGATTGTGGTCTTGGATGTTATTACAGTGGCTAAGCTCTACCGAAAGTAAAACGGTTAAGAACACTCTCAGGCTTACAAGCGGGCCTTGTTATAGAGCCTAATCAAGTTGTGAACCGATTAAGGATCAGGACCAAATTTGCAGTCATGATCTGGCCCATAAAGACATGTCGGATGAGGGCCCCATATAATTTCAAGCCAAGATCGTGATATGGGCTGGTCTTGGATTCTGCCTGATTAAATTTCTCCTCGAGATGGGAAAAAAAAAGAGGAAGAACAAAAGAGGAATGGGGGAAACAGCACTCGACAGCCACAACCGTGAACGCACAATGTTCGGATTAAGTTTAAACCGGGCTTTCAGAGAGCCATAAAAGTTGATTAAATGGAGCCTACCTCATTCGGGACCCCACTGCTTATGTAAGTAATCCATAAAAGAAACACACACACAGAGAAAGAGATATATGTGGGCATCGAGCGAAAGACTTTCCCAGCTTATATCATACTGTAGGTGTACCTAGTGGAGAGTAGCTGAGCAGTATAGAATATAATACAGTCGCGTGCGCGAATACACCGAACTTAACCACTCGAAAGGAGCCACTCTCCACAAGATACGTAACGTGCGCCCAGCAACGATCTTACGGATCTTTCTTGAGGGGAGCTTTCTATTCCAATATGTGCGAATCGCCAACGTTTTCAGTGCAAAAGGAGCTTCAAAGTCGAGTGGCGAAGAAAGAGATGAACAGAGAAAAGAAGGGTTTTAAAGCCAAGGCAAATTGAACTGTAGATACGAGACGAAATTGGTATCTACTTTCTCTCCCTCTGTGACCTCTTAACAACGTTTCTCTCATCTTTTCAAATATGCTTCTTTTATAAAACCTTCAGCTTTGCATATCAAGAAACTTTCAATGACTGGCGTTATCGAATAATGACTATGAGAGTCGTGGCATCTCAATACTGAGTATAAAATAAAAGGCTACAAAATAGAATGTTACACATTACTTTATTATTATTATTCAATTTTTAATACATATAAAGAAGATTACGCCAACCAAGTACGGGTCCCTCATAGAGTAAAAAATGAGTAAGTAAAGTGCAATAATTTTCTTTTGCAAACGTAAAAGTTAGCACTGAAAAACTAACGTTAGCATTCAAAAATTCGAGAAAAGATGTCATCATCACAAATCTTTCACTAGAAAGAAGAAAAATGTATAAAATTCTTTTTTCTTAATGTCAACTCTTTCATCATCTAGTTCGTTCGGTATTTTTTTTTTTGTGCCTCATGAATGCCTTTCGTGTATTGGAAAAATTAAAAAAAACCAAATCCCAATGGAAGGGTCTCAAAGACGTGATGGCGCGGCCTTTGGCAGCCCTGTTGTTCAAGAGTTATGCCGCAGGGTCGGAATCCTTTACCTCTGTTACTAGGTCGTGGCGCAATGACGCCAGGGGCACCTAACGAAAAATCGTCGATAACGAATAGCGACCTCGCCACCAAGGCCGTGAAAGAGTCCTCATGGAATACTTTCTATTTTTCTTTCTTTTTTTTTTCATTCGGATACTTTTCTTCTCGGTACACTTATAATGAAACAAGAATAAACTCTTCTGAACTGGGTCAACTTGCCTCTGAAAATAAAAAAAAAATCTTGGACGGAAAAGCTTTCGCATTTTATTGTTATTGTACCGTTACAACTTACGACTCCTACGCCCCGTGTACGCGACACTTCGATTATCGTGTTATGACGTCTGGGTAATTATGATTTTTACGGATATATTGCGGGGCAAGTTCGATAAAAGTTGGTGCGCCGTGTTTCCTGTTTATGGTCTGTTTATCGAGAGACCTACGTAGAACGTAACAGTCGGCTATAATTAAACGTCAGGCGAGGAGGGCAATGTATATACGACATCTGGTAATTAAATTATGGTAACCTTGATGAAACGCCAGTATTGATTTTTCGTACTTACAACAAGATTTGCGGATTTCTATTAATGAAATGTTCTTACAACGAATAAAAAATCCAAGAAACCCTAATCATATGCAAAAGTTATTTTTTTACAGTTTGGCTGTTTCAAGGTTGAAATTTTTATCTGCTACAAAATTGTTTCACTATAATGAAGTTACAATCTATTTTTGGCTGAGTTGTAAATCGATTTTGATCACAATGAATTACAGCTTTATTTATAAATGTCATTTTATCTGCCTTCATTGTTGAAGCCAAACTTGAGAGCTCAGCCATAGATTGAACTTCAGTTATCGTGAAACGATCACTGCGCTATGATATTAGTAATAAATTATTGTCCGGATTAAAGACATATTTTTTCTTTCTTTTCACCAAAATCAATGCCCGGTCCTTAACTATAACTTCAATTAGATCGAAGCTCGAGTGTAAGCCCGGTATTATTATTCAGAATATGGAATCGTCGTTACATTGATATAACCTGTGAACTTTTGTGACAAGAGTATATACCTGCTATTGAGCGGTGGCCCAGATTACTCTTGTCTTCACTCTAGCAGGTCATTAAAATTATTATTAAGTTCACGAAGTCACCGCTGGTTATTAAAGTCTTACAAGTAGAGGATATTTTTAATAAACTCCAGCCAGAAGAAACCCACCTAAAAGTATGTCTGCGATAGAGCGGTAACTGATCGTTCAATTGCGATTTGTAGTAGGCATTGTACAGGCTTTAGTCTTGAAATGTCTTCATCGAAAGCTATATTAAAGTGGATTTTATTAATTTCAAGCAAAAATCGTATTTTATTCATTGTATCGATTTCAAAATGTCATACGATAGATTGTTGAAAAATGAAAAATTGTAAGTGTTTTTTTTTTTTGTTATCGAAAATATGAATTGAATAATATTGAATTTAAAAAATCCGTTTGTTATTTTAACGAAAAATCATTTTATCATTAGTGATCATTTACAAATATATTTTGTAATAATAATTACAATACATTTTTAATTGCTATCCCAATTCGTTATGAAAATAAGTTTATAGTAAAATGAAAATTCGAAATTTCCAATATAATTACTAACTTTTTTTTAACTAGTAATTTATAATTTTTTCTCATTTTTGTATAATAAAAATGAATCATTTACGTTCGTTGTTGAATGAAATCGTTATTTTTAAAGTAAAAAAATAAATCGTAGCATCTTTTTTTTCTGTATATATTGGAAATAAAACAATAATGATGAAGAATACAATTCACCCTATCGCCCCCTTTTATTCTCCATCAGGATTTCACGTTGCTATAGCGTGACATCGGGCAATTGCACTTTGAGTTAAAGGCATGAGTGCAGTGTGTCGGCAATCTATTTCACCGGCACGAAGAACAGAGAGCGCTGGCCGTGCAGCGTTATATACATCCAGTCCTAGCCAATCATTGTTCCTAAGCAGAGCTGGATTCAGACGGTTATTATGCAGTCTACATTTGAAGTACACGGCTCTGTGAAGCATTCCCATTCACCTGTACAGTCGAGGAAATCGAATTTGCGGAAAATCCGCAAACGAAACTGATGTCATTTGTGAAGCTCACTAAAGCCAGTTCACAGTGCGGTTGAAAGGGAACTCGAAGGAAATAAACGTATACTGAGTATATACCGTAGGGGCTATGAGAGTTATACGAGGTATAAGATCCGTGTACACGTAATACTTTTATCCTGTAACCCAAAGCTTCACTATGTTTCCACCAGCAGCAGGCAATACCACATAGCTATAGAACAGACATTTTTTTCTTTCCTTTTCTTTTTTTCTTTCTCTCTCTCTTTCTTTTTTTTCGAATGAGCGGACGTACGCGCCAGCAGCAGCAGCAGCAGCAGCAGCAGTGGTGCAGCGGCAAACTGTATACAGGTATATCTTTCAGCGAAGACAGAAGAAAAAGAAAATGACACGCGGCGAAAGAGGATAGATTCGAGAAACGGAGGATCGTATACAGCCAGCTTGCCCTGTCGACTGGAAAGAGTGTATAGATCTGGAAATCCAACGGAATTGCCTTCCTGATTCTGAGAAATACGCCGGGTACTTTTGGCGAAAGAGAGAACACTGCATTGCGGGGGAGTGGGGAGGGGGGGGGGGCAGAGAGACGCTGGCGGGCGAGACTTTAGTTATTTCTCTCGCTGCCTCTGTTTCTCAAATACTTTCGTGTATACGTAGGTCCACGCTTGCTTTGTACAAACGCACGGAGACGGATCTCCACCCAATGTGCCCTCGGGGCGGCACTCATAGTTTTTTTTCTTTCCTTTCTCTCTTTTTGCCATACCCTCTACTTATTTCTTTAATTTCGTTGGAGGCGCAGCTGCTCCAACACACAGTACCTAGGGCGTTAATTTCGTCGTTGCCACGTCCTTAAAGGGATATCCGAATAGACCTCTTAACAAGCTGAATCTCATGCCGATGTCAGAGCCACATTGGATTGGCGAATCTTGCCCAGATTGAGATTCGATTGTCATCAGGATTTGACAAGGCCCGGACGAGGGCCTGACAGGGCGCTGATCAGGGCGTGAAGTATTACACGAGCCACTAAAATGCGTTGGGTCTGTGCTGTGTTTGATAGAATTATACGGGAAAGAGGGGGCTGCTAAGGTTACTGCTAAATGAATTGCTAAAATCCACGTTATTGAAATGGATCCAATCAGCCAGTATAACCCACGTATATGTGCCGCATAGAATCCTCTACATTATGTTGCCTCGTTTATAACATGATATACACGATGCACGAGGATGATGTTAGGAGTAAAAGTTCGGCGTTAGTGGCCGCAGCTTGCGTGGTACTATATAGATGCGTTTTCTGTCGTAAACCGTCCCTTCGTCATGAATATGCCGCAACAACGAGAGGTTCACCCCCTTGCTTTCCCAACGGATATAACTTACAGTGTCATTCGCGGTGGCTCGCATCCATCTCGTACCCACGAGGCCATATAGTTTTACGTGTAAAATGCGTGCTAGAGTCCCCGCCTCGTTCCGCCACTACTAAGAGTTACGAGGGCGGATTAAGACTCTCTCTTGCGGAGTGTAACCTTTCCATTCATTATCGCGTCTCTCGAGCGCGAGGCAGAAGGAGCCAAAGTGCACTACCCCACGAGATTTGCTCTTTTTAGTTGCGCCCACCGGAACAGATGTTGAGTATTTATATCGCGAGAAGAGAACGAATATATATATATATATAGCCTCTCTGTCGGTCTCGTTCTGGACCCAAAGTGGGTGGTCTTACCGAGCCATCTGAGTGCCGAGAGAAAGAAGCGCGCAACGTTGTATCTATTTAATTTTCCCTCTTGAACTAATATTTTTTTCTTCATCTTCCTCAAAAAATATACATCAGCTTGGCGCTTTTACTGAGACTTTGACCTCTTAAGAGAACACCAATAATTCATTCAATTGAAGGCAGTGCAGCTCTCAGCACAGCGTTGCCGCCTTCAATCCCCAAATAGGTTATTCGAGCGAGCACGTTGAAAACTCCTTTTCCTGTTTCTTTTTTAAATATTATCATCTTCATCTCTCGTTGCTTTATATTAAATTATTTTACTTCTGTATCCGGAACTTCATGGGTATGTACCTGGTGAGCACACTGCTCACTACTATTTACGATCGTAAGAAAACTATATTTCGTAAGAGTAGAAAGTACACGAACGAAGTGTGAGAGAGAGAGAGAAAAACTTTTGGCTATTCATACTCGTTTACCTTTTTTCCCTTACGGAAAAATCGTAAACGATCCCAATAATTTTTGTCCATGAAGTTCACCATAGCTTTTATTCTTCCCTTACGTACCTTTCTCTCGACGAAGCTTTTCTTTTCATTAGTCCGACTTGTAACTCGTGTTTTATCATCGTGTGATTTGATTCAATGTGCGCTCCCCAAAAATGCTACGATCCCACGATACCACATAAAAACTCAGTCAAAATAATTTTTCTTCCGAAGTAAACATAAATTGTCAGACATGTGTTTCGCCGTTCTAACTTATCCCTGATTTAATCAGCGAGTTTTCGTACCACTGTAATTTGTTTTCTGCAGTCTAATTATCTTGTTTATCTAATCTACTCTCCACAAGTATTTAGGCACCTTTTTCCTTATCGAAATAACTCAACAGGGTTATCTAATATAAGTTCCAGTGAAAGAACAAGAAGAAGAAATGAAAGAAGGAGTGATGGAGGAGTACCAAAATCGCTTGAGATACGTGAATGGATTCTCGACTCGAGAAGAGAGTGAGAGAGAGAGAACGTTGCCACGAGTTCGTACGTGCTCGAGGTACGTGGCTAATTAGCTACCAGTGGAACGAAGAGAGAGTGAGAGAGAGAGAGCGAGGGTGGAAGTAACGAAAGAGGAACGAAGAGAAAGAACAGAGGAACTAGCTGGTAGGGACTTCCTGACGTCACGTGCTCGAACATTATCCAATTTGTGATCCAAAGGGGAAGGAAGACTCGTGCTTTTGCCAAAGGCGGGGGAAAGACGGCACGGTGGAAGAAACATGAGACAAGCTGAACGGAGGAGGAGGGGAGGGAAGAGGAAGATGGTTAAAAGAAAGAAAGAGAGAAAAAATGGTTAAGTAAACGCCACCATGCCGCCAGGCAACACACTGCATCGCCAAGCTTGCGATGCTTTTAACTTTGCCCATAAATTTATTTGCTCTCCTGTGATACCGCTAAAGTTTCGTCAAGGAGCTACGTCCTGTGAGCGTACCGTTGGCTCATTTTCTCTCTCTATCTCTCGCTTCTACTTTCGTTCTTACTGCGCCTTCCTTCATTCCTTCTCTTTTACCATTTTGCCAGAAGCTACCATTGCCGTCTCTCTCCGTAGCATTAGTTTCCTCTGACCCATTCCGGTGCCTCTGCTTTTGCCTCTCTCCTATACTCTCCCTCGCTCTTCCTTCTCGTTCCCTCAACGCGTTTCTTTTACCCGGAATACGAACATTTTCCTCCCCCTCTCCCTCCCTCCTCGGTTTGTCTGCTTACCTACTCAGCAAGCTATCTCAGTCCCGCTTTCTCTACCCCCTATTCGTTTTCTTTCCACTGGTCCACAATCCTCAATCCGTTCTCCAGATCTCTCGACGAAACGTCAGATTTTCCACTGAGAAGAGTTTTCCGAATATAGCATCTTACGCTTCTATCCCCAGCCTTCCGCGCTTTTATGCGAATCTTCCGCCTGATTTCTTCTTCCACTATTTTTTGAACGAAATGACGCCTTTTCTCCCTTCAACATCGAGGGATTATCTTTGAATTAGAAAATTAAATATCTGTTTGTCAAATGAGTTTCTACGATAATACGAAGAAATTGATGATAACCTACGTTTTTTAGTTTGTCGAAGCTGGCGGGTCGAGGCTGCTTGGTAATATTCACTCAACCTCGCTTCGTCGTTCTTTCATGGGAAGAGTATCAGCGAATCGTTTTCTCATTTTGGTATAAGAAGAGTTCGCAAAATTGTCCCAGATTGAGTAGCACCTACTTGTCCACCCCGATCTGTCGATAATTTTTCAGGGTTGAAATCCTATTTTCCGAGGCCTTGGAAAATAAATGTTTACAGATTATGATCATGTATATTGTATGCATTTTTAATATATGGCGAAAGGTTATAAGACACTTTTCGAGATCTGAGTTGAATGACAATGTGTGTACAATACGCGGAGCAATTATTCAGTATCTGAAATACTTGCAATAAATATGATAAATGTCAAGAGAGGTCCAGCCTGCCACAGGTTTATGAGATATACTGCAAAGTTCAACTGTACGAGTGGTGGAATAAAACTAGTGTAAAAATAAACGCTATTTCGTTGTTAACACCGGTTAACAACGAAATGTCGTTGGCATATACCAGCAACGCGTTATACTCTGATGAAAATAAATACCCAATAGTGTGATGAATCATGCTGACTCACAGTGGCGTTGTTTTTCTTAGCAACCGACACAATTCTGTGACAAATACAGCTCGGCGGGAAAAAAATGCATTAAATACACGTATTTCTTTTTTACAATAATAAATATTGTTATTATTAAATGTCGCGTAATATTTTTGGACATTTAACAAAAATATGCAAATACAACAATTTTACAAATTTTAAGTTTACTTTTTTTTTTAATGACAAATTTAATAAACACTTTTTTTTTACAATTTTTAGTTTAAGAAAAAAAGAAAGAGTTTACGTGATAATTTTGTGCTTTTAATCGGTCTAACAAAAAGTTGTAAAGTACAAACGATTTTTTATTGATGTAACAAAAAAAAAGTGGATTTGTTACTAATTTTAAAAAATCATCTTTTCACGAAAAGTAGTACTTTAATTTTGCAAAATTAAAGTACTACAAGTTGTGACAAGTGACACATTTCATAAAATCAATATTTGAACATTGGTGTACATTAAACGTGTTTCCCAACCACACTTCATCATATTTAACATTCGATCAGAGTCCCATCAACATATTCTAATTAACTTACGAAAAAGCAATTTCAAGGGCATTCGAAAAAAGAAAAAATTGTGGCAGAAGGATGCCAAATCTCCCTTACTACAAATAATATTATCGGAGGAGCGCTCGATAGTATTTCGAAGGCTCTTCACGATGTAGACAAGAGGAACTAACCGTCACGCCGAGATGAGAGAAACGAGGATAACGAGCTGAGAGAAGCACGTTGGAGCTCGACCGTGATATAGTTTCCAAGATTTATTTATAATTCAATCGAAACCGTGCATCCATTCACCGGACGCGAATAACGGAGCATTTAATTTTGGCTCACTTCCACACAGCATTTTCGCCATAAACCACATTGAAACCGCAAAGCAATGCCAATCCTCGGCGTAATATTAGTCGACGTAATAATATGTCGGCTATATATGGGACTCGAGCACGTGCTCACCCGAGGGAAATTTATTTCTTTCGCTGTTTTTCTCTTTCTCTCTCTCTCTCTATCTGTCTGTCTTTCTCTGTTTCTTGTTCTCCCACCATTTTGCTGTTTACATTACGTCATTATTTCCTTTTCATCCTTTTTATCCCCTTTTTTGTTCACCTTTTTTTTCGCGACGTTTTTATCAATGAATTATGAGATGTAATGCTCGCGGGTACTTCATCGTCACCAGTGGAACTGGAGCAATGCTGATTCCAGCATAAATTTCGCCAACAGGTAGAAAAGATTATATTTGTGTACTCGGGACGGTGCAACGTGCGTGTGGAAAACCCGAGCGGTCGCGCGAGTGTTACAGAAACATACTTTTTTTTTTTTTTTTTTTTTTCTTCCAGCACATTCGCTAATTGGGTCACTTTATTCGAGACACAATCGACAGAACTGTGCAAATATTTTTCAACGTCATATTCATAACGGGGGGTGTGTGTGTGTGTGTGTGCGCGCCTACAGTGAAAATGGATCGAACTGGAACAAAATTATAAAAATAATCGACAGCGCAGAAGAGAATCAGATTAAAATAAATATTGACAATAAATCTTCGTATGATTTGATGGAACTTAATTAAATCGATTCTACTGGTTACGCTTGTAGAAAAAAAATGTCCTATTTTTTTACACCGAATGAAAAAATAGGAGTACTATCTATTTATTATTATTTGCGGAGGATATATACACAATTACAAAATGGTATTGGAATAAATAATAACAAATATTTAGGACGCAAGGCAATGAAGTATTAGATTTAAAAATCTCAGTTTTAATTGTCAATTATACGTTTGGGAACTGTAAGCAAGCCTGGGCGAGATTAAAACGGGGTTCATTTTTCGATACGGAATAAAGTATTGGTTTTAGAAGTCTTTTTTTTTTGTTCTCATAGTGCATCATTTTTCAAACTATATCTCAAAGCAATTTGTGTAATTGGTATTACAAATAATAGCAATATCAATACATAATGCAATCTGTGGCACGAAGCAGGTATGCAAACAGACCAGAATGATATGCTAAGTACACAAGAGTAAATACGTAATAGACTGTAATATTATCGTGATGTGGTCGGACAAACATTGAATCAGGTCGCGTTTGCGAGTATTCGGCCGCACTAGGAATAGACGAACATGATTCAGACCCTACATAGAACATTTTTTACTGATAATTTAGAATCTCAAAGGAGAAATTACTGTTAATTGGATAACATAATGATGTTAATTCGAATAAAATTAGTATTTTTCTTGAATATTTTCAACACAAGTGAAAGCTCGAAAAGTTCTTTTTTTTTTCATACTTCAAAATTCAAGTCTCTAAACCAGCCGATTTTTTACATTTTACATTTTAAATTTGAATAAAAAATCTATGAACGCTCCAGCTTTCTCAAGCTTAGAAATATCAAGTTCAAATAATATTTTTCCATCGGCTTTTAATTCAACGGCCTCAACAATATTGCGTTTGTGACGCCGAGATATATTCCACGCTTACTATCCATACATCGACGATGCAAGTCTGTCCCATAGCAGCATCGCTCTACTACATCTACAATAGTTGGAGAGGATGATTCGGCCGGGTTGGTAGATTGGGCGTGCTCCAAGGGCCCTTGATGAAGGGGGTCGCATCATCGAATATATCAGCCTGGATTGTCGCGAAATATATATCACGAACTCGGCTATCTCCGCGTTCAGCACGCTGTGGGTTTGCGTGCTGAACATTGGATAGTTGAAATCCCTACGTGGAGAGCAAAATGAATGCAGTAGCCGAAAGAAATGGAATACTGCAACGAACGTGAAAATCACGGAGATATACACGCACAATACCAGGATTCAACTTTCTTTTTTTTTTAATCAATGATATATATTCATTTATCTCGTTCGAGAATTATAGATCGATGTTATTTTCCATGTAACGGCTTGACAGTAGAAGTGGTGTCTGATCAAGGTAATACATATTATGTTGATATTGCTATTGGCGTAACCAAGTTTTATCAATGTGTACTCGGGTTAATGTGTACTCGGGAGTATGAATTCAAGTACAATGCAATTTAATGGTTGGAGTCATTGATAACGAAATTTACAAAGGGTGCTCAATGTAATATTTATTGCACAGTTGGTATGTAATATGTGTGTGTGTGTATCTTCGAACGTGATATTTTCTGCAATCGATACAGATAAATATCGCCATCATGCAGACTAAGCCAGAACGAAATTCTGCAAACATTCATATATCAGGTAATTCACATTTTTATCGCAAATTTTTCCAGCGAAACATTTATTCTCACGCACTGGCTGTAGAGTCGTCAAATCCACGTGATAATTTTTGCACTAACTTTGAGGAGAGCTGATCAGCTCGAGTATATGGAAATGTATGTGACCAATATTATGATATATTTTGCAATAAAATCACTTGATAACCCATCGACGAAATATAGAAATTAGTTTTCATTTGGTAATTTCAGTTTAGTTTAGCCACCAGTTCATTAATGAATATACTTGCCAAACTATATAAGAGGCAGATCACGGTAATGATCGGGCAAATTAACTAGGCAAGTTTTAATTGTCTTCGCACGAAGATTCTCCAAAGTCTGAGTACAGGAATAGAGTACACAGACTTAACTCGAACTACTCTCGAAACTACATAACCAAATATATTATTGTGGGATATTGAGGTGACATTAATGATAACAATTATATTGGTCTTCGATAAGGGGGGGGAGGGGGGAGTTTTTCTCATTTTAAATAGTGTGTCAATTTTTGTGCACTATATAAAATAACCATAATATTTCAAATCAAAATGATTGATAATTTAAGCATCCCTACGATATGAAGTTACACTGGACACTCAAGGTATGAAGTAACATTCATACTTTGGTATTTTGACTGTCGGCATTCTAACAGGAACCACATCACGCGAAATCTATGTATTTGAACATCTTTTAAATGCATAATATAAATCAAGACCATTATGAAAACATTTTAACACAAGAGTGGAGTACGTCGATGAAAGGGGTGGAGGCTGAATGCGATAGTATTGACCTCTTTCTCTATGTCGCTCTTCACCGCCCTCGGCACAATGGGCCACTTTGCGGAGAGTTCGAGGGGCGAAGGGGGTCGTCACAAAACGCGTTTGCCGCCCGATGCTATCTCGCTTGGCAAATGGAAATGAAAAAAAAAAAATATATATATATGTATATATATATATTTATTGGAGAGAAAGGAAAGATCTGCAAGTTGTGGGTAAAAGAGGAGAGAAGAAATCGGTGATAAAGGAAGGCAACACGGTTTGTGTGTATGGAGCCGAAGAGAAAGATAAAAGGGTAGCCGTGGTCGGATGCTTCGATTCTTCGGCAGTTATTTGCGCTCGATCGGAACCACGATGTTGCTCTTCAGCGCTGTCATCGACACTGCACCAGGAATCCACGCTCGCGTCGTTCTAGTGATGCGAAGAGGGACCAGCGACAATCGCTTCCACCCACCTCCGCTTCCTTTCAACCCCTCTCTCTCTCTCATGATATTGCATAGTGTTCACTATATGCATAATGCCCGGAGCATACTGGTCGACCGTCACTAACATCAACAACAGAGTCGCTTCGCGTCCTCATCACATCGATTTTTTTTTTTTGTTGATAAAAATAACGTGAAATATTGAACCTGTTTATATATACATATAGTAAAATATTTTATGCACTATCTATCGCTAATTTCGATCTGAAATAGTCACATCTCTCTCTCTCTCTAATATAATTTATAACTTATATGCCTTGATTATACTTTTCACACAATTTATTTAATTACTTTGTTATTTCGGTACGTTATTTCTGTGTATTTTTTGTTATTTTTAATTTTATATGAAATTTGAAATGATTTCTTTTACACACGTCATCATTATAAAATATTTAATTCCAAATACAAGCCGTGTAAGTAAAAAAAAATTCGATCGCCACCGTAAACTCTAACTAATGTTTCTAATGAGCTACTTTATTTTGACATTAAACATGATTATATTGTATTATGAAATGCTCCTGAAATTTCTCTGTGGAATCTGATAAAAGGCTTTAAAACGTTTTTACATTGTCAAAACTTACATTGCATGCTTTCATGTACTTTTCACGTATATCTGAATTGCCCCGCGTTCTTCAACTACACAGTCAGCACATAAACCTTAATGGTACTAGACGGCGTTAGCACACTGTCGGGTCGCAGTTAAAAAAGTTATAACGATTGGCTATCTCCACTGAAATAACCCTGTATAATGTTTAAACCTTTATAAGTCAAGTGTAAGCGAGTGACTTTATCAGTCACTCTTCCTGGACTAGCGTGTGAACGCTGTTGACCCCTTCATAGCACCATTAGTCCCGTTTCGGCACGTTTTCGGGAATTCTGAATTATAAATAAAGGTTAATGCATTCGAAATAGTGGAAAGCTCAAAGCAGAAATCTTATCCTAGATTTTTTATTACTTTATTATTTTTGGGGGTTGAAAACGAGCCGAGAGCCGGAAAAGGATAAATTGTAAAAAAGAAATGTGTATGGACTTTTTGAATCTCTTGTAATCCCTCTTAATTCCTCCTTTACAGATTTTTGGTTGAATTAAACTGAAAGGAGAGTTAATTTTTTGTTTAAATAGCTCAACAGATACAATGAAAGTCGAAAAGTTTTTCAAGGGAAAATTAAAAACAGGATTTAGTGATTATACGTATGATATTATTGCTTTAAAAAAAATGTGCGTTAAAATTTATCTATACTATACTATAAGAAAGTATCGTGTCTGGGCTGACATTTTGAAGGTACTGAAGTTTTGAAAGGACATGTCTTTAAAAAATTCTGATCTGGAGAACAGGGCTGTTGTCGGACTTACATTAGACTAGTCCAGGGAGATGGTCTAATAGGAAGGATTTAGAAAAATCCTGGCCTGGAAGAGGGCTCATAGCGAAGACTTAGAAAGATCCTGGATTAGAGGGAAGAATTTAAGAAAATTCTGGCCTGGAGAAGGACTCACAGAAGGGACTTCATCCTTAACCGGAGGGATGTTCACATGGAGTATTTAGAAAAATCCTGGCCTGGTAGAGGGTGATATTGTGGAACTTAGAAAAATCCTGGCATCAAGGGGTGCTCATGAGACTGACTTAGAAAATCTGAAACTGAGCTGAGGGGTAAATTGTAGAATATTCATTTTTCTAAGACCCCCATGAGACCAACTTTAAAGAATAAAACCAATTTACAAAATTTTTATAACATAAAATGGATATCGAGAACTGTAAATTTTCAATTTTTACATCCACATAGGATTTTTTTAAATCATTATGAATGAATTTGTAGGTCTTATTGTTTGTGACACATAGTTCTTAATATTCAAGGCAAGTTTAAGAAAAAAAAAATAATAATATCATAAATAAAAAGATATTTTCTACCGGCATTTTTAGGTGACTCTGTGGCCCTTAAGTATCCTTAAACGTTGTATATTTTAAAGGCACGAACACTGGCATTCATAAATACCTGTCCGCAAGCGTAAATTTTTTAAATGCCGCGATGCAATATTCATCCCCTATCCTACTAGCCTCGGTTCTCCGTGGTATGTCGCGCGGTTTTTATTTGAAGACTTGTCGGTGGTCACGGAGCTGCACGTTAAAATATACAACAAAAAGCCCGGGGGCTGCAAGCTTGTACCAAGCCACAAGGGTACAGTCAAGTTAACCATCACGGGGGTTCCCCGAGAGTCAAAGTAATAATGAAGGCGGATCACAGTTGAGTTATAATAGCTTCACGGAATAATATGAACCCGTTTTTTTTTTTTTTTTTTTTTTTTTATATACAACGGCTTCAAGACCAGGCGTGCTGCATGTCCCTTTATACGTGCGCATTCTTGGCTTCAAGCTCGTTGTCATTTCTTATAAAATATTCGTTCCAAGATCGGGACTCTAAATACTTATAGTTTCACGCAACCGTCTCGAGCGCACCGAATATTCTTGTTCTGTGATTAATACAAATTGGATGCGACATGTTACAAGAAATCTCCTACAAAGGAAAAATTCAAATAATCCCAATTGTGATACAGCAAAGAATATTACATGCCGAAAAAAATGGGACATGCCTTGAAAAATGATACAAAACCAGAGAAGTAATCAAATTCCAAATGAAGAAGAGCCAAGTTTTGGAGAATGAGCATTGAGAATGTAACCATAATTCGCTCTGTAGCTATGGTTGTATTTATTACAACAGACCCATTACAATCGAACAGTTACATAAGCAACCCTTTGCTCCAAACGCACAAATCATATACACGGACTATGCACCTCTTGAATTTTACCAAGAAAGAACGGGAACATTATGTAGAAATAAAATGTATGTTCTGTTTGTGCGTCCCGTTATCAGACTCTAAGAAAAATGACTTTCTCTGCGAAGCTCAGTGAGCAGAATCAAGAGAAAAGAATACGCAGGGAGAAAGAATACATGGGACATTCAAGGGAAAACAGACAGGTCCTTCAGACAGGACTCTCATTGTTTTTGCAGTCAGTATCAGAGTATCAGAGTGTAGCTCTAAAAATAACAAAATTGTTTTTACGATTTTGAAAATTTCAACATCGATGCGGCAGCATTAATATACTCCAAAAACTTACCAGTTGCACACAATTTCATGATTCATCAAGACGAACAAATAACTCAATGAGCGTTTCGGAATTTGAAAAAGAAAAGCGAAAAATGTCATTCTACCATCATTTTCAACATTGACGCAGCAGTGTCAAATGTTGTCGTACAGGCCTCCGATTTCGCGAGAAGGTTTTTTTAACAACTGGGCATACAAATATGAATGAGCAAAACGAAATCTAAAAATCACCTTTTTTTGAACCGCCCTAATGTATATTGATGTTAATACTTTTTTTTTTTTAAATAGGAATTGCCGTGAGTAGAAAGATTTGTCTGAATAGTCCACCAAAATAGATAAAAATGTTATGATTTTCGCGTCATGTGTCTATGCGACCGAGAATTCCACATATATTTCTATATAAATATATAATTGTGTGTGTTCTATAGAGTAGAATAATAGTGGAAAGCTGAAACGAGGAAAAAGTTACCTGTCCGCTCTCAGTTTTATCGAGCATACCCCCGGGCGACATATAACATCCGGTAATGGAAAGAAAAATATAGCGGCATAACACAACGTCGAACGTTAGCCTGGTTTCCGGTTGTTACTATATACGTCCGCAATCTCTGTTACTGCTACTGTTGCTGCTACCCGCGTTCCCCCATCGTACCCGCGTCTTTCTTCTTCCTCCATAACCGCGACTCTCACTTCCACATCCAGCTAAAATCCCAATTATTGCGAACGAACCGTCGAGAGTCGTGGCCTGCTGCAAGTTTGTCGGTGTTGCGTGTCGTTAACTGAGAGCTTTTAGATCATTACCGACACGAAACCTCACTCGCTCACTCACTGGCTACCTCATTCCAAGCTTTTACATCGTTCCCGTAAAGAGCGCTAACTGCGACAACAATAATAATAAATAATAAAGATGCAAAAGCAGAGCTTTCCATATTGCTTCCTCATTATTTTTAAATGTTTACGAAGCTACCACTATCGAGAAGTACTCTTATCTATTTTCGCTTCCTCATAGAGCATTGCAAACATGCAAATTTTATTTAAAAAAATGAAAACAATCGTAAATAAAAAATGTGCACTATATATATTCAGTGTGATAACTATTTCTTTTTGTAACGTTATTTTAAAGCAGAATATTTTCATATTATATGTGTGATGACTGTATCCAAAGTTTGCTATCATGCATTGTTCTATAGTCTTGCACTTGGAGGGGGATGGAGTTGGGATTTCACTGTTCTAAAATTGAAGTGATAACCACAGTTATTACACTTCTTTTTAAGTGATAACCACAGTTATCACTCTTCTTTTTAAGTGATAACTACAAGATAGCAGGCTGAATAATTACGAGTTTATTGCCACAAGTTTAAGGAGTTGTACGAAAAAAAAAGCACTACGATTAAACCCTTGCCCGGTCGGCGCTCTCGAAAGTATACTGAAATGGGTTTTATGAGCTGAAAGTGAGGAAAACGGCGATTCTATCGCTGGATGCTTGAGAGAAAACGATCTGACTTCAGGAAGCTATCTTTTTTAATCAATGATTTTGTTTCAAAAAAGAAAAGAAAATAAAATGATAAATTCTAATTAAAATCCAGGACATTACTGTAGCCAATTTTAATACGTAACAAACCTTTTTAATTTTGTTCCACTTGGAACAACTCACTCACTCTCTGTATGCTACTTGAAGGAATATTTCTTTAATAACTTTTTAATAAAACCTTAACTTTATATATACATCTATTTTTCCTGTGTGTTTGGCTAATGAGTAATCTAATGTAAATATTTCAGGACATGGAGAAAAATCAATAAGGCGAAAATAGAGAAGCTTTTATGTTTTACTGAAATTAGACTAAGTAAAGAAACGTGGGATTTCTGGGGTGCGATTATATGAGACGGGGTTAAGCAGCCGAGAAAGCTATATCTGGCAAAATGCCTGCTCCCGTGAGCTCTCAAGTTCCGCGTGCCAGAATACCGTTGTGGATTCACCAGGCGCGCTTCCCTATGCGCTCTTATTCTGAGATATATCCAACGAGGTGTAGAGATAGGCTTTACAGAGTTTGAGCATCTGGGATCGGCCGAGAACCAGTCTTCACGAGCAATAAGGCCCGGCCAACTATACCCGCTGTACGTACAATCTGTTCTGCAGTGTGCCGAGAGGCCGTCCTGCTACGAGGCTCTCCACGAGTTGCCGCTGAAAGAAGTATAAAAAAAAAAAAAAAGAAAAAAAAAACGAGAAAAAAAAAAAACAAAAGCACCAGTCGACTTTCCGCAGTCTCAGAGGAGAATACTCACGGGTCGTCTCGTGCTCCCACTAGTTTCGCAATGTAACGCGTAAGAGATGGAGAACGTGCGATACACGGAGAAGGTGAGAAGGAGAAAGAGAAAGAGGGAGAGAGAGAGAAAGAATGTAAGAGGAAGAACTGCACTCAGATGCACTTGGATGGTTGCGCATGCGTATCAGAGTCCGGACCAACCGAGAGTACCGCTTGCACTGCTCGCAACTGCAACACCACATGAAAAAACTTAATAAACATAATATATGTATGACACGGTTGAAAATTTGAAAAAAAAAATAATAATAAAAAGAAAAACATAGAGGAGGCATAATGATTCTCACGAAGACTGTGTTGTACCACGATATTTAATAGCAGTACTTCTACAAAAAAAAAAAAAAAAAAAACCTTTTTTTATACAATTTCATTTTTTTTAATCTTGGCTTCAAGTCGCTGTGTACTCAAAGATGATTAGCGTTTCTTTTTGTTCAATAGAAAATCTTTTTTCTTTTTTTTTTTTGTTGATGCTAATACCTGATGGACGATTGTGGAAATGCTGACGACCAGTGAAATGTACTGTATGCATAAGTGCAATTATTATTAAAGATTTATTTACTATCGGATCGAATAGAGGATGCGACAGGGTACGAATCGATCCGTCACTTCGAGCTTCCGCAATCCCTCACGTCGATATCACTGCTGCGCGACACCCACACACAGACACACGACACTAGCGAAGCTCGACTGGGACAAGAGTGACTGATCGCGGTTGCGAAAACCATTCGTCTCGTCAACGAATGTGTTACACGACGCATTACCACCCTTGCACCTCTCAACTCTGTCCCATTCACTATAAACCATCATCCCTCTCTCTCTCTTACTCTCAGTCCCTCTTTCACTCTGATGCTTTAACAGTATAATTCATTTCGAGCATTTTTCTGTATTCAACCGCGCTGTTATCGGAACAAGCGTTATTTTATATGTATACAGATAGCAGAATTTAGCTGAAATGTTACATCGAGTGCACTGAGGCGATAGCACACACGCTGGATAAGCAGGATCGAGTGATCACTTGCAATTATAGTAATCTCAATTGCAAGTGTGAATGGTCAATCGGTTTTGTAATATCAATTTCGTTAATTCGTCGCATTGTTTTTGATTTTTTTTTTTAAATAACAGCGATAGTACTTTTTTTAGCTTTTTGGTAGTGAATTATTATTATTGGATGACAATAAGAAGCGATTTTTTTATGATTTATAAAATTTCAATACTGTACGTATTTGTTTTTCTTTTTTTTTTTAATAACGGGAATTAGGTTTGTAAAATCGTAATAATGTTACTGCGAAAAAATACTATATTCAAAATCTGAAAAACAATCAATAAAAACAAATCTTCATTCGACGAAAAATTTTCATTCAAATCTGTATATTTTCAAATGCATTTGAATTGGAAATTCGTGAACGCATTTATCAGAATGTTCGATACACAGAATACACTATACTTCGATATTTCCGAGGCTGAGGAACGAACCAACAAACGACTGTAAGATATCTACTAAATGCAAAACATCTTCAGTCTATCAAAAGCCTCTTTGATTTTGTAACAAGGAGCTTACAATAGCGAGAGTTCGTCCAAAATCAATAAACTCTTCTTAGCAAATATACAGAGAAAAGAAAAGTACTCGAATAAAAAGTTCTATACATATCCTTCTATTTGATACAAATATAAAATATGTCCTGAAAAAGAAATAAATCTCTATTATATTCTAAATCATAATATTTATATTTTTTATTTTTTATACATAGAGAGAACAATGAATTGAAATATATTGTAGCGAATAAATATTCGTCAATTCGATTGACACTATTGAAATGTAGTTCGATCAATGCAATTTATTATTAAAACAAAGATCACTGTCTCACATAATTTCATATACATATGATGTAACTAGGTTTTCATTTTTTTTGTTTTTCATTTATCGCAGTGTCGATATTTTAAATAAAAATGATCATAAAACAGTGTCGATGCATAACAAAAGCATCGTCGTATCGAGGCGATATGTGTTCGCGTAAGGAAACGATTGATTCGGCACACAGATAGGAAATCCAATTTCATATATGTGCGCCTAGAGAAGCGTTACGATCTGAGGCTATGGCCTCTCGCCACTCTGTCGGGGAAAAGAACCCTCTGTTATGTACCTACTTATACGATGGGTGTATTCAGCTCGCGATAGATTTTTCCAATCGGTTATCACATATCCACTACTGGTCGCAGATACATCTTAAAAAAAAAAAAAAAAAAAAAAAAACAAAACAAAAGTGCATTACCATCAACCAGACGAAAAGGCATTACCGTATCAAGCGGTAAACTCGAGCTGGTAGCTAAGCGGATAAAGTAATCTCATAATTGATCTCCGGAAGAGGAAAAATTCAATCTTTTTTTTTTTTTTTTCTTTCTTCATCTAAATTCACTTTCCTTCCTAAGAATACAGCTTATATGTACTTTACAGAATCTTTCTCTTGAACTGCAGTGTCGCGACTCCTCTGTTTATTGACCGAAAAGCGAAGAAGAAGTGAAATAAGAAGAAAGTATTCAGGTTATAGGTACATAGTAGCTGTAGAAGCCCAGAAGAAGAGAGCACGACGTAATCAGACAATTTTTCTTCCTGAGCTTCTTAGCGAGGACGTGAAAGCGGCACGGTTTGCGGCTCTTCGCCGAGCGTTCTCAGCACCGCCGACAGAAGCTCTAGCTGAACCTCTCTTGCATCCTCACACCTGTAGTCTACTCCAGCAGAACTACTAGCACTCGAGACCGAGGCTTGGTCGACTCTACGACACGACGAGGTAATAACGCCTTCTTTGCTCGGCAACGATGGCTTTTAAACCATATTTACGAGGCCTCGTACTGGCAATATGAGGCGGAGCACAATCACCCACCACTGAGCTACCAACTACGCGTACCGGAAATGTAAAAAAAAGAAAAATAAAAAAAAAAAAGAAAAATAAAAGGAAGAATCGACGTGACTCGCCACCGAGTCTTCAGCTAGTAAGAATAAAGGATGTACAGTATATGTACGACTGTGAAATGTATATGTGGTTCAGTCTCCACACTACTTAACATCGTATTCTATTTATCTGGACACTAGTTCAAGTTTGAGTAAATTAAAAATCGTTACGGGCTCATAGGTTTACTTTTTATATCACATTTTTGTCCGGAGAATCCAATAATAATTTCGAAAGAAACGATCTGAGACATTATAATTTATTGTATCTGTACAAATTTTATGGATCTTATTCAAATGACTCAATTGCAAAATGTATTAGGAGCTTCAAAGAAAGTGAAAAAAAATGTTCATGCTAAAAGTGTAAGTAATCTAGTAATTTTATGGATTAATAAACATCGTGAAAAATAGAATTGTACATGAAGTTTAATAGGTTGTACAAGTTGGCAGAAAGAGTAGAAAAATAAAAAAGTAGTTCATGGCGTGATGGCGATACGTGACTTTCTCATCACGATTGATGGCGTGATGATACTGTTGTAATGTGTCAATACATGGTATTGAGAATGAAGTTATGAAAAACTGGAAAAAAAATGTGGGGACTTCATATTCTTATTTCCAATCAAATTCATGTAATAACGATTTTAATTTCCGATATATAGTGTTGATATACGAAAGTCACATTTTTTTTTGGATTGCAATACTTTCTCTTTTACATACTCGGTATGTGATGAGAAATTTGAGTACAATAATGAACCGTGTGAAAGATAGAATCTTTCACAAAAAATTATAAGCGGTGCCTCGATGGAAGAAAAAAAAAGGATTTTTTACACACTGCCAATCTACCTCGATCATCTTTACTCTCGCAGCCAACTTTCCTAGGGAAAAATTACATCAACGAGAAGCTTGAGTCTGAGCACAGTCTCTGGTTCTCGTGAAGTAAAAGCTCATCGAGATGAGCTGGAAGAGCTCATCGCGAATCCAAGTAAATGGTTACCACATCTGGCGAAAACGAGCTTTTTACCTTAGACTCTACTTGATCCTTGATACCAAAGCTTTATAGGATTCTTCAGATGAGTTAACGACGTGACGCATCATCTTATCTTAACTTAGCTGATGTATCCTGTTAAAATATCAGAGTGACGATGGTGCCTGATGATCGTGGGAAGTGAATTAGAATGGAGACACCCGGGTCACATTTACGGACAAATATTTACGAAAAGTAACTAAAAATACTCGTACACATACCTTGCCACACTTTATGATTGCATGAAAAGTAAAACTGTACTGTGAGGTTAAATATTTGTTTCCTAATTACTCACTACAACTCCAATTTGACATACAAATCTCTATCAGAATGCATATCATTTAATTTAATGATCAATCAGAACATATTACACCCTTATAAATTAAATCGTAATTGATGCAATAAATACATAATACATTTTTTCAAAAGCCCAACCAATTTCGCTCAATAATTTATCTTTTCAATGATAATTAAAAAATAATCGCCTCATTGACTTTCATTGAACTTTCTGTCCGGCTGATAAAAATTCGTCGATGACAAAAAAAAATCTACGATACAATACCTAACGACAAATACACAAAAAAAAAGAGTCAAGACGATAAAAGAGGGCAGTAATTTAAATGAAGGGGAACACGAATGACTAATCACGAATATATATATACATAGTATATATACGATTTATATTCGGAATATGGGTCCATATGTTGGTTTATCCCAGACAAATAAATCTGGGTCAACTGAACCTCGCCAAATTAATCCTAAAATAAACGGAGCTCTGCTATATTAATTACAAACCAAATTGATCCTAACACAATTTACGAGTAATATCGAAAATTATTCGTACGTTTACGTAAATTGAGCTGGAATCACACGAAACAATGGGCAATTCGTTCAAAGGAAAAATTCGTTAGTTTCAATTTAAGGATGCACCCATTTCAGGAAGTAAAACAAGGTTTCATTAAAAATTAGCACGTGAAAAAAATCGTATAAGAAAATGCCGTTGATTGTTTATAACGACATCCAACAGTGATCATGGCAAGAAATACCCAAATCAGAATATAAAAAATTGTGGGTTATTCATTTTTTGTATTTTTGTCAGCTGGTCGTTCCATATCCCTCGGTCCTTATAATGACAGCGGTCATTCCTCCGTATAGTCCTCTTTTCGGATTTTTTAGCAAATAGAGACATTGCAGAGTGTTGCATACTGCAGGTAGATGTCCGGGAATGTGTTGCGTTCAATAGAAAAAATGAAGAAAAAAAACAGGAGTAAAACTTGTTGGCAAATTTACCACTCCTCTTGTGTTATATTCCTGTGAAGCGTGCTCTATTGAATTCCTTAAGAAAACATTCCGAGAATGTTTAGACGAGAAAGTGTAGGGACACAAAGCGCACGTGCCTTTCAGGGCGATGCACAAGCTCGAGTCCCATCGTTACAACCAACCTCGTGAAAGGTGTAATAGAACATCAACAAAGATTCCGGGTGCGTCGATGTCAAGAGGTTTTCAAGGAAATACGGTACGATGGAAAATGGTGCAAGCATCGTAGAACAGGTTACGAGTGTTTCCACAGAGTCTTCCATTCTCACCGACTCTCATCGAGAGTTCTGCACCGTTTCTCCGCGGTGTATATACTCGACGAGGCGTGTGCAAAATGGAAATTCACGATTTTCTCGCGTCAAAGAATACCTAATGACTGAGAGTTTAACGTCATCGTTGATAAGAAAATGTTTCTACCGCGGTTTTAGGACAGTGTCAGGAAATAAAGAAACGTCAAGAAGTCATAAAGTGAGGAATTGAGGTTGAAGCGCAAAGGGACATGCCGGATTTCTTAAGCATTATTCAGTCATTTATGAATTCTATTTTTAACGTCGACTCATTTCTGTCTGTCTGTCTGTATGTTTTCTATTGTTACCGCAACTAAATTGATCCAATTGTAACTCTCAATTATGCAATGTACCAAAATACAAATTGTACGATGTATCACCAATTAACAGTTGTCACTTGAATAGTTCCACAGTCTGTGATTATATTTTACATTGTAATGTGTGTCGCTCTTTTTCTTTTTTCCACTGTTATCTGCTCGGTTCCTTCCTCCGTCGCTAATACCAGGATCGCATAAGGGTATTCGTCGTTAGAGATTTAAATTCAGCTCTCATTTCCTTCGGTTCGGACTGCTTCCACCACCTACTTTCGTATTATCTCGAACTAGACTTGCGGATTGAACGCAGATTCTGAGAGTATGTAGAACAGGATCAAGAGTTGTTGTACAATGACGTCCGCTAGGAGAGACCCGAGAGTAATAGGGGATTACACATTTAAAGTCGTACTTAATTTATGTCTAAACTGGTCTCAATCGGTAGATAGAAAATCTCTTCGCATTACACTTTTGAATAATCGCAGATTTTATTAGAAATTAACGTGGAAGGAACTTTTCTCTAAATAAACTTTCTTAAATAAATATTTCAGAACTAAATTCTGAGGCAGCTCGTATTAAAATCAATTATTGTGTTTAAATATACAAATAAAACTCATTGACACACCCTACACACAATACGATAAAAATGAATAGAATTTATTGAGGAGGACCCAGACCAGGGTCGAAATGTTTAAATAATTAAAAAAACAAAAAAGTTAAAGTTATTCTTTAACCTGGCCGCCAATAGCCGACCACCGAAAAAACATCATTTGACACATTCTGGCCACAGCAACAACGAACATCAGTATACAAATAAATTATGTATAAAATAAGTAGATTAAAAAACCATAGACAGTGTGAATCACTGGTATCAAATAGTAACTGTCCAATTAACTACACTGTCAAAAATATTTAGAAGGTTAATCAACCGTATTAATTCGTAAACTGTGTAGAATATTTAAATTAATTTGCAAATAGGTCGTTAAATTTAACCATTATTTTTACATAAAATTTCGAAAATATCTATGTTTTTTTATATAGCGTACGTTCACTTTACATCGCAATTTATATTTCAATGAAATACAACAGATCATGAATTAATCTCTTGGACCGGTAATTTTCTAGTTGGTTTTTTTTTTAATAGTGATATACATATGAGAAAAAAAAAAAGAAATGTTGTGTCCATTTCATGACAATTTAAATCGATACGCACTCGTGTCAGTATGCATACTAAATGCACTATAGTGAATTCCAATTGATATATGTCTCCATGCACCAAAAATGGAATATACGGTATTCGTCGCTAATGAATAACGAACCGAAAAATTGAGAGGAAAAATTGACATCGGTACTGGTGAAAGCACGTCACCCCGTTGAATTTTTCATTCGCAAAACTTTGCTAGTAGCAGCACACCACGGTGGTTGAAGGTTTACGTACAAACTGATCGTGGGTGAATATCGAGTCATAAAGAACTTTGTTCAATGGTCATACATTGCATGCATCAACTATCCATATATACATTTATACATACATATTATATTTTTCACATTCTTGTTACACATGTGGAGAACGATCTATATGAAATTGGACAAGGGCTTTATCAAGTTTTCTATAGGATAAAGTCTTGGTAGAATTGCATTCCGTAAGTCAACAGGGCGCGTTATGTGGGCGCGAGTAGAAGACGAGTGGCTCTATATATCCAGCTACTCATGTGACAAACTTTTGACCTTTTCCTTCCGTGCATAGCCCTGATGATGTTACGGAGATCAGAAAAGAGGGTCACAAGGCGTTCCGAACTATTTCCCCTGGAGGAAAAAATTTCATCGATCTTGCCCGACAAACGACTTCTCATATGGATGCATGAATTAATTTCGTCGAAGTCGTTGTGTACTGTACGATCAGCTCGTAAAAAGTTATACGCTGTTGAAGGGACTCAGAGTCCCGTATTATATACTGCAGAAAGGAGGGACAATATTTTCTTTTATTTCACCCTCCTTTGTGTAGACGTAACATTTTGCCGAGCCATTTAATATAAGCTCTTGCCATATTCTTCCCCTCTGCGGAGTTAGAATTCATTTGTAAAATGCTTAAAGTGCAGTTGGGTAGACATTTTTGACGAAATTGTTGTAGTAAAACGTTCAATTGCTATTTACTAAAGAGCGATCACGTAATTTTTTCGAAAAATTTAAAAGTACAAAATCGGGACACGGACATGGTCACGTATGGACATTTTTTTCTAGATCATATTTCTCGAGGTTTTAGATGACTCTGAGTATGCCGACATGAGAATCGCGAAAAAAAAGAACGTTCACGAAAACAAAGCTTCCTCTATGAGGAAGCAATATAGCAAAGAAAACGAGCCTAGGAAACAGGCTCGAGTGAATGCCTACACCTACATACGTTGGCATCTAGTGGACGGGTTCGTGAATTCACGACAAACTTAGGTCATATGGGCTTTTAGTAAGGAGAACGGGTTACTGCCGCCCTGGAGAGTCAAGCTTTTAGCCGAGAATGGCAACCGTTAACTCGTTCCGGCAGATATTACGCGCACGACGTCCCCACCTCTCTGTGTGGCCCTCTTACCGACATACCACACCCTATCCCGATTGTCCTATCTACATAGCGATACATTGTTATAGCGTCGCACCGCATGACTTAAGACAGCCGAGTAAGTAAAACAAAAATTACTTTTATTATACTTTTACATTTTTTTTCTTATCGATGAAAACATCTGAAATAATTCTGTTCGTTTTTTAAGATGGGAGTGAATAATTTTTTTGTCGCTAGACAAATCGATTCGGTCGAGCGGTTTCATCGAAACCAAATGTAATGGTTTTACACTCTGCGCGTGATCAAGAGAAATTTGCTCATAGCATCGGATTCCATAGTGTCTCATTTTCTTCGCAGCATCGTAGTAACATTAGTGATTTGGAGCGATAATTTTTAATGGGCCTTGAAACAAAGTTATGGAATTTTTTTTTTAAATGTGAATATAATGTTGGCATCGGAGAAATGGATCTCTTAAAGTTTGAATTTTTTTTAAATATCACTCCAATTAGGTACACTAGAAGCAGATTTCGAGGAAGACTTTCGAAGTGATTTTTAACTGTAATCCTTCGTTTGTGCATTTCGTCTATAGACGAAAGAGTATGTATTAATTAAATTTAATGAAATTAATTCTTTTTTATAAAAAAAAAACAATTCTTAAAAAGCACAGCTAGTGTAGGTGTCGTAGTTTCCTAAACACGATTTCTTCAGTCCTTTATCATCTTCCTTTGCCATAAGTTACTTTAGCAAATATCTGAAATCTGAAATGTTGAAATTCAAAAGTTCAACATAGCTTTTGATACCATACACATTTGACACTTACCTAGCCTTAGTGCTGTCTTAGCAAAACACAATAAAAAAAGAAAATAGATTTTAGATATGATTTGGAAGGAAGGTCGTGCAGGACCCTTCTTTTTGTTTCGCTTAATCTTCTTTGTTTTTCTTCTATTGTGCTTGCTCAGCGAATCCCTCGGTCGAACAGCACGAGCTGCTGATGACTTTAAGAGTAACCGGCGACAGAGGGGGGGTGAGAGGTAGGCAATAGACAGAGAAACGCGCGGTATACCAAACTGGAAAAGTTGTTCCTCGACGTGGGCGTTCACGACACTTGCAAAAGTTGGCGAGGACCAAGTAGAAGGAAGATGCGAAGTAGGTGGAAGGAGAGGTGAAGTACCCCGTGGCGCTCGAAAACAAATAGAGAAGTGAAAACCACCCCGTTTATATTCCACTCGGGTTCGCAGTCGATACGCGTGAACTGAGACGCTACTGCTATACTATATAGTACCTATATAGATTGCGCTATCGAACGGAACCACGCGACGAGCGACTTTGCCTTAAACCTTTAGAAGTAGTTTAGCGTGAACATTGAAGTATTCGTAGTAACTCCGACTGCGCGTGCTGGGCGACCGAATGTGGCGAACACGTAGAATTGAAGAAACAAAAAAAAAAAAAGAGAAATGAAGCAGATAAGGACGACAAGAGGGATCAGTTGTCAAGGTCGTTTGCAGAAAGTCGAAGTCGTCGTTGACGTATATTTTCATAGCTCCCCCAATTTCTGTTTAATCCTTTCACATCCCACATTTTTTTTCATCAAAAAAGAAACGGCAAAATCATAGATATTTTTTGTAATAATTTATAAGATTCCAAAGACACAGGTGTCGTAGGTGAAACATAAATGGGTCCACAATTGACAATTTTTATTCTCACTATAATAACACTTTGTATTTGAAATGTGACTGCTTCCGACAAGAGAAATCTTCATTAAATCAGCATCAAAGTTTACTGAAGCAAAACGGTAAACTTTATTACACTGAAATCTCTCGTAGCTCTTTTGATTCTTTGTCAGATGGAAGAACTTCTTTATGGCCTCTCTATATAGAATAGTTAACAGTATTGTAACTCCATATTTTGTTCTGTTATAAAATTCAACAGGTAGCGTCACGTATCGTTGATCTTGTTCGTGAATTAATATCTCATGCTTGCCGTTGATACTAATCCTAGTAAAAAAAAATCTCTAGAGTTACGTCCAATACAAATCAAGAAGTGAAGTTTCTAAGGGCCATATAATACCCTCAGAGGATCTGAGCAATGCCTGGGGAAATCCTTATCTTTATGATTTCACCGATAAATTTATATCGTTTGAGCAAATTTCATACAAGTTGGATCTCCTATCTTCATTCAATCTTCGAATTCCATCAGAGTCTCAATTTTACGAGAATAGTTATTGAAACTTCGATGGCTTTTGATACAAATTCCCGGTGACGGGTAGAGTGCATGTTGTGAATGTCTATTGTGCGAGGTGCTTTATTTAGATCGAGTGTCAGTGGGGAGTCAGGATGGGTGGATGAATGGCAAGTGAGACCGTTGAACAAGGACCGTGAGAACGCTAACAACGCGATGGAAGGAAGGGTGCGAGGATGTACAATCTCGTGCGAATATGCACTGTTCGATACAGCCCGACGCCCAAATAGATCGAACTGGACTACAAAGGCAACCAGGATCCGCTTAGTTTACTCTGGTACGCGCATATAAGGTCGGATAGGCAAGCGAAGGACTATACTCTCTGGTGTAGGATAACGACGTGAGGCAAAGAGTTGACAATTCATACCAAAGGGGAGATGAGAGAAGCGTCGCAAAGCCATTTCCCTGTTCACCAATAGAGATGGCACGCCGATTGCATCAAGAGAGATAGAGACGAACCTTCAATACTACCGGTAACGGCTACAGCGCTAGTTTGGTAGGTCTGTATAACCAAGGACGTTCGGCCAACAGATATAGCCTCGATAAATTGCACAACCCTCTCGGACTGTGTGCAAGCTTGAATACCGCGTGTTCGGGCGTACCTATCTCATCGCTATATGATAAGAGCAAATATCCCGCCATATTTGCCTGGTGAATTCAGATCCCTTCCAGCTTGCCTTTGAATCTCGTCGCCACGATTAAACAGTGTGGGCTGCGTCTCTGGAATGAGGATATGCCGGCAGTGGTAGAGGGAACGACGACGCTCCACGTTTCACAATCATCGCTTAAATGTCCGAAGGTTAGATCGACCAATAAGCTGGTCATGAATCCGCCAATCCTGTCAGAGTGTATCGTACATAGCCATTATAGATAGACACGTGTAATATTGCAGAAGGTCGTGAAAACCATGGGTTAACTCCTGTAGTGTGACACAACGCAAGATACTTTATTCGCTCGTATCGCAAGATCCTCCGAGACTCAGGTGATGGCAATAACCCTTCTCTAGCAAACACCACATTCTCGACGTACACTATTGCATAAGCAAACATGAACGTGTCTAGTCTGTTGGACCAATTCAGACATTTATCGGCAATCGCGTCGGAGAATACGTTGTTATATTTGCCTGTTGAATTATTTGTTCGAGACAAGCTGAAAATGTTTGAACGCCTTTTAAAGCTGACGGACAAGTGATTTACGGGCATTGTCTCCATTCGAACTGCAAATTGTGTGTTCCTACTTCAAAGTTATTTTCTTATGTTAACAAAATTGAAAACATCTTATAATTTTAGATATATCCTATGTAAAGCCTAGGATCCGTAATTTAAATTTTAGGGTGAGCAGACTTGAGGACTATTAAAAAAAAATCACTCTATTTAACTCGTGTAAAATATTGTTACCGACAAAATTAAACGACCCATCAGTGGAATCCTTCGTCTGATTAATTCTGAATCACATGCACAGTTACATATTTATCGGTTTTCAGTAATAAAAAATAGGACTCCCTGAAAATTATGGTTACTGACTTGACACAATCCCCTTAAAAAGTACTAATCTTATTGTTACTATTAGTAAAAATCTATCACTCCGTAATTCTTAGCAATTTGCTTCCTTTGCCGAACGTTTGAAAAGCTTGTGCACGTTTCTGGATTATTATACTGTGTATCAGCCTACACTATATAAGAAAGATATGGTATACAGGCTGCTCTTCCTCTTCGATTCTGTTGAGAATAAAGAGGAGAAGTGAAGGATGGAATAAGCGAGGTCGTCGAGCCCGGGGTGGTGTGCGATCCTTCTCCGCTGGACAAAAGCCCCCATACAGCAGCATTTCGTACAGTAGTGCCAGCAAGAGCAACGGCTATTTCGGTCAATCCTCCGGCAGAAGGGGGTCCCGCCCGGAAAATATTCATATCGATCTACGAATTGACCTCTCGGCATAGCAGAGAGCGACGTTGCTGGTCGGCAGATGCCCGATACCGGATACTTCGTGTATGAGGCTCACACCACCCTCCCATCCCACACTCTATATACCTTTCTCCAAGCTCCTCCCGTTTCTTCTTGTTTCTTTTCCTCTCTTTTCTATATCCCCGGATCATATCCCTCGCCCTCAAAGTGCTCTTTCGAACCGACAAAGCCCGGCCAGCCGCATCATTCTTACTCGTCTCTACCACTCTCTCGGATCTCCACAAAAGCAACCAGTCAAAATTCGTAAAAGATGTTCTATAGGATATGACTGACTGATTTCTTAGCGAATGATACCACTTTGAGAAGATTACAAATATTTCACGAAATTAAACGTGTTACGTCGGATCCGGGGGTCGGACTATAATATATGTTTATTCGGATCGTTTGCCAATAAGGAATTCGGACTCGAGTGAATGTGGCAAAGTTTAAGAAGATTTATTTAAACGAATGAAAATTATTACATTTTCGAGCTCGCCTCGATAATGTGTTTCTTGTGGGCGAATCTCGCCCCAGATCGATCGATCTGTTCGACGTTAAATTTTAGACTGTTGTTGAATAATATTTAATATAAAATTCTTGAGAGAGACTATGGATGCAAAGATTGAAGTAAAAATATTGTTCTCTATTTCAGTAAAGAACTATCAATAACATACTAAACTGCGTGACGGCCATTTTCTTTTTTCATCGTAATACTGAGTCTCGAAAATGTGAGCTACTTACGCTTAAGAATAAAAGACTCGCCCACAGGACTCTTTACCGTTATACTGAACATTTGCTGGGGCCATTACGAACATCGGAATAACAGCCGACGTAGTTACGTTTTGATTTTTCGTTTCACTCATAATGGCTGTTGACTACCGTACACTACACGTATATACTCTTATTTCTCGTTGTGCTTTTACCATTCGTTCTAACGATAAAAGATTGGAAAAAAAGGATAAAAGCGTCAGAGCTTATTTTCGAGCCACTGTGGTTCAAACTTGAGTCAAAGCTGGTCTTGTTTAGAGAGCAAAACAGCACCGTTGTTTTTAACGAGATTTTCTGTTTTACTTTTTTTTCAGAACCGACGACCGAAATCGTCGGAGGTCCAGATCTCTACATCGATCATGGAAGCACCATCAATCTCACATGCATAGTTCTACACAGTCCTGAGCCACCGGCTTACATTTTTTGGAATCACAACGATGCGGTATGTATATTTTTTAACAGCGATATTTCGCGAATTATGTGGCTATTTAAAAAATCAATATTATCGGAATATTGACAATTTTAAGGAGAGACCATTATTAATTCTAAATCCCCAATCAACGACGATAAATTATTACCCTATTCCAAAATGGTACCAACACAGCTATTAGCCTACGAAAATTAAAATTTTGTTCAATTACATTATTTGGAAAATTTACAGCTCATTAAAGATCGAAAAGTATATTATTATTATTAACATTTGTAATTGCAGTATAAAAAAGTCTATACTTGATGTACTGAATAACGACTAAAAGGAGACCTCAAATACACCTGAATGGAATTTTAACTGCACAAAATTTTAACTAATTCAAATTTAAAAAAAAAATCGGAAATAAATGTCGAGCTGTTTTTATAGTTGGGACAGTAATACGAGAAAATCGTGGAGGAAATCCGAGAGGTCGAGGGTCAAACCCAGGTCGTATCGGTATGGAGTGCCCCAAATATTCCAATGGCTGACGAAAGATTTTATAAAAATAAGTAAATATTTCATTTCTGTAACTAACGTTAGTATTCGGTACTTCGGTCTCTCGTTATCCTCTAAAAATATACGCTTTTTTACTCCCAGTACCACTAAAACCTGCAAACGTATAAAAATGACTACAGATACCAGTAAAATTTAAATTTTACATGATAATAAGTCGCGGTCATGTATGCACATATCAGTGTGCTCCACTCTGAACGAAAATCTGGTTAAAATTGCCGCAGATGGCCCTCATGTGTACTTCCACGTATTCGCTATAAATAAAATCCGGTGTGTCATTACAGATATTTTTATTCACAAACACGGCAATAAAAATTCCTCCGTTTGCATCCCGGATCGCACAATTAATGGAAGTTTTGTTAATTACAATACATTTTGTAATCCAACCTTTTTATCTGTATTAAAAAAAAGAAAAAAAAATCGATTATCAAACGCTCCGATTTCTAATACAAAATTATGTGAAAAATGATCTGCAGCCTCAACCAAGATGCGAGAATAGCAAATGCAAGTTAATTTATCAAGTCACGTTAATAAAGGAGTAATTTCAGGCTGACGTAGTAGTAATTACGTGGCTCCCAACAAAAATGTAATATGTATATAATAAGAGCGTACTTCAAAGTGGCCAATTGACCTATGATACGGTAATGTGTACCTTACTCTCTCTTGTAATCGATGAAATATTTCCATATACCTTGGTCGACCATGCTCACGAGTTGACAAAGAGTTTTAAACTCCTGTACTCGGGGGTCTTGAGCTCGCCGTGACAATATAGTAGCGATACACACGCGCAGGGGTCGACGCACGGCACATATTGCACGCCTCACCGGCACTCTAGACCACATCGGGACGATAATCTATCGTTTATCGTCATGAAGAATGAAAATATGCCGGTAAAGCCGAGAGCACCGAGTCAATTCACTCGGATCGTGTGACGCCAAGAGTCTGCATTAAAAACAATAAAAAAAATAACGCAACAGGAAGTATAAACGAGTCAAAAGAATTCTCTCGTGATATATCCGCATTCGATGAGTGCGTGACTGGGTCTCGTAGCTCTCTGTCGGAATGCTAGTGAATTTTGATAAAGCCCTCCGGTAGAGATGCCGGATTAATAGAAGAGAGATCTATCTACGGATCTACCGAAAATTATAAATGATTAATGCCTGTGAAATATTAAAGTTCATTGCACAAGAATAATTAGTGTACATAAGTTATTCATAATTATTTTAAATGCAATAACAGTTTTATTTTTGCTTAATAAAGTGTCAAAATAATTAATTTAAAAAAAAAACATATTTCTTTTCATTGGAGTGGTGCCCTTCGCTGGTGAGAATCGGTTTTGTATCCGATTCGGTGATATCAAAGATCCATAAGAATCGATGCAAAAACCTATCAACTCCTGCTGTACAAAGATATCGACTCTTCGATAAATCGTTTAAAAAAATGGTAAGCCCATCGGTCGGTATACCGCGTTATAGCAAACAGCCTCACTGCAAAACCATCGTCCGTAATGGATATGTGAATTTCTAGAAGAGTGGTTTAGGGGTAGTTCCAAGTTGCAATTTCCCGCGACCACTCGATGACGAGACGAGAGGTTTCGATAAAGTGAGATACGAGAGTCAAGGGCCAGGATTATTGCCCACTTGAACAGTCCAATGTCATACGTGAATATAGATGATAGTGAGAATCGCTTCCGGACCTAGTGCTCCGAATCTGCCACTTGGGTAAGGGGGCGGGGGGGGGGGGGGCAAAATCCATCGACAAACTGTATTGGAAACTGGGCCAGGGTGAATGGGTCTCCCGTGGTTCTGCTAGCCGGATCCCCGAACTCACGCAGTATTTATTATTCAAGAGACTTTATATTCGGAGTAAAAAATTCATAGACTTTAATATTAATCGACCGATGGCCAAAAAATGTTTGAGGTAAAACGGCTTACTCGAGAGTTTTCAAGCGAGAGTTTTGAAAGAGGCGCTCCTGAAGGGTATGGAAAATAATAATTGCACGGTCGATGGAGAAAGGATCCAGGTCGCCACTGCTGCCCCGCTCCGCCCTCTGATCCGTCATATTGAAACGTCGCGGATAGCCGCCAATTTTTCTTTTTTTTTTCCGCCAGCTCCCTGAGGGAATTGGCACATGGACATTCGCAAGCGTACTACTGAGCAGGGATTCCAATGAAACCTATCGAATAAAAAAAATATTGTTACTACTTTTTTTTGAATAAATTAAAATATAAACAATAGAACTTTTCGAAAACATTGTGCTGGATTATTTACTCTAAGTTACTCATAATTATTAAACTAGAATTGAAACTAGATAAATTAGAATTTCGAGACGATCTCGAATTTCTAGTTTACGACAAAAAAAATGAACCTCATGACTCCAATGAGACCTTGATTTACGACACAGTCATACAATGAATATTGCACTTTAATTTTTGTAGGGGTATCAAGGAAAATTAGAAAAAAAAAACGAATCGAACTACCATTGTTTTCCGATACGCAGTATTCCTGTCTTATTTCCACGAAACTCAAGCTCTCAAAGCCTTCAGCCAAGTACTGCTGTACGATTACTCAGAATAATTGGCGTAGTCAGACACACGAGGTTAAATGGAGAGAACGAAGCCGTATATATAATTCCTATCAATGCAGCGTACCCACTCAATTTCTCAGGAGCACCTCAGACGTTAGTGGAGATTGCAGTATGCATGTGTATGTGTGTGTCTGTGCAAAGACGGGCTTCAGCTTCAATGCCTTGACGCCATATGATGCTTTGAGCGCATACATCTTACCTGTAATCTGATTGCACATCTATTTGGGAGTTGGTGAAATCTTCCGAGTGAGACTACAGGACGTAAAGTCAGGAATGGCGGAGAAGCAGCAGTTTCAGCCTGAGCCGCGAAGCACTTCCGGAAGTTCCGGTCCGATAAGCGTCTGCGGTACTCGCCTCTCGACGATCGATCGCCCACGGACTCTTGTAATGCAAGATTTGAGCTCTCGTTGCAAATAGAACAACTCCGTCTATAACGCTTGAAGGGAAAGCCAGCAAACGTCGTTAAAATCCAAACGCTTCTTTCTTCATTTATAGACAGTTTCATCAATAAAATGTTATGGATAATTAAAATAAAAAAGAAATGGAATGAAAATAGATTTGATGAATACCATAGAGAGATTTTTATCTGACAAGAAATATATATAAAAGCTGAGGGCATTAACACCAATAAGTGTTGATTTGGAATATTTATAACAGTACATCGGAATAGTACAAATCAACACTTATCGGTGTTAATTTCAAGATCACTGCGTAGTCCCAATAGGACCATTACTCTGGTGTAAAATTAAAGCATTTTTCACAGTATACGTATGCATCAGGGACTCTATAATGTATTTTGAGTGGCCTAGTGTAAATTGGGGTGACGGTAAAATTAGCAATAATACGCTCCGGGTTCCATTAAGGATATTAAGTTTGACCGAGAGCTCTCGTGGATTCTCTGCGGTATCTATGTCATCCGAAATTTGCCTTGGAGAAAGGAAATCCCTGTACGTACTTAATAATGCAATATAGTCTGAAAGACAATGACGTAATCGCCATAGATTTGGTATAACGTCTGGGATAATTCCACACCCTCGTGAGACAGGTTAAAAAAATGTGCTTTTTCATCAGAGCCACGTTACTCATTTAATAAAAATTCTGTGATCGTGAAAATCAATTACTCAAATAAATAAATAAATGTAAATAACAAAACAATGATCGAATAACGAAAATCGTGAATTCAGTGAAGCTGCAAAAAAATAGAATCAAAAAATCTTATTAAGTATGTAAAATTATGAATGTATTCTCCACACGTTGCTGACATTTAGGAAAATCATGAAATCCGTATATCTCCTGATCTCCGTAATCTCGTTACATCAAAGTCGCTATAAGGCAAAATTCCTCGGAGAGAAGAGACGTATACCCTCTGCTAATAATAGTTATGATAATATTCACAAGAGGGAAGCGCTCTTGACAAGCACAGAAGCAGCAGGATAACTTCTTGCAGGGCGAGCTTAATCGGAATTGCGAGAGAAGCTACTAGAAATTCGTCAGAGCAGGATAATTATTTGCCTGAGCCTGAGGAGTTTGCAAGGGGTGCCAGGAAGCCGCCCACTCGCATTACGGAATGTTTAGACACGTACCTCTTGCAAAGTCTTACCCGGCGCGTGCAATATGCTCGAAAACGCCCGCAGCAACGTCGCCTTACTGTGCAACCGCCCTGCGTTACATATAAGTGGATGATCCGAATGAGAGAAACATATATGTGAATTAGGTGAAGGATTTCGTACGCTCTTACTCAATACTTGAAAATTTCGGTTTCGATATGCGATATGCGATTTTTTCTGTATCGGGAATGAAAATTTGAAAAAGCCCAATCATCATGTCCTGATTATTGGTTGGGATTATTCACCAGTTGTATTCTCTTCACCACTCGAATAAGCAGGCAACGAACTCCCTTTTCCTTAGAACGTTATTTGGGTATCAGAAGTTTTCGGGCTTTCGACACATCCATATATACGCATTCGTGCAGGAGCCATAAACAGACATTTCCTCAGTCGAGCCTAAGAGCTGAAGTACCTAAAGAGGTGCTCTACTAAATTCAATGGTCCCGAAGGATCCTAGTGCAATTTCTGTAGCGTCACACCCGGCGCGGATCAGACATTAGTAAGAACCTAACAGAGCAGCTGGCTCTCAACAGTGCGTTAGCAGGATCTGACTTTTTTGTCAGATGCAACATTACAGATTTTCTATTACTGTAAGAGCTATTTCGCCGGGCACAGCAAATTCATTTCTTAATGCAAATGACTGCAACCGAGAGTAAAATGAGGGAAACTTTCAATCAGCACTGTAATCGGCTTCCATGCAACTCCAATCCCTACAGCTAGAGTTGAATTTCTATGATACAAGTTATCTGCGATGTCGTTACGACGTTAGCAGCAACAGTGAAACAGTGAGTAGAACTGGATCTCAATTATCAAACGGCATCAGCTGAGATTTTCGCTCTTTCCGATTGTACGTCTGCCATCATTCTACTAGAATCGTGTAACAGGACATCCAACTTTGCACAATAGACATGACTATCGACTGACGGAGATTCATTAAAATGAGTGGTATGTAATGGACATACACGTTCACGTGGATTGGGTAAGCGTTATCCAAATCCAATTCATCCAAAAGGATAATTCACTCAAGTCCAATTCAGGTAAAGGTACATTTCATCCAATGGGCGTTCCATCTAAAGACGCGATTCGTTCAAATAGTTTCAACTACTTTGCAATTTGCAATTGATTATCATCTCATACACACACGCTTTGTTTAATTAATTCTAATGCGACTTATCATTTAAATTTCACTGATGTAATTGAATTGTAGCTACATATTCCTCTGTGTCATTTAATAATCTACGTTATGAAAGCAATTGTCAGTCTATAAACATAGGTCAGAAGTCGACCCAAATGGTAAAAGCTCTTACTCAATAACTGAACAATTTAGATTCGATATCGGTGATCGAAATGATTCTCATGCGATAACAATTATTTAGCCTTGTGCCTTGTCGGGTGTGGTCGGATCGTTGGACCTGATGGGATGCCCAACATACCAAGCGGCGAGTACCTCTTGAAGTCTTCGGGGAATCGAAAGAGAACCGCAGACCCGCTGCTGCATGGTCAGACGGGCATCTATGGTCGTCGGGTAAAGCTTTTACAAAGCGATAAGAAGAGTCCGCGAATCGGCCGAAGGGAATACCACGAAATTCCAATTCTCGTGCAATAAAGTTTATCGATTCGTGGTTGCTTCGACGTCGGACACTTTCCTGTGTATACTGCCCGCGTTTTGCTTTGGTCACAGGCAATCGGGCCAGCAGTGCTCGAAGGAGCATAGGAATAACGCTTCCGGTTTCTCTCGCTCCAATAAACCCGCTTCCTCTATGACCGCGTCGAAGTTTCGTACTCCCAATAGGGCCAACGTCCGCCAACGTTCGCGACGATGTAAATACGTTCGCAGCCCAGTGGTTTTCTTCAACGATGCGTACTCCAGCACCTGTAAAATCGATTAATCGATGTGTAACAGAGCGTATAATATAACATTTGCGATACTGTCCTTTGACCATCACGCTGCATAATCATAATCGGACACTCGTCTGCTCACCCACTGAACACTGCTGTAATGAAGCTCCCCGAGCAGAAATTTTGGTTGGGCTGGCATGCGAAGCCTATGACATAATCCCTAAGGTCTGGTCAGCTTCTGACAGAGACATTTTTCAGGGTTAACCTGATAAATGTCTCCCACAATATGTTATAATTCATGCCTTTAATTCGAGCAATGCATACGACTGCTCGACAATTCTCAAAAAAAAAAATAAAACACTTAAATTCGAATTTTTGGACATAAATTCGAACTTAAGATCGATCTTGAGATCAAACTTCGAACTTAAGATGATTTTTCGGTAATAAGATTAAGCCAGCTGAGGAACGTGATTTCGCCGCAAAAAAAAATTATTTGAGTAAAGCTACAAATTTACGAACCTATCCGTCTTCTCTTCCCTGTCAAACTCAATTACCAAATTCTCATCGAAACTATTGGAAGTCCATTTTGCTGCAAATAACGTGTTTCTCGCATGGACTAAATTAAATTAGAAACCAGCACGGTCAAGCAATTTATAATTACTCTGAAGCAATTTAAACGAACACAGCCCTGTATATGATGACGAGCAAATACAACCCCCATGAGAGCCTGGTTAACGTATGCGCGACCTGGACGTGTCATGAAATAGATGAACATCGTGAGTACCTAGATACGTGGAATTAAACTATTGCCATTAGTAATGTATGTTTTTCATGTAAACTTGTCCACATACGGGAGACTGGTGCAAAATGGAGGCACTAAGCAAATAATGCCGTCAGTTCGTTGCAGCATGCGCACATCTACTGTTTGTTGAGCAAAAATAAAAGTTTTAATCTGTTTTTTCGCGTGGCTGGAATAAATATTGACTGGGGCAAAACGTGATAGATTTGGATTTTGCTTCCAGTTTTTAATACCGATCGACTTACCACTGGTGACAATTTTCGTTCGAATATCGATACACGGTAACGTCGATCACAATCAAACATTTTCGCACATCTCGGGTTACGAACCTCAGGCTGACTGACTGCAAGAACGCAAAAGTGATAAGCTCACAAGTCGTGTCGTCAAGCTCACATCATCGATGTGCTGGAAAAACACATCGTGCGTGAACTTGCTGACATGCCACTCGACCTTCTGCCGCATCGACTATCATATCATACTCCAAGTGCAGAGATTTCATATAAAATTGTCGAAAAATTCTCAAATTACTACAATGAATTTTGCAACAAGGTTCTTCTTATCCTGAGATTGCCGGCATTATTTTCTGTGATCCGATCGTAGAACAAATGACTGTAAAATAACGGCGCGTCTCCGAGTTGGACGAATGTTTTGATTGTCTGGCCAGATGATAAGCTGAAGGAAGAAAAATCGTCAAAGCAAGGAGTGAGTAACAGCTGGAGTTCGAGGAGTATAGTATATATCCTCTTGGATCCTAATCGAGGACCCACAGGAGCACCCTGGTCTCAACGAGGCTACGTGGCTCGAAAGCTAATTAAAAGAATTTTCAAGCCAGCTCACTGCTCTCTGCCACAGTGCGATTCCGTCCAACGGGATTGAGAGAAGTACCTTATTCGGGCAGTGATTTTGGTACATCGCCAGAGGGATACGACGGAGCCCATGGAACGAGAGAAACGGCATCTTTGCTCCCGCGAGTCTGCCAAATTGGCGTGCCCGTCGAGAATTCCACCGAATGAAAGAGAGAAGGAGACTTGAATAATCACGCATTTCATTGATTCCGGAGACGGCGAGTGGAGCTTCACGAGCAAGCTTCAAGCTCGTCGCGTGCTCTTTCTCTGGTAGACGGCAAGCAGAAACACGTTTGGGTATAAAAGATAATAATGTACATATTTCTCATGGATGGGGTAGGAGAGTACAAGATGCAGGGTTCAGGGGTCAGGAGAAGACGGTGGGCTGTGTCTTATTAAATCCTGGCAATAAATATCAAATGCGAAGGAGATTGTTTGAAATTTATGGGGTCGAACGGCCATCCGGTCGACTGAGGGCTCGTATATCTGTGCGATGGTTGGTAGCACCGCTAGCTTATTGTTACGAATTTCCCAGTGAGAAAACGTTAGTCCTCATTGAAAGGGGTCGGAAATTTTTATTTTTCTTTCCTGAACCGAGAAATTGTCTCTTATTAGTCGATAATTAGTCAGTAATTTATCTGATTTTGTACGAACGATTGGGGTGATCGAAAAATCGTGGGTAATAACACTGCGGAATTTATCGATGTTAAAAAATGCAATAATATCGTTATAAAGTCAACGAACAATTCATGACCATATTATTGTTAACATAATATGCGTTTACGTATTGCAAATATAGAACAAAAGGGAAGCATTGCCAATCACTGATTAATCACTCTAAACACACGGAATTGCATGTAAAGTTTTTAAATTGCTACTAAGAGATTTATAAGCAACAGGAATGTTGACAAGGACAGATCTATAACAATTTTATTGACTTGATAATGACACATGCCAGTATTCTAAAAATACATCGTCATTTAATTCAGTTACCCGTTCCAAATACGTTTAATCGATAGTGTTGTATCAAATCGAAATGACAAATGTGAGTGAATCTTGATTTTTCGAACCATGTAATGTAATGTGCGATACTAATAAAAACTTAATTACATTTTAAAAAAAATGGATCGTTATCTAATTAACGATGCAAAATAAGGGTAATATTCTAAATGGGACATGACGGATTATTGACAACCTCATACACCGATTATTATTTTAATATAATCAGTAAATCAAACACGGTTGTCGATAGGGACGTCAAAGCAAAACCTCCACAAAGTCGAGGGTGCGATGTATGCGAATTTATTCTGGAAACTCGCCCGACGTGAGTGAATACATCAACGACTCTCCTCTGAATGGCTAGTTTTAGCTTTCGTTCGCGGCCTCTGTTTATACGACTCGTTATGAAAGTTGTGGTGAAATTTGCGAGCAATCTTACAAATATTTAACATTCCAACGAGATTAAATTACATTCGAGAGATCACAAACACACAAACATCCTCATGTACACAAAGAGCGTCATCGCACTAGACATCAAGCACCCCGAAATTTAACATGAGCCGGCTTATGACCTCGCTCTGAAATGGATTTTCCGTAACCAAAATATTTCAAATTTTCCCATAAAACCGTTATGATGCCTACGACCCTCAAAGCGACGAACGAGCAAAATATCTCGATTCAGCTTTGACGTCCCTGTTGGAACTTGTGCACTCTTCGATGATATATTTCCTGGCCACCAGTTTTCAAATACAAAGTAAAATAAATAACGACGAAGGTTGTAAAAAAAAAAAACGTAAAAGCGGTGAGAAATCCGCAGTATTGTGTACCACCATGTTGTTAATAAGGGTAGCTTGAAAATTGACCATATACAAAGAGACTTAAAAGCTCTGTTGGTGCTCTTGGAATGTTTATGTTCGACATTGGCAGTATGGTTGAACCAACTTGTCCATTTGTCCGTTGCCCGTCTCTCCAATTGTACGTATAACGGTAACTCTTTGAGATTAGAATCAACACTCTATTTCCACAAGCCGAAGGAAGGAAAACGACGAAGCGAGAGAACGGAAAAATATATAGGAAGAGATTGCTGGTAGAGAAGCAGCGCGGAATTACAGCAAAGTGGACGGCCAAGCGACTCATGCGGTTCTGTCCTTGTTGAACTAACTCTCGTGCAACCAGCATTCACTATACTTTTTTTCTTCTCTCCTCCTCTTCTTTTTATGCCAACGTACTTGCACACAGCTCCACTCTTGCGGTTCCCTACTCTACAAAGAATGGCAGAAGTAGAAATATAAAAAAAATAAAATTAAAAAAAAAAAAAAACACATTCAGATGAAACGGAAAATTCACGAGATTTACTTACCGGTTTGAGAAGCGCTCAATTTGCAAGGTAAATAAGCTAAGATTCATGAAGGCCTCGAGTTCCACCGCAGTCTCGCTTGGTCGTCGCATCACCTTGGCGTCACAAACCCCTCTCGTTGCTCTACGTTCCATTTTACACTTTCAGTATCTACCGTCTGGAATCTCGTGTCAACACCTCGTGAAATTTACCGGTAAACGTAAGTGCGAGAGTACAATCTTTGTTTCGTTGGATCGCATACTAATTTTTACATCAATATCATGAGGCTACTTATATATTTAAAATTGCGTGTACATATAAATTGTAACGATAGAATGAAGTATCTACTTACATGGTAGAGTTTGTCTTACTAATTTTTTACAAAGACGATAATTTGATAAGTGTTTATGTTTAAATGAAAAAAAAATTATTGCAATACTAAATACTATCTTTTTAGCCACTGGACAAGCTCATGTCTTGCTTATAAGTTACATTTCGAATTTTGAATATTGAAATCAACAGAAAAACGTAAAACAATATTGCTTCCATATTTTTTTGCTCCATCGTCCAACTAACCAAATGCAGATATTTTTCATCCATTGAAACATGACCGAATGACTGTTATTTAACTATAAAGTAAGCGGTGCGTGTCTTACGTACCCAGAGGGTTAATTCGTCTCGTAACTACGTATAATACGTCGAATAATATCGCGGAACCGGTAGGGTCCCGGATCTACTATGCCGCCAGACGTCGAGGAAGTTAGGTGAGATTATGTTCTCTCGGTAGTGGCAGGCAGACAGGAACGTCGCGTAATGAATATTGGCGTAGAAACCAATGTATGCACCGCAGCTGTGGAGATACGAGAGTATATACAGGTATCGTAACCGCAGGCGCGAGAGAATGTTCGCTCGCGACTTTACTACCAGCAACAGAAGTAGCGCAGCATGCCTCGATTGGTGAGCCTTAACTTTCCTCATTAAAATGATTGGGGATTAACCCAGAGCTGTTCGAGAGTCCGCGCTATACGAGCCCCCTTTTCCCAGCATGGACCATCCCCCTCATCTCCGAGAGATGCGAATATAAGCCAGAATTAAAGGAAAACTACAGCGGAAGGGTGAAACGAGACGTGCAACGTGGAAATCCATTTCCACGTGGGCCACAGCCGGGAGTGTACTCACACGTTAACGGTTGCAGCGGAAAGAGACGGTGGAGTGCGGTATCCACTGCTGCTGCTGCTGCTGCACGAAGTCTCGTATATATATATATATATATATATATGGCATTCATTGCTCCAACCACAAGCTCCGTTGATCTTCCGTAATAACCGACGTCGATTCGACGCTATCGTGCTACCTGCCCTGGTTCTAATGGCACTGGTATATCGCTTATACAACGTAACGAAGTTGTCCAACCAGCTTAATCGGCCCACTGGTAAAATCCGTGAGTTTTTTAAACTGCCGCCGCTCCCAGTCAACCTACGTTTAACAGGAATGAAAACTCCTGGATTACATCAGTGAGATGGAAAGAACATCAAACGAATCAATTCATTAACTAATCGTAAAGAATCAACTCCCGTGTAATTTCTTTTTTTTTTAATTTATGTTAAAATACAAAAATATATTTCAGAGTTATATAAGATATGGCAAAAGAGATGAAGAGCTCCAGCTTCATACGGTCTCTTGTAAATAGTGAGATTCTTTTTTTATGTTTTTCGAAACGTTTTCAATTTCAATACCAAAACTACATTCAATTCATTGAAGATACACAGTTAATTTCAGTGCAGTCTGCAGTTTCTTCCAAAAGTTATTGCGATTTCGGACGACGGAGACAGACCGACAACCAGAAATTAAAAAGTTTGAATCAATGGTTTAAAAAGTTTTAAGAAATGAAAGTTTGGAAAGCCCAAAGTTGGGTTTCAACTGATAGGCAACCCTCCTTAATTGCTGTGTAAATTTTCATTCTCGTCATTTCATGGTCGCCTTGAAATCTATGATAAAACACGAATACTGCTCCCAATGACCCTAAGTCGTCATTACTTTTTTCTTATTAATCCACTTCTTCCTTTTTCTTCACTCTTCTTCTATTTTGTGAGTACAAGTCAACCGGTGATATGAGAATAGTAAATTTCCTTTATTTTTAGAATAATGATATTGATTTGTGAGGTAGGAAACGAGGCGTCGACATGCCAGATTCGGATAGTCTGGTTGGCGACGAGGCGGGTGGAAAAGGCACGATAACGCCACGGCTTTCGCGTTGCTCGCGCAGTGGTAAGCGGATTTATGTATTCATGAGAAGATTCGCTCTCTACTCTCCTTTCGTTCTCTCAAGTGCAGACAGTCGGCACAGGACAGGATGCAGTGGTATACCCACCAACAGTAGGAGAAGCAGAAACGACAGAAAGGAAACCCAGTGGCTTCGCGAGGGTCACTGCACCTTTCGCTTGTCAGTCGGAGAAGCACGGGCATCATCTCGTCCCTTCCCCTCGCGCCCTCTAGCCCTCTTAAGGAATAGAGCCTCTTTCCTCTACTACAAACCATCCCCCCCCCCCCCTCACCACCCCTCATCGCCCCTCTGCTACTGGCACTCGTCTCACGGTGGAACGAATGTTTCGCTTGAGGTGAAGCGCATGACAAACACATTTAGCACAAGAGAGACGCTAGGTACAAGATGTACCAAGAAAGTGAAGAGCATGTCGCGGGAGAGTGAGAAAGACGGTAGTACATAAAACGTGGCAGCTTAGCAAAACGTCCTTCAGACGTCTCTCGTCTCTTTCGGGGTTTCAAAAGCCCAAGACGCCCCTTCTTCAGAGTTCAGTTGACGCTATACAGTACTATTGTAACCCGTTCTCTGTTCACTCTCTCTCACTCTCTCACTCTCTCTCTCTCTCTCTCTCTGTCACTCTACTTTGCCTTGTATGTTCCACTTGCACCATGTGTAGAGTAATCCACAGTACATCTATAGGACAGGTGCAAGAGCGTCATCGTTTCAAGGATCTCTCAAGATCCTATGTATGAGGGCAGGCCTCTTCTGCCTCCGGAAGACGACACAATTCTACGAGCGATGCAAACAATTGTTATGTACTTCTTGCTTCTCTCACTTCTCGCAAATTTATCGCATTTCTCTTGCGTGCCGAACGCCTGCTCCTATCCAGTGTCAGTGATATGAGTGCGGTTTGTCTAACAGGTTAAATGCCGGTCAATATTTACCGTGTCTTCAGGTGATGGAAAATACAAACGGAGTCACTGTAAGTGATAGAAAGATGACTGATAATCTAAGAAATATTTTGCTGTATTATGCAGAATATAATGAAACAATTACATAATAATTTCTTTTTTTTTTATAATACTTATAGCCCCTTTTAAATTACAAAAATTCCCACCCCTTACGAATAATTTCACTGGGAATCTTCACTGGGCATGACATATTTTATATTTAACATTGAATATTGGGTGAAGCAAGGAAACATTGGAGATACTTTTTGGTATCACCAATTTTTAAGTGCAAACCGCGTAAACATGCCAGTTGCAATTAATAACTCAGAAATATTTTCTACGAATGTACGCTCGAAGTTAATGAAACTAGGATAAATAACATTAAAACACGCTGAATTATTGTACTTGGTAACTTCGAAGCATGTGTACTACTGTAATTATAGGCAAAAATAAAAATACAGCCGCGGGAGTCATTCAACTCGAGTTCGTACGTTTTTTTTGTTAGATACTAAAATACTTGAGTAAGGTACGGCTTTACTCGTACACCACGTACAGAAGGGCCTTTTTACCTGAAGATAAACAAAACAACTACCTTTGGCAGGAAAAAAAGTGGCCAGATAAGATAAATACTAGTAGGGTGAGCAGCGCAATTAGCCTTTTCTCGTTTGTCCGAACGACTATTCACGCAATGAGAAGTATAAGAACTGGGTAGGCCTACGAAGGCTCGTAAGGTCTTAAGTAGGAGAAAAGGACGAGGGTTCTATGTAAAAAAAAAGAAACAAAACAAAAAAAATGAAGAAGAAATTGCTCGTGGCTTGTGGAATGAAATCTCGTGTAAGAATCTTCAGGTTGTCGAGACACGCTAACAGGGACCTGTTCTCTCTTCTGATATCTGTTGCAGATAATCAGCTACGATTCGAGTAGGGGTGGCGTCTCCGTCGTGACGGAAAAGGGTGACAGCACGACAAGCTACCTACTCGTTCAACATGCCAAGCCTACAGACTCGGGGAAGTACACGTGCAACCCGAGCAATGCTCAACCAAAATCCATCACCGTTCACGTACTCAATGGTGAGTTTAATTCACGCCAAGCAATCCAAGCAAATGAAACTTCGAAGCTTTGCACCTTTCCCTAGATCAATATCAGGATTTATCAACATGTTTACAATAACACGAAAATGTAATCAGTCTATAGAAGCAAAAAAGAAACAACGAATTTCTTTCGGCTTTGAAACTGACACCCCTTAAATATGTCTCACAGAAAAAACACATGAAATCTTTTATTGGATACTAAAAACGTTGATTTCTGATAATAATAACGCCAAGAAGTTGTTAATAAAATAGTTTGAAAAAGAAATCAAAATTCAAAAACATGAAATTTTTTTTTAAGTGTATTAATTTTACAAAAAAAAATTGAATTAGCTTTAGTACTATTAAAAAAACAATCTTAGTATCTTCAAAAAGATATTTATTTTTTTTAGATTCGTCGTGCGGTTAAGTACTCAAAGTCTGATCGACTAAATCGCCTGTTTAATGCCAAAAGGGCGAACTACCTAAGCTTGTAAAGAGTGCATAAGCCCCTTTGCCGCTAGACACGCGATATAATGAACTATTCACTGTTTACTGGTATACTTAACTCTCTATCGTTTCGGAAAATTTGAGTGTCGGTCCCTTTGTTTCAGGAGAGTATCCAGCGGCAATGCAGCACGGCGGTCAAGCGAAGCAGCCACGGCTATACTCGCTCCTCCTATGCCTCTGTCTTTTACTGTACTGAAAACCTCATGTGCGAGTGTGTGAGAATCTGCGAGTGAGAGAGGAAACAAAAAGAGAGAGAACGAGATCAGTACATATGTACCAACCTATTAAATCAACTACTGTCGACGTAGTCATCATCTTTCGTGGGATTCAGCGACTTCAGGAATTCACTAGCAGCTCCAGCATTTCTTTAAGAAAAAGACACAATAATCAGCAGGCACACACAGACTAGAATCCTAATCATCTCTTCATCTCTCTCTGTCCTGTCACAAGAAATGGAAACTGTATAAACTATAACAATAATAAGAGTAAGCATAATAATAACGATAATAATAATAATAATAATAATAATAATAATATTAATACGAATAAAAACATTTAAAAAACATTAATGATTCCAATGATACCGTACGCTCTCGCTCTATAAGTCTGTACCATATAATAAGATGAAAAGTGACGAGAGAAGCGAGTCACTGTGGCATTCACATGGGTGTCACAAATCCCAGAAGGCTTGGTATTCGAGGGCGCGTAGGAGATTATATGTATATATATATATATACATAAATATATATATATATATATATATATATATATATATATCTCCAGCATCGCCCGAAAGCTTCCCTTTCACAGGAGGCGTCAAATAGTTTTGGCTTACCCGGTTCGCGTTCTTCAGCAAAGCGTGTGAACGAGAGAGAGAGTGAGAGAGAGAGAGGGGCGTGCTTTTGCTCTCTGCTTTCAGCTTCGCCCTGATGCGCATAAACCAGAAGCGCCTGAATTTCGTTTAGTACGCAGCGCCCTCTCTGTGGGCTTCGAACTTCACTACGCTATTTTACGTCTCACTCTGTTGCAATTTTCCGCCACAAACGTGCTCCCTCTCTCTCTCTCTCTCTCTCCACTCTATCACGTTCTCATCTCTGCCTCCTGTAGCGCCCTCTTCGTTCGCAATTCTACTCTCTAGTCTGGAATCTCTATTTCGGATAATTCAGCGATACGACTCAGCGGTGAAGCTGATATTCACGCGGTATAGCGCTACTATATGCGACTTGCTTTGAGTACGCGTCCATGGTAATGAAGTATTCAACTTCATTAGCCGGTCTCTATTACACCGAGGTCCGTCGACAAGGCACGTCAGATAATCCCGTTCCATCCATCTATCACTCCCGGTTCGATATCCACTTTACCGTCATTAATTCCTCTGAACGGAGGAAAACCACGGGAGAATTCAAGCATACAGGTAGAGAGTTAAGAGCCACGAGCGTCGACAAATCTCCGACAGATTCGCATGACACTCGTGTCTTTCTATTCAACAAAATCATTATTTTAGCGACGTAATTGCTGCGCACAATGATTCATAGTGCTGTTGTAGGTTCTACTGTGTATACCTTCGACGAGGCGACTAAAATAACAGGAACACGAATGATAAGGACTTGTGGACGTCACGATGCGATCAGATCTGTCGAACTGGAATCACTCGATATTTATTGTAGCAGATAATGATGAAAGACTCGTGATGTTTATTAAACTGTGAATGAAGATAAGTCTGATAATCATATGTACACTCATTCCTTACATCGTTCCTGTACTGTATTTTGTATACTCGATTTTCTTGTCATTTTTGTATTTCTCACCATTCAAACTTTAACGCGTAATAATTGAGATAGAACGTTCAAGTGAGAGAAAAAAGATAAAATCAAAAATTTATACCAGTAATTTATTGAAAAAAAAAAAAAATAGAGACAAGAATATGACTCGTTTTGGGGTTCGCTTCAAAAAATTTTATAGTCATATTGACTAGTTTATACCAAAAGGAAATTATATAAATTCGACGATTAAAGCCCATCGCTGATTTATTAATCCATTATTTTGATTTGGATCATTTTGATTTAGCTCAGATCTTCACTGAATTTTTGTAGAATCCGAAAAAGAAACATTGACTTTCGGTCAGTTTTTGTCATGTTTTCGGATTGGATAACCAATAGTATCAATCGAATTCCGATCTGTTGACTTGTGCCAAATATCAAACCGTGATCAAGCGAGTTTTAACCATTAAACAGCAAGTCCAAAGTTGTATTGACAGTTGCTTTCACGAAAACGAACCAAATCCAGCCATTACACGGCAGAGCTCATAGCCGGTTGGTTGTACAAAGTCCAACCGTCGATTCTACTGTGGTCGATCCAACTTTGGAGCTTGCTTTGTAATGTTTGAAACTCCGTGGGATTTGGTAAAACCAACCGTCCACCATGCCGCTGAGTCTACTGTGTGTGATGCTTGAAACTCCGTTAATTTTCGTATAAGCAACTGTCGATCTAACTTTAGGCTCGACATGTAATAGTTGGACTTTGGTTGTTTAAAAAAAAAAAAGAAAAAAACAAAATCAACTGTCAATCCCAACTCTGTCATTAGCTCTGTTGTGTGGTGGTTTGAAACTCGGTTAGTTCGCATGTAACCAACCGTCCATCCAACTTTGATCTCCATATTTTTAATGTTTGCTACTCGATTATTTATGGGTCGATTTTTATTTTTTTGCGCAAAACTATCTGAATGGAATTAGGTTGGTGATAATTGCCAAGTCCATGAAGGTAGCTAAATTGCAAAGTAACTAAATTGAGCTGAAATGACTTTAGTAAAAGACGTGCTTCATTTATTTTACATTGGTAAGATGAAGAAAGAAAGTGTGACAAAATTCATTGTTCGTAACGGTGCTGTGATCATATAAAAAAATTCAGAACATAAAAAATTGTTGATAAAGATAAATTCTTTTGAACTAGAAAATATAATATTTGAAAAAACTAGCTTTTTCTTTTCAGACACTCGGAAGACCGTTACGGACGATCAATGATACAGGCTTTTTTGTAACACATTTTTTTTTGGGCACCAACAAATAAAGAAGCAAGACACGTATTTTTGTCACAAAAATTATGGACTCTGCATTTTAAGAAAGGATGCGCATTATTTTGTTCCGCGTATTTAAAAAGTCGTTACCGTAACGAGAATGGGAATGTACGTTGATTACATCTAACGATTCTGAAATCAAGACAATGTACGAAAATTAACGAACATCCTGGGGGCTGGGAGACTATTGATGAAAATGCCATCACGTAATTATTGTTTATCACAAACGTGGTGCAACAGTCCGTATAATTACGCCGGATAAAATGTTATATATATATATATACACATCTCACGTTGTTCAGTATCCAAAACCACTATTTCCTCGTACTATATATAGTTCGTCATTAACGCTGTTTGACTTGTCGAATATTTCGAGTATTTGAATGGTTCGTTGTTGCGGGGCGTGATAATCCCGCGAAACGACAAGTGAAGTGTTAATTACTCTCGATCGCGCGCAATTCATTAAGTAGAGGGGATGGAAAAATGGGTGAGCGAGATATAAAAATAAAAATAAAAAATAAAAAAAAGAAATTAAAAAAAAAAAATAAAAAAAATGCTCACTTCAATATTGACTGTATCACTGGGAAAACGAACATTACGAAACGCTCGAGTGCGGTAAAATTTTATCCAGCACTCTCTTCTTTATCTCGCTCCCTTTCCTACCCCTCTCTAGCTGGTAGCATTAATTTGATGGAAGCGTATCTCCCGGGCATCGGAATATCGCGCGCGAATACAAAATGAAGAGTATATAGATACGATAATAAAAAGAAAGAGTAAAAACTGTGCGCTTCTCTGCCAGGATGAGTTTCGTCATACTCTGGGGGCACACACAAACACACACACACACACATACACACACACACACACTCCCTCTTCTTCCTTGCAGCCGTTCCCTGTTATACCATCTCTACGTCATGCAATTTACCCGACTGCGGTGTGCGCACACACAAGAGAACCGCGTGAACGTGTCGTCGAGCTGCCAACATACCGGGGATTCCCCCACTGCGCTACCGCAACGTGATGTCGTTTTCCACAAAACCCGCATATACTTTTATTCTTTACTGCAATAGCGTCCGGCATGGCAGGTTCGTGACTAGGTGCGAAAAGCAGGAAAAGGTCTCGTTGTGCTTTAAGCGCGAGAACGCGGAAGTCCAGGACTGCCAGGAAATTCCGCAGCAAACTAAAACTGCGTTCACACACACACACACACACACACAGAGGCGCAGGCCTCTGTGTCTCCTCGTGGATGTGTTACCTTCTCGTGTTTGGCTCTCGTGAGTATTTCTCATTAAGGAGCTCCTGTCATCACACACCGGTAAAAGAATAGAAAAAAAAAAAGAAAACGTATGAAATTTCCAAGTTTAAGGAGTTACTGACTGGAAGATTTAAATTTAATTTTTCAAAGGCGCGAGCGCCTCACCGTGTTCGATTCTCGCAACTGTGTCACATTTTTAAGATTTTGAATTAAACAAAAGTGAAACCTATTGTTCCTAGGCTTATTTGTGCATTCAAGAGACATCCTAGGATATATCGTGCTCGATGTGTTTGATTGAAAATATTTTTGAAAGTTGATTTGCATTTTATGTGGGATTATGCGGGCTTAGCGTAAATTAACTGTGGTAACTTATAGTTTCTAAAAGCGGCCACAAAAAACGGCGCTCTCGGCGTTACTTCAATAGCCTATAATGAAGTAAGCTGGATTTTTTTTTAAGTACGCTGTTAAAAATCCGACGTGTCTTGAAGACGATTGGTGTTGATAGTAACACTTTTAACATCGTTAAATTCGCATAAGCGAGTGTGTTAAAATTATCATGATCCCACCTGATCCCACCAAACATTTTACGAATATGAAACTTTTTTTTTACTTCATGTATTTTCATATTAAAAAAAAAAAAACTATAACATTGCGAGTCCAGACTTCAAATCCTGTCATTTATAATATTAGCATACATAACTCGCTCAAAGCTTTGATAAACAATTAAAATGACCCCAAGATTTTCTTTGATGTTACTGCCACAGATTATCAAAGCATGAGGCGATTGATCTAAATACTCAAAAACCCAACGCGTGGAGAGAAGGGGAAAAAAAATCTGAACGAAAACTCGCAGTATCACTATCCGATAACCCAGCACGAGGAGGCTGTCAGTATCCGGGAGATGCTTAGGAAACTGCGTCCATGACTGATTCCCGCTCAAAGCAGGTTGCAACCATTTATCATTTATTCTACACCAAACAAATAGCACCGTTTATCATGACCCCATAGCGGGATCGGGTTTTGTAGACTCCCCAAAAAATTACTAACGCGTTGCGTAAGGGATTCGTGAGAGTGACTGAACGAGCTAAGGAATTGAGGAATGAGGAGTTTTTCTTATTTGTAGTAGATTACGAGATTTATGAACATATCAAAAGATCGATCTTTCGTGTGAAGAATGTGACGATGTATCACAGTGTAATCGAATTCACAATTTTTCCATCGTAGCATTTGATATAAATTAAAAAAAAAAAGAAAAAAAGAAAGACGGCCTAGGGGGATGAAGATGTATTCGATCGAATATCCAAGCACGAGGGAAACGAGAGGCTCACTTCTCTCGTTACTCCAATGTATATATTACATTTTAAGGCTCTTCAGTTATTTAATTTATCTCGAAAATACGATTACACTACGTCCTCGTTCACCGGCACAGCGACGGGACCGACTTCGCGCCGAGCGCTAATGCGAATTCTGCGCAGCTCTCGTGATTGCTGATTGGCCTAACATCGATGGATATGCGCCGCGGAGTGGGGACGGGCCCGAGGAAAGACGTACCGGCGAACGAGGTCGTACTGTACTACGATGTTAATGAGGTACTCGATGAAGTTCATTTTTTTTTCTCCTTTTTTTTACGTAGTAAAAACACAGCGTGTGCTTGTGGGTATTAATTGGGCTCCACAGACTTCACGCAAAAAATGGGTATTTACTTTTTTGTAACGATAACAAAAATAATATAAAAAATCGGATATGATTAACTTATCGTAACAGTGTTTTGATCATATTTAAAAAAAAAAGCGATCTTGAAAAGAATTAAACTCCTTCTAACAATTTCTTACATGCCGGTCTGGGGATTTGCTTACATGATCAGATACACCGTTATAAAAAAAAAAAATTTTTTAAACTATTGGATGTACTTTTTATGCGACTTTTTTTTGAGCAGTACAAAAAGTAAATTCCATTTTTTCTCTACTGAAACCGGTGAAGCCCTTGATGTAATATATTTTGACCAACTGACGTTGATGCATATGTGATAAATATACTGGTGAAAGGTGAATCAACTTTATGATGCTGTCGTGCGTGTGACGTTAAATATAATAATGTGTATAACAGAGGAAAGAATGAAAACACGACGACGAAAATTATATTTCAAAACCCAAATGGCACGATGCTGTGACATTTACTGTATAAAGACTCTGGTAGATATAAATTAATACACTATGATTATGATAAAAGGAAGCAGAATGACGGAGAAAAAAAAAAACGACAGACACAAAAAAAAAATACATGAGTAAACGATAAATGTACTTATTATCAAAAAATGCGTATCGTGCATAAACAAAAAAATACATAACTTATTGTTATTGTAACTACGGAGCTAGTCAGTGTTAAAACAAATGATTGTAATTCTGCGTCATTACGTGAACCGGATAACCAATTAAAGCGAGAAATGCGCGAGGATGCATGATAGAATGAAAGAGAGGAAAAGTGTGTTGGCGGTGATATATTGTACCTGTACGGTTCGATTCTCTGTGTGTGATATCATTGGCTACTGTTTTCCCAATCTGCGTCAGTACATGCACGTATATTATTGTTATTGTTATTGTTATTATTATTATTATTATTACTATTATTTGTATTATTATTTAGCGCCGAATTTCAGAAACTCTCTCACTGTACGATTATCACACTTACTCCGATCAGTCGAATGCTTCGCACTATCTCGTCAATTTTTGTTATCGATTTTGTTAACGCGCATACAATGGTGATAGCGAATAGATTCTTTTTTTTTTTATTTTAAGCGAATAACGTTTGTCTTTTATGTCATAAAATGTGTATCCGAAAATTCTGTAAAGCAAATAAAAACTTGCTCGGCAGAGTTGAAATAATGAAAACTCCAATATCTGCTATATAAACTATATTGTTTGTACTTTCAACAATAATAACAAAAAGTTGTTTATCCACGAACATTCGTTTTTGTTAATTTTACCAAAAAAAAAAAGTTTGTAATTTCCTAGATTTAGAATAAAAAGCACAAAAATAATTTCTTAAAAATTTAAATGTTTGTTTTAAATTCGAGAAATTCACCAATTTTTTAGATCACTCTACTAATTTAACAAAACCAAAATATGTAAAAAAAAAAGATGTAAGAGTAACAAACGAGTTTGTAACTTACGTCAATCTCCGATTTAACAAAATTATTGTATACCGTCTAACCATTTTCTTCTTCAGAGATGGCACCTTAAAGGCCACATTTATTGGAAAAAAAAAGATCTTTCGCTATCACCCAACGTACATTTATTTACGAATACAATTCAGAACTAGGAGCAAGTGATGAGATCTGACGTTACAAAATTCTTAATTTATTAAAATTCGTTGCGCTGTGTAAATAGTTAAGAATGAACCTCCAAAGGAGAGAAATAATGGCGACAGAGAGAGAGAGAGAGAAACATAGAGAGAGAGAGAGAGAGAGAGAGAGAGAGAGAGAGAGAGAAAAACATATATAAATCAAAGAATCGAAGAGGGTCGTTAAATTTCGTAACTGGAATAAATGTAATAAATTAAATAATTACGATACAAATAAGACGCTATCTAAAGCATTAAAAAAGAAAAAGAAAAAGAAAAAAAAAAAAAAAAAAAAACAAGCAGTACTTGAATGACTCTGTGTGTGTGTCTGTGAGATGTATACGAATGAATGGGAAAGCGAGTTGAACGAGAATAGATACCGCGAGTATCAGCGGTTAAAGCGAAACAGACATTCCATGTGCACAAAGATGGGGATGACAAGAGGTAGTATCTACACCTTTGAAACGTGCTTGTGGAACGGGTACCTGCTGCAGCATTGACTGGTATGTGTTTATATATATATATATATATCGTCGACGACTGTCACAAGGCATGTGTATAGCACAGTGTGTACAGCACACAATTCCAAAGCAGGCTCTTTCCGTCTCTCTCGCTCAAAGGAAGCGTTAATCTATTTGAGCGCGTGCACCACGCCCGTGTTCTCTCCGACTAATTGAAACGTACAACGCGAAATTACGTGTGCCGTGTACACGCTCTGTGTACACCAAGAAATGCATGGGAATGAACGCGAACGAGCTTCGACTCTGATGTCTCTTGAGTTCCTGTGCTCTCGCGAAAAGCTGCGTCTGAGAAAGGGCATTTGGTCTCATTTAAAGCAAACACCCAACTGACTTGTCATCATCAACGACACGCGTTTCTTTTTTTTTTTTTGTAGCCTGTAACGGAGTGAAGAGGGGAAAAAGAAAAAAAAAAAAAAAAAAGTATATTTCAGTACAGAAAGACCATGAGTTGAAGCAAACGCTGTCGTTTGGATTCGGGTCAAGTATTTCAAAGCACCGCGAGAGTTCTTTTGATTAAGATACCCGATGCTCTCGGATTCTTTTTCCTTCCTCTTCTTCGTTTCGATGCTCTCACCTTCGCGTCATCTATGTACATATATATATATGTGTATATCCTTCGTCTCACTTCTAGGCAAACCCCTCGAATTTTTCCAGTAAGAAGCAACCGGAGAGACAAACGTGCGCCCCGAATAGCTTCTGCTATGGGTTAACCGGGGGATTGAGGCGAGAGTGCACGTAACTCCTTGGATGGGATGCTATAACCGAGGCCGCAGTGAGCGCGAGCGAAACGAGAGAGAGAGAGAGAGAGAGAGAGTCCACACAGGGTTAGTTGAAGGCGAGAGGAGCCGGAGCAAGCTGATATTTATGTCGAGTCTTATCGGTGAAGTACCCACTCGATCCTGTACTCGATGTCACTAATTCCTTACCGTGTTCGCATGGCTGTTCTTGCAAACGCGATAACTCGCGGAATCTCCACCTCTTCTCGTGTTCCGCCGGTCGGAATGACCAACCCCTCCCCCCAAAGGGTGGGTCTTATTATAAATTAACGCCTGTAAATAATAACGATTACGAAGATAATAGATATGAATAAATTATATATATATATATATATATATAAATAATATGAAATCATGACGTGCTGATCGATCATTGCCTTTCCGTTGCGTTTGAGTACATAAATCAAGAAGATTATGATGACCAGGAGACACGACTTGGGGGAGGAGGATGGGGGGGGGGGGGGGGGGGGGTGCGAGTGGAGGATAAAGACAGATTATGATGAAATTAAGAAAAACGCACTCCTGAGTCTTAACTCCTTTTATCTAGTCACGTTATATACGTAACTGTTCATGCTAGGCTAACGATACTATTAAGTGTTTCATTTAGCCTATACGATGTATATTGTATCTATAATCAGAAAATAAATTATCAACAGTAACACTGTCCATGAACTGACATTTTCATTCGATAGTCTCAATGCCTATCCCTAAATCCCTTGATCTGTTTTTTTTTTTTTTTTTTTTTTTTTTTCTTTGGTTTAATTAGCTGATATTGAGAATAAAAATATGAGAATAAAGCAAAAGAAGAAATCGATTTTTGACAATCTTTAATATCGAACTATCGCCCTCGTTCATTTGATATAATCAAAGTGTTTATGTGTTGTAACATTTAATAGTCAATTGAACGGTGAAAAAGCGAATTTTTCAAAAAGCCGATCTTTGTCTCTTTTTGTACGAAGACTGGAAGTTTATTGAGAAAGCCAGCAGTCTTAACTCCTTTTATCTAGTCACGTATAAACTGTCGTGTATTAACTCACATTGCTTTGTCGGGTATTTTTTGATATTGAGAATAAGAAACATGCACAGTAGAAGTTTACACATTGTCTCCTCATTATTTGCGAATTTTTGTCAAATTACCTCTGTGAGGTATTTGTTTAATGACTTTGGCTTCCTCATAAGGGAAGCTTCGCAAAAATTAGAAAATAATGAGAAAGCAAGATGCAAAGTTTTACTTTGTTTCCTGGCTACAACGAAACTTGCGAATTAAAAAAAAATACAGACATTTTTCGAAAAACTCAAAATCGAATAAAATCTGTATAGGTTTTTGAGTTATTTTGGAAATTAGTACAAAGATAGGTAAGCTGTATCACAAATCACTTTTCGCGATTTTTCAAACCGTTTAGAGTATCCTGAAAAAAAAAGTCACGAAAATCAAGCTTCCTTTCTTTTTCTCTCAATTCTTTCGTAAATTGTGGATCTAAGAGCACCCAAAAAGCCAAATAAAAAGGAGTTTTAATATGAATCTAAGAGCAAACCAATTTTTGATAGACATGCTCAAAGTGCTCAAAATACTTTTATGATCAACCAAACGCGTGGGATTTTGTATACGATTTTCTTTTGTCGATAAGAGAAACGCGCTTTTGAGTGGAATCGGTGCAGACTCCCTTGGAGGGTTGAACCGACAATTTTTCAATCTTGTTTGAGAGACTCGATGATCAACAATATATCTTTTCTATAAATATTCTCAACGGTGCAGTGACCCATCCTTTATTCATAAAAAGCATTCTCAGGATGAAATATCTCACGCGCGAAACTCTTCTATCTCGCGGAATGAGATAAGGCATGCGGGCATGATTTTTTTCTTTTCCTACTGCTTTCCGATAGTAAGCTACTGTTACACGTTACATATAATAATAATTATATGGCCATCGTATAACCGCGAACTGGGTCAAATTGATCGTATCTACGTCATCGACGGCCGAGTGAAGAGGCGTACGGAGGATGAAAGAGGAGCGGCGAAGAATGGAGAATGAGAGAAAAGGAGGCAAAAAGTTATGAAACGATCCTTTAAAATACTGTAAACGAGAGCCGGAAACCGAAGCAATAAGTAATAAACGCCGCATCTTAGATATCAGATGTGCCGTCCCGTCTTTCATTCCTGAAGAAGCTCGAGACGACATATATTTTTTCGACATGAGAGCTTCGATATATATTTCACAATAAGAAGAAGCCTCCGGCAAATCTACTGTGCACGTAACCAACGCCTTGAAACAAATTGAATTCGCGCTGAACAAACTTTATTGCTTTCTCGTATTATTGTCGTCGGTGAATCTTTGCGTAATCCTGCAGTGTGAAAAACAATAAGATAACTTTATGTTATTACGTTAGGTGAGATAGGGTTTAGTCGAATCAAATTTTCATTCAAACCTCTTAACAATTTTTCAAAGTACCATTACAGTCCATAACTTTTCGATAATACAGCCGCCCCAAAGCTCAAATAGCTTATTTTCGACTTTTAAAAAATGTTATGATCTTATCTCCACAATGCATCGTCATTATGGTTCCCATTTTACATCACGTTGCCACCTCTAACAAAAATGATATCGGATTCAATTTTGGCTTCCTCATCAACGAAGATTTCTGAATTTTGATATTTCGATACTTCAACATTTCGATATTTCGATATTTCGATACTTCGATACTTCGATATTTCGATATTTCGATACTTCGATACTTCGATACTTCGATATTTCGATACTTCGATATTTCGATATTTCGATATTTCGATATTTCGATATTTCGATATTTCGATATTTCGATATTTCGATATTTCGATATTTCAATATTGCAATATTTCGATATTTCGATATTTCGATATTTCGATATTTCGATATTTCGATATTTCGATATTTCGATATTTCGATATTTCGATATTTCGATATTTCGATATTTCGATATTTCAATATTTCGGTTATAACGCAGTAATATCTTTACGCTATCCAATGATGAGAAGTACTTATAAAGTCAAAATTAATATGATCTAAAACGTCGAGAAATTGATTTAGAAAAAAAAATATGTGCGTGCCTGCATGAGTTCCGATTTTCTTGTTAAATGTAGTTGGTAAATTCACGACCAGTGAGAAACGAAAGAAGAGCATCAAAAGATCCATACAAATTTATGTATTTGAGCCAAAGAAAATTGTTAAATAAATATTCTATCCAATATATCTTTTCTTGAAAAAAATATATCACTGTACCATCAAAAACAGCTTTTCCTAAAATGATAAATATTTTATGCTCCGACATCCAACAAAATGAACATTACCAACGGTAATGAATTATTGACCATCAATTTGCAAAGTTACAATGAATTCTGCTAAATCGTCTTCGAGAAATTATACAATCCCGACTGAGAGCACATCACATTAAGCTGATTTCAGCCAACATTCCTCCGACTCAACAAGTCCCTATGTCTGGCCCGCTCTTCGTAATTGCCTTCAACCGTGAATGCACCGAATCCCCTAAAATCGATTGTAGGCTGAAGTAACTGGTAGAAGCTCCCGACAGGACTAGCAATCGATTGGGAATTGATAATCATATACAGTGCGTTCGTGTGTCGATCGAACATATAGGGTTGAACGAGCGTATCATGCATTCCTTACGCGATTGAGAGACACACGAAATCGTTCCCACAGGGATCTCTAAGGGAGAGTGACATTGTGTCACGATAGGATTAGACCCTCTGTGGTTTTGATGAGATCGTGCCATTCGGATAATTACCTAGCGATCCACTTTGTGCGAACTGTCAGACCTAGTTCAATTCTCACCCCCCCCCCCCCCTCCCTCTCTTCCTTTCTCTACATATAGTGTCGTTATAGTATACCTCAAAAAGGTAGGTGAGACATACATACGTAATTGATAAACTGGGTAAATTTTACTTCACCAAAACAGTCGACAAAATAAATATTGTATTCCAGCGATACAGCATAATACCTCTACGGTATTATCCTATAACGTTCCACGGTAAACTTTTATAATCCGCTCTTCGCCCCTGCTCACCGTCGTTGCTGCTTGCATACAATTTTCTCGTTTTTTTTTTATTTTTATTTTTTTTTTAATTAAATTTTACAACACTTCTCCGAGTAACTTTATTCTCGAAGAAAAAAAAATTAAATAAACAAAAAATTGCATGGTATATATATTCTGCGAGCTGTGAAGCACCTGCACCACAGGGCTATACAAATGATGTGGTGTTCGTATATATATATATAGGTGTGTGTGTGTGTGTGTGTGTACTGCGTAGGAGTACAGCAGGGGACAAGAGGTGAGGCTGTGCCAGCGTTGTTGGCCTCCGCTTTCTGTGGTATTGATTACAGCTTCCTATCCAGGTGCACGAGCAGGGTCAAATCTCCCCACCTCCTTCTCCATTCCCACTCGTTTTGAAGCTCTCCTCTCTCTCTCTCTCTCTCTCTCTCTCTTTCTATCTCTCCCCTTTCCCACCTCCAGTATCGCCCTCCTTTCAGCTGGCTTCCTTGAAAATTGTCATAGCAATGATATATTACTGACACTTTACATGGATACATACCCTTTATTAAAAATGTATTCGTTTCACGTTCTACTGTTACGTAAAATTACGTACGCCTGAACGTACATTTGTGTGGCATTGTTTGTGAATTTGCCAGATTTTCGAGATAGGAGATTTGTTGGATTACAATTAATATCATTAAACAACCAGCGATGAGGCTGCGCCTGTCATCGACTATATCGAAGATAGCTTAAAAAAACAATGTACTTTATATATTTCGCTGAAAATTGGTATGTACATATAACGAGAGTTTGACTCCACTATATGCATGACAAATTTCGGCTCGATCGTACGAACAATTTTCTAGTTATTGGGATTTGAAAATTTACAGGGCACTGTCATTCAAAGCGACTTTTGATAGTGATTTTTTTTTTTTTGAAAATACCCAATCGGGATCGATTTAACGGTGATATTCGTTGTTACGGAGATGAAAGGTACTCGAAAATACAACAAAAAGGGAGTATGCGGGTCACGATAACACGATATTTCATCAAAAATTCACTTCCAGGCTACGATTATGGATTCCAGTAAATTTATGACGTCAAAAATATTTCAAATGTAGTGCCTGTATTTAGTCGAACATAAAAGCATACTCACATGGGAATATAATGACCATATTGCTCCATAAAAATCCAAAATATTACTTTAACTTTAGGAGCAAATATTTTCGAATAAATCCATTTGGCATCAGTTTCATAATCGTATTCACGACTCATCAGATTGTTCTATATAAAAAATAAATAATATATTATATATTATAATAATATGTCATGAAATTTAATTTTGTACAGCAAGCGTAATCGTCTCTGTACGCCTTTCTAGGTGTACACCAGGTACATCTGCCAACTCCGTGAGAAGATGAAAATTATCCTCCTCCCCAACACGAGCTTAATCCTAAAGTACCGCACCCTCTCTTCACGCGCTATGCTTTAACGACTTTCCATTGCACCCACGCACTCGCAGTAACTTTGCGCGGTGCACCCTCACATTCATACCCACAGCTACATCCCACCGCAGCAGGGAGCATTAAAACAAATGTAATCATCCATTTACATTTTTGGACATACAAATTTCGTTTCGTTGGTAAATCAATGTGAAAAGAAAATCAAACCTTTTATCTATTGTTTATAACAATTTAAAGACCGGTTACCAAAATATACCTTGGTTCGTTTGTCGAATAAAAGGTGTTTTAAATTTTTTATAATTTTTTAAGTAGACCAGTGTTGAAGTGTTTGTAAAGTATGATTGATTTTTATATTAAATATCAACTTATCTGTCCCATCGCCCTTTCGGCTTAGGTATCTATTAGCGACAGCCAAAATCGTGTATAACGCCGGACATTCTACGCAACTTTGACTTAACTAGTTGAGACTGCTTTTCGCTATCCTCTTAACTCTGTTCTTCCATCGCCCCTCATCCTGAAAACCATATCTGTACTGATCAGTGCCGAGGCTTCGGCGTTTCAGCGTGACCGTCGTGCACTAGATCCTTTCGATGACAAAATTACGAGTTTCCGACGTTTCGACGCAGAGACCTCAATACATATTCGTCTAATTCATCTATCAACCATCCATCTCGACATGTCAGGCCATTGGGTTGATCAACGAGATTGACCCAATTTCCGTGAACTTTGCTGATTATAAAATTCGTAACACTTGACTCGTTGCTTTTATAGAAATACATTTACCACAAAAGTGGACATAATTTCAAAGAAAGATCAACAAAAATAGTTTGGTCCATTGGACCGACCAGAACACTACGAGAAGTACAACATTTTCTAAAAAATGTCTACAGCAATGAATTTAGGTACAAAAAAAATTGCACTTACATTTTTTTTTAAATTTTTCATGACAGGTTATCGGTCATTTTTATCAAGCTAGTCATATGTGTAATTGCTGCACTCATTTTTAATTTTCATAATTTTAACGCGACACAAAGTCTCCTCAAGTGAAGTATAGGCAATCGTAAGTGAGACTCTAGCATTATCAGATGTAAACGACGTTGATTATCGCCAACACCTCAATTAATATCTCTCATTACCGATAGACCGGCGCGGGAATACGTAGACCGTTCTACACGCGAATCTCCTTATTTGGTTTGTAAAATATGCTTTTATCTATAATATTCCCGATATTCAGGCCCTCGTTCAATGGATGTCTTTGCGGTGTCGCCTTAAGTGAACGCCTAAGGTATAGTCGAAGAGATACTTCTTGTGTATAGACAATGTACGGATACACGGGCCTAGATAAGTACCAAACAACGTATAGCGCCAGAATATCTAGCGTGTCGCCATCGATGAATTTAATATTCCATCGTTTCACTCGCTAGCGCCGTGTGTGGCTCTCACTCTCTTCTGTGGCACTGGGGCGTGCGACAGCGCTCGAGGATATACCTTGTGCCCGTCGACAAACGCTCAAGAAAATGTGCCTCTCTTGGCTTGTTGCTGTTGTTGCTGCCTGCGAACGAGTGAGATCAACGTCGTCGCCGACATCAACGTTGTCGTTGTCGTCGAGAAGTCGGGTGTCGCGGGCCAAAGCAGCCACGTCAAGCGCTTCCTTTGTTTCGCGATGACGACGACGACGTGAGGAAGTGCGAGGGGAGAGTAAGCTTCTCCATGTTGACGGGGTATAATGCTGAGGGTGGAGAAAATCTTCTTATACCAGAACGTTCCGTTTTGTGATCATGAATCGGTTGAGTTCAAGTATACAGAGAGGCTATTCAATAATATGTTTTGTACTACTATCAGTTGAAGTATTATGGTATACCTGGAAATGATTAAAATACAATAATTGTATATTTTCCTTTTAGAGTTTTGTAAATTTTGTAAATTCGATCTATTCTTTGGAGGTGGTCTTATGGGGTACTTTGAAAAATCAATATTCCACAGTATACCCCTCAGCCATCAGGTGCGGATTATAAAACTCCCCCTGATGAGTATTGCGCAGTCAATGTGAAATTATGGCACAAATAGTCTGAAAGTAGCATTGACTTTCGATCACCTATTTTCAAGTAAAATGTGTTTGATATTTTGCGATTGGTTAAGCAAAATGAAACCATATTTTGAGCACTATCTATTGACAAGGTACGGACATTGTGTCCACTTTGTGAGGCGAGCTGTGTTTACACAAAAAACAATATTGGACTTCTGCGTGCGCTGTTTTTGAGTAAAAGGGTGCAAGAATCTCGATGAAGAGTAAGCTCCAAAAAAAGGCCCTTTTTATACCGCCGATCTATGCAATAAAACCTGCGTTTAGGGCAGTGACAGTGAAAAAAAGAACGCTGCACCAATCGATCTAAATGGATGGATTTTTCTCCACCGTGATCCAATTTGCTACTGTGGAAAATCTGTACCGATGATTGGATTGATGTTTTTAATACCCATCAGAAATCCCACTTGATCCAAAAGACCTGATAGAGTAACATTCGCCGCAAGCTACAATGCATTTGCCAAACTTTTGCCTGATCCTTAGTCTTGGATATTCGATGCTGAAGATTATACGTAACCCAAGTGGAATATTTTTCCCTCGTCTGAGACCTATCTCTCTTGCTACTGCGCCATCTTCAGTCACTTGCCAATTCCTCCCTTTTCGACCTCCAAAGCCACTCGAAGCTGAGATGCGGGCGGCGCTTTAGGTAATGGCACCGCATGACTTTGAACGATTCAGCAGCAACGACAGCAGGCAGTATCTTTTAGAATCGGTATACCTTCCTCTTTTGCCTCTGGATATACATCCCTAATCCAATTTCCCGAACTCTTACCAGACAATAAATCGAAAATACAGAATAAACACTCCAACCGTTCTCGCATTAATCCGATTACTACTGTAAATGTAATTCACATTAGATTGAATATTTATGGAAAGTTGAGGCGACACTCCTAAGAGCGTCAATAGGAAACATTTCTGTCATATTTCGTGCTGGTATTCGTAAAAAAGTGAATGAAAGTAAAGAAGCTTTTCCATTTTTCTTATAAATATTTATGGATATAGTACACTATTATTAATTATGCAAAAAAAAAAGTATCCCGTTGATCTTTCGAATAAATAAATAAGTAAGTAATATATCATGCGAACAAATCGGATAAATGATATTTCTGGATTTCACATAAATGGAAAATGAATTTGCGGCCAATAAAACCAACTTGGCTCACTATACAAACTGGTCGTATGAGGATAAGCGTTTAACAGTCCATATTTCATCAACAATACTGCAACGAAAATATAATTACACGTTGTTTTCAGTCATAAAAAAAGAAGAAAGAAATACAATTTGAAGGGAAATAATGAAAAATTTATCGAGGAATATGCTATATAGTGAATAACGTAAAATGAACGTGAAGCAGGTGGTTCTGTTGCTAGCCAGGGGACTATCGAAACTAACTGGTTCAACACGCGAGCGATTATACACCCATGCACGACTACTATATGCCGGTTTATATGTGCTGTATTTGTGTACAGAGTACAAACCACTGAACTCCCGTGGTACACACAGTGACGTGTGTGTGTATACATACATTCACGTATATTTGCGCACTACGTATGTATTCTTGATGTCGCTAACCCCTCCCTTTTCGTTTTCGCGCACTCTCCCACTTTGTTTCTGTAGAAGTGAGCGTCAAAGTTGAACCCTGACCTATTTCACTAAAATCCAGTGAGTTCGTTTCATTGGTACGGTGCACCTTAAATATTCAACCGGCGGGACTCGTCCTGGCCAACAGCTCTAGTGACGTTTCCTCCTCTTTGATACGGTACAGCACGCTGACGTTATTACCCACTGGTTTACTGCCATTGAAAATGAAGAAGAAGTTGCCGTATCTGATGCACCTGCATAAGAATACATGTTTATTATTATTTGAATAAAGAAGACTGCAAAGTAGAACCTTGCAAATTTCATCCACGATATTTTGTAAGTTTTCAAACATGCACACACACACAGGCACACGAATATTTTTTCTAAACCACTTATCTCGACATTTGCGACCATTCTGATTGTCCTGATTAAAAAATCTCGAAAAGGAAATGTTTCGTAAAAACAAAACTTTCTCTACGATGAAGCAAAAAAGATGCAAAGTCGAAATTAATCAACAGATACCCTCATAGAGATGGCTGTGTGGACGTTGGACTAAAAGAATGTGCGGAAGCAATCGTACAATATTCTACTACCTATATTATTCTTCACAGAACTTTCTCTATGAAGAAACCACTGTTAATGGAAACACGGCGATGGCTTTGCAAAAAAAAAAAAAAAAAAAAGAAATGTAAAATAATGAGGAAGCAATGTGCCAAGATCTACTTTGCATACTTTTTTTTTTACGTGTACAAGTCCCCTGCCGGTGACCTGGATTCATCTCCGCTATATAGTGATTACACCTCGATGCGTTTTCATGTCTCTGCTGTTCTACTGACGCCGTTACCTAGGGTTACGCACCACTACAACTCACTCTCATATTCGAGCGCGCCTTTAAGCCCCTCCACGTACACGCAGCATCCATGTCTGCCCGGACACGGACTCTATCTACTGACGCTATCGGTTTGCCGCGCCTTTCCTATCGCACACATCCCATGCTATTGTTCATTCGACCTTTCTCTCACCTCCCTGTCTCTCTCTCTGTCTCTCTCTCTGTCTCTCTCTTTCTCTCTAAACCCTATATCGGTTCATTCGTATCGATGAGTCTAATCCTCTAGTCGATAACGATAAAAGAAAAGAAAAAAAAAAAAAAAATACTACAATGGAGCACAGTGCAGTGCGCACATGCAAGAGTGTGGGAGCTGAGAACTAAAGAACTAGCAGATACCCAGTTCTGCAAGCTATATACAAACTCAATAAGAGTCGATTTACACGTTTTAGTTGCGTACCAGTGATTCGATACTTCAATGCAGAATCCGTGATTACGAACACTGCACGAACGATAAAGTATCGAAGCGCGAGAGTAGTTCGATACGTAAGACGAAACTGATACGTATGAATCCGTCTCTAAGCCGATACTGTATATGTTCGTGTCCTAGATTTCAGTCCTAACATGTCTCGGGATCAAAGGATACTAGGATCAGACTATAGGATGAGCCACGATTTGCGAGGCCTGTCGGGATCAAAATGCGTTTAAATGTTTGTTTGTTCTTTTTTTTCCTATCGAGTACTGCACTAAAATCGATCCGTTGTATTCTGTACTCATTTTTTATCAAAGGTTTTTTGCATCGAGCGGTACAATACACAGATGCTGTAGAATAATTATTCGCCGGGCATATCGGCAGATACATCTGCAGGTTCGCTGAGTAATCCGTGATGGTATGTAGGATATATATATATATGTACGTGTATATCGAGATTCCAGAACGTTTCGTGATTACCCTGGAGATAACTCAATAGGGATGAGCTCTGGACTCGATTGCTTTTGACCTCGCGGTACTTCGATAGAGGCAGATAGAAATGTCTCTAACAACTCCATTTGCCATACGCTTCTCACTTGGGCTCGCGTGCGAGCTCGTTCCCGGTGAAAATAGCTTACTGGAGATTCGAAAATTTCGTTACGCTGTTCTTCGAGCTATGATCACGATGGATGGTGCGAAACTAGCCAAGTCGTTTAAGATTTAGGTCGATCAGATGAGTTTGATTGCTGCAAGAAATGAAAACTTTTCAGGAGATGGTTCCAACGTGACATACTAAATTTACATGTATATTTATATGGGTTTATATGCAGTTGAAAATTAATTGCTATTGGCATTTAATTGCATTTACCAGAAATAAATATACGCCAACAACTATGATTACTGATAATCAGAGAATGTTATTTCTTGTTACTTCATAATTGCAGCTGCATTGACAAGTATAGTGGTCGTAACATCTGAGATAAGATCAAAATTAAGATCAAACATAATAATTACAAATGTTTGCATTTTTTTAAGCGACTGTAATCTTAATAATTAATCTAATAAATTATATAGATGACTGGCAAGTTATTGTGAAAATGGTGTTTTAAATTGAAGATAAAAAGTTTTGAAAAATATATTTGCAGCCATAAAGTTACATAGTCGCATCTGAAGAGGATAATTATGTTTCATTTTAAATGCATTTTTTATCTATAGCTGTTTTGTAGTATTCTTACATTTTACCTTTATTTCCAGTTATATGCGAAGGTAATCTGACAAATCCGTATGCCGTTGCGGTTCTGTTCGAACCGTTGCATCGACTGAAATTGACAGTGACCGCATAGTTCCGTCAATCCAATCACTAAACACAAATTCGATATATCCGTTGACAATAGTAATTCCGATTTCTCCATATGCGCTCCTCAAAATCCGAGCTTCCGAGTTTCATACCTCAATAAACTCCGTTTCCTATAAAGTGACCTCGAAGTTAGGTTGTTAACAATATTGGCGTGAGAGTTTCTCATGTGGTCTTGAAATCGGGCATGACAAGACTTTGAGGCATTTCTCGAGAAAAATCGTTTGGTTCCTCTCTTTTTTTTGTGTGTAAAAGCTTTGCGTAAGTGCGAAATCGCATTTAGCTGCGAAACTTGCGGCTGGCGATAATAGACCGAATGTCATAATACAAAGTTTCCAACACTTGTAATATAATTTTTCTTTTCGTTTATTAAATCGAAAACAATATTTTTTTGTAATTATTTATATTTTGTAATTACTATTAGTTCTTAAATATTGGGCCTCAGACCATTTAAAGATTTAATATAAGCTCTACATTAATCAATTTCATAGAACCAGTTCGTTTTTTTTTTTTTCGTGATTAAACTTAGAGTGATATAATATAGGCAACTCTCTGCCCCAGTATGCCAACTGTTTCAAATGACTTGATGACAAAACTCTTCAGCTTAGGTAGAAGCAAAAAAAAAACAGTTATTTCCACATATTCAATTCCATTGCTGAGCGTTAAAGCCTCTCGTGACGTCCCAAAAAACATTGAGGTCAAATCCAAACACCCAGCATCAGCACCAATGACTTCGGGGGTGATCGATTGCCGCGCCGGCTCGTTTCCTGAACGGAAGACGAGCTGAACCTATCCCAGCAGCGCTGTGCTGCTGCCACTGTGAATTATTGATAAATTGTATATTGTCGGAAACGAGAGAGCGATCAGAAACAGCAGAAGAACAGCAACGTACTTCGCCTACACTGATCAACCCACATCTGACGAATGAATGAATGAACAAAATTGACGGCTCAATTTGTATCCTAAAGCATAAAACAACATCAATTACTCCCACTGAATAAGAGTTTAAAACGCTAACAAATTCTTTCGCAAAATGAATGTGAATGTAAAGTAAAAAGATAAAATGCTAATCGAAAATGTTGCACACAACTTGAATAGATATGTGTAGTATTTAATTCGAAATGTTCGAAAATAATAATTAAATACATTTGGTCATTTTTTTTTTTTAAGTGCAGCTGATGTACACAGTATATAAACAAGGCTGCAAATTTAGAACCTTGCAAATTGCTTCCTCATTATTTTGCATCTTTGACAAAGCTAAAAAAAAAACTGAAATATACGGGATCATATTAAAATTGAATTAAGTAAATAGATTAATATTCAAACAGAACGGTTGTTAATTAACTATAAATATTTTATTTGCATTTTCTTCGACTTTTCTGCAAATCACAAACCGAAAGTTATCTACATTCTAAATTATTTTTATATTCTATTAAATGTAACAGTTCTATTGAGATGTGAAAGTAATTTAGTATCTAGATGTTGTACGATTTGCGAGTGCAGAATCGTTGTTTATAGATAGGAGAGTAAATTATTTTAAACGAATATACGTTTTTGCATAGAACTGTCATTACTTCTTGAAACATTTTTGTTTTTGTTTTTTTTTTTAATTATGAGGTCATTAAGTTTCAATTTTGTTTTTAACTCCCAACTGCTGGGTGGGCAAGCAGACAGGAGTTATCCGTTTGATCAATTTTCCTCGAATAGTACCAACGTTGCGTGTCTCAGTCAACGATAATGTACTAAGGTATTTATACGGTATTATAAGGTATCATCAGTCATGTTATTCTACCATAGATTTTGCTATAATCAAAGCACATTCTGACGATTATCGATTCATGACCGCTGTCTGGGTCATCCGCGTTATCTTTTAACAAAAATTGCAAAAATTCGACGACCAAGGAAGGCAACTGACAGCTGTAAGTGACACATGCATTAAAAAAAAAAGACAACTATATATTTTGTCGCGTGAATGAAAACCTGGAATTCGGTGCGAACTTGGGTTAGCACATTGTGCTTCTGTGCTGTTTTAGTGATGAGACAATTGAAATTTCTCGCTCAGTCGACCTACAAAACTTGTCTTGTCAAGTTCTTGTCGTCTTGTCAAGTCTTGTCAAAGAGAAAAAAAGAAACGACCGAAAAGGCATCAATCTTCTTCATATTCATCGAAAATCGTAGCGCAAAAGAGCGCCTAGCGCCCAAATGAAAATGCATCCTTGGACTCTTAGCCAATGAGTGTCGTGTCAAATAAAAAGGGTTTCGTTAATAGTATCTGGACGTCATCAATACCCTGTGTCTACACATAAAGTATCTAAAAAAGCAAAGCCCCGTTCCTTATCAACGGCGACTGATTAAATAACTAATCAGTATATTGCTGCAGTATCTATATATTGTCAGACCTGCGCAGCCGCGAACAAAATGAAAACAGTGGCGTACAAGCCACGTACAAGCGTTTAAAAGGTGATTGCAAATTAGAGACGCAAAGTCGAGTTGACCAAGTCACTACCTTGGTCAGTGGTGAAACTCCAGTTGATTGTAGCGGAGAAGTAATTCATTGATTGACATTCAACTTTTTTGTGTGTTTGAGTTCGATATGTCTGAAGTACCAGTAGCAGAAACCAAGTGGATTGAGAATCAGTTGATACCAAATATATCAAAAAGTCTCGGGATACTATCAAGCGACGATGTTCATTGGAAAATTTCGGTTCCAAAAAATACTTTTTTTCTATCTCATGTCTACTTCCTGACTGCGAGGTTCGACTCGAGTAAAGGTGCCAGCGAGAAAGCCAGCAAAGATCCGCTGGAGCTGGTTGTAAAGAAACCATTCGACGGAAAAATACACAATTGTGATTTAAATGTAGAACAACAATTTCACAACGAAATACTTTTTTACACAAAAGTTGTCGGAGAAAGTTCACGATTTCCTCGTTGCTTTTACACGAATGAAGGTACTATCAATGAAACTGTGATCGTGATGGAAAATATCACTACACTGGGCTACGAAATTTGTGCTAAGAAATTTGATTTACCTTTAGAGTACGTTCTCGCAGCCGTAGAAGAGATCGGTAGGTTTCATGCAATGGCTTATGTGATGAAGGAGCAAAAGCCCGAAGAGTTCAACATAGTCGTTAATGACATACAAGAGACAAGATACTTTGAGGGTTCATGGATGCATTATGTAATGAACGTTATCGCAACGAGGCCAATCGAGTGGCTACGAAATAAAAATTGCGAGCCGGCATTTTGCGACATGTTGGAAAACCATTTCGGCAATGCGTTCAAAGAGATAATGATGGAGTGTGTGAAGCCGGTAGAGCCATTGGCCACTCTCTGTCACGGCGATTTTACCAGAAATAACATTTTCTTTCGGAACAATGATGGTAAAACGGAAGCGTTGCTTTTTGACTTTGCTTGCATCACATACACTTCGCCTGCTATCGATATATCTACCTTTCTATATCTCAATTGCTCCACATCCGACAGAATTGAAAAGTTCAACGAGATCTTCGGGACTTACCACAATGCTTTGACGACATATTTGCGAGATTATGGAATAAATAATTTAAAAAGATACTCTTACGACAAGTTTCTTGCTGATTACAAGCGACGAGCCTCCTTTGGATTTATGATAACACTTTTTTTCTTGCCAATCATTCGTGGCGTTTTACCTCACGATCCTGCGAGTGATCTTGAAATCAATTCCGTCAGGAGAAGAGCAGCAGGTGGCGAGGCAATGACCGAAGAATTTGGGAAGATGGTACTCGAACTTCGGGACGCTGGGTATCTCGATCACTTGGATTTTTAGCTCGTATTACACGTACGTGTAATACGATTTGTTTGTCCAGTTAATTTATCCGGCTATGATGGAAATATTCAATTCGCGCTGATGCTAGAACCTTTTGGACTTTGTATTCCAATCACAGGTTACGCAACGACAACTTCTCTTGTACAGCACCTCCAATCGTCAATAAACTGTGTTGGTATTAGAGTTGATTGTACTTTTCTTGTTTTCCTCATTCGTGTGATTACTGCGACGACTAAAAACAGAAGATACTTTGCATAGATTAAAGTTGAAATTTGTCGGGCCTTCGTCGGGTGTAGAATATATATTTTTTCAACTTAATTCAATTATTTAACGTCTTAAGAATACGTGTTACAAAATTTAACTTAAAATTTATACAATTAGCCGAGTTAGCGCGCCGGTATACAATTTCAGGTACATTGTCCGGCGCTCAGCGTGGCATGAATAGAAGAAGAGAGTCGAGCAAAAGGTGTTAAACTCCACCAAAAGAACTATTAATCTCTCGACGAGGGAACGTTGAAAGATTATATTGTCGGAATATACAAGTACGTATAAAAAGGAGTTCAAGCTTATATGAATAAAAGAGTAATCAAGAGATAAGCGCAAATCAATTACCCATACGTGGATTACCTCACGTATATCTTGTACACAATCTACTTGCGCATAATGTCCAGAATTGATGGAGTGAATTTTGAAGCATTACATTTTCTTTCTGTATATCTCACGTGATATGTATAGTAATAAACGCGAGCGTAAGGAAGGCATTCGAGATAGAAAACGCTATATTCGGCCACGAGAACTGACGACGAGACGTAATGTAAAATGAAGGCTGATCTTGCAAAACTATTCGTCTCTATCGCGCAGCTCGCACCGTACAGCAGCAAATTTGCCTTTTAAATAAAGATCACTTCGTCACCAAGATAAACTCGGACATTTCCATGTATTTTTTTAACATGCTTAAAGTCACGTGGTCTCACCGAAATTCTCTTATCACGCTAGACCAGAGAACTCGAGTATCAACGTATTCCCCTCAGCCCTCATTCTCCATTGCACATCTTAGAGAGAAAAACATTTATACTGCTCTACTAATTGAAGGCACATACACGTTTTAAAATATTGGTAAAAGGGAAAAAAAAACATTTAGCACATAGGCTAAATATGAAATTCAAATTAATTTGTAAAATAAATTGTCATACACCGAAGTCTGGTTATATGACGTGGATTAAGGTTTTACTTTTTAGTGATAAGATAATTAAGTAATTCTTCTATAGCATTGATCTAATTCAAATAAAGGAATTAAGATACTTTTGGTAAACGGTTTTCTATAAATATAGCTTTGAAAGTTAATAACTTTCAAATGTGGTTGAATTTAGGTATTTATTGCAAAGAATATATTTAAAAGAATATAAAATGTACCTTTTTAATCACCCTGCAAAAGATTTCATACAAATAATCACTGACCTTTAATCACTTACGTTAGGGTCATGAAAATTTCGGTTTCCGATCCAGATCCAGATTCCTCGCAATCGATATACATTTTTTCTTCGGATCAGCCATCTTTTAGGAAATGCTATTTCGGAGAGGAAAAAAGTGGCACCTTTATTTAATTGGAAAATAGGATAAAATAAAATCGGAGAATTTTACAAAAAATATTGTAGGAAAGTACGCTGAAAATCGAAAATTTTATGTTGTTATGATTTTTTTTGTGCGAGCCGTAGTATTGGCGTTAAAAAATAAGCAATGATTATTTTCGCAATTTTTTAATGGCTGTAATATACAATAAAAAAAATCTGAAAAAATTTCTATCTTTTTTCTTCGACCAGACCAACATCCTGAATAAATTTGAGGACCTTTTGTTGACATGAAGAATTAAGATGGCCGACTTGACGTGTTTTGCCTCATATTTACCGGTTTATAATTTTAACAAGTTTCTATAAATACTACTATCACTTCTTATCTATATATATATAACTCCTGTAGGGACACGATAAACACCGGTATGAAATGTGCTCGTACACCGGAGAAACGAGGACGACGTGGTTGAATATCCACCCGGGTGGAGTTAACGAGCGATTATAAACCGTGTTGCAGAGCCAAGAAGACGTAGACACCGGAAGGGCTCCGCAGGTTAGTTGGGCGTGCCAATCCGTGGAAGATTTTGCGGAAGCAGTCATCCACGATAAGACACAACACACAACACCTATAGCGGTTATATATATATGCGGCTGAGGATTGCCCGGAGGAGAAATCCATGCTGTGGCAGAGGAGGAGGTGGAAAGTCACACGAAACAAACCCATATATATATATATATATCAAACAACAGAGAGAAGCGCAGAAACACAGTTGAAGATGAGATGACGCGACGTAACGGAGAGAGGCGAAGGAGTCGAATATGCAAACGGCGCGGGCATATGTCGGGAGAGGTGTCGGAAGTACGTGGCGGTTGAGAGAGAAGTCGACAGGGGGCGCGCGCTAGCTCTCGACTGAAATTAGCTAACTTGAGACAGTAACAAACCGGGCACGAGGGGGCGCATGGATATACACACACAGAGAGAAATGGGTTATAGGATGAGGAGGCGAGGAAGCAGAAGTCGAGAGGTTGAGGCATCAAGTCACTGCGGCGCCAGATATCAGAACGACTAAGCTGTTATGTTCACGCTGTAGGTTTGGCGTGTATGTGGGTATGTCCGTTCTACCAAGGGATATTATAGGCAAGAGTTGGGAAACGAGAGCGGAGTTCTCTCTCATCCTCTGTTGAGGATTTCGAGTGGGCGAAGAGAACGAGGAAGGGAAGACAGAGGAAACGCGCGAGAGAGGTCCATGGGAGTCTGCAAACTTCCAAAGTCACTTACCTAGGAATTTACATTTGGCCTCTCCGACTCTGCTCGTATATATACGTAGTAGTGATGCTGCTTTTCGGTTCTGTCTCTGAACTGGCGCGATTACTATCACGCAACGAGGCGGATCTCGAGAGCCAAGAGAGTTTGCTGACCCTCTGATAATACTCGTCACCATCGATATCTTTGTGGTCAGGACTCTTCGTTCCTATACAGGATTCAACTGCTGCCGTGCCATTGTTGACAAAATACACGTAGTCGATGAGGTTAACGACTCGATTAATCTTAATTTCTGTTTATTGTAGTTTTTTTTTAAGATAAAAGGTGCTATAATTGAGAACAAAATTATTGTCATTGCAGCTTACAATTTCGTGTCGTGTCTGTCATTTTTGTTCGTAATTACAAATGTGGTAAACACTGTGAAGTTGGATAAGGACTGTCATTTTTTTTTTTCGTCACAAATTTTGTCAACTTTTTAGCACTCTAAGTTAATTTAAAGCGATGTTTTTTTTATCCTTTCGTAACTCGTGTTTCTTCGAACAAAAAATGCTTTTTCATGTAATTGGAGAAAAAAATTGGCAAAAACTAAAATAAACAACAAATATATATTTACCAACAACGGAAAGAATGCGAAAGATCAACTGTAAATGCGAAGTGTAAAAAAAAACAGCATAGAATAGCTGCTACACACATGTGCAACAGGAAAGCTTGTGCACAATCCGTGGGTCTGAATAGTAGTTCTCGCAAAGTTCATTCGTGTTTATAGTGTTTCCCGTCAATAGCCTACCGCGCGTATATATATATATATATATATATATATATACTGTAGGCGAACTATCCCCCCGAAGCGTAGACAACAGACAGTCAATTTCGAGATTGGTTCCGATTGGAATTGGAAATGAAATTTGTTAGACGCCGAACTCGGGTACTTCCCGGGCAGTAGCGTAGACGCGATTTTCTTTCGCGACGACGAGATACGAGTGTTTCTCGTCTCAAGCGACCGTGCACATCATCAATTCAACACGCGCGAATTTGCGGTAAAGCTTTTGCTCTGTTAAGATAACTACGATCGCACCAGAGTGCGGGCTTTCACATAGTTCAATCGTTAAGAATTTCTTCTTTTTTTCTTCTTCTAATGTTCTGGTGTTTATTTTGGATGAGAGTTGATAAATTTTGTTAAATGAAGATTGTGAAATTAATAAATGATGATGAAGTTAGAACTGTGCTCTTTCCACATTATTTTCGAATATTTTTATTTACGAAGCTCTATGAAGAAGTATGTTGAGCAATTTATGCTTCCACATAGAGGAAGCTTTGTGCAAGATGAAAAATGATGAGGAAGCTAATACTTTGCAACTTTTTTTACATTTCAGGGGCCATTTCATCTGCATCTTTGACAAGTCTTATTCAAAAATGTCTATAGAAATTTGACCTATTCACATATATTTTAATGGAGATTGCAATAGACAAGAGGTTTTCACTGTTTTATTTATCGTAACAAATTGCAACTGTATTGTTCCAGTGATTCTTAATGGATCCAGGAAAAAAATAGCCGAAGGAAGCTGAATAAAATGTAATAAAATGTGACCGCAATAAAGAAATATAAAAATGTTTTGTATAAGTTTTTCATTTTCTTATAACCGAATCACGTTATGAAAGATTTACAGGAGGGTATACAAAACAAATATATAATTTCCTTTTTAATAATAATTTTCTACAAATTATATTACAGAAGAAAAAGTTGTTTCGTGGATGGGGGCTTCGCCCTCTCCCCAAGCCCCTGACGAGGGGCTTCGCCCCCAGACCCCGCCGGGGGATTCGCCTCCAAACTCCCCTCCCCACCGTATTCTTCACTACTTTTAGTACGCTGACATAAAAAATAATTGGGGTGGAGGGAGGACATGCAGGCAGAAATACATGCTAACATGTCAACTTCAGGCTTCAGCCACAACGCTGTAATTGGCTCTTTTATCTAATTCTTCCTACATAAATCTTGCTGTAGGCCTTTGTTTTCCATCGGCTATAATTTCCATCACCTATTTTTTCCATCGGCTATAATTTCCATCACCTATTTTTTCCATCGGCTATTTTTTCCGCGTCTATTTTCTTCCTTATACCGTTTCCCTCTACACTGAAATAGTTCATTGTAAAAAAAATATCCTTCTACATTGTTGCTTTAACAATCCACATTTGACTTCGATGACTGCACTTTTGTCTGCTGTTGCGTAAATATCCAAGACTGGGACAATCACCATATATATACATCGTTGAATGGAGACGGAAAATCGATATCGGCATCAGTGCGTTCCACCGATGATACGTCGCCAAGAGAATATTGTTCCACTCGTCTCCCAGCTGCAGTGATCCTAGGGTCGTCTATTGCGTGGCCCTTCAACTATTTCCGTATATCCTTCAACGTTATCATTTCCCCCTTCGTCCTTCACTGATAGCAGTGAACAATAAATATTTAAGAACCGTGACAGCCGAGTGGTGACCTGCAAACGATATACGTCACTAACTATTTGGTGTCTCAGAATGCAAAACCTGTCCCCTTCATTCATGAAACACCTCTCCCATGTGAAATATATTCCTTCGGACGAAAATACTCACCGAGAGCTTCTCATGCTCTTCAGACATATTTTCGGGGACTGTGAGAGTTTTTACTTGGGTACTCTACACGATTTATATGCTTCGAAGAGATTCGCACGAACCTCCGCAGAACTATCCTCGAATGGTAGTATATCTTTCACGCGAAACGAGCGTGAACGTCGAATGATTTATTTACTTGTCGGGTATAGCGTGGATTCAGTGAAGGAAGTTCCGTTATATATCGTTTATATTGCCGGAAAATCGCGTTTTCTCAGTCTCTACGTATTATTTCGTATAATAGTAAGAATATCCTTCTGTATATATTTCTCGTCTTCGGATATTCGAGACATTTTAATTAAATGATTTCGCATTTTTGGCACATTTCAAAACGCGTTCGAAATAGATTTCATATCATAAAAACACAATATCACACAGGACCGATATATGAGGCATTCCATATCAATTCAGCCACCAAAAAAAAAATAATAATAATAAAGATTTTCAAAAAGAATATAAAAATCAGGTTCAGTCCTTCTAATAGATACATCAAAGTTCAAATAAATAAAAAAAAAATTCCTGCTGGTATATGCCAATTTTTTAATTTTTTATTTAATCTGTAATATCTTAGGAACGAATCGTATCGACAACTGCAAAAAATGAAAATGTGCGTTTTTTCATGGTCGACAAGATAAAAAAATATTCAGAATTATTTGCGTAATTTCAATTAACATTTCGTGGCAAAACCAACGAATTTTATTTTTACGTTTTGGACATCACATATCGTAATCGAAAAAATTGCCTCTAACTCTCCAAGAGAATCCCAGATTTTGAGTATTTTTTTATTTATGGTAAAATCTTGTGTTCATATATTTTTGAAATTTGTATCAATTAAAAAAAAAACTCTTGTGTCCCTCGCTGTCCCACAATTATAGCAACAGAACCCAGAATTTCTCATTACAAATGGCAGACTCCGTGCACTCTTCTGGCTGTTTCGCATCATTTGGACCATTTTAATATGAAAAAAAAAAAAAAAAAAAAAAATGTTTCCAAAAATAAAGCTCTACGAGGAAGGAACAGAAATCATATTTCAGAAAGCATTCTTGACCTGCGGCAGAGAACTCTTAGCATCGAATAAGTGCAGTGAGACAAGGAACAAAACAGATTGTTAGTGCAGGTCTCGATGAGCTCGTATATAGAATAGAAAACCGACGGGGCCGCGCTTACACATGATTTATCTTTGATGCAATAAAAAGCTGAGGCTGCGATCTCCCGCCTAGGTCGTACTACTCTCGGTATATGATGCATAGTGTTAATAACGTTCGTTCGTTCTTTCTCTCCTATCCTGTCCCACCATATCCTTTCCATTCTCGAGCGCCAACACTGCACAAAGTATAGCGTGTGGGCGCTGCAACCAAGCTCCCACACGACACATAGGTACTATCATATCTGCCTCCACCGTTCAACTTTTAATATGCCTCGTTTCAGCGATTATTCACACGCGACAGCCGACAGAGATACCTCAACAATGGGCCCGGGCTTTTGAGCCATCCTCGACCGATATCGCAAAATCATACCCAAATGCAAACGGCTCAAGCGCATTCCTCAACCATTTGTCTATGTATAGCTATAAAATATGGAGCGTATTCCATATACATGAATTCATATATCCGACGTTACATCAATACGTTTGTGATATTATCTATTAAATTCCGACATCGGTTTCAATTCGCTGATATATATGAAACGCGCATATGTAATAGCGTAGAACTGCAGTTCTCGAAATTAAACAATTAGTTTTATATTTTTTAAGGAAAAAATCACAATCCATTTCTGAAGTTTATGTGAAATTATTGTTTAATTTGCAATAGATGGAGAAAAAAAAGTTTGTTGAATTTTACTTTTTGGGTATAAGCACATTGATTCAACCATCTTCAAAAATTTTTCGATATTATTCCAATGATCAGGATGTCTGCTGTGTTCCACTGGAATCGCAAGTCCAATTTAATGGAAAAATAAAAGAAAAAAAAACATTTGCTTTATATAGGAATTACTTAATTTCTTGCATCCACATCAGGATGGTCCTTAAACGGGGTTAAATCGAATTTTTATCGCGTCATCCCTCTTCCAAATCGGTTTAAAAAAAATCAAAGACATGCCAAATTTTTTGTAAATAAAATAAAAATGTTCACACCTGTTCACAGGGGTCGTAGTTCTATTTTTATGGCTGATACCGGATTTTTGAGAATTTTTTCAGATTTTTAAACTTGGGCTAACGGTATTTTAATTTTTAAATAGTAATTTAAATTTGAATTTTTAAAATCGGAAAAAATTTCGAGCTTTTTTTAGAGTTGGGACCAAAATACAAAAAATCGTGAAAAATAGAAAAAAAAAGTAATACTTTACCATTGGTATGGAATGCCCTATAGATTTTGTAATTGTTTAAAAAAAGACATGACCGCTCTGACTTTCGTAAAAGTTCGATGATTCAACTAAATAGTTCATCATAACTGTTTGTTACGAGGTTTCGTAGCAGTGTGTAGCATGTTTTGTATTTTTTGTATTTTTTTTTACAAAGCTGAGGAAGCCAAAGTAGATAAACATACTTCCTCATAGAGGTAAACCTTCGTAAAAATTAAAAAATAATGAGAATGTGCAAAGTTCTACTTTGCATCCTTTTTATTGTAAAATTTTTTGCACTGTTCTGAATACCCATTCGAGTCGAAAAAAAAATTGTATACTTTGAGTTTAGTACAAGATTTAAATATCTGAAATCATTTGTTTCGTATTCTTGAGACTCTAAACTCTCAAAAAACTTACAAACTCTTTTAGCGTAAACTCGACGATTTAGTACACGGTCACTGCGACCTTTACCTTACTACGCTATAATTTTCACCGTCTCCGGGAAGTTTCCAACGTAGAATTCGTTGCCGTAACCCTATCGTCGTATACTCCGTTAGACAATGAGAAATAAAGTACATACGGTCCATAATATATGGAAGTACAAACTACTCATGAGCGCGCACACATTATGGCATGCGCGTGCTCGCGCACAAACACTCCTAACGTTCATTACAATAGACCCGAGAATATAGGTCATCAATGAAGTACATGATGTGAAGTACGACAACTGCAGTACACCCGTACAGCTTGCATTTGTTCCCAGGATAAAAAAAAAACTATTCTGATTTGTGAACGTACAATATTTGCAGTATTATTCTTTTGTGGGATTCGTAATTTGATAGAGACAATTACAAGTACGGGACCACGGCTAATAGACAAGGTTGTGACCCTCATTTAAAATCTTTTTATAAATTTTGGGATGTTGTAGAGCAATATGAAAAAGCACTCTAGAATTTTTCTTCAAATTAAAAAAAAAAATTGTTTTTATAATCACCCAAAAATTGACTTCTCAACATTTGCATCGACGATTTGTTTGAATTTTTCACAATAAATTCTTTGTTCAAAATCAGAATTTTAGAGACTCCTCCGAAAATGTGCGTGATTTTACGACAGCAGTTAAACTCCGAAGATGGGTATCATATGAAAATATTTATTTTCACGATTGCAGAAACTTGGAAAAAAAAGACATTTAACGCCTAAACATTTTGAGCAATTAATCTAACATTTGTGGCACCAACTATACGATAAGTGTTCATTATTAACTGCAATTTTCGTCAGAACATTTTTTAGAACTTTTGTTTCAATTTTTTGATCACTCAAATTACTGTTAAACTTAAGTTTCCACGTTTCTTAAGTGGTATTTTCTATATATATATTTTTTTTTTATATCCATGCAAGTTATGCAATAGACATTCAATTGGTCAGCAAAAGAAAAACACAAAGATTGTCAAAATTAAAATAATAAGGATGACAAATAAATCTTCAGCGTTTGAAGAAATGTTGTTAAATCCGTTTATTGATTTAACATACATCCTTAAAAAATACAAGACACCGCTTAATGGTGAGCAGCGGCAGCCTTCCTCATCTGGACAAGAATGCTACCCAACTCTTCACGCTTCCTCTTGGCACGGATGTGGGTTCCCAACTGCAAATTCACATGACGCATGTTACAACATTTTTCACACCACAGAGTCTTTTGCTAAATTCGAAGCCCATAGAATAATTCTAACTGAAAATTGGTTTTTATCTACCAGAATTTATATTAACTAAATCAGTGCCAATATCCGATGTTTCTCACATTGAGCACATGAATTTATTTAATGGCTTTAAAAAAATCTGTGGAAACATCTGCCCACTTTGGGTCAAAAAATGTGGATACCTAATATATGATTCCCAAGAAAAATGTCAAGTTTTTAAATTGTGCCAAGTAATTTTAATTTTAAAAAATTAATGAAAAAAAGATTCAATAAAAAAAGATCTAAGAAATAAATAAAAAATATTTTTCTAGCATACAGAGTATGAAAAATTATGGAGCAAATTGGAAGGTATTAAAGTTGAACGCTTACTGAATTGGCCAGGAATACCTAAAATATTTTAGTGACGACAAATAAATCATCTAAAAGGCCATCCAAAATACATTTAAAAAATTCAAAATTTTGCGTCTGTCGGACTTATATCACCCGATTTTTGAAAAAAAAATTCAGAATATTTTTTTTTTTTTTACAAAAATGACATGGAATGTCTTGTATATACATCAAGAACTAATGTCGCCTACACTCTTCAAAACAGTCACTGCCAGTAATTGTACGAATCCTTCTAAAATTTAACACTGACTCTTTAGTCACTGCAAGTGATACAAGATGCTCAATTTCTATATCCACAAAATCATGAGTAAAGTAATCTGCTACAATGAGCAACATGTTCGACCCAATTCAACTGTACATAAATGTAGTCAATCCGCGACAGACAAAAAAATCATTGACTTACCCTCCTCTTCAAGAACTTGAGGGCTCTCTTGTCCTTGGACACTTTGAGCAACTCCATAGCGCGCTTTTCATACGGAGCATGGCCGGTAACCTCACGTATCAGATCCCTGACAAATTTGCTGTGTTTTGTTTGACGCTGTTACACAAAAATCGAGAAATTTTAGATAAAAGTGAAATATTTCAAGTGATGCTAACAAAAAGTTTCGAGGCGTTTTCATGATGACAGGTATATTGGTGAGGTTTGTAGGTTAGATTTTCATAGAAACTTACCCCCTTAAGACGCGCTGGCCGGAGAGCAACGGTCTTCTCCTTTTCCGATTTGTTCTTCGCCACGCGGATTTTCGTAGTTTTATGACCTTTGTTAAGGCCTATGGCCAATTCGTATCTCGGAGCCATCCTGGAAAAAATAAACACAGTTTGTAGGTTATGTCGACGTCGCTAGATAAATAAAATAATTATCGAGAATCGCGTTAAAATATTGTTCAACACTGCCACCGCAGAGACTTTTGATATCGATGTAATATTTTTGTGAAACCGATGGCGACGGATTAACGTGATATTTAGAGATTGTTTCACGCACGAACCTGTGACGGAAGAGTACGCACGATGAAAGAAAGACTGTTCGGCGTGATTTCTGCGCATTTCTTGCGCGCCGAGATGAAAAGCTGCTTCAGCGCCACCTGGGTTTGGTTTAGAAATGTCTTTTATTCGGAGCTATTCTTGAGTGTAAAAAAAGATTAGTTATCATTTATGTTCATGAAAAATATTAATAAACGTTTTTAAATATTCCACTTATTTTCATTACAAATCGCTTCGCTTTTTAAAACAAGCGGTGAAAATATTATTTTCAAAAATTCTCAAACTTTCGAAGATATTTATCTTTTCCGATATTTTCATCTGAATATTTCTGATATTTACTGAATGTTTCGATTATTGTTATTGAATATCTCCAAAATTTTCAAATTTTTAGAAAGTTTAAGAATGTGATAAATACTTTTTTTTAACGCTTTTTTTATACTAATTTTTTCGAAAACTGCAAGTTTAGAGAAATAAAGAACAAATGATTTTCGAAATTTTTTATTTTTCACTTATAGTTGTATCAATATTTTGACTTTTTTTAATGAAAATATTTTTTTCTCTCTTCAAAACACCGATTTTAATGCCTAGCATGAAAAATTGATTTGGCAAGGTTTGATCCAATTTAAATGTCTGAAAAAACAAAAACAGATTTATTCGTGAAAAATCTTTTATTTTCCGATACAAAAGTTTTTGAATATAATATCCAAGATCTCTTCGGTGCTGACATGACCAGTGATTTTTCCGAGTTCACGCATAGCATTGCGAATTTTTTGCCCAGCGATTACCATATCGTAATCGTTCTGCGAGTTCATCCACAAATAATCCGATATGTGCTCGAGGCAATCAGTGAGATGCGTTCTGTGTCGCGATTGACTTATCGTGGGATTTTCTCGCGTAGGACTGCCGCAACTAAAACACAATTATTAGGCTTTTAATTAATGTCAGTTTTAATTAAGAACGGTTGAAGCAGCAGATCCAAAATGTTGCATAAAACTTTAATAGAATGGATCGTTGTTTGATACTGAATTTGATGAGCATCCAACAAAGAGTTCATAATTCAGAGAATTTGTAAATTTTTTTACAAATTTTTCTGCATGATACAAAAATTGTAAAAAAGAAAACTTTATCAAAGACACAAAATAATGAGGAGGCAACTCTTGCAAGCTTCTACTTTGCAGGCTTTTTTTATAAACAGTGTAAAATATTACAAATAATAGAAAACTTACATATCGCGAAACCGATCAGTCATAGCGCCCAGCAGATTTTTCATTCCATCTTGTTCAACGCAAGATATTAAGACAATGCTGCTATTTTCCAGTCTCTTTTTACTCTTTTCGTCAATAAGATCAGTCTTGTTCACGACTACCAAGCAATTATTAGAAACTTTGCCCTTACACATCAGCGACTCTCCCAATTGCAAGCCTTCAACGTAATTATTGATATAGTCGTCGATGCTTTTTCCGCTTGCGATACAAACAGAAGCGTCTATCATTATAATTATAAAATCGGCATATTTAGCATAATCTTTTGCTCTCCTTATGCCCTCTGCTTCAACGACATCTTGAGTGGATTTAGCAAGACCAGCAGTGTCTGCCAGAATCACAGGATATCCAGATATGTTAGCACTAAGTTCAACAATATCTCTCGTCGTACCGGCAATTGGTGTCACTATAGCAGCATTTCTTTGTACTAAAATATTGAGCAGGCTGCTTTTTCCTACATTTGGCTCGCCAATTATGACCGTTCTCACACCGTTTCTCAATATTTCACCCTTCCGTCCATCCGCGAGATGTTCTCTGATATTTATCGCTAATTTCTCGAGAGTATCATTGCACCTTTTCAAAACATCGCTTTCTATATTGTCGTCTTCACTGAAGTCAATGTAGGCCTCGATATTGGCCAACGATTGTGATAAAATTTTATGCCATTTGTTGTACAATTTGCTCAAGCTTCCATCAGCTTGAAGCAAAGCTTGCTTTCTCTGTTGTTCCGTTTCTGCGTGTATCAAATCGGCCAGGCCTTCGATTTCCGTTAAATCGAATTTACCATTGTTGAATGCTCGTCTGGTGAATTCACCGGGCAAAGCTGGCTGAAATTTGAGCTTCGATAGAGCTTCCATCAAAGCTGCTAGAATTGCAGAGCCACCGTGAACTTGAAACTCCACACTGTCCTCACCGGTAAACGAATTTGGTCCTGTAAAATAATTTAACGATATTCAGATATTAAATCTGTTATATACTTATGGAAGTTACAATTATAATTACCGGGAAACCATAAGCATAGACCCATATCTATAACATCTCTCGTTTCTGGATCATATATTCTGTTTAGATGAGCTTTTCTTGGCTGAGGATTTGAAATCTTGGTCATTTCCTGGAGGGCCTTCAGAGCTCCGCTGCCTGATATTCTTACAACAGCCACTCCACATTTTCCCTGTCCTAAAAAAAAAGGTCATATTAATTTTTTTAAAATAATTACCTCGACAAAATAAAAATTATGGTAGCTCAAAAAAACTATATTTAAAAATAAATGTTGTAAGTATAATCAAGCGATTAATTAAAAATGTAATTAAAGAGATGAAACTTATATTCCTAGAATTTAATTGCAGTCTACTTTCTAATGGTTACTAGCAACGCGCGCTCTATATTTTTATTTTTATTTTTATTTTTGTAGACTGTAAACTTATTGCGATTCAATTTGTCCGCCATAGATCAAACGCGTTGCGCGCCACTTATAGCCGTACGACGTGAAATGAGATTTCATTCGTTCTTTCATTCATTGGATTGGATGTTAAATATGGTATGAGCCGCAAAGACGCTCATGATTGGAGAGAATTTTTTTTTTATGTATATATATTTTATTTCATAATGAAAGTTAAATTAATAAAAAAAAGTCTAATTTGAGATTATTTAAACAAAATCTCAACATATGTTTGGAAATATTTGAAAAATCTTGAAAAAATCATGTTTTGCATACAAAAATTTTCTAGCTGCAGCCCATCGTAAAATTACTGTTTTTTCTAATTTCTTCCATTTAAAAAAAAAGACCGAAAAAAATAGACGGATTCGCCAGCCCACTTCGTTTCGATTAGCAAAATTTTTTATTTTCGAACAAAAGTTTTTCCGAATTTTTTCAGATTTTCAAAATGTGTCGTTCGATAATTTGTTTTTAAAAATCGTAGATAATTAAAAATGTTTTTTTTTTTTAATTATTGCTTTTTAGATTTATGTCAATCGTATAAAAAATTTCGGAAACGTGAAGGGTCAGACCCAGGTCGAAACCAGGTGGAATGCCCCATATATTTAAACAGTAAATTAAATAGTTCATAGAAAAATACAACTTTTTTGTTTTTACTTTTTTCCCCCGATCTCAGACTTCTATGATATTAGGGTTTACAAAAATGAAAAAAAAAATCATTTCCGAAACGAGTGAATTAATAAATCTGAAAAAATTCGCTGAACTAAAGAATTGCTTATCATGCTTACTTTTCTGACCGTTTATTTCTATAATCGTCTATACATAAAAGTATTTTGCACATTTTATATATATTAAATAAAAATGAATACTAATAAAAAATAAATTGACGAATCGATATTTAGAAACAATATAAATTGCATTAGTCATAAACCACGAATTCCAAGACGAATTGAAGATCCAAAAACATTCGTCATCAGAAATGAGACTCTTTAATAAGCGTGGCTAGCACTAGCAGACGATAAGTTTGTGTCTTCAGAACAAAAAAAAATCTCGTTTACGTGTTCGTTCATAATTCTTTATTCCATTACTCAAAAATAACGAAAAACGATAATCACTAAGAATACAATAAGATAAATATAAATTCGATAAAACAAATAAGTATATACAGCATAAAGTGTGAATAACCAGAGGATAATGCGTAGATCGTCGAAGGCGCCCCTCGTTCTTTGGTCGAGTAAGTCCCGCCAGTATCTGCTAAGCGCATTGTGAGCCGACAGAAACGCTTCAGTATCGAACGCGTACAACCGAGCTTTCGAAGTGGAAACATCGGCAAATTCACTGATAAACACTCGAGATCTGAGTGGAAAATAAAGCGTAACGAAGAGTGCGACTGAATGCTGAGAATATAGAGGTAAGAAATATATTAATTTAATCAAAACTGACTAGACTGTATCATGCTCGTTGGAATAAAAGCATCATGGCGCTTTCACGACACTGTATGCCACTTTGAAATCATGTTTAAAAGAATCGATAACGTAAATTCATTAAATTATCATCTGTAGAAGCGACTAATAATTATTTGGTATATAACCGAAGGGACCTCTGCAAAATTCATTGAGTTACGTTTTCGCAGGTTTCACACGATCTTGTAGACGCCAACAACACACGCAGCGACGACGCCGCTTTTTGTCACGAAACTGCGCAACAAGCAGGCGGTTCTTTTGAAAAAGCGTTCGATATGTTGTTTGTGCCGAATGTCGACTGGCTGTTTTTAAAACAAAAAGAAAAGACGATTTATTGAGGAAAATATAAATATAAAATCTATCGAAAATCCTAATTGCTAAAAGTTGAAAACCTTGCAGCTTTTTTTTTTTATTTAAAAAAAGATTTTTTAAATAAAACAATTAATAAGGAAGATGGCTGAATGTGAAAAAAAGTTAATAACAAATCAGGAAGTTCAAGACAGATGCAAAATCTGGGTGAGATCGCAGACGGAACTCTTGCAGAAGGACAATCGAGATCTGAAGAGACAAGCTGAGAGCGAGCAAGATGAATGCTTTGAGACAGATTCGGAATTTGACTCAGTCTCTGAGTGTGGAGCAAAGAGACGAAGAGTGGTAACACAGACAAAGCACGAGGTACTGAGTTTGGAATGTAAATGGAAAGAATGCACTTTGGTCATGTCGTCGATGGATGGATTCGTGAAACATGTCGCCAATCATATACCACAGTTGGTAATTAAGACTGATGAGGATAACAGCGAAGTTTATGTCTGTCAATGGAAGGATTGTTACTATGAAAGCGACAACAGCAATGACATAGCTCGTCATGTGAATTATCACTCTTATCACACTAAACTGCAATGCATTGGAAGCAATGTCAGAGGGAGGATCAAACTACCTGTAAATATAGACACCATTTTTTTTCTTTTTAAAGAGAAGCCATCAAAGAGGATTAGAATTTTAAAGATAAATATTACAAGATGATTAAATAATGAGTCTTTAGATAGAAGTACTTTTTAAATAAAATTCATTCATTTTGACATTCATCAAACTTCATTTTATGTTGGTCACATTAAATTTTTTTTTTTTAATCACATTTTCCGACCATTTGGATAATTAAAACAAACCCTAAAATCTCGCATATAGAAGCATATTTTGTACTTTGTAAAAACATAACTTATGAGACAGTAGAAATAATATCGGGCATAGAATTAATGAAAATAATATCAGATTTTTTAATTGGCGGTTTTGGTTCATTATTATTTTAAATAATACCAATAGTCGTGGGTGAAATCCGAGAGGATTTCAATAAATACTTGTATACTTAATGAAATTGAGAAATGATAAGCTTCAATAAATATCTCAAAAAGTATTATACATCCTGAAATAATTCGATGTAAAATCGTGAGATCAAATATTTCATAAGCTTTCTGTAAAGAATCTTTCAAAACATATTACTTTACTGTAAGTGGCCGAACCCCTGTAAACATCGTAAGATATAAAACACATGATAAACTAAAAATTTTATTTTATTTTAGAAATGTCAGCGCGCTGTTGCGTGGAAAACAGTTTTCAATCCCCGATCTACACAAATTTGCCAGTGGAACGAGTGCCTCAGAACATTCACGAATTATCAGTTCTTCCTCTATCACGTTACTCAGCATCTTGAAGACAATCCCAGAGGCAATAAAGTTGAGGGTGGTGTTTCATGTAAGTGGACGGGTTGTAAAGGAAAATTTACGAGTCTGTACAAACTCCGAGATCACACGAGATGTCATACCAAAGAAAAAATCGTGGCTTGTCCCGATTGCGGTGCTACTTTCGCTACACACACGAAATTTCACGATCACTGTCGTCGTCAAATTCCATTAGAGGGTAAGATTTTAAAAAAAGAGGATTTAAAAAATATGAATGATATTTTGTGGGGCTTGCAGAGGGTAAAATAGTAATTTCGTTTGATTGATTATTACAGTACAAGGCTTTCAGTGCTCGTATTGCAACAAATTCTATCCTACCGAAGACATTCTTCGCGAACATATGAGATTTCACGTGTTCAATTACAAATGTACGCTTTGCGATATGAGCTGCGGGTCGCCAGCAAGCCTGGTGAAGCATATACGTTATAGACATGTGTCGACGAGACCGTTTCCATGCCAGTTGTGCTCTCACGCTGCTAAGTCCCAACAAGACCTGGATTCTCATATGACAGTTCATACGAGCGGGCCAAACTTCTTTTGTAACTACGAGGGCTGCACTTATACCTGCAAAAATGCTTATATCTTTGATAGGTAACGTATGAATTTGTTATTAAAACTTGCTTAAATTACGATCTTAAGTTCTCCCTTCAATTAAATTTTGGGATGAAACTAAAAACATACATTTTATTTCTATCAACAATTATTCGTTTATCCGTTTTTAACAGTTATTGTATTGCGTTATGGAGAAATAACGCGTTTGGAAACAGAGAACATTTTCAAATCACAAATCCTTTATTTTATTTTTTTCTTATCTTAAACCAGCAATTCCAAAACCTGCGTGTCGTTTATTGTAGGCATATAGAACGCGCCCACATTACCGAAGTGCGATGGTACTGTTGTCACGAGTGTCCAATAAAGTACCGGAAAAGTTATTCACTCACAAAGCATCTCATCGAAGCGCATAACTTACAAGCAAATGGACACAAGAGATTTCAGTATACGAGAGACGACGATGGTTATTACAGACTTCAAATGGTTAGGTATGAAGCAATTGACGAAGATAGTCCATCGCCTGCCGAAGAAGTTGAACTTCCAGTAAAAAATTATAAAATCAAGGTCAACAACACATCACAATTTCCGAATTTGGAGGTAATTTACAATGCCACTTATTCTGACATAAGATGTTATATTTTAAGACTCTCGCCTGGCGCGATGCTATAGATATTTTGTAAAAAGTACCATCTTCAAATTGTTGTAAAAAGTACCACTTCAATTTTTTTTTTTTAGATTGTAGAAGACAATGGCGAAGAGGAAGAAGAGGAGATTGAGACAGCGTCAGAGACCAGATCGGAACCTGAATATTCCGTAGGCAAATCCATGCCGATTATCTCGAATATATTGATATCGATAGACGAAATGGATGCCGATGGAAACATAATAGACAGCAAGATCGTGGAGACTCAGGAAACGAATGAGTTGCCACCTTCGGAAGAACCGCCAATTATTTTAACGTAAATCGGTGTCTTATCCTCAAATCTGTACGACACGTCTTATTTAACTCTCACTGATTCGTAGTTCATATATATATTTATTTAAAAGTATTATTTATAACTGAAGATTACTGTATTAATTGAGTTACTTTCGCTACTTTAAATTATTTTTTTTGAAAATATAAATATAAGTCGTTATTCTCTTCGGTTTTTCGTTGAACTCATTTCTTCATTTATTTCGTAAAATTCAGTACAAAAATAAAATAAACGTATTGACTAAAAATCATAGCAGTCGGCACTGTGGAACACTTTTAGAAAACAATTTGTATAAGTAATTCATTATATCATTTATTTTTTCATTTTTTCGACGTTTTCATTCATTTCCTTTCGTAAAATCCTGTACATAAATGATACATTTTTAAAATAAATATCGTGACACTAGCTGTCAGCTCTGGATTATTTTCGGGGGAAAAAAGTATTAAAATTATTAACTGCTAGAAAATATAAATAAATGTATTTATTTTGTCTGTTTCTCGTTTCTATTTTTTTTTCGTAACATACAGTATAAAAAAGATATATGTATTAAATAAAAACCTAGACTCTCGACGCTACGAGACAGATTGACAAAGTAATAATTTATGTAATAAAATTTGAGAGACGCTCATTTTGGTTATCGTTAACACTTTCGTCACGCAGGACAGTTTTATACTTGAGGAACGAGTAAATTAACACATAAGACTGAATTATTGATTTATTATGAACAAATTGTATAAATCCTATAAATAATCGAAGATGACTAAACACGATTTTTTATCACGAATAAATGTATAGTTTTTCATAAACAATCGAAGAATTGCGTAATTATTCGAGAGTTCTATCAACTCGTTCCCGTCATATCACTGAGTAATAATCGTTCCTAAACAACAACAAAAACCAGTTGAACGGAAGAAGCGAATGATAATTAATCAGTCGTTTTACGTATAATTAAAAAGCATGTAAAACATAACTTCGTTTACGTCTATTCAGCCCGATGGCCGTATTCACTTAAACGTTATATCACCTTTCTTTTCATTGCCTTTCAGATCTGTTGCGTAGACCATAAAACACTCGTCCAAGAATACTAGACTAGACTGGAAGCTCGGACGAGTGAGTTGCGTACAGTGTCGCTTAAGTAGAAATTACACACAAATAGCCTTCTGTTACATAGTTTCTGTATATATTAATGCCTATGTTATCCTTAAAATTCGTATAATAATAATAATAATAATAATAATAATCGATAAAAAGTATACATCTATGGAGAATCACGGAAGCAAACATACACATTAGGGTGGTCCCCAAACGGGGTTAAAACGAATTTTCATCGCTTCACCACCTAAATCGGTTTTGAATAATTCAAAAACACACAAACATTCTTTTTCAAAACAAAATAAAAATATTTACCCTCTGTTCATAAAAGTTGAAGTTTCCTATTTAAAATATATGTGTTTCTGGTCTTTCCGCATAAATTTTATTGAAAAAAGTGTTTTTGAATTATTTGAAACTAATTTAGGGGGTGATACGATTAAAATTCGATTTGATTCCGTTTAAGATCCACCCTATTACACATATGCATATTATATACACGGATTTAGCGGAATTTTTTCGTGAAATAAAAAAAAATCAGGGAGAATACTTTACTACAGGCGAAATATAAGATATGTTATTCAAATGTAGGCAATCGGTTTCATTATTGGATGCCACTAATAATGAAACCATATTAGATGAAAGGCTTCCGATATCATTAGACGAGCGAATCTTCGGCAGAAAATTGCGACTTACTGACATTTGATCGAAGGTAAACGTTAGTTCGATGAAGACAAATTTTTACAACAATTGGTAACCGTTACGACAAAATGTAAATGTTATTGACGGATGTTATCATTACTTGTTTTAAGATGAATTTTTGTCCTGCATTTCGTACAGTTTCGTTATATTATATTATTTAAGTTTGCTCGACAAGACACAGGTACCAATTTTCGAATTTAAGGGAGTGTCTACTGATATAAGAAACAAAGAACGCGAGTTTTATTTTTTCTGTCGGTACAAAAATATCGTATAAAAAAATCCGATGCGCTTGATTGTTTATAACGGTATTCCCATCGTGTAAAAAAAAACTCACGTACAAATATAAAAAATTGTAGAATTCGAATTTTTTTTTATACGATTTTTTTATAACATCCATTTTTCGAAAATGCAACGCCTACAATTTTTTATATTCGACTGTAAAGATTTTCCCCTTTAAAAAAATTGACATTATAAAATTGGGCAGCAAAACTGATTGAGAAAAACATTATTTAACAGTTTTTAAAAATTATTTACTATACTACATCACAAGTGTGTAAAGCAGTATATAAAAAAAAAAATTTATAAGATTAGTGGCAAACAAATCTTGAATACTGAGTTAAAAATAATATAATTTACTTAATTTAAAGTCACATACCAATTATATCATACATCATGGCGCCTTCGAGGCGAAGCAAATATCTTTAAAACCTTTTAAAATAACAATTGTTAATGTATCGTGTTTTACCTTCAATCAAACATGGATTTGCGCATTGAATTTTCTGGGAAAATAGACCCGGTATTCGCTCGTCTAGTTCAGTACATTCACGTTTAGCACTTTAGGGCCTAGACATCGTGATCAATGAGTCGATCGTCTCGTCTATAAGAATACCGAGGAGGATTGTGACAAGGCAAAAGCCATAATACAGGATTACTCTTTCCGCAAACTTGTGACAGCAGTGTCAGCGTTCTCGTCGTAGCTCGACTATGATGATGACCACCTTGCAGTCGCTCTATTGCCGTCTCTTCGCACAAAATTGCTTGAAATTGATCCACTAAAATTGCTATTACGAACATTCCAAACAGCGCTGATTCCAGCACCAAAATAACGCAATGTAAGCTGTAAAACAAATTTGCGTTTCGATTTTTTTTAAACAGAAAACAACTCGATCAATGTATTGGCGGTTTTGGCAGGAATAAAATACTCACATTCTGCTTTGTTTTATCGCTACATCGTTGCTGCATTCAGGACAATCGAAAACCCACGATATTATGACCAGTGTAATTGCATAGACAGCCAGCATTCCGACATAGACTAAAAACTGAATAAAGTACTTTTGGTTCCTCTCCCCCACACAGTTGTTGATCCTGCAAAAGATTATTTTCATAAGTTACAGCAAAGTTTAATGTCATTTAATGCAACTGGATGTGGGGCACTATCAGGGATAGAATCCTCACAAATTTGGAAATTGATTTTTCTCTTACATTTATTTCATTATTCATAGGTTTCTGGAATAAGAGATTTTATGGAAAATCAAGGGTATTTTATTCCACGCAATACTTATATTTTGTAAATATAATGCAATAAATGTGATTTTTTTTTATCTGCAAGAAAAAGCAATTCCAGCAGCTTCCGTTTTTAAAATCTCAAGTACAACTTCCAGGACATAATTGTTCAAATTTCATTAGTTTTAAATATATTCCTCGTTGTAAATGGTAATCGATCATTGTTAAGGAGATTGGAGCAATCCTTGCAAAATCGGTGCTAAATATTTGCTATAGTTGTCACAAAATTTTACAGATCAATTACAGAATGAAGAACAATTTGTATTACAGTATCGCTCCATAACACTAATACATATTACTTCATAGAGGAAACTGTGTTTACATGAAATTTTTGTTTTTCGATTTTCATGTTAGGACATTGAAAATGTTCTGAAACATCAAGAAAAGTGGTTCAGAAAAATTGTCCAGATGTAAGTACATGTGGGTGTGTAAATTCATATTACCACTCGTAAACTGTTTAATAGAATCAGCTCAAATTTTAATGACATGTACAGTACTGGCCAATCTTCGCTTGATATAAATTTTACACAAATCACTTCACACATTTAATTTAATTTTTGTGTTCTGCACAAGTAACTACCGAAAACATAGAGGCAAGTAAATGAAAAACAAAAATGCTAATTAAAATTAAAAATAATGCCAAGTAGAACTATGCAAATAAACATATTGTTCAAAAAGTCATTACACTTTAACAGTTTATAGTTCATCGTACCATGGACAATGATGATCCATTCGTCTGATACATCTTTCGCATATCCTGCAGTGATGAGCTCTCGGCGGTCTGTAAGTTTCGCACCTAGTGCACACAGTCCAGTCGTCTCTTTCGTCGCAATCGTCGCTGACACCAGAACCACCTGTGTGAATATCAGAAAAATCCATACGTGTCTGTGGCAGTGGAATGACACCTGGATCGCTGCATATTGCCTTTAGATGCGACATCATCAACAATAACACCACTGTGTTGAATGTCACTACGTGGAAAGGGCCCCATAAGCTGTATACAAAAAAACATTAAAAATTCATTTTTATTTGCATAACATTTTTCTCATTGACATTCATTGTCACCCGAGACACACAATGTGTGTGACAATTGTTATTCTTCAAAATATATAATAGATATATGACAGAAGACACTCGTCTACGGAAAACAAAATACGAACCTATCCTGCATCGTGTGCAATATAATCCATCGTATTACAACGTAATCGGCATAGAAAACCGCGACATAAGTCACTATTATGCACACAATACCGCATGGATCTTTCACAAACATTTTTCCTGTTTTTTTTTTTTTTTTTTTTTTTTTTTCCCCTAAACAACTTCGGTCGTTCGTATTATCGCAACAAAAACGCAAACACAACCGAAGACAATTCGTACGGTTTCACAGCTCCATTCCTCTCGTGTGCTGAGTAAATAAAAAATGGTCTTCGAAAACTTGTGCAAAAAGAAAACAGTGAAGAGCGAATTTCAAACTTTAATCTCTCGATGCTGTTCAAGCAACTTTCTCACACGCTAAAGTGGATTACTCTGTTGACATACATCGAGAGAAATTGTGTTGAGTATTTAAAAAAAAGATACACACAAATTCACGATGCTACAATCTCGTTGCACTCACTGACAGTCCCTCTATTTGTCATCATACACGTGTTGACCCGCAATCTCCAATTCTTTCCGACGTCGTTGGAGTATCGTTCATGTCAATTACAATGTTATCAAGCACGGAGCATATCAAAGTAACTCTTGTGAATACTTTGGGATTTTGTAGTTACGCGATTCACGACGTCAAAAGTTGGAAAGTTGGAAAGTTGTAACTGATCGTCGGTATATATGCTGGTCTTTGCTTTGTCTGCTAATATCACTGACTTCGAGGAGCGGCAGTTGCCTATCGCCAAATCCACCTGCTTCTATGATATTTTTATGAAGCCTCTAGTGCTTCGACGTCTCGACAATGCGAGGCGCTTTACGTTTTGCACCATTTTTCTAATATACTGCAAAAACATTTCTACGTATTTTTTAAATTTTTTTTGCTAAACAGAAGCTCGATTATCGGAATCAATTTTAGTACCGGGCACCTACTCACAAAAGTAGGCAATTTCTATTTCGAGATGTCGCAAAAAAACTTGTTTATTTGAGTGTTGTATTAGAGTATCTAGAAAATGTACAAATTATATTTGCTTTTTTTTATACACTACATTTTACCCAAAATTAAACAGCGATTTTTGTTTTTTCGATTCGCTGTATTAAAAAAAAAAAAAATCCATCGTAAACGCTCAGGATCAGATATATGATACGAAATTTTTTTAAATTAAAAAACGAATGAGTCGAAAATCTTTCTTAAAAAATGTAATACACGTATTGAAAAAAAGTTTAATATAAGTGAAGACGAAAAAAAAAAAAAAAAACAAAGTATGGAAAGTAGAACCTTGCGCACATTGTTTTCTATGAGAATGTTTATCTACACTTTTGCTTCCTCAGAGGAATTTTTCTAAAAAGGTGAAAAATAAATAAGGAAGCAATGTGTGCAATGTTTCAAACTGCATTCTTGTTTTAAAAAATTCAGAAACTGCAATTCTGGCAAATCTTATTTCTCAATTATTAATATAATTTATTTTAATGTAATATCTAATTGATTCCATAAATCGTTTGACAAATTTGTTATTTGGTGGCAAAGTCACTTAATATATTATATTTTTGCAAACTTCGACGATAATTAATGTAACATTTTTATTTACTATAAAAATCGAAGGTCCCATATATTCGCCAAATTTTGTTTAAAATGTTCTTGAAAATTATTTCATACCATTTTGATCAGATTTTTTGAAAGTCGAATAGGTTGAATAATAAAAAACATTCAAATTCCTATAAAATCCGAACGACTTTTTTCGATCTTCACAAAATTTCGTATGTTGGCACGCGTTTCCGTAAAAAAAAAAAAAAAGTTCAGCTGAACCGATCGTTGCCCACACGGCTTAGAAACAATTGAAATTAAACAACATATTTAAAAAAAAAATGAGGAAGCAAAATGTGGAAAAAGTTCTCTACTTTGTACATTAATACACCTGACTTACCTGACCACATCTGACAATAAATAATTGCCCGCGATTGAAAGCTGATGTTTTGATATCTCGACACTGCGTGGCGCCATGCGTTTCGCAGTGTCGTTTTTCGCACAAATTCTCTCAAATATATTCAGCAGCGACACACATTGAAGAGAGATGCCCACCTGCATGTCGCAGTGCCGTTGTTAGTTTGGTGTTTGTTGCTCGGTGTGTGCGGTCGATGAACCACAACAAAAGTTGATGAGAAATTTCGAGAATAACGATAGGTGAGTGAGTTTTATTCGTATAATTATGATTAATACTTTCGTGATACTGATGTAAACAATTAAAAAGGTATTGTGTGTATGTGACTTTTGTTAGATTGGTGATAAACAGTACACAATGCCTCGACGTAAGAATCAGAAGAATGTTGCGATCGGCGAGGATACGAAGATCGCGGTGAATTTGACGATAAAGAAATTAATGGCGACAGATCAGAAGGAACTGGAATTTCCATCGTCCTACAGCGCTGAGGAGAGGGCCTACATTCATCAATTAGCTGTTAAACTTGGCCTAAAATCCAAGAGCCGAGGGTTGGTTGTTTAATTCATAAACACTAATAAACAAAAAGACATAAAAGAAACAAATAAACAAAAATTCATAAACACTGATAAAACTTATTACAGGTCATTCCACACTTTGAAGTAATCATTTATTGTTTATCTTGTTGATTCTTATTTATTAATTAATCTCATTTCAATCCATAGGACATTAATTAAACTTTTTGAAATTAAAATTAATTTTTTTTTTTTTTTTTTAATATTGATAGGAATAAATGATTAGTATATTTTTTAAAAATTAGTAATTATTCTTTAATTATTGTAGTGTTTAAAAATTAATTGATGCGCAGACAACAAAAATAGCTGATATAATAGAATCTGAAAAAAAAATTATTGCAAAAGATCAATTTTAATAGCAATCTGATCTAAAACCCCTTGCAAAGACTTATTAGAATTTTGACATTCTTTTTTTTTTTTTCAAATCTTAGGAAAGGAGCCAATCGTTATCTCACAGTCTACAAACGCGAAGGTTCAACCATAATCCAAGCCGACGCTATTGTGAGACTCCAAAAATCTTCTAAGCAAGGCATCTATAATTTAATCCAAAAGTTTCCCTTGAGTAATAAAGAGCGTCAGGAACTCTTGCCGTTAACCGAAAGGGAAAGGACTTTCGACAGTGATAATATGTTGAGCACAGGTTAAATGATTTTCTCAGTAAGCACCCTGTCTGAAAGTTTGTTCATTGCGCTAATTGGATTACATTTTTTTCAGGAACAGCAAACACAAAGGCAATGGGCAGATTAAACTACAGCATTGCGCAGATTCCCCAATTGAAGACAAACCCGGATGTGGTTAATTTTCGAAAGTCCCTGACAATAAACAGCGCACGTACCAAAATATTAAATGCCATTTCGTCTAGTCAAGTGATAATGGTAGCGGGTGAAACGGGTTGCGGAAAAACGACTCAGGTACCGCAGTTTATACTGGAGTACTGCCAGCAGAAGAAACAGCCGTGCAAGATAATTTGCACGCAGCCACGTCGACTGTCAGCGGTATCGATAGCCGAGAGAGTTGCATTCGAGAGAGGCGAAAAAATTGGTCAGACATTCGGTTATCAGATAAGATTGGAAAGCCGTGTAGCGCCAAAAACCCTTTTGACTTATTGTACAAACGGGGTGCTTCTTAGAACACTTATGGGCGGCGATTCGGCACTCGAAACGATAACACACATAATCGTCGACGAGGTACACGAACGCGATCGTTTCTGTGATTTTCTTTTAATTGCACTGAAAGATGCTCTCGTTAAATTTCGCGATCTCAAAGTAATACTAATGAGCGCCACCATGGACACCGATATATTCGTTAAATATTTCAACAATTGTTCGGTCATAAACGTACATGGTCGTTCGTTCGACGTTGACATGTATTTTCTCGAGGATGTTCTAAAGATTACCGGATACATGACCCAAGAGATGGAAGCGAAGAAAAAAGAGCTTACGAACAAAGAGGATCAGCAAAAAGTGTTGGAATCGTGGACGCAGTACAAACCTAAGCAGCTGAGTGGCAAAAGTGGAAAGGAGCATTCAATGCCAACGCCGATTTTAGGTCAACAGATGGAAAAGTCAGCGGTAGCGGAGAAAATCGATCTGGAGCCTTGGCTTATAGAAGAGATGGACAAAAGTATAACCGAAGCATGGCTCTCGGGTGGTGATGACAATTTTACGCAGCTATTGCATCTAATACTCTCGGAAAATGTATCGGTTGATTATCAACACTCGAAGACTTCGGTGACGCCGTTGATGGTAGCTGCTGGCAGAGGATGCTTAAACAGCACCGAGCAGCTTCTCAATCTCGGGGCGAATCTTAAAATTCGCGCGAGCAACGATTGGACAGCTTTGGATTGGGCAAAAAAGATGAATGAGACGGAATGCGCTGAATTGATCGAGGTTTATATGAGTACTTACGATTGCGGTTTGCAGGATAGCGCCTCGTCGAGTCAGCCCGACGACGCGCCGATGTCCGAGGAAGACAAACTTTTGATTGACATGTATCAATCGACCTTCAACGACGATAATATCGATTACGATCTTCTTCAGACCTTGATACTTCACATTCACACGAAAATGCCACCGGGAGCTATTCTTATTTTTCTCTCTGGTTACGATGATATCGTGACAATGAGAGATAGAATAAACGCTAAAGAGGACAAAATGAATCACGCATTTCGTTATAATTTGTTTGTTTTACATTCGAACATGCAGACGGCCGATCAAAAGAAAGTTTATCGGCCGAGTCCACAAGGCACAAGGAAAATAATACTTTCGACGAATATCGCCGAGACGAGTATCACTATTGACGATGTTGTTTATGTAATAGATTCGGGTAAAGTCAAGGAAAAATCATTTGACGCTATGTCCGGAGTTTGTATGCTTCACTCGAATTGGATATCGCAGGCTTGCGCCAAACAGCGAGCTGGTAGAGCTGGCAGATGTCAGAAGGGTATTTGCTATCGTTTGTTCTCGTCGGTTCGTTACAATAGTATGCAGTCCTATCAGACACCTGAGATTCTTCGTGTTCCCCTGCAAGAGTTGTGCTTGTATACGAAACATCTCGCACCTGTGAACACGCCGATTGCCGAGTTTCTTGATAGAGCTATAGAACCACCGTCGATAGTTGTCACCAGAAATGCTGTACAATTACTCAAGACAATTGACGCTCTTGACACGTGGGAGAGCCTCACGGAATTGGGAACGCACCTGCTGGATTTGCCGGTTGAACCACGACTCGGAAAGATGCTTCTCTATGCCGTTGTCTTGAAATGCCTCGATCCTATACTCACGATCGTTTGCAGTTTGGCTTACAAGTAAGTCCGTTTTTTAAGATCATTTTGAATATCGGCAGGGCTTTCAATATATGAGACGTTCTCTACCAAGGGTGTTTTTAAATACGACAATCTCGATGTACGAAACGTTGTAGGGTATCAAAGTTCCACAAAGTCTCCTCAGTTTAAGTCGTGTTTTTTTTACACCCAGCAAGAACATATTTGTAATTTATTTATATTTATTTGTAAAGGGATCCATTCGTGCTACCCGGACAACCTTCTCAAAAGCGAGCAGCAATTCTGACGCGCAAACAATTTGCTGCTGGCTCGTATTCGGATCACATGGTCGTACTGCGAGCCTTCCAGAGTTGGCAACAGGCAAGAGCCAATGGCTGGGAGCGGCAATTCTGCGAGCAGAACTTTATATCCGCAGCGGTGATGGAAATGGTGGTGGGAATGAGAACTCAACTACTCGGTCAGCTACGAGCATCCGGTTTCGTTCGTGCACGGGGTTCCGGCGACATAAGGGATCTCAATCTAAATTCCGAGAATTGGGCCGTTGTAAAAGCCGCACTCACCGCTGGACTCTATCCAAACTTGATTCGCGTCGATCGAGAACATTCGCAGCTTCGAACGCGGTAAATGAGCTAACTTCTCAATTCGTAACTTGATATTTATACAAAATATGAATTAAAATTATTTATCTTTTTTTTTTGTTTTGTTATAGAAATGAAGCCAAAGTGTTTTTCCAACTATCCTCGACTCTGAAGGACTTAGCCCTGTCGCCAAGAACGACCACTGCACAGTCGCACGCTATCAACGTCGATAGTTTGCCCTCGGATTGGTTGGTCTACGAGGAGATGAGCCGCGTCGGACGCTTCTGTCACGTAAAAACGGTTACTCTAGTCAATCCCTTAACCGTTGCTCTATTCAGCGGACCTTCCAAATTGCCGATGGAAATAATTTACGAGGCGGAATGTAAGAATTTATATACGTAATGGGAGATATAGTAGAAAATCGATTCTACAGTTCATAATGATAATTTTATAAATTTCATCGAAACTCAACTTTCAATTAATCAGTGAAATTAAATTTTACAGCGGTGCCAGAAAGCGAGTCTGACTCTGAAGCCGACGACAGTCACGAGGGAGCGACGATTCTCAAACTCGACGATTGGGTCGTTTTCAAGGTCGACCGAGAAGCCGCTCGATTGATTCTTCATCTTCGACAAAAGTGGAACGCGCTGTTTCTTCGTCGCATGAAATATCCCGGCCGAGCAATGTCCCATCTGGATGAGCACGTTGTTAAGGCTCTCGTTTCTGTAATAACAACCGAGGAGCAGGCATGCGGGCTTCAGCAACCTTCGGGAATCGGCCAGAGACCGCGACCACTTACAGTTGACTATTATCCCGCGAACGCAAGAAGAACCGATGATTTTGAGGAAGTACGTGTTCATTGAGGAAATTCCGTCACTCGCCGATTGCTACTAATGCAAATCTTTGGTTTGCAGAAAAACTTTTAAATTCGTGACTAAGAAAATGTCTCAAACAGCACGATAACAAATTTATTACTGTCTATCTGTATAAAATCATATAAAAAGAAAGATGAATATAGAAGAGGACATTGTCCCACAACAATATTATAACAAAATCGTCATTGGTAAGTATTTATTGCTCGACGAGTATTTATACATGAGGCGAGCGAATATTTGAGGAAAAAATCGTCTTAGAAATTGAAAAATCGACTCTTATGGTAGAACCGTGCAAATACATAGTCGAAGATTCACAGAAAATACGCAAGTTTTGCAACGATACCTTTTAGTTGCAACAACCAAAATGAAAACATTTTTAAAAAAAGTTAACCTGTGGTGTAGGGATTTTTGGAAATATTAATTTATAACTAAATCGCGCTGTTCTCATTCCTTAAAAAACCATATTCCGGGCATGCTCGAAGAGCAAGGTAGTTTACATTTTTTCCCCTAATAGCGATATGTTTGAACAAGGTATCCACTTAATTTCAGATTTTCATGTACTAAATTAGTCCGTCAATAATAAATTCATGCCGAAAGAAGCTCAAAAACACATGTATTTTAAACGGGAAACTTTAAATTCCATGGACAGATCGTAAATATATATTTTTTTTATTATGAAAAAATTTGTGTTTTTGAATTATTTGCAACGGATTTAGAGGGCGAAGCGATTAAAATTCGATTTGACTCCGTTAAAAAACCAGCCTACTGTACACGAAACCACATCGGCTTATTTTGTCTATAAACTGACCAAAGTATATTAAATACATGTTCGTTGAAGAAGCAAAAGAACAGTCATGAATTTTCGTTGTAGAAATTATTGATTTTCTCATTCGTCGTTTCTCGATTTCTGCTACTTATCAGTTTTAATTAATTCGATAGTTCTGTCCTATTAAATATTTGCGCGATTATACCACAAAGGTTGATTTTGTGAAAATGAAGCCGATAATACGCTCCTCTATACGGAAATTGTACGTACGCGTAACTGCAACAATTTAATGACTTACTTTATATTTCAGTGTTGTGTATAAAAAAAAAAATCACGAAGGTGTGACATGGAGTGTGATGACGGCGTATATATGACTTGAAAAATGTGTGATATTTTACAATAAGTAGTACAAGTAAACATGTATCGGCATGGAATACCGAATTATTCAGCTATACGTATTATTATTACTATATATTATATGTAATATATATGATATAATTTAATTCATCGAGCGGTCATACTCAATTATTTCACACGACTACAGAAGCTGGGTTTCTTCTGTTCGATTGTATTTATTACTGCGATATTATTAAGACTCGCGATGTCATTTGTTTTTTTTTTTACGTTTTATAGTATAAAATCTCTACGTGTGAGAGAAACAATTTTTTTTTTTTTTTTCGAGTCTGAAGAACAAAAGTTTATTCGCAATTATCGCCATAATATTGGCATCTTTGCATAATATTAGCAGTCTCTGAGACAAAAATAAAAATTCTTATCATTGGAACAACGATTATTTTCTTTCAGTTGACTATCGCTTTTTTATTTTATAATTTAAATTTCTATACTTATAAGTACGACTCGAGTTGTACTTTGGACCGTCTCGCACGCACGTGTGATGCAAGTTCTTCGCTTCTGATGTGCCGATAATGACACAACCATGCTCGGATATTTTGGAGCGCGAGGTGCAATCACATTTTTTTTCTATTGTTCGATTATGACAGTGAGTGTCATTTAGAGATTGTGAATTAGGATACTTCTCGGCTGTGTCAAGCTCTGAGCAGAATTTAAATTTCACGAAAATATTATAACAATTACGTTCAGTATTTCGTTGAGGTTAGATCGTCTTGTTTTTATTTAGTTTGCTACGCGAGACAGAGATTTGTAAGAAAATGTTAGTGAATTTATTCGTGCCACGGCGATTGTCCACTGTTAACAAAGTTTTAGAACGCTCCAGAATTTTTGATCTTCGTTTTACGTCTTTTGCACGATGCAAATCCGGTGAGTATGCATTTTATTCCTATCTTAATTCTACATGTTAAATGGAACACACTATCAATTATTTACGCATGCGGTTAATTTATTTCAGACGATGTGGTGGTTACGATTAACGACGTTTCCAAGAAAATTAAACCCGCCAGACATCCCGAATACGTGCCACGAAAGTACTGTGAGTATATTTATGATTCTATCAATTTTTTTAAGCACAGCAAGTATTGCATATAAGGCATTCCATGTCAGTTTAACTACTGAAAACAGATTTTTCTTTAAAAAATGTATGAATATCAGATTTTATGATTTCAATAAATTCAAGATGTTATAGCAATCTTTAAATATTTTTTATTACGAAATAATCAATAAAAAGAAAGATCGTTGAAAAGACAACATAAAAAAATGAAAATCCGCGACGCTTTATGGCTTACAAAAATAAAACTCATTTAAGATTAATTTTGTTAGTTCGAAATCGTATTAATGTACTGAGGAGGCATAATTAATTAGTGAAAAATTTTTTTTTTTTTTTTTTCACAGTACTGAAGGAATCAAGTCAAGAGACACTGAAGCATCTGCGATGGATGCTCCAAAAAGACGTTCTCGGTCAAGATATTTTTTTAATGGGAGCTCCCGGTCCAAGAAGAAGAGATCTTGCGATGGCGTATCTCGAGTTAACTGGACGAGAGGTCGAGTTCATTGCTCTTTCTCGTGACACAACTGAGGCTGACTTGAAGCAACGTAGAGAGATTCAAAGTGGTACCGCCAATTATCACGATCAAAGCGCGGTAAGGGCGGCCAAACATGGCCGCGTTCTTATTCTCGAGGGGGTTGAAAAAGCCGAAAGAAATGTGCTGCCCATACTTAACAATCTACTAGAGAATCGTGAGATGCATCTCGAGGATGGTAGATTTCTCATCCCATCGACGCGTTACGACAAACTGTTGGAGGTAATTTCTCTTCTCAAATTCAGCAAAACATTTAAAAAAATATTTTTTATACAATCTTTTGGTTCCTCATTGAGAAAGCTTTGCAATACAAATGAACGAATGATTAAAAAAACTTAATATATTCACTACATTTCGAAACCAACCAATTTGACGAGCGTCAGACAAAAACCAAGACCCCGATTCATTAATTTTTTTTCTATTTTTTTTTCTCAAAATAGGAACACAGCCAGGCTGAACTTGACTCGTGGGGTCTCATTCGAGTGGACGAAGAATTTCGAGTTATAGCCCTGGGTTTGCCATCATCTCGTTATCCCGGTCATCCGTTAGATCCACCACTGCGATCTCGATTTCAGGGTAGACACGTGCCAGCACCAACTTTTCAGGTAAAACTCACGGTCGTTTTTCGTATATAATATGCACTTAGAGAATCTATAGTCGAGAGAGAGAGAGAGATAATATCAAAAAATAATTCAACATCTAATTGAGCATAAAATTCCCGGATTAAGATAAGTTTTCAAATTATGCGGATCTACCAATTTCATTAAAAGTTTGGTATGCGCCGCTGTTTCGGGAATGGAATACACGCGCGCTTTCAATCTCAAACTGAATCAGTATAGTTAGCATCGTCTAATTCCACCGGATATACGAGAATTACTAGATTTATTTGCAAAGTTGGGTTTCGTTCCAAAAGCCTCGTGGTAATTCAAGAACAATGTACTTCGCTTTGTTCTTGTCAACGTGCTACTAAAGACATGACATAATAAGTAATTCCTTTGAGAATCGATAAAAGCTTATAGAATAGGAGAATTAACACGAAAGTTATACAAGTTTATAACGGTTGACAAAATATTCTTGTCTATAGAAATGCCCGAATTCTTGAACTCAAGACAACTGTCACACGGCTTTTATAACGTTGAGAGAAAGTTTCATTGGATTTATGCGGATGTCATGGCGTGTGCCATTAGGCCAACGGGGGAGAGGGGGTGAAGGGGTCGCACTACTGGGTAAACCCTTAGCGAGCATCCCCACCGTGGTCGGAAACCTCCCGACCGTCCCATTGTATATAAACTGATTCCGTGGCTGCGCGATGGTCACAGACATCGTACAGTTTGGATCGCGTGTCCCAAACGGGTACGATACCTTAAGCTCTTATGTCCTCCCGCACCAGCGGAGTCAATACGATTGTGGATTTTCTCGAATGAGCGCGACTTTCACGTATCACCAATTTAAGTTTAAAATCAACCAAGATGCACAATAGAGTCGATTGAGACGATCGCGTTCGGGAGTTAATAAACTTCTCAGTGTATTTAAAAAAAATGTATCTTTAAAAATGAGTAAATACAAATTTAATCAACATTTTTGTCAACGCGAGAATTAAATACAAAATTATTTATACGGTGAAATAATTTTAAAAAAGCTATCTTCGCGGCCAACAAAAATATATAATGCTTTTTCTACGTATTCGTATTAACATTGGTATTAAAATTTTTCAATTACAGAATTTTGTTCAACCTATTTTGCTGTGTTCACGAATTTACGTAAGCGCAACAAAACGTGGATCTCTGAGGGAATAATTTTTTTTGAAACTTATTAGTCGGATACAAAATTTTCCTTTCAATGTGTTCCCTAAAAAAATACAAAACAGTTCCAATTGCATTATCTCATTTGAAATGTTTTAAAATTAATCATGTCTTCACAATGGAACAAATCGACGGAAAGATTCATTGCAATTGAGGAAGAAAAATCGATTTTTATCGAGGATAAAAATGCCTGCAATATGGTCGTCATCGGAGAGTCCCATAAGTGTTCGAACGGTCTGGGTAGACGGTGTTCGGCACGCTATTCTCACCTCGGACGATCCAGCGCTTCGAGGACTGAGAAGAACTCGCAGGCGACCGCAAACATCGTCTGGCAATCCGAAAGTTTATCCGACGAATTATTCCTGCCGAGGGGAATCTTTCGACAACTCGAGTGCCGAGAGCCTCGACAATTGTTTCGTAAAGCTTCACGTGGTTGTGGAGAAGCGGGAAAGGGAGAATGAGACGAGTTCGCGGATCATTCGTCGGCAGTCTGCACCGCCGCAGTGTAATCGAGCTTCAGACACTCGAAATCTTCTGGAATTACGTTTGGACGGCGTGTTAAATTTCACCGGGGAATACGGTAGCGCGGATGAGCAGTCTGATAAAAGTGCTCGAAAAAGCTCATTCAGAGAATCCTTTAATTTGCGTAGAAATAATTCGGCCCCATCGAAAAGCGAACTTGTGAATGAAAAGACCAACAACTGCGACACTTTTATCACAGAATCCGAGGAGTCGACACGAAGAACTCCAGAAATCACGAATCTTCTTTCTGAGAGAGTTCTTCAGTGGATGGATCTTTCCGGCAGAGTTACGGATTACAAATCTGACGATGATAGAGAGAGACGAGTGAAGGATTGCGAACAAATGTCGAATTTCACGAAAACTAAAGTTAATTTTAGGAGAGAAGCTTGTGCAAAGGAACAAGTGGTTTTGCAAAATTATAAAATGCAGACGGAACGCAAGACTCAAGATTTGGATGGTCGCGAAATTCGAATTGCCAGAAAACGTGTTACCAAGGAACGTCAATCATTTGATAAAATAATGATGAATAACTGTGCGAAGGGAAAGCATGGAAATTCCGTAAATACCGAGGAAGATAGCAAGAGGAAGCAGAATTTTGGTGATGATTTAAATTCTGGAAATCAGGAAACGAGTAGTAAGCCTCTGCGGTCGTCGATTGGTCGACCACAACTTCACATATTCATGCCCGATTTGAATTCCAGCGGTGAAGACACATCCTCTGAAGATTCTTTGACAAAAGATTAGAAGCCTCTTTCATATCTAAAAAAAAAATCGTTCAGTAATATGCTTTAATAAAAACTGCCCGCTTTCCGCTAATATCGAGATTCAATGTCTCAAATGTTTAATCAAATTCTTATGAATATAACGTACGCGTGTTTTGGCACTCGCGTGTTTCGGCACTTTATAATATAGACATAAAAAAAAAAAAAATGATATGTGGACTCGAGGAACGAGCATAACGAATCGATAAACCGATTGAACGCAGACAGCTGCCACGAATTCTCAAATGTGTGACGGTAAAGACAGGTAATGTAGCTTTCTTGTAGCTTCTCGGTCATTATCGTTTTTTCGTTGCTTCCTGTGATGACAGTGCCTGGCGCCGAAGTGAGATACCGTCTCGTTTTGCACCTCGACCCCTGCATTATCGCACGGATAGCGTAGGATTTGTAATATCCATCACACATTTTTTTATTTATTTACTCCGAAAAGATTTTTCGTAATATAAATGTAGCCCATGCACATTAGGATGATTGTTAAACAGGATCAAATCGAATTTTAAATCAGTTTCAAGTCTCCCCTAAATCAGTTTCAAATAATTAAAAAAACATCACAATTTTTTTTCAAAATTTAAAAAAACGCAGGGTATGAAGTTTCTCGTTTAAAATACATGTGTTTTTGATCTTCTTTCCGCATACATTTTACTGACGGACTTATTTAGTACATAAAAATCTAAAATTTACTGGATAACTTGTTCAAGCATAGTCCGAGAGAATTGGTGTTTGAAAACGTTAATTGCAAAGCAATTTAGTGCAGGGCTACTTAGAGAGTGCTTGTGGAGTTTCGTGCCGAGTTAATTTATTTTCTCTGTGCGATTAACAAAATTTCAATTGCATTGTGTAGCAGTATATGTTTTGGGCTATCTAGACAATATACTCCAACTGTCGTTAATCAGCAGGTTTCCCTCATAATGTTATAGAATTATCGGCGAAAGGAGTTCGGGTAAAAGTGGACTCGTGGGAGGTAGCATCGCGCTTCTATACTTTCACGAGCTAATCATTGTAACTGTATACTTGCAGATTTACGATGTAGAAACAAGCGAAATTGTGCACATTCGTGTAAAGTGCATTCGGTGAATTACGAACCGTTAAAACGTTCTCTTGTTTAACGCAACCTGCAACATTTATTTAAACACTTTGGCATTGCAGCTAATATAAATATCCAGTGATAATAGAATTTCTGTATTTTGACATTAATGTAAATATTCATGTAAAATGTAATTTACAGACGGTAGAATGTCGATAGCCGACTCTGCGCATCGCTAGTAATTGACGAAAATCACGAGGGGTGCGAATATCAATGGCAATCGGAGCAATCGCTGCCTCCAGCTCTGTTGAGGTGTTATTTTCTTGTAGCGTGCGCGCTCTATCACCAAGAGAGAAAATTACCTCTTGCGAATCGCGTGTCCCGTGTGTTATTGCCAAAAAAAAGCGACGACATTTATTTGATCATTATTAGGAGACACATTTTTTTTCAACAATCGCGAGAGAAATGTTGATGAGAATTTGTTGATTTCACGGATTTTTCTGTTAAATTTAAAAAGTAACACAAAATAAAGTTAAGCTGCGCAAAAATAACATCAAACAATTTTTTTTTTCGTTAAACTGTTGTAATATTTCGAATAACTTGTTCTCTATAAATCGAGATGAATCCAAAATATTGGTCTATACGCAGAACACGACGAAACAATTGATATTGCCATGACATTGAAAAACGGGTGTTAATTTGAAAAAAAAATTTTAACTGCTATAACTTATGAATATTTGAGAATAGCACGTTTTTTTTTGCAATACACCCAGAAAAATGCAAGCATTAAAGAGTTAAACGGATCCCATCAATGTCCCCGTCGAGGTTTCCCCATCACGAAAGCGAAGTAGTATCATTACGGTCGATCTAGCACTCGAGATTGCGATGCTATTCAATTCGAAGTTTCTGATGGAAATCAGCGGCTCGCAATTTCGAGGATTTCGTGTCGAAGAGCACTAACTCAGGCGGCATAGTAACATTCACAATGGTATGAACCACCACCAGTAGTGGCACCTTTGTCCGTTAATCACTTTTGGAAAGCTGTGTCGAATAAATTACCGAAACATTCCGTACCATCGTCCGCGAAACTATGCGCTACTTCTGGCTCTTCGTACTATGCACTTAATTGATGATCGTTGCAGTTCGTTCTCGAAATAACGCTACTACTGATAAATACCTTCTACCGTACTTAAATGTGGCTCCATTCCAAATCACTTTTTGGTATTTAAATCAGAATCCTCAGTATAACGATTATTATTAATTGCTCATAATGAATTAGCAATATAAATTCACAATCTGGGCAGCTTCATAAAAAAAAGCCTGCAAAGCAGAACTTTACATATAGCTTCCTTATTATTTTTCACGTTTTGCACAAAATGTCTGGATTTGTGTTTGAAAAAAAAATGTTCACCAAAACAAAATTTTCTCTATGAGGAAACAAATTATATAAATAAGAACGAAGAAAAAAAATATAGTTAAAAAATACTATACCAAGATAGCGAATACTTCAAACAATTTTAAATACCTTTTCAGGAACAATTGGATAGCTTAAAGAGCCTGGCACCGAACGTCGACGCTGCTAAAATATCACAATTATTGTCCTGTTGTCACGCCCTTATTTCGCAAGAAGCAACTGCGCTTGGCCTACCTGATTTTCCACTCGACAATCTCACCACTGCAGCTTCAATACTGGTGAGTATTTATTCAAATAAGAGAACAAATTATTAAATATTTGAGTAATTAAATGTACGATAATCGTATTTATTGCAGAAAAATTGTCCAAGCTTACCAGTTTCCGAAGTCTTCTACCGTCTTTATCCTTACAAATTATTCTTGGCAAAGGAAGGCAGGGATGCTGTAGAAAGTATTCTTGATACTTTTGCCGTTTCGAGTGATGTCAGAGGGCGAAAAGAGTTAACGAGTAAAGTTTTAGGGATCGAAAAAAATGGGGATTCGAGTTTGGTCACTTTGCATCGCGATGGAGTTCAAGTTTCTCTTACAGTGAGTACTTTATTAGACAATAGATCGGTGATGAGTAACCAGTCGAATGAAGTGTGTTGAGTATTTTTTTTACTACATTATAATGATAATTATAATCATGCGTAGAAAATATTATTATTCAGTGATAAATAATAATTACTCTGACTCTGGTGAAAATATTTATCTGAAAGTCTAAGTAATTTATCAAAATTTTTTTAAATCTGCGCATGATTAATTATTTTAAAAACTTTCACCATTCAAATCATTCCCATACTTAGAATATTTAATATCTATAGAAGCTTCGATAGCTCTGTGATGATTATAATAGATTCCAGCTGGTTCTGGCGAACGTTCGAGTACACAGACTTCCGAGTACGTGGAGACGAGCTACCAAAACAGTTTACTAGCCGATTTAATGCTGTCCCACTCAGTCGCTGATTGTTGCATAGTTGGACCGAAGGGTTGTGGTAAATCCACTGTAGTTGACAAATTAGCTGATTTTTTGGGATACGAAGTGGAGCCTATTGTTTTGTATCAGGCAAGTTTTGCTACGGTATTTCTTAATGAATCGAACATTAACTAGAGTTTAATCACTTTTACGCCGCTACTTCAGGATATGACTTCAAGAGATCTGATTCAGCAAAGAACGACCTTACCAAACGGTGATACCGTTTGGAAAAATTCTCCGCTCGTCGACGCAGCTGTAAATGGAAAAATGGCAATACTTGATGGAATCCATAGGGTACATCCTAGTACTCTCGCTGTTATTTACAGGTAAAGAGGCTTCATTTACTTTTTTTATCTATATAAAATTATTGATAAATAATTTACATAATAATAATAATGGTAATAATAATAATCGAATAATAACACATAAAAGGAGCATAAGTAGTATTTATTTTAATCTCAAAAGAAATAAAATCACTCATATATAATTTTGTCAGGTTGGTTCAGGATCGAGAACTCCAACTGCACGATGGCAAGAGAATTATGAGGCACGATCGTTACGACGAAATAAAATCAGAGTACAACAAATCAGACAATGATATGGAGAATTCGGGAATCTTGCGAATGCATCCATCCTTTAGGCTTGTAGCGTTGGCTGAACCTCCTGTGATCAACAGTTCCTCCGGTCAGTGGCTCAACTCAGAAGTTCTGAGCTTATTTAATTTTCACTCTATGCGGCCGCTGGATCAGTCCGAAGAAATTCATTTGATTCGATCAAAAGTACGTAAAATCAACAAACAGTTGTTGTAATATTTGAATACTTTTCTAATTTAATTTTGACTTCGATCAAACTTTTCTATTTACCTTTTTAATTACACATATTTCAGTATGGAGAGCCAAACAAGGCTGTACTAAAAATTATCGAGTTGGCGCATAAATTGCGATCGTCGTCAGATCCAACGCTACAATCGCTCGCCGGATTTTTCAGTACTCGTCAGTTGCTGAGAATCGGCGCGCGAATGCATAAATTTCCGAACGACGACGCATATGACGCAGTCCAAAGAGCTTGTTTAGCACGATTTTTGCCGTCTCTTCCGAAGCAAGCTCTTGAGGATAGTCTTAAACGACTCGACATAAAGCCCGTTAAGTGTCAAGTAGTTGATAAAATTAAATGCGTCGTTGATGAAAATAGCGTGACTATTGGAAACACAAGCATCGAACGTTACAAAACAAGCGCGTTGACAAAAGTACCTGATATTCTGTTCTACGACGTACCGCAACATCTTGTTCTTCTGGAGACATTGATGCAAGATTTTGCTCTTGGTCAAAATATTCTTCTAGTCGGTAATCAGGGAGTGGGTAAAAACAAAATTGTCGATCGTTTGCTACAGTTGATGAACAGACCAAGGGAATACATTCAGCTGCATAGAGACACAACGGTTCAGACGCTGACTCTGCAACCGATGGTTAGAGACGGCGTTGTAGTATACGAGGACTCACCCCTTGTACAGGCTGTTCGATTAGGCCACGTTCTTGTCATCGACGAAGCTGACAAGGCACCCACGCACGTCACTTGTATATTAAAGGTAATTTCTACTATCTACAGAGATATGAGCACCTCTTGCCAGTTACACATTTTTCATTTATATATTTCACAGTTTAGATAATACAGCTTGTGCTACTCGGTTTTATAAAAAAAAAATAAAAAAGAATGCAAAGTAGAACGTTGGACATTAATTTTTAACGATATTCCATTTTTTTACAAAGCCTCTATAATAAAGTTTTTTTTCTAAAAAAGAAAAGTCTATTTTCGCTATTGAATATTTATCTTTGTATTAATACAACTAATGCCTTGCAGACTCTGGCGGAAAGTGGGGAAATGATTCTCTCTGATGGTCGGCGAATCGTACCGTCCACGAGTCTCAAAAATCATTCGACAACAATACCAATACATCCTGATTTTCGGATGATAATATTGGCCAATCGTCCGGGATATCCATTTTTGGGTAATGACTTTTTTGGGGCTTTGGGTGATTTATTCAGCACACATTCCGTCGATAATCCAAGCTTCGAGAATGAGATTCAACTACTGAAACAATATGGTCCTGATGTCGATGATAAAATTGTTCACAAGCTTGTAAAAGCCTTTGGCGAACTGAGGAACATGGCGGATCAAGGACTGGTCTCTTATCCGTACTCGACGCGAGAGGTTGTCAACATCGTTAAACATTTACAGGTAACGCTCCCAATGAAAGGGCCATTTAATTATTTATTTATTTATTCGTAGACGGGAAAGCGGTAAAGATTTTGAATAGGGTACAAATTATTAGAATAACGATTTTATGTGATTGGAAACTATATCTTTTTTTACAGAAATTTCCTAATGAACCGTTGGCAAGGGTGGTTCACAATGTTTTCGACTTCGACAGATATGCTCCGGACATCTTCGAGACCCTCGTCACAGTTCTTCACAAACACGGTATACCAGTCGGTACCACCTCGAGAAATGTTTCTTTTGCCAAAGAGTAAGATCATAGTACGAAAAAATGGGAATATTGCATTTGTAAATTCCATTTGCTAAATTAATAAATTCATTTTAACAACTCAATTTGTGTCTATTCATTATCCTCTTCCTTTGCAGATTCCCATTGCCAAAAGTGAAGTACGCAGGAACGTGGAATATACCTCAGCGAGCTATGACGATTCCGGTTCAAGAGCGTTTCATTAAATTAAAAGCACCAATTTATCGGCCACAAAATACTCGCCCACTTGATCGTGTAGAAGCAAGATCCGCGTGGTTTACCGAGCTGCAGAGATACTGGACAATTCCATTAAGCGATAATGGTAGCGTTGGCGCGATTGCCGTGTCAAAAGGCACCAAAGACGACGGGATCGACGATAAAATTCACGTACTCACGTTGAATCCCATGTGTGTCGTTAGCATGACTTCCGAGTCTGACACAGCTCGTGAAATTTCAATTCAGGGCTTGTTGAATCCAGCGAGAGGGATGCTTCCATTATTTACTATGACTGCCGACAATTTTGGGAACCTTCTTGTTCACGAAGGAACGGTAAGATGAATAAATCATACAGAAAGTAAATCCTCCAATTCATGGATAATCTAAATCATGTAACATAGTAAAATTTCATTCATGTATTGGCAAAGCGAATTTTAACTGACGCAAACTTCGTTTTATCATTGACGACCCGACATTAGTGAAATAAAATTTATATCACATCGTATTTCTTTCAGTCAAATTCACTGGTTTTGTTAAACTTGGAGAACGGAGCGGCGCAAACGATGCAAAATTCTTCTTTCTTGGAATCCGCGGGTGACAAATTGTCCCAAGCTTTTGGTAACCAAACTCACTTCTGGCGAATGTCTGGGAGCTTGTTGTCTTCTGACAATTTAGCAGTTTTTTATACTCCCAACGAGTGCAGAATAGAAGTTATAAATGTGGAGACTTTGAGAGCATATTCGATGACGTTACCTTGCCAAATAGAGTCTCTTTTACTATCCTCCAACAACAAGTGGCTCGTTCAAGATACATCGAACAGTATGTACGTGCTTCAGAAATCCTCTGAGAATGCTGCTTGCCCGAATATACTGAGAAAGGTAGAACAAATTGTTGCTGAGGATGCAAAAGTGGGAGTTCTTTTGGGAAGCGGAAGCAATAATTTACCAGACACTGTGCTGAGCGCTGCGCTCGATGAGAAAATCAGTTCCCCGAACAGACTTCTGGCGAGTGACTTCACTTATGCCAGTATCGTTGTCGGATTTCCGGAGCTCGATGCCGCGAATGAAGTTCACGTTTGGCCAAGACGCGAACGAGTTCGATCCACAAATCCACCGATTGTAACTCAACAGGGACAGATTATAAGAACTCTGTCTGCCAACAAAATTCCATCAGATGTAATACCAGCGGGTCAAAAGAATGGAAAATTCTCGAGTTTTCTGGAAATTGTCGACCCAGCGAGTCGCAAAGTGCGATATTTGCCTTTACCAGAGTGAGTGCTTTGTTGTTTGAAATTTTGAAGACATTCTGCAAGCGCTTGGAACTAAAATATATAGCAGAACAGCGGGAATTATCATTTCATTGTACATAGCGTGGATGCATTTTTTTTCTCTATAATTCCATTTTAGCGTAAAGAATAAGCTGTGTAATTTAGTGGAAATTTGCACTCGCAAAGGGATCAAATTATAATTTCTTGATATGTTTTATTGCATTTAAAGGCCTGCGAACGTTTCGGTAACAACCCAATGGCTATATTCAAAAGAATTGCCGGTGTACGCAGCATCGACATCGAATCAAGATCTTGTGACCGTGGACGCAGGGGGCTGTTTACGATTATGGGAAACTTCTCCGATTAGTATCGAGAAGTCTCTGAGTTCTTGGCGCAAAATGGTTGGTCCCGACGGCGAATATCTTCAGGTAACGAAGGAGCGTGATTCGGGACTCGATGTGAGCAGTCCGAAGCACGGAAAAGTCGATGAGAAGAATGAGCCGCATGTCGGAGGAAATACTTGGGCGGGAGGAACTGGAGGTAATTCTTTTCTTTAGAGATTGAGACGACTGTCTGACAATTAAAAAAAAATTTTTTTACAACTTAGGTAGGGATACGGCCGGTCTCGGAGGCAAAGGTGGTCCATATCGTTTGGATGCAGGCCATACAGTTCATCAATTGAGCGACGAAGAAAAGAACGCCGTTCCCGATCACGTAAAAAAAGCTGCACGAGAAATGGGCCAACGAGCTTTCAAGCAGAGATTGAGAGATATAAAAATGAGCGAATATGATCATAAATTGTACAGCCAGTTTAGCGATGCAGTTGCGAAGCAGGTTCAATCGCTAAGAGTCATTTTAGGTAGGCTCACTTTTTTTCTTTTGTATCAAAAAGACGTATAAATTCACTTGATTGAAATGGTTTCAGGTAGAGCTTAAGTTAGGGATCCAATTTATTTTGTTTGGAAGTGAAGCTTCCTTATAATTGTGAAACTTTAATTTTCCAAAAATTTTAATGGTTTTGACTGTTCGTTCAATGATCTAGAAATTGTATTTGGAATTTTAGGTAGCTTGCAGGCAAAAAGTAAGGAACGGGAGTGGTTGAGACATCAAACCTCCGGTGAACTTGACGACACCAAATTGATCGAAGGTCTCACTGGCGAGAGAACTATATACCGACGAAGAGCTGAGAAAGATCCTGAAGCCGGGACTCCGCAATTAAAACCAAAGCATCTGAAGCTTGTAGTTGACGTATCCGGAAGTATGTACAGATTTAATGGATACGACGGGCGATTGGACCGTGAGATGGAAGCCTGCGTTATGGTAATGGAGGCGTTTTCTGGCTATGAGTCGAAATTTCAGTATGATATTGTCGGCCACTCCGGAGATGACTATCACATTCCTTTTGTCGATCATACACAGCCGCCGACTGATAACAAGCAACGACTGGAAGTAATAAAAGTAAGGATTTTGTTACTGTAAACACAGTTGAGTTTCCTTTAAATAGGCTTTTCCGATGTTTTTTGATATTTTTTACACGGAAAGAAATTTACAATACCAATGTGGCTAGTCACGAGTGATAAATATAATAACGATCGTTATGTTTGTTACGTTTATAGAGAAAGAAAAAATTGGAATATCTCATTTTTAAATAATTACAGAAGCGTTCGAACCTTGCACGTTGCTTCCACGTTATTTTTTCACTTCTATGAGCGATTAGAATCAATAGAGCGATTAAAAATTGCGTGACTTACCTCTAAATATTATTATATAAAGGTCTCATTTGGTCAGCTTTCTTTTTTTTTGCACCAAAGTAACTTCTCAACCAGTTAGTTGGGCAAAAAAAAATAATGTTTTTTTTTTAATCACCCTATTATGCCGAAAAATTACGAGCTGGTTTTTATAGTAATTACGAAATTGATGATTCCATGTAGAAAAAGCAAGGTAATTCACCTAAACCCCATATGTTTACGTTCTATTTGATGAAATAATTAATGTTGCACAGATTGTAGAATACATTAAACATATTTCAACATTTATCATCCTACGTTTCAACATCTCAACATACGTTAGCTGTCTTTCAACGTATGCTTACGTTTAACATTTCGATATCTGATCGGTTTCAGACGATGCACGCTCATTCTCAATACTGCATATCCGGTGACAATACTTTGGAAGCGACCCAACACGCGATTGCGAGTCTCGCCAAGGAAGATACCGACGAGTCCATCGTCGTTGTTCTCTCGGACGCGAATCTCGAACGCTACGGCATACCACCCGGAAAGTTTGCCAAAGTTTTGGCTTCGAATTCGGACGTGAACGCTTATGCAATATTCATAGGGTCCTTGGGGGATCAAGCCACCAGGTAAGCTTACATTTTACGCTATAATGCTTTTCTTTTTCATAATTAGTTTCATTATATCTTTCATTGATCTGTTTTAGACTGACAAAGAAGATGCCCGCAGGCCGGGCCTTTGTTTGTATGGATCTCAAAGATATACCGCGTATCTTGCAACAGATATTCGCCTCATCTGTATTGAGCACCACATCTAACTGATTATTAATAAACAAAACAAAAAATTAATGTATATCCATTATATAGTTCTGTAATTATATATTTGTAAATATATGAATTTTTGCTTCTGAAAAAATGCAGTGTAATTCAATTATAGGATTATTTTTAGCATTATAGGACCTAATGTCAATGAAATTATCAGCATTTTACGAAAAAAAATTGGTAGTATTCAAAGATAAAAAAAAAATAAATATCGCCCTCGATTCGAAAAAATGTATCTCCTCCTACAAATTTTAATATTGCTACCTGTGAATTTTTTTTTCGTGCTGTGTATAATATTCTTAACAATCAATCATATCAGATTTTTCATATAATTATTTTTGCCTAAACTAAAAAATCAACAGCGCTAAAAAAATCTTTGTTTTTTTGTTCGGTCCAAAAAATCTACTATTTACAGAACCCAAAGGTAAGTAGGTGATTTTTTCAGGATTGATTTTTTGGAACATAATCCTCGTTTATCGCGGAAAATTGAAAAGAATTTCAGAGTCGACTTTCTGCTTTGAGCTTGCTAAAACGCAATTAATCCGAAAGGGCGTAAAATAAAACATATTTGACGGCACCCTTGTGAAGTATTTACAATGTCACGTTGAATGAAATCTTGATGAATATCGATCGTGGTGTCCTTCGACCCTACAAGTATATAATATAACGCTATAGACGTCGTAGGGTGACAGAAGGGCACATTATGCATTCATGCGGCAGAGATAGTGGGAAAGAGGTTTGCAATCCCAGAGTAAACACAAAGTAACATCGGCGTTGTTGTTGTTCTAGTTGTTGTATTAAAATTTTCTACTCAGCCATGTAAAAACGTTATACAAAAAGCCCTTATTACGTAACATAGTCACATCGCTGAGTAGAAAATTTGTAATACAATGGCAACATCAATCTACTTTGTGTTTCACTGGAGATCACTTTAGTGGGCTGATGATGGCGCTTTTGGAAAATTCGCCAAAACCGAGAGCGAACGGGTAGTGCCGAGCATCTCGTGGGTATAGATGGGGGGTTGATTGAGGGGGTGGGGGGTTGTGGATGTTCGAGTTATACGAGGATCGGCCGAGTGCTAACTTGGAATGGGGTGCGCTGATGTCAGTGGCACGCCGGTCGTTGAATGGAGCGGGTGTGGAAGCGTGTGCAGAGCGCTGGGCGCCGCGGTGCTTCGGGACGTTGTTGCGGCTGTCCCACGCAGCCCTGTCAGCTGCACGTGGATGAACGTACGAAGCGCGCTAACACCGCTAGCGGTATTGCCGGGGCCCGAAAATCACGCGGACCTCAGACAATTGTTTGCGCCTGTCAAGTTCAGCCCTGTCCCGTTCATCCAGTCCTCATAAGAGTTAGACGCACGCGGCCAACCAACAGCTGCGATTGTCCACCTGAGTCACAGCCCTGTCCCCACGCACCCCGGCTCGCATCCTCGCGTCGAGTCAAAAGGTAAACAAACTCTCTCTGTATCGCTATTTCCTGGAAAATATGGCATATATAAAATAATGGGGGAAGTGGTATAATATGTATGCTCAGTGTGTTGACCCGGCAAAAAATATATATGTATTTTTTTTTGTTAAGGGGAGAGAGTTGAGTCAAAGTTGCAGTTATTAATATCTCACTTAAGTGATCGTTTTTATTTGTAAAAAATGTGTTTTGTTGATCTATCAAAAAAAGGATGTAATGTGGAACTTTGAAGAATGATTCTTTATTTCTTGACGTATAAAACGTCGAGAAAAGTGATTTAGAAATAAATTGATGCAAAATTCAAACCTCCATATCTCGAGAACGACTTGATCAATCGAGCTGAAATTTGACACACATGTGGGTCAGGTTGACATCTTTGTTTGTGATAATTTACAAAAATAAATTTAAACATCTGTTCGAATTTGACTGAATTCTTTTTTAAAAATGTCTGCACGCGCTATAGTTGCCGCAAATTTTTAGCTATCGAGATAAATATTTTTTTTCGAAATAATGTATTTAGTTAAGAAAAAATAATTTTCTTAAATAAATAAATAACTTTACTAATTTTTACAAGAATAAAAAAAAGCAAAACGTAAAATTTTTTGAAAAATTCGAAATCTAATAAAAACCGAACCTATATTTATAGATTCCTACCAAATTCAATACCATTTGTCTTTTACCAAAGACAAATATAGATTCGGTTTTTATTAGATTTCGAATTTTTCGAAAAATGTTACGTTTTGCTTTTTTTTATTGTTGTAAAAATTAGTAAAGTTATTTATTTATTTAAGAAAATTATTTTTCTAATTTTAATTTAAAACTAGATATTTGTACGTTCACGCCTGAACTTTTTTTTCATAACATAGTTTAACCAATTGTGAACGTAATTACAAAGATTGAAGGTCGGTCGTCGACTGAACTGCTGAGAAATTCGACAATCAATTGAATGCCTAATTTAATGTAGCTTTCATAAAATTCCTGAAAGTTTGTTTTTCAATATTTACCAAATTTTTCAGTGTATTAGGTTACAACTTGACACAGATTTTCACAATCCTGTTATCATCCCTACAACCATATTTTTTAATTTCAATATGTTACTAAAACTACATTTGGATACAGTTACCAAAAGTGGAAAGAAATCATATTTGAGATTATGGTAAAAAAAAAAAAAAAATACTTCTCGATTGAAATTGGCTAATCTAGTACAGTAGGAATTTTCAAAATAAGGATTCAGACTAAATCCTTAAAAAACCTTAAGCCTCTACAACAACATCCACTCTGCAAGACATTTTTTAAAACCCATGTTACAAAAAAATAGAAAAAAGAATCTCATAGATAATCCGCTAGTAGAAATTGTAAATAAGGGTTCAAACCAAACTCTTATTTAAAAACCACTGTACAATGCATTTTTTTTTAATTCACACAATTTTACACTTTATCAAAGCTATTTCGGATATCTCATAAAATAATTCAATAGAATGAACAAAAATTTATAGAAATTCTAAATGAAAAATATCTAGAGCCAAGTTTGATTGAAATTGCTTAAGAATAAAAATTTCAAAAGTTTATTATACCCTCCCTTTAACTAATTTTCTGAAAATGTTCACAGATGCGATTGTCCAGAGCGGCCGTGCCGTCACAGCTCATCGGCGGTTGTGTCTCGTCGTCGTCCTCAAGGTTCCTTTTCTTTGCCTACTTCATCGACACCGGGATGCAGCAGTCAGCAGACACCGGGAGGAAATGCTTCAAAGACGGGTTGCGAGTGTCCGGAGGGTCCCGGTTGTCCTCACACGGGTTCGGACGGTGCCTGCGAATGTGAAGCTAAGCCATGCCGTCACACGATCAAATCGCGTCGCCCACGTCGCGTGTGCGAGTGTACCGTTCAACCGTGTGCTCACGCTAAATCAGCGGAGGGTCGAATCAAGCGCGTTAAATATCGTGTTAGACGGGCCGGTTGTGCTATGGCTCGTTGTACGGCCGAACTAGCGATGCTCAAACTTCATTGGGAATTAGCGACCGAATGTGCGCCCTGTAAGCCACGAGCTCTGACAAGACGATTGTGCAGGAGGCAACAGAGCGACAATGAACTGTACAGGAGCAACAGCTTCAAGTTTGAAAGATTCGAGAGAACCAAGGACGACTGTCCTAGTCCGACTCGTAAACAGGTAAGTTCGTTAGCGTTCATATATTTTTTTTTTCTTCACTGATTCGGAAAAATCGTGTTGATTAATATACTGAAAGTAATTCTAGGTTTTCACAGAGCGGTCCTATTAATTTAACAAAATGTGCACATTTGTTGCAAAAAATCTTTTCAGTTCTCTATACTAAAAGTAGATACCACAAGGAAATTCATTTTTTTTTTGTGATTCCTTCGGATTTTTTAAAAAATCTTTAAGCTGCTTCCAGTATCGAATTAATTACAGGAATTAATTACAGGAAAAGATACAAATATTTTTTTCAAGTATCTTTTACCAAAATATTCAATTCGGTTTCATTAAAAAAAAAAAGTATTATTCGACGTACGAATTTTTTTTCTCTAAATAAATATCCTTTTTCCGCTTTCAAAAACTTCGCATAGTCATGAAAACGAAAAAAAATATGCGCAGGTTTTTTTTTGTCGATTCAAATCTTTTATTCCATGTGCATTCGAAAAAGGAGCGAAATTATATTTAATTAAAAAAAAAAAATTCAATTGCAATCACTACAAAAATCGATTTTTAATTCTATTTTTAAATCTATTTTTGTCGTGAGTGGCAGTTGATTCAAACCGAATCTTTTAAATAACTTTACACGTCTTAGATCTTTGACATCCAAGATACATTTTGTGGGTATAAAGGTCGCCAGGGTTTGACCCATTTCCGAAGAATGAAGCAACCCTTCTGGTTGGGGGCGGGAGAGTAGACTGTAGCCCCTGGGAGCGCTGACCACATCGCCAGGTCGTAAAAGCCCTCGTGTCTCGTTGCTCGTCGTCAAGTAGCGTTTGACGGTGCTCTCACCAGGCCAACCTGAGATCGACGGTACAAAGCTGATCTTTTGTCGTCCATACTTTGAGTTTTTTTTTTCTTCTTTTACGCCAGCGTCTCTGGTCGTCTGAAAAGGTGCTCTGTATATATATACATTAAAACACTATGCACGTATTTGTTAAAATGATCTTCAATATTCCACATTTATTGCTTTTCTTACAATAAAAATAGTTTTTATTATATATATGAATTTTTGTGCAGGTTAAAAGTTAACAAAAAAAAAAAAATCAATTTGAGTATTTTTCCTCAAGTGATGCTTTTTCAAAAAGCTTTTTATTTTTTAATAATGTAAATCTACCACTAATGCCCCTATAAAAAAATATTATAGAAAACATTTTCTTGAAAGAACATTTTTTTTCGAGATTTTCATGTCAGGACACTCAGAATTGTTCAAAACGTCGAGAAAAGTGGTTTAGAAAAAATGTATGTATGTATGTGTGTGGTCGGCATGCAAAATTCAAACTTGGGACAATTAGACAACTGTGGTAATTTTCAAAAAAAATTCAAACACATGATTATTTTTTATTCAATTTTGAATTTAAAAAGAAATTCATTTGTAGCTATCGAGCTAAATAATTTTTTTTACAAATAAAGTTATGTTAAAGGAGGATCGATATTGATTTTGGAATGCATCGACGAATAGTTTCGATTTTTATGAGATTTTGAATTAAAAAAAAAAAAAAAAAATTAACGTTTTGACATAACTCACAAATTTTACGCAAAATTGATAAATAATCTTCCAGAAAGAGGTGGCTCTGTGAAAAATCGAAATTAATGAGGAAGCAATGTGCAAAGTTCTACTTAGCAGCATTTTTTTTCACATTCAGATTTTTAATTTGCAGATAAATTAATCGTCGAATTATAAATGTACCGGAACATGCAATTGGCGTTCCATATTAAAAAAAGTTATATATATTTAACTTTAATTACAGCTGAAAAGTCTCTCGCTTTACCGCTAATATCGCCATTCAAAAGGCCTTTCAGGGAGGTTGTAACATTATACTCTCTGTTAAACGTTATATCATTACGGATATATTCGCTTCGATGCTGCCGACGCAGTACACACGAGCCTGCAGTTTGTGGTATATATGTTGTACTGTGTCCGTTCTCTTCGAGTCTCGTGGCAATGTTATCTCTCTCTCAGTCTCCGTGCTGCAACCGAGAGATATATGTGTGGTTCTGATGTTATATTTGTGAGAGACGGAGAGTTGCTAACCTACCTCTACATTCAGAGAAGAGAACCCTACGGTATTATCGACCGAGCCAGGGGCAACCACCACGCGCTCTCTCGCATATATACTCTTCGCCTACGGTCGTTTTGGACCACCTTCAACTCAACGGTCTTTGACACCGGAAGTTATTTACACCTAGAGTCTCAATCCTTTCCGTGAAATCCTTCCGATCGATTTATTCACGGTATATATATATATATATAGAGAGACTCGAGAGAATTTATCTCCGAAAATGTCGAGATTCTAGTTTTGCTTCTTTAAACAATAGTTTTCACTTTGTTCACCGAGAAAAGAGTTGATTTCCGACCAAAAGAAAAATTTAGCATTGCACCGTTATCTAAAATATTTGTTAACAGTTACAATGTGTATTAAGAGAAAAATATAAAAATTAGTGTTGTCGCAATAAAATCTTATGCCGACGGTATTTCCTTCATAAGAACGATTTTAGTTGTGCAATTTTTTTTACGTAACTCATTCGACGTTTTTTTTATCAATAAAGAACGATTTGTGGCAATGGGATTACAAATAATGAATATTACTTTGGATTTGTTGATTGTTAAAAAATATTTATTTGATTTCGTTCTTCAGATTCGTTGTTCTTCAAGATAATTAATAAAAAAAACATTGAAAAGTCCACGAATTCTGATGTAATGCCTGAAATATAGTCTTTGCGAGTTTAATGAAATATTAGCATTCAATGCATAATTATAACACGAATAGAAGCAAAATATTATTGAATTTAAAAATCATCGTGTGAATTATCATCGACTCAAGCATAGGAGTGAATACCTCGCTAAAGTGAAATCGTTCTCTCTGACTCGGATTATTTTTCTATTGTATAGAATATTGCATTAAATGCTATATATATATATTTACTGTGACCTGCTCGCGTTCTTACTCAAACTCGTTATATTCTCGTCAATCTATTTCACAAAAGATAAATCCTCGTTTATCATCGGATTTTCCACTATAATTCTGTTAACTTTGGACTACGTTTTTGCCTCCTGCCACGTTGCTCCGCGATCCAGTTATGCAATTAGAGTGCAATCTAGTCGACCCAATGGATATTGATAGTACCCCTCATATTCATCACTATATACGTTTTCAGCTTCATCTACGAGCTGTTGTGTGCTTTACAGCTGCATGTAACTTGCTGGTTATTTTAGTGTTGAATAGTTTAGAGTGTGTCGCAGTATCGGCAAGAGATCAGTCGTCACTTCTATTCGCAGTCTCGATGTGCTCTCGAGAAAATGCATGTGAATAATTCAGGGTGCACTTCTCTTCGGGTTTAGTGCACCTGGTGTTAGCCTGGAGAATCCCTTAACTATATATATGCAATGTGCCTACACTCTTGGCACTAATTTACTCGTTTGTTACTCTCAACTTTCGTCTCCGAAGCTTACGATCTTTCTGTTTGGATTACCTCCAACTAATGTCCACATCCTGCACCGCACAACTGCATACACGTATATATTCCACATGGTCAGGGCTCTCAAGGGGGATTAAAAGCAAAGCTTTGGTGTCTCGAGTCGAGCAAATGCACAGCCGCATGTTGCACAACTACAGCTGTGTATGGTAGAGATAAAATGGGTTACAATCCACAAAAAGAAAAAATGCTTATCTTCCAAGGAACAACATTAAAGCCGCTAATTCACATGTAAACATTTTAAAGTTTATGAAATGAGCTTTAAATCCAGTATATTCCTTTGCGAATTCCAAAACTGTATCTTCGAATAAACGATGTTACAGGAAAGAAAGAAAAAAATGAAAGCTGATCTTAAATTTTGAATATCTCTGTCACACCATCTATGCATAGCATTTCGATCTTTAAGGCTTTAAGGAAGCAAATAATTTATGCTGGCAATGAACAGCCCTGCCCATTTTTGTTTTTGGTATGTGGATTTACTGGTGACTTCAACCTAATCGTATTCGTACATGTTATTTAAATGGCAAACGAAAATATGCTTTGAGCAACGAAGCACATTTGTTGTGCCAGAAAAACTGGATGTACCAATCAAAAAAAGAAGAAAAAATCCAACACATCCTCTTAGGTACAATACGTAGATACAAGTAGAATTGCCTCATTGTTTTAAGCACGCAATGAGCTAAAGCACCCAATGGAGACCTCCCATTAGATTTCGACCTGTATGAGTGTCCCTCGAGCTCAGTACTACCCAGAGGTGATAAATGAGCTCCCTGGGAGTTTCGAATCATAATATCTCTAATACGTGTAACCAGAATAGCTCCTCCACTCGTTTCAACCGCAAATAAGCTGTCGGAACAAAAATAAGAGAAAAAAAAGAATTGGTAAAATTGTTTTTCTCAGTAATAGCATTGCTTTCCATCAGGATAGGAAAACGTTTTCCAATTACCGCTCGGAGCGTGCTCCACATACGTCGCTATATATATTCCTCGATATAAGATTTTCAACATCGTGGCATTGGAGAAACATTTATAGGAAAAAGGGACTTGTCAACGTGGTTCGCTAAAAGCTTTTACCTCCAACAAATTGGGTCGGTTAGACGCTTTAGACTTTGGGGACGTTGACGAGAATTCGCCGAGCTTGCGTTATTCGTCGGAGTATAACAACGATTCGAGAGACGAGGTGACGTTTCGTGGGCAGGTACGTTGTGACGAGAGAATGACCTGACGCCTGACACGACGTACACTCTGGATTGTAGGAAGCTTCTCGACCGAAGCTTCAGGCAACTTTTATAATTTCAAGCTAGACAAGCTCTCCTTGCAGTCGAGTGGGTAGTTTAATAGGCCAACAAAAGTAGAAATCTCGAGGTTCGCGTATATCCCACAATAGGCGCAAACTAATTAAACCACGTATCCAAACATGGGCTCACCACTCTGTATATCTTTTGTTACTTTCAATTAGGCATTGTTGGACCTTGTTGATGGAATGATTTTTATTTTACGCTTCGCCACGATCGGAGGTCTCTTCAGTAATTTTTATATTTTAATATAAAGAAACATATCTAGAAAATAATAAAAATCAATATTGTTCACACAAAAAATTCCTTACATATCTTAATGTTAAGTGGTTATATTAGATATTTTCTATGTATGATAAAAGTATGATCAACTATTCTATTTGTATTCCTACGCAAGTTTATTCTGTAGTTTATTTTTATTGAAAGTTGACAGTGAATTATTTTCAATTTTCATATCTTTAAATGTCTTTTCATACTTTTAAAACTTTTTTTCGTATTTCAAAAAAGACTGCTGATTTTTCTTCGAGAATAGATCAGGAAAAAAAAGTAGAAAAAAGTAGCAAATGCCAGCCCACTCTGTGTCTCAGACTTAAAAATCTTTACATCGGATACGGGATTTTTGAGATTTTTTTTAGATTCTTAAATTCGAGCTAACAATATTTTCATTTAAAAAAATTGTAACTAATTAAAATTTGAAGAAAAAAAAATGTAAAAAAGGTGGAGTTGTTTTTTTAGAGTCGGTACAATAGTACAAAAAATTATGGTCTGAATCCGAGAGATCGAGGATCATCAGAACTACTATGGAACGCCCAGTCAGAATACATCAGTCGATCTTTGTTTTTTTTTCAAATCACCTCTGTGGAATATATTTTTATATTAGGAACTGATGCTGCCACGCCAGTAAGCACTCGAAACAGGTGATTAAACCACCAAACAATGTTTTTAAAAAATCGCACTGATTAGACTGATTGCAAAGCTCCTTTTACAGTTTACAAAACACAGGTTAAATAAACAAAAAACTTCAAAATCAGTTCGAAGTGCCAATCTCTTCTCGTTTGCACGTTGCCGCAAAGGGGTGAGAAGAAACTCATATTTTTTCCAACATTCCTTACGGCCTCTGTTCGCGCTTACGTTTCGCTTTGGTCACGGAAACTATACGTGACAGACAACAGTATATGTACGCTACGCTCTGTATATCTCTCGCTCTCGATCTGTCCGTCACTGTATATGTGGTGCAGCTGCGGTATATCCAGCGCAGAGACTGAAAAAACTCGAATGGCTGGCTCTGGAAGGCTGGGCTCGTCGGGAAGCTCTAGTGGCTTTGCTATTCGTGTGCCTCTCGTTGGAGTGCCACTGTCGGCACGTCTCAATACCTACGCCGAAAGAGAGGAACAGAGACGGTAATATTGAGGGTACGAGGAGGCGCTTTTTCTTTCTCTCTCACTCCTCCATTAAAACGTAAAGTAAATGGTAAAAAGGACAGTGATTTTATATAAAAAAAACGTCAATATATTCGACATCGCTCTTTCTCTCTCCTTTACTCATTTATATCTAGAATGCCCAGCAACTGAATCGAATATAGAAATGGAGGTTGAAACGTTTCAAAGTTGAAACGATTTTTCCAGCTCCCGACTACTCTGAGAAACAAATGAGTTTCTCATGCCGTAACGCCGTTGAATTCTACACACAAGCATGATTATGTATTTATTTTCAGGAAAATTTAACGGCTTGTTCAGTTCAACAAGGATGATTTAGGAAAATGCAAAGTTTCCGTCATTGATTACGAAAAATCATATCTTCGTACGACCCCCGGAAGCAGGTTCGTTTCCAACGATAATCGAGCATGATGCTGCAAACCTATGAATTTAAAAAAATATTTTTTCATATTTATCATGAATTTTATTTTGTAAAAGAGACAATATTTTCACTTGTTGTAAAATTAACATCAACCAATTATAGATGTTTGTGGATAACAAATTTTCGGTAAATGTACAATAATTATATAATTTTTTAAAATTATAATATACATATATATTTCGTTTTTGCCGTGTAATTAATTAACAAAATAATACCAAATCAATATTAATTAAACGTATTAAAACTCAGTTTTCTGTAACACCTCAATTTATTAAGACGTCACGCTCAAGCCTCCTTAAATTTTCATTCATCGGTCTCCTTTATCATACAAAGAGTGAAAATAAGAAAGATAAAAGAAGGTAAAGAAGTTTTATCATCGTTGGGAATAGGGAAATATACTTCCCGCTCGTGGCACTTGGAGAAATGCAAAGCAAGAATGGAATTTCATTAGCAGTGTAAACACGGTTCGTTGGCTATTAAAGGGCTCTGGGTTGTAGTATCGTATCTCCACACCTTCCGTGAGCTGCTACGAGCTGCTGGTTCTGATGCGCTGGCTCGGGCTCGAATAGGAGACACGCGGTAGCTTTTGTCCACCGTTCGTTTCATCCCTCTGGAGCATGTTGGCGATGCCCCGCGCACCGACTTTGTGGCCTCGGCTATAACGAAAGTACAACAAAAAAATGAAAAAAAAAAACGAGAGAAACAAAAACTGAAGGCGTAAGAGAGAACGTGCGAGAATAAAGGAAAACAAGAATAGTCACCTAGGCTGAAAGCAAAGGAGAAATTTACCATACGACAAACTATTTAGCTTCTGTTTGTGTGGCTCCACTTTCATCCTACGCGCGGACAATGTAATCTGACACGATGTCCTTACTGAAAGAGTTTGTGAAAGCTTTTTTTCAGCCACGATCAGGATAATTTGTTGTCACTTCAATATAGTATCAGTTACTGTTGCTGCACATATTATCGGTTACTAAAATGATGCAGTCTATGAATTAAAAGGAATTAGCATTGGTATTATTCATAGTTATTCATCTCGTGGATAATGAACTAATTACAGTGGCACTAATATAAGTTCCATTAATAGCAATGCTCAGTTTACAGCATTCCTATAAACTTGCATCCATTCGTAGCAGTTCAAGGTCCACTCTGCCGTGGTTTTCATTATTTAACGGCTTCGATTATTTAACGACCACATAGTTGTGTGGTAACTCTCGATGATTAAACGATCCCATTGGGAAATTTGTGGGTAAAGAGGGCGCGATGATCAAACGCAATGGTTTTCATGTTGATGTTTCACCATAACTTCATTACCATTAGGGTGAATTCACGTTTCCAACGATATTATAGAATGTCCGATGAAAGCTTCGGCGAACAAATGTTCATCCAAGAATTTTCCTAAAGTGCGAAAGCAACCAACCGCTCTATTCCCTTTTCGAATTGTATTCAACATGCAAGGTTGGAGAAAACTGACCCACATTTCGTTGTCCATTATAAGGACAGTCGATAGTCGTGGAGTGGATCGATGCGGCAAACCGTTGAAATCGCAGACGCGAGAAGGAGCTTCCGAAGGAGTCACTAAAGTCGGTCGTATGTCCTGGAAAGTTAACAGTGAAAAGCCACGTTTGTCATAAAGTTCTAATCATTAGCCTAAGTAAAAAAAAGTCCTCGATATTCCGCAAAGCGGACGTGTGCAAATTCTACAAATTACACGAAGTGGAAAATTTTAAGTAGACTCTATCATTAAACCGTGAAAACTTTGTTCTCAGATATCCGATATTTCTTCTTGTACTCTCCTGTCGAAGACTAACTTTCTATACGTGGAACCGAACTCTTCGTCGCTACTTACGGGAGTTCGTGTCTGACCAACTCTCGTCTCTTTCCACTTGCAATCCATCTTAGAGACCGTCTGGGAACGCGTACCTCCAACTTTCAAACCCGCAGGTCTCGCCGTCTCTGTTGCGTTGTGATTTATTTAATCATTCTGCCTCAATCCTGTTACGGTTTAAGTGTTTGTCGGTTTGTTTTTTTGGGAAACCTGATCTGACCAAAGTGTAATAACCGAGCCAATAATCGTGATCTCTTTTAGGTGGGATATTCCGATGATTCGTCTTGTTGAAGTCAGTGACGTTAGAGGAGATCGACAACGAGCCCTTCGAGTGGAGGTAAAAGGACGAGGTAGAGCAACACGTGATCAAAAGTAGAGGTAGCAGCATCGGAGAAGCGAGAGTCTCTCGCGTCCTCGACGCGCCGAGAGAGCGTGGGCGGTATTATTGATCTAGCAGAGTTGCCAGCTGACCCGGTATCCTATCCAATCGGTACATAGCCAAGCTAGGTATCCTGTGCGCCCTACCAAAAGTCCTTGTCTCTTTATCTCTCTCTGTCTCTCTCTTTCGCTTGCTCCTCTTTCCTCCGCGCCTTGTCTTTTACTAAGTGGGACAAGTGAGGATATTGAGCTTTGGTTAATTCGAAGCAACAGTCGTCGTTACGGAGAATCGTCAACGTAGTTGGAGCTTGGTGCGAAATGTTCTGTAATGTCAAAAGTTCTGGGTCGTTGTATTGCCCTGTTTCCACTTTTCCAACAGTCAACAGTATTATAAATAGTTTTATAAGTTATTCTTTGAAATAGACCTTCTTTTATTTTTTTTATTGATTATACACTATTCCGATATTTGTGATTAATTGGTTTATAAAGTTGAACTGGTCTACAATTGCGGATGAGAAGTTTTAATAGAATTGCTTTCTCATGGCTTTATTATGGTAAAATCATTAACTTCTTTTCTATTCTCTCTTTTTTGTTCTTTTTATTCTCAAGTTTTGAGATATCTGATTTAAGGTTTATCAACAAATGTGTTCACACAACCTGTACAATAATTTTCAAGGGGGCTTTGAACTTTTTGAAGTAAAAGTTCGATTCAAAGTAGAACCTCACAAATTCTCTCCTTATTATTGTTAACCTTGATTCCACCTGGCTAAGGAAGCCAAAGTGGATCAACATACTTCCTCATAAGGGTGGCTTTGGATAAATGGAAAATAATGAGGAAGCATTTTACGTGGTTCTACTTATACATGCGAAGTATGTAAACGAGAAATTATTGCCATCGAGTTTTGAATTTTGATTTGAAATTTGTCTTCTACGTGTAAAATGTAGTTTTAGCATAAAAAGGAAAACCCCGAAAATCCTTCTATCACTTTAATAGAAATAAAGAAAATATAAACAATGTTAAAATGTGCATCAAGGAAAATAGCGATCTTGTTGTGGAACTACTAAAAAATAAAATATTAATATAAAGTGATTCTAAACCGTTTTCCACAAGAGAAATTTCATGCAAATTTTAAATCATCTTATCCAACTATGGTCTGGGGATTCACGTAGCAAAACTTTCGATAACTTTTATATGAAGAGTACCGAGAAGAAAAAAGAAAGTCCTGTCAAGCTATTGAAGTTGTTCTATTTCGAAATATAGTTTCTTATATAAAAAATAACTATTACGAACTAAATTGGGAAGGGCGTCTGCGAAGATAATAATGTGGCTGAGATGAGGAATGCATGTGAGTCACTAAAATCATCTCACGAATCGCCATCTCATGAGTACGTTTCGTAACATAAAAATATGTCTGGGGCCTTTTTTCCATTTTCATATTCAAATTTTCTATTCTACTACATTCATAAAATTCTCAAATTCTTTCACATATTCGCACACAACTCACTCAGGGATTTTGTCTGTTAGATGTTCATTAATTTTCTGTCTGTATTAATATTCCCTTCTGTCTCCCATCCACTTTTCTAGTTCATCCACAGTCTCGTTTTTCCTTTTGCCTTTAGCTTTTGTACTCTCACAAATATGACTTATGTATTCGCTTTCTCTACTTGACATAGACGACATTTATTTTCCCTGTATACTTCATTTCTGTCTTTACCTACATTTCCGTAACTCATTCACGTCCGTATTCCGGGAACTCTCCTTTGATCTATCCATCTTGCCAATAATCTACCATCTCTACGCTTATTTTTATTCGAATAAAATGTGTTATAAAAAAAAAAACGCAAACAAATATATTCGTTTCTCTATTATTAGTTGGTTGTATTTGTAAGGAACTATTTCATTATATTCAGTAGTTAAATAATTTTGGAAACTATTTATTCAAAAATATTGGCACATGATTAGAGATATTGCAAGAAATTTTCATAAATAATTTCATATTGGTGGAACAAATACAGGTACAGAGAATAGTTATTTTATACGCTATAGGACATGAATCGGTGAAAGGAAATGGATACCTTGTTCAATAATTATTCGCTGATTTATATTCAAATAGGTTATTCCAATTGTAGAATTATTAAAAACCGATTTTTTATAACGATACAGGGTGGAGGCCCAGGAATCGATGCCATAACATAAAACATTTTATTGGATAGAAAAAAGTATGTGACGTTGAAACTTTAGCGTTTATCTCGAAACTTCATTTTCCGAATTGATTGACTGCTGATGGACATAACGGAAATTGCGAAATACTTGAAAAACTGATCGCGGTGAAAGAATGTACAAAATAGTGTAGAACCGACCCTGTTCAGGGAAGTTGCAAAATAATTGAAAAACTGATTGCAGTCAATTATTTTGCAACTATGTTGTAGAATTTCAAAATAATTGTAGTCGATCGATATTTTAATTCAATAAAATTTAAAATTGTATTATTTCGAAGTGGAAAATATTTGGACAAGTAAAAAAAATGCATCATATTTTGCAAGAATATCATGGAAGCTGTATTTCAAGGCTCTTTTAAAATCGTTTTTTAAATAAAGTCGTTCGTTAAATAAAGTACTGTACTTTGTGGAGCATATGTGCTCAGTTCCAAGCTTGGTACATTAGTTCGATGAGATAGTGAAGCACGCAATGAGGCGGGACAGGGTTAGGTGACGTTGCTAGTGCAGAGCACTCTACTGTATGGTATGTAGATTTTGTCCAACAGAGTTTCTGACCCTTCGCGTGGTAGCTGGCGTCAACATATTATATCCGGGCCCTACCGCATACACTTTAGTGCGGCTAAACGCTAAACGTTCTCAGCTTCGGAGTCGCCCACTGGTGTCTCTAGTATAGTACCCTACATCCTCCAAATGACATTATACAACTGCCACCGACTTTGCCTTCATTAAATTCATTAGATTTGAAAGGGGGTATAATTAGGTATTTCATACGGAGCATCAAACGAACGCGTATAATATAATCATAATGGGTTCTCCGTTCTTCGTTACCTCTTTCCACAATTCATCTTTTTTTCGTTCGGTCTCCCGTTCAAATAATTACGTTACTGTATAATTAACATTTAATTTTACTCAACGAACATTTAAGTTTATACAATATAGAACACTTTGAAATTATCCGACCATAAGAAATGCGTTTATGTCAGCTACAGTATACTAGATTAAACAGCACGAGTTCAGGGCTTCAGCTATTGGCTCGCTTCCCTATTCCAGGTTATCGCAATATTTATTGCTCAGTGCTTCAAGTTCTCGGTCGTTGCTGCTGTAGAATGTCGCTTTAAGTTTTCCTTTAATACTGGCGCTCCAAGCCCCTCCGTCAATATACACTTTTCTTTTTATATCGATCGACATGACTCCAAAGAACGTAGTCTCGCGCATCAGGGGTTCCGTGTTGCACGTTATAATTAAATTTCTTTAATAACGCGTAAAGTTCCCGGTCAGTCAGGTGGCAGAGACTTCACAAAAGTTCGTATAATAGTAATCATCACAATAATACAGTAAGTATCGCTTGCAACCATCTCACACTGTTTGTTTTGCGTTCAATAACACCCGACCGTTAATGGAGGAGGGTTATACGTTTGACTAATTTTACTTTAGTCAACATTTTCTTTTAGGAAATTATTTTCCTTGGGAGACAGATTTTAGTTTAGTCGAGATTTTAATCAGGGCATTTCAGTCGGTTATATCTTTTTCCCCCGTCTTCAACGATTCCAGGGTGAAGCTTAGAAAGTGTTCGCGTTGATCCAATCAATGTACTCGGATACTCTGATGTAGACGGTCGGGTACACTTGCGCAGCTGAAGGACCAAGATGCTATATCAATGATTTTGCCTTCGACCATTAAAGGACCACCTGATGGAGATTATAAAATTCATTAAACGTCATAATTGCTTTGGGAAATTTACGAAGGTGTCTTATTATTTAAAGACTCACGTTGTGAGCCCCAGTCTCTTCTACAGGATCGCCAGCCTGGATGTGAGAGTCGTAAATGGGGTAAATACATAGTTGCGTAAACTTTCGAGCAGTATAGCTCTTCATCATTAATCAGGATTTCAGCACGCTGAAAGTTCCTTCGGACTCTGGCTTCCTAACTTTAAAATCAGATGATGAAATTTCGGGCTTAGAAAACTTTATCATCAGAGTAGTTGTGATTTGCTTTGTCAGTTTGTATAGTGATTCGGTTGAAAAGAAATTTTAACTCAGCCTCGAATGTGAAAGAGGAAAATGTGAAAACTTTAGCCTGAAACGCATTATCAATTTGCTTAACATTTATTAGCATTGAAAAGCTGTCATGGTTACGATACATTTTTATTAGTGAATTTAGCGATTGAAACAGTTTTGGGAATTTATTACTACGGGAACGCTAAAGTGTTATTGTAAAAAGAAAGGTATAATTGTCGCAAGTGTACTATAACCGGAAGCAATAATAATAGAATATATATGTACAGTCATACATAAATAATTGTTATCACATGAATATTTTTTGTAAACAATAGTGCACTATGAGAGAGAACCACGAGGACCAGGAATACCAGAGCCGACTTCATTAATGCGGAATTCTGATCTGTCTGCTACCGTGACGATAGCGTCTCAGCTCTTTGTTTAGATACTCACCTTCCTCAAGATTTCATCAATCATAGTGAGCTCATGAGTACGAAAAAAAGCGATAAGATTAGATAAATCCGTGATACAGAAATATCGTTAATGGGATTAATCCTGTTCCGATTCACGTATTGATATCGGTACGTGCATGTTAAAAAAATTTTCTTCGATAACATAGATTTGTGGGTAAGCAGTCATGAGAGTGAAGAATTAGTAGATGATGAGTGATGGCTTAGATCGAAACTTTTTGTTTATGTCAAATGTAAAATCTGACTCATAGAGAACCGAGTACTTAAACGCCCGGGTCCGTCTAATCCTAGTTTATTTATAAAAATATGTGCGCAACAAATGCTACAAGTTATGATAGTAATTGAGTGTAATTTACAAGTGGTAATGGACGTTTTACCCACGTTTGGCGTGTATAAAACTCCCGTTTTCACATTTTGTGAAGTAAAATTTAACACAATATTCGTTAGAAAAACTCTTTCTTAACTCCTGTGATTGCAACACTCACCTTCGGCTCGACCTGCAAATTCACACTCATCTGAAAAAGTTTTATCGCACTTGTATCGTAATATATTACTCTCGTTTGCATTATTAATGCGATAGATTCAAGATATTCACGCGTCTTGCCTCTCAGGAACTAAACGATAATTGATCTGAAAAACTGTCTTTTAATAAGCCACCTTAATTGCTATGAAAATAGTATAATTAAGAGCACTCGATTTTTCAACGAGTTTCGTCGAGTGATTGAACAATGAGAAAGTTCGGAATATTCAGAGTGGTGCTTCAACAAATTATAAAATGGAAAATAAAAATTCGTTGAAATTTCGAGTTTAAAGTACGGCCACGCGGCACTTTAATTTTTCGAACCTATCTCCCAAGCCTAACGATCTATCGAGAGGGATTGGGATTGATCATAATCTACGATCAAACATAAAATTCGCAATATCTTTCGCAATCTCGGTACCACTTTATCTATCTCGCTTATTAAGCTTAATTTTTATTTTGTTTATTGCCATATCACGACCTGGTTTGTTCAACATTTTTGTATTTAATGCTGTGGAATTAGTTGTTACAGATGTGTACGGATATATGTCGAATTCCGCGACGGTAAAAAAAACCCTGAAAACAAAAGTGTATCTGATTTTATTTCATCAAGATTTCATATGTGCAATTACTACACAATTCTATTTTCCAAGATATTTAGAAGATTACATTTTTGTACGCGAGTTCAAACTTCAAACTTAATATAATCTTGAAATCGATCTTGTGATCACAATTGGAAAACTTAGATCCTAAAATTAGAATCTTAGCCCACACATAGTGTCATTGTGGATCCTCAGTTGCACCGTTGAACTCATTATTACGGCATTTCTACCTTAATTTGTAGTTGATAATTTCCAGCGTGTTTCGATCCCATTAACTTCCGTCCCAATGGAGCAACTATTTAAATCACACCCCGAATACACCAGCCGAACGTAGGTCTATAAAAATTAAATATAATAAACGATATCGGTGGTTCGACCCGGTTTTACCGTCAACGAGGGCCCGCTTGGAATCTTCCACATATACCGAACGAAAATTTCGATCAAACATTCCGATATCAATACAGTGACTCTAGCTATTCAGTCCGGTCTGATAAATTGCATTGCGACGAGTTTTCTCCGCAAGATCTATGTAGCAGTTATTCGTGGGCCAGCCCCAGGTGAGTGAGAGCCAGTGTAGAAGAGAGCTTGTATCAGTATTTGCAGGCTTTTCAATCGCATACCTATTTCTATCGTCGATGCTGGGGCGGCCGCGAGCGCGCTCCTGAATTTCCGTGTGTGTGCGTGATCGATTCGTTTGATTCTGGCGCGCATCGCTGCGCAGCAATACCAGCATAGGACCGAACAAAGTTCCAACGGGCTTTGAAGAGTATCAACCAGTTGCCGCACTTTGCGGTACGACGTCATAAAATTCGAGGGAAAACTCATTTTTGCACGAAGTGCACTTTGCGGCGCGCGAATGCTCGTTTACCCGAATGCTCCGCATGTATATGTACCGTCACGAAGTATCTTCAGAATACTATCGTATATGCGGGAGAATCCAGAGGAGATTGGGCGGGAGGGAAGAAAAATATGATACAGATTTAGGTAAATTTTTTCATATTTATTTGATAATCAGTCAGTCTAATGGTACTACTATAAATTAGAAATGAAAAATATTACTGCAAACCGCGATCATAGAAAGTTGTCTTCGCGCGATATAGATCTTGTATAGGTCATTCGATAGAGTGGCGTTTGAATAGTGTCAAAGCTTATACAGCGTTTTCGTTGATCCAATCGATGTACTCGGATACTCTGGTGTAGACTGTCGGGTATTGCACGCTTGCGCAGCCGTTGGCCCAGGACACCAGACCTACGAGTTTGTCATCGACGGTCAAAGGACCACCAGAGTCACCCTGGAGATTAGAAAATTCGTTGAGTATATCATAATTACAGCTTTAGGACTTTTGCGAGGTCATAAATACTCATTAATTACGAAGACTTACGTGACAAGATCCAGTCTCTTCCACGGGATCATGAGCGCAGAGGTGACTGTCGTGGATGTTGTATCCTATAGTGTTGTAAACTTTGACACAGTAGTCTTGATCAACGATCGTGATATCAGCTCGCTGAAGTTCGATCGGGCTTAGGCCTCCTTGCTATAAAATTAGACGATGAAAAGTTCGCATTAGGAAACTTTGTTGTACATATTAGTTGAAAAACGAATCTTTAACTATTTGTTATCACGACTACGAGCAAATGTTATCGGTGTACTTTACTATTGGAACTGTTGTTTGAAATTGAATGAACAATATATATTGTACCAAAGGCTTATATTCGTGTTTCTGTTATTCATTGAAACTCACCGAGAGTCGACCCCATCCAGAAACAACGGCAACCGCGCCAGCTGGTATGTCCTGGCCAGGTTTGGGCAGCTGTACGTAGCTCAGTATATCAGAGACCTCAAATGGTACCTCGACCTTGATGAGGGCGATGTCATTGATCCAAGAGTTGTACGGGTTGTATTGTCTGTGTGAGATTATTTCGGCAACAAAGTGAACGGACTTTGGCTTATTCAGGCTCACTGAACCAGCGATGACTTTGATCATGTATGGCGCCGTACTGCAAAATAAATTCAATGAATAAGCAAAAATAATAAGATAGATAGTCTAGGGAAATGTTATTAAATTGCCATTGATTGCGATGACAAAATGCTTTTTGACACATACCCTTGGACACAGTGGGCGGCAGTGATAACGTAGTTCTCGTTGAGTACCGAGCCACCACAGAAATGGAAGTCATTGCTGCGATACTGGAGGGACACCTGTCAGTGGAACAGTGAAAAAAATGCGTTATAGACAGACGTGATGAATTGATCATGCATGCTATTTTTTTTTTTGTCTTTTCTTGTCACAAATATACATCATTTAATAGATATTGTTTCTGTTAGCTATGTTTATTAAAACACTAGGTTCTTATATTTGTTCATCGCGTGAAACTTTTGAGACAGTTCTTTGAATTTTTTTGAATGTCGAAGAAAAGTATTGTAAGATACTTACTTGATAGGGAATCTCACCGACTTTGGCATCCTGGCCGTTGATGACTCTTCCGTTAAAGTCCCGGGTCATCGGAACACCCGCTGAAAAGTAGAATAAAATAGTTTGTTGTTTATTTTATATTGTTTTCTTTAGTTATTGCAGCAGTTTAATTATTTATTTAATTCCTATAAAAAACGCTGTGCATATAGAAAAAATTATTTTTTTTCGAAAAACTGACAAGACGTCATTATTTTCATGTTATTATTAATTTAGTTCAATGACGACAGAGTTTGCTAAATTCATATATTTTGTTATCGCAATTTTATTTGTTAAATCACAATCAAACGTTTCGTGAAATTAACAATTCTGATCGCTTTTGTGAACAATAAATAGTTATCAAGTGTAGAAATATATTTAAGTGTGCATCTTAGCAATTATAATATTTATGAGACAAAATCCACATTCAATAATAGTATCTTATTAAATTTGGTTATTATACGTCTATGTAGGATTATATAAATAATTTAACCGGACTAATAAAGATTTATGAATATTTATTTAACAAAATATAAACAATAATTCACCTTGAGAGAGAGTCACGAGGGCTAGGAACACCAAAGCGGACTTCATTGTTGTTGAATTATGATCTGTCTGCAACTGTAACGATGATGTTGCAGCTCGCTGTTTATATACTCAACTTCCTCAAGATTCAATCAGTCATAGTAAGTTCACGAGTATGAAAATCCGACGAGATTACATTTATCCGCGAGACAGAAATATCGTAGATGGGATCAATCTTGTTCCGTTTTTTTTTCTTTTTTTTTTTTTTTCATCGATAACAGTGCCTGGATTTCTCTACTAGATTACTAATGACCCAAAAAATTATATACAAAAAAAGTCTGAAATAATTCATAACATTTGTAGGAGGATAACTCCCGAATTTTTTTTATTACTATTGTAACAATAGATTTCAATTATTTGTTTGTAATTATTCAACTCTCGATCGTCGCGAAACGCATAACTCTCGTCTTTTGCCCGGGGCAGTCGGGAATTAAAAACCAGCTCTGACAGTGTTTATCAACAGTCATGCGCAACAAATGCACAAAAGTAATATGCAGTAATAATAATAATAATAATAATAGTAATAATAATCTAGTGGAATTCCCAAGCGTTGAATGCTCCTTGTTTACTTTTTTGCTTTATTAGTGCGATAGCTTTCAAGGGTTTCTCTCGCGTCTCTTCTCTCGCGAACTAAAAGAAAATTGATTCAAAGGAGCTCTCGTTTAATAAACCGTCGTGATTACAATGAAAATGTTATCTTGAAAGCTCTCGACATCTTCTCGACAATTCTCGTTGAGTGAATGAAAAAAAAAAAACGCGAAGATTCGGAATATTCAGAGTGGTGCTTCACTTAACTCTAGAAGAGAGGAAATATTTAACCGCCACATAAATTTCTTTTTTGTGTTAAAAAGTATTGAAAGTATTATAATTTTGACCGATTGCATTTATTTCTTCTTAAATCTGTGAGATTAATCGTATTTGTACGGATATAACATATGTCAATCGAATTCTTCGATGATAAGAAATGCTTATAGACCGTATCACTGCTTTTGTTTTGTCAAGTCTCGGTATGTAAACTCGAGCATTATCATAATATTTAAAAAAGCAGATGTATCTATTTTATTGCTGCCTTATGGAGGCAAGTTTGTTTTGATGCTTTTTTTTTTCTTGACATTTTCATTTTAGTATACTAAGAATAGACTAAAACTGATTTGGTGTTAATAGTAATACTTTTCGCAGAGTTAAATTTACACAAATGAGTGTGTTAAAATTATTGGGCTCCCACCTTAAAACTTTACACACATTTATTTTTGGGTTCAATCGATAAAAATCAATATAGTGTTAGCAATCAATGCAGAACTACGACTCGAATCAAATCTAAAAAATGCAATTGGATTTTATTTGCCTATTTTCAAATAAAATGTGTTACAAGATTTGATGTTGCAATGCAAATTGACTCCAACTATTGAGTACTAGTATTAACACGTTCTGAACTTTTGGGACACCGCATAAGTTTAATTTTTAACAGCGGATTTTTAATAGTGTAGAATAGGCTTTGCCAATGACGGACTTAAAAAATGAGGACGCAATATGCAAAGTTCTACTTTGCAGCTTATTTTATTTTCATTCCTTTTACTCTCGTTCTTATATATCCTTTCTCAAATCGTTATTCGATGAAGACTCAACGATCCAGAGCGAAGATTTTGTGCATGGCTATACTATTGGTGAAATTGTCAGAGACATATTTCTACTTGGCGGTGCGAATAAGTACCCAGAGTAGAATACACGGCACGTTAACGGCCAATTCCATTTTCCGGATGGCCTTAGTCGGTGGACAGGATGACGTTGGCCAAGATCCAAGGAAGGTATTCGGGTAGCCTATCGTATAGACTGATCGAGAAAGCCAGCTCCAGTGGTGCTTCTTGCAATTTCGCCTTAAGACCACGTGAGAAATATACTAATTTGCAATAATTCGTGGTTCCTGACACGTATACCTAAATTCTTCAATTTATCATAACTTCAATTAATTTTATTTACACAGAAATTATTGAAATTTATGCAATCCTTCACAATTATGCAATTCCCAGAATATTTCAAAATGACAATGTAGATTTAATTATGACATTCATCGTTAATTAATAATTTATGTAATCAATTGATTGATCTGGCAATTAAATATTCTGTAAGCTAACTGAATACGGTATGGTTGGCTCAAGAACACTGAAAAATGTAGTGTGTTAAGGCATTAAATGTACCTTTTGGAGAATTAAAAAGATCGATTTTTCAAGTAGACATTTTTTCAATTATACCATTGAAAGATATATTTATATCCTAAAAATTGGGTTCAAAAGTTTGTCGAAATTAGAAGTTTGGTCTTAAAACTTTGAACAGGCCTTCCTCAAAATAATGTTTTCCAAATCGATATCAGAAATATTTTGGAGACTAGTTTGGTATACTTTTCAGAAAAATCAGGTATGGACTTTTCACGTACTTTTCACGTACTCTGGAAGTATGTGGAGAGTCAAGGACAGTATCATTAGGGGGACTTTTTCATGTACATTTCCTGGATCGCGTATGAATCCAGCATGTACTCGTTTTTCTTTTTACACGGCTACTTTTTAACGTGTATAATCAGTCCAATTAAATTTTTTTTTGCAAAGCCAACTGAATCTGGTAAAATTTAACTGAGTCAAACAAAATTTAGCGTGCTCCATCCAAATAGATATTTCTTAGTTTAGCGATAAGGAAGTAAAGTATATCTCATTGCTCTGATTTGATTCTCCGTCACTTCACTTGATTACCAACTTCGTCTCGGTCCTTTCCACTGTTCACCAGCTCAGTTCTAGACTCAGAGCATAATTTCCGTGAAACTTGTTTCGACGAAGGTGCATACAAAAGTGAGCCGAAGTGACGGTAAGAGGAATGGAGAAGCTGTGAAGATTGGGATTATTTTCTCAAGCACGGCTCTCTGTGTGACGAACAAATATCTAATATATTCTCATCAAAGTAAACCGAAGTAACCGTTACTCAGCCTTTATAAATCTTTACCGATTTCTCTGTAAAACTAACACACAGCACTGCGTCCGAACGCCGAGAAAACGCTATAAATTGTAATTTACTTCGCGGTTCTCACGACGGATTGAGCGGGGCAACGTTCAATTATTCAAATGATATTCCGTCGAGCTGCAAGTGGCAAGACCAGAGAATAAAAGAATACATAAAACGAAGAAAGAAAAGTCTAGGTGCGGATATACGAATAGCAGATAAAAATTAAGTTGCGAAGAATCGACAATTCCGTTCTCGATAACGTCCGCTCAAATCTGGCTGTCGTGATGAAAGGTCGAAGACCTCTCGTTGATCTCAATGCACATTTTCGACGATATTATTATTCTACGAAATTTGCGTCACTGTCTCATGCTACTTTAAAACGGTTTTGAGAGCTTAATAAAGCGAACATGTAATCCGGCCAATGTTCATCGTATTGAATTTGGTTCTCGTTTTGATGTCAAGAGAGAAAGAGAGCGAGAGAGAGAGAGAGAGAAAGAGAGAGACGGAGACTTAAATCGATCGAAGAGCTGGAGAGCGCAGGCGAAGAACTGGGAACCACTGGCATGGCCTGGTCCACCAGGAATCACCTGCGGAGGGCGACCACCCCATCCTGCCACCAGTATACGACCCCTTCGCCCAGCAACTCCTGCGAAGGGTTGAGCCAGAGCATTCACCCAGACGATACCACTTCCCGCACTCGCGGATTCGTCGATAACCTTCGATCAAGCGATAAGGTATGCAGCGGAAGACGTACACCGCGAGAGGCTTTACAACATTAAATAGTCGCTCTTCCGGTAGACTTACGGGCACTAAGAAATGAGATTGGTTTTGGTTCAACTGAAATCGACGGACGTGGGCTCTAAAATAAAATAACTCGATGGGATGTTCCAATACAGCAAATTCACCTCAACACAAGACGATTATATAGACCAAAAAAAGAAAATGTCCCACGAAGAAATGTTTTTTAAAAATTGTAAAGTTGAACCTTGCACATTTTTTTCCAACTTTTTCAGCTCGCCATTCGCAAGAACTTCCTCTATATGAGAAAGTATACTTTGGTCAATTTTGGCTTTCTTATTAGAGGAAGCTTTAGTTAACAATTTAACAATTTCCATAGTAGGATTACGGTAGATTTAAACCACTTGTGCAAATGTAACAGCAATGGGAGGACCCAGATTAATTCCGAAGTTGGACATCAGGTCGATAGACGACCGTATGCAGCTTTTGGCAAAGAAAAAATGACTTTAAAAAATCGACGCAAAGCTCAGCGTCAAAGCTGAAAAATTTAGATACCTAATACAGGATTTTTGAGATAATTTCCATATTTTTACATTGCGTCAGAAAATTTAAAAAAAATTCACGAAAAAAAAAAGTTTCCTTAAAAATTTTTTTAAAAAATGTAAATATGTTTTTTCGAGCATATAGAATAGTATAAAAAATTATGGAGGGAATTGCAAGGGGTCAGGTTTGAACGCTTACTGAGTTGGCCAATACCTCATATTATACATTATAAACAGTAATCCTGAGACCAGGACAAAGTTATCGTGATCCTGGTAATACAAATTATTTTTTAAATGTTACCGCATCCCTACTGCATAAATCAGTTCTAAATCAATCCGATAGTATCAGCCACAATAATCTCCTAGTATATTTGTATATTTATTGATACACTGTTGTATACAAGTACATATTCAACGCGTATCGAGTAGTGTGCGGAGATTAGCAGAAAATTGAAGCTAGATCGGAAGCTCTAGATTAGCTATTGGCGATGACACAAATCGATAAATTCATAACGCGATGACTTTTGACGCCATACACTCCCCTTTCCTACTCTCCACTCTGATGGTGCTATCAGCGTATGTGTTCGGTAATCGCTGTATGTATCGAATGCTTTATTTACTCGATAGACTTCCACCCAGTAGACGCTGGTACCGCAGTAGCTCCCGGTTAATCAATGCAGGTTTTTACTAGGGTTTTTGAACGGTCTCAAGGACTGCAAAATCGCTAAAAAAAAATGTTAACTGAAATCTTTCAATTTTATGTTCAATTTTAGCTAAGTAAAATTCTTCCACGATTTAATCTCTGCTTTCTGTCCATTCCACTATAATATATTTTGTGGATCAGATCGTTGTAGTTGTCTTCAATTTCTGGAAATAATGGTAGACTTTCAAATCTGCCATTTTTCTTTAAAAAAAAATACGTATATATTAGAGGTCCTTACATGTTCTCAAAATTATTGACAGAAAAGAATTGCGTGACATTAATTGTTTAATAATTATATTTGCTAAATTTTACACTGTTACGTTCTTGACAGAAATATTATCACGTATTATGGATAGAATTGAAGACCGTAGCTTCGATAATTCGAAACTAATTTAACAAATTGTTATGCAATTTCGACGATCACTACATCAGTTCCATTTCCATTTCATTATAGATTCAGCGAGCATATGACAACACACTGAATGAATAGAACAATAAATCGGTTCACCCCATACGACAGTATACCATCTACTATTCGCATAACATTGTGGACGAAGTAGGTGATATATCGATGTTGCTTTTATCCTCGCTTCCGCCGTTCGTAAGTCGATGCTGTACCCTGGCTCTCGACTATGCACTCCATCTGACCATTCTCGCTGGACTCCACTCTGCCGCTTGGAGTGTCCATAATAGATAAAAGATCCTCTTGCCTCACTGGACCGCTGAGAATCGTCCTCTCAATCTCTGTACGACCTCAATTCTTTCCCATCTTACGAACATCTTTCTCCTCGACTCTGCGGAACCAATACAATTTATCGAAATCGATCATGCTGACAGTATAAGCATTAGGGCGGTCCTTATATCGGGGCTGAAAAAAAAAAAATTCATGTCTCGAGCCCGTCAAATGGTAACAAAAAAAAAAGTCCTAATCTTTTCAGATTTTTATTTCATTCCATTCGTATCTCTGTTTGAGCAAGAATTTTCAAAGGATTCAAAAACATGCTTATGTTCACTATATTTAGAACTCAATTTTATTTCTACGTTAATCGTAGGTAAAAAAAATTTATATTTTTGAATATTCAGTGATATTCATCTTCTTATCAGTGAAAATGAAATTCATAATTTGGGTACGAATACAATATTTTCCACATTTTTCTGTATCTAAAAAAAAACATACACAGCCAAAATCGATAAATGTACTTCCTTATAGAGGTAACTTTGTAAAATAGTGGAAAATAATGATAATAGTGGAAATAATTCCAACTTGCATCCTTGTTATTACACTTTAGTCATTGAAGAAATAGTTTCATTCTTGGTTATGCCAGTGAACCTATAATCAGTTATCGCCCATTTCATGTTGAATACACATCCTCGGCATAAGCGAGGACTTCTCAGAGTGAAGAAACTTCCTTGCAAACTTCAGCGAAATGGAGAACAGAATAGTCTATATGCGAGCAATGCGAAACCTCACTCAATGAAACATAGTTCAATGAATTTATCCACATTCACCTCCACCTAGACCGGCGTTTTCAATACCTGCACGTGATCAGTTCAGTAAGAGATCACGTTTCTGTGATCCCCGTCGAACAATACAACGGAGCTTAATGCTACCCATAGCAATTTATGTAATTAACACTGAAATAGAAATTTTGAAATCGTTCTGATAAATACGCTCTCTTTCTCTCTTGCTGGGCTTCATAAACGTTTGAAGCGAACGTAAAACTATGTACTTTGTATTCACGATCGTTCGACGTATCTTGTGGCCAAGGGAGAAAGGAGGTAGAGGACGAAAACTCAGACCGGATGCAGATCACGGAAAACCATTCGCCTGGAGCATCGGCATCTGCAACTGCAACGTGAACTCTCAGTAACTGCGTCGTTCACATTCAACGGGCTTAGAGTATCGGAATCGTTATGGTATTTTCTTGGACTTTTTTCGTGCTTTTAGTTTCTCATTTATACCTTTAATTGTATCGATTTCACTCTAAACAGCCTAATTACAGTTTCAATGCGTCTGTATTTATTTTTTCTTTTTAGAATTCTTAATGACACGCAATTCTGATAACGAGTTGTACGAACTTTATATCTGTTGTTGCACTTGTGATAAAAGCAAAACACACGTAGTTGCAGAGAGTGGAGTAAAGTGAGTCACCCACAATGAGGGTGACTGTGAAAATTTACAAGTTGAATAAAGATACAATAGAAAAAAATAACAACAGATTTTTCTGAAGAATTATATGTGTCCAAGGACCAAAAAAACAAGTACGTGGAAGAAAATATATAGCCGGGACATTTATGAGTCTGGCATTAACGTTCTCGTATTCGGCTGATGAATATTGCGGAGCCAAAAGTTTAGTCCATTTCTACCGTAATTCCGTATATTCTCTGAAAACTTGAGTCCAATCTGTCGAGTCATTTGGGAGAGAATACGGGTTCTAAATTTTGAAAGTGCCGGGAGAAGTGACACTTCCTCTTAAGGGGAGATCACCCATTTGGTCTCCATTTGACGAAAATACCGCGCTATTAATGAAAGTATCGAACGATTAAACGACAAGCGGTTCTCCACAATTTTAATTGACACATGAACAATGTACCGGGAGCGATATTTGTCAACGCGGGCATTGATTTTACCGGCTTTTATTGTTACCATTGAAACAACAGGATGATCGATATTGTGTGACAGAGAGCCTTTTTAACTGTGGGGTGGCATTGTTCTTCTCTCCCGCGTTCTCTTTACGACACGACGAGACGTTCATGCGCCCGTAAATTAATGCTCTCAACGATAAAGGGTACACGGTCGGACCCGGATTCATTTAACTAAATCTTCTGACAAACAGAGAGGAGCGTAAAAGTAGAAGAGAAGAGCGAGAGAGAAGTTGGAAGAAGAAGACAAAGTAGAAGAATAAGAAGAGGAGAATACTGTTCACGGTGCTAAAATAATTCGTCCCTTGGGTAGTTCCGTCAGTTTAAATCCTTAACCCACTTTCCTTTAGGCCAAGGGACAGCGTCTTTGTTATTCAAGTTTTACCATTAATCAACGATAATTGGATGCGAACATTCTTAAATGTTATATATATGCATATCAAAGCCACTGATGGGTTTCACTAACATAAGTACATATGTCTGCAACTTCCAACGTGTCTCCAATCTCTTATCCGTTCAAACTACCCTAAATTGAACGTCCAAGTTATCGGCCAATCTATGATTTAGAAGTTGGAACACCATAATATAAGTTATAAAATTTACCAATTAATTAACGATCTTTTTGCCATAAAGTGAATTAATTAATTCAACACAACGCTTCGGCTTTTAGTCTGAGCCCTCTTCAGTTTATTAATTAGTCCTAATTATCTTCTAGGACTGTTTTCATGGCAGCATTATTTTGCGATTACCCTCTGATTGAATTGATTAAAAAGTTCGGAACGACGAAAGAGATGTCTTTTTTCCTCATGTGATGATTCATCGACGTACGCTTGGTGTTTTTTTTTTTTTTTTTCATCGCCCTCATCCCTCTGTAAGATGAATCACATTGACGACGTAGGAGGGAACAACTGGATTATATATCATTACAGTGTCTGCGAGAAAAGCCAAAGAAAAAAAAGAGGGAAAGCCCGATGAGTAATCGTAGACGAAAACATCAGAAGAGTGTGTAAAATCGGGGTTGAGAATTTTATTCAACGTTCGTCGTGTAGATATACACTTTGGCTAGCTCGAAGAAACCACGAGAGACGAAAAATCATGTCGCGAGTGTTTGTTCGCGAATTTATTATTCTCAAGTAATCCCGGAGTTTTCTTTACGACGAGAACGTTTCGCTTTCTTCTTCTCTCCGGAGGCCTCGGGGGCCACGTAGGCTTTCTCGCAAAGATACTTGCCATATTCTACTATATAGCTGTGGCTTATACACGAAAAGCCCACGAAAATATCTGCAGTCTCACAGAGAGGACAAAAATGCGGGATCACTGCTCTTTGTGACCCTGGAGATTTCGTTCAACTGGATGAAACTTTTGCCATTGGCTCATCTACTTGTCAAGTATGCGGAGGGCGTATTGGTCTCGGAGGTGCCGACGAACGACGAATAACTACTTAGCAAACAGTCGAGAGACGTGATCGAGTTCTATCGTCTATGTTTAAGTAAACTCAATATAAACGGGGCATGATAGTAGGAATTTTTTCTTACAAGATTCTCGTTTTCTCAATTCCTTTGTAAATTTGATGTAAATATAAGGGAGTAGAAGGTACGAGATAAGTGGGGTGTGAACACTCTATAGGGGACTCGAATCGTATCGCGGAAATGCATTATTAGAGAGCTCCAACCTCTTCTTTCCTGTCTCGTGATACGTCGAGTCTCCGACACGACTGAGAAGGAGATGGTTAAGAATATCGGAAAATGGAACAGACTATCTTAGGAATTTATACAGAAAATCGATAAAATCACGAGAGACAGCAATAATGTCGATACTGTAATCTTGAATAGTGCGTAGACTTAATCAGGATTTCGTTATCTTGAATCGTAATCATTTTTTAAGTAGACGAAGTCGTCATCTCGATAAAGAAAATTTCGTCGGATTCTGTAGTGATGTTTTAATATGTCTTCTGCAGAATAATTAACGCCTGTATGGACATCCTTTTTCTGACATAAAAAAAATTCGGTCTTTTTTCGTCGGAAGGTACAGTGAATAAGTATATCAGAACAAAGAACAAAAAAAAAAAAAACGAAGCTGCAAAGTAGATCTTGCAAATTGCTTCCTCATTATTTTTCAGCATTCACAAAGCCGTCTTTATGAGGAAATATGTTGATGTATTTTGAAAGGTGGAGAATAATGAGGAAGCAATTTGCAAGGTTCTACTTTGTATCCGTGGTTAACAAATTGTTGAAAGTACGATATCATTTTAGTGGTGAAAAAATTGAAGGTTTCGAGTATGTAATTTCACGATAACACATGATGAGAAGTTTCTGCGTAATTGGTGCAAGAAATTTCGATCAATTGTTCGAGTTATTTATTGCAGAGGCCTTTTTTAAGCTCTACGAAAATGCCTAAATATCGAATCCCTTCTTCTCCAGTAAATTGTATAACCAGCATCACTGAATATTATTTCGCTCCTATAGAATATTTTAGTTCAACTAATAAAAGCTGCCGGAAATTGGAGCTATAACGTAAAAAAAAAGAAATCAAAATTTCATGAGAACCGATTGGTTTTATGGATTTTTCCTAAATGCAAAATGAGACGACATTGAATCTACTAATTTATGTGATCAAATTTCTCACTTGGCTAAGTCATCGATAAAAATCTCTTCCCCAGGCACATTCATTAGAGATAATTATCTCGAAATTTAAACGCATTAAAGCGTTCAAATAAACGAAGCTTAAAGCTGACCAACTGCACTAAAAGCCTCATTAGTTTAACAACCGTGTAAGCAATCGATGCACATCTCAAAAAATCGAATATAAAAATTGTTCTAATTAGTCCGGTTCTTCTCTATAATATTCAATGTTTATTGAATATTAAAATTGTTAACAAAAAAAATTAAACAATGACAAAAATAGTATGTCTAGTATTTGCACTCTGCTTGATTGGCGGTGAACGTTATTCTCCTCTCACGACTCCTCAGTTACATTATTTTGATTAATTTCCAGTTATGCAGGATCAACGAATCCACATATATATATATATATATATAAATATATATAGTAAGAGTATAAAAATTCCTTCAACGAGGAGAAGTAAACTTTTCGTGTACATCATTTTTCAGATGTTTTTTGAATACGCAGTCGGAGTTACAGGTCCGGTGAGACTGGATCGTCAGTGTTAATCCCCAAGAGGACTTGTGAAACGTGAACTCGCCAGCGCCATAGAAACTTGAAGGATTATCCAACGCTGTTATATACAAGGAAGAAGACGTTGTGAGCGCGTGGTTTGAAGAGCTCTGCGCGCATTCGTCTGTGAACTGCTCAAGTGGAGAATCGCTTGATGCTTGAACCTCTGACTTTTGAGGTCTCTGGTGACTACGCCGTCGTTGCCACTCATGCTCTTGTATACAGGCTATATATAGGTATATAGATGTACAGCACGAAGGGTAGTTGCGAGGTCATTTGTGTAGCCGTAGTTACGCAACAAACAGCGCCACTTCCCGTTGGGTCAATTGGAGAGGTAGAAGCAGAGATGAAAGTCGAGGGATGCAGGATATCCAGTGTTTCGTGAGGGGATCGCTGCAGGTGATTTCTACAGTTGTGGGAAAGCATTCACTCTGGCGATAAAAGTTCGACATGATCGTTGGGTAAAACGAAGTTGGAAGGCAAAAGTTTCACAGCATCACCGGAATTCTCCGTGGAAAGCTCACCGGGATTACCGACCGAAAACTGTTGGAGAGTTACCGACTGATGCAAAAGTTCTGCGACACGATATGAAAGACAAGGTGGGAGAGCTTTCTATCTTGACGACTGGAGAGCCCGTGGTAACACACTAAATGCAGTGTACATTCTGGTTGGATTACTATCCTCCCAACTTACCTCCTGCAACCTTCTCGTCTGGGCCATTTTTTCAGAGAGGCCGCTGTTCACATAAAATAATATTACAATCTTTTCTCGGGGGGGGGGGGGGGGGGGGGGGGGGGGGGGGGAACGCCTTTTCCGTAAAACCTCTAAGCTTGCAGATCCATAAATGTGCAAGCTAGCACGGTTATTCTCTCCTTATGTAGTATAGTCACTGTCGCCTGTATCTATACTAGTCGGTACGTTATTATCTGCTGCGTGTGCTGACGTAAGGAATATGTTCACGATCAGAGAGCTGGATATATGTATATGTATACCTATAGCATTATGCTACATGGTATGTAAATTTATTCACATGGGTCGTATATTCCGCACCATAAATCCGTAGGATAAAGACTGCATTAAGGTCGTGGTGCGAGACATTTTTGCTAAAGGATGGAGAAGGCACTTGGATATCTGTTCCTGATATTATGCGTGCGTAAAAAAAACTCTTAAAATCCGTTGAGTTTTCACTTTTTCCTGTAAACGCTTTACTGCTGATTGTGTAGATATTTTCGTCCTTCCCACAGGATAACTTTATAAGTTGATACCAATGTTTAAATTTAATTGGTGAGTCTATTTTCAGATCAACCATACAACGATGGAAAGTAATTGTTTTTATTTTCTTTCATCGAGCTTCAGTCCCTCCAATCGTTTTTTTCAAACAATGTAAAATTTCCCATATTGTATTCTCATTATTCGATTTTTTACCCACAAGTTCCTCTGTCAGGAAATCAAGGCTTTGGAGAATGAATAATAATAATAAGAACCCAATGGGCCAGATTCGACTTTGTTTCTTATGAAACTGTCAGTGATTTATTTTTTCTGACTCTAATTTTATATTACAAAAACTATTTCGCAGTCAATGAGAGCCGTGTGGATTTGAAGAATTTTCAATCCAACGGTTCAGCCTTCTCATTGTACGTAATATATCATACTCGGGCCTTCGAATCGTTGTGTTCGAGATTTCATTGAGAACACTATGGAAGCAAATTAACTAGGGTCAGCCCTTGACCACGATGAGCCAGAAAGCCTTCGTATATATCTCGGGTTAGGTCTTGCAGAGTACGCGACAATGCAATTTACGTACTCCGAGGTTCATTCAACGTTGAAACCGCAATTCCGTCCTCGCGACAATACGACAACCTGGAGGATGTTCCTTTTCATTTGCGAGCGGACGAATCTTGATACGGATGTATTCCGCGTTCACTTGTGATCGTATGCTCACTCGTGTCCTCTCAATAGTAGACATTTTTTTTTGTGTACCTCTCTTTCGATGACAGTCGTCGACATGATCGATATAGCCAAAGGCAACGACCATCGATTCGTTGTTTTCTTTACTTGTCTTCTCCCGCTTGTCTTGCCATACTTTTTGCTTATATATCTTATATTCGCGCGCGCTCTGGAGTACAGAAGGCACCATATACCTACCACGGGAGAAACGAAGGCCCCAAGGCGTCGTCTGATCTATACCCTTATACCTTTTCCTATTGTTCCTCTTTCTCCGTGTTTTTGTCAAACCTTTCTCCTCGGTGCCAGAAATTCTCGCAGCGAGCGTAGTTGGATGTTTTTTTGCGCTTTCAAGCGAAAACTACCGAGATAGAAGAAGACACTGTAAATGTCTTGTCTGCTGAAGAATATAACCCAACTTTGGCTCGAACCTCTTACCGAATCTACTTCCTCGTTCCGAGAAGACATACGACCTAACCATCTTTCTTTTCAGCGACGAAAGAAATTGAATTACTCTGTCACTATAGAAGAATATTATCATGCGACAAGCAATTCCTAATTCGAGCCCAGTACTGCCCATATTGGCTTTTCCGTTGCAGGGTGTTATCCAAGCGTTGGGCAAGGGAATCATCGCCAGCAAACGTCCGACAAAGCGGTCTGCAAAAAAAGAAAATGTCTGGTATTTCTATGTGTGTATGTATCAATGAAATTCACACAGTGAATTCATTTCACAGGTTCCATTCATCAATATAAAAAGAAATGTACACAATAAACTGCCGAAGATAATTTAAAACCGAGTCGAAACGTAAAAATTATGAAGGATATAGCTCATCATTCCTAAAAAAACAGGCCGTCTGCAGAAAATTCAACAAAAATTACTAATTTCACTTCACAAAAACTGAATCTAAATATGCCCATTGATCTGTCACAGGAAGTCGAGTTATTTCATTGTTAATCTTTGTTATACATTTTTTGTACATCAAGTGGAACTACTTCAAATCCGAGCAATCTTCGTTCACACTAATTTTTCCTTTAAAACGTAAATAAACAATTGTTTATTCTTATATTACCCAACCAGACTCTACCACAAGGACTGCCTTAATTGGACGGACATCAGAGCAGCGATCATTCGGGGCAGTAAAACCCAGTCGTCTACGTCTTACACGACAACACGTATCTTCTGGCAGACCATACAACTACTTCCCTCCGTGTCTTATTCATATTTAAAAAAGCCACTTCACTGATCTATTCGCCTCTCTCGTTATATACCCTATATAATACACGTGTGTGTTGTCTGTGCCCAGCGTATAGTAGTGGTCTCTTGGGAATCTGTGGTATAATAACGTTGACACAGCCTCTGCCGAACCGTAGTTCACTAAATAGGCTTTTCCCATCTCTTTCGCGTGTGTCAGGCGGTTTATACGAGCCTCCTCGAGTTTTACCCTCTCGCGTGTTTCCCCGGCTCAGTCTTGACTATCTACCTTCGTCTCCGCGGCGTTACTTCACCGCGATATATACTTGGGTCCTCAGTCGAGCTCAGAATACACGCCTCGCTTCAGAGCTTTCATTCCCCATTGGGAGGGGTGCCACTCGTCTCTTTCCCTCAAACCACGATAAACCTCGATATTTGACGTACGACGAATTTTCCAAGCAGACTGAGTGATTTACCCAGAGCGGAGTGTACTTTCAGTCCTGCGGGAACCCGCGGGAACCCCTTAATACAAAGTTGTCCTTTAGGATCAATCTTACGCCTGAGACAATGGTGGACGACACGAGAAGCTATGTATGAAATACTCGCCTGCTCTGCTATGATGAAAGTCTTTCGTTGAGCAAACCCTTTGTGTGCCTACATCGTAGCATGTAATTTCTGCAACGCGAGTGACGCTTCTAAGGGAAGGGCTGAAAATGATGTTGCCGGGATGTTGGGTTTTAAATGGGGATATGTATCGCTTCCCTGACGTTAATGGAAGAAACGAGACGCTGCAACTGCTCTTCGAATCTACAATTTTTCAGCCATTTGTTTCAACGGTTTGCAAAGAATAAGGCACTGGACAATATTATTAAAATTAATTTTAATGCTAGGTTACTCAAAATTATTTCATTAAACTCTCCAACTTCATCAATGATGATGAAAATGGATGCAAAGAGGAGTTTTGTACATTGTATCTTCATTATTTACCATTCAGATAGCTAGCAGTGAGCAAGGGAACGGTGATCAACAATCTTCCTCATATAATTAGCTTTATAAAAAGAGGGAGGAAAATAACGAGTAAGCCATATTCTAATTTGCATCCATTTTACTTTTACTTTGCCGTCTGGTAAGGTGATCTTTACTTTTTTACGTCTTGCAGATACGATGTTTGTGATTACCCAGGGGTGTATAATTTGTACTCTAGAAATCAACAGGCCCGTCGAAACATCTTCAGACGTCACGTTTATTCCTTTCATTACGATTCTCCTGCCTATTAGTTTGACCTCTTTGATTTTTTCGTTTTATATTTCGTAAGGTATTCGTCTAGTAAAATTAGATGAAGCTCATTCTGATTGAACACAAGATTGTAATTCCTCTCTGTGAATCTTTAATAATCATCAAACATACTCGAAATGCGAGGGCATCAAAGTGACAGGAACGAAAAAACTTACTTTTTGCAACTATGCCAATTATATCATGGGAAATGACTGTAAGCTACAAAGTCGCTCTGGCATGCCATGCCAATAAAGCGTCCGATGATTGGCTCGTAACGGGCGGTCAAAAGGGAACGAAAAACGCAGAAGCGACCAAGAGGGCTGATTGCTTTTGGTGATCGTGCAGCTGCGTCACACACGAACAGGATAACTAAAAAAATCTGTTAGCAAGCAGTTGTTTTCAGCTTTCGCGTTGTTTTTTTTTAAATAAATTTTATTTATTTAACTCACCAAGTTAAAAAGTTTGTACATTTTATAACAAATTTGTATCCATTGACGAAAAATTGTAGTTTATTTTACAATCGGATCGTTCGCTTCGTGCTTTACAAACTCTTTCGTTATTTGACTAGTTTAACGATCAATTCATAAATAACAATTGATTTTTTATTTATTGCCAAAGTAACAAACGCAATTTATTATTTGTATAACACAACTATTTTTGCGATACACTTCGACTTGAAATGTTTCATTAATTCAATTTCATTGAATTCGATTGCATTAATAATATGAGGCAACTAGCGCAATTACTCAATATTTATGAACAGGATCTATGAATAATATATTCAAAGGGTTCGTTAACCAACAACTTCTCCAAGTTTTCGCTACGAGAAATTACCAACGTAGATGCTTCTAATGGTCAGCAAAGGAAGTTAGTCGCTGGTGGACGTCTCTCATCCCTGTTGTCCAGCGCACGTGACTCACATTTACGTTCCGTTTCGCCTCGAAACACTAAACTCGAGACAGTTGCGGGTACCCCTGCGCTCCGCAACTATTACAAATTCTAATGCGATCTGTATAACCAAGCAAAAGGTTCTCGACGTTGAAATCGACTTCCTCCCAATTCCGGGACCGTGAATCCAATATCCTCGAGTAGATGTTTCCCCCGATAAGAATTTCATGAACCACAGAAAATCGGAAAAACGAAATTCCTGTTCAGCAAGTGTTACGCTAATATTATCAAAAAAACAATGTTAAAGAGTCGAAGAGTCTGCGGACATATAAAATATATGGCCTTGAAAATGGGATATAAAATAAGATTCGGCGATGCCGGGTATAAAATTTTACGGGACGCTTTTCGATCCCTAGGCAATGTATGCAGAATACTTCACTGGAAAACCACACCAACACCCGGCTTACGCGGCCCTGAGAGTTTTCCCTTCGCGCGTCTGAGAGTCGTAGTCGTCATCTTGGTCTCTCTCTTTCTCTTATCCCCTCCCCCTCTCATACCTGTAAATCATGCTAGGTGCTGGCAGGGACAGCCACTTTTCAGAAGTGTCTCTACATCAAGTCCCCGCGGCACAGCCGACGACGTCGACAACGGTACACTACGTCTCTCCTACTTTGCGACTCTCTGTTTCCTCTTCATAGTTCTCGCGGTTTTGCAGTGCATGGTAAGGCTCCACGTACATCCCCGCGGGGGAAATTCAACCTATGGCTTTTTTTTTTTCTTTAAAGAAGTCTATCGTATGAATGAGAAAAGCATAAGATATATTCTATAGTATCCTTCTCATTGTTTGATTTCGTTATAAAATGCACGTTCCACAATTTTTACGAACTGCAGGACGCTGAAGGGTTCTCTCGTGATTGTCATCAGACTAGAAACAACGGGTTGCTGCTTTGAACTCACAGGACACATTTCACCGACGACTTCATTCAATAGACTGCTCGTGAACTGAAGTACGGGCGAAGGGTAAGAACGCGCGAAATTCACTCTGGAGGGAGAGAATGAGTGACGCGAAATGCATTAGTGAAGTGCATTTCTTGAAAGCTGTTGCGCAAAATTTGTCGTCGTCTCGAGTAAGCAAATTCTGCGTGTAACTCTGCACTCTGCTATTAACCGTGCTTTCATATTGTTTTACATAACAGCAACATTATAAAATTAAATACGTGGAGCTAAGATTACTTAGCGAGTAATTTTGAACATTTCATCTGCGGGATATATTAGATTCTTTTTAACGATTTGAACACTACGTGCACACAAACACACAACAAACTGATAATTTCACACTAAACTCATAAGAAACCTCCTCCCTTTCAGTCGTGTATTAAAAATATTACCTTCAGTTATAATACTCTTATCACAACGGATTCGACCGTACAAAGTAATGATTATAATGATTCGTAGCGGTTGATTTACATATGCGTTTTATATTCACTTCCGTATATTGGCTGCAATTGGCGCGATAGTGTCGAACCCTCGATACTGCCGAGTTACCGGCGTTGAAATCAAATGGTATTATATATTAACACGATGCTCACGCACTGGCTATTGGTCATCGTACGCAGCCGGTACCGACGTACGCTCGGACGTTTAATTACCCTCGATAAATCACCGCAAAAGCGCCCACCGCGTTCGTTAGCTGTTATTTGATCGTAACGCGTATGCGTGTTGCTGCCGCTGTGCCTCTGGACCGCATGTCGATATTTTCCGCTTGGTTTTCATAAACAAGACAACCCCCATATACCGATACCCATTAACCCACACACCCCAGCATACTCAATTTATTTTTTTAATACCTTTTTTCGGGTAATTGTAATCACGTGCATTTACGATAAATGCATCGTTAGGAGAATATTTGCATTGTTGGCTTTCGTAAAGCTAACGTATTGATGTTATCGCGTTCGATGGATGTATGTCGAGAGATTTTGTACATCAATGAGTAAAACCGTTAGCGACGATCGCGCGTCAATCGATCCTTCGCATCGTTCGATTGGGAACTAACCCTTTTTGCGGGGCTACAATTAACGGATCTCCCAGCAGCGAATTGCTTCGTTGTTATCGCGAAACACGTCTGCGTAGGTATTTTCTCCGCTTCGCAGATAATCGAAAGGGCGTGGGTATAGCACGTCGTTTGATTTATTTTGTCTACTCGGCGAGAAAGTGCTTTCGTTTTCGTCCACTATGGGAGAGCTTCCCGTCACTCCGAACGGAGACAAGTAGTGAAATAACAGAAAGCAAACGTTTTACACGCCACTACTGTATCTATAATGAAAGCAAGAGCTAAATACATTGTGTTATTCTGCCATTTCGCGTTTCGTCACAAAAGCCCCTTGATTTGATGACATTCACTTGCGTCCTCTCTGTCTTTCTGTCGGTCTTTCTTACGCTCACATTCCCTTGCCACATTTACCCTGGGCATCTGGGACAATGGGAAGCGAACACTCTGTGCTCGAATCTCAAAGAATCATTTATTTCTCGGGGATACGGAAAGCTTGTGTCGCTTTTACTGGATGACATTTGCCGGAGCTTTGAAGAACCACTACTCTTATGTAAGATTGTTGAATTTGTCTCTTAGTCGATTAAATTGGGGCGTTACCAAAAAAAGAAAGTCAAAAGGAGAAACAGCTTTAGAACGAAACTTTTAACGAATCGAACATTGGTAGAAGTGAAAGCTGTATTCTTATAAACATAACAATTTTCGACTATCATCAATAGATTTAAATAGCCATTTTTGTATACAAAGGTAATACAGGATATATCTTATATGAAATTTTAATTTTTTACCACTCGCTTAATAGAAACGCAACGTCGAATTATCAACTGCAGTCCAGTAGATACAAAAATTTCTATTTCACACGACTATGATTATTGACTTCTACAGACTCATGCTATTAATTTTAACAATAGTTCTCGTTTTATAAAAAATAACAATCACGAAGACGAATTTTTTCGTCAAGCCTCTGCTACGATTGCTTCTTCTTTATTCGTTCTGCTCGATGAAGATTGGTAGACGCGTTGATCGGGACCACGTTCGTACACCCGGACTTAATTAAGCTCGGTGAATTAGTTTTTCTTCACTCGAGGATTGGTGCTGGACGGACGGCCAAAACGCGACGAACGTGATCCAGCTGCGTCGAGAATGAGAACATCCACGGAATTTCAAATCGACGAGAAAAGAATCGAGCGAGGGTTTCATACTATATATATTCCGACGAAAGAAAGAGTACCGAATCGTCCGGTTAGATTTTTCTCGCTCTTCGCTCTCTCATTTCGGTCTCTTCATTTTTCTCTTCAGAATAGCCGGGGGCCAACACCGAAACAGTCTCGGTATTTGCATTACAAAATATCCCAAGCGCCGTTTCGCTTGGCCATGGATTTTCTTTTCCTTTTGGGCTTTCATTAAATCCCCGGCTTCTCGAGCTTCATCCAAATCTTATATATACCTCACAGTGCCCCCTTTAGTTGATATCCTCTTCTCATCATGAATATGTTTCGAATCTCCCATTTCTGCCCTCTCTCAAAGGGTTGGTTTAAGTATTTTAATCTCGAAACTCGCCAGTAAGAAACGACCAGCACCATCAGTAATTAAGCGAACACACTACCACCGCGGAACTCAGAGTCAATGGAATTTACTGCGGATCGCAAATTAATTATATTCAAACTCTTTTACACGATCCGAGTAATCGGATATTCAGGCGGTGGCTTCGAGTACCGCCTCTTGTCAGATTGCTCGCACAATTTTCTATTGAATTAACATACCGAATGGAAATCTCCGATTCCTAAACTCGTTTTATCTACTTAGATTGGCAAGAAGAGGAAAAAGAAACGATGATGTAGTTCTTGTCCTTTTTTTTTTTTCGCTTCTTATCTGGTCGTTTTATCCCTCATTGAAATAAAAATCCCAAGAAAATTGAGAAACGACCGACGCCCTCGCAAGGGAACGCAAAGGCTGTTGCTGGGCCATCGGTGAGTTATGAACTTTGCGTGTTTGGGGCGCTCCGTCCAGCCAACGATTCTCGCGTTATTTCACCAGCAGTTTTTCTTGCACGACGATCCTCTCTACAGGCTTTTGCTGTGAATGTCCGAAGCGAACATTTATGTGAGAGCAACGTAATCTGGCGTCGGAGTTTCTACACGCAGCAGCTCGTCTGCCCTTACTGTATATTCGTACCAATAGTGCATATATATGTCCTATCTAACTGTACGTTCTCTTTTGGGAAAATCGGCTTTCACACGTCGCCGAACTCACCCCTCTTCTTTTAGCAGCTACAGGGGTCAAAACGAAAAACGATTGAGACCTCTCTTTTCGTGGAGCAATCGCGTCCCGGTAATATAGGGGATTTTGAGTACAGTTCGTCGAACAATAGAGACGTATTCGTGAACGCTTTGTTTCGCGAAAGCCAATTATTTTATCAGACTGCTTGTCTGAGCGGCGCGTTTTCTCTTCACTCGATTATTTTGACTTTTTCAGAGAGTTAACGCGCATGCTGTACTTTGAGTAGCCGCTGGTTTTCAAATTACATGAATGGTTATCGTGCAAGTGCAGAATATCGGATATTGTGATCATTATTTAAAGGCAGTACGAGCGTACTTGAATTAGTCTGAAATCAGGGTAATAATAAGAACCAGATCCCTGTATGACTAAATGAACCCCTAACGTGATCAGGGTTCGGCTTGAAGCCGACCAGAAAATCGCAGTGCGGCAATTCATAAAGACGTAACTTTTCACTGGTCAGAGATTGTACGAAAAGAGCTTCCGTCAGACGAAGTCAAGAAACACCGAGCAAAATACTAAATTCCACAAAATTGCACTTTCATTTCGGTTTTAAAATTAAACGCTGAGATATAATTGACATCAAGCGCATCAATCAAAATCTACATAGACGATGGATTTAGGTTGACTAACATATAACATACTATTATTCTCGAAATTTATGTGTACGAGCGTCCCAGTTAGGTGGACATTTTCGTAGACTTTCTTGGTAGATATATCGCCACTTTACATAGACGAACTTTATTTTTTTTACACGTGTACTTTAATCTAGTCGTATATATAGCTCGAAGGCATGATCTCCTTCAATGATCTCCTCGTATAAAGAGGACTATCGCACAATGGTTATGCTTGGTCGCGAAATGAGATTGATCCCTGTGACACCTAGATCTCTCCTCTAGTACTACTGCACAGAACCAAGCTCTCATCTCATCCCATTGAAAACGCCTGGCTTATCTGTATGAATACATGCATCAATGTGATCCATACTGAAAGCTATGCAAGCTTTCCTCGCCTTGACACTGTGAATAGGATATTACGCTCTCGAGGATTTCCTCGAGAGATCCGTTCGTCTTGGCGAGAAATCCGTTAAACGAGGAGAGCACACGAGTCCCCGGTGTCTCTTCGTTCCTCTCCAAGCTATACACACAAAATATAGATACTGAAGTACGTCGAGACGGTCACCACCAAGACTCTGGTCCGACAGCTACTTGGACCACCGCTTCTCTTGGTGTCCGGTATCTAAGAAAAGAAATAAAAGTACGAAAAGAACCTTTTCTGTTTCTCCCTCCTGTTGATTCTTGGTCCTAGCCACACAAGTTCCACCACGGAAAGACCTCTCATTCTCACCTGAGGCTATCCTTGGTACTCATTCTTAAATGCTATTAGGAATGATACTTTGTACACAGAAGCGTCAGAGGAGTTACGTAAATATGTGGTGGTGCGCGCACCTGTGTCTTAATTAAAGTTAGTTGAATGATATAGCGAAGCACGCGGTGCCCTCCGTGGCTTGCCAATCGTCGGAGAGGTTCCCCATGGGTGCAATTTAACTCCTCTACCTTCGCCATTTCACCACTACCATTACTGGAACACTATGCAAGTGGCATACAGTTTGTCTCGTATTCTCAGTTCGAACAATCCACCATCCACCGAAATGTAAGAGTAGTCGCTTCTTGCCTCTCTAGCACGTCAGTTCGTTTTGCCAGAAGGGTGAATATTGTGAAATGAACAGACGAATAATGCTAATTCCATCAACGTCCCTACCTTTCACATTAATCTTATTGGGTAACATTACCCTTGAATATCATTTTACTTCTACTTATAGCTAGTCACTTATCTCTGATGCCCACCAATTGGCTTACTCGAATTCTATGCCAGACTGTCTTCGCTGTGATTTCAATGAATTTCAAACATTTAAACCAGCGAATGATCATTGGCCGATTGGTGTTCACAAGGTGCGACTGATTTGTCAAAGAAACGAGCTGCGCTGCTCTCCCCTATCTATGGAATCAGAGTTGATAATACAGTAGTACTTTCTTTCGCTTTGATCCGCCTTATTCTATTTGGATCTCGGATCAACCGAGGACGCCCTTTGTGTGTTATTCCGAGCGCCTGAATTATCAGGGAGACGAAGTTCTACAAGGACCATCCCCTTTAAGTCATGGACAGGACCTTCGCGAGTCCACATCAGCCTGTTGGGTGCTTGCTTGGGTCTTTATCATGTAAAGCAGCCCCTATTGCCTTTTGTCCTTCATGGACAAGCAGCTGTTGGAAAAAAAAAGTTCTGACAAGAGATGGGCTGTATTGACAGGAGTTTCACTTCCCTCGAGAAACCTATTCGATATTTATTCGCATTAAGATTCACGGTTTCACGTTTCTTCTAGGGATTTCACTGACCTACAGGAGTCTTGATTTTATTTCCGACACCAGGGATTGCCGGTCCCACAATATATAATTGATGTGTAAAAAATCGTAATAGAATATTTCAAAGAAATATTTATTTGAAATACAATTGTTATTCGAACAATCAATTAAAATCAATATTTTCGAAGTTTAACCGAAAATTACTATAATTCATATTTCGAAAAATCAATATTTTCAACCCTTCGAAGCATACATTTTTCCTTACATATATTGAACTTGAATTTTTTTACTCCTCTGATTTTGGGGTTGTTCAATACGAATTCGAGCTCAAGATTAAAAAAAAAATGGCCGAATGCAAAAGTATTAACTGGACTCTTACATACTATATTGTATCGAATAATACCATGATTAACAAAAAAATTATCAGTTGCAGAGTAATTAAGCAAATTGTATTTGAAACATTTTTATTCTCTTCTTTAAATGCTATTATGTCGTGTATTGATTGATTCGAACCTAGAGCAATACTCGAAGTATTATCTGAGCTCATAGACACTTACTATGATGTACTTATTCTTCGAACGATCTTTCTATTATCTCCAGCAGCAATATTTTAGTCTCGAGTGTTCGGAGGAAAAAAAAATGACGTTAGACCCAGAGCAGGATGAGAATAAGCTCGAATCGTGCCGCTTGTGTCCCGCAACTTTTGCCCGCACCATCGATGTTACAGATGGGCCATATAAACGCGCAAGAGTCGTTTAGAGGTTGATGCCTCGACGGAAGATCCCGGTTTACCCGTAGCGGTGCTGCTGATGCTGCCATTAGACTCCAGGTGTCGGGTATCTCACCCCTCAGCTGCCGTTATCCTCTGGCTCGGTCTCGCCCTCCTCAACACACCGACACCATCCCGCGGCATCAGACTATCACACTCAGGATCATGTCTCGTACGGTCGTGAACGACCGGTGTACGACAATCTTTCGTTTCGTAGCCACTTGGCCCTCAATCCACCCCTGCTCGATATCCTTAAGTAAATTAAACAATCATCTACCCTCGTATCAATTACCCCAAGGTATATTCATCCACGAAGGACACGATAAGTTATCGATTTAGCTTATCGACTTAATATATTAATCTCGGCACTAAACGCTTAGACGTTAATGTCAAAAACGAACAGTCTTCATTTTAACAAAAAGGACTTCTCAATATTTTGCACTTTATTTGAAGGGGAGGTTAAAGCAGTATTGTTTGGATTTCTGTGTTACTTAGCCATAAGGATTATTGGTTCGATTCCTGGCAGACTGGAGGGTTTCATCTGATCTTAAGGAGGTTGGAGAACTTTAAACTCGTCAAATCAGTACTGGTTTCAACTGATTTATCGGACAAAATAACTTGTGACAAAATATTTTAGAACAAAAATATCTTGCGCCATAAGAACTTAAAATTATTCACCACATGAAAAATACACAAATATCAATGGGAAGTGGAATAGTCCAGTCGAATTTTGGATGAAATACACTATCTAGTATAAGTGAATAAAATATTCATTAGGATCGCGTCAATGTTGATATTAGCCTCCAGAATTCCCTTAAATAATCCAATTTTAATGAAGACTAGACGTAGCATTTCCCAAGAACCAAATAAATTTAGTTCATCGGACATCTTCACACTTCTTGCCGTGTCAAACCTTTCCGGTAGATGAGCACGACGGGAAAATTATGACCCGTTTTACGAACGCATCAGGGTATGCGCGACGGAGAATTTGATGACTGAGTTTCCACGTCCACCCCAAAGGATGAGGTCGTAGATCTTATCAGGTCGTGATGCTCTCGCGTGCTGCCGAGCTCTGCGCTTCCGTCTACTCTTCAACATCTTGAGCCACAGGTATATATCAAGTTCCTCAAGCTGCTCTGTTATACAGGCTACACATACCAGTTCTGTGAGCACGAGGGCGAATCGATACTTGAAAGACACGTTGGTGTGTAACCCTTTGCCCTATCTGATCGCTTGTACGTCTTCCTGTTATGCACTCCGAGGATTACGAACACTTTCCACGTCTTCGGGGGAAGCTGTTTCTCTCAACACGACTCTCTCACGGCGATGTTTCAAACGCCTAGAAATTTTCGTCGTCTAGTCATAAGCGACTTATAACGTGAAATTAATTTTGCACCCAGTTCAAATTTTAGACAAGAATCTTTATTTGTAATATTGATATCTCGATAGATGAAAAAAAGTGTTTATGAGGCAAAAATACAGCTTCGTTTTTAGACCATCTGTCTTCACTATTTCCAACTGCTTACAGCTGAGCTCAAATTTTTGCATGGCGAAAACTCATTTTTACTTTTGCATCACATCCGGAGTATGCAAAAGAAAAAGTATTGCGGTCCAAATAAATGTCGGCTTCTAGAATTTTATGGAAACAGTTTTGTTCAAGATGCTTTTTTATTCAAATGGTTACCATCCTAAGTTTTTTTCTATCCACGATCCATTCTTTACTCCGAAAGCAGAAACAAAATGAAACGCATCAGTTACCATTGATAAAAAATAATAAATAAACGATCAGAGATCCCCTCGCCGCGATCTGACCATTTGTCCTTCGAGATAATTAATAATAACTTTCGCGTAGAATCCGTTAGACAGGTGTCGGAATCGTTCGAGGCCACAAATAAATAGAAATGGACAGTGTGTGCTCGGTCCACGTCAGACCAGGGTGAGCACAATGAAAATATATATGGCGCTCCGAACGTAAAAGGTACAATCTTTTTTCCTTTCTCTTTTTCTTTGCTGCGTTACTTTCTTTTTCTTCAGCTCCGCTACCGCTCGCTACGTCTACGTTTGGTGGAATGCCCTCAGGTCATTTTCTCGTTCGAGACCGCCCGCTCTATTTCTTGTATACCGTCGAAACACTTTGACCTCCGCCAGGCTCTTCTCCTCCAACATCTCAGTAAATACAACGACGCAGCAATGAATCTTTCCTCTCGAAAGCTTCAAAAACAGGGGATTGTTACATATTGGCTCGCCTTTTGGGAGAGTATGTCAACAAACAGATGAATAGAGTAGACGATTTTTCAATATCGAATTGAATTTGATTGAGTGCATTGAAAAGTGAGAAATTTAATCGACATTACAAAAGTATGCGGAGCATATGATTTTGTGATTGATATCCTTAAAGAAAGAAACCAATCATACTTATTGGCATCCTTTTGTCCTTCTTTCGCTCGAATTAGATTCAGCAAGCAATTCATAATACTTCATTATAACTGCACTCAGGTAGATTAAAATATTCACATCCACCTCTCTTTTGGCGGAGTATTGATTAGTTAGTTATTAGTAAACATTTATGAATTTAGCTGTTGTTTACACTGAGAAAAGGAATTGTTAATGTAATAAATAAATGATTGACATTGAAGATAAACGTTTGATATTTATTTTGCACATTTTTTAAACATTTTTTTTCTTGGGATCATCACCGAGCAAAACACAGTACAATTTATTACTTGTTTCCGTAAAAACAAGTTGCTTTTACAATAAAACTGTTAGTATTGGAAGTTAATTGTAGGAGAAAATTACATTAATGCCAAAAAAAAAATAGCAATATTCGCTCCAATGATTATATTCCGTACGTATGCACACATCTGCAGAATCATTGGAGGTTTTGTGCGTAACAGATTTACGAATATGATGCGTATTCGCATGACATCTGATGGATGTGTTTTTTCGCTGGTTGGACCATAACGCCACAGCCATAATCCCTGTAATCGCAATGTTCCAATCTGTAGTTACACTTCTCCTCGTGTGTTTCCTTCCTGCAGGCTCTGGGCATGACCTGACAACCTTGCTCGGCCCACATACAAGGTAACCTCTCGTCAGGATCTTGTTCCGGTTCCGGGCATTGATCGTAATCATCTTCGTCGGTGCGGTAGTTACATTTTTGCTCGTGGGTGTTTTTCCTTCTTCTAGGCATTCTAACCTGGCATCCGTGTCTACTGAATCTACAATCGACGAGCTCATTCGGATCACCGTATCGATTATCCTGATCGTAATAATCCTCGTCGGTGTGATAATTGCACTTCCCCTCATGTATATTCTTCCGTCTTCTCGGCATTCTCACCATACATCCGTATTTTCGGAATCTACACTCCACGAGTTCATTCGGATCACCATCCTCAAAGGACAACTGATTAAAGCCGTCTTCAATTCCTTGAATGCTCTCCAGTCTGTCCTTGTAAATACACGTCTCCTCGTGGATTCTCTTACGCCACTCGGGCAGTCTCACGTTACAACCCACGAATTGGTACCGACAATCCAGCAGAGTTCCCTCATCGTAACTGAGATCAGTTGGCAATTGTTCCTCTTCCAGATTAGGACGAAATTGGCATCTGGACTCGTGAATCTGACGCAGGTGCTCCGGGAATCTGGCCTCACAACCCGCGTGACAGAATCCACAGTGCTTGAGCTCCTGATCTTCAGTTGGAGTCGGTGGAGCCCAATTGTATCTTTCTTGGTCGATGAATGGCGCAGTTGGCATGTTTCTAAATAAAAATGTCGTGACACTCTTAACGTAATATTTAAATTGATTTTTAACAGAGAAAATATTCTATTATATTTTCCAATTATTAGCTAAACTTCTAAATGAGCGTGAATTAAAAATAAAAATTATGTTTCATCAACTTTCTTACCCTGACGAATATTGAGGTGGATAAGGATGCGGCATGTAATGCATCGGTGGAGGCATATGATATCTCTCATTATTCACAGGTTCAGAAACGAGGTCTAAAGGCGATTTGCAAGTAGGACATGCGTAGTAATAAGGCTTGCAACGGTGACACACCGTGTGTCCATTGGCGCACGAGTATTTAGAAGATAGGCCCATTGCCATCATGCAAATTGGGCAGATGTCTTCATTCTTGAACTTTTCGTGAAGACTTGGATACAGTCCTTCCATGATCTAAGGAAATATTATTAAAAAATTACATAGAAAAGTATTGTCGCAGCATAGATATTGTATTTTCGTCGTAAAATGCTTATCAAAAGGCTTGCTTTGTTATCGCTCTGATACCAATTATCCGGTATGATTATTCCGGGTAATCCCAGATATTAAAAACTGCGGTCGATTATATAATTATATTTGTATCATCAAGAAAAATGAACATATTTAAGTCGTGTAAAAATGTTAACACATATAAATTATATTGTTTCTAATAATTAATGCATTTTAAGTACAATTTGCATGAGCAAAAAGTATTTCTGCATATTTTATTAATGTGATGCTGTATAAAAATATAAAATGTGCTTAGAATAAGTACGAATGATTTTAGAGTCAAACTTACTGTTGATTGATTTTCTGCAATTTATCTGTCACTACCTGTGATGCACTGAAAAAATGATGTTACTTTTGAAAAGATATTACTTGGGAGGAAAAAAAAATTGCTCACGGTGTCACGTACACAGTTGGAATTCGTTCTGACGAGGCTCTCGAGTCATCTACGAAATGTCACCGAAACGTTATCTCGCCGAAGACTGATAGCGCCCAGCTCGAGTCTATCTGATAAAATGTCTGTTCTTGTGATCGAGCTGTTTGTACAGTCGTCGTAAAGTCGACGGTGAAGCTGATTTTAGCAGAGCCTACGTATAGTCATGTTTGTACGAAAACGAAGTAGAAAAAAAAAAACGTATATTGTTATGCTCGTCTCGTTTCGGATGACGACCACATATACACATGGATATCGAAATAAAACGATTTTGTGGTGAGCCACAAGGTACAAGCACATTCTTTTTGTCCTGATAAAATTCAACGTGTAGTCTATAACACGTGTTATCGCTTTGTTAGTGATTAACAATATTAATTACGAATTCAACGTGAATGCCCATGCACAACGTTTCGTGGCGAGTGTGTATGGCTGGCGGTATCGTATTCACGGCATAGCGAGTGATTTGCTCGTTATCTCGGTGTCGAATTATAACACGCTATAGGATCATCGGTCCTACCTTTGCAACGTAACGTAATGCCTCAAATTAAATCATCAAATGGGATCGTTAATCAACTGACAGTCAATTGCGACTAAAGGCTTCATTTTTCGAGTTTTCATAATAATGAAATTAAACAACAAATATTCAGACCGGAAGGATAATTTAAGCAATTTTTTTCAGTTGTTAGCAATTAAAGGAAAATTTCGTGCATTTTTGTGTGAAATTTATAATTGGACTTTGATAATAAATGCAGATTACCAAATGTTACACATTTTTTTTTTATGAATTGCTTGTATGTTTGCAATTAATTTCTATCACTGAGCTAATGACAGATATGAGTGAATCACCCTACTCGAAAACACGATACGGAGCCACGTATTTTTCAAACGATACATACTTTACTTTGGCCACAAGAAACCGAATATCTTCCTCGAAACTGCATGAAATTGTACACCGGCCAAAATGCATGATGACCCTCCGACCCTGGCTAACACGTTTCAATCCTGCCAGAGAATGTCACATCAAAGATCTCCATCCCAAGCCCCTCCCCTCTGATAGTATACTCACGCAGCAGCCTAACATCCGACGACCATAAGTCACTTATGCAAATCCTCTGGCGGTCAGCCCACGGAAACGCGAAACTCGAGCGTAATGTTTTACCCACTGCACGCTGTGGTTCAACCGCTCCGCCCGGTTCACACAAATTGATTTTAATATTCAACATACTAGACTCCAGGTTTTCACACGGCACCGACGAAATATTGTTCACTATAAATCTGTAAAATAATGATATTGCTATAGTTGCATCGGTGAACATTAACGTATATCAAAATGTATCGAACAAAATTGAATAAAAACGAGCTGAAAGCTGGAAGCGATTTTGTTTTTGCAGACAAAAGGAAAAATAGAATTATTGAAAAATACAAGCTGAAATTATATCTTTTATTTAATTAATATAAATTGATATGGTGTCAATATGAGACTAAATCGATGATAGTATCAATGGCCGATATTTAATAGTTTTGGCCGAATGACACCTTAGCTGTATGGAGCTACGAAATTTAGATTTTCAGAAAATGTTTACTCGGGTCGGTCGTGGACCCTGGAAAAACGGAGACGTCATTGCAAAAACGCTGCGCAGCCACCATTTTGAAATTGATCGCTTCAAAAAAATTATTGTATACAGTCACTGATATGTATGATAAACACCCTTTTTGTAATCTCGATTTATTTTGTAGTTTATCTTAAAAAAAAATCCGCAAAAAAGCCTATTTTTTATTATTATTATTTTTTTTTTTTTTATTTTATGGGAGACTCTTTGTATTATATTAAAGAACGAGATTCTCAATGCTCGTCAGATTCGTGAAACTTCGGCCAAAATGTCCCACTTCCCGTGGAATTATTTGCAATTAATTTTTAATAAATAGTAAGATAAATAAAAATCTTAATTTAAAGATAGAGATTTATGAAACAGTTGCCCATTTACAGATATAAATTCTAATTCGGTAAATCGGTTTTTTTTTTTTTATATTAACGAATGAGTTGACGGTGTATAGCAATTACCTAAAGAGTCTAAGATTTTCTTTGGTTGGCTTCGCTCTTTGATCGCTTCAAAGGTGTCACCCTCGGCTCGAGGTCACTGGCGAACTGTCATATCCACTAACAGTTCGTGCACGAGCTCTATACGTAATAAAAGTAGGCTCGCTGCATCGAGCCTACTTTCTATCGATCTTATTTTAACTTCACTAGTATATTTTTTTAACTTCGCTTTAACTATATTTTTCCATTGAATACACAGAATTTAGTGTTTATCAACGATTGTACCTCTTCGAAACTTCAGAGATGTTGGAAGGTGCGAAAAATTAAAAAAAAAAAAACGCATTCTCGAACTATCAATCTTATTTTTTAACGACAATATTATTCTTTTGAAATGGGCAGGACATTTACGATTGAAATATTGTAGAAAAAAAATAGTTTGTTCAATTTTTTGCACCTATCAATAGATCTTAAGCTATGAAGAGGTAGAAATAAAAATCAAAAAATCTGTGTAATTCAATATTCAAATTAATTAAAAATAAAAATAAATTGGCCGAAAATTATGTTCAGTTCAGCGAATACATCATACACGTTTCAGCATTATCATGCACAACCGAGAGGGGAATTTGCCTCGAGGCAAAGCCGTATGAGTACAGAGCGTGGGTGGTGAGCAAGAAGTTCAAGAGGATCCTGGACGGCAACCACACGAAATTCCTTTAAGCAGAAGAACGTACGCGAATTTCCAGGACCAACATATACATTATAACAGTGTGTCGAGAGTTCCTGAGGCCGCGTGTGGGTTGGTCACGAATTTATGGGCCAGTCAGGCGTAATGGTAGATAAAAACTTGGTAGATTATTGAATGTTACAAAGGCTTCGAGATATATAGTCTAATCCTCGAAGCGTTTGCTCGATCGGAAGGGAGTTTGCCGTGTAAGAAAAATAAGATAGAAAGGGGTAAAAGTTGCGAAGGTTACTCGTTAAAGTAGATTACGGGGATGCTGTTGTCGCGGGAGAACCGTTAGTGCCCGGAAGAGACCGAATGGAGGGAAAAGAGTTTCCGATAATCAATCAAGAGAGACCAAGCCGGATAAGCAGTTTTGCTGTACTGTCGGTGCACATGCATCTAATCTTCTGTCCTCGATGTTTCGTTAATCACAGCAGTTTCTGCTGCTCCTACAATGTTCGCAAAATAAATTCCTTGTCAGAATATGTGAATGTTTATATTTTGGTTTTAGATAATGCAACTTGTTACATATGAGACGTTCTCCGGGCGACTCTCTTTACCCTCAAGTCTGTTTCATAATTGGACATATAGTAGTAAAAATACTCTCTCTTTTTAAAAACAAAAATATGTCAGTATTGGTCATCAATCTTTCGTCGTATCGTATTATTGATAAATAAGAATTTGGCGAGATGAACGAATATTTATTCAATATAAACAGCTCTTTTCTGCGTGTAGTTCAATCTCATTATCGTTCGATGAAGAGTTCCGTAGCATAATTATCAATAACTGAATTATTAATAAAGTGTACCAAAGACAAGAGGCTGTCGATGGTACGACAGCTATTTTTAATATTTCCTCCCCAAGGTAAACGACGAGCTTCTCAACTATCTGCTACCCAGATTTTAAAAAATCACATGAGTCTTATTTCATATCATGCAATTCCTTCCACTGTCTCAATTTTATATAATTTACAGATCTCTAAAAGCATGACCAATCGCATAAATTCCATAGAAAACAAAAAGTAATCACGTCTTCCTGCTTCGAAATGTCGAGAAATATTCTCGAGTTCTCGAGGCGCAAAGATTCTATCGGTATGTTCTGCCTGATCGATGAGAATTCGGTGAGAACAGTGATAAGCTGGTGGAAATACGCGCTACAATAGTTCAAGTACGGGTGCGTGATTGATTCCAATTTATTGGTTATTTCCTCGAGTGTAGTGATCGATCTGATGGACGCACGTGTGAATCCCGTGGAATCGTTGAAGAGGTTTCACGTCCAAATCCGAGAAAAGTCTCTCTGGCAGAGCCCACACCACTAGTTGAATCGACCGAAATCCTTTTTCGGTTTACGTATATATCGTGTGTCAAGAGCGTGAATATAAGACCAGGAATATAAAGGGGCTCTATAAGAATTTTAGCTCATGCACACCCCTGTATAGCTCGCCAAGCGGAGTCTGAAAGACATAAGGGTGAGAGAGAGAGAGAGAGAGGAATGTACGCGAGGTACGGCAATATGTCGCATAATTTGGTCATAACTCAAATGCTTTCAGGCGTGAGCTATTCGCGAACCGCGAATGCGAAACAAGAGCTTCGAAAACGCTCGTCTTAAACTGGGCCTCTGAAAATCAGTGTAAAGCATAAACGGACAATCTTCCTAGACTCGGAACAATGTATTTGGAATGCTGTTTTAGGTCTCCCCAACAGGAAAAAAAGAAAGTAACACCGAGGCGAGAATCACCCCTTGGGATTGAAAGCATCGAATTTGTATATCGAATTCGTATGAAGCCTATCGCCAAGTCCATTCGGATATACGGCTGCTGAGGGTGAAGCTTGTTGGAGGGTTGGAATAGTACTGGGATTTTTTTCTTTCGTTTTTCCGAATGTTTCTAACACGTCTGGCCTGGTAAAGGTCCAGAAAGCAGATCTTTGGAAGATTTCGCGTGCTCGTGTCTTCGGAAGTAACGAGAATGTACACTTGTTATGTCTTATATGTTGAAAAAGACGATGGGTTGTATATACTTTGTATACACTCGGCGTGGAAGTTTTCCTTGCTGTACATGAGAGCTGTAAGCGTCGACGGGTCGGACGACGACGACGACGACAACGACGAAGTTGACTACTACCTACCTAGACGGTATTATCATACGCTCTTGAATACAAAGGGCTTCGCTCTTGCGCGACGTTGGAGACGACGTTGCGCTTCAACGTCGTCGCGGGGCAAAGTTGTTTCTTAAAGAGAACGGGGGAGAAAAAAATAAAATAAAAGCCTCGTGAACCCCGTGGTTTGCTGGTAATCCCAGCACCCGCGTATACTCCCCAAGGTTGGACTGGCTAATTTTCTCATGAAACTTTTCAGGCCTCTTATATTGCTGCGGGTTGAAGTTCCTCGCCGCGAGGAAATAGTTTTCAGCGACGAATATTACTAACGGATTGAAATTCATAGAAGTTCATACAGAGTCCAACAGTTAGGAAAAGTGTATGATAGGATCAATTGTCGGTTGATTTCACTGTGGAAATGGTTCGTTTCATAAGTTGCCACATAATTCTATAAGTATTGAATATAACGTATAAAATATATGGAACGTCGTCAAGTTTTCCATACAAATCTTTGAGAATGTTTTAAAGTTAAATGGGAACAGTTCTATTCGTCTTTACAAATTTTCATAAAACACTTAATTATTCTAAGTGAAGTTTTTAATTCAACAGAAAAAAATGATACTATCAACTATTAATCCTTTGCTACAAAAAAAGGAAAAAAAAATCAGTGACTGATTGTATCGAGTCTACTTTTAACAGCCTGGATTTTCAGCAGCGAAATATTACTATGCTTCAATGGGCTTTAAGAGTGTAGGTTGAAAAATGCAATTTTGTCACTTGTTTTCTAAATATTCCTTTAATCATTTTCGATTGTGACGCACAAACGTTGTGTCTTTTGTGTTATTATCTACCGGTGAGATTCTCAATTGCACGAGGAAATTGCAATCAGCCTCCTCAATCAATCCCACCCACGCGACATATACCAGACCGTTAGTCAGCTACTGAAGCTCCCAATTACGCGGTGTGTCGCTCGCTCGATGCGCCCGAATTGTTGTGACTTTGCTTGTTACCGGGACACAAACTATATATACAGCGTTCCAGTGCTCTGCACTATCGTCAGCAATACTAACGGCTCAGATGTTAGCTACTACTGACAGTGGTTGTGCACAGTAACGGGATGCTTCCCAAAGTCAAAGGATGTGTCGAAACTATCTGCCGAAATTTCAACGACCCAATTAACTCTCAACCGATGAGCTACATTCTTATTGTCATAGATACGACTTTATAAACGCTTACGTGGCGCCATTCCAGAGAGACTTTTGCAAGAGCTTGCAGTGATTTTGTCATGAAACGTTAAGTTTTATGGGATTCAACGAACTTGCCTCCAGCATAACGCTGGTGCGACCGACGGTCCAATTTAAGGGGAAAAAATATGCAGTGCTTCAAACGGTTCGTACGTCGTAGGTCGTAAAACTTGGAATCTCAAAAGTGATGGAACGCTACAGTGCCTGCAGAAAACGGTCGGAAGTACTTACAAACGCCGTGAAACCATTCTATCAAATTTGTTCGATAAACTCTTTTTTTTTTATTTAAGTAGGAAACTTGGGCATAAAAAATGAGCGGACAATAATCTTCATAGAAAATATTTGAAATGTTATGCTCTTAAACTCAGTAGAAATTCTAAAGATTGTAGATAAATAAAGAATAAGAATAAAAATATATTCCAAAAACTCTCTAACCAGAAAAAAAAAAAATTGTCATAATAACAGCATCTCAAAAGACTTTTGAAATCCAAAAAAACTTGTGTCCTTGAGTTATTTACGTACAAGTTTTCGGACCAGTTAAAAAAAGAAAGGTGTATTTCCCGATAACACCAGCGACCACTTAACGCTAAATATTAAAGGGTGCGAGTGAGAGCTTTTTCCCGCTCAGCTCTCGAAGCTATTTGTGGCGGTGGCCGTTAAGGGCGCGTCGATCGACGAAGAAGGGAAGGGTGAGAGTGAGAGTACGACGAGGAGGCGCGCGAACTCACGCAATCGATTGCGATATATCGCAGTGCCCAGAGCAGCAGCACCAGCGGGTGTCCCCTCGCTCCATCTCCTCCCCCCTCGGATTGCCAGAGTGGCAAGGGTAGCAAGGGTGGCAGCTTGCAAGAAGCGCTTGCGCCCCATCGGCCTTGCTACCATTGGTTGGCGATGATGTCATGCAGTCTCCCCTAGCTCTGCGATATCATCTGCGGGCTTTTCTGCAGTCGACACCGACCACTCGAGCGGCGCAGCAGCCGCTACGTTCACCCGGACAAAATTTACACACCTGTGCTTACATACTACGAGTATAAGACTATTGCTTCCGTACTTGTGTGCTTTTCCCGAAGGAGCCTCGTCTCGTCAACCGGCTTCCGTCAACATCCGGGTACGCCTAAAACAGAGCGAATGTGAACACACACATCAACCGGTGAGTCCACCGAGCGAAAGCTTCACTTCTCTCGGTTATAGAAATTCGAGAAGCCCAGATATTTCATTCGCCCGTTATAACTCTCGGGTACACTCGCGAAAACGACGTCTCCCTTCAACATCTTCATTATTATCCCTTTAAATGTGTCATGTAGCGCAAAAACAACAACAACAACAACAAAAAACCGGCTATTTTAGTTCAATGCCCTCTGACATGTAAAATAAACATTGAAGCCTTCGCTGAGTCACTCGTGTATGTCTCTTACTGAGTACACGTGCGTGGGGTCATTGTGTCATGCTCCTCCTCGTCCTTTCACGAGTGTTATGTCTAGTGCTGTTATATATACATACGAACATCCAACAGCCACACGTCTGTTCGTTAACCTTGAGGCTGAATTATTAATTCCAGAACATAAGGTAGAGAATAGGTACACATGTGCGGAGCAGTACTCGAAGTGCCTCGTTATAATTTAACTTTAACGATGTAACGACGAGACGGACACGTATATGTCTTTTTTTTCTCGTCTTTTTATATGCTTTGCATGTTTTTCTTTAGTGAAAGGTGTCAAGCCTTGATCAAAATAACATATGTAAGAGTTGTTACTTCGAAGTGTGCAATTCGATGCACGGTAATTCGTTTTAATAAAACATTGTGTTATTACAAATTTTTATGTAAGACCTATTATCTTTTAATACATTTTTTTAAGTGCATCAGGGTGAATGTGCAAGTAAATAAACCATCAGCAGCGAATAAATGAATGAATGTCAGCTTTGTGACAATTTCTAATGATCAATATTGGTATTACGTCTATTTTCTTGCTATCTGTCGAGATTGTTTTTGTCACAGAAGTCTAATTTCGATTATATGCATAGCTTAAATTGGCCCTGTTCCTTCACCACTGTTTTTGAATTCTTTGACTGGTTTATTTTTATACTTTGGAACAAAAGTACTTTATATTTGTAATTCTACATGATTCCCATTCTGGTGGTTGGCTAAAATGATTGCATGCTGATGTGTCCCCTTATCAAGATCAATTCCCATGGCCAAATTATTTTACGGTGTGAATAAGAGACTGAAATAGTTTTGGGGGTAACGATGTCATTCACTGTTATCTTACGATCATTTCAGTTAGGAATCAACGGTCGATTAGGCCAAAATGACGAGAAACTACTCGCACAGATGTCTGCATGTGATTAGGGCTGCTTTTCGTTATTGTGTCCGTCTCCTCTAGCTATTTATGAAAACCGTAAGCAGCTCATAAGGCCTGTTACGGCTTTGGTAATTACGGCGTGTCGAGAGGAACATATAGTGAGTGTTCTCTGGTATAAAAAAGTCGGTTGTTTTGGCTTGTTGTTAATATGTGGAACAACGATCTCAGTGGCTTCGGCCTTGGGCCAGAGATACATACACGTCGTCTCGAGCGCTCACATACAAATATAGCATACATTGCCCGGAGGCCACATTTCCCGGCTTTTATGCACTTGCACCTTATACCGAAATGAGAGTGGATGCTCTGGAGCCGTAACCACCACGTTTCCAGCTATATGCTTTTTTGTTGTGTATATCCCACGCCGGAGAGCCCCCAGTCAGCGCTGCTTGACGAAACTTTGCTCGTTTTCTCCCTCGCGGTCGACCAAAGTGGGTGGCCTCGTTTGTTAAGTGACGTCGGTCAGAATGCGACATGTATATTGTGACCCCCAGGTTCGTACAGACCCATTCTTAACCATTGTTCGAGATTGCTGGACGAGACGACACTATCAGTGTACTGCAATAACGACTGTCGAAAGTACAGAGGCTATGAATAATATTTCAACACTCGGCAAGGGAAAAAAAAACTTTCTTTCTTTGGAAAACTTCATTTCGAATTAAATGTAAATTATAACGAAATGAAATAGAGTACGATATTACTTTGTTTTCATAACAACTATATTCTTTATGACAAATACATTGTCTGAAGATGAATAACTATTTTCCTCAGAATAATTATGTTGATTTCCTACATTTCAGATATATTTCCAACTTCACAGAAGCACCAAAAGACGCAAAATTTGCAGAGCTTATATTGACAAAGAAAAATAATGCAACTGTATGATTCAAGTACTCTGAACAGTAGCTCGCTCGTTTTCCACAGTACAGTACAAAAACTTTTCTCGTTTTAGACAAACTGGGTGATACGTATAATCGGTTGTTGTTGCCCCAGGTCGGGAGCTGTTAATCTACGGAAAACGCTCTTCCGGAAAGTATAACTTCTCCACATCGATTTTGCTTAATGTTGTTGACATTTTCATCGCCGCGAAAAGTTTTCTCGTTTCCGAGCCAAGATAGATAAGAGATTTATGGATATTTCATCCTTCTCCGTCTTTAATCCTGCAACAAACTCCGTCTTGGCATTCATGATTCGTTTTGTTGGTAGAGTATAACTCTCGAGCTCGAGGATACAGAGCAGATTATGTTTGTAAATGAGTCGCCTCCTGTCACCCCCCGGCCGTTTTACATTTATGACCTCGAGCAGCGGTTGTTGCGTTACACGACCTGCGTCTCTGCATAATGCAGTGAGAATTAATTGCTTCTCGCAAATAAAAGCGAGAGAGAGAGAGAGAGAGACCACATCGTCCACTCGTCACCCCCACGTCCCGTTATATATTTTCGTCAGATAAATTTCTTTTGACGTTGTTAAGGCGACCTTCGTGCCCCCTTCAGCTACTTTAACGCTTTTTCTCTATTCCGCACACTCTCTCGATTCTTCTCCCGCATTGTTTCTCACCACCCTCCGGGCAACCCCCGTTTTTGCACTCGCAGCCTCGTCGGCACTTTGCTCTCGATCGGAATAGCTCCATTTCACTCACTCCTCGACTCTGTCTGCTCTCCAGTTACTTTTAAAAGATTTCCTCGTTGTCACTCATCGGGCCTCTCAACCTCCCGGACTCATCCCCATTCACTTTCAATTCTCTTCGCTCTCTCTGTAGCAGTTACACCCTATACTTTCTCCCTTCCTAATCCTATTCGAGTGTTTATCGTTTTTCATCCCTCTCTTAATTCTCTTTAATAACATTCATTGAGCCAGTCGCCTGCTGCTCGAGACTCTGAGCCACTGTTATACTGGGACTACCCATTGTTGGGAACCACAAACGTTCAATGACAGTCATTTTTAGAGTTTTCGTTGTAAGGTAAATCGGATCATCGATATCCGCATCAAGATTTGTAAATCAAATAATTCAGAATTGTCGCTGGGAGGTAATTTCAGGTGGAAGACGGCCAGTAAAGTGATAAATATGTCTCAAATGTTTTGTCTATTTATTGTTGGCATCGAACACTTGATACTTTCAAGATGGGAATCTAGTGTAACAGATTAAAAATCTATTGCTCTTTTTTCTGCAAGGCTTAAAGCGTGTTGCTTTTACTTTTATTTTATTTTGGGCATACACGTGATTTATCCAAAGATTGCAACCACTCGTAATTCCACCGGTATGTCCATCTCACCTTGGACTGCCCCATACAACTTCGTCGAATGTCGTTCTCGCACTCGGCTCTATTTACGAGCACTAAATTCGCCCTACTTATTCTCTCGGACCCTCCAAGACTTTCCTAGAGCGACGTCAGTTCTGTCGGAAGACCTTTTACCGATACCGAGTAGCTTTTACACGCTCATAACACGTTTACACGGGCCATCACATCTTTTTCTCGCCCCGCGAACGTGTATAGCCAAGGGTATATAATTCTCGCTGGTGTGTCGTAAACCAGGGATGATCGTACGCATAATTCAAGTGTCTCGTAACGATAATTATTATGTGCAAGAGAGTTTAGAGAGCCCATTAACGGAGAAGGAATCCAAATGGATCGTAAAAACGATGACATCTAGGATACACATAAGATTGTCTTTATTTCGCTAAACGTCCAAAGAATCACGTTAGATGGCGTTCCTCAAAAAGTTATCCGTTTGAATCAGGAAAAGCTCACTAAATATGATCGTCCGAATGATAATTTTTATTATCTTAACATTGAAAATTTGTGTACCAATCGGTTAACATCTTTTTTACATCGCTAACTCGCTACGTTCGGCTCTCGTGGTTTCAATTTTAATGGCAATCAATGTCGGAGTCAAATGGAAAGCAATCCCTTCGGGGGAATTGACAATTAGCATATTTGCATGCGAATCTCATTTACAGACCAAAACACACCAGTTAAAATAACGTTCTCTTGTCAGAGAGAAAGAGAGAGAGAGAAACAGGCGTAACTACGTCATTCGTTTTCATACGTAAATAATACATGTCGCGCGGGCGTTTTCGTTGTGACGGCGAATTCACCGAGCGACGACGAACGGGGATATGGAGTTCGTGCGTCATGGGAATAACTCTCCCTTTCTCCCTTTTGGTTTCTCGTCCTCCTGTTCGTATACTGTACGCAACGTATATTTACGAGGCAGATCCTCAAAGAGGAGAAAAATGTCGGAATGGAAGGGGAAATAATGTTTTTTTTTTTTTTTCCTACCGGCATTACCCTTGGCTACTCGTTCCACCATCGTGCATGGATATGCGAATTTTTTCACGGGTTTCTACCATTTTTTTTTCTGTAGCTCTTTTTGCGCCTCGTAATTTCATTGGGATGGGGTCAGGAATGTTGTTTTTTATTCGTCGCTAGTTTAAAACTGGATGACAGAGTCCGAGGAGAATTATTACAACGTTTACAACGTTTGTAAATAAAATGGACATGTCCCGGATATATTTGTCGAAAAAAGTGTGTGTACCAAAATAGCATAACTCTGTATTTATGTTCATTGAAGTTGGTGGAAATCCAGCGTGGTAATTGTGAGAATAGGATCATTTTTATTCTGCAGTCAGCCACTGGAATTTTTTCCTTTTTTTTTTGCATAGATATGTTTCAAGTCTCTTTCAAGTACGCATATATCATATTTGATACTTCTGTTCTCGATGTTTCTTTCGTACAATATAGGTTTCTTAATTCTTTCTCTGAAGTTATGACAAATAATTGATACCTTATTCTTATATTCTGTGAGCCATCACGCCCGACACCTTCTACTTTTTTTCTCTTCTATAGTAAACTAATACCAACCTATAATAGCAGCTTTATCGCTCACTGAAATCCATGACGTTCTAGCGAGCGATCGCACGTGTCGCTCAATGCGACGGGATCGATCATGGTGTACGACGTCCCTGTCTGAAGGTTCAGGGCCAGGTCGCTTTAGGGTGCGCGACACTCAGGATACTCTGCGCCACGAAAAACGAATTACGCGTCCTTAACGCCATGGAAGTGAAAGTAAAAGCCACCCCCAGGCCGGTGTCCGGAGAAATAGTCTATAGTTTGGAGAAGTGTGCTGCTGGGGTAGGTTTCGTCGATACGGCGACTCTTGGCCCTTTTATCTCCTGGCGATAACGACCATTCGGTCGGCCGCGCAGTGACGAAAAAGTACCCACGCAGAAGCTGCGACGAAAGAACGTGGAAGTGACTACAGAAAAAAAAAAAAAAGAATAGAAAAACGTGGGCAGAGCGAAACGACGGGATCGACAGAGCAAACATCGCAGCGAGCTGCGCCATCACCGGGTCACGTCTGGTTATCAACGTCATCTTTTACTTCCTCTCTACTTCCTCTTCTCCTCTCCACAATGTTTCGTACTATTTGCCAGGCATACCACTGCACTGCAGAAGTTGTCGAACTTGGTGAATTCGTCAAATCTTCTTGTCTTCTCTCTCTCTCTCTCTCCAACCAGTAACGGTATACGACCATCCGATTGTGGTGCACGTCGGCCCGACTTGGAGTCTATCCAACTTTCCGGAGAGACGGATCGTTGTCCACCTTCCGGATTCCCCGCAAGTTTCGGCGCGAGCGCGTCAGCCTTACTCGAGTGCCGGTCTCTTCATAACGGCAACGAGTAATCGCGAGTTGCCCGCTGCATTTTGTTGGATAAGATATGCAACGTGTGGGCGACAAAGAGCAATCAGCATGAAAGTTGAATTGAAAATTTTACTGTACTAACAATTTTTTGCAAGATATGTTTTATTACACAAAAAAAAAAACGGGAGTCGTTCTGACGTGAAAAAGTTTTAGTTTCGTTAATAAACATATTTCCGATTTAATTGAAATTCAGGAAAGCTATTAGACGATTTCTTTACTTTAACTTTAATCGTAAGAACTTTGTCACACTTCGATGTCAAGAATTTTTTTTAAGCTGTCTTTTTAAAAAAATAATTCGAGCTTTTTATATCCACTGTAAAATTTAAGAAAGAGTTCTTTAAAACTCGTTAGACACGCAAAAGTTACACAGGGCATAGAAAAAAATATGAAAAAAATGCACGAGGTAAAAAAAAAGATAGAAAAAAGGGGTGCTAACAACGTAGAAAGTTACAATTCAATCAGTGAGATCGAGGTAAAGTCGTAGGTAAATATTTGTAGAAACGATTCGTATATAGTGGGTGTATATATTAGACCTATATTTTTTCCGCACAATCGCGACTCGGCATCATCCAGATTATCCGGGATTGTTACTTTTACCTTTCGTTATAATTTCTGAGCCTTCCACCTCCGGATATGAGAGCGATAGTGTGTTCGCGATTTATTTTCATCGTAAATAAGCAGGGAGTTCGAACGGCAGGTCTCGTTTATTTTATTTCTCTTTGTTATTAACTCAGTGACAGGGTCCTCGGGTATTTTATTTCGACAATAATGAAATAATTATCTCCTTATAATTTACTCAATTATATATTTTCCGTTTAATACCTTTATTTTATTTCGTGTATTTTTAATTTTCACTTTATTTACATTCCTTCAGGAAAACAAAACCACTATTAATATAATAAAATAAAAAATAAATGGAAAAACAATATGTAAGACATTGCAATCGATGATCTGTTTATATACTACTCAATACTCTGAACTTGGCCATAGAAATACCACATTCATTCATTTATTCATTCGTTCATTCGAGTGATTCTCCTTCTGTAGTAGATGAAGTCCTCATTTTTTTCCAGCCAGTAGTACATACGTCAAGAGACGAGTAACTCAACTTTGGAGTGACCCTGAGCAGATGACTCATTGTATAAGCTTGACGCTCGCCTCTCTCAATCTCCTTTATCGTTGCAGTCGCTGCACGCAGAATTAACCATCGAACCAACGTCCCGATCGATGTCCTCTGCTCCACTGCCACTGCATATACTCGCTGTCTCGCTGGAGGCTAGCCCACGTCCTGCACAAATCCAGATTGATGTTTCTTACGACGTTTCCAACGCCCCGTATGATTTGACGTAAATCTACCCCTAACTATATACTGTTGTGCGTATCGCGGCTAATATGCGAGGGCTGCACCATGTGCCACACAAATTGTTCACGCACCGGAAGATTCTTTTTTTTTTTCAGTCATATTTCTTTGTATGAAATGAAATGAAATGAAACTTGTCATAAAAAAAAAGATATTTCGTTTAAAAATAAATGATAATTTAATATGATTAATATTTTATTAAAACAGTTTTCTACAAAAATTATATTTATATTTCATTGATCATCGAATAATTGTACTCATTGATGATATTTAATCAAATAATTATCATTTTATTTTGTGTCCATTAACATATTTGTATCATCGATCGCCCTACACTTTGGAAGCAACCTTCTCTCTTGCTTGTATATACTTTTTGTTTGCCTCGTTCAATTCCTCTATTGCGGATTGCTTCTTTTTGTTCGTCTAAAAAAAAAAAAGCCTTCTCTCTTAAAACTCAACGTTCGAGTGTTCGGGAAGCGTGCGGTATCGTCGTCCGAGCGTGTAAACGTTCACCAGGGGGTTGCTAGCTGCGCGGTGTTGCCCTTCTCATAAATCGCTTAATCGCTGCTTTTTCACGGATCAGAAAGTTTAGAAAAAAAAAAAAAAAAACTTTTCCTCCCCGAGCGGTAAGCGAAGAGCGACGCTCTTTCGCTGCTCGAGAATACTTCATGCACTCTCATGAAAATGAAAAGGAAAGAAAAAAAAAAAAAAAGAAAACGTTAGCCACATGATTTTCCACGCTCGCATTCCTTAGCCGACATATATCTACAGACTCGACAAAACGGAGCTAAGAGTGGGCAGGCGTTGATACAAATTTTTTCAGGCAAAAATCATTGAAAATGTTTGCTTCGAGTTTCTAACGTATCTTAAGGTCATGAGTCTCAACACCAACGGAAATCTCAGGAGTGAGAAAGAGGATCGTGAATCTCTCCTTAAGCTTTTATGGTCTAAAACGAGGATAGGATTTTTTTAATTGGATCGCGCAATATGTATCTCATCATCTTCTAAGTCATATTCGCTTTTCACTCTTTTTAATATTGAAGCACGTATTTCTAATGGCTATGTGAAGATCTTCTTTGAAACTTTACTCGTAACGTTTTAATCAGCGTGACGTTAATTGCGATTTATTTGAACTTATTCAAATAAAAAAAGGTTACTCGACACCTCCTAAGCATGCCTGATCTTCCTAATCCGATTTGCTTCCGCGAGCGCTTGCAGATACTTACTTAAGCTCGTAAATGCAAGACCAGTTAAGTTACTATTCTGACTTTAATAAGTGAATATATATTTTTCTATAACAATAATACCAACAATTTTAAATTAACAATTACTTATAATTGCTTTTAACTAAAAGACACTTGAAACTATACAAAAAATGATCTGATGGCAAAAGTGAAGTCACAAAATGGTAAAATAATATTCAGTAAATATTTTTTGGTAATAAACCATGGTAAATAGTTTTAAAACTATTCTTGGTAAAATTATACATGTGACAATATTTTGAAATTAGTCATATTATTTACAAGTTCTGAACTCAATTAATTAATCTCACTTAATTTCGATAACCAAATATGATGAAGATCCGGTCGAGTGATCCAATATCCATTGATTGATAAAATCATTCAAGGGCTTGTAATTATTGTAGCACCAAGAAAATTCAATTGTAAACTCTTAAGGTTACTATTCAAAGCGGTTGTTGCAATAAATTTATGCATTCTTGCCACTACTTTTGAGAGCTTGGGTACAGCAAATTGTATCTGTAATAACCAATAGTTTTTGCTCGGCGTAGGTCGAGCTATAGATATTACTTTTACTCCACCCTTTTTAATTGAATTATCGAACTTATTTGAGCTTTCCATACAATTTAAAATGAAGTATCACTGGAAAGTACAACAATGTTTTATCTCGGTTTTCTCATCTTCGCACGCCGCCATTTCCAGTATATTACTCAAACAAACAAGCAGACAGATACAAATAAACAATCAAAGTATAAACCAGTTAACCCAGATACATAACAGCATACAGTCAACTATTTTATCGGTAAACTAACTCGATTCGTTCTACCTGCGCTTACACCCTGATATATATATATATATATACATATACATATATATTAGCAATCCCCGGTACTCAATTGCAAAACACCGCGGAAGATGTACAACCGAAGCGAAGGTAGTGCACGAGATGCTTCGTTCAATGTGTACCATGCTCGAGCTTCAGGGTGGAGTGTACAAACATCGATGTTGATCGAAGCACACGCTCGCCGACGAGAATATCGGTATATACCTCGTTCGCTTTAGTTACAGTATGGTACACCAGGGCGGCATCTAGATTGAAGAGGAACGTGTATGTTCGACGACAAGGGTTGGGCAGAGAGCGGGACTAGTCGTGCATATATACGAGCGGCGAAAGGAGTGAGACAAGGGAAAAAGAGATATACACACCACTGGCATATCATCCGAGCTCCCTCTTTTCTCTCTCGCTCTGTCGCAACACAGTGAGAATATCCACAGAGGGAGCGAGATTATTGAAGAAAATTATCGCGAACGGGGTGTGTACGTCAACCCTGTCTGCTTTGCTGTTTTCCTCGTATTGCTGTGTTGGCGCACAGCAGCAGCAGAAGCAGCAGCAGCAGCAGCAGCCGCAGTGGCATCAGTCGAGAGCCCTGAGGCTGTGCTTCCGTTTTCCCTCCGTGGCTCTTGGGACGACGCGACCCAAAGAGAGCTCATGGAACATCATCTATACCGTTTCTGGACGCAGCCACACCGACAGTGGCAAACATTGCCAACCAGGCTACAGCCACTGTCAAACGTCCGTGTGTATGAGAGATATAGGAAAAGGGAGCATTTGTGAGAGGGATGGGACAGGGGGTTTGTAATGATCATCCGACGATGGCTGTCAATATACACTGTATACGTAGCTTGCATTCTATATCCGACGTGTATCAAACGTCGAGGCTGCCACGGTTTTCGATTACGTGCCACGCTCATGTCGATGAATAACGAAAAAGAAGAAAAGAGAGAAAAAAAAAAAAAAACGCATGTATAGGATGAGATCCGTGAACTGAGGGGAGGTATGAGGGTAACGAGAAATAGGCGCGAGGTGTGTTGCATTCAAGTGATCGTCGACATCGATGGCTGCGATTTGGTCTCTCTCTTTTTTTCTCACACTTTCATCTCGCATTTTTTTTTTCCCACTGGGTGAATTCACACCCTGAATCTCTTCGGTTTCTCCTCGTTAACTTTTGCATTTCTTTATAGATGAAGCTTTCTTTTTGTGTTTACGTTCGAGCAATCGTTCAGATTTATCATCAATGTATTTCGTGAAAATCTGCTGAGATGTGTATATTCGGCTAATTAGATTTACGAGGCTGTTTTCATCAAAGGTACGTCGAGAGTCTGGCAATTGGTGGCGATAATGTTGAGGAGACCGGGGTTGGTAGGATAAATTAGGATTTCATCATTTTTGTCAAGTATTTCTTCAATCCAATGAATTAGTCAATTAGGTTAATTTTGTGGAGGAGGATATACGTTCTAGACATATTATTATTTTTAATAATATGCAAATCCCAGGTAGTGTAACCGTGTAACCTTATTGCTAATTGCTGCACTTTTCCATGTTTGTTTATCTCTGTAATGCCGGTTTTTAAATCCTTGAAAAGAGATTTATTTCATGCCTTCCATTACATCGAGTCTACACGTGAAAAACCGCAAACACTGTACCAAGTTCTTATACTTTTTACACAGTATTTACAGCGTTACGTTGGTGTCGCAACGTACATAGCTTCCACGTACGTACATTGCTATGGTAACTTAAAAAATATAGTTCTCTTAACTTACTATTTATAGTTGGCAATGCCAGATTAGTAGATTAAAATGGATCACAGTATTTACACTAAGAGAAAACACGCTGTGAGCAGCAATGCACTAAAATATAGAGTATACACATGTCTACGAAATGGGAGACGTCTCATATATAATTGGAAAAAGAAGAGAAAAACATGTTTACCTTCTTCCATCATTTGATAATAGGCCTCGTCACTAATTGCTGCACTTTTACTTCCATCTTCATCTGTATGGACGTACACGGTTACAGTTCAAAAAAATTTTGATAACATCACCAACTGCACAGTTTGCATTAACGGTTTCTCTTAGAAAAAATATATATTTCATCGTATTTATCGACTTTAAGTGCTTTATAATCGTGGCTCTATTCAACTCGCGTTTGACTTAACGAGCCCCGGTCTGCTTTAATCGATGTTGCGATATATTGAGTATAATACCAGGATAGTAAAACGCAAATCCGACAAGCTGAAATGCATAAACGCGAAACGACGTGTGCCGTGTATCACACCCTCGTTGTATACACCGCCACGCGGTCTACGCTGCTAATTGGGCTGCTTCATAAACATAACTCTCACTGGTGTGTCTCTTCCTGTCGTTCTCTGCTAGTGATCTGTTTTCTCTCGCTCTGTTTCTGTCCTCTCACCCTCTGTTAAACGTGTCTTTCTCTGTCGTAGAGGCGCGCTCGGTCATTTCTCTCGTTCCACTCGACTCCCCCTCCATCTCTTTCGGCCGAGCAGCCACTCGAGTATCTACGCAACTTTGTGCAAATGTGTATAGCGCAGTGAGAGAGAAGGGTCTCTCGCGTATACCGGATCGAGAAAATGCGTTCATCCTGGGTTCTTGGACTCTGTACCCTGGGCTATTTTCCGATTGGCTAGTGTCCATAATTGAACTCGGCTGTGGTAGTGTGTCTGTCCCTCGAAGGACACACGGCCAAGCGACATTACCGCACAGTGGCAAACCAGGAGCAGTAAACGCTCGTAAACCGCGCGTGGCATCAGGCCCCGATGTCGTCATTTTCGGTTAGGCCATGTGACCGCTGTTTTTCTCCTTCGCACCCGAATAAAAAGGTACTGCGGCAAGGATTCTTTGCCAAAGAGCCATAGATTCTGGAGGCCTGTTCCAACGTAGTGGCTTCGTCCCAGACTCATGATTCTTCGGAGCACACGACGTATACTCAGAGTCAATTGGCTGAAACCTCGACCTTACTCCCCGCCACCTTCACCGGGCAATCCCCGGCAAATCCGGATGGATCTCACGAGCCAAACTGCTTCCTCGTGCTGATTAGAAAGCTGGTGAAAATCTCTAGTGGCTCTTGTAATCAGTGAAATACTTTTTCTCACCTTTATTTATTTATTGCTAGGAATAATGAACTTTTGACAGAGTTAACAATAAGATAGATCATAAAGATTCTAATGATAATTATAGATGATCTGTGTTTGGTAGAAGTTTATCTTGTATGGTTAATACAGCTGGACGTCGTTAATCCTGCGCCCCAATGCAATTGGATTTCACAAGCAAACACGATTTTAGAAGCATTAAATATTTGAACTTTGAAGACCAATCTGACTATAGAACGTGCTCAAACGGATATTGAGATAATGATTATTGCCGGATATTGCCGGATAACAGCGTACTACGAATATTGGGACACCGTTTAAAGGAAGGCGACCTGACGATTATACGGAATCAAGCAAGCTCTCCAGAAATACAGTACTCGACAATTTCATTAGTTTCGAGGAAAGCTAATGAAAGAAAATCTTGAAAGAAAATTCTGTTGTGGTTTTCTTTTAGACCGATGTCTGACCAAACACGTAGTGTTTCACTTACACGATAACAGCGAATATTCTACTCCAGGTATACCGGTCCCGTCATCACACCCTCCTCAATTCCATTAAAGCTTGCAGCTGTTTCTGATCGAAGGCTTTCAATTCTAAACTAATTGCCGCACATGCAAGCCGTGTACCGAGCCAATTACACGTAGGTGCGACATCTGCCAAGTAGGCACAGCATATGCGTATATATATCGTCTGTGATTTTGTAACGTTCGCCGTAGGTGCCATTGGTAACATGGCCATGTGTGGTCATACATGAATTCGCGCAGGGCTTGATATTCACAGGGGTAGGAGTGCCTGTACGCGTGTGTCTACAGTGCGTTGTATAACATTGGTGCACCGGCTGGTGGCGGGCGTGTGGTAAGGCGAACGAGGGGTGGTTACCTCTTGTCAAGTGTCCAGTAACAGTTCGAAAATGACTTCGATCGTAGCGTTGGCGCGAGCTTTCAGTGACGGCTGTGCATCGATTAAATTCCATCGACGCGTGACAATACCATCGCATGGTTGCACTTTCACAATACTGCATTGTTATGTCATACTGTTCATTATCAGGCTCGTAACGAATCTCCCATATGCCGGACGGTACACCGATGCGTGTTTTAATGCCACTGATTCAATGTCTGGGTGCTGCTCGTCTGTACAGTTAACCGTTGCGATTCATGAGTTAATAATTGACTCGTGATATCGCTATTTATCTCTCTTTATGGTATAAAAATAATTCGACGCTTATTCATACAAGATGAGTTCTCGGATTATATGCTATAGTTTCGAATAGAGATACAAACTGATAGTAATTTTGTATTTGTAATTTTTTAAAATTGCTGTTTCTCTAACGTCAAAACATTTTGGGACTAATTGGAACGCATGCTGTTAAAAAACGAAGTTTCGATGCGAATGGGATCCAGTGTCAGAAGTGCAACCAATGGACTCATGTGAATTGGACGTCGAGGAACACCCGATTTTTTCACTGTGTAAACTGCGACGTCCTTCCTCGTAAGAAAAAAAAATTGATAATGCAACACCTTATAAATATTATTCAAATTTTAAATTCAAATAAAATGTAAATCTATACTTCCAGCTAAAAATATGTTATTTTCGTAACGTTTTTAAGTACTTCCAAACCGTACGAACTTGCACAGTAACGAGGCAAGTTTCAAATATTTCGGCATTTTATTCTATTCACGGTATATATTTCATGGAAGAACATTCATAACGATATGTACACAATTTATTTCCCTTCACGATGGACTACCCAAATTCGTCGAATGAAATAATTGTTCACTTCGTGGAATTTACATTTTTCTTCATGCAAGATGTATATATATTTTTTTAATCGTTATGTACATTGCACTAAGTGTTTACGAATTGCATTTGTTGATTTTACAAATATGTCCGACTGTATTGTTTCGTTTTTAACTCTCTTTCTCTCTCTCTCTCATTCTCTCCCTCTTGCTCAGGGAAATTCGATAGTACGGTGGACGATGGGACGAATTCCCCTTTCGACACTCGACTCCATGCTGCCTCCGAACCTTTAGCTTCAGGGATGCCCCTCAAGTTTTTACGATTCTGCAGCGAGTCCCGATGCGAAAACAATGCAAAGTCGCTCTGTGACATACAAAGTGGGGTGGAGTAGCCGGTTTATCGAGGAAGCCCAGATTTTTTCAAGAGTACACACACACACAGTCTTCCCTGCTCGTTTCTCTCAACGCGTGGCGCGACATATGCGTCATCCTGACATCGTCTTCACGACGTGTATATATATATACGTACTTTCTACCTCTGAATATGACAACGTGCTCAGAGTCAGGTTCATTCCCCAATCTCTAGTACTCACGTGACCGAAATTCCGATTGTCTGTCCCCGACGACGATGGCGGAAATCCTGTAAACCCCCCTCGTATAGTCTCCGCAGTCCACGATATTTGAGCTGTTTTACGTATGGAGGGAAATCCTAGTCGAGATTCGGCAAAACGAGACACGTGCTATGAATACAGCAACGATTTCAATGTACACGAGCATATACATCGTGAAATCGTTAATTACAATGTATTCTAATCTTATGTGGGGTGAGTGAAGAGTTGAAAGGAAAGTTATTTTGATACTTTAAAAGGGATCTTAGTAAATCCTGTAATTAGATAAAGGAATGAATCTGTGCAGGACAAAGTTCCAGACGGTACTAAATTTGTATGCTCATATTTTTTCTACTTGATCTATTATTTTCAACAAGAATTTGCTAAAAATATTTGTCGTTTGGGCCAAATAATAATTGAAAGGTGATGTCGATGAAAATATCAATCAATGAAATTAAGTACTCTGAACTTACCTCTGGAGGGATCGAAAATTAAGAACGTGGATATTTTGTGTAAGGCATACCAAACTGTTCTTTCATTAAAAAACAAAGAGAAACGTGTATCGTGTTACAAGCTATTAATAAATCTAAATCTTGACTATTACGAGGTAGAATTGTTTGTACGTTATTTTTTCGATTATTTGGAAATCAACATCCGTATCCGTTGTGTATCGGCGAATGAAGAGTCTATGTTGACGAGCTTTCCCTTGCACAGGAGGATACTCTGTCGTGTTAGCCTGATGGGAGCAGTCAGTGAAACACACCCCTTGCGGCCAGTGCTGAAAAAGCCCAGGAGCGAGGAGCCACTATACTATACCCAGGCCCCATGCAAAGTGAGCCCGGGGTTGTTAGATTAAAGTCCAACCCCTCGCTGGCTCGACGCCCCGGATACCTCCGACGCCAGGTCGTGTTAAAAACCCGGGAAGAGCCATGAGTCATAGGTAGCGAGGGTTGTAAGCCATATATGAATATGAACAACACTTGACTTCTCTCGATAGGGATACCGAAGAGCAAATATTTCGAAGAACAAGCCCAGCCGGTGTTTCGGAATTCAAGAATTCACTTAATCCCATTGCTGAGTCCTTCTGATACTGGACTTCTGACAAATTTCGTATATTAGTGGACACGGGGTCGTTACGAAAGTACCGAGTGAAACGAGAGCGAGGGACTCCTCTGGGGCTGATCCGCGCAGAAAGCCTAATTATATATAATTCCACAGACCAAATTGTTATTAAACATCGCTTGCTCAGCAAAGCACTATTTTGACAAAGACTAACTGGTCAAAATGTCTTTTTGTTTCAGGTGAGTAAAGAACCTGGGTGGAACCTCCAATACGGCCGTACATTAAGGATATCAAGGTTTGATGTAATAGTACAATACGGGAAACGTCTATGACAATCATGTTTCTTATCCTTTATCAGTAAAAGCAATTTCAATTGCTTAATTTAACTCGGAGAGTATTTATATTTTGTCAAAAAATGAATTTTCCAGCTCCCACGAAATAGTATTTTAGGGGTTGCTGATGCAGCTTATATTCGTGATCAATGCTTATATCGAGCAACTACCGATAACATTACGGAAGCGTTGTCGCGTGTTTGGTGTCAGAACGTTCAAGCTGTGACTACGAGATACATTTGATCACCGGAATAGCATACATTTGACCGAAGAGCCGATCCAATCTCGTAAAATCTCCGAGGTACATCGTAAAGTATTTCCTCGTGTTTTCGATGCCGCTGTTGCTCTCAGAATGTGTTTTAAATCTCGGTCCTTCACTTGGTATATATGTATACATACATATACCTTATCCCCCGCGTTGTAGCTAAATCGTTGGCTCTGACCCTTCGATCATTCCCATGGTAACGATTCTCTTTCACTCTCTCCCTCCATCTCTTTCTCTTTTCGAAACCTTTCGACCCATTAATCTCGCTCAATGTCGTACTTAATATAACGGCCGACCAATTATTCCGCCTCTGTTGGTTAATTATTCCAACGTAGCGCGGAAGCACCGAAGAATTCCTCATTGTTCCAAGGTGAGGGGATACTTCCTGGTTCCCTCGTTCATCCCCGTTCCTCGCATCCTTGCATCAATCACGCCAGATTGTTGTCTTGTCTCTCTTGAATATTCAAAATATTCACTCGAATGACGCGTACATTAGCCATTCGCAACAGATAATAAATCGAGTTTTTAAGAATTTTCGAACAACCTGTCGGATAGCCATTGAAAAGTCATAAAAAATATTGTGCTTACGTATCGATCGAGTTGAAGGGGAGTTTTATTAAAGCGTAATGTGAAACAACCATGGGAACCATGGGGTACCATGGCGATTTGTGACTTTAATAATCATTATTTCGGCTTGCTACTCACCCACCTACCGCAATAATTGCACTCGTGCTCTTCTCCTCTCGTCCATAAAACGTTCTTTTGCTCGGGGAGTTTTGCTGCTGGCCTCGACTAGATTTACGGTTGACCGAGGGTGGATGCACGCAACTCCCTCAGCTCAGTCGAGAATTTTTTTGCGGTACACACTTCGCCTCAACAGCCCCATTTTTTTTTTTTATTGACACCTCTCCGCTGGTGAGAAGGGCCGCAACTTTTCCTCGAGCATCTAATCCAATTCTCAGCGACGGCATTCGCAACGTCTTGCGACAAAGAAGCGAGAAAAAGAAGAATAGTGATGAAAGAAGGTGGGAGAACGTCTTTACCGTTCTGAAAGAGTTGGGAGCCACAGTTTTCTGAGGTTCTCTTGAGCTCAATGGTCCAGTGGCGTGTCTGAACCTCACTTTATGTCTAGTTTGCTCGGAAACGGCCCTCGTTCACAGGATTACGAGACTTCTTGGGGAGGTCGAAAACGTTTATAGCGAGAATTACAGCGACGTTGCGTGTCATCAGGCAGGCTTGCAGCGCTTTCGCAGAACTGCCCTCAATTCGTGAAAAGAAAAGAAAAATGCCACTGTCTTCTTCAGCACCGTCGTCAATTTCATGCTCTTCCCCGTAATAATTCTCCTATAAAGAGCTTGAAGAATGTTTCAACGGGCTCTGACGATCTTGCGAAATTTAATAAGTAATCTCGAGAAACTTCACCTCAACACGAAACAATGACTCGAGTGTGGCAGAAGGAAAAGTGGGCAGTACGTCATTGCGAAAAACGCGGCGAGGCATCCGCACAATAGAACTTCCGTCATGGAAGCGGTGGCATAAAAAAAAAGAAAGGAAAAAAGACGTTAGTCTTTTTCTCTTTTCTTCTGTTACGAGGGGAGGGAACAAAGTCTGCTTCCACTCCTACTTGAGTTCAATCTTTGGAGTTCACAGACAGTCCCATGGACCATCCAGGTAGATGATGAGAGTGGTGCAACCATGGGAAGGTTTTGTGGAGGTATGTGTGAGATAAAAAAAATATGTGAAAATGTGAAAGGGAAGATCTCTCGTCGTGACCTCTCTTTCTACTTTCATGGTGATGCCTTTATTATTGTGCAAAAATCTCGGAATCTTCATTCTCGGTTCTCCTCTGAAACGTTCAAAAGGTCTCTGGTGTGAACCAACGGCTCTGTATTATGAGGATTGATCGCGCATTAGAGTTTAGTCACCGAACGACCGAGCCGTTTGTCGAAAATGGATTTGGGGGCTTGCCATTTTCCTTCGGAAATAATGTTGACGCTTTCGAAGCTCCTTGGCAAAATCCTCTCTTGCATTGGGTGCGCCTTGAATGCCGTCACTGAGCGAAGCAAAGGCTTTCCGACTTTGGTGACGAAGTCGAGGGTGAAGAAAGCAACTCGCAAGGCCATAAAGAGAGAGGGAAAATTCTCATTTGAGGAATGAGAGCGAACTCGCTGACGTGGCTTTGCACGCTGAGTCCTTTATGCCGCACGCCCCTCTCTAAGAGAGGCGTCATATAGTCGAGTATGGAAGTACAGTATACATACAACTTCTCTCATCTTGTCCCAGACCTAAGCTTTACCAGAAGTTTGAAAAAAGTTTCGAAACAACTCACTTCCTGTTCACTAAATTCCGGCAATTTACCAATATCTACTAGTCTTACAAAACTTTTGATATAAGCAATATAAATATATAATTTCTTCGCTCTTTAAACATCAATTTGCAAAGTGAACAAGTTTTAAACATAAATAAATATTGGAACTAAGAGAAGTAAAATGCTGGATTGTTTTTTTAGGTAATGAAGATCGCAATGCAAATATGTGCCAAGTCAATATTGATTATGATATTATAACGTGACTCATCAGTCATTAAATTTAGTTGGTAGAATTTAAAAATGTTGTTGATCTAAACATTCACTCGGTCGAACGAAGTCAATTTTCTTGTTAAATTTTTCTTAAATTAAATTTGGTGTACTTATAATTTTGTCCGACAACTTCTATCAAACGCATGTTTGCTTTAATGCTGTTAATGGTTTGGCCAATATTATTCTCACAATTCTGGCAATTGCAACAGCTTTTTATTTCTTTTAACATTTGAAATTATTTTCCACAGACTGTTATGAATATTTCTGTTATAGATCGCCAACCTCTTCCTCCCCTATGCTATTTCGATGTTCAGCCAATTGCGAAAAAGCATATGGGCCCCCAACGGCATAATGTCCTTTATTCTCCACATTACCTTCGGCATTCATTCGCTTCAGAGGATTACGTGAGCATCAGGGCGGGGGCGGGGCTCAGGTCGGCAACCACCAAAACGTATATTATTTGTTTGTATCTCATTCATATCACAATTCAAGTTTTTAATGCTATTCCATCCTATTAATTTTGTTGGTTATATGGCCCTTGGCACACGAGTGTCCTTTGTCATGTCGCGATTTGGAAAAGCCTCACTGGCGGTGGGTGGCGGAGGAAGCTCGAAACGAGGTACGTGCATCATCCCTCGGTGTCATGCCACCCTCCCGGGGATTATAATTTCGAGGGAAAATGCTTCGCATTTATCGGCCAAAAGCTCATATCATTCTCAGCGTGTGGTCAGCCAGAGCGGTGTGCCAGCCCTTCGCATCTTTAGGCAGAACGAATTCGATCGTCCTTGTTGAAGAGCACCTCTCTCTCTCCTCCTGCTCTTTGGCTCGGGGTTTCATTTTTTTCCCTATGAGTACTACGTCGAGTGATTCGACAATTCCAACCGCCACGGGTGTTTCCGTCCTCGACATGCGGCAACGGAAAATTCCGATAGAAACTTCCTGATCAATTCTGTCGTGAGCAGCGACGATTCGCTCGTTCATTTGCTTTTTACGAACAGGCGTCTATAGGACACAATGTCAGCTGGAAAGGAGAGCCAAAAGTTTTTGTCGTGTTCCGAGTATTATTATATTTGATATGGTAGAACGTGAAAGGATTTGTGTGAGTGGAATGTATAGTTCGTTGGAACGTACTAAAGGGACTCGTCAGAACGGTTGGTGCGGTCGGTGTGAGTGACAGGCAGTAGTCGACAAGCTCTATCCACACCAGGTCTGGTCATTTTCTCATTGACGTATGTCCCTGTCTTTTCTACTTCGACAGTATAGGTAGTATTGGTTTACCCCTCTTTTTCGCGAGCTTAAAGAATTGACAGAGTAAAAAGCAATAAAGTCCTGTCAGCTACTTTAACTTTAAATAGTTCATTCGTTTACCATCTAAGCAAGATAAAAGCAATAGCAATTAAAGATTATTCTACATATTTGTCTTAAATCGCTGGCATTTAGAAATTTGGTTCACCGATTTTTTATGAAAATATTTTAATTTTTATTCGGTAAGAAAAATCTAATCAAAAATACCCAAGATTTGTTTGCTTACATCGGTGTTCTGAATATAGAACAATATTGTCAGATACGAATGTAAAAAACTTTGGAATTTTTATACCATTTTCGTTGTTGTTTACTGATGAAACAGAAGAAATAAAACACATTTTTTAAATTAAGGTCGATGGAACCTCCGTAATAAAGTCATTACATGTTATTGGTTCTATACAATATACACAAAACACTCTATCCTTCAACTTTATGTGGAAGAACCGTTGATTGCATTACACTGCGAGAGTCGACGGACCAACTTACCACTTAGAAGTTAGCCCAGAATTTGAATGCAATTACGGTGTAGAGAGATCACAACCGCCCTTTGAAATCGGTTCACCACTCGCCACAGCGTTCCTCTCCTCCGCACAGACCCACGCTGTTTGTTCATTATTCGATACCGCGGAACGCTCGGTGCAGGCATCGATAAAGCTAACAGTATATGTAGCTGGAATGCAATCATTCGACCGTGGAGTTACAAAGAGAGGGGAGAGATCAATCGCAAAATCATGAAGCCTAAAGAACATTGACTAGCATAGTTCACATTGCTGTGGTGTTTGCTTAATTTCCAATAACTTTATGATAACCTTGGAAAAGGAATCATTAAGTTATTAACAACACTTAATTTTTTTTTTTTAATAGCCGATGTTTCTTCAATCTAAGCAAGTAATTACTGACAACAAAAGTAGGAAAAAAATTGCAAATATTTGCAACCTCATTATCGCTACATAACATAGAATTTGATGAATCAGAAATTTGTTAATTTTCATTTCCTATACTGTTTTTTTTTTTTTTTGCTTGGAAATCATAGAGAATACCACCGTTATATAGTCACCCCTTGACGGGTCCACCTCTCGATCAATATTCATGGACGAGACTATAATAGAATTTGCCTCACTGCCATTCGCGAAACGCTCCGACGTCCGAACGGCAGATATGCAAATGATTGCGTTTAGGTATATATACTGCGTGCGGTATATATAGTATACGTAGTCCAAACGTATAGTTCGATGCCATATCCGCAGGGGTGATTCTGACACTGGTATATGGTCCAACCCTTGAGGGTGCCAACTCGCCCAGTTTCGTCTCTCCTGTCTCTCACCCCCTGCTTACATGCGAATGTCCTGGATTCGCGACGAAGGAATCCGCGATACGTGGACCACCGTTTCTCGACTAGAGAACCACGACCGCAGACGCCTGGTTCCCAAGCTCGGTACGGTTAAAACCACGAGCTCGAAGGGTTAATATGGTTTCGCATACCATGTCGCGATCATCTCTCAGTGTTTGCTTTAAAAAAAATAACAAAATGAAAAAAAAAGTGAACGAGGGCCTCGTCATGGATTACACTATACTCTACGATAAAAGGCCCTGCTTCCTTTTACAGCTGACAGCTTTACTTTTTCTTGCTCATGGGCTCCTTCGGTATTCTACCAGGAATTTTATGGAATATCGAATAGGGAGACAGGGCCTCCTGAATTTCAACGTCGGATTCACGAAATTCCAGTTAGCATCACTTGGAAATATTCCGAAAATATAAATGGTATTTCAAAATTGTACCTAAAATCAATTACTGTTATGCGCATCAATTTTAACTCCGAGACGTATAGCTTAAAATTAATGAATAATAACTTGTTAGCTTAATCGTTGCAACAAAAAAATACTCCTTTCCACAAATTTATCGAACATTTTAAATCGTAAATTTAGATATTATAGCCGTGTATAAAATTTCTCGTTTATGAAATGTTAAAATCACTTTGTTTTATCTAAAAGTAATATAAGATTCTCTACTGCCGATCTACCAAGGAAAACTTATCACTATTATTGGCTATTTATCGAGTGACAGGGTGATCGGAACTATGATGATTGATGGTGAACGAGCTCCATTAGCTTCGGACATGATCAGTAATGGGGGCATTTATCTTACACGCAATTTATAAAATTGGAAAAAGGACGAGAATAGAAATTTGTAGTATGTTTCTTTTTCTATAAAAAAGGACACAAAGAAAAACATTAAAAACAAACTTAAAGAACTTTTTAAATGAGGCATTCTTTATCAACTGGGGCACTATAACCTTTGGAATAATTTGCTTACTCCTCCAAATTTGTTTTGTCCACCCTGGCAATTTTTTTATAGGTTCTTTGCACACCGTTGTAGGTTACATTATATGGATAATCAAAAAGAAAAAAAGTGTCGAAATGAGTGAAAAAAATATATAATTAGAAGAAACCTGATCCAGTTGATAAACAATGCCGCGTATGCGAAAGTCGAAATTGATTAAAATACTTTCTCTCCGTAGTGTGTCTTTGTGAAAACTGAAAAATCAGTGACGAAGCAATGCGTAACGTTCCGTTCCACTTTGTTTTTATATTGACAACAGTTGACGTTGTAGAATTTAACCTGTGTACTATTAGCCAGTGTCCAGTTTATGTTGCGAAGGGACAGAATGAGGATGAAAGGGTGAGTAGTCCTGTCACGGTGGTTCATTAGTGATTTGGCGAGGCCTGTCTGGATGAATCGGCAGGACCACCACCAGACCTCCTCCCTATTGCTCTCGCTGTGTATCGCGAAATGCCGGTTGCAGAGCAACCCAGGGGTCTACGAATCCTGCAGGACTCGTACTGATTCCGGTGTGTTTGGTCAAACAGCCGGCAATGACAGACGGAACTCCGCGCGAATTCGACGGTACGTGCACATGCATACAAGGGGGCTTATTGCACGCGTTACATTCAGAATTATTTCATCGGAAATTCCGCGTGCCCAAGAGCGTTTTCGATCAATTATTATCGTTTGCGTGGTTAAACCATCGATAAGTGAAAGCTCTCGTTGTACTTGAGTTTTGTTTCGACACTGTGATCAAAACTCGGAACATCTTGAAAACGCGAAGCGGCATCGAGTATTAGTAGTAGTAAAAAAGTTTGTGGAGAAAAAAAGAAACATCTCCATTCATTTGCTTCGGTAGCTTCGACGTTTTAAAGTTAAAAGCATGAGAGACTAAAGCTGATGCAAGCAACCCCTCGATTTCTCATTCCCAATATACCCGTCGAAGATCCAATACAGACGATATTTACGGACAATTTGAGGATATTTGCCGAGGGTATTTTCGTCTCCCCTTGAAAATGCTGTGAATACTATGAAAGAGCGAGAAACCGTTGAGATGCTTGGCTCCTTGGCGTATTTCCGATGGGGAATTTATTTCACTATATCGATTTTACCTTTGGCTCTTTCGCAAAGTGAAAATTTAAAAATGTGTTCGTGTTAACGAAAGTGCCAGCTTCGGAATTCCAAATCGTGAGAGAGAATATGAAAAGAGCATTTTGTTGAATTGGTTGTCGAGAGTCCGAGTCACGATGGATAAAATTCTTTTTCCCCGTTCCTATAGGTAGTTAGCTCTCCAGAGCTCGTCCTTCTCATCTACAGGATCTCATCGCGGTCGGGTAAAACCCTCTCGAAAGTCAAATCCAATCTCCTACCTTCCCTGGGTAATTTGGTAAACCATTTATCCGGTGCGTGTCCATTTCCATTCTCCTCGTTTTCGAAATCTCCTGGCGCGTGTGTGCACTCCGCCAATGTGCGGGTAGTATATACGTTAAGCAGACGTCAGTAACGACTGTGCTTCCCTCTGTCAGAGACGCGGAGATAGCCGGCCTTTGGCGGTCCACCGCACGCAAGACGCGTCCGTTGGAACCCCTTCGCTAATTCCAAGGCCAATTATGTCCCCACGTATCGCGTGCTCGTCCTTCTCACTCTCAGCTTCCGAGCTTCATCCCAATCTTCTGATTTCGTCTCTCGCCTCTCTAGACGCTCTCAGAACTTTGGACGTATAGTCGGTTCTCTGGTCCTTTATGTAACCTCATCGAGAGGTCGACGGACTTTTTGGATTAGACTTTCCTCTTCAACTCTTGGCCAGCTTCTTGCATTTAATCATGATGGCAAAAAGTACGTGGCAATACATTTAACAAGCACAGATAGTATGAAAAATTGTATTATTACATTTTTTCAACTATAATATTTTTAAAATATTTTACGAGCCGTATTTTAGTAATCAAATTGATCTTAAGATTATATTTGATTGAAATTGACATCGATTTTAAGATTGAACTTCAGATTAAAAATTCGGCTTAAAATTATGTTCGATCGCAGGTTTCTTATGAATTTCGATATTAAGGTTATCCGTACAAAACTTATTTCTAAGCAATGTTGTCCCCAAATTTCATGATATTAACCATTATCAAAAAACAAATTATCGAACGACGCTTTTTGAAAATCTGAAAAAATTCTGCAAAACCGATGTTAGAAAATAAAATTTGTTGGTAACCTAGCCTGTTGGGCCGGCGACTCTTTCTATATTCTTCGGCGTTTTTTCAACGACAAAAAATGTTGTAATGGTTTATGTAAATATATAGTCGCGTATAAAAATCCGAAAATCCCAATTTCGAACTCGGCCGGCTATAAATTCGGGCAACCAATCGGATTGATCGAAGAAGACCCTTTGGGGTCATTTATATCTTCGAGAAGAGATCGCGTTCTCCTTCCTCTCAGGCAAATCTTGAATCTTTAATTCTCGCGGTCACGCACACAAGGCTTGCGATCTCAGACACACAGTGGTTGTACAGACTTTGGCTGCGGACCTGAAAGTTACGTCTGTCTGGGCGGAGGGCATGAAGTCGGCTCGGGGTTGAGATACTCACTATAGGTAGTGGTGAGAGCAGCGCCCGTTGTATGGGTCGAGAGATACGCTCGCTTGCTCAACTCTCTGTTCCACGGATGCTCACCAACTGGCCGGAACTAAATGCCCAGCAGCAGCAGAACAAAGGCGTCTACGTCCATGAAAATGAAAAATATCTGCGTACAACTGGGAGCGGCCATTGTACGAGTGGAACGTTAATTTCCATAGCCTCCATACACCTTGCACGTCCCGCGTTGGCATTTTTGGCCGGAGAGTGGTGAAGGGACGAATAATCGAGGAGTAAAAGGGGTAGTTTATTTAAGCTTGGCTGCATGCATATTTCATTCTCGTAATACTAATCAAGGTTTTTCGTCAAATATAACGAGGACACAAAATTATCACCGACTCTTTTTCTTTCCTACCTTAATGAAACTCCAGTTATTACAGTCTCGATGAAAAACTGCCCAATTCGAGGAAATGAAAAATATATGCTTTGGGCAGGAAAATATAAATTCTACTCGAAAAATATAACTTCTTACGTGAATATTTTTCAAAGATTAGTTTCATAAAAGATTATTTTTAAAGTTAAGACCAGCTCATATTTTTAGTAACTGAATTTTTTCTAAAGTTAAACTTCTCACTGATCATTCAAACAACGTTCAAGTTAACACTTTTATTCTATTTCGGAATAAAGTCTATAAAATTGCTTGTGAGGAATAATTTAGCGTCGTTGTTTTTCTCTTAAAGTGTTCGGCGACGTGCGGTTGGCCTAAAAATGGAAGAGTCTGTTAAAAGAGAGTCAGTGGCTATAAGAGAGGGTGAAAGCACAGAGACAGTCGACGAGGGTCGTTGTGGCATTCGGTGAGTTTCCGGCTTCTTCAACTTTCACCAACGTAAAGCCGACAGTCAAGGCATACACGCAAAGCACTTTTAATGCTCGACTTTATGGCGCGTAAAGTCTCTGAAAGTGGACTACATATACGGTGGATGATAAAGCCTGATGCTAATTAAGGTGCAGTTTTATGATAAACGGCGATAGGAAGGCAGCGGAGGGAGAACGAAGAAAAAGGAGTCGTGAGAGCCGTATACGGATCTGATGACTGAGAATTTGCGTGAGGGTGGAAAAATAAAAGTTCGTGACCAGCACCACTGCTGCGCGTGTTGCCTCTCCGTTACCCCATTCGCAGAGGGAACGTTTAACGCTTCACGTGCGTCGCGACTTTCCAAAGCAAGCGTATCAAAATTCTACCGAGCACAGCTCGCTAAATTCCTCACTGTCACGAAGCTCTTGATCTCTGTTACCATTCTCCTCGGCTACATCAGATAAGCCAAAATAAAGTTCCACCCTTTTCACGACCCCGAATCCAACCACTTTGTTGTTGTTATTACTCGCATATCTTTTTACGTATATTTTGTTAAAACTCGCTGAATATTTTTATTCAATTTCTCGTGTGAAAACCGTGGAAGAAGATGTCAGGAAAATTTACGAGTGTTTGGCCAGTGGAGATAGTATAAGAAGAGACTGATCCGAGCGCCCGGAGACTGTGAGAGATGGAAGGTAAATAGGTGAATATAGACTTCTTGAAAAATCGCCTATTTCGACGTGCTGCTTCTGGCGAAAAGGCTTTTTCCCAGAGTTTGTATATACACAACGTTCGTTGGCCAGTAACATTTTAGAGAGGGAGAATGAAGGAAAGGAATGGGAGAGATGAGATGGCATCAGTTACCGCATCCCTCGCTTGCTGTGGCCTCTTTCTGTCTATCTATGTAACGTAAAGGAGACACCAACAGTGGTGCGGTTGCTTGCGAGTAGGAAGGAACTCCGAACTGCCGGCAATTTGTATCTCCTACTGGCGTGTACGACCCCGTGGCTTAAGACAATCGGACTACCCTCGTGCTGGGCGACTTAAGCCCCGAAACATCCGTACTCCAGGACCTATGTTTCTCCGGCTTCTACTTACTCTCGTCCTTCTCATTTCCGTCTTCTTAGCTGGTTCGTTTCTTACCAGGACTTCCGAATCCCAACGAGGGATTCTATATAAGGCATTCTCTGTCAATACTGCCACTATTTTTCTGACTCTCTATCTCTCTCTCTGATATTGCTTACAATTAACCAGATTTTCCTTGAAAGTACTTTCCCTGTATTTTTTCCCTAAGAATGTATATATTTTGGAAGAGAGAAGCACAGGAAGAATACAAAGTAAAAATTCATTCAAAAGTGTATAAAAACTGTATATATTTAAATATTTTTTTGAGTTAAGTAAAAGTTATAAATTTTAACGTGTAATTGAAACGAATGAAAATAGATTTTTTTCAGTGAAATTACTAGTAGTATTATATTTTTTCGATTAATGGAAACCTTCAAGTTTACTTCAAATTTTTAATAATTTACAATAAGAAGACAAAATAAATTTTTCTCCTAATAGGATACATTTAATTTTACTTAAAATAGTAAAAACAAAAATCGCAGAACACACTCTCAAGTATTAGTATAATGTGCCTAATACGGAGAAGTATTTAAATGGATCAGAATAAAGGTGGCTAAATTGACGAAGAATGCCTCATGGACACTTGCCCCTTATACTGTGTGAAGCATGCTCGTGAGGCCGATTTTATTCTGCGGCTTACCAGCAGTCTTGTGCCACGACCTGAATAAGAAGACTGAATTTGGAGACCGGTTGCTTTTATCTAATAGCCCTCGTCCATTTATCCTTTTGTATACGCCTTTTCTTCGAGGTTTCCCTCTTCCTCCCTTGCACTCGTATATACTTTTCCTTTAGCCACGCGCTCACACTTTTATTCTCCTTTCTCGCACGCCTCCTCTTTTCTCCGTTACCAGAACTCGTCCAGGCGTGTATTTGCATGAAGCCGAACTCTCGCGCGCGACGTTGCGTGCCGCGACTGATAAGTTCGGCTTAACCGGACATTTACATCAGGGTAAGTTGCTTTTTCTTCTTTTCTCAAACCGTTTTTCCACCCATTCCCACTTCCACTGTTCTTGAAATCCATACTCTGATGGTCTTCGTGACTCAAAGTACAATAACGCGGCTCTTATACTGAACTGAAAAAAAAAAAAAAAAAAGAAAAAACAAGCTTACGTATTCAAATATCAAGTCATTATTAGGGTGGAGAGATTGATATGCCATGATTTTCACTTAGAGGCTGAAAATCTTATAACACAAAAATCTACCGCTAGCATGATCCTAGAGTCTAAACATGTCGGATCTCGTTGATATTAACTCGTCGTTTACCAAGATTCATTTTTATTTGTTTTTGACAAAATACAAGTCCTTGTCAGTCATCAATGCAACTGAAGACTGTCTAATTTTTAGTTGTTCGCTGTTTTTCTTTTTTTTCTCACTCAATTAACCTCAGATATAATTTTTTTTAATAGATAACGCAAGCAGACATAATGTCATCGATCGTTGAACAATGTGCAAAGATTTTGCTTCGACGGCTCTTTTACCGTTTCCCTTTTTTCTTCCATCTCCGTATGTACTGTACGCTTTTAGCTCCTGTTAGCGCTCCTGTAAAGCTCGTGTAAAAAATAGCGGATATTTGTTTAGGACACGTTACAGAGTGGGCAAAAGGGTGAGAAGGGTGTGTACTGTGCACGACGAATTTTTCGTAGGAGCTCGACACCCTTCAAGCCTTATTTTTTTTCTTTTGCGTGGAAAACCCCGGACCGCCTTATGTCTGTGCTTTCTCTATCCACGGTTCTTCTCATCACGCCTTTTCCTATAACCCAGCACTTGCTTTCTCACTCTGTCACAGTTGACTAGCTTTTGCTACTTTCTCTTCGAGCTCTTACATCACATTCAACCCCTCTTACTCTCGTCTCATTCTATATTTGTCTTTTTTTCTCTTTTCGAACATTCACTCACCCTAGCAATGTTCTCTTTTATTTCTATTAGAGTGTTTCGGGTCATTTTTTATGATCTCTTTTCACGACGCACTACGAATAGTAGAGAGAATGTATGGAAAACTATCCATCGACTTTTACACTGATACTAAAATCTTTGCTAGTTGTTGTAACATTTTTTTTGTCTCCTGATACCGACTACTCACCGAAGATACAACGACCGCGAATTTTATAAAACTTGGCACGTACTTCGGTGAACCAGCTCGCGTTTTCAAGGCTCAAAAGCTCATCCACCTCTTTTTCTTCTCCGTTTCCTCGGGAGGTGGTCTGAGGTCTTTGCACTGGCGCAGATTTGACCATGCGGCTGTGTGATTCGTCGCCGGTGCAGAAAGGAAAGTATTAAAACAGTATGAAAAGTAAAAAGTCTTAAGTATGATCTATTGGACGGAATAATACTAAAGTGTATTAGACCGGATTATTAGTTTTCAGGGTCTAGGTCAATATCTCCATGGTTTTCGGTGCTCAGGATGATATCTATAAATCTCTTAACGTTCGTCAATTAATTTTAATACCGGAGTAAATACATTTACATTTTACGCATGATTAAAGCTCGACAAAATTATAGTAAAACTTGATGCATGATTTTATGTTGTTAAAATGATCACATTTATCGGAGTTGCCATTTTTAAACCGACACGAAAAAGGGCGGTGACGGTTTCTCGTTACCTTGCAGGCTCGAATGCAAGTTGATAAAAAAAAGTTTAATGAAATCGGTATCGAATAACATTCGAGCCATTATAGTGTCGAATATCGAAGAGCATAAGCAAAAACACCTCGTAGCAATCACTAATCGTCAACGGGATATGTTTTATAGAATATATTTGAGTTTAATAACACTTGAATGTATTTAATATACAGTGGTTTTACATGCTTGACAGTCTAATAAATAATAGACAAAAATATGTGTGTTTCTCTGATCTCAGAAGAATAACTGCAAATAAATCTGAACAACTCAGTGAAACTAGATAGCAAAAAAATTCGTATGGTTCAAAGAATGAATTAAAATTTTGAGAAATTCTAAATTTAAAAAAAACCCAGATAAAGTTTGCGATTTAAAATTAAAAGAATCACTATAGCCTCCCTTAAACCGAACGTGACGCGTCAAAATCTTCAATTACAACTAAGATCGAACGCTTTCAAGCGATGCACTTAGATCGATCATAAATCGAGAGGTACAAACGCGACACAAGTTTCAAGTCAAACAGTGTCATTACCATCAATCCTCCCTTTCATTATCCTATCTGTGGTGAAATCTCGGTGTATCAATTTTCCCCAATTCATTAGTCGCCTTAAGAGATAATAATTATTTATCGTGCGAATATCGAGGGTTAGTAAATATAGCAGAGGGCGGAAGAAAAAATAAAATAAAATTGCTCGTTATCGGTTCAACGCCAATTGACTTCCTGCTGAAGGAGAACTGCGAAGAGAGTATAGCAGCTCGGGCGCGTTGTTCTCGTATATATAAAATAGTCGATTTCGACGATTCAACGCTCTCTGTCCCTTACCGCGTGCTCCCTGCTGCTCCCTTCTCTCACCCCATCCCAGTCGATTCGAGCAAAATATTCGATTCTCGGACTCGATTCATGCGGGGTGATGGCCTCCTATCGTTCCCTGAGAATCTTGAGACAATGGCTGGTTCTCGCCTTTTATTGAATTCTTTTCTTCTCGCCGAGCACCCCAGCCTCCACTTTTCTGTTTTCCAGCCTGTGCAGCAGCAGCAGCAGCAGCAGCAGCAGCACCCTATACGCACTCTTTCTACGGGATGAGCGAGAGAGTATATGTAAATGTAACCCAGGGGATATAATCCCGAGGGAAGACCGAGGGGAGAGTACAGCCCCTCCATGCTCAACTCTATATATACCAGTGTGCTTTCACTCTGGCATCAGACCTATATTACAGACATCCACGTAGATAGTACGTATTACGATTCTCCTCGACGCACGTACTCGGCATCGCGTCATCTCTATATCCTTATCGTTCCGGCCGCAGCCACACTCGTGTCAGTATTATCGTATCGGATCACCTCCCTCAGATCAGACTTAACAGTAACCACTCTTGTAGCATCAAACTTTCAAATAGTTACTCGTCCAATTTTCATTTTTTTTTTTTCTTTTTTTAAGGATTATTTTTCATGTAAATCAAAATATCTGATCTCGAAATAATAGATCCAATATTTTCGATGTAAGTACAGAGTAAAAATCCAATTTGCAAAAATTAGCAAACCCGAAAGATTCTAAAGGGTTTTGAAATTTCTGGATGTGTGTATGTGTGTGTAAATTAAGCCCGGAAAATTCAAAGTACTATAACTCGAGAACGGTCGGAGGAATAAACCTGAAATTTATCACTTTGCAGCCGTTAAGATTTTATGCGAATTTGAAATTTGTTAGAAATGTATGTGCGTACGAGAACGCTTACAATTTATGAACATTGTTAAATGGGCAGCGGCGAGATAATTTTTGTATGCAACACAGGATTTAAAAAAAAATATCAGATTTTTCTTATGTTCAGTATGAAATAAAATATATATACATTGGAAAAATTTGAAAAAAATTCCAAAGATCATGTGTTGCACATAAAAATGATCTATCTGCTGTCGATCGTAAAGTTACTATTTTTATAATTTTCGATAATTTGTTTTAAAAAATCGTAGATAATTAAAAATGAGTACATTTTTTGTTTTTAATTAATGCTTTTTGGAGTTATGTTAATCATATAAAAAATTGTAGATGCAATCAGAAGAGTCAAGGGACAAACCCAGGTCGAAACCAAGTGGAATGCCCCATATATAATAATTGTGTCACTATATATTCCATCTTTTACAAATTTATCTGAATATTCTTCTGAAAATCTTCTATTTTCCAAAATCGTACGGATTCCAGTTTGACATCATATTTTAAAAATGTAAAAAAAAAAAAAAAAATTGATACAAAATCAGTATTCGATAATCTAAATGTTATCAACATGCGCAATTCTCCCAATATTCGATTATCCATTATCAAAGCACGGCCACGCATATATCCTACTGGTAATAGATTAAAAAGATTATGTAGAAGTTGGTGATGGACCTTGACAGTGTGTGTGCCGCAGGGAAATGGAGCGATTTGGTGTTAATCCTCGTAAGCTGCGAAGAAAAGAAGCAACGAACTTAGCTGCTGACTCATCCTACTTGTCCTATCAGTTCTCTCTCGTTCGCTCTATCTCTTCATACAGACTTGTAAATACTGCAGTCATGTGCTTTGTACATAGTCCAGAGTATGTACTATAGACTATGGTCCATACTGTTCTATATCGAAGTAGTACGAAGGGGCGCCATGCCGAGACGTTATAAATCTGTTACACACCCCCCGAACGGCTCTTCTTTCTTTGACGGGATTATCGGTAGCTCGGAAAGATTTCGAGGGTCTTTCTATAGAAAAAAGAAAAAAGCCTCGGCGCTATACAACCATGCGAAGATCGGAACATTTTCCCCAAATTAATTTACCGCCTTAAAAAAGAATTTTTATCATCCCGAATTCATGGATCGAGCCCAACAAAATTAATTAATATATTTCCTCGTGGATTTCGCTATAACTTCGCTCTGCTTTTGTCTGCGATATTTTTAATTGATTTAGGAAAGCATTTCTTGCCTCTCAAAGTGTCTTCGAAAAGTGTTAACGAACTTCTGGAAATTTAGTGAAGTCACTTCTAGATATTGAGCGAAATAACTGAAAGTCATCTGAATGAAAACAAATGCTCTTGTGGATTCAATAAGCTGGTCAAAAAAGCATCGAGAGCTCTCTGAAAATTTAGTTAAGTCGTTACAAGTGTCAAAGTAATAACAATTTTACCGGCATTATTGAAGCTGGAATATAAAAACAGCGAAAAGTGTCTGAAAAAGCGTTCCAGATTGCAAGAGGAAAAAAAGTGGAAAGCCTCACTGAGATGATGGTATATCGTATCCATAAAATTCTGTCTATCTTAAAACTACTTCAAGGGATGTTGTCACATAATATAGTAAGTACACACGGAGTACCTTGAAACTTTACTGGAGAGCTCTAAACGTGTCAAGCTCCTACAATGGCTATCCCTCGGGATCATACACGTGGCGTTGACCCGAGCAGCAGGACGCAGCTTGACCTGCACATGAGCGTAGGAGCGTATCGCACCGAGTTTGTCCCCACGTGACGAACCCTCATAAATAGTCGTCTGATAACGGAATTTCCATTATATCGTGCGTTCCCGTACGTCTAGCCCATAAACAATATCATTGAAGTCCGGCTGTAATGCAGCAAGGACACGCTGAGCCGTTCTGCTCGGCTCCCAATCCCATTAGGTGTTTCTCTGATATTTATTACACCGTCCGTTCGGCATCCTAGTTTATTGAAGATCCTGCGGTTGCAGGCAGTTCGGCTATGCCTCTGCGCAGATGGAGACCAAGGTATACCGCATATTACCGTTGACACAGAAAGAATTTAGTACGCAGGTCAACTGGAATGACAATTGTTACACCGATTAACTAGAATTAAAATAGCAAAAAATAGTACCCTCACGATGAGCAGCAGCTAGAAAGTTTTTGTATTCAACACATGATTTGTAGAATTTTTTTTCTGAATTTTCCAATGTATATATATAAAAAGGCCCAATTTGAGATTATTTTAGCATCTCAACATTTATTTCGAAAAATCTCAATAAATTCTGAAAAATCATCTGTTGCGTAGAAAATTTTTTAGTATTGTGAATCGATAAGGTAAATTGTAAATAACCTTCTAGTGTATACAGAGGTGTAATTATATCTTTGAAATAAACGGTTCGTCAGACCGAATTTAAATATTGTTCGTGTTATTATTTTATTTGTACTTATGTTTACAAAGCATGGTGTTCGTTGTCACGGATTAATTTTGTCATGGATTAATGTTTGTTTGATACATTTTTTTTTTTTTTGCAGTTTTGTTCCCACCAAGTTTGTGATATTTGAGTTCATCCATCGATGATTATTAAAAAAAAAAAATGATTTAACAGCTAGTATGATTGACGTCAAGAATCGAGTCCTTCTTCAAGTATAAAGCAACTTTTTCCTTCAAATTATCGATGATCGTCGGTGGGAGAGTTCTTTGTCGCGACCAAATCATCGAAAATTCACGCGTAGGTAGATCCGGATTATTTCCACCGCAAACGATCATCGCAAAATAGGACTCGTAATCCACAGCGATGACTCGATGCTTGAAGGGTCCTGAAAGTAATATCGATTGATCGAATAGGTCAGAGTGAAAGAGAAGATTTTGTCAAATAAAGTGATGAGAATTCAATATACACACAAAAACGAAAATTGAGACTCACCCAGTATTCTGTTTGATCCACGAAGCTGCCAATTTCCGGTGACATCGTCGTCGAGTCTGGCATTCACAACGAAAGCAACAGGGTTATTTCGACGATGGCTCAATGCGGTGTAATTCATAGTGAACGTATCCGGCGACAAGGAAGTTACGGCAAAATGTCCACATTTGCTCAAACTTTTTCCGTTAACCGGTGTCCCAGCTACGACGTACCACTCGCCTGAAAACTACGTAGTATTTTTTTTCCATGAGTTGTCGAAACTTGCTGTCTGTTTCGCATATTTGAATATTTGCACGAACGAACATTCCGCAAGTCGAGAGCAAGGAATTTCACTACAATTTTATGGTAATTCGCGCGATCCTCGTCTCGTCTCACTTTGTATAGTACCCATGAATGCATGCTACCGGTCGCTTGATTTTCATACAGTCAAATACTAGCGGACTAACGTTTCAATATTGACATTGTTTCGAGGCGAGGTGTGCGTGCAAATTCGCGATAATTGTAAATTAATGGTAAACGGTAAATTACCACGGTAAATGCTTCGACTGGCAAATGTACACTTGGAAGCGAACCGTGACAGCTACCAAAAGCATTAGAATTCATGGCAGTGCCAGGTTGCGTGGGTAGACGTCATCGACAGAAGCAACAGAGAGCAGAAATGGTCATCGACCAACCGCATATCAAATACGAATATTAACTTGATATGTTACCTGATTTAAATCCAGCGGCAGAACGTTGCTTCTCGTTGGGCATTTTGCCGTGCACAAGCATAATACGACAGTCAACGTCGTTAATACACCACCGAACCAACGAATAATTACACTATTGTTGTACATGGTCGATAGCTTATTATGAAATAGTTGATGATGCTTCACGAATGATAATTGAATACCCCGAAGCAGTTCAGTGGCTCTATACCAAGGTACTGACGAGCACTCGACTGAAGCGAACTAACGAGAACTGTGGTGAAAGAATTTCGAGGAAAGTGTCGCGAGTTTATCTTCTAGACGAGAGGATGTGGGGGAGAGAGAGAGAGAGAGGTAGATCCCTCGTTGATTGTGAATTGCGCTAGAGGCGCTCGAACAATAGAATGTCCCAGCTCGCATTGTCTGTTCACCCGAAAAATATTCGTTTATTCATCGTCGTTTGGAAAAGTTGGTTTTTCCATGACGCACATTCCAAGATATCTAGGGTACACAACTTGAGGCTTACACATCGTAATTCTAGACTATTAGAGTGCAGCAGTACAGACTGAACTATCGTGCAACAGCAAATGTGCATACGCTGATATAAACGCTCGGTAAATTACACATTTCTCACAGAGATTGTGCAGACCGCATGAGCAGTTAATGTAATTTACTTTAAATCCTGTAATCCAGGTAGTCCCTCGACACTGATGGCGCGCCATCGTTTCTCTGCTCTCGTAGAAATTATAACATGGTCGTCCTTACTATTATTAAGTAACGGTAATTCATATAGATATAACTATTTTCATACTAACTTTAACGCTTTTTCATTATTACTGTAACTGACTTTCAGTAGTTGCAACTATAAACTAAATAATCTCTTTTTTTTCTTATATAATTTCCAATGGATCAGTGAAGAGTGCATGACTCACTATTGCGATCACCTTCGTGTAATTAAGACAACGCCTTTCCACTTCGAGAGCTGTGGTCTCATCGATCGGGTTGTGTCGACACACTTACAATACATACAGTTATGACTGATGGGTCAACGAGCATTACAAAGAAATAATTTAATAGTCAAGCACCTAAGATTTTTAATTTACAGAGACGTCGTCATACGTCATACGTACAGACGTTCTGTTCGACGTCAAGGATCTTATCGCTGCTAAAATGAGCACTGAGTTTTTTCTTCAATTGCATCAGTGTCGTAGATGGCAGAGTTTTCACTTTCGTCAATATTACTGAGAATTCGTGCAGTGGAAGATCCGGATTCTCGGGTCCACAGACAACCATTACTATGTAGGATTCACTTTCGACTGCGAGAATTCTGTGCGTGAAGGGTCCTGCAATCATTGATTGTAACAAACGATGACGTTAAAAAAGCGGAATGGAGAGCCCGAGAAAATAAAAGAAACATGTACTATTTGGATCAAATAGTAAAATTCACCCACTGACATTTAGAGAATTTGCGGTAATTCTATATTATATAGAAAATAGGGCTCGTAAAATCGTATAATTAATCAGAATAATTGTTATTTTCCCTTTACGATTATTGTGACTTTCAATAAATTTGCAACAGTATAGTTCTCTTTGTATTATAAAATTATTACACCGGCGTCATGTAGGACAGACTTACAAAAGACTTTTCAAAAGTCCGGCATTGAGGGGCCATTGGGTAGTTAAAAAAAGTCTGGTCTTAAGGTGCTCTCGGGGGGCTTAAAAAAAATCCAAACTTAAAGGGCCCTTAGGGGACTTAGAAAAAAATCTAGATGTTGGTGTGTCATCTGACCTCGGTCTACTCGATTATTCTACACGACGGCAACGATGAATTATTTTTATAATACAGAGGGATATGTGAAAAAAAGTTACACGATTTTCCTTTTACTCAATAAAAAGTTTAATAAATGAATATGCACTCACCCAAAACACGCTTTGATCCTTTAAGTTGCCACGTTCCGCTATTGTTTTCGTCCACATTGACGTTCGCGAGAAAAGTAACCGGTTTGTGTGAGCGACGACTCACAGCCGTGAAGTTAATTTGGAAGCTCTCCGGTGATGAGCTCGATATGTTGAAATGAGCGCATTTGCTCACGCTACTTCCGCTCGTCGGTGTCGCAGCTATCATGTACCAGTCGCCAACGATCTGTAATACAATTACATCTCTGTTAATTGACTGAACGCGTTTCGCGCGATATTTGGCTCTTCAAACACTTCACGAATCTAGTAACTTTCCATGGAATTTCTTGCGACTGTTATTTTCATAATTTTTACCTGATTTATTTCAAACAATTGGGCTTCTCTTTTTGTTGGACAGCTTGCCATGCACGAATGTACTATAAATACCAATAGAGTCAGAGCTCCAACAACACCGCGAACTCTCAAGCCTTTGCTGCACATAATGGTCTAATTGATTATTATCAGGATAATGAACTGTGGTCGAAAAAAAAAATCGACGACACTGCTTTAGAAGACTGGCGAATGCCGCGAATATATGCCGCGAACTGACGAGGACGGTTTTATAAACGTTTTGCCTCGTGACGCATAACGTTTTATAGGTTTTTATATATGGTCGAGTACACGCTATAGGGAAGAGGAATTACCACAACGTTGATTGTCAATTACGTATGACAAGAGGCTATATACATTTTTTTTACAAATACAGATATATTTTAACCTAGCCCAGCTGCGACAATTAACAGGATATCCAGTAAATTTAAATAGCAACGTCACGGACTGTTTATACAGATGTAGTTACGCATTGGTGTATGTGTGTGTGTGTGTGTATTTTTTTTCTTAATAATGGTCATTGATAATATCTGATCGGAATCTTAATTACGCCGGTACACGTGGTTACCAATAATAGTTTATTGTCTTATTTAATCGAGCATACAATGTGTGATAAGAAGTTTTTCATTGATCGTTTATATAGGCGAATCGCGCCGACATATCGCGTCAATAACCCCGAAAATTAAATCAATTCCAGTTGAATCGAATATAGATATTTAACAAGTCAGAATTCTATATCCGATTTGCATGAAAATTTGTACTCAAGGTTCTTGATAGTCTGATGGGCTGAAATTTGTTACGCAAGTAGAGCAATTAAGTCCTCCTGGTATATATTGTGTGGATTAATTGAAGCACCCGTTAAGATTTTATTACATTTTTAATTTTTCGATAGATTGACGTTGGCATTGTAACTCCCGTTACCTTTGATTGGTTGAACTCAAATTTTCTAAAGGGAATAATTAATATTCAGAAGGGTTCAAGTTTGTTAGTAATTAGAATTTTTGAAATTCTGCATACTATTATTACGTAAAGGCTGCACTTCAAAAGTATAAAAAGTTGCTACAATGGAAAGAATAGCAAGAATGTGTAACAGGCGATTTAATTAAAAAATAACGGTAACAAATTTTTATCCGAAAAGGTAGCCCTAGTATTTTTAGTAGTCCTCATCCCTTTGTGCGTTCTTTTGAACCTCGAACCTCAGCACTTTTGCGCATCGCCTACTCCCCTTATTGAGGAATGTCACTCTTGTGCTTTGGCAAATTAATTTTCACTGACATTTAGGTAAACGAATGAACAAAAAGTTCCAAAAATCAATATCAATGACAAGGAAGAATTCTTTTTTCGTACACCAATTATATTTCCTAATAGTCATCGTGCCTTGTCATTCCACCAGGTTCCACATTTTCCTTGAAAGAGTCTCAAGATTCGGCAATGACTTCGTCGCATAGGACACTTCATACTCAGAAGGAAAAGTGTATTATTCCGAACGTGTCGGATATCCCATGAGGCACTCCAACAGGGCGACCACAATCTTCAACGCCGGGCACCCAATTAGCAATGACCACTGGTCAGAAGCATTACAGTTCCACGTGCCCAAAAAGCTAGCCTCGATGATGTTGGCACACTTCCAGAATTCCACTCAAACAAGGGACTTTCCCTTCATCGCTATTTTTCGACGAAAAAAAAAAAAAAAAAAATTCTTCCAGGTCGCAACTACACAAGAAAATAATTAGAATCTCCCTACCCCCTCCATTTCACACCGTCGAGGATAAATTCTCAAGTATCTAATAGAAATCACGATGTAATCGCTCCGGCTCAGACCCTCTCGTTGGTTGGATTTAAATCAGGGAAACTCGTCGCGCGTTTACCGGTGAGGAATAAGAGACTCCGGTGGCACACGCTATATATACATACCAGAAAGACCGAGGGCAGATACTACAGAGAACTTACGCACCCCGTGCGGTGATTAATGCATACGCACCGGCTCTGTATAATTACTTAATTAAATTCATACATCACGCGGCATTAGAGGACCCGAGGTACTACGTGTATGTTATATACGGAGACGACTAACGTATATACTATGGAGAAAGTGGGCTTTGTTATGTCCCTTCGCACAGACGGATCCTATCAAAACCATGTATCTCCGTATCTCAACACCTATATATACGTACTCACGGCTTTTGACAGCTCGGAATGTAGACTAGATCCTTCAACTAGCTACTATGGGGTTCAGTTCGATTCATACGGTGGCTCCCGCATCATTGTCAGTACCAGCTCTCAGTTACGTCGTCACTGATATCTTGTCGCAAACGTAAGCGCGCTTGTCAAATTTGTGGCGACAATTGGACAATCAGTTACCCAACTACAATGAATTACATTGTATCCACAAGATGCTAATCTGTCTTCTTTTAATGTTACTGCGTATAATTTAACGATTAGTTTAGATAGTCTTGTAGTAAGTCTAATGTCGCAAGTCTAGCTGTGAATGAGAAACTGTGCCCATCACGTTTTGTACAGTAAAAAGTCAATTGATTTATATAACAGAAAGATTGCGTCCACAGAAACATTGTGTTAATATTTGACACAAATTTTCCTGTGAGTTTCTAATTTTACCAAAAAGTACATAGTTGATGTGTATTTTTACAGTATTTTTTTTGTACAATTTAATATCTTAAGATTTTACACTAAAATATATTAAATCAAGGCTTATTAAATAAGAAATAAACGAAATAATTTAACGAAAATGAAATATTCTGTTTTTTTTTAATCTTCGGTTTCTACTGCTAATTTCGGAACGTTTTCAAAAATTGAGTGAAGTTCCGCGGACATCCGTAATATTATCATCCGGAGCGTATAATACCCTCGAAGCATTTGAATCAATTACGGAGCGGAGGGTTAAAGTTCTAAGGCGGTAGAATACCGAAGCCCTTACTGGTCTTCGGCTATGGTCCGCAAAGTGAATTAATTAAGGGTCAAAGAACCGGTTGCGATACTAGTGAGCGCAGTCTCTTGCTCGGCAGACTTTAGCGCGAAGCCTCGAGCTAGCAAGTGGAATTAGATTGGCCTTGGGAAGATGCATCGATAGAAACAGTACTGGCAGGTATACTGGCCGAAGAAAATCGGAGCCCTGGTTACGGATAATAGGGCAGACCGCGTGATTGTGCCCACTTAATTGTTACCACCGCCGACGAGTAGTTACACAGAGGACAGAGGAGCGAGAGAGAGCTAGATAGATGGGTCTATTATTCAAATGGCTTTGCCGATAATGTCGTTAAGGACGAGATCCAGCACGTTTTGCCCTCAAGTGCTTCCTTCCGCCCAATTAACTGATAAATATTCAGTTATGTATTCGTCAATTATTCTCACGAGTGACACTTATGCTCGAATTTCTAGTCATAAGTCGTAACTTAAGTTTGTCACTTTCTTTTCATGGTTTAAATTGTGACTCACATTGAGTCACGCTCAAATTTTCTTAATTTATAATATATCAAAAAGATCATAGATTAACGATAAATCTACACAAATATCGTCGGAACTTAAGTGACAAGTTGAGTCAGACCCTAAGCCTGAAAAAAAAGTTCCATTTTAAGCTCTGATTTTAGTTACAAGTTACCGCTATAGATTTGGCCCCAAATATATGACCAAATATAATGATCAAATAATATTGGATTACAGAAATTGTAATCCAATTTTCTCAGAGCTTGTTTATATTTTAGATAAAATTAAATTCGGTTTCACTTCGATAATCTGCTCTGCTGTGGAATCGACTTTGCTTTTTACTCAAATATTTAAACTATCCGTGTAGATTGGATTACAGTTTTGAATACCGACTCCTGCCCAGATTGGTTAGAGCGAGTGTGTCATAATGTCTTAAGCGCAGATTAGAGATTCAGTCGCAGATACGAAAAGTAAATAATGTTCATAGAAGTAATTAGCGATTTCGCAGCTGTCAATTTCTACATATTCATTGGTAAAGTAGAAATATATAAAAGGTTTCCAATACTTGAAATGTTGAAACAGATGTCGATATCTTTCTTTGAGTCTTTCGGATCGGAAAACTTTTTGCAGTCGGACAATAAATTTATTTCTGGAAAACGTAAAATCCTCGTACTACCTGATCCTGATTTTTTCTCTCTATAGTTATTGTTAACATTTTCTGCTTCAACTACGAAATCCGGTACGTTGAGTTCTGTCTACAAAGTAAATATTATCCTGTGCTCGCTCGGAACTGAAATCTTTAATAACAGCGTATACGTACGTCGTTGAACATCACTTGGAACTTCATTTTAGTAACATCAAAGCTGTTTGTAGTCTGGGTTTGAGTTTTTATATTTCTACTGGATCGTATAAAACCAGTATATTCCTTCTTCTGACGAGGAATGAATACGAATGGACAAGCTAGTACGGTCTAGATTCATTTTATATCGCTCTTCATTTTATCTTCCGACATTTTGTGTTAACTACTATCACTTTTTTTTTAATTTAAATGACGAATTATCGTGGTTTTTTTATCTCAAAATAAGTCGATGGTTCGAGATTTATATTCTTGCGTTTTTATTCGTGCTGTGATTGTTCATGATCAGAAACTGGGACCAGAACCAAACTTGTGTATTGAAATCTTTTTTTGTTTACGTCAAATTTGACTCAAAGAGATCCAAGCGCTTTAGTGGCCCGGTCGGTCTGATCCTATAGTTATATAAAATGTAAATACAAGCATAGATTGATTGCTTTATTGCTTAATTTCTTTTTACAGATTTCTTGTACGACTTTAATATTTTCAACAGTGTGCTTGCCATTCGAGATTACACCAAGCTTCATAAATGTCTTCCTATTCTGACAAACAAAAAAAGGTACATAGCTATGGTGATGTACTGAAGAGGGTTCGAGATTTACGAGCAGAGTGTCAAGAATAGAACAACAACCGTGCCAACGGTAATAATATAACATTGATAACAAGCTCTGAAAGCATCCCCCAACTATGATTGGAATGTTCACGATGTTGCTGTGCCCGGTGATGCTCTCGTTGCCCATCCACTGAATTCTTCGCGTGCCTACCGTGAAACACAATCCCCGGGGCAAGAACTTTCGTCTCAAAGTTTGAATATTTTATTAAACATAGAACGTGGGCTTTTCGTTGATCTTATAGCCGTTATATAGCTTTATACAAACTGTATACTCTCTGTTCAGTCGCAACTTCAACGTCAAACTTCTCGGGTGGATCTCATAAATTCTTTTTTCTTTTTCTTTTTTCGAAAATTCTCAAGACGTTCATCATATTGCATAAATTCGTAACACGTATCGAAGAAGTTTGAGCGTTATTACAAAGTGGGGCCCCGCTCGTATATTCGGTAATGGCGTAATTTCTGCGGCGGAAGCAAAGAGGATCTGATCACGTATCTTAATTAACTATGTAACAGTAGGAGCTTCGATAATTACTCGGCTGAATTTCACATTGACGAGGGTCTCCTTGTTGAGATGCGAGAGACCTTCCGGAACGTTGAGTACACGATGACAGGCTCTGTGACTAATCAACGGCATTCCTGATGACGACAATGCCACAACTAACCGCGTAAACACGATGAGAAGGATTTCATGAAAACGGTGAATACGGCGTCATTTTGGCAAATATTCTTATCGTTATTTTTCCTGTCTCTAATTCACATGAAAAGGATTTACTTAGCGAAAAAAATGTCAAGCGGTTGTGTGACAATAACTTTCCCCTCTTGTTTAAAATTTAAAGAAGCATTGGAAAGTTTCGATCTTCGAAAGAAAAGTATGCGTGCGAAAGAATATTTTCCCGAGAAAAAAATAGATTAAACGATGCGTAAGCGAAAAAAAAACGTCCAAGGAAGTGCGGACGTGTTCGTTGATTCGATAAAGAGATTGAAAGTGAGATGGATGAGTGTGAGAGAAAAAGGGATGAACGAGATATGTGGAATCCCGAAACGAAGATAAAGCGAGAGGACATAGCTCGGGGGACAAAAAAGAAAAATAAAATCTAAGATCAGTGAATGAGAATAACGATGATCTAAGGTCCAGTGATATATGGCGTAGAAAAATGGGGAATCTTTCGAATCCTTCGGGACGCTATCGGAAGGTTAATTTCGGAGGATGTATGCCGGCGTTGCCGAGGAAGTCCTCGACATTATTGGCACACATGAAGAGTGCACGGGTTCTGCGAACTCGATAGAATAAATACGTTAAACTTTTAGGAGCAGACAGAAGGGACACGGAATCGAACTTACTACGGGTAATTCAACATCGTTTTCCGAAACCCGCTTTTCCCGACAGATGCTGGAGTCTCGGCATGCCCTCGAACCTTTTCTTGCGGTATAGCGTGCTCCGAGGAATTGGAAACTCACTTTTGCCGCACAAACGTCTGAAAGGAATTGACGTTTTGGAACAGTTTCTAGGTTTTTGCAGTACGCTCTACATTGACAAACCTGATAATATATTTTATAAAATTTAATATTTCATTGAAAACACGATGCGTAATCAACGGATAACTAATAGCTGTTATTGCGTACCGCCCTCACATTTATATTTCGAAATTGGGAGCCTTTACATTTTTCATGTGTGTAGGATGACAGTTGTGTTGATTTGAAAAAAAAAAGAAAATTGTACAATCGTGAGAGACGATGACGAAGGAGCAAGGATTTTGTTGAAATGACACTGAGAAAGAAGGGCCAAATTCGTGAGTGACGCGTACTTTGTCGGCACAGGGGTGTCGACTCGACACTCGTCACTGTACGATGATAAAGGCGATGTGCTAGCAGGGTTGCGAGTTACACACTTGCACCCCTCCAGTCTATTCATCATCGAGATTTATTTCCATTTCTATCTCAGCATATAGAACACCTAATCTTGTAAAATTACTCAAAAACTATAAATTTGATGCGATAAAAAAAATCATTTGCAATTTAAACAAAAATAGGTATATTTCAAAGTTCCGTAATTACCGAAAATTCTTCAACTTTGCTTGATCCGTTCCCACCCCATCTAAGCTTGGAAAATAATTCATAAATCAAATCCAAACTGAGTGAAAAAAATCATATCACATTAAGAGAGAAGTGTTTTGGGTTTCGCCTAGAAAACTTAAAATTCTCTTTAACGGTAAAGCATATAATACTGAAAACGGACACTAAAAGTAATCCGTTTCTGATGACTCAAAATGAAAATCTACAAGTATCCTTCACTTGTAAAGGTGATTGAAGAAACAGAGACAAAGAGTCTGTAAGGTAAAAAAAAATCTGTTCATGGGTCGCAAGCAGGGTAGAGGGAAGAAAACGGGCAAGGTGCAAGTTCGCTTGAACGCAGGAGCTCAAAGGAGCTGCGAACTTTACCGAAGGTCCATCGGCCACGTCCTCGTCGATGTTGGTTATTCTCGCAAGTAGAGAAGAGCGTCGAGCGTGTATACGTTCCATGGCAAAGTAAAGGCGGTACACAATGTGACGAAGGACGAAGCTCAAGAGAGACGAAGATAGTGAGTACGATAGGGAAAGACTGGGCTGGGGTTGGCACAACAGTTCCCTAATCATCCTTCCTTCGAGGCATCCTTAGCTTTTCACCCGGCTGCGCCACCCTCTGTCTCCCTCGTCCCTCATGCGCCCTTTCCATCAGCATTATTCCTTCGTTCGTTCATTCGACAAAGCGTGCCGCAGTCCCGGAATAAAAAAGCGTAGCCCTTACGAGAACTTTCACCATGCTGTAAGACCTCAACTCTGTCCTCTTCGTACGCACTCTATGCCGCTCAATTACTATCGCGAGTGGTAGAGGCTCTTCGAGTCTTAAGATCTCAAAACTCGTTCGAGAAGATTCCTGGATTCGTTGACAGGCAACGTTGCGTCATAGCACCATTCAAGGAGGACTATCCGCTTTCGATGTACCGTCTTAGAGAGCCGAACAGCTCGTTAAAACTTGTCCGGGTGAAACCATTGTGCAAGGGTCTCCTTAGAGTAGAGACTTCGCGAGCCATTTCCCAGTGTGCGGTGTAGCAAAGAGCCCGAAGGGTCTCCGTGATCGATTTATGACATCGACGAAGGGTCGAAATAAAAATAAATACCTAACCGGGTCCATCCGTTTAAATATGAAAAAAAAAACCTTGTTGAATCTTTTATTATGCGTTGTATTGCGGAAGCGGAAGGTTCTCCATAAATATACTCCAAAGACTAGCGCAGAATGACCTACATGTCTTCGCATTTCGATAGACCGTGTAACAGGTGCGTAAGTCGTGCAGGAGATATAATATGAAGTAGATGGAAGACACGCTTGGGCTCTTCGAGCTGCCCCGTGGGTCGAATAAGGAGCGCAAGATCGTGTGGGGATCTCACCAACGAAAATATAAGAAAAGAAATACCTTCGGACCCGTCGTATTCCCCACTGGCTGTCATTGGTCTTGGTGGTTATCCGGTGAACGAAGGCATATGAAGATGGGTGAAAGAAAAATGGATGCCAGCGTAACGGGACCAAAGGTCGTCTAAATAATTCGCGCGATAATCTTGCGAGCCTCCGGCGACTAAGGGAGATGGAACTACAGGGTAGGAAAGCATACGCACTAACGGCAAACGACTTTGGGGTCCTTTTACCCCAAGCCGCACACCACCGTAAGGATGAAAGGGTTGTGCTGGCGAAGTATTCGGGAGCACCACGATTCCCTCACAGTAAAAGAGAGAGAGACGTAGCTGGCAATGAGACACCCATATATTCGTGAAAACGCGCAGCCGTGATTGTTCCAGGCATCTCTGGTCTCCTCTCCATTGGGATAAACGTCGAGCCGTCCTTATCACCCCTTATCCGTCGAGTAGTCGAAGAAGAGTTCTCATCCCCGAGCGTGAAGCTCTCTTCCTCATTCTACTGTGTTGCCTAACCCTCCGACTAGCACGCTTGTACTCTACCGTACTCGCACCCGCACCCGATCACCCTGGGGGCTGCTAATTGATTTTAGAAGTTCCTCGTGCACACGGACTCCTCCCATCCCATTCGGCGTTACCCTCCAAGACGGAGCCTCCTGGCTCTTTAGTCTGTTTCGCAGGAAAACGTGCGGCGGTGAGCCTACAGTGTGGTGTTCTTCCCCACGTTTGTCGTCGCGGCTTCACGTCTCCATCCTCGAAAAGCTCAAGGAGATGCTGCAACGCGAGGAACCCCTTCTACAACAGACAAGTAGTCTTAGCTGTTCTCTGAGAAACTACGCAGCACAGCAACAGGCTACTGGGATACGTAGTTTCTTCACCCTTGCTAAACCGAGCTTGAAGACTCGCACACGATTTACCTCTTACTCTCTGATACGATTCCTCATACGACTTTGAACTTCGAATCACATTGAAATGTCATCTCTATTGATGTATTGCTGCATATGACAAAGTGCTTGCGTAGAACTTGAATTATAGCTTTTACGACAGTATATAATAAGTTTGTTTCATATTTCGTTACAGTTAATTAACTGGTAGATTCATTCAACTAAATGGTGAAGTAAATAAAGAATGCCTATGTGAATATAATCTCTGTTAATATCTGCCATTTATCGACATTAGCACAATGGTTCTCACACTGATATACGAACCGTCGTGACGTGTTGTAAACGGATCAAAGCCACTCAAGAATTTTGCTATCGTAACCGCAATATCATGAAGACAGCCCGGAGTGACAGAGATTCGATACGAATAAGAAGATAATGCACCTCTTCCGGACCGAACTCTAGTGGAAGTGCAGCATTGCCAGGCGTTAATAGGTCGAGTGGTATAACCGCTGCAGTCGGCTTGCAACCGAGTCTCGTCGCGAACGACAGTGGAAAAAAGAACGAAGCAGTCAGACACCAGACGGCAGGCACACCGCTGCTGGCGGTGCTGGTGATAACAAGACAAGACTACCTCGGGGTATTGGTCTGCATCACGAGACTCGTCGACAACGCTGAAGCGCAATGGCTGAGCGAGAGACAAACTGCGGAAGCCTTAATCATCAGCATTGCAACAATGCAATGCCTAGGGCTCCGACTACCCACACCCTTACCATTCTTCTACGTCGTTCTTTCGTACACTATCCGCTATTCTCGTTTTTTTTTTTTTTTTCGTGCAGTCGACTCTTCTGGCTTTGTCAAACTTTTCTAGGGCCTGCGTTAGTCGAGGTTTTACAATTTCCTCCATGCGTCACGTCCCTCACATCGCTCGCTGATTATCAGTGAGGTAAATTGACTTTTAACGAACGCGGGACCAACCCTCGAAAAATATTCATTGAAAAAAAGTTGACAAGTTTGTTTTACCCTCGCGGATCGGACAAGAGGGCTCGTGAAAATATTTTGGGACACAGCTATTATGACGGTGAATATGAACAGAAAGACAAAGTTCTGTTATGGGGGTACGATGTGGAGAAGATTTTTTTTTTCGTACATTTTTATTTGTATAAATTAAAGACCAATGTAGTTTACACTTGCAAATGGAACCCGCACTAAATTACTCAACTTTTTGTTCACCATTGATGCGAGACAAATAATTGTTTCTAATCAATAACAAAAAATGTTAATATTATTCCTAAAGTTGAATCTTCAGTTTAATGAAAAACGCCGTATGAATTTAAACTAAATTTTCTTCGAGAAGGTTTTCGAAGAAAAGTTTCTTTCACAAATTTACGGTGAAAACATTGTAATAGCGTGCGAAAACTTCTATATCTCTCTTAGAACTAGCTCATTATCATTATGAGTTTCCGGTCGAAGTGACTTTAAGGAAACCCTTCTCAGGAAACTCTAGACCCACCTCACTCTCCAATGGAGGGTCCCCATCCGCGTGGTGTTCCGTTCCCCACAGAACACCGGAAATATAAAATCGTTCTGCTGACAAGCTAAACGTCGTTTGTATCTCGTGGAACATTAGTCTTCTCTTCTATTTCCGTTGTGTTGGATGAAAATACGAATGCCCAGCTGAATATCAATTGATCTTCGATGATAAATCGCTGCACGGAAGCCCGATAAACATCGCGTTAACTTTTGCATTCCATTAAAATTCAAATCAAAATCTATTGTCTCGCGTTACGGATGTTTTGTTTAAAGCCCACCCCTCAATCCCTGCTGTCAAACACATGCCTCTGCTGCTTCGTGCGGTGTCAGAAACTCGCGTGAACGTGCATAATTGACAAGAGAGATATAGACAGGAGTACAATTTGACGTTTGTATCCGCAACATGTAACACGTTTCGAAGGTCGCACTAACGACGTACAAAGCAGAACATCGGCCCTTTTTCAGCGTATCGACGTGAGTGCGTGTACACGGGGACGCTTCATTGCGCGCTAGAGAAACTTTTCGAAGCTTGACCGCAACACGAACTGCCTAACACTGAGTTTGTGGTTAGCCGCAACCTCTCCCTCCCGATTACTACAGTGCTGGGGTTCCTAGCGTCATACACCCAGATACGTATAGATACGGAGTAAACCCTTTGGGAAATATATATTATGGCTATAATACCTATTCATCGTGGTCTGTGGATACAGTACTCGTTTAATGTAACGTCAAGCTGGGACATATAGACGTTCGAAAATTATGTTGAGGCTTGGAAAACCAATGTTAAAATAAAAAGTCGTTTAAAATAGAACCTTGCGCATAGCTTCTTCATTATTTTCACCTTGGACAAAGTCCTCCCTATGAGGACTTAAAAATTTTGAAACCACTTTGTCGATTTTGGTTAAATGCGACACCAACCAATCTTGGTCGTAACTAATCACTTTCCGTGAAATTTTTAGCATGATAGCTAGAAATTTGCTGAAGTTAGCGTCTTTACTTCGTTTTGCATTTTTAGGAAAAAACTAAAACTATCACAACATTTTTATGACGTTATAGATTTTTCACGATTTTTCCACCATTGTTGAGCCGGTTGTACGATCCTGTATGAGCAGGATTGGATACACTGGAAAATCATAATCTCGATATTAACTTGTATTTTCTCTTATTTTACAAGCAATTGGTACAGTGAAATGTACTTGGCAAGAAAAATTGGCGCAGACAAGAAAGCTTTAAAAAAACGAAGCGGCAAGGTTGGGTCGAATCAGAAGGGTGCTCTTGTGGGATGAAAATTGAAACGTCTGCATGTATATAGGAAGAAAAGAGAAAACCCGGTGAGTTTGTGTGACAATGGCATTGTCCAGCCGAGCGGAAACACGTTGTTCCACCATGATGGAAACCAGGCAAAAGTTTAATCGTTGCGCAGACTTTGTGACGCGACAGATAAGGAGTTGACAATTCAGGCTCACTGTTGTCACTGGCACTCTCTCTCTCACGTATTCTCCTGCCTGCGTGCGACTTTGATTACGCAAATATTTTGACCGGCGACGTATAAAAAAAAGAAACAACGAAAAAGTGTAAAAACGAATTGCTAAAATAAGGACGTTGTTGCTTCATTCTTTCAAATTTACAGATATCCTCACAGAGGAGGCTACATATGTAAACATCGAGGTGAAAGAACGAGGAAGCAACCTGTGCAATTTTCAAAAAACCTTCTTCATTTTATGTCTTAATAGCTACACAATTTGTAGCCTCTCACATTTACTTTTCAACCGTGCAATGGTATTAGTAGCAAAAAAAAAAATAAAAAAGAACTCTGAATGGCAAAAAAAGGTTGGCATATACCATAATAGCATCGGTAGTACATCCCCCGCGGGGCAAATTCCCGATTTATTCAAACCACCAAATACTTGGTGTGCCCATAAAGAGAATGAATGGGACTGTAGCGCGGTTGCACCGGGACCGGCGTGAGCACCATAGGCCTGAATCCAATGCTACAGGGTTGCTTTAGGGGTTCATGAAATACGCGCTCTCTGGAACGCAGAGTACGGTTGCTATACTGGCTCTGCCAGCCAGTAGGAGCACCCTCGCGGTGGTCGACTTGGCTCTCTTTCCCTCTATATGCCATTCCTTCGTTCCTTCGACCCTCTCATCTGCTCCCGGGCTATCTAACTCGCCCGCGCTCACGCTGCGTCATTTCTCTCTCACTCCTTTATATTCTGCTCGGTGCACCCCACTCGAACCTCTCTTTCTCTCTCTCTCTCTCTCACTTGGCGGTGGTCTCAAGCTCTCTTCGCACAGGGTGGCCATCGCGCGGTATTACCATGAATTTACATAGCCACGACTATGGCAAGCCTCGCCGAACATATTGCAACGCTTTGATTTATGCGAAATATTTGCTAAATATTCCGTTTAATCTCGGCGGCATGGAATTCGCGTGAATAAACGAGCGAAGCTTCGAGAGAGAAGTCGACGTTTCTCGGCTGGGGATTACCAGCAAAAGTCACGACAATGATACTGAAGCGTCGAGGTTCTGAGCTGACGAAAGGCTGAGTCGAGAGCCACACAAGATAAAAAGATCATTTGACTTTTTTCTTTTTTTACATCTTTTCAAGCGCTTTCATTATCTACTCGTGCCAATGTCATTATCCAATGACCTTAATTACCTAATGACTATTACAGTTAGTCAAGAGGTTGGTATGAAGCATTGAATTCAGTTTCAGACTTCTTGCTAATTGTTTTCAGAACTGTTTGTCCTAAAAAGTAAATTTACGTATCAATATGTCCGATTAAAAGATCCTGATGAATAAGGTTCAGTAAAAATATAATTTAATGTGGTTGGCAAAGTGGTTTCGCCAAAAAGGAGTTAATATTTAATTCTTATTATCGTTATTTAAGTTTCGACTCTCAACCGAGTCATATTCCGAAATATTTATAAGCAATCAGAGTCAGCATTGATATCGTATAATAGCTTTATTTTATCTCCTCAGAAATACACTTTGTTTCAATTTTCTCAGCTCGTAAAAGTTCCTTTTGTTTTCTCTACGCGTAATAGTAAAAACGAATTGGTACGTGATGAAAAGCGTTTATTATTATACGGTTCGCAATTCTATTGAGTTCTCGGGTATTGAGAAGCTTGCAAGCAACTAAGGAAGCTCTTTCTCCAAGTAAGGGTGTCTCCGGGGTGAAATTCGATCCTTGTATACGCGTTTGTGTGTTGGTTGGCTCGCGAGGATTCCATTGGCGGGTAGTAACATGGTTGCCTTCGTCGAGCTGGGCAATAGCCGTGATAGAGTCGTGTGTGGAACCCGTCGGCGGCCTAGATCACATTTGGCTTCCTCTGGTGTAGACAGAGAGCTTCTGTCGCGAGAAGGGTCTGAGGAACGCAGGTCACAAGAGGCATGCGTGTATCGATATCCATCAGTACAAATACCGGAAGCCGAGCAAGTTCTGGAAACACCAAAAGCCTTCATCGCGAAACGTAGTAATTGGAATGAAATCAAACTTTTGATTGGGAAAGTATGTCTGTTTTTTTTTTTTCATTCAATGAAAGTAGAATTTAATTTTTAGAACGTTAATTATTGAATAATAAAACACCGAACTTTTTCTTAGCTTTGACATATCTATTCTACCATAAAGAATATTTAACCACCTTTATCAATCCATGTGAAAAATAGTATATCTGAAAGTACATTCCTTTTTTTTCAAAATTTACAGATGAATGAACTTCCAAAATTCAATCTTTTTTTGTAGGTAACGTTCTTATGACTGACTTACGAAACCCATCATTTCATTGCTCTCTAACTATACATTTATTTGGCAGCCCATGTCCGATCGATTAAGTTGATTCAACCAATATCGCCGTTCTCAGTGCATGCCTTCCAATGCATAAGTAACGAAAAGAAATAAACGTCAAAGTTAATGCAGTGCACGTACGCGTCGGAGCTCTTTTTTGCCACTTCACAAATCGTTGGGCCAAGCCAACTGTTCTCCAATGCCAGACCTAGAAATCGTTCGATCTACGCCTTCGCTCCTCTGCTCCAACTCATCAGCGATATTTACTGATGTCTGTCAGAGAATCGATCTATCGATGCTGCTGCCTGCCTCCCTGTCTGGCTGTCGGCCTGTCTATGTTTCGCTACTCTTTCTCGTTCACTCTATACGTAGGTACATATAAATCGAGACAATCGCGAATCCCCGAGGGCGGCTTATCGTTGAGCGAGAGTGAGATAGAGAATGAAAAAGTGTGAGAGAGCGAGAGAGGATAGAGAGAGGTGGAGAAACGTTGGAGTTCCTGGCAAAACTGCAGAGGGTGGTTCGCGGTGCCCCGAAGAGTTGGGAGAGTAAAAAAAAAAAAAAGAAGAGGAGAGAAAGAACGCGTGAGGGTTGAATAAGGGTGGGCGCGGGGGGTGGCTCCGTACCACCGGGATTTTATCCCGCGCGTCGAGACCCTATATGCAAATGGCCCGCGCTCTCACTGCCGTTTATTGTGAGCAAAGAGTGCCGTATGAATATGTGAAGTGCGGGAAATGAAAGTTGAAAAAAGAAGAAAAAAAAATTGCTGTCCGGACACGATGCTTTTTTGCCGTGTTCGAAGGGAGGGCATAGCCCGATTCAGGGAACATTAAAAAAAAAAAAAAAGACGAACGAATTACCAGGATTGAACAATTCGAGACTTTACGAAATCCCAAATGACTGCTGAGCGCCTCGGGGATTTACGTTCAGCCTTCCATATGTTCTTTCGATGTTTTTATAAATACGGATTAGAGCGAAAAATACAAAAAAAAAAAACAATTCTATATTCAGGCAACAGCTTTGCTATAATAGCACATAAAATATGGCGAGGACACTTTTTTTAGTTCTATTATATTATTTTGTACATTCAATAGTTAGATCCCCATCAGATACGAAATATATAAAGGAGAAAGTATAGTCATCAGCTAGATAACCTGAGTCAAATATAATTGCTATTTGATCTCCTCTCGTTTAAGAGAATTGTATATTACAAATGCGATCTGCAAATGCAGCCTATATCAGTAATAAAACGACTGAGATCATTGCGTATTATTAACAACACAAATAGTAAATACAATCGACATCGATAATAATGTATATGTTTCTTAATCTGTTACAGGTTTCTCTGTGCGACGACTACAGTCTTCCCGTTGATTTTGTGAATAAAAGACGACCCGCTAGTGCATCCGCTGTAACATCGACTGTACAGTGGGCTCTGCCGAGTCCCAGTGTTGAGAACGTAAGCCTTCATTCTTTTTTTTCTTTTCCTTCTTATTCTCTCACTCTACGTTTTTTTTCTTTTTTTTTTTTTCCCTCGCGATATTTATTTGACCGTGTAATCTCACATAAAACCAACGTACGATCTATAGTTATAATACGAGGATTACGGATGAATGCTTTCGCTTTCGTGGCTGAAACTGAACGCCCGAACGCCTATCGATATTTTTTTCCGGTTAGAAACGTCCGGGTGGTGTGTAAAGAGTGCGAGAGGGAAAGAATGAGATAGAGACAGAGAACACGAGAGGGCGAAATATAATTATGAGGGCGAGAAAATAGCCCCAGGGCATCCAGCTAGGGTAACCGTTGCGTTTGCGACACTGGCTCCCGTGGGTGAGAAAGGGAATGCACGCCCCCCCCCCCCACCCCCTCCCTCTCCCGCCACCCCACACATGACTAAACCCTCCCGACGGAAGAGAGGACCGTTGACTTCCGGCGCTACTTATAATTGCTCTGGCAGTCGGTTCTTTGCGCTTACAGTGAACCAACTCGCTTCTGCTCTGCTGTTGGGGTTGTCGCCTCGGGCGATCTCGCGCGCTAACTGTTTCCCTTGAATTATTGCTCGACGCGGTTGTGGCGAACTCATTCCTGAACCGCCTCAACCTAGAAAGCCGCTGAAATTTACTCGAGACCTTGCGGAGAGACGACAACAACAAAAAAAAAAAAAAGAGTATATTTTAAAAAATATTGCGCCGAAGTGCGAAAACATCTGAAAATTGAGACAGAGAAAAGTTCCTTTCGTTCGTTGTGTGAGCTGCGCAACCGGGGTGACAGAGTCCTTTCGCAAAAATCTCCCGCTTCGCTTTTAGTCGTCTGATGCTGTCGTTGCGCGAAACACTCGACACACTTGAAAGGGGATGAATCGTTATGACTCTCCCAGCACTCGGTATAAAAGCTCACTTGATATACTTTAATACTCGATTCTATGAGAGTGGCAGACTGAAATGCAATTTTTTTTTCTTGTTTGTCGCTGCTGCTGATGCTACTTTATGTGCGTAGTACGATAAAAATGGGGGTTGCAATAATTATCCGAAAATTTTTAACGGGGACAGTGGTAACGGGTGTAAAGTCTCGGTACGCTATTACGCGGACTAATAAGCATTCACAATTATAATGCAGTGGCCTGGTAATCGGCTTATAGGAGGGTACGCCGATAAATCGATGGGATTACGGCCGAGGCGTAAACACCACCGGGAGTAGAAGCACCAGAAACCATCCCCGTAGGCTCTGTACACTCTCGCACTCGACCGGAACGTCCCAGTACTCGTACCAAACCCCAGGAGGGTCGCGTTGAATTCCTGGGCTCACCGCGTTCGTGTACAGTTCTGCTCAGCCTGGGAGAGAGGACAAAGTTGATCCATGATTTTGGCTGAATGTAATGGCAAACCGTGTAATGTTTGTCAAATAATCGTTAGTATTTCTAGATGAGAATGGAGTTAGAATGGAGTAATCAAATAATGGATGTTTCCACGATTTGCAGACAACGTATTATGATTTTTTTTCAACACACAATTTAGATTCTAAATGTTTTCTCAGAATTTTGTTCAGATTTAAACATTTTTCGTTCGTTAATTTATTTGAAAAAATCGTAGATAATTAAGAATGCGTAAAGAAAAGTTAAATGAAAAGAAATTGTGCCTTTCAGAGTTATGTTACTCATATAAAAAATTGCGGAATCGATCAGAAGGGTCAAGGGTTAGACCCAGATCGAAACCAGGTGAAAATCACATATGTACAATTTATCCTTCGAGAATTGTTAAAAAGTATGTTCAACATTCATAACGAAGCTGTAGATATATTAAAATTTCTCATATATATGTTGATGGCAATTATTTGAATAATACGAGATTGTAGGAAATTCTGATAAAAAGTTAGCGTATATAAAAATATCATAGCCGCAGGTGTCGAGTCTGCGGTTAACGTGATCGAATTATCACCAGCCAATCGAGTTTCCCCCCTTCCGCAACACCACAGTCGTAGCAGTTTCTCTCAGTTGCAAAAACTACCCTCGTAATTTCCGTATAAACATCCCGACTGCTTCTCAAGATATTTCGCCGAAAAAAGGAAGATGGTACACCAGCCCGTTAACAGAAGGGGCCGAAAGATTCTCGTCGTGGGGAGTCTGCAGGACGAATTCGAGTCTTGAAACAGCCCGGAGGCTTTGTATAACTTTGGCAGGAGAATTCCAATTTCGTCTTCTTCCCAATTTAAGGCTACTTGTCTTCCTTATACTGCTCATCGTGGAAAGTCTCGGTGGTGGGACGAAGAATCAGAAAACTCAGAAGACTGTCTACATCGGTGGTGAATGCCTACCGTAGTTTTCTCTCTAAAATAGCCAGCAACGATTGATTGTACATTTCGTTTGAGAAATCAGGACTCCTCTCGACTTTACTGGCTTTCCGACTATCATTATTATTACGATTATTATTATTATCATCATATATTACCCTGCTATACACGGATCTCCTTTCATAACCAGTTTCCAGCAGCAGATTTCGTTCTCGAGATGCTGGAAGGAAAGACTTCTTCGTAGTTTCCCCTCTTTTTGCCAATTAATCAGAGCTAACCGTCCGCGCACGTGAATACCGAGGGCTCTCCCTTCGCTTATACCTTTTCATTGCATTACAACTCGTCGAACCGTATTTCTTCTCTACAATTCCTTTGAAAGCTACTGCCTTCTACGAATACAAGTATATGAGGCACTCTAGTCCAAATCGAGACAGCCGAGACCCTCAGATTTTTCTTCAATTAGTACTTGGTAAATAATTACAAGAACCACAGAAAACCAAATTTCTCATTTTTTTCCAAAAATTTGTTTATAGTTACTGAAGGACTTTGTGTAACATAAATGTTTCAATTTCACATTCTTATAGATAAATATGTAAGATATCAATATTTTTTATTGGTTTCTAAGAATAATCTAACTATTAAATTGAAACATCATCATTTTTCAGTTATAGCGATATGTTTTTTTTATTTGAGGAAGATGATGAGAAGATGAAATCAAATTTATGAATTTTATGTATATTGAGTTACTTCCATTGCGCATTATACCTCCGTCAGCAAGCTCCGCTTTTACACATTGGTAAATATTTATCTATATTATACATCCAGCGTCCTAGAAAACCAGTTTTTATTTCTGACTTCACTTCGATTTTCCTTAATTCCAGTTGGTTTTCCCTTTCTGTCTGCTTGTTCTACCGAATTTCGAGGTGAGAGATAAAAGAAAGGAAAGCAATGAGCGAGAGTGCCGAAGAATGCTTTTTCGTGGAATAATAAGCCTCTTCTATGTCCGACCATGCTAAGAAAAGCAAAAAAGTGTTTACCCTTCAGAGCACATTCATGCATTGCCACAATTGGATGCTTCGCTCATGAAGTCTCGAGAGACTGGACCATGCTTTGTTCATTTAAGGAGTCGTAAAAGCAATAATTCTTGCTGGTACTCAGCAAACTGAAAAGAATAAAAGTCGTCAAGGAATGAGTGAAACGCCCAGAACACGCAAGCATAAGAATTCGCTATTAGTAATTTCGTATTGTATATGGCTGCAGTGCGCTCCGTGCGGCGCTTCTTATACTAATAATTCATGGCGACGTTAGCAGCAAGAGGGTAAAGAGTATTTATTCACTTCCTGCATTACGCATCCCTGAGTCGGGGACTCATCCTAAACCTATTCTCAACGGTCGTTCTGTTGAGATCCCGAAATATGTGCTTTCTCGTCGTTCAGACGCTCGCAAGAAAGTCGTTGGGTCCTAATCAAACTTTCCAGCTACCTTCACCCAGATATTAATTATTAATTGATGTGTTACAGGCGGAAATCGAGATAGTCGAGCAGTACAGCGATCCCAGAGACAGCAAGAGCAAAGCTTACGTTGAACCTACTCAGGTCATCACTGAAACTGTGGTCCCACCACTTCCGGAATTGTACAGTAAAATCAATCGAAACTACTGCCGACCTTGCACAGGTAAGATTGCTTTAGTCGTTTAATCTCAACGAAATTAAAAGTCTTAATTTAGACATTTTTAATTAAACAAGCTTAATAATATCTGAGGTTTGGGTGATTGATCTAGATGTTGGAAGCAAATATTAATTGTTCCAAAACTAATTTCTCTCGTTCATTATTTTCATTTCTAAATGCACAGAGTACAAAATCCTGTTACTTTTTTTTTCACTTCTTGCTCCATGATTTTCAAGAACAAATTAAAGCTTATAGCAAACGCAAGTAAATTCTTTGAATACACAATTGTTCTCAATATCATCGATTTTTCAATTGGGGAGAAATCATTACAGGCGAGTTGCGATGGATGAAATCTGTTTCCAACTTCCCCTAATCGTTTGTAGGAAAGTGCCCGGCAATTTGTGAATGCAACCAAGGGAGGATAAATTTATTCGCGCATTAAATCGTTGGAAATCTTTCCAACGATTTAATCGTTTTCTTGCCAACCGAAGAAATTGCTTCTCAGATCATAATAAAAGTTTGTTATCTCAGTACATTCGCTTTACGTGTGTGTGATCTTGAAGTCTGTAATAAACGTTGCCGTCTAATTTTAAACGAGGCCCGGAGCGCATTCGTGACTTCTCTCATAAGCCGGCAGCACCACCGAGAGCCTAATCTGTATATAACCACTTGGTGGAACGGCGATGAGGAGAGAACTACGCACTCGGGGAATTCGTCGAGGCGGTCTTGGGTATTAAAGTTCAAGTATGAACTCTTGTAATGTATTACGAAAGCAGGCTCTTCTTCCGACCCTTCTATTTGCGGATGAACTGCATCGCAAAGCGAAGACATCACTTACCTGTGTAACGAAAATTACTCATTCGCTAAAATTGCTAAAAATATGTTAAAGAAATGTCGTGGAGAGAAAACCACGTAAGTCACAAGCTTTTGAGTGTACTAACGCTTGAACGCGACCCAAGTCAAGCGAAATCAAGTATGCAGATTGCCGCGTAACACTGATCCCGAGTAAACAACTCAGGCATTTGCATCCTTACCATATTCATGGCAATTTAATTCGTTGAGGATCCTTGTCCTCGTAGGATCTCGAATTCAGAGTCAACCCCACATCGCAAACACCTCCTTTACCTTGTCTTCTATGATCGGATATTAGTTCATGCTACTACCATGTGCAAATTGTTTGTTTTCATGCAGTCCATCTTATTCATAAACCGTAGGAGAATTGATGGGAATTTGATCAGTGCTAATTCCTCGTTTATACGAGTTTAAACACGAATCTCGTGAATGAAATCGAAAAACTTCGATTTTACATCACATTACATTGATCCCGTACTAATGTATTTCTACTGAACAGAGGATGTTAATGTCAAGGTATGTTTAAATTCTAACTAAATTGGATTGCCTTCAATAACATCGTTAATTCTGCAACAGTGTTGTAAATTATTTTTCAATTATATTCTGCTTTTTACGGGATTATAATGACAGTGATTTTTAAGTGATGTTAAATAGTACATAAATGGTGTTGGATGCATTTGTCTCTATTTTGCGAGACTTTCAGTAGAGAACAGTTGGGAAGCTGTTCCTACTATCACTGGTGGTTCTGCCACTGAAATGCCTAGACTGTCGGCGTCCACTTCCGGTAATGTTCCACGGCAGAGTATGTCTGCTGCTATTGTGGGAAGCAAACCACCAGCACCAGTGGTTCCGTATGACTCGGTTGAGCCAACTTTTTGGGCTCGTCCGAGTAGCGCCTAGCTTTCGTTACCGGTGGCAATGACGCCAGTAGCACGGCTGCAAACTCGCCTCCTTCCACAGTAATGCACCACCCCCTCGCCCTTAATATGTCGCGCGATATTTAATTAAACTCCTCATCCCATCCAGGCCTACCATTGTCGTCGCTCGTCCCTTTTCCTCCTACTACCATTCGCCTCTTCCGCACTAATGCCGCTGCTGCTGATGCTGGGTCTGTAAAGTTTCGAGGGTTTTCCAGAACAGCCCTTCGGGACTTATTAACCGTTCCAGCAATGCTCCCGTGAGTATGGATTTTTTTTTTTTTCACTGTGTTTCATTTTGTATTATTATTTTTGTTCCCCTCTATTGTATTGCAACTTCGTGTATGGGTGGCTTTCGACATAAACGTTCAAGTAGACCAAAGAAAAAAAAAAAAAAAAAATCTCATGAATACCCTAGAGTTTGTCGTTAACAAATAACGCAGCAATTTGTGAATGATTGTTTGGCGTTTATGGAATTTACTTTCGGCATCAACCGAGTGTTGCTCAAAATCGGAACTTCCGCTTGAAGAGCGGAAACGAAGAATCTCTTCGCCAGTAGACTCTCCAACTCACATAGCCCGATTTCGAATGCTTCGTCGTGAGTCAGTGGAATACTGCTTAAACTACTTAGTCGTGGAAGTGGAACTCACTCTTAGTGAACTTTGACATCCAAAGAAGAAGGAGACGAGATTGGCATAGCGTATAGTATGGAGTAAAGAGAACTTCATCCGTGGGCTCTAGGCGGATGTGGGAGCTGTAATCTCCCCCGGCCTCGAGTTTTCCTCGGGCCTTTTAACTCCACGTGAAATGTTCCATGGACCACCCACAGTTTCAGTCCTAAAACGTTTCCCGTCCTACCACTTTCAATCTGTCTCCCTCTCACTTTCTCCGTCACCCCTCAACAGATCCCCTCACTTCTCTCCACGAAACTACCCCGTTTCAATTAATGGTACTAGGTGACTTGTACCTCGTTCCGCGTCCCCGAGCAGTTATCGCCCGGCAGCTCGTCGCTTAGATCGTCGTATGCAAATGACACGGTTGTCCGTTCGTTTGTTCGTCTCTTCGTTCAACAGACCCTCTGAGAAGGGGCGTCATAGTCTGGGATGCGAAACATCCCTGTCGCTATTTTGTACCGTCCTGTACTGGCTACTTTTAGCTTTCGCTTAGGACACCCCGATCACTTGTCCTTTGAACTTGAAATAACGGTTGGCAATGAACAAAGATCTTTTAAAAAAGTTTCTTGAGGGGGGTAACAAAGGTAAGGAAACCTAATACAAATTCCGCATCTGCGAATATTTATAAGTATCGATACCAATTGATGGAATCAACTTTAATTAGGCTTTAATATTGATGTTAAAGATAATCAGTCGCTGCCTAGAATACCACGGACAATTTTCTTACCTGTCGAGTATTATGCCAGCAACTAATTTAATTTCAGTGCATACGAAAATTCCCAATTTCTCGCTTTTGATGCAGACTCAAAGCCCTTTAGAGCGATGATATATCGTGATTCATTCACCGAGTTAGACAAAGACACTTTTAGTATTCCTTGGGTAGCGTTTGAGCGTTGGAAAAGTTTGTTGAATTGCTTCAAGGAAGATGAATAGTTGACAGGGGTTGGTGTTCCACCCTTTCTTCCTCACAGCTAGGTATATAATACTCGCTCGTTCCTCCCTCTCGAGAGTCTTATCTCTCATCTTTCGCGGTTTCTCTCCGTGTCGCCGTCGTACCCGAGAGTTTCCCTTCCGCTATAGTTCTTGATTCACGCTCGGTTCTACCTACTCTTGAGTCTTTTCGTCGCACGGGAAACTGGATCATTTATAAACTGTCAGAGCCATGTACTCATCTCGGTACTAGCAGGTCCTACATTTGTCCAGTATACTTACATTACTAGCTATATATTTTATTAGCGGCAATGTTAAACTTCTTAGATTTTCCACGCAGAATCTTAATTCGAACCCAAATTTCATAAGTTAGATTTGTCTCGAAGAAACGAATCCTCTGAGCGTTCTGCTGGTCCCGTTTATCCGAAATCTGTGAACACAACTTCGATAGCAGACCACGCGAGACTTTGAAATTGAGGTCGACCGTTTCTCATCTCGCAAGAGACGTTTAATCGAGTTCCTTATACGAGTTTGAGTTCTCACTGATTCTCGCTCGTACAGTGCGACAGAGAGGGAACTAAAACTATAGATTCTACCTTAAGCATCGAAGTTCACGTCTTTCGCGAGAGTCTAACGTTCAACAAGACGTCATCAAGTTTTCAGATTGAGTGCTGAACTCGTTAATGAATGCATAAAGTAGTTAAACATACGAAGAGAAGTATATTAAGCCTTCTAAGTTTCAGATCAAATCTAGGTAAATTTTAGTGTTCAAAATCATTTTCATTTTTAATCTCAAATATTTATACTTCTAGTTTAAGGGATGACTATAGTAACTTTTGAACTTTATACCTTTCTTACACTTTTTTCACAATACATATGGAAAATATAATCTTTCAGGTATAACGATTTTCATCGCAAGTCAATTAGGCATTTTGTGAGGAACAATAAAACATTTAAACTATAATCTACAGTTGGTAACAAAATCACTAGTCCCTAAAACCTTTCAAAAATATCTGTAGATACCTCTGAGATACCATTAATAATCGCGGCGAGGTAGAACCCTCAAGGGTATAGAACATTTCTGAATTAATATTCCTATCTCAATTACAATTAACATTTATTGCCTCCTCAATTTGCATATAGTTTAACTTAGAATAATAACAATCATAGCATCCCCAGCACCGACTGATCCCCCGAGCCATAGCAATGATACGTCGACACCCTTTCACACAATTGAGTAATATTTCCGACGTGATAACTCAACCCCTTCTTCCGTCTTGATGATCAATGATAATATTATCGGTCTTGGACTTCGTCGATTGGAAATGGTTATAGTAGCGAGAGTGTGGGAGGAGTGCCAAGTTAAAGTAAACAGCGAATCGAAATGGGCCCAAACCTTCCATTGAGGTTATATATGCTCCAGGAAAATTGAGTCGAAATCGACAACTGCGGAGCTTAGGTGAGGACGGGGCCAATTGGGTCAGCGGCAGCTTAAGTCAAAAGTCACTTAAATAATTGATAGTTGGAGTAGTCGTCTTGGCCCCAAATGCTAAATTTATATCGCTAAGCTTTCATACTGAGCTGCTTAAGATATTCCCACATAACATTTTCATTTATTTTTTATTATTAATAAAGCAAAAATAATGCAACTAGCCCCGATCACCCTTACCACAGTCGATGAGGGTAAGCATTCCTCGTTAGAGTTGCAACCCTCCTCTCGCTCAGTACTGCAGGGTTTATCAACCCTTGCTGAAGGGTGCTATGCATCGGGAGGAGAAATAGAAGCATAGCTGGCTAGCGAAGGTCCGATATGCTCGCTCGAGTAGTCGCAGCCTCGCCACCGATGTAGATTTCAATCGAGTCGCGCAGTGTCTACCGATAGGGAAGTGAATAATCCGAGGGTGGTTTAAGGGGGGTTCCGGTGTATCCTCTTTGGGAGGGCGTATCGTCGTACCGAGATCTGGGCCTCGGGCAAATTCAATCGGTGTGGCCGAACACAGTTCGTCATATCCTTCGCCGGGAGCTGAACCAACATTGATTTTATTCCGCGGTGGTTAAAATCAATCGGACCTAACGAAACGACACTACCTAACAAGATTGATATGGAGGGACCAAAACGCATGGCTCGCTCGCGGTTCTGCCTAACGAGCTACGAGAAGCTGTTGCAACACACAATGGATGTACGAATGAATGAAAGTTACCGATGTGTAGAAGGGGTGGAATCACCGAGCATGGCCTTCATGAGTATTTCAACGCTAGCTGACGCACATGGGAAACGGGGTTGTCGTTAACCCGGTGCGTTCTATTAAATTCGAACCAGCTGAAATTCTACTGTAAAATGCTGGTGCGAATGGAATACGTCGACAGGGATAGAAAGGGATGAGCTGTGAGAGAGAAAGAGAGAGGGAGAGTGAGAAACGAACGATTACACGGAGAACGAGGATACCCGTTGCGTACGTGCTCCGCATATTGACCATTCTCTATACGCGCCCCTAATGCATTCCGTATGAAGCTGCTTCCCACTCTACGGCTATATGCTCTTGCTCTTCCGTGTTGCTGGTAGATACAGAATTACTGTTCCTATACCGTGAGTTCCAATCCGAGAAGCCCATTCTCTCGTTCTGGCATGTGGAGTGCAATTTCGACGCAGGAGTTGTAGATACGTTAACCGCTAATTATATTGGATTAATAATTAGACTGTAATGTGGACTTAATCCATGTGAGGATTTGAAGTACTGTTCGTAAACACTACACTTTGCATGGATAGCAAAGGAAAAAAAAACGGTTTTTCGCTTGTGTGGGAAAAATCTGAAAATTATATCTGGAACTGGAATATACATCAGTGTTCCGTTTCTAGAAATTCTGTAATTCACAATACGTTTTGTTTGAATATTTCTTATGGAAATTACGAGATTTCTAAGATTTTTGTTACTATTGAAAATACGTTGAACATAATGTAAGCAACATTTTGTAATTTTTTTTTTTTTACAACCCTGTAATCTTGCGATTTCAACTGAACCTTCGCACATTTATTATAATAGGCCATTTTTTTAAGAAAGTCTGAAACATCGCGAAGAGGTTAAAGAGTTTTGAGAAAAGGGCTACATTGTGACGCGGAATGTAAGTGGCCCCTGTGAGTGAACGCTATTTTAGGCCAATTACATGGAACGTTAATGTGCAGGGAAAGCACAGAGCGTACGAAAGAGCAAAGGAGCAGATGGGGTTAGCCGGTGAGTATTATACGAGGGAACGAGAGTCACAGCTCGACGAGAGCAAGGTATAAAATTACTGAAGTAAGTAATTCGGTGAACAGAGCAAGTAATTGCCACTCAAAACGTTCAAAGGCGTCTCCGTCGACTATGTCGTCGTCGTCGTCGACGTCGTTGGCATTCAAGGCTAAGGAACTTTCAGATCTCTCTTCGGAACTCCGTCGCGTCTTTTTAATTTAACACTTGTCACAGCGCGCTACTGCTGTTTTTGCTACTCCTTCCGTTGACGGCTCTCTGTGGGCTTTCGTCGATGTTGTTCATCCCTCCACGAGCGCTGGAAATCAAAGAGGAAGATCAGAGAGAAAAGCATCTTCGCAGGCGGAAAAAAAAACGAGATAGGCACACACTACTCTTGTGTGTGCTTTCGGTGCTTGACAGGGGCGCGTCTGCTCATAAATATGCGAGACGCAAACCGCTCGATGGGTGTGCAGGCTGCGAAACTGCCGGGAAATTTATATCGATATATATTTTTTTTTGCTCGTGTATCACTCGATCATGGTATCGACAGGTATCGTTGAATTATTATCGTAATCTGTGGCATCGGGTGCCGAAAAACGTAATCCCTATATAATAGGGCAGCTCGAGATGAGATCGCAATACTTTTTTTTTTCTTCCAAAGGCACCGACATAATCCGTGTTCCACAAAACAAAAAGGAACGCGAGAGTATTTACAAAGTTCAGAGTACGGTAGAAATAAATTGCTAACCAAAAAGATTAACCGTAAATCCCCCAATTTTCCTAGATCAAAGAGCAACTTAGTTCGTATGAAATGTCCTACATGATACAACTATCATATGGACTGCGTTGTACTGAAACCAGTCCGGAAATCCAGAATCCGTTCATCGCAACGATAACGGCTAATCCACGTCGTAAGACGTCAAACATGAGAGGGAGTGAAGCAGGTCTGTCGTTGAATGGGGACCGGCTGACACATTTTTCTCATCGAACGAGGATTCTCCTTGGCCGCAATCATCAAATCCCAAGAATATAACCGTGTATCGTCGCAACGCGCACACCAATAACTGAGATTGGCTTTCATTTCTTTTTCGGTGAAGAGAGCTGAAAGGGAGACGAACACGTCGTGCTCTGTAATCTTTCGACGTAGCTTGCCGAAGCTCGGATCTCGTTGGGTCTTCCACGAGGATTCTTGATCTTTTCGTGAACGATATGGCCACGTTTTCGCCCCGAGTATACCACATATATGGTACTACAGACTAGAATACGATGGTAGAATGGTATATATACTATAGAATATGTGAGCAACGAAAGAACAGCTCGATACCAACAGTTTTTTTTACACCCTTACTTTTGGAATGGGATCATACCATTCGCGACCCACATCTTCAATTGTCCCAACTCTGCTTTATGTTACGGGCGACAATATGTAATAAGAAGTGGGGTGAATCTACCCGCGAGCTCACGCTGTTCCCTCAACTTTTTTTTTCTCTAAGCGAATTCCTTTTTTTTTATAAAAGGCTTTGGATGAAGGTTATAAAATGGCATTACAGTATAGTGTGAAGGAAGATATAGTCGTAATGAAAAAGACACAAGTTACGATTATGCCATTCGCAATACTTTTTTTCTTCCTTTTACAGAAAGCTTTCTGATGATGGGTCTTTTTTTAGTTTTCAATGCTAATGGTAAAATCATACCGAAAATTTCAGTAATAACATTTAGAGAAAAATGCCCTGACGCATTTTTTTAAAATGCAACCAATATTCGTTAAAATATATTAAACCAATGAGTGACCATCACGATGAGGCGAATCTCACAGTAAACTTGCGCTAATTAAATAGTTGAATCAACTATTTAATTAGTGCTCGGTTCAAGTGCACGATGTGGTTCACTCCAGTTCATCAAGAGTTGCCGATGACCATGAAGTGCGCCATGGCTAACCTCATCGAAAGATTGAGTCAACTATATTCCATCAAACTAATAAGATATTCTTTGAAAGACCTGAATTCGTTTATGACTCGAAGTAATTTCAGTCGGCTGCATCTAAGAATTTTTATCTCGGTAAATGCATGTTATAACGACATGATACGACAAGATCTAAGTGATTAGTCTGATTAAAACTTTCTGCTTAAGTCTATTTATCAATCTATCACAGGACGAATGTAAAAATTTGTCATGCATTTATTCTCACTGTATCTGCGTGTTTCTTTATGCAGATAAATTCGTAAAAACAAAATATCTATATATATACACAGAATACCGCAGACAATTCGTTCGTAACAATTGAAAGTAAAAATAAAAAACAGAACATCAAAGTAATGTCGTGTGTGCGCTCCGAGGCGAGTGAGATTGCGTTCCGCGGGCTAAAGCAATTTTACAAAAACGTTTTTTGGACCCACGTTTTGGATGCATGTCGCTCTCGTATTAGTAAACGTATAGCGTATAAAAGGTATATGCAAGAGCGTTGGGTCGTTCATGTAAACGAGTAGAGTCGTGGGACAGCGATTCGTGTTATCCGCTGTGATTGCCGGTCGAGCGCTGTCGCTCACGGACGCTAATAGATTCATTAGGGGTTGTTCCGGATCCCCGGGAGTGCATCGTCCGCTCGATTCTCCTACGTCGTACTCCGCGGACTTCCCCTCGTCAATGCGCCGTTGCACTCACTGCCTGTAAATGCACATCGGCAGATATATATATATATATATATATATATATATATATACATATCTGTCTATCTGGCGGTGTGCGATATATCGTCCAAATCTGATTATCCATCGGTAATCAATATCCTCGCGATTCGTCGATTAGCGAGAGGGTGGCTCGGGACACTCGAAGGGTTACTACTCCACTCTACCGAGTTCTGCAAACCAGTGGCCACTTTCCCTGTATTAAAGTGTTCCGTGTTGCACAAACGTACTGTCTGATAAGCTAAAATACATTCAAATAGAATGTCTAATATACATTATATTAAAGCCAATGTCCATATAAAACATAACGACATAGAATCATCATAAAACTTCCTTTCTCACCACTTTGTCCCAATTTGAGAAAAACCAAATTTTATCTACAGGCTTTCATTTTTTGTTTTTTTCATGTTAGTTTTTTATGAAAACGAGTTTATGATTATTAAAGGTTTTAATTTTTTTTGTGTCGTTCAAAGTTCTATTAGAACTCAAGGCAAAAAGGGATTCTGTCAAATTTTGCTACCTTATCGAGAAATTACGATTTTTTGTTTCGCGGCTTTTCCGTTTACGATTAATCGTGTAATTGAATCTGGTTCTAATATACATGGTACTGAATACAAAAGTTTCGTGCTCACCATTTTGTCGTATCTTTTTACAGTATCTTATTATATAATTTAAAATATAAATGACGAGTAGACCGGCTTGATTGCTTATCTTTTGCCGAGATAGTACCGAGACGAAACAGCTGCAAATACATATTCATACCTGAATTAATCTCCAGCCACACTTTCTGCTGGTGTACCACGGTTTTTCATTCATCTACGATGCCCAAAGCTTTTCAACGTAATTTAGCCAGACCGGTATGTACAAGCCGTTCTCTCGTGTCACTTCAATATCGCGCACCCTGCCTACCGATATTAAAGCTTTTCTTCAGCGTATTAAATATTACAGAGATTCCGAGGTTCAGTGAATCTTGCTCGTTCGCAGTATATACGCATCAAGGATAAATTCGATGCAGCAGCAAAGATGAGCTGATCCTGCTTAGAGAAAAGCCATTTTTTTTTATTCTCTCCCTCTTCACCCTCACAAGAACTTACATTTTGTATATATCTGAAAATCAATAAGCTTAAAATAAGCAAAACAAGAAATCCAATTGTTATATCGTACATTCATTTAGCCATGAACGCGAAGCGTAAAAGTCCACGGGTTGTATCATCGAATCCAAAGGATTAACAATTACGACGAGACGACTAATTTTTATCCACTGGCATAAAGAACACGAATTAACTGCGTACACGAGGCTCAACGAACTTAATTATGGAATTTGGTATATGGGTATACCAAATTAGCATTATTCGTACAATGCGAGGAGGGTTGGCCCCAGTTTGAGTGTCTTTAGTCCTGCAGAGATCAGAAGAGATGCATTCACTGAAGCTGAGATTAATTTAAAACAAAAAATGGTGAAAAAGCACTATCGCAGTCTGATATTTTTTGTTCCTTAGTCTCATATCATATATTATCCCTGGGAAAGCTTGAAAAGTTTTCGTTTGAGTTAAATCCCGAAGGTGTAAGCAGTCGTCAAGCAATGTCTGACCATGTTTTTCTTTTTCCACTTGGACTTGTTTTTTTTTCCTCGCCTGGCGACCCCTCGTCGCCGCGGCAACCCCACCTCGAGATCCTCTTCGTTGCTCCATGTTTGGAACACTGCCACCCTGTGTTCGGCGAGAACTTGCCGAGAAATGGGATCAAAGGGGAAGAGCGAGCGGAGAGAGCACAGAGACGAGGAGCCGGATTTTACCGTCACCTGCACTGTACGCCGCGCTGCGCCCCGAGAGAAAGAACCTCGAGGTTTAATAATTTCTCGTGGTCTCTTTGTTCACGGTTCAACATTTCATTCCGTACATTTTGCCTCGGGTCCCGCTCCACACGGTATAAACAATCTGCGCAGTGCACTTTCAACTTTGTTTAATCAACGAAATAAAATAATTGTGTGTAAATGAATCTGGCGACTCTTGCAAAAAATGTATACGCGGACACTTATTTTTTATTAAGGCTTGTAGTTTTCAGCATACCTGTTTTTTTTTTGTCATAAGGAAAAAAAAGTCTCGAGCAGATCAACGAAAAAATAAAGGGTTTTTTTTCCATCCACCCTAGTGGACACGTCTGGCCAGCGTCTCATGCACTGCCAACACTTCTTAATGGCTTTTCCTACCCCTGTCCACAGCTGGAAGCTTCACGTTCACTACCACAACTTTCATCATTTAATTGAATCTCACGCATTGCTTCGAAACCAAGAGAATCTCGATTATATCTGCCGGTGTACGTACAACCACGAAATTATCTAGGAGTCTGGATCTGGCGCGATGGGAACAACCCTCTTTGTTCATTGAGATTCTGAGAAAAGAACACAACCCCCTTCTTCCTTTACACGCTCGTCCTCGGTCTCGGGCAATAATTTTTACTCTGGCTAAGTTCCGCGGGTCTCTGTATATCCTGGCCTTGCGATACCTGTCACAACCAGGTCTCTAATGGTTTATGGAATCTCCGAAGGTCCCTCTCGAGGCGGAGCTCCAGACGCTTCGGCTGATCCTTCGTCGAGTATAATGCGACCATTATCTCCACACCTCTGTTATATTATACAAATGTACAGGGTGATTCAGAGTCCAGATGCATCATATATCCTAAAAAATTAATGATTCGATTGGATCAACAATTATAGCCTATTTCTTAGTTCACTTATTTGCTGTTGGTAAAACTGAAACTACAACAACGTTCATCGAAGATTTAATAAAAAATCATTGAGGCTTTCCTTTTTTTTTTGCAATTTGCAGTCTGTATTATTCGAACGGGCATTCTCTTTTTTATGATATTTGGTTGTATTTGTTTTTCTTTTTTACTTAGGAAATGCGCAATTCCTGCAAATGCTCGAAACATTTATGGTGATAGCAGGATAGGCTAACATTCATGGAATGCTACAGGGTGAAGAAAATAATCGGCGTAACCTCGGGATGTGACCCAAGCCGGTGCGAAGAAACCATTACTGTAATATCTCGTAGTGCCCCCCGGAGGAAGTGATTTTTAAGCTGCCATTTCATGCCAGCTTCTTCGGCAAAGCACCCCTCCATTGTTGAAAGCCGTTCGACTGGTGCGAGCTTCGGGTGGTGGTTACGGAACGATTATGAAAATTTCACTCCATTTTGGTTTTTCATTCCACATTGGAGAGGCCTCTTACTATATACCCTCCCACACCAACTCGTTCTGGGTATCGCTTGGGAGCTCTTTGGCTCACTCTATATTACTTCCTGTAACGCTCCAAACCCCTCAGGGAGCACAACGTTTTCGAGCTTGTAGTTCTTTAGGCGTTCCACTTTTTCCAGACGATTTAATCGACAACTGTTCCATGAGCGCCAAAATATACACTCGTTCATAATAATTAGGGTACTCCTATATTATATACTTATCCTTTCACTGAAATCACAATGGCAACTTTTTGAAGTATGGTTATATGTATATACAACATATTTTTTAAGTAATGCCGAACATTCTTTCTGGATGGAATTAAGTGAAATAGGTTTTCCAGGACTTTTTGAGACACACATTCAAGGCTAAATTCTTACGAAATCAAAGAACATTTTATTCTTCACGAAATGTACGTGATACGTGCGTGCGTTAATCATACATGCAGAACACTGAATCTTGAGAGTGGAACATATTTAGTTACTGCAAATTAAGTTTACAATGTAGTGACTAAAAATTCAAGAAATCGTAGACAATTTTTCCAATTTTCAATTTACACATCTGAATCCAACATCAGAAAATTCCAACGAGAACATATGTGATGGGAAAAGTTTAATGAACTCACTACATTATTCAACTTCCAGATCCGTCAGCCTCAGACTCGTCAGCTGAAGATGAAGAGATCGCCAATCAACTGGCCGGCTACAGAAAGCGAAAAAATGCGCACATCTACACTTCGGCAAAGACCAAACAGGAAACCCAAGGCAATAGCCTAGACCGCGAGAACAAAATTTTGAAGGAGGGTGCAGTGACCGTGGATTGCGTAGCTTTGGTTCATGTATCTGACCAATCACCAACTGAGAACAGTCAGCCGGTTCGTCATCCATCGCCCTACTATTACGGAGACCTGTTTAAAGTACCGGAGCAATTGCCACGTCCTCAACCGAACAAATATCGAAAAAGCGTGAGTCTCGACGTACCGGGCGAAAGATCAAGAACTCCAGGTTTGCCAAAAAGAAATTCGGTAGCTGGTGATGGAGCACCTTACCATTCGTCGAGTCAATTGCAAGGTCAGCCGCAGCAGCAACAGCAACAGCAACAAGATCCTGTGAGTCCACCGTCGGGTAGTGAGCATGCTGTTCCCTGGCGAAGCGAGATACTCTCCTCGTGCATCATCACAGAGTGGGATCACACCCTCATGCCTCCGCATCGGTTGTTAAGCCATGATCTACCGACGACCGTGTGCACCTGCTTGGCCTCGCCGGACGAGGATGAGCTAGAAGGTGCATCGTGCAAGGTTACACGACCTCAACCTCGTAAATTGCGACGATCGCGAAGAATAGATCCCCAACCTATACTCGTCGAAGACGACTACGACGAGGACGAGGGTGAACGAGCGGGTGACGAAGGCGCGGACGACGAGGAGGAGGACGACGACGAGGACGACGAGGAAGAAGGCGAGGCCGGGGCGGAGGCTGACGCCGAGGACGAAGATATGGCAAGACAGAGACATCTGTACGAGACTGCCTTCGATTGCAAGGTCAGTCGATCAGACGACGACCTCGATGATCTTGATCGGGTCACCAATCATCCAGTATTGCACTCACAGGTGAGCTTTAACTGCAATTGCCTTATTTTTCACGCTTATCTGGGTTTTGGGATTGATTCTTGTGATTTAACACTCGGGTTATTTTCGGTTCATTAGCATCGTTTTCATTGCATTCTTCGTAAATTATCCAGAAAAATGTTGCGTGTCGCGTGTCGGCACTAAGGTTAGAGTGGTTGCAGAACCATTTGAAATAAGGATTCCAGGCGTTTTGGCAATAATCTGCAGGTGTGATGAATGGCTAGATAGTTAGGTGTATTGGAAATTACATTTTTATTTTATTCTTCCGTTTCCACCACTCTAAAGGTGAACTTCCGTTCTAAAAAAAAATTACATTCAAGGCCAATGTCGTTGCTCAATTTTTAGAGATGTTAAAAGGAGTTTAATTATTCTTGTATTCGCTACATGAAAGAGATGGTCTTTCTTTAAATATATTATAATTCAACTAAAAATAAAAATGGTAGGATTCGCTTTAGGCTCACTTAAAAGGTGAGAGATGAAGTCATTTGGCGAAAGTCACGATGCTTTCACGTATACCTGATACCCCACTTTTGTAAGATGCATTACACAAAGAGCTTATTCAGGTGGCGGAAGTTTACATGCGGCACCGATTAGTACGATGTCGGCCCACGAGACGGAGCAATTAGGTTTCAGGGTGGCTCTGGACGTATTCCAAGTGACCACTTCATGTTCAGCAATTATTTATCCTTACGTTGTATGTGGACCCTCCTGAATAATATACAGAAAAAGATAAAGACAAGCTGGACAGTAATTTAAAAAAAAAACAGGGGAAACCCTTGCACATTTCATGGGCGCATCATGATTTTCGTTCAAGTGCCTTCATCTCTCCCCTTTAAAATAAGCCCTAAAATACTCCTACATTTATATTTTTAGCTGTGTTATAATTTTTCATAGAAGACAACAATTTCTTTCTGGTTTTGATACCTATAAGAAAATTATAAAAAATTGTTTAGGCTTCCAACAACAAAATTGCGAACTGCACTTTGAACATGCACTTTTTTAGTTTAAAAACGAATGTTTATAATGGCTGCTAATATATTTCATTGTCAACGCCGTAAGAACAAATTATACATTCGAATTCAACCCGTTTTATAGAACCAGGGAAGAAGCAGTGTAATAAATCCAATCCCACGAGCAAGTTCGTCAACGGATGGACCGAAGCAGCTGTTATCCCAACACTCGAATAAATACGCAGGAGTCACAAGTAGTGGTTCTTCTACGGCAGTAAAAGATCATCGACGAAAAGTTGTTCTCCTTCGACCAAAGCCAATACCCAGTCGTCTTCAGCATCATCATCATCATCATCATCATCACCAGCAACAGCAACCGGACAACAGTATGTCGAGTCTCTCCCAGGACATCGAGTCCCTTCAGATAAATTCGGGTGATGAGAAAACATGCTCACCAAGATTAACAGGCCGTGGATACACACCGTCGCCACCTTCGACAGCGCCGCTTCCAGCCAAGTTTCACGGTGGTAACAAAGATAACTTGTTACTGAACATACGAAGTGCACCGAACTTACCGTCACAACCAGATCATCCGAGGCTTAAGGATATGCGACTTCCGGTCAAGTCTCTGCGAGCGAAAGAATCGCCGCAGAGCAGCGAGGCAGGTAGCATCCTCGAGATCAAAGGAAGACCGAAACAAGCGTTTGGCCAGGACAACAATACGGAGTCACAGTCACGAAGAAACGACAAAGAACTGATACTGGAATTCAAAGGTAGGCCAAGAGACGAAACGAGACAACGTCCGAGAAGCTTGATACGCGAGAGCCGGCCAATAATGGAATTCAAGGGAAGGCCTCACGAGGCGGAAGAAGATTTACCGCGTCCGAGACGCGAAGCAGGCCTGTTGGAATTCAAGCTTCGCACAACAAGACGAAGAGTCGGATATTCGAGCACAGAGAGCATGGCGACAAGCAGCAGCGGTGGCAGCATGGAGTCTATAAGAAGCAGCACAAGCGAGGGCAACAGGTCAACCAGCAGTTCCGAAAGTCGTCACAGCACCAGTTTAAGCTCACACAGCTCCGATAGTGGCAGCAATTGCTTTCATCATCATCATCATCACCATCAGCATCAACCGCCACTCACAGGATTTCTCACCTATCACGCCAGCAAACTTCACATACTTTCGCCAATTTCGGACAAATCATCACAGGAACCAGCATCCGAAACATCGGACAACAATCGTAACAACAATTCGCAAAAGGCGTCGCCAGAAGAAGCTGCAACGGAAAATGTCACTGCAAACACAAACACTACGTCCAATGTCGTGTCGCCGACCGACACGTCCTTCAAAAAGCGACGAACACCGCAGAATAAAAATCTTATCAATCTCGCGCTTCAATCATCGTCTTCCGGTGACGCCGAAATTCAGGGTTCGGACAGTGGTATCTCTATCGAATCTCGGGCTGGCGTCAAGTGCAAACCTTTTGGTTTTCATCTGCTGAAACCGCAACTTGACAATATCAATCTTGTTGATGACGAGCCTGAACTGTCGGATCTTCCGTTTGATATGCCGAAACTTCGAAGACGACGCTTGCTCATGCAACAGGATGCCACGACCTCCGGTAGCGCCACTAGCGTCGATCTCAGGGATCTTCCATTTGACATGCCAAAATTGAGGAGACGATTGAGATGCACACAGAGCACCGAATCCAGCGCATCACAAGCTTCATCCAGTCTCTCGGTTCGCGATGTTGATCCACCAGGATTATTTGGTATGTACTTGCAATTGATCTGTAACTCGTGAAATACATCTAAGACAGTTATTTTTCAGTTACGTCGCTCAACGAGATTTTTGATCTTTGCTAAAAAAAAAAAAAAATAACAATTCTAGTTTTTTTTCTCCTAAACCTGTTTTTTATGACAACGAACGAAAATTTTGTTTGGGAAGCGCAACCACAAATTCCATCAAAAAGTACTAGAGTAATTTAAACACAAGAGATATGAATTTGCGAATACCTCAGAAATTTGAGTTAACTGCATTGTATTTTATGATGAACTTTTAATGAATTAAAAAAAAAAAGCAATCAACAATATTAAAAAATCCGTCCTTTCATCCAGACTGTGCCATCGTCGTTAGAGCAAAATATTCCCAACGCGTACACGTGTTTCGCTAAAAGCGTAAGGTATATCTATTCTATTATAATACGTCCCCTTCTTGATCGAGGGTTTCCTGGAACCCCATTAGAGCAATAAAAACACCGCACTTTTGGTATAGCATGACATTGCAGTGTGAGTGGTACCTCGAGGTAAACTGTAGAGGCTCATCAGTGAAGAGAGAAACGATGATGCGGCAGAGGGACACCGTAATTCGATGCCAAGAGCGTTATGAACCTTCCAGACAGGGGCTAACGACGTTAAGTCGTAGTTAACACTTGCGTCAGGCGTCCTAAGCAACCTACCGGAATGTAACTCTCCCTCTCCGTGCTAAAATATCAAGGACAAGATCACCTGGCTCTCATAATGGCCTCAGGAAAATTGCGTGTCAGATGCATTTCACAGTGATCTACAGCAAGCGCAAACTCACAGGCTACTTTTTTTCTTATTCGAAAGAATCTCCACTCAAATTGAATATATTTTTAATCTACCAATTATATGTATATGACGAAAATATATTTAATTGTGAGCTGAAAGTTATGGAAAGTAGACAATTTTATATATTTTTCATCTCTCAAAATTTTGATGTTCTACATGGCTGTAGAAAATTGCCGGTTTATCCAGTACTTGATGGGCGTTTGATGATTTTTCATTCCAAGTTTTATTTAAACAATAATATCCATAAAAAATATCTTTTCATTATATCATCCATAATAATAGGTAATAATTAATTGCAGTAGTGTAACCAATTAAAGTCACTATTTCTTTAAATATACACATTTTTTAATTCACCTTTGCGTTGATATGTTCACGTCTATTTTTATTTTTGTGACGTACAGTACTGGAGTACACGTGACGATATCGAGTCTCGATTTTTTTTTTTCTTCTACGATTAACACACTCACCTCGCTTAGACTCGATCCAATTATAGGATACTTTGTTTAGGGTTTCCTTGCGTTCGTCTTAAAGATACATGGGTGTCTTTTGACCCAGGCCACGAGTCTTTGTAAGCTCTTGGTGAAGCCTGTCAATAATCTGCTTTGAATAATAACTCGATTTTATCCTTTCAACCACGCTGGAAAGCGTTTTGGGCCGACTCACCTACGATTTATTGTACGTTCTCATTCGAACCAACACTTCGTTACTCGAATTCTTCAGAAAGATTTCTAAAAATACCCCTGCAAATAGTTGAACAAGTGCGCTATCTTCGATTTGCAGCATTTAAGCTTTATATGCGGCACTCTCGAACGTGGGCGCGGAACGTCGAAAGCTCCTTTTCTCCCGCGATGCCCGATTAAGATCAACGCCACGAGATAGGGCACACGCCTGAGCTCTCTCGCCCTCGAAATTAGTCGAGGAATTAAGTTGCCTAGTAATATGCAAGCCCTATAGCGCGTTACCGATGTTGCTGCTGTGGTAGTGTTTGCTTCCCTTAGCATCGTAAGCGCGCCGATTTTATGGGAATTTGAGCACGAAGCGTCTACGGAACCGGCGAACCCTACTTCAAATTACGGGACCTTTAATGCGCGCCCCGAATCGACCTGATCATAGCCTAGGGCTGTTATATTTCGATTCTTATCGAACTATAAAACAAGTTTTCCAAACATTCAAATACAAACATTATGTGTATTTTACTGTTGGTCTTTTTAGAAGTAAATTTCACCTTTATTGACGAAATATGTAGCAGTTATTTTGCCACGAGAAAGCAAAAAAAAGCACTGTTAAATAGTATACAAATAAATATCTGTATATTTTAGATCGTATACTCATTATTATTTTAAACACGTACCGTATAGTGGTTTTTAAACGCGATTAAATTCCCATCATTAACGGAACGAGGTGAGGTATCTTCATTATTTCGTCAGGTAACTGCACTCGAACGCTTAATCCCATTTTTATGATATTATGCAGGCTTCTACACTCTAAAGAAATTGGGGCGCACTGCACGACTTAGAATTCTTTCACGTGACCTCCACCTACTTCAAACGAGGGAAGGGCTCAACGAACGAAAAAAAAAAAAAAAAAATGTAAAGGTCTCATTGATTCATTTCGTCTGGTTCTATTTTTATCGTATCGCTGACACATCGGACTTGACGTGACAACAGAGATCTGTACTCGAGGATTATGTCAGAGTCCTTGGAGACTTTCAGAAAGCCAACGTCCTCCGGCATTATATCGCTAAGATAGAGGGAAAATTGTTGAATCGCGTGTGGCACGTCACGCGGTGACTTTCCGTATGCGTAATAACTTGGGAATATTTAGTCGATATAATTAACGTTTCACTGTTTGAGCTTATACAGCGTTGCTAGAAGTTTACGAAAAGTTGTCCGTCGATCGATACACTCATTTGCTACTTACGTACGATAAAATGCCTCAAGGAGCTGTTGTATTATATCCAGAATAAGCTCTGTCGTATCTTTTCTACAGATGAAAGAGAGATTGATCGTGGAGTATCGTTTGCCATACGCGCTTCTAATGGATTCTCATCCATTTCGAGATTCGTAAATTGGCTTTTTGAGGAGTCAGCACTGGCATTGCTGAAACGAGGGATATCGCTGGAGAAACAGGATTTGTCCGCAATCGCGTTAGTCTTGTGATCGACAACAGATTTCATCGAAGAAGGATCTAACATTTTTTTTTTTCTTCCTACCACATTTTCCCACCTTCTTTCTTCAGCGATGGTGTCGAGTAGGTGTCGCAATTACTCGCAGAAAGCTGAGCTGTATAGGCTGTACACAGAGGATTGATCGATCGGTTTGGTTATATCCACCCTTCTTTGAACGCTGCCAGACTCCAAGATGCTTTATCAGTTTGCCTAGGGGTTTGAAAAGGGCACCACCCTTGAACGAACATGGAGCAAAGTTCTTTGCCAACAAATTTTCTGCTCCTTCATCATATACATACACAATGCTTTTTACACACTGGTATAACTCTTCATACAAATCTAACGAATGTTTGATAATAAATCAAATTTATTGAATAAATATCTTAAGATACCTGCAACGAATATACATTCAAAGAGAACCAGCTGAGAAAAATACGTGTTATTTCATCGTCCAACCAAGAATACTTTTATTTCTCTTCGATTAGCAGAAAAAAAATGTCAGTGGGTCAAATCAATTTTTGTCCGATCGTAAAACGAAACGTAAACACTTATACAACAACAAAAATATCATCGTTACTAGAGCTGGCCAATTGTGAATTTAAAAAAACCGAATAAACAAAGTACCCTTGTGCGTTTTGTAGATAACGTGATAATTCCTAAGAGAACAAAATAATTACAGTCCATAATTCGTCTGTCCCTTTTAATTAGTAATTAATTAACACCCCACTATTTCGTACGTATATCTTGTAGTAACGTTGTTCCTGGACGTTCGTGCAATATACACACGTATATACACAAACAGAAGGAAATTTCGCTGCGCCGGCAGCACGCAGCCCAACCGTCCCGGCCACATCCGTTACAGCGTACGTGCTTGCCATTTACAATTAGTCGAACGAGCGACGGTCCCCAACGATCTGCTGTATTTCGGGTTTCGTGTGTTGTATCGCGAGGTAACGCGCCATTGAGACCTGCGTCCACCAAAATTACCAGGTCGGTAGCCCCGAGCGCTTCACATAGGACACCTCACTGCTTCGTAAACTCGGCAACCTATTTCGTGCTGTAATTATATCAAGGAGACACCGTCGCAAAGTGCGTCGATGTGCAATTTTCATTTAAATCTCAAGTACACCTACAATCGTCTCCAATTTATTCGACAGATATGAAGACGTTTTTCATACCACTCGCGATATACGTCGAATTTTTGTTCACCTTTTTTTTTTGTCTGACAGTTACTCTTTCATAGATTCTAATTTTCGTACATGCATTGACAACGAGAGCTTTGCCGAGGAGTAAAATACCCGGCATCATTGTGCGATCTCAGACAAAAGCTCGCGGTTTGCGCGGTACTACAATAGTCGTAGCTTTAGTGAAGTAGCTATGTATACGATGCAGAGGATATGTAGAATAGTGCATGCATGGCGAGTCAGGTAGCTTCGGAGGTACGCGCTCTCGACAATGCTGCTGTTATTTGCACGTTGATATGAGCTTACGACAGAACTAAACTACTATCCGACGCTCCGTATAAGCAACTTGGCAATGCATAATGTAAGGGGAGACCAGGATTTGTTGACTCAGAAAGAAGTCGGTTCAACTAAGCACATACTGTGACTTAAAACTATTATTTTTTTCGTTAGTGAGTCTCGATAATAAAAAAAGATGTACAGAACTTAATTCTTGTTAATAATCCCGAATATTTATAAAATGACGTAAAAAATGTGTTAACTGTACATTTTATATCAGATGTTCTAGTGAAAGACTTAAAGCAAGCTTAAATCTCGTTGCAGTTAAGATAAAAAAAAATGCTATGCGAAATAGCTACGTCATATTCTTAAATGAAAACCCCTCGCTTAAGTTAAAATTTTTTGTCTACCTTAAATATGATTTCTAAAGCATGTTATCAGGAGTGCTATCCAATTATTCGATTGATTCAATTTGACGTTTGCCACAAAAAACTCACACGTTACTCTTTGAAAAATATTAGCTTCAGAAAAGTGTTTAAAAAAACGCCGAATCAAAACTGATCTAAGTAGCCCCGGTGAGCCCTACAGTCGGTACATGAAACTAGAGTACGTACATATTCCGGCGTGTGTGAACAAAATTTCACATGCAGAACAAGGTGTACATTCACCAGCACCAAGAATAGGGTCTGGTGTGCTTCCATGTGTGGCCCTTATACCTACGTTCCGACTACGTTTATCCGAGAGCAAACACACGCAGGTATATTGGGAATATTGGAAATATCATGCTCTACTTGCTTCTCACTTTATTCGGGCTGCAACCCGTCAGATTGTTATGTACTCTTCTATCTATATGTATTACGAGGGATTCCACACAATAACCCTGGCAGATATTCATTCTCGAAAATCGTTCGACTATTCCAGTGTTGAAAACACAGTACGTTTAAATATTAATACTCTGAGATGGCGGTAATAAAAGAGTGAGAGACAAGAGATTCATTTTTTAGTTATATAAATTTTGACAATTGTTGGAATAGAATCAATCACTTGGCGCAAATTTATTTTACGTTCAATATTCTCGAATGCCATTGTTGTAATAAAGTGAATAGAAAGTTCAACATTTTTTATTGTCATTTCTGTCAAGAAATGTATGTATGAATATTTTCTTGCTTGTCTTTAATTAAGTTTTGAATTGTACCAGTACTTGAGAAAAATTAAGTTTCTCTCTCATATAGCTTCGCTTCATAAGGATAGAGTTGATGATTACCTTTAAGGATATTTCATAGATACTGCTAAATTATTTCACAACTGATGCAATTTTTGAAAGATCGTATGCACAGGCTAAATAAACTGACTATAATGATCGTGGGTATTAAAAAGTAATCAATATATACGTCAGGGATATAGTCAAGAAGAGATAACTGGAGTTGGAGATGCGATACACAGTACGGTATAATAAAAACCAGTTGAGCACTTTTCGCGAATCTACTTTACCTCGAATATTCTCGAATGCCATTAGAACGAAGAGGCAAATCGGATTTTCCGTCTTTCCTCTGTACCCTCTTACACCGTCAATCTCTTCAAGTGCGAACGAGATTACGATATATATATATATATTTTTTTTTTTTCACCCTACGAGAAGCCGCAATCCCTTCCATCTGGGGGTATAGTGATGATCGCACGCGCCATTTGACGGCCACAGGCTAGCCGGTAATAGATCCGCGTGTGCGTCGGTCGTTAGCGGAAAAGAAAAAGAGGAAAAATGTTGAGAAAAAAGGAGCAGGAACATCGAGAAAGAAGATCAGGCGCGCTATCGCCCTTTCCTCGTTTCACTGAACGTACGTCTGTGGATCACCGCGCCCGGTTGCTAGGAAAACAGACGAAAAAGCCATGAAGGAATCGGAAGATTACCACGTCTCGTTGTCGTAAAACTCGTGATAGTGGTGCACCTTGATTTTCCTTACATTTCACGTCGTGGTTGAAATCCCAATAGTCGAGTTCGGGAAATCTGAAAATATTTCAATCGTGACTTTGGGATGTAAAAGGACCGACCAAAATAGACTGTTACTACTGGCTCCAATGGCTATTGAAGCTGATTTTGGTCGTTTTCAAGGCGGAGATTGCTTCTTATCGCCACAGACCTTACTCACTTGTCTGGCCAAAATTGCCATTTTAACTCACCTCTGATGTGCCACTCGGGCAAACGACTCATGTACGATTACTCAGTACCTTGGCTGTAATACTGGCCACAGTTTCGTAAGAAAGAGAGAGAGAGAGAAAGAGAGATAGCGAGGCCAAGCCTCGAAGGACCCCAGGTCGTTATCGTTTGGTACGGTTCCAAAAGCAGCTTATATTCCGGTCGCTCGAGACTGCTGGTTGTTGTTTTATATTTGGAAGATTTCGCATTTCGTATGTCCGCTTATGTTTTAAAAACAAAAAAGAATTAAAAATGTGTCCACACACTTTTGCAACTGATTTTTTAAGCATCTTCTCTTGGAATTTAACTTTGATCATTCTATAGTCTGGAATCTCCATCGTCCATAAACTCGCTTCCTTCTCCTCATCCTTCTCGAAGTTAATAAAGGGATTCCGGTTGTTATAGCGGAGTAATAACGTTACGTCCTAAAATGTTATTTGGAGCACAGACGACCGATTTCATGTCATCGCGCAGCTCACGACGTCCAATAGAATAGTATTGAGTTTTCAAACTATGCAATTCCCATGCTCGTAAATCCGCTTTTAAGGGAGGCGAGTTGGTTGAAAAAACAAATTATTTTCGGAGAATTATATTTTTTATTCTAATCATCCAATAAATATCAAATAAATATATTATTTCAGGATTAAAAATAATGTATTTCTAATATATAAATTTCTGGAGGTTTCAAACGAATTTTAAGAATCCTCACACAAAAATCTCGATGTTTTCTTTTTCACGAGGACAAAGCTCTCTTTATGAGGCACGAAAGGAGTATAAATTTCTATAGTGAATCAATTGCATGATTTCTTTTGTCGTATGAAAAGGGTCTTCTTTTAAAACGACAAAAAAAAATAGAAAACGTCATGAAGGACCATTGAAAATCCGTTCTATACACGAAAAGCAAAACTCAATAGTCCCACGAAAATTGGGTTAGACTTTCATATCTTACAGATATGCCTCGTCCTTTCCACTCGTATTACATTATCGTATAGAGTATATATAGCTGATAGATCGCTGCTATGTGCAGCTAAACTAGTTTATGGGTCGAAGATACAGGATAGCTTTTTCGTAACAGTGATAAAAAGCTTGAGATCCCTCTGGATTTTCTCTCCACTCATTATTTCACTAAAACGAAAAATCTCTTCTACGCGTATCGACTGTATGGATTTGCCGACAGTATAAGTTGCTAGAGGATGTTGGAAAATCCAGTAAAAAAGAGATTCTCACGGATACGTTTCTCCTTGCACGCGATTCCTCGGTAATCCTACGAGCAAATTGCACCCTGTCGTCGTTGGAGGCGATATAGAAAGGTCATCGTGAGCACTATAGATATATCTCTTTGGTTCTGAGTCTACGGCTAGAGGAGAACCGACGGTTCATATTTCATGAGGATCGAAGCGCAGGAAAATGGTATCCGCGATGATGCATCAAACATTCCGAACAGGTTCCAAATTTTTGTTACGGCTTCGATCGCGCTGAGTCCGACAGCTGAAGCGAGCTGACGTACTGTGGCAGAAATGGAGCGCGAGGAGGACATACCAAACTCGATAAAATGGGAGGAGGGATCAAGGCGATTTTGACAGAAGGGTGACTCGTAAACATCTGCAGCTGAATCTTCACTGGTAACATAATGGCTTGGATATTATGGGTTTTAATAAGAAACTTTCACCGTTTTACATTAATATTCCCCTGAGAATCATTCATTTTTTGGACAATTATTCCTTACGTTTGTATCGAATCTAGTCAACATTCATTATAAAATTGTTTGTATCTATTTTAGTATTAATTTTTTGTTTAATACATTGATCTGCCTCTACATAGATAGCTTTGTTTTTTGTAAAGGTTTTTTTTTTCGTGCACACTGCACTTTTATGAAACCCATTTAAAATGAAGTAAATTAGATACATAAACGAAAAAAAAACCCATTTTAACAGTCGCAGGAGGTGGACATCTCTGCCTTCCATAGCATTCGCTTGATTGTCCTACTTTTATTTCAGTTAAGTAAGGATTTTCCAAGGATAAGATTTTATCGCGCTACGCCATAAATTGTCACGATTGGAATCGTAATGTTTGCAATTGGAACGAGTCTCCCGTGTACATTCGCAATGAGAGTGACGGTGCGACATTGCAGTGAAGTCACGTTGCAGAACCAGGTCTTCGTACGTTGTGATAATACCGCGGATATTAGAGGTTCTTTTTCCATTCCTTCTCCATATACGCCTCTTTCTCAGGCTGTCCTTCCATCTTCACGCGAGCTCACTTCTCTGGAACGAGAGACACATAGTTCCACAGTGACGTTTTATCCTAGCTGGAAATTTCCCTGGAGACAGGTGAAAGCTCCTACCATGAGGAGCCGTGTGTCTTGTTTTGCGTATACTTTCTGTGAATGTGAATGCAACGCAAAATATCTTCGAAACCGATACACCGATTGTGCCTTCGACTGGTATAGTTTTGCGTTGAGCTATATCTGTCATTTTCCTCGACTTCTTTCGATGACTTGAGAACAGTATCAATTTATTATCCAAGTATATGTGAATTACTTGCAACTAATCACCACCCACAAAGAAGATCGTCTATTTATTTTCCATTATCATCCACAACGAGCACAAAGGCACATTATTAAAAGCCAAATTTGTCTAGTATTCGATTTCGAGGACGGTCAGAAACCATTGACTTGACAATTTCCTGAGGCTCGATGAGTTCTGGTCGACACGCACTTTCCCTCGGTAATTACATCAAGCATTATTTCTCCTCAGCTCCTCTCCGGCATCGCTCCGTGACGTATATACAGACTCGATGCGTACCGAAGGGTCGTTATTTCGCAGGGGCCTATGGAGTGCGATGCGATTTCCGTTACGCCCGCCTTTTTCCATTTCCCCGGAGGACCGCAAAACGAGTATGCGAGGAGGCACAGAGGAAGAAATTGATTGAGACGTATCTCCGTACCAGGGACGGATATTAAAACGTTCCTCCGCATCGGAGAGAACGACCGAAACACGGATATATATACGCGGGCCAGTCGTATACACCCGCAGATATCCAACAGCAGCGAAAAAAAAAAAAAAATAGACGATCAACGGAGACTCACCCCGAGTTAAGTTAGCCGGAGGATGAAACTCGCATTTCCACTTTTCCGCTTCCAAAAACACGCATCTCACAGACACACTCTCTATCTCGCTCGCTTTTTTTTCCCTCATTGGATCACTCCAGGGTCGGAAGAATTACCTGCGAGCCTCTCGCGTCGAGATCACGAGGGTGAGAAAACCCGGAGTGAAAGTGTGAGGGGAAAAAAAGAACGAGGTGGATCGGACTCGATGAATCAGCACGGCGAATCAGCGGGATTAAATTTAATAAAACAGACATTGGCAATCTCGGGAAGTAGCGCGTGGACCTGTTCGACTCGCTCGCAGATACACACGGGATTCGTTAATATTTGATAATCCAAATGCGGAGAGAAAGTGAGAGAGAAGGAACGTTGAAACGAGCTTGCGGAAGACCCCAACACGAAAGTTCGCCAGGAGGAGGAGAAGCAGGAGAGAGGTATACCACATAAGGGAAAGTTTAGGGCCGAGAGAGGTCAATTCCTCCTCCAGCACGTCCAACTCTTCTTTGTTTACCAGCGGAACACGAATTTTCTCGAGTACGCGAGGATGTACAGATTTAGGGTGTGGCCGAGTTCGATTGGCACAGCTGTCAATTATCACTCTCGGTCTAAAATTAATTAAATTTTTGTCAAGAATTGTAAAGCAATTTTTTTTCTTCTGACGCGTCGTAAAACTGGTTTAAATTTCGTTTTCAAATTAAAAAACCAAGAAATCTGCGCTATTGGCACTTTCGTAGGACCGTCTTTTCGTTAAGCATTCCGTTGAGGGAACCCTTCACCTACGGACTTCATAGATTATTATATGCTCGTGACGTTCTTAAATGACGCACGTAGACATTCGTTACAACAAATTATGAATAATCTATCGATGAATTAACGGGTCGTAAAAAAGTGTCACAAAGTAGCCAAGTATTCCCTATCTATATCTGTTCACGTCTTGCGAGCGAATTTCGTCTCGATCTTATTCGATTGGAACGAATTCCTCGAGTTTCCACACTGTGCGCTGCTTTCATGGCTTACGCTTACAATTCCTAATGCACAGGAGAGACATATCAAAGACTTGTCACGTACGAGGATCAAGTCCCACCACATGTCGTGTTCTCTATCTCACGTTTCCGATATCGGATCCAATGTTACACATAGTGTGATATTGGCCCTCTTATTCAGGATCAAACAACCCTAGCGACTATCTACTTCAAGTTGTTGTCGATTATCAAAAATTGCGTTCTTATTACAAACAGCAATTGAACACCTTGATCAATGTTAACGAGTTACGGATATTTCCTACGATAAGGCTTAACAAAATCTGCACATTGGTGAGTCACGCTTTACCTGCGATTTAAAAAAGTAGACAAACAGTGTATCATCTGACCCCGATCTTCTACCCTAAGTGACATAAGTCGTCCTCATAGCTATCACGCGAAAAAAAAAAAAGAAAGAAAACTCGAAACTCATCCTAACTCGAGGATACAGACGTCAGACCAATTTTTCTCAACCCGCGTCATTCGAGAACCAAGCGATAGAACGACGGGGCAAAAAAGTTAACTGCTAAGAGATTGCCGGATGCGAAACGCAATTACGTTGTTTGTCCCGTCGGCTCTGTTCGCTGCCTCCTGAGACGGCTGAGAAGCGAACGCGACTTTAAAAAAGAATGTATTTATACGCAATACAAGAGTTTTGACACACTGTCAATAGTCTCTAAAAAAAAAAAGTGGTTTCAACTTGAAAAAAACACCAATTGCTATAGAATCCAAAGTCTTCTACTGGACTTCGATAAATTGATACAAAAAAAATACAGGTCTTGAGAAGTTTGTCTTGAATTTAATAGTTCATTGTCAAAATTAGGTGTATCTATAATTTTTCTTGTTGATGGACGTTTGAAAATAGTTCGAGTGTTGAGAATTTGACTGCGCAAAAGTACATTATTGAATGATATCCCTGAAGGACTTGCCTTGATTATACAAAACGATGTTGAAGTTGTTTCAGGAATTTCCGTATATAAGAGACAATAATCGGAGAGGAAGATTTCTCGTTACCGGAGTACAATGCCATACCAACGAATCTCTTATCCTCCCACTGGCTTGCACTGTTTATGCGGATACAATGCCCATAATTTCACGAAGGATCTAGCGCCTCTTGCGCACCAAGAGTGGAGAACGAATGGGCAGACGACAAGTTTCGCAAGTGGAACTTCCTCCACTCGTGGAAATCCCATTTGTATTGTTTCTTGCGACGGTACTTATTCGTTCTCCGCCCTCTTTCTCTCTCACGTCGTGTCTGCATACTCCTTGCTTTTCTCTTCTTGCTGTCTCTCGAAGTCGAATCTTTGTGACTCCGTAGCTTCAGCTTGTCACGTTCCAAAGGAATTATTCCAAAGAAGCGTGTATATATATCAGTAGACGCGCGAGTTTGCCATCAAACTTTTCTCGCTCTGTGTACTGCGTACACACAACTTTGAATAGGTGGTACAAGATTCAAGAACGGTTACACCGTGGATCGATAAGTTGGGCCACTAGCGGCTCCCTTTTTCGTCTCTCGAATTCCTTGACGAATAAAGACTCTTGACGACGGCACTGACGAGAAAAGTATTTGTGAATTACTCGGGGTAGTAAGGATCGAAGATTTTAAGTGAGTTCGAGACTCTCGTGCCAAGGCTTTTGTAGAGCTTCGAGAGACGACCCGAGGGTAGTGAGAAATCCTTGGGTATAATTAATCACTGTTCGACAGCGTGAGAGAATCAGCAGCACTTACTTTAGACCTCGCAATATTTAATAAAATATTCTGTCATCATGTTATCAATCATGCACTTCACGTACTGTGCATTGTTTGAATTGATGCTTTAAAAAAAAATGTACTGTAGATTTTAATTTATAGTTTGTTAGATTTTTAAAAATTTTAATGTTTTATTACCCATAAATTTCCAATGAATAGTCTAATTTTATTAGAACTTCAGTGCATTGAGACAGAAAATTTAGTGAAAGAATAATCACCGTCAATGAAGATACCAAGAACATTGATTTTAAATAATAATAATTCCAAAATGTTATTAATAAACTAGTTTTGTGAAAGACACTGAAGAAATTCGCTTGAGAGCTTGAGTTTCTTTTTTACGCGAGATGGATTTCAGCCATCTCGTGTTCGTCTTCATCCATTAAGTATGAAAAATGGTCGGTCATTTCGCATCACGAAATGGTGCTTATCTCGGCGTATCGCTTCTTCCGCAATTAAATGTTTTTTATTAACCAAAAAAATTAGCATTCTTTTTAATTTTAATCTGCGTTATTTTACAGTAATTTTATTTGTTTCTCAAAAATTTGCATTCAGACAAAATATTATTCAAACCTCTGCCAAGTCTCAAAGGACAGCTGGCTGCAGCAGCGATAAAAAAAAAAGCTGAAAGTCTTTAAAACTCTTCCGGGATTGCTCTCCTCGTAGAGCCGTTCGACCCAATTATCGAGGGTATCGTAAACTTCCAACAAACAGAGATGTATTTATTAGCCTGTTACTGCGGAATGCGAAGCGACAGCGAGAATTCGCAGTCTGTCCTGTCGGCGTCTAACCGGCGCGTGACTCATTTCAGGCGGCGGCTTGGCGCGTCCGAAGATGACTCTGAATCTGGACGGGGGTGGAAACGCCGGAGCCGGGACCACGGGGACCAGTGGCGTCGTCGGTGGACAGCTCATCCCGAAAAAACCCGGTGGTCTGAGTCTCGGCTTGCCACTGGAAATAACAACGAGCCGAGCATCGGCAGATCTTGTTGACGTCGAGCTACCTCTGGACAGACAAGGGTTTGTTAATTTTTCAAAAATACACGTATATACGTTAGTGTGGTTCTTAAATAGCATCAATTCGAATTTTAATTAAATATTTCAAAATAAAAAAATATATATGTACCCTTACAGCAACTATTTCTTTTATATGGGGTTTGATGAATTGTACAAAAACTGACAATAACTTCAAAATGAATCGACATAAAAGGCTCAACAGGCCTTAAAAAAAATGAGCATTTTAGTTCCAATCGACATTGAATTAAGCCTTGTCTCATAAATGGCTTAAAACCTTTAAGTTTAATTTTTAAAAACCCACATGTACCCACCAAAAATTTGCTGTATTGGGCATCACCCCATTACGTATGAATCTTTTCAGCATAGGTACCGAGAGTTTAAGTGCTTTTAACGATGCATATTACATTCCCTAACAGATGGTACCACGGATCGATAACGCGAATCGAGGCGGAAGCTGTTCTCCGACTGCTTCGGGAGGGTAGCTACTTGGTGAGAAACAGCGAGTCCACCAAGCAGGATTACTCACTGTCCCTGAAGTGAGTATTAGTATAGTACAAAGTTTCACGCAAGTCTGCTGCTCCCTACCAGTAATCCTTGAGATACAGAGAGATCGCGTATACACACCCCGCCAACACTCGTTCTTATTTGCATTGAAATATTCGTAGAGGGTGCGAATAAAATATGCAATGCGGCTCAACAGACAGAGCGTATATATATATACAATTCTATGCCATAACTTTAAGTTGTACACTCTTTGATCCCTTACTGCTGAATTTTATTTAACATTCTTTCTTTTTTTTTTCTTGTAATTTTTTTTCTTTTTTCTTGTTTCAGAAGCGCCAGAGGCTTCATGCACATGCGGATACAGCGAAACGAGGAGCTCAATGCTTACATTCTTGGACAATTCAGCAAACCTTTCGACAGCATACCGGAAATGGTTCGTCACTTCAGCGTTAATCGTCTTCCGATTCGGGGAGCCGAACATATGTGTCTCCTACATCCAGTCATAGCCCAGCTTTTGTAGCGTATCTATCGGAGCGCCTTGTAAGGCGCTACACGCTACGAAAAAAAAAACAATATTCAGACATCCCCATATTGCTCTTTCGTCGTAGTATACGTTTTTCTGTTTTTTTTTTTTTTTTTTTTTTTTTAACTTAAGCAGAAGCGAGCACGCTCCGAGAGTTTGATGGTCGATTTGGCGATCGTACCGGGCTCAGTCTCGATCGATCGTACTCAGCGAGCTCGAGCGAAAATCGCTGGATTTCGAGAAGGTTTATCAATCTTTTATCGGAGAGCCTCGATGAGTTGCCGTGGCGATCGATCGATGTCCATAACGCATAATAATCGCCGAGTTTAACGAGAAAAGTGATGGCCTGTGAGAGGACAATAAATGAATCGATTGGAAAACTACAATGTTCATGGAAAACCGGAGAAATCCGATTACAGTACAAAATAATTATGTCCATGGCGATGCTGATGATGCTGATGATGCTGATGATGATGATGATGATGATGATGACGATGATGATTTACGAATTCAAGGATTACCGTTGATGATCAGACGAGCAGAGTGAAAGAACCTCTCAGAACGAGCTTGGCTGTCTTTATTTACTGAACCTAGCTACTCAAGACTTTTTGGATAACTCGAATTCTTTCACACAGAAGAATTATCCATTGAAAATGTCCAGACTTCTGTGTTCCTCATGAAACTACAGATTTTACCCGTCGATACAGCCTGTAGATGCAATAATAATGACGTTTTCGCATCAGTACCACAAGTCTTCCCTGATATGAAAAAGATAAAAAAAGATATTAAAGAAACAGCAAACAAAGCGCAAATCTACCTCCATGAGATTCGTGACGACTCTCTGTTAAGGATTGATAAACTGTTGGTATTTGTTGCTGTGGCCGGAATATGAAGATGGATAGACGGTTTGCCGGCGACTGGCGGCCACAGTAAAGGAAATCCTTTATTTTTTCTTAAAAGTTTCGGTCCTGGTCTCGGTCCTTCTCAATAAGATTTATTTGTTCTCATTATGTTGTGTCAATGAGATGAATTCATTGTGTTTTTTCCCCCCTTTGATTTTAATCACCGGGCTCTTTGGCCCATGTGTTCTGCTGTTTGTAAGTTTTCTTATTTGTTGTTGATTGCGTTATTTTTGGTAACACTAAATTTTTTATATGCGGAGCCAGAGACTCCGTCGAGCAGAAATGTCGCTTAGAATTTTTGCTTGCCGGATCTCTGCAAACAGAAATTCATTTCATTGACAAATACAATATATACACACACAACATAATGAAAACAAATAAATTTCATTGAGAAGGACCCAAAAAATAAAGGATTTCCTTTAACCAGGACGCCAGTATCCGAAAAAGGATTGATAAATATGGGAAGCTCGTAAATAGGCAGATCAAGTTGAACATCGATTTTTTTTTTCACAAAAAAATGTAGGAAATACAGACGTGGATTATTGAACATTAAATTGAAGGTAAACATTCAATTTTTCCTATACTGAAAATTGTCAATCAGGTAATTTTGTGCATTCCTATCGACATATGTTCAAAAACCATCTTACGCTAACATTCTTTTAAAAAAAATGATCGATCAAACGTGCGCTGCCGGTTTTCGTCTCTCACTCCTTAGTCCAAATCCACTGGATTCGTAGAGAACTTGTCTAGAGGAGTAAAAAAAAACAAGCTGAAGAGATACCAAGAACGTATAAAAAAGAGAAAATTATGAATTGCAACGTGGACAGAGATGGGAATGAGTTTGAACTGCAAATAAATGCCAAAATCTAACTTCCAATCGCGAGTGTCGTTTCGTGGAAGAACGCGACACTCGATAGTCCATTGTCACTGATAAGTATGATAGAATTAGGTCGCCGATCGACAGGAAAAAAAGCGCGACTAAAGAATTCGTTGTTCTGTGAACTGGACTGACGCTGATCCAAGTCGAGATTTTAACATCCAATCAGTCCGGAAGTTTGATGACTCGCTCTTTAACAATCGAGTCATCCGTCCGACAGTTTATAAATTGAGATATTATAATGAATGAGTGGGAGGGGGAGGGAGGGGGGGGGCAACTGATACATATTTTTTCATGTGATATTACTTTGTTACAGAGATAGCCTACTAGTTTTACCTGTGATCCGTTATTACTCGATTAACTCCCCCGTATTCGTTGATTAACAGTGCGTGCAATATTCTTGGGGTTATTTATATTATAATAATGTTCGTAAGTGAGGGCCGACAATTGCTCGCCCACACCAAGTAACGTCCGTGGCGTAACAATAATAATAATTTGTCCGAAATTAGAAGTTCCGTTTCACGACCCTCATTAGTCATATATATTTTGTTGGTCGTCGTGAACGAAACGTGTAAGACGAAATTCGCGAAAAGCACTTAGACTAAAGTCACCTAAAAATCATGGAAATCATATTGAGTTACATTTGTATATATGAAGTCTCGCAACTTTGAAAAAAAAAATGCCACTCGACAAGCATAAGAAATGAGACATTTTTATGAGTGACATTTTTCACAGCACAGTTCGTGGTGCAAATATTATTTCTATCTTCAACTTGTAAAATTCAATAATGGAGCAAATTGGCTTTGTGTAAATTCCACATTTTCCTTGTAAAAAGAATCTGTTCCGATCCGAGTATAGTAATTGCCATTCACAGTTTTTGATTGAAAATAAAACGACAAAAAGAATGACTAATGAACTGGACTACAAAAAAAATTGACTCGTGAAGATATTTAATTATTAATGCTTGTCAAGTAGCATTTTTTTGTCAAGTTGCATTATTTCATATGTTCAACTGTAAGCCAAATATATTTTAATGATTTGTGAGTGAATTGGGTGTCTAAAATCGCGAAAAGACCTAAAAAGATGGCAAGGAACGAGTGCTACGAGTGGAACGAGTCCAATATATTGATTTTTCACATTACTCTTCGTTAAAGAATACGTCCATTGCCTTGGAACCTTTGATCGGAGGTGACAATCCGTATCTGAGAAAAAAAAAAAAAGGATGCCTAGCAAGCTTTTACGAGCCCCGATGACTGTTCGAGGATAGTAAACTGCTTAAAAAAGGCGGTGTATAGAGAAATGCGAATTAAAAGATGAGTGAAAAACGAAGAAAGAAGATCGGTCCGTTGAAGTATTTATATTTATATTTTTCTACATTTAAGATATAGCGCATTTTTGTTCCAAGATCCGTCACTCGATCCTTTAAAAGAAAAAAAAAAACAAAAAAGTGCACCATCAACAACAACTAATAAAAAGTAAAAATTGAATTATTCGTACGAGAGAAATGAAAAGAAAAGGAAAAACCTTGTACTTTAAGCTGCCAGTATTATTAATTGTAATCGATAATGCATATCGACGTTGAGGTTAACGACATTTATTATTGTCCGTGTGCCAGGCGTTTATTGAGAAAAAAAAAAAACAAACACTATACTCTACGTAATATTTATTTCGTATTATATAGTAATCGCTGTTATGCGATCAAATTCCGTGCGTTGATTTAATCGTAAATAAGGCCGTATAACTCGTGTTAAACTTAGAATTTAGACGTTTAAAGTAGCGTACCATTAATATTTATCATACCACTGTCGTACATCAATAATGGTAGAGATGATAACCGAGTAACGTGTAGATACTCCCTGTACCTTAAAATTTATATGACGTAGCATCTAACTTCTATATTGAATTTAGTATTTAAACAACTAAGCCTAGTCCACAGCCGTTTAGGGCTCTCGTAGTTGTACCCGAAGGATACAAAAAAATACCCTTGATTCCCCAAAAATTTCGTTCTTCAATTCCAATATTCGATATGTTTGACTTTTCCAGCACTGCCCTCGAAAAGAAAAAGAAACGAGATAGCGCGTGCGGCATAGAAGGGTAATGTAAATCGAGGCGCAAATATTTTTGTTGTTGCAGCAGAATTGTCAACGTTCCAGAAAAATAACTTCTGTAGGAAGTAGCATATGTAATTTGAAAGAATCCCAATTAATTAATAATAAAACATTTCATAAGATCGTTGGTTTTATCATTTTTACTTGAATTTCGACGAACCGAGTTAGTAAAAAAAAAAAAAATGTATTCATTCCTCTTGTTCCTGCTCAATGTTTCCTTCTCCTTCGAGTTCTTCTGGACTTTCTACCTCAGACGCTCTCTCACGCACAACTACGTCCATCAGTCCTGAAGAAGCCGGGACCGCGTCACCTTCATCAACGATTGTACCGGGCGGTGCACTCGGCGGTGTAGATGGCTCCGCGGGAATTTCGTCGATTTTTGGCTCAACAGTCTCCTTTATCCGTTCCGACGGTCTTCTTGCGCTCAGCCGCTTTGGTACTTGAGTGGTGCTGGAGCGTCTTTGGCTTATTTGACTTTGTCGCTGTGAGATTGGAGCAGGTTCAGGAACCTTGTGCGGAAAAAATTATGGAACATCTGTCAGTGTGCTCTAATCAAAAGCGTACTGTATTATAAAACATATTCAGCCTTAAACTATTATAATGATCGATCTATATACATTAAAGGCCGAATTTTCATTTTTGAGCTCGATCTTACGGATATTCTTAAAATTTAATTTAATTCGTTGATATGGATTAATTTTAATGAATAATCAACGGCCTTCAAGTTCTCAAAGAAAAAAAAGGTTCTACAAGTGACGAATAGGAAGATGTCATTTTTGCATATGATATAAATGATAACTTCCTACGTTATAGATCAGACATCAAAAGGAAACGTCGACGTCGTTATTTGTTATAGATTCTCATAGAGAAAGTACATTTTCATACGATAGTCAGATTACTATTTATTTCAATAGGATACAAAATATTACCGGTGGGGTTGACGGATGACTATCGGTGCTCTCTCCATCGCCGCAAGGCCCGCACACGTCCGGCTTTCCAGGCATCGCTCTACTTCGATATAATTGACCATCATTTCCAAGCACAACACCCTCGCTGAGCTGTACGGCTTCCGGACCCCATTGAGTCAAAAAGTGTCCCATTCTCATGACCCTCTGTTGAGGTGTTGTTATTGTGTGGCTTCCACCGCAATACCGGTTGCAAAGATGATCCCTGTAATACTATTCATTCGAGCAACTAATGCAACAACACCCGCATAGTTATGACAGAAATGTTGCGGAAATATTTACTATATCTGATTAGAATTGAAATATCGTCGCGGCTTTCTGATCGAATATTGCATAACATTTAATTGGAAATTTACAACTTTAATTTTGTGAAACATTATTGACAGCCGTAAAACTTAAATTGCTTCAGAAATATTTTAGAATTATTCTGTTGAAAGGTTGTGTTTTTTTTTCCTTTTTCAATAATATTTCAGAAAGTTTCGTATGTGAATGATTCAAGTTTAGTATTTTGCTTTATCATAGAGGAAGCTTTATTTTCATGAAAACAAATTCTTTCGTGATTTTCATTTCATTGATGCTGTGACCGCACATTACAGCCGAAGATCGCGGGAAGATTTCAGCAATATTGTTAATAAATATAAAAATATTCTAGCAATATTGCTGTCTTTCGAAGTAATATTTCTTCAATATTTACTAAACATTTCGATGTTTTATGTGGGAAGTGACAGAATTTTATCAATATACCTTGGCGATTTGGTTGATAAATCTTCCTTCAAGGGTTTTGCTTTTTTTGTCATTTCTTGCATTGCAGCTTCGAATTGAATCATATTCTTGCTATGAGGAAGTCTTCTCTGTTGCTTTCTCACCTGGTCGAGCTCATAGGTCAAATAAGGCTTCATGCTCTTCGAACAGGGTAACGCCGGAGCTCGGTAATGTACGCCTTCTTCCATTCTCATCACAACATTTGCGTCGCACGATATGCATTGCACATCACTGCGGAATAAGAAAAGAAAATATTACATTTTTACACTAAGAAAAAAAAATACTATTTAGATGAAACCAAGTAAGATTATTTTCTGAGCCAACCGAACTCCGTAAATTTAATTGTTCTAACTATAAATATTCAATAAGCTCAATAAATATTTTTTAATTATGTCATATTTTTAAATTTAAGCAGATCGAGTGAGGATGGAAAATTTAAGTCGGCAAATTTCCGAAGGAAAAATCTTTCCATTAAAAAAGATACTACTTTTCAATAATCACGCAAAACATGCCTCAACATTTTTTTAGTTCCAGCCGCTTCGTTCTCCCGCCGAATTTCCGCCAGAGCTTTAAGCTTTTCTTGCAGAAGCTTCAATCGATTGTTGACGAATTCTTTGAGCGGTGAGATCTCAATTTTGTCGAGTTTGCCCTCGATTTCACGCTGAACCTCGTCCAATGCTTGCTGCCATATGGACTCCTGCTGACTGAGCTTCGTTATAGCGTCCTCGAGGCCCCGGGCAAGATCGTCACAAGCGGCGTCGAACTGATCGTGCGAGACTTTCCGATTCACGGCATGAGCGTCCGCTTTGTCAGCCAAAGCATCTTCGAGATCCTCCTTGTCAGCTTTTATCGTTTTCAGAAGTTCTATTTGCTCGATCAGAGCCTGTATCGCATAGATAATTTATAATCAACGTAAGATTCATAAAAGAAACTGGTCCATGTGACGCCCAGACAAGTTGAACCCTGTAAAATGATTTAAAACAAAATTGACCAGGTCCAACTTAATTCCAAAATTCCTATCTTTGGAAGAAAACTCTTTAAAACTCGTATTCGCCTTCGTCTTTTCCTTCAAACCAAATGTTATAAAAAATGTTCCAATAGTTCCAGAAGAAGTAGAATTTAAAAAGAAACCCTTGCAAACTACTAACATCCGTGTGAGTGTCCCGTTTCTCTTTTTCTTCTGCAAGTTGCGATATGGTCTGACTCATTTTCTCCATGTCTGCCTCAATCCCCTGAATCTTTTCAACCATCTCGCTAATTGCGGAAGTTCCTTCCTGGCTGTTCATTCTCTCGATAATGCAAACGATTTCCTTCTCGAGTTCCGTTATTCGCGAGTCGTGTTGCTTTAAATCGCTTATATCCGTATCCCTAATTTTCTCATCGCCAACTTTTGCAAGCGCAACGTGGCTCGTACTTGCAGTTCGATCCTTTACGGAAACTTGCGAGCCACTGGGTACAGACAATTTACTCGGTGCTTTTTTACTCGGTACACTTGTTTCATCAAACGTAGTTTCCTTAGCAGCAGATACAGTCTCTGCACTGTGAGCTGCAGTTGGACCAGTGGCACTCGGAGATTTACTCGTGTCTTCATTTCTAGATCTCGGAGTTTCAATTTTAGCGGTGGTAACATCAAAATTAGCCACAACATCAACAATCTTCGTGCTCAAATCTTGTACATTCATTTTTACGTTCGACATCTCATTTTTTAGTGCCTTTACGTCGTCCTTGAGCTCAACTAAATCGACACCTCCTAAATAAATAAAATTATAATTATTTAATAATTATTACGCAAACCAAATTGAACAAAATTCGATAGAATTTCGAGAGATTTAATTTTTATTTATATGAAATGAATTCATTGATTTTTCCGAATACATATAATTTTTTTTCGAATTTTCTCATAATTATGATATTTTCGTTGTCGAAATATTTTCTTTTTTAGACGTAGTATCTGATCAAGAGTGTCTTGGCCGCCAATGGGTTAAGGATAAAGCCTCACATTCATGAATAGCTTAAAACGAACGCACCTATAACACTCCTTCTTGAACTAGTCGGTGATGATTTTTTCTTCTCAGCTTTACTCATCGTTCTCTGATCAGATGCGCCGTTTCCACTAACTCCCTCCTTCTCTTGCTTATCGATCGGTGAAGAAATATTTCTGATAACTTGAGAATCATCTTCAGTTTCTTCTGCCTTGTTCAATGTAGTTTTCGACAAGCCATCCTCTTTTCCCGATGGTGTTTCACCACCAATTACACTCGACGCCTCACGAATTTTTTCATCGCGATAGCCTTCAGCATTTTTGAGTTTAGATACATCTCCACCCAGATAGGCCAATTGATTTTCCACCTCAACTACGCGTTCGCCCAAATGTCCTAATTCCTCGTTAATATTTCCAGCGACGTCTGCCGTATCGCCCTTAATAAAATCTTGAACCATCGTCGTGAGTTTCTCTATTCCTTGCTCACTGGCCTCAAGTCTCTTACTGACATTAATACCGTGCCACATTTCGCTCAGTGGATCACTTTTGTTGTTTCTAACGCGATCAATCATCTCAGGATTATTCGCAAGATTGTCCAATGCCTGAAACTTTTGCTGAAGCTCCCTGACGGTATCCTCCAGTCTCTTGAATCCCAAAGCTGTTGGTGTTGCACCGTTTACAACGGGTTCGATGAAGATTACGGATTGATGTTCTGCATCTAATTTAGAGCCAATTTGTTGCTTAACTCCACTGGTTTTCTTTACTGCAGGCGCTCCAGTTACACTATCAGGAGTGGACACAGATCCTGCAATATGAATAATAGTGATTTCTAACATTTCATCGCGGACAAATTTCATATCCCAAAACCATCTCATCTTAAGAAAAATTCATATTGTGTTATAATCCAGAGACCGTTGTCACTCATTCAAAAAGTAAATCAATCAGGTAAGCGTGTCAGAATTCAGTAAATATTTAGGTAAATATATTTTTTTTAATATAAAAAAAATTTGGGTTTTTTGGAATTTTTTGAAACCGGTTTCGGGGATGAAGCGATTAAAATTCGATTTGACCCCGTTTAAGAACCACCCTGAATTTTGGTTGGTGATAAATTTGTGAGAGATTATATAGGGATGAATTGTATGGGAGGTCATTTTTCGCGAGATTATTTAATGCGGTGAAATGACGCTATATGGGATATTAGCAATAATTCAACTAGTTAAAATAATGTTATTTCATGGGAGTGTAACAACCCTCTCGTCCAGACGGTTTTCGAGCCGTTACCGGTGCACTTGCTGCCGATTTTCCACCTTTCCCTGATGTGTCCATGTAGATGTCGGCGTTCATTCCCGTCTCGCTTCTTCGCTTACGCTGCGCTGTGTTTCCCGATCCGTCGATGATGTTGTACTCGTGAAGCTCAAGACTCGAACGCGATTTCGACGAACTTATCATACTCTGTAATATGTGATAAAAAATAAGTTTTTTTTTTATTGTTTCATTACATGTTTTAATGGCTGCTTATTTTACCATAAATTTCGTTCAAAATTACGTAATTACATTTGAACAAATCGTTCTCCTTGTAGGCAAAAAATAAAATCTACATTTTCATTTTTTTTATATTGTAGATAGCGAAAACCGTTTTCGAGATATGTTTTAGAAAAAAGTAATAAATAATTCAAAAGTCCGTCCAATATTTTTTTTAATATTTGAAATATGGTGTCTCTGTTGGAATTATATCATCGGATTTTCAGAAATGTTTTCGGAATTTTTTTTCTTTTGGTGGCTGAACTGATATGGAATGCCTCATATCCAGATCACCTGTAAAAGTTGCAAACTTTTGCTATTGGCGATTTACAGTTACAGTTAAATTACAGTTAAATTTAGGTGTTTCGCTTAAGTGTTCAATTCTACGTGTTTTATTTTTGTATCAAATTGTGTTCTCATAATTTGTAATAAGTATTTATCTGCAATACAAATAAAATTACTATTACTATATACACTAGTTCTATGCCAGTGTAGCCAAACCAAAAGCGTTATTTCTTGTTAACCTTTATACGATTAGCGTCGTCTCCCCGATATTCGACCTTCGTCGATCGCAGATCAATCTGATGGAGCAGCACATGAAGAAAATTGTGGAGAATGTTCAAGTTGAATGCACCGACCTATATGTTGAAAAAGTGACGTTTTTTTTTCAGACATTTTTTTTTCGTATAGCGAAGGTTTTAAGTAAACAGATCATCGATGGAACATAATAAGTACCTCGGGGGTTCCCAAAGCGAGGTCGAGCATTTGCGGAAGAGAAACCTGCAAACTGAGTGCATCTTGGCTTCGTGAAATACTTGGGGAGGAATGCCCCGTTTCAGCAGTCATCGTGAAGAGTACGGATTGAATCAGTACTCGTTTTCTAGACAAGTCTAACGAGGCTCAGGCTTCATTGTACACAATTCATTTGACAGCTTGTCGTGCATCACTTGTTACATTTTTATATATATATATAGTCTATGGTGGTTTGCCATTGAAGCTCATTGTGCTCGTAACTGAGAAAAATATTCATGTGATAGAATGCAGAATGTTGTAAAATTCAACTATACGAATAGTTGTTTTACGATCGATTTTTTTTAATTCGATACATCGACGCTGGTCAATGTCATTTAAAAGCTTGTGATCGGAGGTGATCTTGCTTATGATACACTCTTCAGTCTTTCTCTCTTGCACTCCTAGTGGCCGAAAAGTGTATCACATCGCATTAAAGGCATGTGATTATCTACTCTGTTGATAACAAATTGGTTTCCCTATGTTACTCACAACTGTTAAAATTTCAGGCAAAAGCAAATTAGATTTTTATTCGACTGTCCATTGGCTACGATAAACCTAATTTGCTTTTGTCCGAAATATAAACAGTCGCGGAAAAAATTGAGAGACCCTTTTGTTACCGACTGGTCTTTGTTACCGACTCGGTCGGTAACAAACTGGTCTCTTTCATAACTCAACGAGTGCGAAAGATCTAATCTTGCGATCCTGAATATCTCCTCCACTGTTGATCTGTCGGATAAAAGCCGAGAACGTCATTCTGCAGAATTATTAGTCGGAAATCAACGTTCTCGGCTTTTGTCCGATAGATTAAGAGAAGTGAGAGAAATTTGAATTACAGTTTGTATTACCAACCGAGTAGATTCACGTCGTTTTACTCTCTCAGATTGCCACAAGTGCGAGTGAAATAGATGATTGTTCCCAAAGAATTATTCTCTCTAATGGTTGATTTTTCGGATAAAAGACGAGAAGAAAGAATTCGTATTTTGCCCGAAAGATCAATCGTCGTCATTTGTTCTAGTGATTATTTTCACATAATTTCCCCCATGTACTTTATTCTACTTCAACTACATAGGGAATTCCCCGACGCCACAACGCCGGCTATCTGTATTTGGCGGTTGACACTCCCAAGACTCCACTGTGTTGAGGTCTTTCCCTTTGTGTTGTGCTACTACAGGTCAGTCAGATAGCAACGCAGAGATAACAGCGAAACACGTTTTGGTTTGCATTTCTCTACTGGACTCTAACCGCGTATCAGTGGAAAATACGTCGTATATAACTTACAAATTCTCAACTGTTAGTTCATATTATTGTTGCAATACGAATATGAAGCATATTTTAGCTTTTCTCGTTGCGAGCATTTTCGTTTTTGCTGTTTCGGCAAGGGCAGCTACGGAAAGTTCTTCCCTTGTAAATAATTCTGGCACTGACAAAAACTGCGAGTGCGTCAATTATGACTGCGGTTGTTGTGAACACCTCGACTGGAGCAAGTTCAAAATCGACGGAACAGGTACAAAAAATCAATAAAACCCGTCATTAATTTCATATTTCTTTCTTCCACTATTCCTCATAATATACGTTGTATTTTCCTTTGTTATTTGCTTACAGTATGCACAAACTTTACTTACCTCCCGAACGACTACGGAATCTCCATTACCATGACCTACAATACCTACACTGTATTCAACGAAACAGTCTCTGGTAACGTATTATTTGAACATGTAAAATAACAATAGATACTTTTAAAAAACTGTGAAGCGTACTGACTGTGTTTTTGTTCATTTTGAAAAAAAATTGGTATTTTTTAATTACTTGAAACCAATCTAGGGGGTGAAATGATTAAAATTCGATCGGTTCACTGCAGAATTCTAACGCGCAGTGAACCGATCTCGTTTTTTGTTCAAAAGATCAATTGGGAGTGAGGTCAACGCTTTACAGTTTTTGTTACCGACCGAGCACTAGCATAATTTCAGTTCTGTAAGAACCTTTGTTGGTCGGTAAAACAGTTTGTAAATGTTTGTCACTTAAAATGCTTAAAAAATAAAACGTACATAGGACAAATCGATAAATATATATTCTCATAATTCGTGTCGTATACATATTTCACTTTTATATAATTGATCACTATTTTTGCAGCAAGAAATCCGCCTCCAATATGCTTCGGAATACCAGACTTGGAGAAGATACAAGCCCACGTGTGCATGAGATTCTACGATCTCAGTTTTGCGGAAGAACATTTTCACGGTTGCGTGAAGGTGTCTATATCGGTTTATCACATCATCCACAAGTCCATTAACGTCGGATGCTTCAATATTCCTAAGGAAGCGCTTGCTGATGGATTCGCGATCAAAACTCGCGAATTGTTTGCATTGATAAAGGAAGAGCTGGAGAAATTGGAGTATTTGAAAAATGAAGTACCGTACGTTAGTATAGTTTAAAAAAGAAAAAAAAAAGTGCATTTATTTTTCTCTCAGTCACAATTCTCAAATAAAATTAAGTATTTTTTATCCTCTGGCAAAAACTAATTGTATTTTTGTAACAGGTCTCAAATAAACGTTGATTTCTTACGAATTTGTAAACGTTGCCATTATTGTTTTAGTTTAGGAGGGCAAGCAGCAGTTTTTTCCACTCGTCACTGCAATCACTCTGAAATCAAAGATACACACGTATTCGACGTGAAAACAAAAAAAAAACAAAAGCATGTCGCAACTGTGTATTTTTATAATAAAACAAAAAAAAAACCCAAAATAATATAACACACGGTACTTAGTGCCGTTCGAGAGGCGAATTTCTTGCATTATAAAAAAAGAACTGAAGTAATTATTTAAGTATATTTAAAAAATGAGATGCCGATCGTGAAGACGATTTTTTTTTGTTAAACAGTCGATTTCTCTATCTCAGTCATAGTCAGAGAAGAAAGTCAGGTGTGATCCTTCGCCTCTAATATGAATTTGTTCGTCACGCGAATCTTTTTGGAATGTATTCAGTTCTTTAGTTTAGAAGGCCGATCAGCAGCCTCTTCCACTCGGCATTGCAATCACTCTGAAATCAATAAGACACACACGTATTCGACGTGACCAAAAAAAAAAAAAAAAAAAACGAAAAAGAAAGTTTTTAAGTTCGTGCTTTTCGCGAACGTGCTTTTTATTATAAAATAGGAGAACGAAATAATAACATTACACAAAGTGTCTAAGGTGTCGTGACGAGTATTAAGTTGGTGCGTGATTACAAGCATCTTATTAATCCCACATAGTAAAAATGGACAATAATAATAATAATAATAATAATAACAATAATTGTTCTTCAGTGATATATTAATTCACTAGAGCGAGCAGAAGCCTTTTAAAATCGTCGCTGCAGTCACTCTGGAAAAAACGTAAAAGAATGACGAGAATAGTTGAGTGTGTTATTTAATCGTAAAATGAGTCATGTATTCATGGCATTCGTGTTATCACACATAAATACGTGTCAAGGCAAAAGCAATTACTAAACAACGAGATGCGTGATGGAGGTGTTGATGAATTTGTGAGGATGAAAGCACGAGAAAACAGAGAGGAAAGGCATCCCTTTTTTTATCTTTTTCTTTTTTCATCGCTCGCTTTCATTCAGGTCGGGAGTTGAAGAAAAATATTTACACTTGAAAATACTTGTATTGATTGTTATAAACAATATCGCGACAATATATAAGATGATTAACAAAAAATTCCATAAAATTCCACCTTACATCTGAGATAATTACTGATCACGAACAAATAACGTTTTTTTTCTCCGTTTTTTTTTTGCTTCTTATTAAACACACAGTGCAATATGAGAGAGTTAAACGCTTAACGGCCGACGAGAGCAAGCAATAGTCTCTTGTAGTCTCCGGATGTGTCATCCTGAAACGTATTTGAAATTTAGGGAAAGAAAACCAATTAAAGATGAGTGAAAGAACATAAGTCAAGCAACCCAGCATCTAAGTCCGCATATATTTCTTACTTGCACCAAATAAGGCACATAGCCGGTCATTATTTAAAAAAAAAATTCTAGATATCAAAAGCTGGGTAGTTTGCCTTAGTATAAAAAAAAAAAAAAAGAAAAGAGCGATCAGGATGATGCTGGTTACGATGTCCTAATACATGCACCGAGTCTGATAGTCTTTCAAGAAATTCTCGAAATTTACATAACGCGCGCTGCCGAGCGAACAGTTGTGACTAAGTATTCATTCATCCGTGAATAATAATTTCGCAATGCAGCGTCACAACCTCCGTCACGAGATGAACGGAGTGACTAACAGAAATTTCTTGAGAAACTTTTGACTGTACACTTATTGAATGAGAAATATTGTATTTTACTCACATCGATATCACCGGCCAATGAATTTCCGTACATCTGTTGGTAAGCATCTTTGATGTCACCGAGATCGATCTCTGATCTCGCGACAACAATGCGAATTAACGTGGAGTCGGTTGTTCCCATTCCAGCCATGGCCTTGTGCAGCCTCTCGGCGAAGTATGCGGTCTTGTCGCGAGCGCATTTAACTTTAAAAAAATAATCGAGAAATTTATTTATTTTTCTTTTTGAGATAATATGACTTTGAATTTTTTGAATTTGAATCTCTTTGGCTTTCACGTTAATAAAAGGCAGAGACTGAAGCTACTTTGCAACTCATGTTCAAGCTAACTTTCTTTGCCGACTGCCCAACCGTAGCATTAGGTCAGGTTTTGTTCGTTTCCTTATCGACCACAAGCCATCCGGTTGATTGACGCGCAAAGAGAACTTTTATCTCAACAACTTGTAATTCGACACTTTTACTGAAAGTTGCATTACTTTCTAATTTACTCTGCTTATTTGTTCCATAAATAATTCGGCCTCAATCATTTTTTTAGATTTACCACATTAGTAAGAAAATGTATAAACATTTGATTGAAAATGAAAAAAAAAACTTTTCTCTGAAGATTCCTTCAAAAAAGAAGGCAAAAGAAAATTATTGAAATATCTTAACATTAAAACGCCGACGAATTCGATGAGAAGCAAAAGGACACAACATCCACACCACTTAAAAACTGAAGATTTTTAGATTTATCGCACTGCCAGAATTGTGAAGACTAATTGAAATTAAAGATAATATTCGCATTGGCGGATTAATTGTCTCCGATCAATTAACTGATAAATGCTTCCAGCTCCGCGCTTTCTTACCAACAGCAAGATATCCGTCCTCGAGAGATCCCGAGAACTCTCGTTTGATCGCCTCCTCCAAAGTATGACCGGCAATTCTCTCGTACTCGTGGAAGATTCTTCGTAGCTGAGGATAACTCTTGGTAATGAGAATAGCGTTAAAAGTGCTCTCGTCGGTTCCCCACTGTCCCTCGCCGGCGGCGAGAAGCCTCTCGGCGTCCTCGATAGCCGCAGCCTCGTCTGTGTCGGAGTCTTCGTTTCTGCTGGCCTATATTAAAACAATCGATTAATCTCTTTTAGGATCCTACAACTAAGATATAAATCAGACAGCAAAATATTCTTCGAGACTTACACACGAAAGGGAGACCAAAAGTCTCTTAAAGTGTCCGGAACTCTCGCCCTTCAAATCATCCTCAAGCTCGTTGCCGTAAACTGAAATTCGAAAGTCATTTTGTAATTAAATTTAATTGCTCTTGCTCTCGTTGTGAAAGAGCATCGACATTGTCCATCTGCAGACCAACCATCATGCTCGGCGAAGCGTTTAACGTATAGTTCGTCAACCGTAACTGGTGTAGAACTGTCTTCTCTTTTAGTAACCGAATCACGGACCAAAGTCGATTGCGTAACTAACGTCTCGTTGCTAGGAAATATTAGTTAGAAGATATATAACATTTTATTTTTAAAGCTTATCAATTGTATAATCGACACCAGCTTCTTCCCTCGCTGAGATATTGTAAAAAAAAATTCTAGTCTACAATTATATGGTGAATTTCATACCAATTCGAGCTGGGTTGGATGCTCGAAAATATTTTTTTAAAGATTTCGTTGGATTTTTATGATTACGCGTCTAGAAAAAGGTAATTATTTAACATTTTCTTCAATTTTAATTATACACAGTGAGCCACAATAATCAGCTGCTGATGTACATGGCAAATTGTATTGTTTGCGAGAAAGATTTTGGCCGGCGCCATCTATCGGCAGGGGAGTGACGCTACTTATAGCAAACAACTTCTCAACAGTCACATATTACTTTAATATTTCGATGTAACAAAAAATCTGCCTATATTAGCATTGAAATCGAGCAAATTACCGTGCAATTTGATTACACAACGAAAGCTAACTGGGGTTTCAATTCATATTCACCGACCATTACGACTTCTAGTCTTACAAGAAATAAATGTACACATTATGATAGACGAAGATTAAAATAATACTAACGATCTTTGTAGACAGCGGATATCGTTTTGACACCATAGTTGCTCAAGGAAGTGAGAACCTCAATGATGGCATCCTCGTCGGTTCCCATTCCGGAAATTGCGTCGTGCAATTCACGGGCATAGTACTCAGGCAGTGGGGTCATTAAGGCAATGATTGCCTTCTCAAAGTTTCCACCGAGTTCGGATTTCAGCTCGGAGATAAGGTCCTTGCCGTACATGGTCTTGAATTTGTCGGCAATCTCGAGGCGTTGAACTATACCGCGATGGGCAAGAACGTCGATGATGGCTTGTTCGTCGGTGCCAAAACCTTTCATCGCGGTACGCAGAAGCTCAGCATCAGCCTCGGCGTCAAAAGGATCGGCCGGGTAGACAGTCGGTGTGCACTATGTATTTTTTTAACATCGCATATTATTAACGATCAGATTAATCATTGCGATTTTTCAACATTACACATGATTGTCAAGATGATCGTGAATCAATTATGTTGATTTATGCGGTTATATTGACGCTTGGAAACGATTAAAAATAATTGTAAGTATGTAAACTGTAATAAATCATGGAAAAGATTATTCAACAGAATTTCGAAAATATTACCTGCACGTGGTAGTACTGATTGGCAGCCATAATTAATTCTGAAATGAAAATACAAAAACAATTAGAACACATTTTTTTAAAAACTGATCATAATTAACGATCACGAATCCATGAATTACGTGCTGAACCAGTTGGGAAGAACAGTTCGGCCTCGAACGATTCGATCGAATCCTCACCAAACGCGATGAGAATTATTAACGCGCGGCGCAACCCACTCTCGTTATCCTACACGGTCCCAGTGCGATGATGATACAACACTGGCGCCGATAAGGACATGGTATTTAAATTATCCACCCGTATTGTACCGCAACGTACGTTTTATATATAAATTCTTGATGCGACAAAAGACGACTGTGTGGAATTAACAATTCTCATCACGTGACTGACTAATGGATATGAGCTTCATTCCGTTGTTGCCATCCGTTCGTGTGTAACAAACGTTATAGCATAACTCACGCGATATGGAACACCCCGAAATCTATCATATTAGCCTGTTGCTAATGTCAACCCACTCCCATTAACATCAACGCCTAATAATTCCCCTAATATACAAATTAATATACCAAAAACTATACTATATATGACATTTTTCCTAAACCCATTTCTAATCTTCTTACATCTGTTTGTTGGATATATTATTGTTATATTTCTTTGATTCTCAAATTCGCTTCACTGTAGTTTATTATATTTCTTATGGTCATTAACCTGATGTATACTTGAAGCATCTGTGCTTCTCTGTGATTTATCCCAAAGTGTGAATAAATCTGTATTGAACTCCACAAAATAATAACAACACGAATGCAAAAAGATCCTTTTTATGATCAATATTATCAATTGACAGTGGAGTCCATTTCAATAACACACACGACGCCATCGAGGCGTCCATACGCGGCTAATCTTAGCGCACATTTTTCGACTTCGACACTACAATTAAACTGGCATTACTATTGTAAGACGCGTACAAGAAAGTCGATAACAAATGTTTCGGATAACAAAGATTTTTTTGTGACTTACTTTTGTTTTTAGGCGGGGTGTGGTCGTGAAGTTTGAGTATATAATGTATTTGTTCGAGATACACAAGTCGAGAGCTGGCGACGAACTAAGCTCCTTCGGTGAACTGGTACCGGCTTTCTTGAGCTAGTATAGCGACGGTTGGTTGGGAGCGGTCGCCGTGCTGCGAGCTACGAGCTGCGATTCTGATGACGTGTACACAGAGCACACAGAGCGGCGGATGTGCGGGGTTAGAGGACACGGAATTTCGCATCGTTGGTGGGGAGACGACGCCGATGAGATTGAGAAAGAGGGGATGATGACGCGCCGGTTCCCCCGGCTTCGCACTTCACAGTGTGAAAAGCAGCGAGAGGAGCAAAGAGATAGTACGACATAACTATAGCAAAGATCGACAGCCTGGTATAGCAAATCGACTGTAAACGGGCTTGAAGTAGATTAAAGAATGAGGAATCATCGGTGAAGGTAACCCGGTTGCTGTAGGGACGCTGGTGTTAAGTTCTGCAGTAGGAGAGATTGAAACAATGTTGGCTATAGTTGTTACAAAGCATCTGAAAGTGAACTTCTTACCAACGGTGATACGGAAGCGATTAAAAGTTATCTTGTATCTGCTCTAGTCAGAATTCTATGACGAAACAATTTATTAATTTTTATCCAGTGAGTTAGTACCAAGACGCTGCCCAATCGATTGTTGGAATTCTAGATTAGATGCTGAAAAAAATACATAAGAAATTATCATTTGTATATGGATATAAAAAATGATAAAAAGTTTTGTAATTGAATTTTATGCTCTTCATACTAAATGGTGTCAGATTGTTATAAGCGGAATTGTATTTGCGATTTTTTGAGCAATATAATGTAACTGGTTTCTTTTTCAGTCGGGAGTTTGTAAAATTTGTCTAATATTATTTCACTGTTTTTAGAGTAATGAAAACAAACTGCGATATGCGCTATGAAGTGAGTTACAGAACACGCATCAATCGCGGCCATCTTGCGATATTTCGATGTATTCAAATGGTCTATTTGCAAAATTCATTTATCGATGCGAATTAACATCACCTCAATTTATAGAAAAAAAAACATTGGGGGGGCTAGTCATAGAATGGACGTACAAAATTTGGTCAAGTAATTTTTTTAACCCTTCAAAAAAGTGTTGTGTAACACCAACTCCATCAGTAAGCTACATACTTTTGTACCCACATATACCTATGATCTTATCAGTTTCACTAAAAAAAAACTGCTACAGCAGATTCTCGAGGCCCTGATGCATATAGGGAAAAAAGGAGAAGCGTACACAAAGGAGAAGTAGCTTAATAGGGTCAAGTCGAAATCTGCGTTACCTCCTACCACAAATTTTAGGAGAAATGGCAAGAAAAAACCTTCCTATACCTTCAATTTAGGGCTATATAGGGTACCTCATCCTATAGCCCAAATCTGAAGGTATAGAAAGATTTTTTTCTTCCAAAGGGATTCTTTCGACGTAAGGATATCAGCAGAACAATGGCGCCTATGTTAACAAAATCCTCGTATATGAATATTATTATGATTATCACCGAAAGTATGTTAGGGAGATATAGAGAGGGAAGGGCAATGTGCGGAAGTACCAGAGGAGAATGCGGATGACAGCGATCAACCTGACGTTTACATGTGTAAGTATATAACGTCACGGGTTCCACGATGAATCATCAGTGACACCACTTATAGTAATCCATTGTACCGAGAAGTCGTAGAGGAAGTTCTGGTAACGAGATTTTGTTTGTTGTTCGAATTGCGTATTACGCTTTTGTTTCTTCATTATATTATTAACGACAGGAAGGGCAACAGCTAAATATACATTATATTACCATTGCATATACACCATTACGTCATTCTCTAGTTTCCAGAAATTGTGGTTTGGCATCAGAGTATAATGAACCAAACATTACACACGAAATATAGTAAAATGACTGCATGTAGTGTGTATTAATTTCTTCTGGCAAGATTCCAAGGACACCGAAGAATCGATGAACGACGTGGCATCGTATTCCACGGTCTATAGAAAAATCTAACATGGTGAAAGTGACCGGTTGAGCACTTAGTGCCATGAAATTCTGGGCAGAAACTGTAGCACGAAGGTCATCTTCACTCTGTGGGTTCGGTACAGCTTACGTGTCCGCAGCTGAGATAGATATAGTCACGTACTCTGACGATAAAGGTATACACACAATGGAGAGAGATGAAAAGTACAGAATTAAATAGCATCTGCCTGCGATAGAACTTGCTATTATTTTTCAATTTGTTGAAAAATATTTTTTTGGCGTAAGAGCGCGTGCATAAAAAAAAATCGTGGTTTAAGAATGCAAGATTTTTGTGGACTTTGTTTTAGTGGACATTTCTTTTTGTTGTCGAGATTTTCATGTCAGGACACGCAGAATGGTCGAAAACGTCGAGAAAAATAGTTTGCAAAAAATGTGTTGTCTTCACATAGATTGCATCTCAGCATTCGATGAAACTTTTATTTTCATCCGATTGGCTTAAAATTCGCGAAAAAAAGTTGATTACAGTTTTGATTACCGATTGAGATATTTTATATGCTTTTATAAAGGAAGAACTAATGTGAACTAAGGCGAATCTGGATTAAAGAAGAGTTCCTATAAAAAAAATTGTATAACCATAAATTCACAGAAATTATTAACTAAAAATTAACGCTAACCACGGACATGTTTACACGCAATTTTTGTAAAATCAAAATTGTAATTTTAGTTCGATCTTAATGAGTACGATTTCATTTTATTCTATGAATCTACTTCTCATGTAATATTTATGATATTCATCGTTTATAAATTACCGTAATTTTTTTATGAAAAAGAAAACGTTATGACGTCAACTAAGCTTTTGTTCTCATTGAGAAGTAGAACGAAGCAAATGATTTCGAGAAAAATGATTAAACTTGTCAAACTTGAACGCTTCTTTTTTTTGCACATTTCTGTTATAAATTTTGAGGATAATATATACATATCGCAAGGACAACCATGAAATAATTTAGTTACTAGTGGCATTGCGTGTAAACCTTTATCGGCCTGACAATGCACGCAGTGATGTCTACTCTTTGATGCCCGATATAATCCTTCAGAAGTCAGCGAACATTCTACGCTGAAAGCAAACGTCTCGAAAGTTCCAGCGAGGGCGCCAGGAGCCAAATGCTTCAACACGAATCTTCATAACCGACGGGCGTTACGGAACGTAACTACAGAAAAAACAAGCGAGACACTTTGACGTGGCGTGACAGTCGACAATTTTATTAGAATACAGTCGGCAGGCTTCCATCACTTTGGTGAGTACCGTCGGTGCAATCGCAGCGTTCAAACACGTGACAAAACATTCTCGTTTTTTCTCGAAGCCTCTTGGATCTAGCTAAGCCGGCTTATGGGCAAAACATTGTTTTCCACGATATCTTTGTCATACTGTCATCGGGTCTCGTCGAGGGATTATTAAGTGGCAACAACAAAACAGTTAATTCGTGTTAATCAAAACGAATAACAATCATCGGTATACGTTCTATTGCCGGTAAAACCTCGTCTCTGGTAAAGCTACGACGGCATCGAGAATAAAATAGAAATGTATGTTAAATTCGTAAAAAAAAAATGCGGTGCGGTTGGTGGCTGTGATGTCTGAAATCAGCTGGCTTCGAGGCAGCCACAACCTTTCGTAACCGGATAAGTTTTTTTTTTTTTTCTCTTGTACGCCGGGAATTATGGTAATAATGTAAAGGGTTGCTAACTCAACGGAAACTCGGAACTAAAAGGGTGCATATCTTAAAGGTGATGCGACAGACTTAAATCTCTATCAAAAAAACTGTAATCAAATCTAGTCAGAGCCGGTAAAGATTTTAGATACGAAGTAAATTCGTTTTCACTTCGTCTATCTACGCCGCAGTGGAAAGCTATAATTTGCTTTTATGCAAAATATTAACCGACTCTCAGGAGATTGGTTTACAGTTTTAGATACCGACTGGGCCCGGAACGGCGGTAGGGAAAACGTTGCCACATCATTTCAAGAGTTACACAAAGGCCTTTGTTTTCACGGAAACAAAGTATATATGCAAAATATATAATGTGGGTATCGAATGAATCTCCACATTTTCTATATATTGCATACGTTTTACGATGTTTACGACATATGGAAATATGAAACATATATAAAATGTATTTTTGATAAATTTTTGATATATTTTTGTTCATGGCTTGGGGTAGGGTGATAAAATGGGTGAAAATGAATTCGATGAAGAAAGAAAAAAGATAAATCAAGTTTTTGTTTTCGAGTCTGTGAAGCCTCGAGAAGTCTCTACGATCGTCACTGGAAATCGTAACTTTTCCACTCGCAAACCGTTCTCTCCACTCATCAGGTAATATCGAGACTCTGGTCGACCTCCAAAATATTCGGCAGCGTAGTGTTTACGCCACTTAGAACAGTCTTAACTTTTTATACATTTTATTGTATTATTATACTCGCACTTTTTTTTTTTATACGATAACATCGCAATAATAATTGTAGATGGTGTGTGGAATGCTTATTCATGTTTACTTTTAGTTTTTTTTTTTATGTATTTTAAATATAGGTGAAAATATGTAGTATGCTTGGCTTGCCATCGATTGATGCGTCGCACTTCCCCCGTTTGTATAAATAGCCACTCCTCGAGAGGTAAGCATGTATGTTTTTTTATTTTTTGTTTTTAATGATAATAATTGATGTGTAATATTTTTGTTTGAAATAAAATCTGATACGACAGCAACCACGATTGGAATCAGCGGTGATGATTAGCGACGTTGCGAAAGAGCGTCGATGTTAATTGCAAGGAAAAATGTGTAATTGCGTTGTGATCGGTGACAAATGCCGGCCGGAAAATAAATGACGCTCACAACACAATCAGCGGTTGCAGTAGTTGTTATTTTTTATTTATTTATTTTTTTCTACTCGTCAGAGCACGTGCTTGTATGCAACAGCGGCGCGCCATCCCGCAGCTTGTGCTCAAACTACTGAAACTAATGCAATATGAGCTCGCATCTGATATAATCGATATCAATAATAAAAAATAAAAAAATTGTGTTGTCACGCGCCGGATAGTGACTTTCACGATATTACAGACATTATCTGAATGCACGTTACACGTGCCCATTTATTTGTTGGAAAATATTTCACATTTGACACAACGTTTCCCCGATGGTTACGACCTAATGATTGTGAAAGAATCAAAGTACGTGCGGATTTTTGCATTTGTTGACGTAAATGCAGCTTATTAATCAATTAGTTCAACCCTTAAAGATGCATTACACATACGTTTCCAACTAATAATAAGTTAGTAGAAAAAAAAACTTGTTGAGCAATTCTAACAAAAAACTTTAATTACCTATGAAGTTTGTTCATTTTTTTTGCTTTGAAAAAATTTAAGACTGATTTTATGAAACCGTTCAATTATCTTGAAATTTTTTATAAATTTTTTAAAGAAATCAAAAGTGCCACAATTATTTAAAAATTGAAAAAAAAAGTTCATATTCGGAAAAAATCAGATATTTGTTTTATATTTAAAAAATCATAAGTTTGCTCTATAATGTGTTTTATTTGAAATCAAATCATTGATTACTGGCATTAGTATTATTACCTAAAAAATGTTTTTGGTTTCTTCAATAATGTTGATTTTTTTCCGAGGTTTTTTTTCATCTATACTCAAATTCTTATCGAACCAGAATTTTTTTTGTGAATCTATGTTTGATGCATTCTTTAGGCGATGTGATGCGCTCTCCCCCACCGATCCCGTGACCAATCGGTGACGAAAACGGAAATCCATTGTTTTGAAGAATGCCGAACATTTCTCAGAAATCATAAATTATTAGAAATATATAATTTATCTCACCAATAAATAATAATAATTTGTCGATTTTATATCGTCCTAAGGACGATGAAAAAGTCAATAAAAAAATATTTCCATCAACAGAGCATACCCACATTTTCGAGATTGGTATTTCCCTCTGAAAAACCAGACTTCACCTAATTTAGACAAGAAAGCGTGTTTCATTTTGTTTAATAGTAAAAAAAAAAATAACTTGAATAATAAATCCCACATGCGACTGTCTGTCGTCTCGGAATATAATAAATCGTGAAAAAAATCCTCGACTTGGAATATAATAAATTGTGAATCGAGTTCCACTTTAGATCATTTTTTTTTTTAACCTGGCAATTTGTTTACATTATCAAAACATGTACGATAGATTGCCACAGATTTGTTTTTCACCCATCTAGACATTTTCTCTAAATCACTTTTCTGTATGTTTTAGACCATTCAGGATGTCCTGCCAGGAAAATCTCGAAAGAAAAGAAAAAAAATTTCACAAAGCCAAAGCTTCCTCTATGAGAAAGCAAAATTACAACCAAAAAAAAAAGTGGCCCAGTTAATAAAAACTGCCTGCTCATATATATTTATCTCCAACCTATGATTATTTTGATCTAAAAATAATTCAGCACAGCCAAATTATCAGTGATCCTATTTTGATACAACACTTTATTTCGTTAGATGTAAAATTTACATTTTACTGTTACAAGGTTGTGTTTGTTGTGTGTGTGTATATCACACACAGAAGTTGATCAACTTGCGAGAGCTGTAAATTTATGTGTGATAACCCTCTGTTTCATTCTGAGGCACGTGAGTGACGCGTGTGTTGAGTCAAACATTAAGACTCTACATATATACCGTGCCGTACACAATCCACATATTTTCCACCGGTGCGCTCGCGGCTTACACGTGTTTCGCGCGTCGCTCAAGATTGATCGCTTTTTGTTTCCGTAACTCCCGATTTACCACGGTAACATATAAGAATACTTATGAAATTCTTTGTGAGAGTGAAGTTTTTGATTTTCTCCTAGTTCTCGTGAGCTTGACTTTTTATCGTTACTTAGCCAGCTGTACAACGCGTTGTATCAATAACTTTCTAAGGTTGAAGACCCTTGACGCATCTCCGATTACAATTGAACCGCATAGTTTTTCGACGTATTGCCTAAAACTATATTTACCGAGTGACAAAAGAAAACCCGAGATACGTAGATGCAGATGCATGATTAGTGGGGAGTGATTGACGTGTTATGCATGCGTCAGTTTTCACGACGATTGCAAACATAGACAGAACGCAGAGAGCTTAATTACTTGATATGCGATGGAAATACTCGGAATAGCGATAATTTTATAAGCGTCTAATTAAAAGTTTTTACGCTATAGATGAAATAATCATTAAAAAAAATAGTCTCTGGAAAGAGAGTGAGAATGATAACGTTGATGTAATTCGATTTACTTTTTTTTCGTGGACATTTTGAGCTTCAGTAACGAGGCCGATCCTATAATTAGTTTTCTCTGGATCACGTATAGAGTGTAAAACCCTTAAATCTGGTTTTGATACAACCGGTTTGTCCAGTTACAAAAAAAAATGCACTTGGGTTTATCTTAAAAGGGATAGAATTATTTCAAATGTTTTCCTCGATAAGAAAAAAAGTAGACCTTGTAATAAAATGAAACTTTTTTTTTTACTGATTCTGTTATCTGAATACGAATTTGGGATCGAAATACGGAAATTCAAAACGGCGGATCAATATTTACTTGATTAAAATGAAGTATTATTATATATTATATATTATTAAAATGAATGACTATTTCAGAGCACCTGTGCAATTAAGGGTTACATTAATCATTCTGATAAAAAGTAAAACAGAAAAAAACAAGGTAGTTACAATTGGCGTACAGTACGAATGATTATGTCGACTCTCGGATCCACAGAAAATCAAAAATGAATATACTAAAGAGAACAAGCAACCAAGAACCGAGAGCCCAGCCACCAACACACATTCCTCAAAAGCATTACACCCAATAGAAACAGAGAGGAGAAAAACAAAATTAACTGTCACATTATGACACAATAAAGTAACTGAAGAGAGCTCTGATCAAAGCAGAAACGTCTTCAACAAACTAAGGCCGCCCATAGCCAACAACCGAAGCATCCATCATTATTGATTACGGGGTTGGAGGATAGTCGGCTATTGGCGGCCAGGTTAAAGAATAAATTCTTTAATTTTTACTTGATCCGTTTCGACCCTGATCTGGGTCCTGTTCACTCATAGTTTTTATTATATAAGTTTCTACAACAAAAAAAAAAACAAAAATAAAATAAATTTAGTCTAAATTGTTGAATATTGTTAATTATGTTATGTATTGTTTTCTCTTTCTTCGCTCATTATTTAGAATTAGATGTGCTCGCAACAGTGGTGTTTTATTTTTCTTAATTATCTATTGTCCTAAATTGATTACGGCCACATCAAACTATATGGTGAATATCATACCAGTGGCACAATATTCTGGTCACCTTTTCTGGCATGATATGTTGGTCACTTTTCCTGTTAGGGTAATAATCAATCGAACTTACACCCCTCAGTCTCATCGTAATAATGACATAGAGCATCTGAATAAAAGTAAAGGTCTGCTGAAAGATTTTCCGGGTGGAAGGATCAAGAGATCAGTATAATATAAAGTGAACTGTATATATCTTTCTAGATTTTTTATTTCGTTTTTCTTCGTCTTTTTTTCTCAATCGATCGACAAATTCTGGAACAAACCAGACGGATTTGGTATAAACGATCAACGTTCTCCATAATGGCTGACGCTTTCTCAGATCTCTAATGCTACAGTGTGCGGACTCTCTGGCGCTTCTTTTTCGGTGTGCATATATTCTTTCTCCCGCACTTCACTCAAACGCGGTACGCTTTCTTTCCCTCCCCCGAGTACACCATTATGGATTTATTTGACATATACACATACAGCGTATACATTAGCAACGCGTGTTGTACGTGAATGCGCTGTATCAGAAAATTCAACGATAACGAGATAACCCCGCACAGTTGGCAGCCGGGTTTGGGGAGCACAGAGAGCAGGGAGCGGAGGAGCGAGGGAGGGTGGAGTGGAGTGCAAAGGGAGCGAATGATTCGAGATGCGAGAAGAAGAATAAGTGCGAGAGCGCAAGACGGAGATGGATGAACGAACAAGTATATGCTCCGGGGTCGCGGCCCCCATCGATACGGCCCGCAAAAGCGCACTTTGAACCAAATAGTCGCGAGGCTAACTCGAATAAACCGACGGGTTTGTAGCGTACTCACTTCAGTGCTACTTCGGTACTTCGAACCGCCAACATATCACCTCGGCTTTCACCGCTGTAAAAGAACGAGGAAATCTTAAGGACCGAACAACACGTCGTCGACGAAGAGGAAGAAGACAAAAAAACCATTCGTCAATCATGGGTCTTTAGCCAATTTGGCGTTTCGTCGAAGGAAGAAGAAGAAGAAGAGGAACAAGTGTTTAACGATCGAAACGGATTTCACACTGAAGGAGAAGCCGAACGGGAACGAATTTCAAACACGATAAATACTAATTAATCAATCGAAACGAGATAATTCAAACACAAAACGTGTCACATATTTGCAATACCGATTTCATATACTTAACGCGAGCAATTCACGCGTCTACTGAATAAAATACACCTCTCGAGCAACTAAAATCTAGGACACACGCTTGATCGCGCTTGATCTAAGAGGCTAATTTGAGGATACCTTAAAGGGAGTGCAGGGGCAAAATATTGTAGAAACGGAATCGCGATAAGAGGGAGAGAACGGTTTTGCTTGGAGAGGAGGGAGCAATAGTTGTTAATTGTAACTTTGAAAATGGACAAGAAAATAACCAAACGCGTCGACGAAATGTCTACAGAATCACGGAGTTTCACCTCTTCCGGAAGTATGATCGTCGTGAGCAACAGGTTGCCCTTCGTGCTGAAGCGGAATGAGATCAATGGGCTGTTGGAACGTAAAGCCAGGTCAGTGTTGAGTAAAAAAAAAACTATAAATCTTGTTTTTTTTTTTTTTTTTTTCTTTTTTTTACATTCATATCGTTACTGACGTTTCACGACGTCAAGGTAGAGTCAGGTTTTCCACCGAATTAACCTTTATCAAAACTCAGGTGTACACACGATTTTCCTTATCTACTGCAGCTCTTACAGCATCCTTATCTTAATTGAATGTACGAGTAACTTTTTTTTTCTTCTGAATCTGAGGCTTCTGATAAAAGACATTTTGATTCTGGGTTAAAAAACAAAATAAACGTTATCTTGGCTGGCAAATATTAAATTTTCCTATTAGTTTCAAGGCTAACAAGTTGCATCTTCATTTTTAATCAGAGGCATTAAGCTAATTTTATGCAAATTGAAAAAGTTCATTGAGATTAATTTTAGTTTAAGTGCATACATTGTTGTATTTATGAATCGAAGAATTAAATACAATTGCCATTATTGTTTCGTAGGCATTGAACGGATAATTAAAAATAGCAGCTATTTTGAAATTATTTTGGTGAATTTATAACAACGTGACAATCGTACGTAAAAATTGCTATTGTAAGAAGGTGTTGAACATTTGTTTGGAAAAATTTGTATTCTCTTAAAAAAAAAAAAAAACAATACATGCAGTATCAGCTGACTTATTAATTTGTTTTGATAATAATGAAATCGTAGAAATTGCACATACTGATTATCACTGAGAGACAAAGTTTCATTGATTCAACAAAATCTCTTTGAAATCTCGGCCTATGACATTTCTTTATCATCAATGAGATAGTGGACTTAAGTTATCGAATTCGATGAAATGTAGTGATATTGAATTAATGAAACATTTCTTTAAACCATTTAAATATTTATTTTATGCAAAAACGCTGCACATGAGTATGTATTGAATTGAAATAATTATCAAATTCTGAAATTCCTCAGCGAGCGATTTTTAGCAAATTCTGCAACCTGCTTAACCCTTTAAAGAGTATATTTTTCCTTGCGTACTTGAAATTTAATATTTGACGGGTTATTGGGGTCGCTGATTACAAATCCGAGAACAAAATTTTTTAAAAATCGCTAATCCAATATGGCGGACCAAAATGCAAAAAGTTACTTCGTTGGATTGAATTTTGGTGGTTGGGGATTTTTGGGGTCACTGATTACGAAAATTTAAATACAAAATTCTCTAACTCAAAATAGTCATTTCTTTGAATTATGCCCGTCGAATAAATGTTTCTTTAAAGGTAATAAATGTTCTCATTCCATTTCAAATAAATCATTTAATTGAAATCAAGTAAATATTTTATCGAATGAATGACAAAAAAAAATGTAATACACTTATTTTTTAGAAATCAATGAAATTTCTTGTTCTCGAAGTGCATATCGCAAATAAAAATGACGAGAAATTAGGTAACGCGATTATTTGGTGTAAAGTAAGAGATGAGACTGTTTGGTTTAACTTAACCCAGCGAATAGGATCTCTCAAATAAATGTTATTCAAGCACAACATTTTAGCTTATGACAAACATGTTTTTGATCAGAATCAAATGTCCGTCGAAAATATGAAACACGCGTTGGTGCTCTAAATAAATTTTTATTCGACAGTCGATGTCAGTGAGATTTGGTGGAATCAAGTTAATATCTTTTTTTTTTCCAGTGATAATGTTGATAATTATTTCATTCATTACAAGGTCGACAAAAACTGTTATGAGTGTCGACAGTTTGCGCCACCAATATTTTAAATGAATTCTACTAATCAGAGTGACCTTATTAGTAGATTTTCCAAAAAAAAAAAAAAAAAAAAAAAAAAACCACATAGAACATTTCAAAATCAGTCAATTTTCGTAACGCACTCATGTGCCGTTCGCGTGTTTATCACTAAAATAATAACGACACCCGTTAAATAGAACTTGTGTTTATCATTCATGGAGCCGGGCGTCCTCATTTCGCGGATCAAACGATAAAAGTGTTGAAAACGAAATAAGAAAAAACAAAAAAAAAAAAAAAAACAAAAAAAATGGAAAAAGCAATATGACTACGGGGCCGATGCGTTTAAGGGGTTATCGCTTAAAAATATTGCCAGTCAGTCGATGATCATCTCCCTCGGAAAAATAGCTAAAATTCCTAAATAAACAAAAACATTCTACCAAAGTTGAACGATCGCATAAGGGACAAAAAGACGCAAAATCCTTTGATTAAAATAATATGTAGATTCATTCTCAAATTGACACATAACAATTACGTCGCTTGAATTCCAGATGGTTCGGGAGTCGGGTCAACGATTATCTTAATTAAGCGTCTTCTTTCATGTCTACGTAATTTCAAAACAACCACAAATATGTAAAAAAAAAAAAAAAATCAGTAAAATAGATTTCACGAAATCACGACTCACGACTTTGTAGCAGTTGAAAAAAAAAAAAAAAAAAAAGTATCGAATTCGTCAGTGGGCGGTCGCAGTTACGTGTTCTTCACGATCCATCTGTTAATTCGTGAAGTTAGGTCATGGGTCAACGCTGCGTCGTGGTATGTGCCGCGATTACTCGTTCTCCTCGTATCTTCGCTGACAACCGTAAAGCCCCTCGTATCTCTTAACAACCACCGTCACCTACACAGAAGCCTTACCGATTAAGAGTATCGTGTGCTATATGTACCCTCTAACTCTGATTCATAATTGTTTGCCAACATCGAGAACACACATTTAATCTATACAGCGAAAAGTCTACTATCTCACTTTATTTGGCATACCAACCGGGTCGCAAAAGAAGAGAATCTACTGTTTTTATTTTGAAGCATAGCTCATTGGTGGAGTTTATTAAAACATTGCGAATCAATGAGTGATCGTAAAAAAAATGTGTTCTTTTTTTTAAAACTTGTCAATTTCATTTCATCGCGCTGTTTTCGCAAGAACAAATTATAAAATAGTATTATACGATAAACAACAACTAAGTTTAAAAAAAAATTGTTACCTACATTTTCTCAAAAGTTGTTAATCGAATTTTAAAAACGAAACTGTTATTCTATTCCATACTTTTTTTTTTTTTTAGGAAATATACGAAAAAACGTAGTTGTCTGATAGAACAGCTTTTAGTAAAAATTTGATTCAACGACAAAGGCGAGATATTATGATATTTGCTGCTGAAAACTGCGTTCAAGCTCTTTAGACTTTATCAATTATCTCATTTCGTTCGTCGAGTGTCGAACGATAGAGTAATATTCAAGGCCGATACAGTTTAGGAATGATTAAGCAGTTCCGTGTGCACTTGAACTGAATCTCCTTTTCTCATTCACAAGGCTGACTTTCCATCGGCTACAGCTGGCATTTAACCGGCAGCTATAAAACTCTACAATTATTGTATATATTTGTGGTTTACTCTTGTGTTTCACTATTATTTTCTTTTTTTTTTTACATATAGTGCTGGAGGACTCGTTACCGCTGTAGCACCGGTCGTTATAAGCGGAAAAGGTGTCTGGGTTGGATGGCCTGGTATGCATATGGAAAATCGGAATGAGCCCATTCCCGAATCTGATCCGAACGACAGAACTCCGACCGCTGGTCTGTTGTCCAGCAAGGTGAGATTCTTCCTAATAAAAATAACATAATAATATAGAAAACAGTATGCGAACCTTAATTTTCACTAAGAAGACTTATTTCCAATCCATACAAACCATCTAAGGGTCGATTTTTTGGTCGTAAGTTCGAACTGAAGTTTCTTCCTGGGATCAACTTAATTAGTCGATCAATCTTAAGTCTGAACGTAACTTGAATTTACATCCTTAAATCCGACCCTGAAAAACGTTACCTTGAAATACAATTGCTTCAACTATTACGTTAAATTTGATCATCACAGCGTAATCGGGTTGCGATTAATTCTCTGATCAGAAATACTATTTCAAAATATCCCAATCTGAAAATCTCCGACAAAACAACTACATAAAAAAAATCTGCAAAATGATATGGTTTGTTGTTCAAGTATTAGTACACACCAGAAAGACAGATTATGGGTTGCGTCAAGCAGAACTTTCCCAGGACAAAATATTCTAGACGAATTCTCTCGTGGACTAAATCTTTTAGATTAAAAACCCTCACGTTAGTCACTACGTTAAAATATCAATTACTCATCCGGAAGCTGATACTGTCAAATTAACAGAAGAACATGTTGTAAGTGGGGGGGGGGGGGGGGGCTTCACCCCCGTCCTCGTCATTCCGTCGCCCATTAGGGGGGCTTCGCCCCAGCACCCCACTATGGGTTTCGCCCAAATTACTCACGAGCGCGCGCGCAACCACACACACACACAGAGGGAATATACGAATGTTATCAACTGGGGACAGTTGATCAAAATAAAGGTGTGTTGATTTGTGTTGAACGTGCGTTTACTTTCCTCACGAACTTTCGTAGATGTACCATTCGTTTAACCGGTGCTACCGATTCAAAATTTATATTTTATTATTAGTTTTTTTTTTTTCTTTTTTCGTCTCCGAGTTTCTTTTTTTGTGTCACGGAATATTTCATATCAATTATTATATATACCAATGTATATAATAATTCATGTCTTTGGGCCAAGGACTGCTTACAAAGTTTCCACTATGAGGAAGCCAATCTCGACGATTATTTCCTCATTGAGAAAGTTTTGTAAACAGTGTCAAATAATGAGGAAACTATTTTTGCAAGGTTCTACTTTTTAGTTCCTTATTGCTGTTACGGTACGTTGTCTCAATCGAAGACAAATTCAGCGAATGAGTCGTAGAAACAAACGAGTTGATATTTAACACGATTAAGACAATTAACATCGTTATTGCCCCGCGTATTTAGTATAATACTCTAGTCAGTCGCAAATCGCTATTATTACACCAGTTCATAAGAACACCTGTATAATATAGTATGTGTATATATATATATTGTTACCTTCACCTTGGAAGTGTAGGCGCTATATTTACATACTACATGAGATTGACTCATGTGGTTTCATCTCTCTCTTAAAATAGATGATTCACTAATACTTTGTCGCTTGAGACCCGCTGAACCATTCGATATATTGATTAGCTTATCTTATCATACACATATGCATTATGTATTCTACCTGCGGACACTGGACAAAACAATAACGTATAAAGTTACAGAGACGATAAATACCACACATGCAAACGTTCTTTGTAATCGTAATCGACGGCAAAGTGCATTCTCGAAAATTCTCGTAAATATTCGACACAGATAATCAATGAATATTTGGAGCTTAGGGTTCATTGACTCTTTTTTGATTGATTGAATAATGAATTGCCACACATGCTGGAAAGTTTGATCTATAATTAGCATGTATAGTCAGCTATACAATAATTCCCGGCTGCGACATCTCGTGAAATGTGCGCGATGTCTTCACAGCAAATTCCATTTTGGCGAATTTGGAGGATCCGGTAATCTAAAAAATAAAAGGTTTTATTTTTATTTGTTATGCCTCTAAAATGGTATGATATTTAAATTCAAGTTTTTCTTTTAACGCAATAGATATGAAATAATTTTACTGTTCTTTATCAATAAATAACAGTATTAAAAATAATATTATTCTCAACTAAGAATCGATCGATCGCCGAGGAATTTCATGATAATTGCATTTCAATTGATTTTGCTTCTTCATAGAGGAAGCTCTGTTTTCGTAAATTTTTTTTTTCGAGATTTTCATCTTTGTATGAGAAAGCCAAAATTGGTCAACATACTTTCTCATAGAGGTAGCTTTGTAAAAAAAGTTTTGGCAAAAATAAAAAAATTGTGAGAAAACGATTTGCAAGGTTCTACTTTGCAGGCTTTTTTTCTAGGTTTAAAGAAATGTTTCATTAATGCAATGCAACGACATTTCATTGAATTCGAGGTCATTAAAAAAAAAAACATAATATTAATTTAAATATATTATTTCATTGATGATAAGGAAATGTTTCATAAGCCAAGATTTCAAAGAGATTTCTCTGAATCAACGAAACTTATTCTCGTAAAATGTAAAATCAACACGACTGTAGAAAATTTCACAACGAATTACATATCTTGAGCATCGAATTGCTCCGTCAAAATATACATTTTTTTTCTCCAAACAATGCGTAATCTTAGTAATTATTTCCCTAGAATGTGTATCATCCGAAGTCTGTGTAACAAAAACGTTGGTGCGATAATTTTGCCAGGACATCGCAGACTGTACAACAGGTCGTAGGCCAAGTAGTCGTTTGACCATCTCTACTCGGCAAACAGATCAAAATGCTTTGATAAGCATGTCTCGTTTATGCGATAGACTCAACACTCGTGTTAAAACCGTTGATAAACAACACCAACTTCTTCTCACTCTTGTGGCCTTCGAAACGTTCTCTCTTTCCTCCCTTAACGCATATATATATTCTTCGTTCATCTTGACGAATCATTGAACTCTGACCGCCGTCGATTTTCTCTCGAAACGTCCACAATAAGTCAATACAAAGCGCGTCATATTCCAAGATATACGTGCATTTGGTAGAAAAGAGAAGGAAAAAAGTGTGAGGAATGAAAATGACATTGTATTACTTCACTTTGAGAAGCTACCGAATTTCATACCGTCAATGAGTTCTGATAGTCATGAGCAAAACGGACAAATCTGAAATATCTAATTTTTTCCGAATTTTCTATATATTTCTCTAGATATTCTTCTACGTTCCAATGATCTAGGATTCAGCGATCACGCGAAGCCTTCAGTAGAATCTCTGGTATGCAGTGAATTATAATATGGCTAAACGCCACGACGAACGGTGTGCTGCAGCACGCAGGGATATATCAGTTACGTGATCCACGTTTTATACTTATTGCGATATCAAGATATTCTGACGTTAAAATCTACGTGATGCATTCGTGATATCGACGAAATTCGTTTGTCTCTCCACATGATATTAAATTCTTGTTGAGTGATAGACAATAAATTCACTTGCTCTGCAGTTTTGTATGTCTCTCTCTCTCTCTCTCTCTCTTTTTCTCTTTGCAAAACATTTGATGACGTTAATTATACGACACAGATAATCGTAAATTGTTGCGGCAGATCAATTTATGACTGACGATCTTTATCATTTATTGTCCACGTGATCGTTTAATTATTATATGATTTTGTGTACACAAGAGTCTTGCGTAGGATATCGCATTGACTGTCCACGTGGTTAGACGTGACACGACACTGTTATATCCACGTGGTCGCGGAACAAGAAGACGTGACCGACGTGTTGGAGGGTCGTTGGGTTATCGATAAAATAAAGCAACGAGCGGGATTAGGCGAACAATCTATCGTCGGTATAACTGTTTTCATTATGAGGGCCCTTGTTGCAGCTCCGATAATTTTCAATTCTCCTTAATGTTCCAGAATAATGTAATTTGATTGATAATCGATATACGGCTTTGGGTGGAAAAAAAAAATATATTGCCATTAGAATGAGCTTTCGATGCGTTGCTGCAATATCCGATCGGAGCGTTTGTCGTTTTCACAATAGCAAAATAAGAACATGAGGAGGCAACGCAAGGGGAGTGCTGATAACCCGGGTTTTGTTGAGAATTCATAATCATAATGGATGTAAGATTGTATATCGAAATTCCTTTGGGGTGGTCGATCGATCGGAGCATTTGTTTTCATCTTATTCTTCTTTCATTCTGTTCTTGTTTCTCGTTGGCTGCTTTATACTTTGCCTGTTCTATTTCGATGCCTGTCTGACACAATACTTGTTTCTACACAAAGTAACTGCAGCAATCAATGATAATTGCAATTATTTTTACAATTACCGATAACAAAGAGATCAAGCGAAATAACGGTGTTAGCAAATATATAATTGCTATCATTCAAATTTCCTTGATCCAATTCGTAAACACAAATTGCTAGCATTCGTTAGGGTTTTAAGCGGTTTTAGAGCCAAATAGCTCTACCAATACGCAATCAACCAAAGATCGATATTGAAATTGGCGAGAAACGATCGATCCGATTAAATATTATGACACTTTTTTTTAAAGAAAAGAAGTATTGATCAGCTTTTTCAATATTCAATTTGGTGAGGATTGGTAGAAGAGTTCGGATTTTATAGCAATTCGAATTTTTTAATTTACAACTTAAATAACCGAAGCAATTCTAGAAAGACTTAATTTTTATTCAATAAAATTTATTTTACATTTCCTATATTTACATCTCACCCATTAAATTTCTACAATTTTTACTCCTTGATGCGAAATTGGCACTGGATCAAAATAATTAATTATAGAATTCAAAGACATCAAAAAAAGTTGGTACAGACTTCCGGCTTCTTAATTGCACGTACGACGTGACGTTATGTGATGCGACATTTGACGTTAATTATATGGATAGTTGTTATCTCCTTGATTTACCATTATCTGGTCGAGACAATTACCTTATCACTTATGTGTGGCAACCGTCGCGACGAGCCCCGTCGTCTTTCAGCCAATCACGCTTCAAAATGATCTCCACCCTACTTCAATAGTCGCTGACAATAATTCATCAATAATGAATAATATGCATCGACGAATAATAACTAATTAACCAAGGGACAGAAGGCGTGGCATGAGGCTAAACGCTTCACTTGTCGCACTCGTTACCATCGACAAACCAAACAAGAAATTATTTCTTCTCTTTACTCTCGGACTTTATGCACTTCCGATTATGAGACGACGCTCACCCTGCTTGCTTTACGCTTACTGCTGTCCTGGTTTCATTGAACCTTTTTTTCTTTACTTCTTCGCTTCTTCTTTTGACTTATTTTTCGTATGGCTTAAAGTATACAACGAACGGAAGCTTAAGGCAGTTCGTCGATTATGATATTGTCTTCATTTTTGTGTAAAATAGGCACATAACTGATTGCTACAATATTTCCTAAATTGCCTTTTTAAGTTCTAAACTCTCATTGTTCAAATATTATTTTGAGAATTGAGAAAATCAAATATAGTTTTTATTATTCACGAACAATAGTACAAAGCATTTTATGTGAAAGAAAATTTTCTAATACTTTAAGTTTTAAGAAATGTTGCGGAAAAGCTAAGAGTTTTGTTCAGTTTTAAAAATATAGTGCACGCTGTACTCCCGTATGATGTATTCTTGTAGAATAAGAAGACAATCATTAATAGATTCTTAAAAAATGATTACAGGTGGTAGCTGTTCATGTGGAGCCTGGAATATTCGACTCTTACTACAATGGATGTTGTAACGGTACATTTTGGCCACTCTTCCACTCTATGCCTGACAGAGCCACATTTATCGCCGAAGATTGGCGCTCTTATGTCGCGGTCAACAAAGAATTTGCCGAAAAGACTGTAGGCTGACAATAATGACATTTCTGTGGTTCACGAGGGTAAAGTGCATTATTATTATTTAATTGATGTCGTAGGTCGCTGCACTTGAGTTGGTTCACAAGGACCCGGACAATCAAAATAACGGCACACCCCTCGTTTGGGTTCACGACTATCATCTCATGCTCGCCGCTAATTGGATAAGACAAGCGGCCGAGGAAAAGAATCTTCGACTGAAGCTGGGTTTCTTCTTGCACATTCCCTTCCCACCTTGGGATATCTTCAGGCTCTTCCCTTGGGCCGATGAAATTCTTCAGGGCATGCTTGGTGAGTTCAACTTATTCTCTAGATCGATGGTTAATGTCAGAGAAAATTAGCTTGCAACTTCAAACTGTCCAATAATTATCATAAATTACAGGTTGCGATATGGTTGGTTTCCATATTCAAGATTACTGCCTAAACTTCGTCGACTGTTGTCAGCGATCTCTTGGCGGCAGAGTCGATCGTAAAAATTTGTTAGTCGAGCACGGTGGCAGAACGGTACGTGTAAGGCCGCTTCCCATTGGAATTCCATTCGACAGATTTGTCTCGCTGGCCGAGACAGCACCAAAGGTCATGCAGACTAATCAAAAGATCGTTCTTGGCGTTGATCGCCTGGACTACACGAAGGGACTTGTGCATAGACTCAAGGCCTTCGAGATGTTGCTCGAAAAACATCCGGAGCACAGGGAAAAAGTGACGCTACTACAAATAGCGGTGCCATCGCGAACTGACGTTCGCGAGTATCAAGATCTTAAGCTCGAGATTGATCAGCTCATTGGATCTATCAACGGTCGTTTTACTACTCCAAACTGGTCACCAATTCGCTATATCTACGGCTGTGTAAGTCAAGACGAATTGGCAGCACATTACAGAGACTCCGCTGTTGCACTCGTGACACCTCTCAGAGACGGAATGAATCTCGTGGCTAAGGAATTCGTTGCTTGCCAAATAAATTCGCCTCCCGGAGTGCTCATAGTGTCGCCATTCGCCGGAGCCGGAGAAATGATGCACGAGGCTCTCATCTGCAATCCCTACGAGATCGATGAGGCTGCTGGAGTCATTCATAGGTAATTAAAACAAAGTAGAACTTTGCACATTGCTTAAGCATTATTTTTTTATTTTATCTATTTTAATTTGCTCATAGAGAGAGCTTTGCGAAAATTTAAAAAAAAATGAGGAAGTAATGTGCGAAGTTCTACCTTGCATCTTTTCTTTTTATTAATTTAAATTGTAGAATCTAAAAAAAAGAACAAACCACATTACACATGGCTACGAAGTTAAAAATTCTGTTAAATCTGTATAGAATAGTAGATACATTTTATTTAAAAAATCACACTAATGAAAGAGGCGTTAGTACTTCACTTACATGGCTCTAAAAGTCATGTTTTAAAGCTTTAAAAATCGAATTTATTTTTTTTTAACATCAAAATGATTTTTTTTACGATGATATCAACATTTTTAGGGCGCTAACGATGCCGGAGGATGAGCGAACACTTCGTATGAACCACCTACGTCGTCGTGAGCGTCTGTACGACGTTAACTACTGGATGAAATCGTTCCTGCAAGTGATGGGTTCGCTGGACGAAAGAGATTCCGTGGGTGCAACGACGATGCAACCCGTGACTATGGACGACTTTGACGATTACTTAAGCAAGTAGGTACCAATGTCAAGAGATTTGCATGACTGGGCCCGGCCAGCACATGCGGTAGCACCTAAGTCATCATTTTAAAGAAACGACAACACGAACTGATTACACTGATTCGTGTTATGTTTCCTATACTACTATTGAGCTGCAACTTACTGAATAAAAAGTAAAGCAGCATGAGTTTGGGTACGACCGCGCGTGGGCACATTATCTAAAGAACGCAGCAACAAAAAAGCAAAGCATGCTTCCAGGGTCAATGGCAATGTATATAACGCAAAAAAAAATCAATTTTTTTTAAATGAACAAAAATGGGATCCCTGCTTAGCGAGTCATTGACACGTTCCCAAATTTCCGGCAGATTTATAACTTAATAAAATATCAAATCTATCTCGATTTAATTCCGGCAAATATCTGCAACACATTGCAACTTTTCCATAATACAGCACTACGTGATTACAATTCGACTGTGCAAGCTTATTGTTAAAAATTCTCTTTGAGTTTAGTTATAAATGTGCAAACTTCCCTTGGTCATGAATTGGCTAATTAAAAATTCATTTATCCCTGCCTGGTGCTTCGTGGTACCTGTGAATTCCGATTTAAAAAAGAAAACCCACGACAGTTAAGCAGGTACTTACTATGCCATCTTTTTGGGGATTGCAAAATTTCGATTCGGCTGTAACGTTGGAAAAAAAAGAAAGAAAAAAAAAAAAAGAAAATCTGCTTTTGGAAGGCGTCGGGCCCGCGCGTGCTGTTGCGACCTGACTCATAATGAAAGCCGGGTAACGATCCAGTGATGGCGCATGTCCCCTAGGTATATTGGCGACAACCACAAATTGGCACTTCTTCTCGATTACGATGGCACACTCGCGCCAATCGCAACGCATCCGGATCTCGCGACTCTTCCGCTCGAGACGAAGAATGTACTGCAGAGGTTGAGCAACATGTCTGATGTTTATATCGCTATAATATCCGGAAGAAACGTCAACAACGTAAAGAGCATGGTTGGCATCGAAGGCATCACTTACGCTGGTAATCATGGACTTGAAATTCTTCACCCCGATGGCAGCAAATTCGTGCATCCGATGCCGGCAGAATACGAGAACAAGGTTGCTGGTCTTATGCAGGCTCTTCAGGATCAGGTAATAATTTATTTTAATATCCACCTAGTGCAATTTATGTGCATGTTACGACACTGAAATCTTTAATATGAGGTAGTAATTCTTTTTCTTTTTTTTTTTTCAATCGTAAAGCTCTGTCGAGATGGCGCATGGGTGGAGAACAAGGGTGCCCTATTGACCTTCCATTATCGCGAGACGCCGATGGCCGACAGAAAAGAAATGGTCACAGCTGCGAAGGCACTGATCGAGAGCACGGGATTCAAGGCGTGTTCTGCTCACTGTGCGATCGAAGCAAAGCCACCCGTCGAATGGAACAAGGGTCGAGCTTCGATTTATATTTTGCGTACAGCTTTTGGTCTCGATTGGAGCGAGAGAATTCGAATTATTTACGCCGGTGACGACGCAACGGATGAGGATGCCATGAAGGTCGGTTGTGAAATCCCTCAAATCCTGAAATGTCATAAAAATGCAAAATTAATAAAGACAATTCACATATATACATGACATTCGACTTTGTTTTGCAGGCATTGAAAGGTATGGCCGCAACATTCCGCGTCGCCTCATCTCACATAATCCGCACTTCCGCTGAACGACGACTTCCCAGCACGGATTCCGTGCTAACGATGCTAAAGTGGGTTGAACGACATCTGAGCAAACGCAAGCCTCGCAGCAGCAACAACAATGATATGGCATCGAGATACAGACGCAGCAGCGCCGGAATAACGATGGAAATGTCATTTCCTACACCAATGAAGGCTCTGAAATCCTAGGTGAAGTCGCGATCACTACGACGATCACGCTCACAAAAACGACTAGGCTAAGAGTTTCCTATAAAGGCGTAGTTTTTAGGATATTTCACAAAACGGCTGCAAGAGTAACTTAGATTCAAGGAAGAAAGTAAATAAGGGTAGATGTGTCGGTGTTATTTTAAACAGATTTTCTAACTTTAACCCTAGAAAAGTACACTGAAGGTTCTAAATCCAGTTCTTTTTAGCAAAAAAAACATGTATTTCCAAAAAGTGCCTTCCAAACTATACATTTACATAGAATTTTTTTTGTGACTGACTTCTGTCAACATAATTGTATTCCTGATGTTTCAAACAACAATTTTGATTTTGATCTGTTACAAAATATTAATTACAGCCGAATTAGGGATTGGATTCAAGAGTGTGCCTTTCTAGAGTTTAAAACTTATTATTGGGAAAATAATCATTCAAACGTCGTAAATATTGTACGTATTTACGTGTACAGAAGGTAAATTTGATATTTTCATAATCGAATTTTTACGTAGAAACCTTAGAATTCTACCGTTTCACAAGCTGTGCCTGATTCCATATATTATTGAACATATATATACAAAGTACAGATACATTGAATTCATAGAAATTTTGAGTAAGCGCAAAAACGTGGGGAATAGTACAAAATCCATAAACACGTGCATCTACCCTATAGAATGTTCAACATATGTTGACTCGTGTAGCACGTCGTCGATGAAAAGTTGATGAAGTTGAGGAAGAACGGAGAGAGGGGGGAGAAAACGATATTGTACCTACGTTGAGATTAATGCACGGTATATTTTATATTTGAGTTGACAAGAATTGTCGTATTTTTTTACTGCAACTTTTGTGCGATATTTGATAATCTACATTGAATCCTGTTTTTACAAAGGTTATAATTTTTGTACACTCATCGAACGGAATGTAAAATTTACCGAGTATTATTCTTCCTATAATAATGTAAGCTACATGTTCCTTATTGAACCGAAAAAAAAAAAACAAAAAATACAAAGAAAAAACTACAAATTCGCGCGGATCTTACAAGTATTTGTCGCTCAGATGTATGTGGTGGAAGAAGAAGAAAAAAGCACGTTAACCTGTACACACATATACATATATTGACTTCCAGCGTTTAATTTACGGCCCTCAATGTGTCCTAGCCGGAAGCTGAAAAATGTGTGAATTTACCAGAGTCTGATTTATTGTTGAATACGTCGCGCTTTCGGTGAGGCTTTTGAGTGTGAATCCTAGTATTTAGATACGTAATAATTATAGGTCCGTGTCGCTCAAAGAAGAATAATTATCGAGAAAAAAAGGAAAAAATACAGAAGAAAAAGATAAACAGAAACAAACGCTGAATCCAAAGAATTTGATTCATTGCACGGCTTGTTTGTAGCAATGACTTGTACGATACTCGTATTTCGCCGACGGTTCTGGAAACTGTATACACTAACTCAGAAGAAAGAAATTCTTTACGCAGATCCAAAGCGAAAGAGACGGCTGTTCCATTTGTACATTTATTAAAAATAAACGGTTAATCCGCTATTTTTATGAAATACATTTATATAATTTTCTATGCGTCGTATATAACGTATTTACTAATGAGACAAGAGTTTTTTCTAAGGTTTTATCTGCAATTCAGAGTAGCATGCAATAGACTAAGATATACAATTTGAAATCGGAAATTTGTAAGCGAATAAGATTTTCTTATTCGACTTTTATTTTTGCCTGCGAGTTTAGTAAAGTTCTTGTCATGGTGTAATAAATTTGAGCAAAATGCAGGAATATGGGCAAATAATAGAGAAAAAATGTCTTTATTGAAGTTTTTTTTTAAATTATGTAAATTGGGTACTTAGAGTTACTCGAAGTAAAATATTATTGTAAATTCCATTTTATTTAAATATTGTCCATCCCTGTTAAAAAGTTTAGTGCCTGTTTGATTGCAATGTTTTAGATCACAAGATGCAGAATGCCGTCCCATCGAAAAGAATTCTATCATCGAAATATATTCAGTAGGATGGTTGTTAAGCGGGGTCAAATCGAATTTTAATCGCTTCCACCCCCCTAAATCGGTTTCAAGTAATCTCAAAAACAAGCCATATCAGGACTCAATAATTTTTGTTTTCACAATTAACGAGAACAACATTTGACGATAAATTGTTCAGATAAACTGTAGTATCATCACAGTGTCAAGTATTTATGGAAAAACATGATCTTTTTATGGAGAAAAATTCGAATGGATAAGTTCAGTGCATCGAAGTGGCTCCAGCATCTCATAAAAATATTTCCTTCCTTATATTTATTATATAATTGTCATCAGCATCACTAGTCAATAAAGAAAAGAGGAGAGTGAAAAAGAGTGTAAAAATTGAAGAAAAAAAAAGTTAATCATCAAGAGCGACGACGAGACAAAGAAAAGTTGAAATATGTGTTAGGCGAAAATGTATGTTTTGTAACATATTCGTGACGCACAACAGATTGTGCCATCATATCATCAAAGTATAATATTGAGTAAACGTCGCTGTAGAGATATATAATTATATCTTAAACGGGATATTTATACGATTGTCTGGAAGTATCCGTACTTGCAGTAGTTGTTAGTAGTTGCTTATTGCAATTATTGTATTTAAATATATTTTATGTACTTTTTAGGCACCACTGTTTTATCGTTTTCTGTAAATTCATTGTAGAGCCCGATTAATTTTTTTTTTGTCTTTTTTATGAATACGTCGGGAGCAAAAAAAATCGTTTATATGCTTTTACTTCAATAAATATATATTTTGGATGTCTGATAATTATTACAAAATGTGTATTTCTTTTTGTATTAATTCCTGAATTTATTCAACATAATTTACATAAGTAAAAAATATATATATTAAAGGAAAACACGTAGGGATAAGTCGAGATTGATAAAACAAAATAAAAACCAATTTGAACGAGAATAAAAACACCTTGTTATTGTAGATTAGATTAAAAAAAATTCTAATGAAATATTACAATATGAGGCAACAGACCCAAAAATGGACATCTAACAGTACAAAAATACCCTCTCTTCAGTAAAAGGTGTAGATGTCAGGAAAAAAGGTTCGGCCACTTGAGAAATGTCGAAATTTGTGGAGACCCACGCCTATTTTACGAACATCCAAATATTTTCATTGGGCATCATTTTTTTTTTTTTTTTTTTCGTGGTCTGCACAATGCAAGTGTACCAATTTCTTGCCACCCTCTTCGTGAGCAAGCTGTACTGGTTGATATGCTCGGTATACGTAGTATATATTTAGAAGGGGCCCCGTTGCCGCAGCAGGAGCCCATTCGTCACTGAACTGGCCAGCCCTACAGCTAGAATCTCGACTGATGCAGGTAGAAATGCCATATAAAAGGGCGATTACACGGTGTCCATTTCAAGATGGAGGTGAAAGGCAGAATAAGTGATGTATAGGTATATAAATGTACCCCCGAGTTTTTCGACTATATCCCTGAGGTACATTCGTACAATGTGACTGAAGGGAACGTGCTGTCTACAGTAGAGTGCATTCTATGTATATACATTCAAACATATATATATATAAGGTATGTGTGTGTATATATGTATACACTTTGTGGGCTAAGGCTAAGAAATCCGGGCATTATCTTCGCTGTTTTGCCAATTCAATTGTGTGTGCGATGAAAGGCAGCGTTTAACAAGAGTTTAATAAAAGGCAAACAGCGTTGCGTTCTCGCTGGCACTGCGGTATGTAAAAATGTGTTTGTGTATGTTTCATGTGCTTTGGTAGATATATGTATATAGTAACCACATATATATATATATATATATATATATGTCGAGGAGTATATGAGTGGCTGGCACAGCTTCGCTGTATATCTAAGGATTATTTGGCTTTGCAGAGGGACAGAGACTGAAGGAAGAGCTCGAAGGGGAAGGCGAATCATAGAAGAATAGATATCTGAAAGCGTCTACACACGATGGAGGAAAGCAGCTGGCCATGCACCAATGGTTTTTTAAAAGTGTTTTCCTACTTTAGGATTTTTGGGACTTAGAGGGGCGGAGAAGGATGATACGTTAAAGATGGTGATGTACACGTGCTCATCTTTTTATCCCGTATACATCATTTGTTGTTGAGTTTTTTGACAGAAAGTAAATAAATTTGTAATTGTCATAATTTTGCTTTCCCATAGAGGAAAGCTTTGTCTTTGTGAATTTTTTAAAATTTTTGTATGCAACTCATGATTTTTAGATTTTTTTTTTTTTCAGGTTTTTCTAATGTATATATATTTTATATTATGTTTATTATTTAAGCAAAAACTCGAAATTTATTGGAAAAAATCTGAAAAAAATCGGAAAAATCGTGTGTTGCATAGAACATTTTTCTAGCTAGTGCTTCATCGTAAAGTTACCATTTTTTCCATTTTTTTTTTTTCATCTCTTTTTTGTTAAAAAAACGGCCGAAAAAAATTAGGTGAAATCGCCGGCCCACTTCGACTCGGTTACCAACAATTTTTATTAAAAAAAAAAATAATATGTTTTACAAAAATTGTAGATAATTAAAAATGTGTGAAAATTTGTATTTTTATTTAATTTTAGAGTTATGGCCATATAAAAAAATTGCGGTACAAATCGGAGGCGTCAAGGATCAGACTCAGGTGGAAAACAGCTGAAATGCCCCATATAGAAAAAAATTCTCAGTTCCGAATAAGTACGTAATTGTGGTTCCACTTTCATCGATATATTTGAATATAAGAATTTTACACGATATTTTTCACGGAGAACAAAATAAATAAATCACGTTTTTTTTAAATCTAATAATATTGCTGGAGTTTCAAGTTCTTATCGTGAAATACTACAATATTCTAATTTTATATTGTAAGATATTTCAATTCTATCTATTATCATATTATTATCAAATTGTTCTGATGTAAAAGCAACTATAATATCATAATAATAAATAAATATTGATGATTAATCGTCTGATGTTTATAAGTAGGAAAGGCAGATGGATTGAAAAACCAGGATCCAAAGCTTTGGCAGGAAGTTGTACCACAACACTATACAGATGAACAAAGTTTTTGGGTGACCCTAAATCGACTGATCCGGCATACACGTATAAAAGGAGGGACTCGATCAAAGTTCCAGGAAGGGCGCGAGAGCATTCCTTGGAGGGAGGAGAGAAGAACCAGAGATTTGGTCCAATCCGGGACTCTTCCTCTATGCACCAGGAGATTACATAGCGATCCTTATACTGGTATATGTATATATATATACTATATACAATTGACATATACCTGGGATTGGTCTCGAGCCAGCAACACCCCACTGGTGTACATCCGTTTCGGATCCTTCACGCCAGAATGGATACGTACCAGAGCCTTAAGATACCTATACTCTATGCTTGGTTGTCGAATGAACGGATGGATACGCAGTTAAGTATATTCGCATTGAAAGATACTATAGAGTCTCGAATCCGAGACGTGTACAACACGAATTTTTATAAAACGTCCTTATGGGAATTACAAAAATGGACTGAAAAAGAACCTCCGGCTTCTAAACTCCGCAGACTGTGAACATTCGAAAGATGAGCAAAAATGGCGAGACTACATTGTAACTTCGTTGCAAACTTTGAGGCAGGCTTATTTATTTTCAAGAACACTTATTTTTTGTATTATTACTTATTCGTAGAGGAAGCTTTGTTTTTAAAGAAAATAAAAATGTCGAGATTTTATTATCGGGATATTTAAAATTGTCTGAAACGTCCTAAAGGGCTCTAAGTTGGTTTCCAACGATTAACAAATATACTCTAAATTTTGTTTAAATAAACAAAATATATGTACCCTCTGCTCGCAGGGCTTGAAGTTTCTCGTATTAAAATACATGTGTTTTTGGTCTTCTTTTTTATGTACAAAATTAGTCCGTGAATAAAATGAATGCCAAAAGACGCTCAGAAACACATGTATTTTGAACGTGAAACTTCAACCCCTGTGAGCAAAGGGTAATTTTTTCGTTTATTTTGAAAAAATTTGGGTTGCGTTTTTGAATGATTTCAAACTGTTTTAGGTGGTGAAAGAAATAAAATTCGATTTAACTGTCGATTTCTACACAACCCGATACTCCCAATTTCCACGCTAACAAAAAATTCAACAATATGTTATTTTTATCTGTTGCAGGGAAAAATTGTCTGAAATATCAAAATCTGCGGGTTTATCGTTTCGCAAAAAGTGTATACACATTGAATAGAATAAAGCGAAAGTTTGTGGAGAACCGAGTATATATAGGAGCGCGAGAGGTTCAACGAGAGAAAAAAGGGGCTCCTAAGTCACTAACCCAGTGAAAATGCCCTCGAGGCTATACCATCGATTCACCCCGATGTAATTATCCGTCCGTTGAATTTTTTATCGTACTGAAACAATGACGTATTTTCAGACTAAACAGCATCGAACAGAGTTTCAATCCGTGCAACACCGACGTTCTAGCTATATAGGAACTACCCCCTCGTTGCCCTTTCAGCACGTGTATATATATATATGAACATCAACTCCACCACCTTCGACGTAGAAAAATCAAGTTCCATTTTACTCTTCATCTTGGGTGTAATGAAATAATCTGGGAAGCACAACCACTGAGATATTTCACGACTGGTATTATATAAATTATAAGAGAAGTAAAAAATAATTCAGGTGATGATAAATTGAAGAAAAATAGAGAATTGAGTCATTGCTTGATTTACACTTCTAGAAGTTCTATGAGATGGAGGTAAAGGCTGAATGTCATACGTTGTCATACGATTTAGCAGATAACAATAGTTAGGGGATGAGTAAAAATGCGCTGAATATAAATTTATTTTCTCAGTTAAATTGTACGATGAATGGTATTAGTTTATTATCAGAGATTAACGCTTTAATATAAATGCGATAATACCGATAATGTGAAAACAGCTTGCAGGTCTGTCGGATGCGTGTATATATGTGGCATTCCATGTCAAAGCGACAACTCATTTTCCTTGCTCTTTCAGCCCTTTCAGAAAAAAATGACAAATTTTTTTCTGAAAGGGCTTCTTTGTCTGCACAAATGTAGTATTTTTCTGTAATTAAAAAAAAAATCCCAAATTATTTCTATAAATAATTAATCAAATTCATACATCTGAAAAAAAAAATACAAAACATTCGAAACCCATTTCGAAGTCATATAAAATCCTTATCTTTTGATCCAGTAAATTTAATGAAAAAAAAAAAAATGAAAAATGAAAAAATATCCAACTTTGAATTCTAGTCAAAACTAGCTTAATATACTTAAAAAATAGGTCTGCAGGGTCTCTAAAACTCTGAAAAAAATCAGAGGTATTATTAAGACCCCAAAATACAAAAAAAAAAAAAGATTATCAATTTCTTCTGAAGGTGTGAAAAATGAAAAAATCTCCATCTGGCTTACTCATAATAAAATCGGTCTAAAAATCTGGAAAAAATTAGGAATATTATTGGAACCACAAAAAAACCCCCAAAAAAAGTTGTACCAACTTTTTCTAAAGGAGTGAGGAAAGTAAGTGGTCGCATTGGCATGGAATCCCCCATATACATATATATCTCGGGCTGTTTTCTTCCTGTGCTGAAGCACGAGAAAATTATATCTCACATATCGGTTAATTAGCCAAAGTTGTATATACAGTGGGAAGTTTCATCACGACGGTGTAAAAGCCACATGAGAGCTTTGCCCCGAAGCCATTTAACGCGGATGATTTTTCATATGCAGTTGTAATAACGCGGCATGCAAAAACCACGCGAATCCGCAACCTGATGAGTGCGTCCGGGTTCCCGTAATACGCGCATCGACCATCGACTGTTTGTGCAAATGGGGTATAAGTGTGTTCCGGATGAGGGTCGTTGAAGCTGGCAAAACGGGGCTAATCCCCCACCGACACGAAAACCTCATCGCGTTTGCCTCGTGCGAGCTCCAGAATCAACAATCCCGCTACGTCGTGGAGATTGAATGAGAATTGAAACACACACATGAGCACGCACACACACATACACACACACACACACACATCGTAAGGGCAAATCCTTGAAAGCGGCCGAGACGGGTCCGTCCTATTGTTGTCGCAACGGGTTATCGGTATCACTTAGCAAAATCCCGGGAAGTTGCTATTGGATAGCTCTTGGCCTAAAAGCCTTTTCGCCTTTTCGTGCTTTAACTAAAGGGGCCATAGTTACACTCCGTGTTCGCTGGTTTATTTGGAGATTCGGGGCTGAAATAAATTGCGTGGGAACCTGCCAAAAGCTCAACCTATAGCTACAGTATCTGTATAATACAGTATACATATAGCTTTACATCAATTTAACTCCTGCAAAGACACTGCTTGAAATAATATTTTTTTACTTACCAAAGGGGATTCGATTGTTTAGAACTCTTTTACAAATTAAATTATCGAATCTACGACAACAAAAAATGCAATATCTTGGAAAAAATAAGTCATTTAGTATTGAAATTGAAAAATTTAATTGAATAATTTAAATTCAGAAATTTCAAAAATTCGAATCTCGTCACTCATTCTCTTTTTTTTATGTACCTTAATATATTTCCTCTTCCCAATAGAACTGTATATCGACTAAGCGAGTTCGTATAAAATCGTCGAATGCAAGTCGTGAAAAATCACGTCACTGCTCTTCGACGAATATAATTTCGGGGTGAACGAAGCGTCAATTCGATTTGTTCCTGTAGCACCGCGGCAGCGATGCCTGGGTTTTTGCATCCATACCCCGGGCTTTCTGCTGGGTGGTTCGAGTTTCACCAACGCAGAGAACCGCCAGGTATCCTATCCCCGAAAAGAAATAGATGAAAACTGTTAATTGGTTTTCGATGAAAATACGTGCAGTGCGCTAGATAGATACTATGCATACTATATATATGAGGCCCGCACATATGCCCTCACCAATATATATACTCACTATATATATATATTTATATATATATATATCTGGATATTATAAAAATATCTCACTGCCACTGTGTGGGACAATCGAGCTGGCCGGGGTCAAATGACATACCAACGCCCGAATTTTTCTAAGTCTCCCAAGGGACCCGCAAGCCCGATCGCATCTTTTTAAATCATCCGTTGAATCCCCCTTTAAAGAATAGACAAAATTTACAAAATTGCGAAAGATAAATTTACAATTATCGTGACACAGGTAGCTGTCGCACGAAGGGCCACACACCCATCCGGGCATGAGCTAAAAAATTCAATTTTTCGATCATTTGTGCAATTTACAATTACCCTGAAATGTGGCACATATTTTTTTTTTATTTTGTTTTTCAAAAACATAACTTTCTTATAAGAAATCGGAACTAATGTCGGAGATGGAATTAACGAAAATAATATGAAATTTTTTAATTGGCGGTTTTCGTTCATTTTTTATTTAACGTCGATTTTTTGTAGTATTAAAAAAAGAGTTGAAAAAATCGGAAAGATTACCAAAAAAACTGTGATAGATGTTAAAATGTTCTAGCCACAGCTGACAGTGAATTATTTTCAGTTTTTATGTCTTAAATGCCTTTTCATATTTAATAAAAGTTTTTTTTTCGAGAAAAACTCCCAACAAAAAAATGGGAGCAAATGTCCGCCCACTGGGTCAAGATTTAAAAATTGTTATATGTGATACGAGATTTTTGAGAATTTTTTCAGATTTTTTAATTCGGGCTAACAATATTTACATTTTGAAAAATTGTTGCTAATTCATATATGAAAAAAATCGGAAAATAAATGTCGAGTTCTTTCTAGAGTTGTGACAAATATACAAAAAATCGTGGGCGAAATCTGATAGGTCGAAGGTCGGACCCAGGACGACTAACCGGGGTAATGTGTTGAATTACAATGAAGCGTTACTTTTGTTTTTTAATTCCAAAGAAACAAAATTCACAATTCCAATTAGGGTTTACTAATATTGTAATATTTATTTTCGTTCACCTGAAAAAAAAATTGTGTTGCCCAGGTGATCAATAACGGATTAAGGGACATTGATTAATTTTTAGATTAAGAACAGATTAATCTGGAACAAACAAAGCTTATTAAGAGAACAGAGTCAGCCAGAAAATACTGATTTTCAGAGAGTTATATTTTTGATACCAGTCAACCAACAGATACGAAATTTAAACGAATTTCGATCAGGGATCAGGATCAGGGTTGAAACTAATTTGGTTAATTGGTATTCATGCAACACAGATTTCGGGTTCTTTTAATTCTGTGTGTGATTCAGAATTAACCACTCAAAGGGTTTCATCGCCCTGCCATCTCTTTTTTTGTTCATAACAATATTGTGCAATGGCTAAGTGGAGGGATTTTTTTTATCTAATAGTTGGGTAGAAAATTTCAGCCGGACACATTCAAAGTTAAAAACGTTCTAGCGTAAAAAGACTTTTTTCAAAAATTTCGAAATACCATAAAATTTAAAGCCTCCAAAAGATTAATTCAAAATTAAATTCCAATTCCAATTAAATTCCAAACACAAGCCTGCAAAGCAGATCCTTGCAAATTGCTTCCTCATTATTTGGTATCTTTGACAAAGCCTTTTTTTTACAAAGTTACCTGTATGAGGAAGTATATTGATCAGTTTTGGCTTCTTCTTCCACCTTAGAACAATTTTTATGTCACCTATCACAAATTTTAAGAGCATAATTTCCGAACTAAAAAATATCCCCGAAAGAGGCCAAACGTGGCAATATCCTGAACCCGAAGTGAATTCGATTGGTACCCCATTTTGCCCCGGGAACACGCTCTCATATGTCCCCGGCAGTTTATATAGATGCCATGAACGGTGTGACAGACAGACGCGAGTCTCTCTGTCACACGATGCACATATAGTATCTCGCAATCGAACGTGTACCATGAATCGCGAGGGGATGGCTAGTTCATGTTTCTGCAGGCATGTTCGTCCAATTATGGAAAACTAATTGGCGATCGGACTCGACCGGTGTGACTCCGGGCTATTGCCATCAGCGGTTATAACCGAACGCGAATCCCGATATATATAGCAAGACTGGCTTCCGCATCCAAAACTCGTACATCCTTTGTATTCTCCCGATCAGCCTTTGACAGAGATGTAATAATTAAAGTAATTAACGTACGAGCCAATACGTTGGGTAATAAACGGCCAATAAACGGGCATTCTGCATATATATATATATATGCGCCGTCGAATTCACTTGGTGCAGGGTGCATCAATGCGAACAGAAGTGGTGGATGATTCCATCGACATTAATATTGCTTGGAGGTATCCACTACCAGATTCGTCGAATTTTATATGATAATAAAAATAATAATAACAATCACGATAATAATAATAATAATAATAATAATAATAATAATATGTTGTAAACGGCTAGATAGCCCAGGGCAAGGCATTAAAAAAATAAGAGCGAATTTATCCGAAATTAAAGCGTACTGTGCCCATTAAATTTGTTTGTAGTTATTATTTATTGAGACATATGTATATATATATATATATATATATATATGTATATAAACACATATAAATTTATTTTCTCATTTATCAACTGAATGAATATTGCGATTATTCAACATTATTTTTGTAAGCCCTTCTCGCTCGTTTTGAGATTTATTTGACGCTCAGGGGCTTTTTCATTCACCGATATTATCGCGCAGTTTTTCACGGGTAGCAGCGTCGCGTTGAGGCTAATTTTTTTTTTATTATCTCACCCTTATACTCTCTGTAGCACTGTGTGGGCGACGTGCACTTGCGTTGTAGAGGGATGCGATTTTTTCTTTCTTTCTTTTTTTTTTTTTTTTTCTCTCGTGAAGAATTAAAAGAAAGGAGCAGAGAGAAAAAGAGCGTCGGATCCTTTGAAGCAGTAAAGACAAATATTGACTGCCGAGAGGCGAGAGCAGGAGCGTGAACGATAATCCTCGTGGAACTCAAGAAACATCGACGAGAGAGAGAGCTTGATCTTTAGCTTTTTTTCTTCGGACATCTAATTTCGATAGAATTCGGCATCTTTGACGGTGTTATGTACTGAGCTAAGAATATGATTTTTTTTTTTAGCGGTGAATTTATCAGTAGAAGGTCGCCGGTGAAACAATATTTGAGGTTTCGTTATACGATATTACAGACAGGTTGGAGTAAAAATAAAACATTGGAGTTAAATAACTTATTAAGTGATTAGCATTTTTTTTTAATTCCTATTTTGTTGTCAGCTTGTAAAATATAGGCGTACCAAGTTTATAAAAGTTTCATCGCACTCGTGTCGTAATATACTATTATTTCACTAGTGCGGGAAGTTCCCACTTCTATAGATCGCATATACGAGTGCTATCGAGCTCGTATCGTAATATAATATTATTTCACTAGTGCGAGAAGTGGAAACTTCTCGCACCGAGTGGCATAATTAGTATATTACGATACGAGTGCGATCAAACTTTGAGTTTGCAACACAAGCCGAAGGTGAGTGTTGTGACAACACGAGATGAGAAAAAGTCTTATCGCACTCGTATCGTAATATACTATTACTGTCTTTGTGAAATTACACAACAATTAATATACCGACATGGTTAAATATTAATATTAAATTATAATCCCATAAATTTCATGAAAAATCGCGCGAATAATAGGATTCATTAAAGAACCGAATCTCATGCGATAACTAAGAAAAAAGTCAAGCAGAGACGACGTTCTCTCTTGAAACTGCAAAAATTCACAAGCTTCTTCCGTTCAACTCTCGGCAAGTAGTACACCAGCGAGTTTTACCACGAGAACTCCCGGGTAAGGGAGGTGAGTTAGGTCCGTGGGGATTATACTTTTCCGGCAATCATCGCCAAGAATTCCGGCGCTAATGCGGTGACAATACAGATGTTTTCACGTCTAAGGAGCGTGCTAAGTGGATGTGTCCCAAGAGGAAAAGAAGTGAACGACGGGGGATGCCCCGGTTGGTGCCGAAAGGTTGCGCCGGGTAGTTCATATTACTTGCAGTATATGTATAATATACCCGCAGGCTTCACACAGCGTTGTAGCCTCTGAGCGGAGAGCAAGCCAGAGCCAGGAGTCGAGAAAGGCATACCGCAACTGCGTGATGTCGCGCTAATACCAACCGGCAGATTTATTTTTATAGTTTTGTGTTACACTTGACTGAACGCCTTTTTGCCTCGAAAATATATACACTTTGGTGTGTATATAATCGACGATACTTTTACTCTCCGAAGGCTTCTCGTTTTCACTCGCTAGCAGCAAGAAGCCAATGGAAATTGATCCTTCGAATTATCCGCTACCACTAATAGAATAGAAATACAACTACTAATACAACGTAATTGTAAAACGCTGTATACCTCATCTTTCTTTTTTTTTTTTCTTTCTTTTTTTTCTATTTTTCCTTTTTCATTTCTCCTTTCAACTTTGGCTTTCGCGCTGCTTATGCAGTTCGCCGCAGGAAGTCGGCTATACGTTTTGCCATTACTATACGCACTATGCTTGTACGCTATAACGTATAGCAGTAGAAATAATTCCAGAGAAGACTATGCGATTTTTAAAAAGATATACCGAGCGAGAGCTTATGGTCTGGTACACGAGGGCGTAAAACTTCCATTTCTTTTCACAGAAACTGCTCGGCGGGAGCTGCTGGCAAAGTTTTTCTCACTTTTCCGTCGGTAGAAATAAAAAAAAAAAAAAAAAAATTGTATAAACTCTGCCAAACGTGGTTATGAATATTTTTTTAGATTAATCCACTGTATATGTGTTTGTGATGAAAAAAATGTTGAAATCTTCAATAAAAATGGGTTTTACGAATGAAAATCGTTGTGCTGTAAGATATGATGGAAATTTAACTGCAAGCCACATTGCAATTATAAAGCGTTATGACGTTTGTACAAAATCTCTAATTATCTGTAATTATGAAAGCGATCGAAATGGATTTTTAAAAAAGTGATCGAGTTGGTGGAGAACGCTTCATATGTGGGGCAAAACGTGTCAAGTCGGCCACCCCAATTTTTCGGGTAAAAAAAAAACGTCCTCACATTTCTTCAGGATGTTGCTCCAGTTGAAGAAAAAACGTAGGAATTTTTTCAAATTTTTTTATTGCATATCCCTGCCATTGAAATTCGCTGAAAATAATCGTTACTTATTTTTTAACGCCAATACTAAGGCTCGCAAAAAAAAATATATTTGGCACATTTATTAAAAAAAAAAAAATCGATGCAGCAGCTGCTACACCTGGATTAAAAATAAATTCTGGATAGAATATGCTACAGTAAAAATATAGGATGCTACAGGATCCCGTGGAACGAGACCTTCGCGTTACTACGTCGGGATATGCTGGAGACCTGCTTTGAGACAGTATATAGTTAGGGACGCGAGGACGAATGTCGTTGCCATGGCAAGCAGCATAGCCAGAGCCAGACAGCCTCGAGGAATGAAAATATTCAGACATGCGAGTCCGGAAGATTATCCGAGGCGTCATCTCGTCTAAAAATCTCGTGGAAACTCACCCCATCTAACTGTCCCGTCGTCGAAAAATCTTTTTTATGCGTCATAAAACATGTATTTATACACCCTGAGGGAAGAAACGCACTGCAGACGAGTTTAATGTCTGTTTTATTGTTTGTTTTTCATATTAAATTTACTTATACTGATAATTCGTCAAATATAAAGGAAAAGCAAAAAATAAAAAAATCTGTTAAATTAGAAATCGTCGCTCAAAAGTGTTCCAGTTAGATGCGACATTACACGAATTCCATTTTCCGAATTGTATGCTCCAAACAAATTATATACAAAACTAAGCCGCACACATGAGAATTACATTTGTGTTTCCCCCGAATTTTGGGCATTATATCACGGGACAAACAAAACAGCCCACGTTCCCGAGCTCATGCATTCTCAATACATGTGTACCTAGGTTTATGCCACCGAATACTAATTCACATATATCAGATACGCCGCTCTGGCTACGGAAAATACTCGATAATCTTTCGTGCGTAGGATAATCCCGATCCTCGTCGGAGCACTGTTGCTGGGCTGCTGGCTCTTGTCATATGTATGTCCGTGTACATACATGACAGGCTTGCACATAGTACATGTACGAGGATACGTGGACTCGCGACAGCCCATATGTCGATGGAGCTTTGGTCGAGCTTCAAATTATGCACATAAAGTGTTTAATTCAACTTGTTTGAACTAAACACTTTATGTTTAATTAAACACTTTATTTTTACCAACAAATTTAAAAAACCGAATAATAATAGTGAAACCTTGCAAATTGCTTCTTTATTTTGTATCTTTGACGACGTTTTCTTTTTTTTTTTTTTTTTTTATTAAGCTACCTGTACGAGGAAGTATGTGGATCAATTTTGGCTACGTCATAGAGGAGGCTTTGTAATAAAAAAAAATAAAAAAAAATTCTTTGAATTATGAACGAGTTGGATTCTCACAAAATTTAGAAACAACGACCAATTCTATTCAAGTTTTATGCAAAATATTGGATCAACTGCTTGAATCGTTGTCGAGTTAGAGTATTTAAAAAGAAAAATTACGTAAATGCAAATTTCTACAAAATCTTGATTACTTATTCGATCTATTCGAAATTCAGTATGAAACATTGACATAATGTATTTAAGTTTTATGCAAAAATTTAGATCAGCAACATTTTTTTTTAATAAAAAATATAGCGTGGTGTACAAAATTTGGAATGTTTAATATCCTGACATTCTAGAATTATGAAAATTGCAATAACGAAAGTTGTTTGAATTTTTTATCTCAACAGACCACTAAGTCGAACAATTGTTTGTTTGATAATTTCATAATTCAAACACTCAATTTATTTGAATATATATTTTTAGAGAGTGTATAATTTGAATAATCAGAATATTGCATCATTGGGTTATAAACTCTTCGAACTCTCATCCAGTTTGATATTTCTTCCCTCGTAGTTTCGTCCACTTCTAAATATATCCATTCCACATTAAATGTATTCGACATCTCGGTATTCTTTATTTTTATATAAGACTTTGCACACTCTCCTAAAAGATGGGCCTTTCTCCATTTGAACTTTCGTTAATTTTGAAATTCAAAACTTCAGCCATTCAAAATTTGTATCTTTTGCTATTTTCACCCCCCATCCAAAATATAGAGCTCACCATGAATAAGGGTCACAAATGTCCATCTCCAAAATACAAATCAAATCCTTATAAAATTTTAAGCACACTATTCTTGACGATACTGGAAAATAAAAAAAATCATTATGGATCAATGAATATATTTCTGATATTATAATCTTTCAGCCATTACTAAGTGTGTGTGTGTGTGTGTGTGAGTAACTGGTTTTGTAAAATACAACCAGACTCAAACAGACGATTTTCAGATGTACGCACGAGCTCATGATTCAGAGCTCTACGGATCGAGGCACGATTATCGTTTGGATTAGGATCAGTCTCTAGCTCTCGCGCACATTTTCAGCGTAAGAATACATTGAGCACATACGACCGTGAACCGTATTAAGGGATGCGGTACGTGCTGATCCCGGCCATTCTTTTCAAGCCTACATGCATATGTACATATATATATGTACCAGAGTACTAGGGGTTGCTTACATCCAGCTAATGTGCCGATCGCATAGCACGTCCCTATTCCTCTCGTGGACGGTAACCGTTTACGCTCGGTTCTCCACGAATCTAAATCTGCACCCTATTGCCGGAGCCCGAGGAACGAGAAACGAGTCCTGGAAAGGGCGTGGACGACAGGCATCCGTATTAATGCGCATTACAACGGTTTTATTTTATTAAGGTAGACGCATGGACACGGGATTTGAATAATAATATCAAAGAGAGTAAAGAGGGTGATCCTGATGTCCGCGGATTAAAGGCTATACCGCGTCGACCATCGTGGGGACCTGGATAGGTGGATGCATTAACACGCCTAGTACGATGGCGGCAATGAGCACTGGGAAAAGTATTAATTCATTATAAACAAATATATTTATTTATATCAAAAATAGTAAGAAATTTGTTGTCTCGAAATTTAGAAAGAGAAAAAAAATGTCAGTTTTCTCAGAATGTTAAAAAAAAAACGTTAACATAAGCTTCCATTATACGGGTAACAAAGATTTTTATGCATAATTTCGTATTTTTCATTTAATATTCAGGTGAGATATAGAAATTAAATTGTTTATAGTAAATATTGAGAGAGACTTAGAAAATTTAATGCATCAGCTTCTGAATAAAATTTTCGTAAATATAAATTTCCAAATATTTTTAGTATTTTCATAATGAAATTTTATGCTGACGGAACTTCTGACTTAAGATTTATTGACAATTGTCTTAATAATAATTCATTGTAACAAAGGTACGTTTGAGACAGCTCTATATTGAATTAACTGAATGTTTGCTGTACAAGAGTGGAGTGACTCTCCCATGAAATGTACATTTAGTGAGTATTAATAACTCATTGAAATAAAATGTTACTCACATGAAAAATGTATACACATATTACATATGTGATGTGAAATTAATTAACAGTACAGTAAAAATGTGAGAAATTCGTTTTATTTAACTTAAAATACCGGTTTATGTATAAATCATATCATCACAAGTATTTTTCAAATATATTCTGCGAATTGTACTCGCTATTAAATAAACGGTATAAATCGTAATATGCACATGCAATTAAAAATAATCGGTGACATTTAATAACAGGATTTTTATAATTTTGTTTAATACAGAGATGGGAGAAAATTTAAGTTTCTAGTTATCTGTCAGGCATCGAATTTCAACCACCTGGACAAAGATATATGTAACAATTTATTTGTCACGTCAAATAACATTTGCGTCACAAATAAGTATCTCGTTATAGAAAAAGATTTTATCGCTTTTCCAATTTTTACAATTATGTGCTAACTACTATTCGCTGTGATGAATTAACAATACAAGATAAACAAAGACATTGCGCGAAAGTTATTTTTCAAAGATTTCTTGATTCTTCAATTATTCTCCTGTAATAATTGCACTGAAAAATCGTAATGTGTCTTATGCCACGCGGTGCGAGAAGGGCGCACTTCTCGCACTAGTGCGATAATAGTTTATTACGATACTAGTGCGATAATTGTATATTACGATACGAGTGCGATAATAGTTTATTACGATACGAGTGCGATAATAGTATATTACGATACGAGTGCAATAATAGTATATTACGATACGAGTGCGATAATTGTATATTACGATACGAGTGCGATAATAGTATATTACGATACGAGTGTTGCAATCACAAGAGTTGGGAAAAAGTTTCTCGCACGAATTTCGTGTACAACTTTATCGCACTAGTGCGAGAAGTAGGCACTTCTCGCACCCGCGCGGCATAAAGTTGTACACGAAACTCGTGCGAGAAACTTTTTCTGGCCTCGTGTGATTGCAACACTAGTGAAGAAAAAGTTTAATCGCACTTGTATCGTAAAATGTACAATTATGCCACGCGGTGTGAGAAGTGCCTACTTCTCGAACGCTAAGCAAAGCGAAACTCGCCTTCGGCTCCTGCTGCAAACTCACGCTCGACAAGAAAAAGTTTGTTCGCACTCGTATCGTAATGTACTAATTAATTACACTCCGTTCGAAAAGTACAATTTTCCGCACTCTTCGTGAAAAAGTTTTATCGCACTAGTATCGTAATGTACTCTTATATATTAATAATATAATAATATTAATATTAAATGGCGGATTTAATATGTGATGATGAATCTTTAGATAGAATCTATTTGAAGCAAAAATTTAAGAATAAATTTATTTCAATTTAAGTAGCCCCGTACTTGATTGAAATCGATGAATTTTTCCCTTGAAAGAAATCTCTAGTTGATGGAAAGAAAAAATATTGAATACACGAAATTAGTCGATTCAACTAATTTTTCTTTCGCATAAATAAAAAAATGTAACAGCGACGAACAGAACTTTTCTTCAGCCACTCTAGTCCCATGAACATTCATTTAAATAAATAAATTCGTCGGAAATGAATATAAAACATATTTCAACGATAAACATATTATAGTTGAAGAAAAGAACAAAAAAAAAATCGTTAATAAGAATTAACGAAGAGTTAAATATATGAATTCATTATACTTCAACCAGAGATTTTTTTCTCCTGAAGATCGAATTCACATCAAGTAGGTATATAATTATCATCGTTAAAATTGAACGTCTGAAAAACAGCCCTCCCGACAATTCCCCTCGATTTTTCCTTTTTTCTGGTATATAACTGTCTCCTTCCTTCAACACCCTCGGTTTTACCACTTCGGCTCGATCTACTCTCTCTCTCTCTCTCTCTCTCTCTCTCTCTCTCTCTCTCTCTCTCTCTCTCTCTCTCTCTCTCTCTCTCTCTCTCTCTCTCTCTCTCCCTCTCTCACTGTCGCGCGCGCTTCCTGTCACTCCGGAAATCGCGCGTCCCTCCGACCGCTTTTGGATCCCCACGAATCCGAGGATCCCTGCAATAGCGAGCCGTGAGCTCGCCAGGATTCGTGTTACACACGACACGTTCCAGTAGGCATTCGTCGGTGCTTGGTCGTTTTCTCGAGTAAAATATGGGCGTGGCAGCCAGAAAACCATCCAGCCACGCCTGTCGTCCAGTAGCCACCGTGTCTAGAGCTTCGGGGGTTGCGCGGCTCGACGCGCGTGGGGGTGGCGAACCGTCGGCGTAGCACCGACTACTACCCCCGGACGCACCAGCACACCACCGACACCGATCCTCTCTCGCACCCTTGGGTCACTCGTACGCGCCGGCTACCCGGCAAATCATTCGTCGTCGGGGCTGTTGTGGATGCTGCGCTGAACGATCATCAGAGCGCATCGCAAAGTGATTATAAAAACCTTCACAGAACAAAACAACGGACACACGCGGTGGAACTTTAAATAACAAAAGCACTTTAAATTTAGAAAAAAAGAAGAAAAAAAAATTTGTTAAAAAGTTACAAATTTTCATGGTAAAAGAAATGATTGAATTAGTGGAAAAAAAAATGATTTTTTTTAATCAAGCAATGGAAAAACAAGACTAAAACTCGAAAAGTGTTGAAGGTGGTCCGACAGACGAAAAATTAATAGTGACTCGATTTTTTTTTTCTTTACAAGTGCGCGCGATGGTTCCGGTGTATAATAAAGTTCAGAGCTAGCGAAATTAAGAATCGATCTGTAGAAAAAAAAATTAAAAAAAAAGTATTTTAATAGTGCAATTGGTGTGAAGAAAGAAATTCGACGAAAAAAAATTTGGGCTATGAAGCTTTGTATGAGATCGTTGGCGCGTAATTGATAACAATAATTCATAACAATAAAGTGTTATATCATGGTCGAGAGTACATACGCGGGTGATTCGCCAAGATCCCGTTCACCGATGACCGAGCCATCGAGTCCTCTTCAGGATGCCGGTCCAGGATATTCCGGCTACGCGCATCGTTATCTCTACAATTATTCGCCGGACACGATGCAACAGAAATTAAAGCCAATCGACTGTGTTCAGCATCACTCGCCGAAGAGTCATCGGGAGGTTGAGGGTGCTCGTGGCAAGAGCTATTCCCGAAGCAGCGGCAGTCCGGTCAGTCCCGAAGAAACGAGATTTCGCGTTAGAGACTCGTCGAGACCGAGTTCATCCGCCGCTATGTCTTCGCCAACATCGTTATTCACAATCGATAGTATTCTCGCGCCTCGACCCGTCGGCAATGTCACACCGACCACGACGAACTCCATCTCAATCGTACAACACCCCGAGAGCGTCGGTTCGCCATCCAGAACCACCGCGATTTATCCTCTTCAGCAACAACTTCATCATCTCGCCTTTACACCCGCCGATTTTCTCGGTAGGTTGTTCTTCAGCTTGAAAAATTCATTTTTTTTATCACCTTTCTCGTGAGTGTCGATTGATTTTATTTATCGAGGACAATTGAATTATAATTGTAGAAATGTAACAGTCAATTACCATTTGGTAAGGATTTTTCATCAGAATCATGTCGATCTATGGGACGCCCCACATTTTATAAATTTTAGTTGATCTGTATTTGGATTTTAGAAATATTCAGTACAAAAAAGAAAGGTTTTTTCTTTAATGAAATATTTTCATAAAGTATAATACATTTTTTTAAATTTAATATATTTATATATATCTTTTTATTTATTGACTAAATTTAATTCTCCCCCGGAGAAAACAGTCCTTTTTAGCTTTTTTTTTTTTTTTACTATTTATTATAAATTATCAAAAATGTATCTTGGACATTCTATAATAATTTTGGCACTGATTTTATTATACAAAATAACTAACAATCTTTGCAAATAGAAGCCCTAACAAAAGTTATTATTTAAAATATTAGAATTAAATGAACATAGAAATAATTGTAGTTGAATTCATGAGATGCTTATAATTTATTTTTTCAATATGTCTATCGAAACTGCGTAAAACTTCAATAACAATATTTTTCTTATTATTCACTGAAAAATCATTTGAAAAAAATCGGATTCCCCGTCTCATTGGATTGGTTTTACTGAGTTGATGAATTTCGTATACAAAATCGTTGCGCCAAAAATATTCTCCGAATGAGATTCTATAATTCCACAAAAATCTCAAAGAAACAACCGATGAAAGCTTAAATTCTGAACTCCTCAAGAGGAACTTTTTCACGTTTGGTTAATAAAAACGTAAGAAGGAAAAATAGGGGAAGAATATCTGTACGCGTTCGTCGATGCAAATCCCTCGGGATCCGTGAGCCTCCTTCTTTTTTTTTTTTTTTTTTTTTCGAGTCCGACAATCTGGCATCCACTATATTCATTCGTAGTTCGAGAAGCGTTAAGTACCTTTCCGCCCTCGTATATTTAGAGCTTTATGCATGGTGGTAAAAAAAAATGAAAGCTTTCGCCTCTGGTGCTCGATCCGTTTTGGCGATCACGGACGAACGATCGCGACACGACGGATGGGAAAAGTCCTTGCGTCGCTATTCCACGTTAGTACATGAAATGCCGAGGGATGAAGAACGTGAATAAGCACGAAAATACATAGTGACGTGAAGACCTGAAGACTTTTTGGGAGGTCTGTCCTTATACCACCAACGTATTTTTTTTTTTCTTTTTTTTTTAAGTCTAAGCTGCTTGTTCCTCTAGACTCTCAGCGACATTCCCGCGAGACTTTGGGGCAAAAGAATTTAATCCTCAGTGCGTTAATGTCGCACATTTCAACCCTTAAAACACACTTTTCTCAGAGCATCGCGACGAAAAACTTTTTAAGCAAAGTAGAAAATAAAAATAAAAAAATAAAGAAAAATTAATTTTAATTTACATAAATATTTTTGTGTCTAAAATATATTCACCGAATCGTATAAAAAATATCCCTCAATTATATCGAGAAAAATCATTAAAAAAAAATATTATTGTGGCAGGATTATTTATGCCTATAAAAATATATAGATGCAACGATATTTTCTATAATTGAAAAAAATTCACATTTCCTTAGTTAAAAAAAAATGTATTAATTATTTGCGTCATGAAGTTGATTTTAATTCCATTATTATTATTTTTTTTTTTTTATAGCCGCCGCATATCCAGGTCTCTATCCCGGTGGTTATGTGGCTGCGATGGCGGCCGCCGGCGTTTCCCTTCACGGTCAGCCAGCTTTTTATCACGCGGCGCATCCCTATCAAATGAATCCAAACGGACCGGGTGCCGGTCCGATGGCAAAGAGGAAACGTCGTCACCGGACGATATTCACCGAAGAACAGTTGGAACAGCTGGAAGCAACATTCGATAAGACCCACTATCCGGATGTACTTCTAAGAGAACAATTGGCTCTTCAGGTCGATCTCAAAGAGGAAAGAATCGAGGTAAGCTATAGAAATTATCACTTTTCTATTAATCATCCAACTTCATCCAGAATTGCATATATTTTTTTTTTTAACGTGAATGATAACGACACATATGAGATTTTCCACCAATCTTTGATTTAGTGTCATGTATGAGTAAAATTCAATTTTGTGATTTACGTTAAATTATGATTATGTATTTTCCTCATTAACTGATTATCATGTTTTGTGTTTCGAGTGATTGAAATACCAGGCAATACGTGAATTATGGATTTTCAATTGTTCAGAAAGCGTAATTTAATGTTTTACGATACGATTTAAAATTTTATATCGTATTACATTGAAATTTTCCGAATCCTTCATACGCGATGTGTTGGTACAATTTTTGTTGCATACATAAATTATTAGATTAACAAGTTGAAAAAATAGGCTATTACAGTATTGCCATTGTAAAGGATTTAATCGAACTCACTTCTGTTTATTTATTGAACTATTGGTACTTTGCCATGCGTCAATAAGAGCAGAAAATTTTTAAAATCATAAATATATGTGAGTTTATATGTAGTATATAGTTGAGTATATATGTGAGTTCGTGCAGTAAAAGTGGGTGTAGTCGACAATCCCATGTTTTATTTTATGGTAAAATTAATATCTTGGCTCTGAGCCTGAGTAACGAAAGAGATTACACATGGAGAATCTCCTGTATATGGTCATGATAATCTCTAATCCTAATCTTAGTGTCGTTTCATACTCGGCAAATTCATTTTGGATATTTTGTTGCTCACCTTCTTATTGCTTGAAGCAAATGATTTAATTTAATTAAGAACACATTATTAATGGCAACGATACATGAAAAAAAATCAGCCAATTATCATTACAGAAAAAAAAATCTTGGCTTTAGTCTCTTTCTTAAAATCGTAAAATACATAAACATTTTTATGCAGAAAAATATTGTCCACGCTAAAATTGTTAAACATTTTATTGCATTTTCTTAGCTATCCTACGTTCCGCATTGGCTGCAAATTCAAAACTCTCCTGGCAAATTAGCCAAGTAACAAAAACTGAACGACTGTTAAAAATCCGGTGTCAAAAATCAACCGTACGCGAAGTCCACAAAGTTTATACAGTGTGTAAATGGTCTGTGTTGAATATAGCTGGTGTCAGTTTGCATTTACAAACACTTCAACATTTTCAATACATTTCACTTGAAAATAGGTGAATTAAATTCAATAATACATGAGATATCGACACTTCGCTCCATAATTTTTTAAACTATTCTATATGCTCGAAAAAAAAAGTTAAAATTCTTTTTAGATTTTTTTTACCGAAACTTTTTTTTTTCATGAATTTTACAAATTTACATTTTTTGCCCCAATTAAAAAACTTGAAAATGGTCTCAAAAATCCTGCATTAGATATGAAAATTTTTGACCTTTCACCCAGCGTGGCCGGATATTTGCGTCGACTTTTTTTTTAACTGCGAATCGAAAAATTTTAGCACATTCGCTTGTGTGAATTTAAAACTGTAAAAATGATTATCACTATCAACGAACACGCCCAACTCTGATAGTCAAAAGTACATACAACCGATTGTCTTTAATACGTTGAACTTTCAATACTGTATATGTCATTCCACGTGTCCTTTCTCATAAAGATGTAAAAATATCGATGACACCAAAATTGACAATATTCTCCAACAGCATATAAGAAAACTCATCGATCTCCCAAAAGAATATTAATTTTTTTTTTAAATCGCAATCAAATATCAAAGCTTAGGGCAGCTGCATGTTAAGCCAAGTGTGTGTGCCACTGTTTTCGCTACTGGCCAGAGCCGAATAAATAATTCTTTGGCAAACATCATGAGAGAGTTCTGGGTTCAGGGTTTCACCTCTGGCCGCACCCTACGTATATAGAGACACATAAGCCACCACGAAACCCTCGCATTGAGTATACGAATGAGTGGGAAGTAGAGTGCCGTACAGTTTGAACTGACAAATTGCTTTTTTCTTTCAACCCTCATCCCGGTTAGAAGCTATCGAATTTCCGGCACCCGCGGTTTTCAACCGAAGATACCAAGAGAGTTCGTCACGGCCAATTTATTCGTCAACTCCATCGTTCTCAAACACACACACACGCACACACACACACGCACACACACACACGCACACACACACACATAAATTTTTTTACGCTCTCGTTTGCCTATGTTGTCACTTCAACGAATGTTTGTCGCCGCTAATGCATTATGCTCGTGCAACGTTTATGCATTGGTCCTGGGTGTGAAAACGCCAACAAGCTGCAGCTACCACAGAAACAAGCGTGTGTCCTTTAATACTCGCGTGTTTACCTCTCGCGTATGCTGTTGGCTCGTGCCCGTTTATCGCGATACCAAAAGCACACACAATTTTCGTCGAGCTCTCGTTACACTCTACATGAAAGGCTTAAGCGATAATTCCCGGTGTTATATATGCCAAAAGCTTTTCGACTCGGCGAGCCTCGTATTATATGCACCACGGATTTTCAACGTGAATAAATAATAACTGACTCATTAAACGCATGCAATTTATAGTAATCGTTCAATTGGATATATTTGTTATCGAATTATTTAATTGCTTTGTACACGTGATCGCTTATGGAGACCTTTTTTTTTTTTTTTTTTTTTCATCGACAATTTCGAGCAGTCTTTCGCGTTCATTCGATTCTGTAACAACATCGCAATTGGAGCTACCAAAAATGTAACTTCTCGATTATTAACAGAAGTTTTAGAAAAAAATATCTTCTACGTGAGTTCGATGTTAGGCTTATTTAGCCTCCTTTTAAATATTAGATCCTTGAATCAAGATTTACTGACAATTTTTTCTTGGATCCAGTTATTCATTCCTCATAGAGGAAAGCTCCTGCTTTCGTGACATTTTTTTTTTCTTCTAATTTCTAGCTACCGAGATAAAATATTTTTTTTTTTGCAAATGAAGCTATCTCGAAGGACGATTGGTACACAATTTGGAATGAATCTATAAATAGCTTCGGTTTTTATGAGATTCTGAATTTTTCGAAAAATTAACGTTCTGACGAAAACAACTAAAAAAAAAAATAACCATCCAAAAGTAATTAGTCATTTTCGTAAGTGGACGTCCTCTCCCCGGGGACCCAATGTTTTTCATGGCTTTTGCCTCGTCGTAACGTGATCACGCGCGCAGTTTAACCCGAATGCAACCCTCAGTTAAGGGCGGTGCGGGCCTCTCACCGCGAAAGCTAAAGGTCGTTATGCGTGGTAAGCGCCCACGCGCGTCAAACGATGTACCACATCCTTGCAATATAGTCTCTCTGAATACCGCCTGTATATATATACACAAGATTGTACGTCGAGAGCATCGTTCATTGTGTTGAAATCTTTCGCGATCGAGCTTAACACGGCGGTGATTTCGTTTCAGCGCCCTCGAACGCATGAACGCACGAAAGGGCGGCGGCGGCGTGCGTCTCTCGTTTCTTTTCGTCGGACTATACGCATCTCTCATCTGATCTCTTCTCAATACCAGATCTATGAGTAGGGAAGGTACCCCAAACGGTAAACACCTATTCACGTTGCCACGGATCTCCCGCAGCTCTCTGGTTCGTTCGCGTCAATCGAGAAAAAAGGGCTTTTGATAAAAAAAAAAAAAATATATATATATATATATATATATATATACACATATAAAAGAACGAGGGATGAGAAAAATAGAGAAAAATAAACGAGACACTGAAGAGACACGAAAATCAGGCGAATAATTGGACGATTTGACTGTGAAATTTTGCTTTTAGAATTTTCTATAGCAAACAGCTTCTCAGGTCATTGTAAAATCACGAGGACCACCCACGTTGATACTTGGATGGGATTTCTGGAAGGTGAATGAAGGGGTGAATACATCCTTTCGGTCTTCTCTTCTTCTTCTTCTTCTTCTTCGTCTTCTTCTTCTTCTTCTTCTTTGCGGAGATCCTTGAACCCCTTCACAAGTCCACTTCAAGCATTTTGCTCTCTCACTCTGGAGCCACGGCTTCGGGCAATGCAGTCAATTTGAGATTCTGAAACAACATATACCTGCCGTCCATCTGCCCAACCGCAGAAGAGCTATAAGCTTGAACACCGGCGTCTCCTGTATTTGCTAGGAATTAGTAGAGACACGACTTTACTTACGAAGGTGAGACGAAACTCTGTTTTCTCTCGCGGCGAGGGAAAAATATACAATCCGGTATATTATGGTGAATATGGCCCACCAAAATATTCCGCCCTATAACCCACACAAAGGGGCATTTTTGTGTGCAACCACTGGAATTGTGTTTATGAATTATTGAATTAGATTTTTGATGACCGTCATCACTTTGAATAGCTTAAAATTTTCAATAAGCAATTCATTTACTTACAAAATGGGTATCCCAGGTGTCCCTTATCGATTTTAATAATATTGCAATATGTTATAGATAACAAAATATGTGACACGTATTTTTTTTTTATCTTCCGAAAAAACAGTAAGGGGTGAAATAGCCTTGAAAAATAGGGATCGAAAAGTAACGATTTCTCTGTTTCATACAAAATTGATTGGATAAGCTTTGCCATAACAAAACATAAATAGCATAATTTCAACTAACCAAATTTACCGAAAAAGTGATTATTACAAAAATTCGGCAAATTAGACAAAAAGAAAAACAGCCGAAAATCCTGAAAAAGTAAGATGAAGTATTTTTACATGGATCGCAAAAATTCTACTAATATTGTATCTACATATAGTATGTAATTTTTAATGAATTTCATTTGCTAAATTTAACAGATTATTTAAAGTCTTTCATCAGTATTAAGATTTCTTACTCAATGTAATCTTGACATATTTTTTATGTTCTATAAAATAAAAAAAATGTAGGCACAATGAGTTCTTGTATAAAGAATATTCTAAAAATAATTCAGTATTAGATTGTAAAACAAATGAAAAAACGAAGCTTTATGATTTATAAAAATACGCACTGGTCCATCTTAACGTGCTAGGCCGCTTTACCATCTTAAAAAGAATACCTTCAGATAAATGTGAAAAAATGTTTAAATACCGGTAGGAAACGTGTCGAGTGGAGACTAGGGATTGTGTAAACGAATTCTTGGAGTTCTGCCGCTTATGAACATACTGCACGAAAAATATTGACTATCTTGATTTAACGTTTATTTTTTCTTACGGAGGTACGTAAAATATCAATGAACTGCACTAGTGTGTGTAGTTGGATGTGCCTTCTGTAAAGCCAGTAATCGATTTGGACGAGCATATATGGAGATTGAAACGGCGATATTCAATATATGCTCTATTAACAACCCTCGAATTTTATACCTTCCTGAAATTTTAAAGCAAAATGTTAATAAAATAAAAAACGCGTAAAAAATAAAATCCTGATGACAAATCAAATTTGACACTGACTTAATCCTAGTCAGTCCCTAGGAGTCCAGATGACCCCAACCCCAAACTTCCGTCCGAAATTTCGAATAGAAGATACTCGAATCTGATTCTGAGGGGCTGAAAGACTGATAACAACGTAGAACGTGTATTTCGTGAATCAAGAAAATCCTCACATACGATCTTCAAAATAATTATACTTTTTGAAAGCCCATGATGTATATTCTTTTTTTTTTTTCTTGAAGTACGATGTCTCAAGAATATCCAAAAATGAAATTTTAGCCAAAAAGTTCTTCGCTTTGAGAATTTTTTACAAGGCTTGAATTTAATTTCGTCTCGAATATTCGTCACCGAAAAAATTATACGTTTTAAACAGTAAATTATAATGTTTTTTTTAAAGCGAATGATTGAAAAATTTCAAGTAACGTTCAACTATGAAAATGATAACCAACGAAGTTTTGGGGGGGTTTCGATGTTTCAGGTATGGTTCAAGAATCGAAGGGCAAAGTGGCGCAAGCAGAAACGCGAGGAGCAGGAACGCCTGCGAAAGCTCCAGCTGGAACAACGTCAGCGCAACGAGGACGGGGTGGCGCCGGCAGCGATTCGGGTCGGAGGCCACATGACCCTGAATGGTCAGCACGACCAGGAGACCGACAGTTCGGATCTCGAGGTCGCGTAGTTTCCGGCTGTACATCGTAATCGATGAATCGACGAAACGAAAAAAAAAAAAGGAAAGAAGTGAAACTATCGTCAGCTAGGATATCAATGATTTTGCCTACCCCCGTGATCTTCGGTTCTTTTTCTCATCAATTTTTCTATTTCTCTCGCAACTGAAGCGAAGCAAACCAGAGACGAGATAATAAATATTTAACGAGAGGAATATCTCGTTTATAATCGCAAAACGAAGAGAAACCGAACTAAGAATTATGTAAATACAAAATATGAATAATTATAAGAATAATTAATTATATTAATTACTAATGATAATACTTTGTAAATAATTTATAGAATGATAAAAATGTAAATATCGCTTATAATGAATGTGTATAAACGAATAAATTATTGTGCTATTAGCAAAGATTAATATGTTAGAATCGTGGCTTATTATTATTTTTTTTTTCGTACACACCTCATTGAACCTTTTTTGTCTGCCCTTACCAAATGATTCTTAACCACGAAGAAAGTGGTTTTTTTACTTCTTCAGATGTTCAGCATTTGAATGTAGAAGCACTTTAGGTAGACTTTAAAAAATAAATAAATACAACAAACTATAGTTCAGAATAAATTAAGTAAGTACAAATAACTTAGATTAATAATTCTTTCACAATGAATAATAATATTTTGTAGATTCAATAATTCACTTATACAAAGAAATGTGTTTAAATTTATTTTTCAATCATATTTAAATAATTGTTGGGATACTTGAGAACGCGATTGTCTCTCTCACTTTTGAGATCAAGATTTGGTGTCTTTTGGCTGCTTGTGAGCGCATAAAGCTCGCCCGAGGCTTCCCAATTATGGACACTCGAAACTTGGACCGAGTGCTGGATGCCGGCAGTCTGAGCGGTAAAGTTCGCCGAGTTCGGGTAAGTACATAAACCCTGGGGGCTTGTGCCCGAAAACTAAGACGATTCACGGTGCAAGTTTAATGGTCCCCCGTCGTCGTCTTCGTCGTCGTCGTCGTCGTCGTCGTCGTTGACTACATCGAAGACGTCGCTGAGACCTAAAGACGATCGACTTAAGTGACCCTTTATTTCTTGAACGAAGAAGTACCTCAACCGCACCCTCAATTATTCAGGTGACCAAAGTCAGCAGCGTAGGTTGAGCGTGCGAAACATCGAGAATATGCTTGCAGCTGTATTACTAGCTCAACGAGTATTATACCACGCTTATACGACAGATCTGACTCCACCTCTCGACTGGTCTACAAAGACCCCAATCTGATTCTTTAACATCAAGAGAGCCATTATGTCCCTCGTAAAATCCGGTATTACTGGTAGGAACAATGATTACGATTTTATTTTTTCAAATTAATTTAAGTTAAAAATAAATTTACTGGAAATTTATAGTACAAAACTGATAGTTTTTTATACAAATTTGGCAATTTTATAATGCCATGTATCTTTATAAAATTTGGATATTTCGTATAAAAGTACTGTAATTTTCAAACATTTTTTGACGGTGACAGGTTTTAATACAAATTACAGTCTGCTACTGTTACTTAATGCACAAAACGTACCAGAGACGATTATAAAAATGTCGTACTGATTTCACTGGGATTAATATTATAAAGGGTTTCAACCTCCTTGATATGATTATCTGAAAATTACAATTTATTAATAATCAATTGTACTCCAAAGTATATAAATGTTGATGTACTGAACATATGAAGTCAAAAATGAATAAATCTATGACAAGGCATACAATTATTTGCGTGACCCAAAACAATATTTTTTGTCCAACTCCCATAGATACAAATTGAAGTCTCAAGACACTCCACAATATTGCACCTTAAGTTCAATTTCCACATTCAGGTTTCTTACGAGAAACCCTATGAATAGTCTCGCTTCTCTCGTCGGAATCCTTCGACTTCCACTTCTTTGATCCCTTCGTAGCGTCTTCATACGGACACTCAAACTTTCGAAACCTGTGTCTTTTTTTCTTATTCTGTAGGTCAGTCGTACCAAGGTCGATGACCTTGCCAATTTCGATGGGATTGAGCGAGAAGCGACTGCATTCGCTCGATCCAATCGTTAGCACGAGGACAGTCATGAATTTGAAGAAACTCGTTGCTCTCATCAGGTACGAAACGCCATTGCCATATTGAAACAACGGTGGCCCAAAAGAATGCACATCAAGCATATAGTATCCACCGCAGAACTTGAATATACCAAGACAGGAACTTTCGCATGTCAGGATACCAAAGTGATACTTCAGAAACATCTGCTCGACGGTTTGCCAGAGGGATTTGATTTTCTTACTGTACAATTGACCACAAATAGGCGCAAGTACATTTCCTTCAAAGAGTGTTTCACCTATTCTGAAGTGTCTGCTAAGATATTTGTCCCAGCAATCGACATGATCGAATTCTCGTCTTCCAAATTGACTTTCACTCTCCAGTTTGCTCATAGTGTAAAAACGATCTCCGCACATGACAATAGCGTCCAGTGTCTTAGGACTCCAGTATTCCGGCGCTTGAATTCTTGTCATACCCGCGCAAACAAGGTAACATGCATAAATTTGCTTGCCACGATTCTCCTCGGAGAATATCTGCTCGGTCGGATGAATTTGTCCCCAGAGCGTGAAGATCTTGTAGGGCTCTTCGACGTAAAACTGGTGCCAACGAAGCTTGCTGACTTGTGCTTCTTCCTCGACGTTTCTTTTCTTCGCAGCTGCAAATCTTGCCCACGTAATTTTCAAGTGTTCCAACCAATAAGGCTTCTCTATCGTGTCCATCCTGTCATCGTCATCGGCTTCCATTAGATCTTCAGTGGATTTGCCTTGGCTACACGGATCGTGAGACATGAGAGGATCCAAGCCACAATCATCGATATCCTTCTTTTTCACCCTTTCCGTACGCGGTGCTGGAGGTCTTTTTTGTAAAATCTTGACATTTTCTATTTGGGCGCAATGATAGATCATTTGGAAAATCTGGACAGTGAAATTGTCGTCTGTGGAGGATTTATTTTCAGTGTCATCCGAATTTGTGGACATTTCTTCACTATCTTCATGCCACGAATTTTCATCCATTTCGTCGTCTCTCTCGTGATTATCTTTATAATTAGATAGTTTTAGAGGACTCTGAGGTTCGTACGAATAAGCTCTAAGCAAGAGTATCATAAGGTGCCTCTTGAGAGAGGTTCTAGTGCAAAATTTCATTATACAGGCGTAACCCTCATCGAGCCAAAAGCCAAATTCATCGCAGCGATAGGGATTGTAGAGATACCAAAAGGCACCGTCCTTCCAGAAAGCCAATGAAAATTTGCTGGTTCTGAACACACAATTGCGATAAATATCTGGAAGTTTGTCGAACCATTTCTCAATTTCACGAGTACTCTTGTGCACCGATGGCGATTTAGGAGACTTGGACTTTTCGTCGCTCATTTCTTCCTTCGTTTTCATCAATTCTGGTCTCTCCAATTCAAGCATCGCCGTCAGATCTTCTTCAACGTAATTCTTGCGAACTTCCGTTACACTTAGAGGTTCTTTAAACTCGTGAACAAGTTCGAGTTCCACGCTGTACTTGTAATTGTAAACTACCACGTCGTCAAGGCGAATCCTTTCTTTAACGTTTACGCTACCCATGTGAACGAAGAGCATCCAGGCGTGATCGTATATGTAGTCTATGTTCGCGCTCCAGGCGAACTTGTACCTGTCAGATTAATCAATTTTTAGTGATAAATTTCATATCGTTTTTATTTATATTAGTTGATACGCAAAAATATATCGATTCGAATATAACATTCATATTGCAAAAATAATAAAAATTAATTTACAAAAAAAATGATCTAAACCAATTGCAACCCGGATGCTTCATTTGACGATCTGTATTTTGATAGAAAATCTCGCAACGCACGAAATATGCATTCAATTTTAAGAATCAAATAAACATTACGGATTCGACTGTTTTTCTAATTTCGCAAAAATAAACTCGGAAAAACTCGAATGATTTATTAAAAAACAAATCATTATTTATATTTTCTTCTGTAAAATACATATTCTTCTTTTTCCCCGTCTACTTTCATCAATATATGGATTGCTCTTTACAAACTATGTGAGGTCCTCGAAAAGGTATTTTATGTATCGGAAAGTACTCTCTTCGCATTCCGAATCGCGAGTGGAAATTCTTTTCTTCCTTTAGACATTTATTTTTCGACCCTTTACCAGTGTATAGAATCAGTGTATCCATCAGAAGTCCGTTAAGTTGTTGCATATCACTCACCTGAGTTGTGTCTTGGCGAGAAGTGCTACTATTGCCTGATAGAAACAGAATTTCCAAGTCTTCTCGCGAACCCTTCTATTGCTCAATTCCACAAGATGCATGCCCTTTAACCCGCGAAGACACACATCGGCATACGCGCGATATCCTTTGTCGTCGTTCCTCGAGCCAAATAGGAAAACTATGTAGTCGCCGTCAACAAGACCCGGATGTTCTCCAACATCGCGATCGACTTGATAACGTTTCTTCACATTTGGACACGTAATCGGTATTCTGGCATGACCGAGCTCTTTGCGATCGGCAAAATTGTCTCTTGGCTCGTAGGGATTGCTATCCTGGTCGGTGTCCTCCTGACAAGGAAGCAATCCCTTTCTCTTGCGTTTTTTTAGCATCTCCAATTGTCGTCTTTCCTCATTCAAGTCACGCTCTGTACAAGGCCACAAGCCTGGCCATTTGCCACTCTCCGTTCTCGAAATATCCGGCAATGCCTCCGGAAGGAAGCCACTGATCTAAAGAATTATCGAACTTTTATTTTTTCTATTCTTAATTTTCTGTACCTTTGTATGTATGTGAAAAAAAAACGATTTTTCCATAGAAAATAATTTTCGAAAAATTGGAATCTTTTTTTTTTAGACATAAAAAAGCCAATTTTGAAAAAAATTGTGTAAGAATTCTGTGTTTGATAGTTCGTATGTAAAAAAAGGAAAGCCGAGGTCTGAATAAAAAAAAATATTTGAGTCCCATCGTTAAAAGATAGAAAATATATATTTATTTTTTGTAAAATGTAGATATATTTAAATCCACATTTCAAATCTTCGCTATGTTAGGAATTACCATACAATTTTTTTATACCGATAAAAAAATGTTTTTTATTTGTCTGAAACAAAAATTGCTATTAGGAGATGAAGATTCATCCAATTTTTTAATTATACTTTGCCCTATAAAGCATTTTAATCGCTTTTTTTTTTTTTTTTTGACGAATTAAATACTGAAGTCAGTACTCACTGAAGGATCGTTTTTCATCCTTTTCCAGAGTCTGACTTTTTCCTTGGGATTGAATTTATTGGGCAGCCGCGCCCGTTCTTCAACATTGGATGTATTGAACGGCGAGCACGGATAGAACGACGACGATGATATCTGCTCAGAAGATTTTACGTACGGAAATCTTGGAAGCGCTGCAGCTTTTCGATGATCGAACTTGTCTTCCTTCTCCAATTTTTCTTCTCGCTCGAGATAGCTGAGCAGATATTATTTTTCCAAAAACTTATTGAACATAGAATATATGTCCTAAAAAGACTCATTCGTGTTATTACCGAAGATTACTAACGATTTCATGTAAACACGCCACAATGGTTGCTCATCACAGGTCCATTTTTTTTTCTTGTCACAAATTTTCTTCTTCCTCTTATCGCTCTTCCTGACATTTTTCTTTTCATTACTGTCATTATCTTCGATATTTTCCGCAACAATTTTTTGCTCATTATCTGTTATGTCCTCGTGATTTTTTTGCTCCGCCAAAACACTCATGATTTTGTATTTTTTTTTTTTTTTTGTAACTTTCTCCAAATTCTTTTATAAGGATACAAAATGTATCAAGGCTGACTTAACCTGAATATTTGACAGATAATTTAATGATCGTTCGAGGAGAGTGAATGCCGCGTATATACAGAACTCGACAAAGAAGAAGTCGAGAGTTTATTGCGCTTTTTATTTCGATACTGTTACCACGTCGAGAAGAGAATGAATCAGGAGGTCCTCTATCCACCTTCTCCCTTCTCTGTCTTTAACGAGTGCGTGAGCTTGCTCTGTCGCTTGAAACTCGATTTAAACGCAAGCCGCGGGTTGTCCCGGTGATTTTGTAATTATTTTCTCGTGCGCCCGGGAGGGCGAAGCCTTACAGCTTATAAGGCAATCTCGCCCCCGAAGCCACATTGTGACGCAAAATTTTCAGAGTGTTTATAAAATTACAGGCGATTCCAAGAAGGAAATATCGCGGATACCTCACAAACGCTTCTATGTGATATATACACAGTAGAACCTCGATTATCCGAACCAATTGGGACTGGCCCTAGTTCGGATCATCGAGATGGAATCTTTTTTTTTCTCTCTGTTTTATATGAGGCAAAAGACGTCAAATCGGCTACCCCAATTTTTCACGTCAACAAAATGTCCTCAAATTTATGCAGGATGTTGGTCTGGTTGAAGAAAAAAACGTAGAAATTTTTTCAGATTTTTTATTGCATATTCCGGCTTTTTAACATTTTTTGAAAATAATCATTGTTTAATTTTTAACGATGTTTGATCGTTCCAAGAGCTGCAGCTCTGGAGCGGAATTGCCGCCCGTCTCACCAATTTTTTCTGAGATTCTAGGCATTTCAACGAACGAAATGTGAAAATTTCAACTAAATCGGCAATGCCGTTTAGGAGGGGAAAAAAGTGGCAACTTTATTTAATTGAAAAATAGCATAAAATAAAATTGGAGAATATTACAAAAAATGTTGTTGGAAAGTACGCCGAAAATCCAAAGTTTGATGTTCTTATGATTTTTTTTTGCGAGCCGTAGTATTGGCGTTAAAAAATAATCAATGATTTTTTTCAGCCATTTTCAATGGCTGGAATATGCAATAAAAGAATCTGAAAATAATTCCTACTTTTTTACTTCAACTAGTTCGGCATCCCGAAGAAATGTGAGGACGTTTCGTTGACATGAAAAATTGGGTTGGCCGTTTGATGTCTTGATGTGTTTTGTCCCATATACAATACATATTGAAATAAAAAGGGAGTACATATGAGATGTTTGCTGGCCAACTCCAGTAAGCGTTCAATCCTGATCCCTTCCAATTCAATCCATAATTTTTTGTACTCTTCTAAGTACTCGAAAACAACACTTTTAATTTCATTTTAGATTTTTTTAAAAAATCAAACTTCTTTCTCATGAATTTTTAAAATAAAAATGTCTTGCCCCACTTTTAAAAAAAGGCTGTCAATGATTTTTTTTCTTTTTCTTTTATCGACGATATCTAGGCAACGGTTAATCGCAAAAATGATTTTTAAAAATCCAAAATTCATGGTTTCTTAAATCCTTCTTTTGAAAAAAATTATCTCCAATCACTTTGGTTTTAAAAATAACATTTCTGAATAATATTTTTTTACTGTTCATAGCACTTTTATTTTAAATTTTACGTTTGTCAAGTATAGAACAAATTATCTGCAAAGTGGCTCGATGGCAAACGCATTTGCTTGACAATATATGAGAGGGTCATGAGAATCTCATGGGCGTCGATAAGCGACGGAGCCCTCCGTTCTTCATTCCGGAAATTGTTGAAAGGTCGGTGAGCTCCAGGTATTATGTATACGTGATATCTATATCTATGCTGGTAGGCACATATGTATCACATATAACGTGCATGATTCGTGGCTGCACTCCTGACGAGAAGAGGGTATAGACGCGCTTGCGCTCGATCCTCTCTCGAGCACAGAGAGAGCACAGAACCGAATAAACAGGCGAGAGTCATATATATATATATATACATATATACACATGATAGGAACAACCCTACGGCTGTTGCAACCATTTTCAGCTCAAGCTCCCGCCTCAGTACCTCTACCCCGTTTACCACGAGCAATCCAATTAATTTCATTTTAATTACCGCTTCGTCAGACACTCGCTGCAACGATTATTATTGTTTTGATGGTTCGTCGCGGCAGCTGATTCGCACGTTCGCACGACGACACGTAAATTGTTCTGTCTTCGTTTTTCCATATGTACCTCATTTACCATCTTCTTCTCTTTTTTTTTCTTTTTTTTTATCAGCTTTTGTACATTTTCGGGGGATATAATATTTATGGCTTTGTGGGCGTTTTAAATATATTGCTTTTTCAATTAGATCGGTGTTCAAGCTTCAATAGCAGAAATTGTTTCGGATTAGCCAGATGTCAGACTAGCGGCTGGGGTGGAAAATCCTAGAGGTGTTAGTATGGGGATGATCGGTAAGGGACTGTCGAAATCCATACTAGCCCATCGCTGTGCGAGATGAACTGACAAAGCAAATCTGACTTGAGTTTTTTTCGGATTGACCATGAGGAGCAGTACTTGTAGATGGATGACAGCCTGGCAGAGTCTGATGGCCAGTACTTGGATGGGTGATCGTTAGACTCTACCTGGCGTTCGGTAATCGATGGATGACTGCATGACTGCTCCTGGTTATCAGGAGCCTGTAATAGTTCTTCCACCCAGAAATCTACAGCGACTTCAAATTTTGTTGTTCGCCATATATATCGGATCGTTAATTTTTTAATTTCTGAATTCTGAGTTCGGATTCGTAATCAGCGATCTGAAAAACCTCAAGAACCTCGAGTTCTATCGAAAACAGTCTGCTATCTAAATGACTGTCATTCACAATGTGACTATTATAAGACGAGGAAAAACGCGAATGGTTTTTTGCAGAATTTTTGTAGACTGTAAACTTATTTAAGTATATAAATTTATTGTGATTCAATTGATGGAGCGATGTGAAGTGAGACGGGATGAGCAGCAGAGACTCTCGTGATTGGCCCTACTAATAGCGGATTCAGTCTTCGATATTTCGACTTTCGATGTGTCATTTTATTTTTAAGAGAGGATACATGAAATGGGATTTAAAAAAATCTACGTAGTTGGATTAGCGTGCTCGTTATTCGGTAGTCAGTTTGGTGGTTCGTATAAGTTCGAGTCCAGCAAGTGTCATTTTTCGGAGGGCGATTCGAAAGAATCGTATTCACCAATTCGTTAAGAGTTGATGATGTAATCAGAATGGATGATATTTTGCAATTAAAAATAATCGTGAAAAAAATATCACCACAGCCCGGATACGAACCACGTACTCCAGAATTATTATTCCATGATTATTTTTAATTGTAATAAATCGTCCATTCTGATTGCTTTATTAATTTTTTATAAATCGGTGAAGCAATTAGGGTGAAAAATATTAGGGATTTAAAAATTGTAATCTTCGTCAACGTTCTATTAAAATACGTAATATTAAAATCCCGATTTTCATATTACGGTCGCCTATAGTCGCAGCTTAATAAACAATCGTTAAAAAATGCTGGCGAATGCCCAAGAAAAATAAAAAATTAATGTAATTCCGTAGGTGGACGCCAAGACATTTTTTTTTCTTGTTTCAATTATTAAATGTTACTGGCTGTAACTTATTCATATAGCAAATGTTTTTTTTTTTTTTTCAATTTATTATTACTGGCTATTGAATATAAGATTATTGTGAATTTTTTTTTCATCAGGTGTTCGACCGTACGGGGTCGTTCCCCTTTTACATTCCCCAACTCCATCTTTCTTCCACCCCCAATTCCTTCTATATCCCCAGCGATTGCGTCCGCAATCCTGTTGCGAAAAACCTGTGCCAATACAGTCGGTCTTGAGTACGCTTCACTTTCCCGGAGCTAGTACACGTCTTGCTGGATGTAAAAATATTGGTCTACAGATATAAATGTTGACTTATACATGTGGAGCTACGTCACGTCCAATGTTTTTCACGCCAGTGAGAACTTCGACACTGGGACTTAAATCCGCGAGTCCCAGTTTATTGTATATTATTATTATTATCTTTTTTTAATTTAATAAAAGTGCTTGACAGGCACTATTATTATTATTATTATTATTTAATTTAATAAAAGTGCTTGACAGGCACTATTATTATTATTATTATTATTATTATCCATTTTGGTGTATAACTGATTTGCTCTTGACATTGTTTGGTGTAGAGATTTTTTACATAGTCTAAGAAGATAGAAAAATTGGCATACAATTTGTACTTTTAAAATTCTTCGAAGATGTTTGAATTATCGAACATGAATGTAAAATACATTAAATCGAAACAAAATGGATGTAGGAGAGTGCGGCCAATTGGAATACGTTCTATTTAGTATAAAGATTTTTAGGGCGATTTTAAATATAAAGTCGCAAAATTACTTATAAAAAATAGTTCTTCATGATCTGCGTTTATCTTGAATATTCTATAAAACGCAATAAAAATATAAAAATTGATGTATCATTTCTAATCATTAAATATTTTCTCGTCATCATCGCTATAATTACGTTAATACCCATCAAAGTTTAAATAACAACGATACTGATTTATAATCCAGCGTAAGAAAGATATATTGTTTCTTTATTTATAATGCCAACGCGAGAGTCGGATTTCAAAGTTATTAGCGATGAATAAAAGTCTCGTGAAGCATTTTCCCGATTATAGCGAAATGAGACACGAGGGAGTGAGGATATAAGAAGAAAGATTTCCACCGGGGAGAAACAACAACGGGCCTTATCCGTACCGGGGGGCACACGTATATAAGAGCAGCAGAGAGGTGTACCCTCTCGGGCAGAGGAAAATATGAAGCGTGAGAGGTGGATATGGGAGAGAAAGAGAGAGAGAGCGAGAGTTGAGAGCTCTCTGCCAGTGCAGAACGTAGGCATTGCCCGCCAGCCTTTTAATTACCCGATGTTAAATTCTTTATCTGGCTGAAACAATGTGGCGGGAGCGTGTTTTCAGACCAAACAAGACCCATGTTGATACGCGGTAATAGAATAATCTGGCAGCTGATTCCGGGGATATAGCCGACGGGGATGGAAACCCACACGATTTCTCTACACCCCGCAAGCTCTCGAACTCGCTTGCACTCGCCACAGCGCGACCGACTCTGCGACTCCAACGAAAATCAACCCTCCCGTGCCCCGCGTTCACCAACACACCATTCTCAACGTAACTACGACTACTACCGCAGTTGGTTACATATACAATGTATGGTATATATGGGGCAACGACGAGAGAGTTAGCAGTTTGCCATGTTCGTCCACCGTCCTCTCTGCAAATGTGTTTACTTGTTCTCCACAACCAGCACCCTTCTGCTTCGATTCTCATTCTCAATGTTTCTCCCTCGCGTCTAATACTCGTTCGGAGTTCGCTCACCCTTGGATTGTAGGTCGGACTTTTTTTTATTAACCGTGGATTGCCGTACACGCGGATAATTGGTTTGTTTTTTGAAAAAAAATATCATTCTTTTTCGCTTCCTCATAGAGGAAGCTCTGTCTTTGAGCAATTTTTTTATTTTTCTCAATTTTTACGTCAGGAATGATCCAAAACGTCGAGAGAAGTGGTTTCGAAAAAAAACGTTGCTCATGATCACGTGTTGCGTGATGATGACATGATGTGACATTCTTATCACGATTGTAACCGGTGTGTTAGATACTGCTGTAAAGATTGGTCGATATTGAGAATCGAGTTATCCAGAGCTGATAAACGATGTGGGGACTTTTGAAATTGTTCATTTATTTCTAATCATATTCTTGATGGAACATGGATTTTAGGTTCTGATATACAGCATTGATATATGCACAGATTTACATCAAGTGTAATTGATTAGAATGATAATATTTAGTGAAATAATTGCTAGTGCAATTGCAACAATCGAACCGCAGTCGCTGCAATTGTAATGCAAAAATTGTGTTTGTGATAGTCTGAAAAAAAGAATTGAAAAAATATTTTGCCTTTTATCATGTTTTAGTATCCTATACAATCCATATTCCCGATGGCTACGAATCACCCTAATTTGTTATTTAAATAAAAAAAAAAAATCAACTACTGCTTCTTTCAAATTTTCAGGTACGAATAAAATTGCGTGTTAATCAATTGAATGCTTAGACAACATCTGTATAAATTACTTTTTTTTTGTCGCAGAATAACTCGATTTCCTAAAAGACGATTATTTATCTACCGGCTTGTAATACTCAGCATTCGAATCGATATCGTAGCCTCTATATCGCGTTACCGTCTTTATTCCCGTGAAATCTTGAAACTTCCGGTTCTCTATCTACACAAAGTAACCAGCTCTCTTGAGTTCGAGCGCGGCCGAGGCTTTCCACCTTATAGCCGCGAACCGTCTCGCAACCGCACCTCTCTATAGCATCCCTCCTAGTGGGCCGTCTATACTTGCATTATTCCAGCACACAGAGGAGCTAGCTTATCCCCACGTTGCCCGATGTCCACTCAAGTTCAACGTAAACTATCGTGTTACATGCTTCCGCGAGTCCGGCTCCTAGTTTACCCGACGATTATTCCCTCGCTCACGGACTCTTGCCGTGGAGTTCGCTTTCACCGCTCTCAACAAACTCCATCGCGAGAGACTGCCTGGTATGCCTTCCGGCGCCCGATGCTTTGACTTGCAATCCCGTTAATGCAACTCCACACCGTCGCCCGACTAGTTGCAACAAACACTCGCATTATTCCGGCAAAAAGCCGAAAGCCCATCGTGCTGCGAAGATACTTTGGTATTGCACTGCCGCTAAGTACAGTGCTACGGTGTATATATACATACTGTGATGTATATATTCCTGCAGTAAAGTGATGCTGTCGATATTCGGCGGTAAGCCGGCTTTCTTAAGGGTTGCTTTTCATTCATCGTGAAAAACTCTCGTTCCCAAAGTTTTTCTGGTGTCAAGAAGGCCTTACAGCTGTATAATAATAGTCAATTCTGAAGATAGGAAAATCCTCGACGACTGCGTATAGTGTAAACGAGATGCCAATTAACCCTTCGGTTTCACCTGGTTTTAAAATGACCCTATAGGCTTTTTTTTGAACGAGTACTGCAGGGCTATCATCACTTTTCTCTCAAAGGATCACACGTGACGTGTGCAGGAACCCTGCATTTTTTGTTTCAAAAAAGAGGCAAAGTAAAATTTTAAACATTACTTCCTCAGTATTTTCCAGTGTTTACATGGTTGCCTGGTATGAGGAAGTTTGTTCACCAATATTGGCTTCCAAGTTGAAAAAAAAAATGTTACTCTGGAGTATCGTAGAAAATGTTACTTCGGGAAGTAAGAAAACTTTAAAGTGAAGTAAGAAAATGTTACTTCGCGTAAAACCGCACTTTGGACACCGAGTAAAAAAATAAAATTGTTCGCAGAACTCCTGTACACGACAATTATATTAATTACACTTGAAATGAAATTTTCGTATTCTCGTCTACCGACTCGGTTATACGTGTATCTTTAATTACTCCCGACATTATTTTATCTCTAACTCTGCAAGTTGTTCACCGTAATTGAAACATCACCCTTCTTTATGTGAGGAGTCAGAGAGAAATATTAACAAGATGTGAGCAAAAGTTGCAGACGAAGACATCAGACAGATGGACGATTATATGACACGTGCAGAGGTCACCGGACTGCGGAAGCTTTTGCTTCTTCGTTTGAATTTCTTCGGCAATGATCTAATCGAAACGAAATCCCTTAGGATAAAAAAGAACGCGGTTGTCTCGTGGCACTCACGAGCATCCGGAAAGGGCTGCCTCGCTCAGAAGGCAGCCCTTCTGAGCGAGGCATCCCTTCCCGAGGCACGCTTGAATCTCTATCTTGCTGATGGCGTGATTACCTGCTGCTGCCCCCCGACACTCATTCCCAGCTTTCTCACCTCCTCACTTTGTTTGATTAAACCGTGAGTTCGAAATACGCTGTTCACACCGATTCGACACTAACTTTGCAGATTGTTCGAACACTAGATTTAACGGTGAATTATAAAGACTCAATTCATTGAATACGACATTTCATTTTACAATTAAACAGAAGGTTGCATTTTATTATTATTCAAATAAAATAACTTCAATTCAACACATCAGAGATTTAAAAAAAACGCCACGTCATCACACTTATTAAACGTTAATTGAATATGATTAAACACAACTTATAAGAACACATTTTTACAATTAACATATGGAAATTAATGGTACGGTTCACTGGAGCTTGAAATTCCAGTAGATCTGAAACAAAATCAACTCACGACAAAGCATCCAACAATCAAAAGATAAAGAACCTTCAGAATCCACATTTTGACACGGGATTTTATGTATTGGAACCTCGGGGATGTTTTGATCAGGCACCGAGAAGTAGAGTACATTCCAATTGGTTTTAATCTTACCAGAGAGTAAGATTAAAACCTTTTCATTTGGCAACCCTCCGACTTAACTGGTGAACGATCAGGAGAGACCGAGGAGGATGCTTTAGGAGCGAAGTCTCACAGACTATCGCAGGCACTCACTAAACATAAAAAAAAATTGAAATCTCTGAAATTCTTAATCTTTTATTTGGCTTGGAAGTGCAGTTCAACTTGTAAATTGTAGATTTTTAAAGTGTTTTAAAGCATTTGATCGCAGATTTCATTTAAAACTCGCAAATAGTACATTGAAATCATACATCTATTTTTGAAATTTTCGAAGTATTATCAATAACGTCTCAGTCCACTACGACAGACTTGCCCTAATTCGATTTTCAATACCTCAGAAATATTATTTTAATACTACCATTTTTTGCGCGAGCAGCGATTTCGATCGGGCTCAGTGTGAAGCTAATTTATGTGCAGCCGATGTATACAGGATGTAAACAAGTCTGCTAAGTAGAAACTTGCAAATTGCTTCCTTATTATGCTGTATATCTCTGGAAAAGAGCTTCCTCTATGAGGAAGCCAAAATTGATAAACCTTATACAACCTCATAGAGGTGGTTTTCTCAAAGATATACACAAATACGAAGCAATTTTCAAGCTTCCGCAGGCTTCTTTATCAGTGTTCCGAAAATTCCGAAATATGATTAGATTGCCTTAATTTATTTATTTAATAAATTATTATTAATTCTTATATATAATAATCGTTAAGACTCGATTTCCACCGCATTTTTTTTTGCAGTATAGAACTCGTAATGCTGCTATTTTTTTATTTATCACTTTCGGGGTGCTATTCGACGATTAGCCTAGGGCGTCGTAGTGCGCATAAAAAATTAGTCATTAAGAACATGTAATGAACCTTTTGATGCTACACTTTCATTTCTTCTTCTCCTGGCATACAAATTCTAACGTTATATTGCATACAGATAATCTCAACGTTATTCTCACTGAAACAGATTTCGTTACCCACTCACCCATGGATCCAGGCACAGTGCTCGTAGTTGGGAGAAAAAAAAATACACGTGTTATAATAACCCTGGAAATATAAGCCATACAGTGGGCTTTATTACCCTGAAAGCTCGCGGGCAATGTGAGCTTAAAATAAACGTAACCACTCGTGTCGTTATATACTCCGTCTGTCGTGACGTTTGATGTACTAAGTGAAAGTTTTGATTTTCATAATATTTATTATTACCGAATAGATGAATGAATCTCTTGATATGAGAAATCTGTGTGTTTTGTTTCCTCGTAGACGAAACTTTGTTTTCGAGGAAAAAAAAAATCGGCGATTTTCATGTCGGAACACTCAGAATGGTCGGAAATCGTCGAGAAAAGTGGTTTGCAAAAAATGTTCGAAAGGATTTGTGTGTGTTTGTGTGGCCAGTATGCAAAATTCAAACCTTCATATCTCAAGAAACGCTTTAACAATCCAGCTGAAATTCGGCACATATGTGGGGCAGATGGACAACTTTGTTTGTGAAAAATTTCCAAAAAATTCAAACATCTGTTCAAATTTTATTCAAATATGCATTTTTCCAAATATATCCGTCCGCGCTCCAATTTAAAATTTTTAGCTATCGAGCTAAATATTCTTTTTACGAATAAAGCTATGTCCAAGGACGACTGGTATCGAATTTGGCATAAATCGGCAAATAGGTTTGATTTTTATGGGATTTTCAATTTTCCCGAAAAATTTTCTTTTTCCTCTAACTCACGTTATATCTCACCAAATGAACTGACATTTTCTACAGACGAAATATAATATTTTGCACTGCTATATACCACCTTTGGTGATTATCAGTAAACGCGCTCGGATTTTATGGTGATTTGAATTTTTTATCAAATTAACGTTTTCCTCTATATCAAGTCAAGACACTAAATCAATTGAAATGTGAAAAGAGAACCAGATGTGATATATAAACAGCATTTATTTATTTATTTATTTATTTATTTAAAACAAGGGTGAAAGATAGAGCTTTGCACATTTCTTTATTTTACTCTTAAGGTGGGCAACCCTTTCTTCGTACCTGGAAACACTGACGGTTGAACACACTGTCTGACAAAAATAAAAGACTCGTGGAATGCCGTGATTCAATCATTCCACTATTGTGAAACGGTATATCGATGCTATGCGTGACTGTAAAGTTTCAGTGAACGCGAGCCCTGCAGTCCGGATATCACCTACGTTATATCGCAGTGAGTACATCTTCGTAGATATGTAGATACTCCTATATGTCATTTGCAGGTTGTTTTCAAGAACCCTACGACTCGTCGGGCTTTTCCTACCGATTCCTCCCTATAGCTATACGTTACATGTACAATACAGAAGGTACAGATATGCGCAGTATATTCTATACATCACTGACTATATATGTATATTTCCATACGCACCGCAGGCGAATATGATTGGGTGCGGATCCGTGAAATGTAACACGAGGGTTTATGGAAACTAGAAGCAGAAGTTTATGGAAACTAGATGCGACGGCTGGTATCCGATGCCTGAAAAATATATTTATTTCAGTATTTTCAGAACTCCTTGAGTTCTGCACTTCCTGGTTCGTCGTTGCGTTTTTTTTTTTTTAATTTATTATTTGATTTTCGCTGTATAAGTAAATTTATAAATTTTTCTTGAATAATAGAACAATATTTTTTGTATCGAATAATCATTATTGATTGTTAATTAATTCACGTTTGCCGGTGTTAATTCGCGACGAAATGAAAAATCGTTTATTAAGCGAAATAATTTTCATGATAAATTGCGAAAGCTTCATTTTTCTCAATTGACATTTTCTGGCTCAGTGACTGTCAGGGCTCTGGGCTTGACAGATGTTTCTTAATGCTCACCAATTATAATTTTAAAGACGAAGCAATTTGCAGAGTTCAATTTAAAAAAAAAGAATTAGATTGAGCGGACTCGGGATAGAAACAGAAAAATTAAAAGCATGATTTTGGTTGTGATTCCAGTTGAACTGATGACATTGGTCAATAATATATTTTGCCTAAATTTCCGAATTACCAAGAAAATATTTGCCGTCCTAAATGGTGCGCATCTCAAACGACCAAGCCCTGAAATTTGAGGGAAGATTATATTAGGACAGTTTGTAAACGAATGTTCAGAAGATATACTTTGGTTGACTAATGGACTCAACATACTTGCTCGTCGCCAAGGTGAGCCCAAGATGGGACAATTAAGACTTGCACCTTGTCTCGTATTACCCTAATTGAGTCTATATTTGCTTACAAGTGTTGTTCTAAGGAAATTGGGCGAGGCTAATCACACCAGTGTCTATTAAACCCTTCACGCTCACTTTCGTTGATATAACTATTTTGACAACAATTTTTTCTGCCTGAAAATTTCTGTATAAAGCACGAGATTTTCGAAAAAGTTTAAAAATTTTTTTTGACGGTCATGTGGAATGCTTGACATATTTATAAATTATTTTAGATTTATCTCATATTTCACCCAAAACTAAATACCTTTTATTTTTATTTTAGTGTTTTTCTTCCAATTCGCTGTATATAAAAGAAAACTATCCATTGTACAAAATGTTCAAACATAAAATATTTAACTGGTGTTGGCAGTTATAGTAATAATTTTTCACCTGTATTGGGAAAAGGTAGATTATTCAGAAATTTTTGGCCTGCTGATTCTCTTTTAAAGTTTCCAGAGTGTACAAAAAATAAGTTGCTGTTGGCAATTGAATCCTGGCAAAAGGATTGTACCCTTTTTTTTCAAATAATACTAGTGGCCAAGTAATTTAGATATTAATCCTCCAATATCCTCTAAATCTGACCTGACTTCTTTCCCTAAATAATTTCTTTACTAAATTATTATGAAAATTACTATTCATTGAAAAAAAAAAAACTGTGAAAAATTCCTCACAATTATTCAAAGCATAAACAAAAATACTAAATCATAATTCTACATATTAATATCAGTTTAAAAAAAAAAAAAAACATCCGTTATTCTTTTCCATTCGGACGGTGCTCATCACTGATTAGAATCGCGTGTTCCGCTGAATTTATAACTATGTGTTAAACAATATCTAGAATAATATAAAAATATTGTTCACCAAATATGCGAAATTAACGGGTTTATTAAAAGTCCTAAAAAAAAATCCTTCTTCTCACAGCCTTACGAACTCGCCGTTATGTTCTAAATAACCGAATGCGAAAATATAATATATCTGCAGTTAGATGACAGAGCGGAAGTGGCATGTGACAGAAGTCAAAGCTATTATAGGCAATGAGTCTTTCATCGCGTAGAGAGACGAGCCGAGGCGTCTAATAGCCGGAGGACAATGCGCTTGGGGTTGGCCGTTTAGAGGGTAGTATTGTCATACAGTTCAGTTAGTAAAGTACGAAGAGATCGTGGCATGGAGAGCGCAACGCGACTATATATATGCATATATATATATATATTGAAGCGCGTGCGAGAGAACCGAGGGTATTTCTATCGGCGCGGGCGTGATTATGTTAGCCCGTTGTCGAGATAATTGAGACGTCAGCAGCACGAGCCCGAAGCGCCATGATAGCGCCACCCTTTGTAATACATCCCTTAGACAGGGTATTTTCTCTCCTACGCTACTGAGAGCGCACACAAGACGCCATAGCATCAGAGTCAGCCCCCAAACGAATCAGTACTTCATGGATAAATGTTTTTTTGCAACGGCCGAGAGCATCTGCCAGATATACTTCGATATACTAAGAATTTATATCAACAATCTTGATTTCCCACTAAGTTAAAAGATGGCTCGTCGATATACGATCGCGCATAAACAAATATGCATTTATAATTTAATATAGACAATAGGACGACAAAAAAAATTCATTATGGCATCTTCTAAACTTATCTTGGCATTTATATTTGGGGCATTCCAGGTCAATTCACGTGGTCATCGGCCTGACCCTCTTGGATTCTGTTGATAATTTTTTTTTTTGCACAGTTCGGTGCAAAAAAAAAGTGGATATTTCTTTTTAGGTTTTTATCATTTGTTTTACTCTATAATATAATTTTTTGAGTACATATAAATTTTGACCAGTTTTAAAATTCGGATTTTTTTTCCATTAAATTTGGGACTAAAAACAAGTATCTCCATCGTGGTGCGAGAGTGGGCCGAGAATAATTTGTACTTTTTTTTTATTTTAAGAAAAAAAAAAAAGTTTTCCTAATTTTCGTTCTAATTGGAAATAGCTTTTTTCAATTTTAGTTTAATTATTGCGCGAATTTTCAGCGTTTTACTCTCGAAATATGGAATTTTTTATTATTATTGTGATATGTTTTATTTTTCTTTTTTTTTGTCCTACAAGAAAGCACTAATGAAATTTTTAAGTTACAGAGTATGGAAAAAAAATTCTTTCATAAATTAAAAAAATATATAAATTATTCTCTGCCCACTCTCGAACTACGATGGAAATATTTGTTTTTCATCCTAGATTTTATGGAAAAAAAATGAGAATTTAAAATCTGATCAAAATTAATTTTTACTCAAAAGTTATGGAAAAAAAAATTATTTTAAAGGTTAAAACAAGTGATAAAAATCTGAAAAACAAAATCTTCTTTTTTTTGGACCAAAATATGCGAAAACCTGTCAACTGACTCCAAGCAGGTCAGGCCGATGGCCAAGTGAATTGACTTGGAATGCCCCATATGCTCATCTTATCATAAAGTATATACACGTCTGACCGGAAATCCTTTAAAAAAAAATATATCTTTTCTTTTTCAACGCACCTAATGCAACGACTGTCGGAGTTGGGGAGGTCCTTACTCAACATCTCGTAATCCATCTAACTCGAGGAATCCGGTAATGCGTTTCGACGCGTGAAATCTTGGTGAGCCGGTGTGCGGCCGAATCTCACGAGGCCCTCGACCATCAACAGCACCATAAGTAGAGGAATCCTTTTCTAGCGCAACCCGTCTCTGGGCTGTAATCCGGCTACGAGGGGAGCAGAATCTCTCGCCTGTTGAAATCCAAAATACGCGTTTAAAACTTGGGAGAAACGAGTAAGTACTTTTATTCGTAGGTGTTAGTCAGTATCCAACGGATTTCATCGTTAAAATTTTTTACAACCACCACAAAATGTAAAACCGAAATATCACTCTTTTACGCTTCGTGAACGTCTCGAAAGAATTGTCAATTTAAAAAAGTACAATGAAATCTAGAAAACAAGAAAAAAAAAGATAATAAATAACTACGTTATTAAAAAGACAGGGTTGAAGGACTCGGGTCGATGGTCCATTGGTATCTAAAATTTCAATTACTTTAAGTGAGCATTTAAATTAAAAGCAAAACAAAAAATGAATAAATGAGATAATTTTTATTTTTATTATTTCTACGAAGTAGATGCTTTTAATTTAAAAATGATGACGGCCTCAAGGATTAAATACTCACATAAACAAATTTACAAAATTGATATACAAATACAAAAGATATGAAATTCGAAATTTTTATAACAATTTATCTTTCATTTTGTCTTTCACTGATGCATCAGTCGATGAAACAAAAATATTCTGTTCGTAAGACCTGCACAGCTGAATATTTTTAAAAATATCATATAAAAGTTAATACAACTATTAAGAAATATGTAATTTAAAAAAAAAAAAAAAAAAAAAAAACTTGCTACCTCTGAAATCCACTGTTTAACGTGTTTTGGGAAACCTTATCAAAGTACCGAAGAAAAAAGTTAAGGGGAAAGGAAAGAAGAGCTATCTGGAAATATGTTTAAAATCTCACGAGCAATGGTGAAGGAAAAAAGAAAATTCAGCGCGTACAGGGATTGAAGAGTTGGGGTTGCTGTGCCACGATGAACATCTTTGACGGTACGTACAGCGTTGACGAAGGCAGCAAGACGTATCGGGGAAAACGTGAGTGAAACCTTGCATGCGTAACGGAGGATTGTGGATTTTAGGGCCGTCGACGTGAGTGTCTATAAGAAGAGCAGACGGTGTTAATGCGGAGTGTGGTGGTGAGAACCTCCGTCTCAAGCGAACCGAGTAGAGGATGTAAACGCGACTTAATATCCCGCTTTTCGCGAGGGAATTTTGAATATATATATATATATATATATATATATATATATATGTATGTTTGAGATATTACAACAAATTTCACAGCAGCTTTAAAAATATTATGCATTTTCTGAATCTTCCCTTCAGCCAATGTCGAATTTTATCGTATGCCTCCACTCCGAGAAATAATCTTAAGTAACGACTGTCAATCGTTAGTGTTATAGTCAGGCTAAAATCAACGATTGCGTGAAAAAATCGATGTTTTCAAAGACTTTGTCTTACAACATCGCCAATGAAGACAAATACGTCATTGGGGAAGACAATCCAAGTTTTTGGGTGCCTTTATTAAATTAAAAAGTATCGAAAATATGTCGATTAAAAATTGTAGAGTTTTTCACTGAAAATGAATTTTTATCCTGAACAAAATCAATGATGATAGGATTTTTAAAAAAGAATAATTAAAAAACAGTAATGCACGACAGTGCGTGTCCGTTTTAAAATCCCAAAGAAAAAACTGGATGTATATCGGCTCATAATATGTTTCCAAATTTCGTGGATGACAAACCGATCAAAGATCATGAGGATCAAAAACTGTATATGTCGGGTTTTAAAAGAAAAATTCACAAAAGTGTTTGTTGATATTTCCGGCACAAATAGTCTTTTAAATTTAACATATTTGTTCATCGACAATACGCACAACCACGACCGTCATCATATTATTTGTTTAACCGTCAGCATTATACGTGGAGAAAAAAAAAAAAAATTACATTGTATTTATGCATACAGTGGTGGTAAAGTTATATAACGCCGGAGTAAAGCGGCTAGATGCAAATACATAAATTGAGGAAAGAAAATCTCCTGGTGGCTACGGCATCTATAATAGCATAGGAATATACTTACAGAGGGAAAAAACTCTCGGGGAACAGGTAGATCGACAACCGGCTATTATATAAGCTTTCCAAGATTTTCCGTAAAGATAGGTTCTCGAAAAATTCGACGATCAAACAAGAGAACAATTTTAACATTAATCCCTGAGCAAATTTTTAAATACAAGCTTCTTATCTAAGCGGTATATACATTTGGGCTCTGTTTTCACTCTCTCACTTTCTCCTTTCACCGAGAATACCACGTCTTGGTTCACTCTCGACAAAAAAAAAGAAAAATAAAATAAAATAAAATAAAATAAAGGTTCGAGGCTCGCGCGTGAATGAGATTACCAGAAATCTCGTCTCGCTCTTTTCCGTTTTCTTTCGTTATAACACAGAGTAGAGAAGGTTTGCCGCCGCTGGCAAACCGCACCTGCCTCGCTTTTATTATCGGGTGGCTCTAAAAGTTACGAGCTTTTCTAACGTTTGCACGATAGAAGCAAATATTAAGAAATAACAATAACCGTCGGAGAAGATCAGTGCGGCCTGCGAAACGTATATCCTACAAAATGTGTATTCCAACTTGAAAGAAACATTTGGAATCAAATGCACAAGCAAAAGATTATTATATTTATGACAGAAATAATACAAGTTCCCTATATTCTGATCTCGATTATCTGGATTCTCAATCTTACCCAAAAATTCTAATCTCTGTTTCACAAAATTGACCTCAGAAAAATTTCAACCGATCAAAAATTATTTAGACGTCCCTCGATTGAAATGTCCTCTGAAATAAAATATTTCATTATAAAAAATTGGGTTCCCTGAATCCGTATACGACGTACTTCTCATAAATACGATTATTGAAAAAATAAATGGCAGTAATTGCCAATAATGACATGAATCACCAGGATTTTCTCCCAGCGACAGAGTTATAAAAGGGACATAAGCATTATATATCTGTCCATCCCGTGAGCAATGTGCCTCGCCGGTGACGAATAATAATGGCGGACATCCAAGAGCGGGAATATCGTATGTATCGATATACGGTACATACAAAACGGCCGGGACTTGTACAAAATTGTGATGGAAAATCTAAGAGGAAAGCAGAACGAGAGAGCGAGAGAGGAATATAGGCGTAGCGAGGCAGTAATGCGGGCCGATTATCCGACGCAAGACACCGATACGCTCACCATCATCCCCAGGAGCCCGAACATTATTCGAGCTCCGTGCATATGCCCCATCCCCTCTCTGTGTATTCCGTCGGTCCTGGTGCGCCGAGCCCCACGTTTAAGGCGCGCATAGAGAGGGTGAAAGAGGGACAGAGCGACGCGAATCCCCCTCCGTTGATGCCGCAGGCGGATACGCGACTCGTCCAGGTAAACGGCGAACGCGTCCCGGAGGGAAAGAGTGTGCCAGTGACGGGGAGGGTAGTTTCATCCCCGCGATGGAATTTTCAAAGGATGGTGGGAGAAGCGACCAAGAGCCGACCACGCCCACTACCCTTGCCGATGGCCAATCGTCGAGTGAAACGAGAGAAACGACAGAAACGACCACGACTGCTGTCACTGAAACGGGGTGGCTTTGCGATTGGGGGGCCTCTCTCTCTCTCTCTCTCTCTCTCTCTCTCTCTCTCTCTCTCTCTCTCTCTCTCTGAACACACATACACATGAAGCTTTCTGTGTGTAAGTATAAAACGAGGGATAGAGAGAAGTGAAACTCTCGGTGCTGGAAGCAGGCGAGATGTAAGCCGGAATTTGAGGGTTTAAAACGTTCTCTCTTGATGCTGGCTATATATAACACATTCTGGTAAAGATATATATATAGTGGTGGAGGTATATGCTGCTTTGTGTGTATGTGATATTGCAGTAGTTGTGTGAATTCGAGATAACCCCTCTCTACCACTTTGAAATCTTCACTGGGACCGTTCTATGATGCGTCGGTTTGGTGTACGTCTACTGGCAGCTTCCGGTTCTCTGCTGTCAGCCGGAAAAGAATCGATAGAAAAGATGATAGAGAATGTATAAAGATTTTATGTCTGTGTCCTGGCTCCGTTCTTATTGAGAGGACGATGTAGATTTTTGATGTAGCTAAAGAAAATTAAGAAGATATTCAATTTATTTATGTGGATATGAATTCGGACGAACCGATGTCATTTGAAAAAAAGAATTTTTAGGACTAGTGGATTTGGGAAATTATTGAAAATAAATCAGCATTTCGACTTTCCAGCTTGATTGATTTTATATAAGCAGTTTTCTAGCAAAAAGAAAAACAACCAAAAACAACGAGAAAACTCTACTTCTTTTAACGTCAGCGGCAGAGCCCCACGGAGATGTAATCTGATAGCAGTGTTGCATTACGCCAGATTTTCAATGATTCCATGTCAATTGAACTTTTGCAAAAAAAAAAAGAATAGCCGCCAAAAAATGCATCACTACAGATTCCGCGACAAAATAGCTCAGTTCAAATAAAAATCCTAATAATAATCCTAATAATAAATGTTCGCCTGCCCAATCAAAGTTCTTTTTCAATCACGAAACTTATCGCCCAATCATAAATATGGATTTCAGCGCCTGTTTGAGAGTTTCGAAAGGATGAACACGAGAAGAAGACTGCAAAACAAGGTGTTGAAGCCATGAAAGGCTTCGAATTGGTCCGATTATCATGAGCAGGAGAGCTTTCGACGTTGTGATTCCTATTCGGTAGTGGAGAGATGCAACGATTCGATCTATACTCAATAGCGGCTAGCAACAGGAGATTTAACTCTGGAACTGTACAGAGAGCGAGATGGTATCACGTTAATGAAACCAAGAACGCGACATGGCTTCCTGCTTAGTAACCCCCCATGCCGAATCCTTCTCTCTGTCACTTCGCATATCCGTACGACTCCGCAGCCTCGCGTAAAACGTGTCACGGTCCGGTAAATCCACCCTCTTTGATTCTCTATCTCCGTCGAACCCGCGCCCCCTTTTTACTCGCCTCAGCCTTGTTTTTCCCTCGAGCCCGATTACATTTGACCCGACAGGTGTCTCGATTTAGCAATTCGCAAATGTATTACATCGTATATATTCCCCGATCTCTCCATCCAATGCCAATCACATCAAATATATTCTTATATACACGTGAATATATATCTATGAATTGGTGTTAGTGGAAACACAATTTCGTTTGATCTGCCCGAACGTTCAGTCTTTATTAAGCGAAAGCAGGGTTGTTCCCAATGGCTTCTCATCTATTTCTATCTCTGTGTTTATCTATTGTAGTATCGTATAATACGCGACTTCCAAGACCTTTCCAGCGGGTGACCCTAAGTCCAGACTAATTAGGATAATTGCAACTGGATTACGGAACATCCAAGCTCGAATTTTGTCAGTTTTATAACATGTGTCTTCTGGCATAGAAGCAATTTAGTTTTATATCCCGCGTTACAGGTTTAATGGAGGTGTCTGTTTTATGTTTAAAAAAGAATACAAAAAAAAAGGGTTTGCAAGTTATAGAAGTGTTCTTAAAAATTCGAAATTTACAAGGCATGGCTCGGAGAATATTTTCCTGGCCGCATTAAACATTTCATTGATCGCACTTCAAGTTTGTTGGATGAATTTTATTTTAGGTGAAAGCTGCAAAAAAGTGATAAGCTTTATGGTTGATTTTTTCAACCAATCAAATTTTTTTTTTAGTCTATTTATTCGTTAAAATCGACTGCATTTTGGATTGCTTTCAATTATTATAATGTGCCATAATATTGTTACAGAAAGAAACTGCATGATTACACTTAAGTTCCATAAATAAACAACGAAAATGTCAAATTTACTCTCCGCATAAATATTAAAAGTGAATCTGTCCTGTTATTATATTATGCTTATAGACACAGAGCTGTATGTCTCGTGATAAAAGTGCTTGAAATCGCAAGCCACTTTCAGTCCACTTGGATAAACACTCGAATATCAGAGGCATCACCAGATACATACTGAAGGTACTTATAGTACAATGTGCGTCCAATCGATGATGCGAAATTTATACCGCGGAGAAAATAATGGAGTGAAGCTCTCGGTAGGGTAATAGTCCTATATATTCGTTCGGCATGTACATATAGATATGGGGCATTCCACGGTTAATCGGCAGGGTCGAGACACTCAAATATTTATTTATTTTTTCTTCTGGAATTTCGTGGAGCAATATGGAAAAGCACTCTACAAATTTTATCAATTTTTTTTATTTTTATCATCACCCAAAATTTGACTTCTCAAAAACTACATCGATGATTTGTTCGAAATTTTTAGAGTAAAAATCTTTTTACAAAATTTTTATTTATTTTTTAATTGCTGTCATAGAAACACGCTCATTTTCGGAGTAATCTCAAAAATCTAGTTTTTCAACATAGAATTTAATGTAAAAGTTTCAATGATATCGTTGAAGCGGTTTTTGAGAAGTCACATTTTGGGTGATAATAAAAAGAACGTTTTTTTTTTAAATCTGAACATTGAAAAAAGAAAAAAAAATTCGACGACCCTGTCGACTAGCCGTCAAGTGTTCCATATATACATATATGTAATCGCAATAAATGTCATCCGACGATCCCTGTGCATTATAACATAAGAGACGTCGCGCGTCGAGTGCCGTCTATCGCGCACACAGCATGTGTGAGAGGGGTTTGATATTAGGGGTTCGCGATAAAGCAAGAGGGTTGGCGTGCAACCGCAACGGAGACGAAATAATTGCGTTGTCAGTGACAGGGTCCTGAGGCGAACGGCACACCCTTTGAAATACCTCCGAGTACTAATAATATATGCCTCACACTATGTATACACGTGCGTTGGCACTTGGAGTTATATAGATAACCGGCTGACGCTCTTCATAATTGAATCCAACGAGATATATAACATCCGTCTCTGAAACCAAAAATCTCGGCACGAAAATTCAAGATAAATCAATCGATATCCCTTTGACTTCGTCGACCTCCTAATTGCGACAATAAAGTTGATTTCCAATCAAAAGTTATATATGACTGGAATTTGTGTACGGGAAAAGGGGGGTAAATCTGATCACGAGCATTTTGAGTCAAATGACTTAATGACTCAACGTTTGCGTGCAATGCTTTGGCATCTACAACTACAATCACGGTAAATACAACTTTTAATCAATTTTTAACTATGTTAAAGTAAAAAAGGGTGCAGAGTTGAACGTTGCACATCGATTGGATCAATTTTGACTTGCTCATAGAGAAGGCTTTTTTCAACTTTTCTGTTCTTGTTTCAAAAAAAATTATAAAATTGTATTTTGATTGATTGTCATACACTAAAAAAAATTCTGCGATGGAAACTTTCAACAAAGTACATACTTTAGGCTTGATGAGTCACATCAGTGATAACGGTGATTCCGTGCGAAGGGCTTCACTCTCAACTCTCAATCTTAACGAATGTGTGGCTTCGCAAAGTGCTACCGAGTATGTTTCCTCTTATTTCCACCTTCGATGAATTATAGAGATTAACTTTATTGCATTTGTATTTTTTTCTTCAAAATTAAAGGAAAAATTGTCGTTTCGTTATACTAAGAAAATTCGCTACACTGCAGCTAATTTGAGTGCCAAAAAAATAACAATGATCAGATGATAGTGGACAACATTGTTGCGAAGGAAAATTAGTTGAGAACTGAGCGTGGAATCCTTCAATCAGTATCAAAATGATCATTATAGGCAGCGTAAAAGATTTTTCACAGAAATTTGAGACACCGATTGAGATCAATTGGTTGACTCTTCAAAATATTCTCTTGACAAGATTCTTGATAACTGACTTTATCTAAATTCTGTAATAATAAAGACTGCTCGAAAAAATATGATTAACTCATTTTCAGGCGGTATTGTTCAGTGTAATCGCAAAGGAGATATTCGTATTCACTGTGGAAGTAAAATCGAGAGGCATCAGTTGATGGTCTTGTACAATATCATTGGACAAGTGTGTATGAGAGGCTTCGCCTATGTTGGGTGAATGGCCGTGCAGGGTTTAGCAAGCTGCCGTATCGTTGCTCCTGGCACAGTAGATGGACGTTAAAACAACACCGAGATATAAGGCAATAGTGTTCTGCAGTAGAGTATACCAGCGCCCCTCTCGCAATTCTCAATTGTTCACTCCCCGTGACATTTCAAATGGGACGATGAGCAACGCAGACACAGATTCGTCAAACATTATCCGCCAGACGTCTTACCAATTAGCAATGCTAATTAGAATAAACGTTTGTCGCTTGTTCGAGATTATATATTATCAGGAAATGGTAATAAATCAGTTATTACCGTCCTTTTATTATGTCACCTATAAGATAAATTAAAAATAAATAAAATAAAATGTTTATTTACTTCGAATATCTTTTGCATGATTCAATATTTTATATTTTTAATATCAAATGTGTGTTATTCAGAATTGTGTTTTGCACTTTTGTAAAGTGCTTGATTCTTTTTATAATCGCAGATTCAAATTTTTAAGATTTGTAGTTTTAGGAAAATCCGAGTAAATATGATTATATATAATCATTCATAAATTTTCACTCATGTATGATTATATATATTCATGTACAATCTCAGTAGAACAGTTTCAAATCGTTATTAAAACGAATGGAACAGCTCAATTCTCTTAACGTTCTGCTAAAATGTTTATTGCAATACTTTGAAAAAGTGTCACGTAAGCATTCCCTATTTCTGGCTCCTTTCAAATTGTTAGCCAGAATTGAAAAAATGCTCAGCAATCTTGTGCCAAATTTTAAGCCTAAACCTAGAATGGGCCGGCGTTGGTATTTTTTTTTTTTTCAAGCTTAATCCGAAAATAAAAATTGAAAAGAATCAGTAGACAATGTCATTCCACTGTGAGCTGTTACTCGACCCTTTTTTTTTTTTACACAACACAGAATTTTTTTAGAATTCAAATCGTTTTCGAAAATAGTGCTCTGCTATCGTTAGAAAATGAATCTTTATTTGACTGACAATTAATCCGCCAATTACCTTAAAAACATTTAGCTCTATGCAAGAAAAATCAATGACATTTTATATGTAAGCATGAAGTACCGAGTGAGCCTCTCTTCGTCGGCATTATTGAAGCTCCATTAACTCTAGATTACAGCGTTGCGGTATTTACACAAGCCGAGGGCGTAACGTAATACGTGGCGGTCGTGGACAACCCTCATCCCTTCCTGTATTATAGTCTCCTCTCCCGTTTAGTGCACCCATCAGGAGTGCGAGAGGAAGCACCCTCTATCTCAGTCTTTTCTTTTCACTTCGGCATCGTTTCATCCCTATTGACGAGCAATTCTTCACATTCCTTGATTCGAAGCAATATCACTCGTCGCGCTTCGTTCAATATCGTGGGACACGAGACAATTCCGATGAACGCGGGAGGACACGCGGCTATATTGTTCTCGGCAAACGTTATGCGGATCACGCTAGAATAATACCTGCTAATGGCTCTTAGCTCCATTCTTTGTCGCCTCGATACGAAGAGACAAAGAATAAAAGGACAGTTTATTTTCTCCCTTTTACTTTCGAAAAATCGGTCATTGTTACAATTCGCGTTACACACGCCTACTGGAATATCGTTCATTCACGAATAATCTCGTTAACGTATATACACGTTAGGAATAATACCAGGCGGAAAGAAAAAAAAAAAAACAAAAAACAAAATTTGACGCGTAATTAAAAAGCCTTACAACTCCTTTGCAATTATTTACTAATTACATATTACAACGGTGCAATTTGTGCTGCAAATAATACAAGCAAAATATACTGCTGCATATTAGGAGCGCTTTGTAATTAAAAAATGCATTTTTGCAAAGGATATTCCTTGAGAATCTTGTAGTTATATTTTCAAAAAATTTTGTAATCTAAATAATATCAAACTCTCCATACAGTAGCTATATTAATCGTAATTTAAAATTGACGGAAAGAAAGGAAAAAAAAAAAAGAGAAATTAAAATGCTCTCTGCTACCGTTGTTCCAACAATTGTTCACTTCCACGTACGTTTTTTTTCTTTTTTGTTCCTGTAGATTTTGTTATTTTGCCCGAGCATTCTCGCTGTCTTTCTCCCTTTCCGGTCCTCGCCAGTACCGCATTTATGTTTACCCGAGCTTTTCATTAACCCGCTCGCGTTAACCGAGCTGCGACATAATAATAAGGCGGGTGTTACGAGAGGGGGCAAGGGGGAGGGCGAGGGAGATTGCTATTATAAAGTAAAGCGAGAGAGTAAAAACGAGCGTAGATTTCTGGCGTCTGGCGGAGAATACTAAGAGTGGGCGGGGGATTGTGCCAGAGTATATTGCTGCACAAAGCTGGTATATTTAGGGGTTGGGTGATGACGACTACGAGGACAAGGACGAGACTTTAGTGAAACCGGTGCAGTTATGAATTCACTCTGGCTGACTCTGCCAACGTTAATTAATTATTTTCGCGACAAATACACGAGCCGGTACTGAGGTGGGCTATAATATACCAGGACGTCGCCTTACGCGCCACGAGAATAAGGCAAGAAACTCGAGTCAACAGTTAGTTATATGCATACGTATATATATATATATATAATATATAATATACATATGGGGCATTCCGTGACAATTCACACAGAACAAAATTCGAATCCCTTCAGTTTTCTTAAATTTGCAATCCAAAAAAATATTGGCTTTCAGATTTTTATGGAAATAGACGTTTCGAGTTTCCTAGATTCCCAAAAAACACATTCACTCATTTCTGTCTGTCTGTGTCGTCCGTAAGCACAATAACTTTTGAAAGAAACTGCAGAATGCACTTAAATTAACTGTGTATCTTCTATAAATTAAATGTAGTTTTGGTATTTAAATTAAAAACGAATCAACGATTGTTTGTTTTTTTGTTGTTGTTGTTATCACTGAAAGAAATATCTGTGATTTTTAATCTGCTTCGTTCTTGATTTCAAGAAAAGTACAATTAAAATAAAATTCCTATTTCAATTAAAAACAACATTTCGGCGTCAAAAAATATGGCCAAATTTTTCCTCACTTAACGGAGTTCTATATAAAAATATTTTTTAAATTGGATTTTTTTTTTTTTTTATAAATCAACACACGTGTAAATCTAATAAAAGTCACAGTTGTTCTGTTCAGTGATGCAATATAGAAAAATGTTAAGGAAATTGATGACGCTCGAGATCGATGTTGTGCAGATTACCATGGAATGCCCCATATGTATATAAAAGCAGCTGCGGAGATTCTGAGATTGCGATGAGCTTGTATCGTTTAAAGGTAGGAGGTCTCACATTCACGGAAATTTTACCTCGATTTCCCTGACTCGAAGGATCGTTTATTCGGGTTACACTGCTCTTGTGGACCACCTGGAACTTTGGCAAACTTTGGTTCAGCTAACTCTTACTGTCTTGCACAGTGTGCCGAGGTACAACTGTATAAAGATACAGTGGCAGAGGGCTCGAATGACTACACACGCCCTCGCGTTTACACAGACAGCGAATGTCCTGCGGCTGTACAAGACCCTGTGAAAATTGTTCTATATATAGAGAGAGACAGATACTCAACATGTATATAGGGTAGACCGGGGATAGTTGGTTCACACCCCGTTTGAAGGATATAAGTTCGATCTTGAGATTAAAGTTCGAACTTAAATTCATCTTGAGATGAAACTTCGAACTTAAAATCATCTTGAGATTAAATTTCGAACTTAAAATGATCTTGAAATTAAATTTCGAACTTAAAATCATCTTGAGATTAAATTTCGAACTTAAAATCATCTTGAGATTAAATTTCGAACTTAAAATGATCTTGAAATTAAATTTCGAACTTAAAATGATCTTGAAATTAAATTTCGAACTTAAAATGATCTTGAGATTAAATTTCGAACTTAAAATGATCTTGAGATTAAATTTCGAACTTAAAATGATCTTGCGATCAAATATCGAACTTCAGATAATCTTGATCTAAAATTCTAATCGCCGAACAGATTCTTACATCATAAAGTCAAACTTTTAATCGTATTAAAAGATTTCTTAACAAGCGACAATTAATCGCGCGCAGTGAATTAATTTTTTGTTGGCAATCTTGGTTCTCGGTCTACAATTGAAGCCTCGTTTGAACGTATTTAATCTATTCCATCCATTCAGATTTGTCGAAAACTTTTCTTATGCATCATATTAAAAAAATGTCGAACAATAAAATAAAAAAATATTCCCTTTTCTAAAATAGGTCTAGTGTACCTACATCGAAAATGATTAATAACAAAAGCTACATGCTGCTGGTAATGCGATTAATTCTAAAAAAAAATATTCGAATTCATAAATCAGAATTTACTAAAAAAAAAAAAAAAAAATTGTTTTCACGTTTAAAAGCAGATACAGCAGTCCCGTGCCCCGTATAGTGTTACATGTTGATACATTCATCGAGAATTCTCTTAAACAAATTGATCCCCATTTGTCGAAACGCATAGTAACTGACAGGCCCCCGTCGGTATATAGCGAGAAAGAAATAAAGTAGATCCTTAAACATTGAATGCATCGAAAGCAGGGCCATAATGTGTCCGACAATCGGTCGGTCATTTCTCGGGTTACTGAGCTCGCAAACTGAAATCATCGGCTCGCTGTAGGGCCTATCTGCCTTTCTCTCTCTCTCTCTCTCACTCTCTCACACACACTATTCTTATCCCTACTATGTTTCCGTACCTAAAACAATATTGGCGGGCGCAATAAGGGTCTCGCTCGAGCGTGCATCGGATATTTATTTTAGGTGAACCGCTGCCGCCGCTATATAGTCTTTCATTTCTTTTTTTCTCTCTCTCTCTCTCTCTCTCTCTCTCTTTGGTCCATAACGCGATGACGGGACGTAGGTATAAGTACACGTTAAATTCGAGTGTATTACGACGACAAGAAACGAGTTGCATAGAGTCTATAGCAGAATGCTAGAGGGATGCACGAGGGAGGATTTCAAGGACGTTGCATCGAGTGGCGAACGAGAAGAACGTGCCCAAGGGTGAGATGAGTGGGAACACGAGAAAGAAAAGGATGCAGATATAGAAAGAGCATAAGGGATACACTGTACTGTATACTTGGTTGTAGGGTATGGGCACGCGGGCAACGAGAGTCACTTCGCTCTTGCCTCAACCTCAGCTTCTGATGTTGGTCCATGGCACTAAGTACCGCTCACTCACTCACTCACACTCCGGCCCTTCGCGCCGATGTTGACCCAGTTAATAGCCCTATGTTTGATTTGACTACTGTTGTTCGCCGGGTAAGCCGCTAGTTGTAGGTAGTACGTAACAGTAGCCCGAGAGCATGTTCTAAGGTGTAGATCTGTATACGTATTCACGTATGTATATTCATCTGTATCTGGTTGTACATTTTGAAATTTTTGTTCGCACACTCGTACACTAAGATTAAAATTAATTAAAAAAATAAGATTATAAATAAGATTAAAACTAAGTCCAACGCTAATCGTATAATGTTGTCGAAATAATGTTAATGACATTATCTTACAGAGTGTACCAGCTATAGTTTTAGTGGGTAGCTGAATGAATGTTAATGAAATATACTAAGTATTATATATTACATTCTAAATCTAAACGATATGCAGAGCCTTAAAGATCTACACATTTTTATGTCGAATTGTTTTTGGAACCAAATCGGCTGTGCTGAACAATTGCATGTTAAATTTCGATATTAATTTGTAAAATATTGTACTGCATGGCTACTCTTTTTTTTTTTTTTGCTAGTTCATTAGAGCATTCCAGTTATGACATAGGTAATGAAACTGAAATTGCGAATCCCCTTCGTCAGGCCATTCATTTTTTCTAGCTCGAAGAAGGATTCCTGGAGTGATAATGTAAGTTACTAACGACAAATTATTTCTCGCTTTTGTGGAGACAGAAGGTTTTTGACAATAAAAAAAATGAAGTGATCGACTCACGAGTCTCGAAACTTCTTTCAAGGTGTTGATTACTTCATTTTTTCGTACTTCAATCATCCGTTTTCGCTGCTAGCTGGTTTGCAGTTCACGGGGATATATAAATTGTCATATTTATCGATGCAAAGAAATATAATTATAGCAAGTCGATTGTTTTCTCCTTTCACGTGGCGCTTTTCCGTTTTTATTCGTTAACGAGTGCTGCAGAGCGTTCCCTCTGTCTCGTAACTCGTAATATAGAAATTGCGCAGACTATGTACTGTACAGACGAAGCTTTTAGCAATCGGCATGAAAAGGCGAACGAATGTAGTTGGGTTGATATAATGACCTTTGTAAAGTCATATCGATGCCAAGAATGATGATCTGATGGAGGAGGTAAAAAGAGCGCGGCATGGTACCTCCGTAACTTCATCAAAGGCTGATGTATATTCAACCTTGTTATTTTCCGATTCGCTAATTCTCGACAGGGGTAACTCGTCGCCTTTGCAAATCATCCAAGTTTTCGCGTCGTCGATTATTCCAGGGAAGAAACAACGCCAGCTATACAGTATTACGTGAGGAAACGAAAGGTACATTATACGAAGTACCTTGAAGAATAGCTTCGGTGAGAGCGTCTCCCAATTATCAAAACAACGCGTACTCTATGAGGAATAAAAACGCTGACGATTCATCTAAAAGCAAAAATGATAAATTATAAGATTTTTAGTTTAAACCATCAATCTTCAACGATTACGTAATATATTATATAATTATACAAAATGTTTGTAAACTCACCAAGATTGCACAATATTTGGATTATTTTTTTAATGGTACCAGAAAAATCCATGTGGTACACAACAATTCTGACAAATTAACATACCGAAGTGGAATGTTACATTGAAATCTGGAACTTCGTTATTATATAAAAGTTGTTTACTGTGTTACACAGAATTATTCGGTGATCGAGTGGAAATCTAGATCGACGGACTTTTGAAAGCAAAACGTGGAAAAGCCATTGATCCTCCACGAGTACAATGTAAGCGGGCAATTTCTCGCCTGAACGATCAATCTGAACGGCCGCAGAGAGAAAAAAGGTACTTTTTGGCAAACCGACTTACACGTTTCAACGATATTGTAACGATCTTTTTGTACCACCGAGCTCGAGGCTGTTAATCTTTCTTCGATAAATCGATCGAGCGTTATGTGAGGCGTTTGAGGAGCCTCTCCGCCGAATAATCCGTGGCTATGGAAAATTTCGAGCTTGTTTAGTAGCACGAATCAGCTAACATTGGAACTTGCATTCAAAATACTCATCAGATTAAAATAATTTTGCCAACACAAATTGTACCGTGAAATGTTGATTTATGTTATTATGTTCAATTTGAAAATCCATCGAACAAGAGATCGTGCCATTGTATTTTGCACATTATTGATTTTATCCTTCTCGAAAATATCAATGTAATGGAAATAGCGTGAACCATTAAATGTTGTTCTTAATTATACAGTTTACCAGAATATGCAAATAGCACATCTATGCACCGTAGCATTTAAAAAAAATGCATTTCCATGGAATTTGTGGCGCAAAAAAAAAAAATAAAACCTGACAAGGGCTTTGGATTCCAAATTCGAGTCCGTCACGCTTCGAAAATTTTAACAGTCATCGATTGTTGAGTCGAGAGACCCCCAAACGCTATATGCGCTAACGCTCGATCGATTTATCGAAGGAGGTTTAACAACCTCGGATTCGGCTATAGTAAGATCATCACAACATCAGTGAAACGTGTAAGGCGGCTTACCAAAAAGTACCTTCCTACTTTTTGCCGTCTCTTGGTGCGCTTCACGGTTGGATGACGAGTAATAAGACATTGCTACAATGCCAAAAATCTTTGACGTTAAAGCGTTATATACCTAGGTACTTAAAATTATTTTCCTATCAAAAGCGGAGAAAAATAAATAGCAATAATTCAAAAGATTTTCATAACTTCACTGAAATACGCAGTAAATATCATAAAAATATACATAATAGAATGTTAATAATTTTTGTGTCTTTTTTTTATTTAATTTCGTGGGAATATAATGTTAACTCCACCATCGAGAAGAATTAAAAATAAATTATCACTGTGTCTTAGAAAAAGATAACTCGAATGTTACAATAAAATAAACACAAAATGGTAATCATTTCGGAACGGAAAACATTTCACCAATAATTGGTTTCTTTAAAAAAAGGATGCAAAGTAGAGCTTTGTAGACTGCTTCTTCATTATTTTTGAACTTTTACTATGAAGACGTATGTTCATCAATTTTGGCTTCGTCATAGACGATGGTTTTTTAAAAATTAAAAAATAAAGAGAAACCAATGTATAAAATTTTACTTTACATCCTTGTTTTAAGGAAATATAAAATATATGTTATATTTCATATATCTTTAAAATTAAAATACAATTGTGAATGCGAAATAACATATTTTATAAAATTCAGATCACCTTGCTCATTTTCACCAAATCACACTTAAAATATACACACGTTGTTATATCCATCCAGACATTTTTTCTTCAACAATTTTCTCCACGTTTTAGACCATTCGGAGTGTCCTGACATGAAAATCATGAAAGAAATTTTTTTCACGCAAACAAAGCTTCCTCTATGAGAAAGCAACCACTTTCACCACTTTCTAAATTATGACTCATTTTTCGTGATTTTTTTCTTCAATGTGTCATTTTCGCTCTTGAATATTATAACTCGGGAAAAATCTATCGGGGAAATTCTAGGTTGGAGGATTTTTTCTGGGGAAAGCCATCATAGAGCCATTTTAATGAGGCACTAATCTAGAGCTATTTTTTTGTGAGAAGCAGCGGTTAATAATTTTCAATAATTATTGGTGAAACGCTCGACGTCATATATTAATTTATACATCTTATTATATTTATATAGAATATTAATTCGTGTATAAATAATTTAAAAAAATTAATATAACTAGTTTAAATGTTTAGCAGTTGGACATCTACAACATCCCATTTTTTTGTATCGTATTATTGTATATACTGACATCGAAATGGTTAGCAGAGTGTACAAACATGTCGAGATCTCTATTCACCCAACGTCACAGGATGTCTCACGGTGCTTGACCCTCAATGGAGGAAACCGGGCATTCTGTGAACCGATCTGTAAATTTGTCCACGAACCGTTTTAACACGACACCGCACACAGAAGCGTTCGCAACATGTGAACCTATTTCATATCTCAAAAGACGCTCTAGTACTTTAATCATCAAATCCGTCAAGAATAACTTTTGTAACACGTTCAGGTACCTACATTTTTTTTGCATGATACATAAAATTCAAGCTTTATCGAGTTAACCACTTTTTTCATAATTAGATTAATGTTCAAGTGCGTTTGGAACCGCATTTAGAAAAAAATTCCAAGAGCATTCGAATCGTACGGTATTATGAAATTTTCGAAAAATTTACGTTATTAATTTTGATTATCTTACAAACTATTATTAAAGGTTTCTTGTAAGTAATATGTAAAGGGAATTTGTAGGTATCCTGTTTTCATCAGCTTTTTTATTTAAATAATTGACGAAAGCTAATAAAACTTTAGACATCGACGTAATAACGTGCAGGAATATTTTTGTTAACAACGTTGGTGAAAGTCAATGACGGCATTCGAATCTTATAGAGCATTGATTTTTACATTCTCTGTATACGAGGCTTGCAAACATGAAAAGGCCAGTAGCTTATAAATGACTCAAGCAATTGAGACAACATTTATGGCAATAGTTTCGAATTTCTTCGCCGCTCACACAATTTTCCTACAATCATTTTTAAAACGCATATTCTCATCTTTATAATTTGCGTGCAATCGGGAGTAAAACACAAGAATGCAAGATAGAACGTTACATATTACTTTCTCATTATTTACCATTCTTTCACACACCTTCGTTTATGAGAAAGCCAAAATTGACCAACGTACTTTTTCATAGAGAATATTTGATGAAAAAAAAAAAATAAAATTGAAAATAATACGGGAGCAATGTGCAACGATCTACCTTGAACGATTTTTATTTTATGAACGTAACATCACAATTAACTTTCGCGCAAAAATGACGAGAATATTTCCGATACAATAGTTCCGAAATTTTGTTATTCACTCCTATATTTCACTTCACGTTAAAATAGAGCAATGAATTAACCAGGGTATTACGTTTTCAGCTCAAAGGAAGCACAGAAAATGTATTGAAACCATTTATATCGATATAGTGAGTGAATTTCAATAGTTCATGGTCAACGACTGAGAGATATAGCTAGAGGTAAAAAAATATGTTTAAAAACTCGCTGTGCTTCATTTTTCCAGAATATCAGACGAAGCTTCCGCACAATTTTTTCTCCAGCAACTTTCAAGCCGCACTATTGATATTCAGATATATTCCTAGTTGAGAGAGGGGTGCAAGAGCCACAGTAAAAATATTGGCAAAGAAAACAATCCGGTACGATGGATCCCAGCAGCTCGAACCTCAGTTATTCTTATATCCAGATACGCTGAAGCATCTCAAGAGTTGAAGATCTCCATAAATGCAATAATTCCAAGAACGCCTCGGGGTGGGGTTTCCTCTTCCGTCTAATACATCATCGATTTAATCGATCCCAAGCGTAACAACGTCAGAAACAAAATTTTATCAAGATACGTAACGGAACTTATGTATCGTTGATGAACAACAAAATTATACAGATTTCTTTTTAAAAAAATATAGAATTCAGGAATTAAATAAAAATTCAGAAATAAAATTATTAATTCAAGACAAAGACTCTTCGAAGATGATCTGCATGTATTACTGTGTAAAATCGAATGATACAGGTGTAAATAAAGTTTCGTCAATGCGAACAAGATCGGCAGCTATAAACTCGATGAAGAGATGAAAATATTAGTGAAGTGACGAACGGGATATGACTGAGTATAAGAAATAAATTTGAATACCACTTTTTACTCGATAATTTGCCATCAATTAAATTTTAATTGCCATTAAATTCGAGTTGTAAATATTGGACAGTTGAGCGAGTATATCTCATAACCGGGTTTCTATCGCCGACGCATTCCCAATTGTTCGTCATTGTACCAGACAAGATAATATTCTCATTATGGGAATGTAAATAATCAGGATACTTTGAAGGAACTCATGAAAGGTTGATGAACAACAAAACTATGTAAATTGTTTAAAAAAATGTAGATTCTCGATTTCAAAGCGCACCAAGTCCACAAAAAAAAAAAAAAATTAAAAAATGATCAATCGTGCCACGCCGAAAAAACGAGTTACCATAATATTTATTATACGAATACGAAGTCTCTTCGAAGATTATGTGCATGTATTATTGTGTAAAAGCGAATGATTACACGTGTAAATAAAGCTTCGTCAAATGCGAACAGGTTTGGCTGTTATAATCTCGATGAAGAAATTACATTTACAGTAAAACAAGTGGCGAACGGGGGTATGTCTAAGTAAATAGCAAATTCAATTTGAATCTCTTTCTCTCTCTCTCTCTCACGAATAATTTTTTCGTCAATCCCACGATTTGATTCTAAGTTCGGGCTTTAGTATTGACCAGTTTGGCGAGTGTTTCTCGTACGACAGCCAGTTGAAATCGTCGACGCATTCCCAGTTGTTTGTCTTTGTATCAAGACCAGCAAGATTGTAATGACTCAACTGATCGTCGTAGTGCCAGTTGTACGGAGCTACGCGTATTTTCGTCGAATCTTCGATAATAGATCGGCTCGTTACGTGAAGATAAAATGTGCAATCGATCGACGAGTGTAGTCTCAATTGTTGGCAGGCAAATGCGAAGGTACATTGCGTGCAATCGTGAATGAAGACTGAGGATGCTACGGGTCCAACGAGAATCGTGCAATTTTTTAGATTCACCATGTGTAGCGTACTCGGGGTTCCGTAAATTTTCACTGTGCATCTCGTCAAGTCCGATAGCATAACGTCGTTCTTGTTAACGTTCTCCGCATCGAGTGTCAGACGCTCGTCAACTTTTCCCAAAATCATACACGCACTATCGCCATACTTACTCGACAATTCGTTTTTCTTTGCGCCGTTCAAGTTGCCCTCCGTTATCTTGAGATCTTTCAGGCCGTCCGTCACGTCTATAGCTTTGTCTATCGGCTTCTTCACAGCGCGACGATTCTTAAAGCCAAATTTTTTCTTCGGTAACAATTTTAACTCGAGCTCGGACGCCTCGTTTTCCAGGATCTGAAGATTTTCCTGAGCTTTTCTAATGTCATAGACTTTGAGAAACATCTTTGATTGCGAGAGGTAATTTTTTAGGGTCTCAATTTCTTTGTTTACTGTATCGAATATGCAGGGAAGGGCGGATAGTGGTGTTGAGGGTGCTGCGTCCAAGAGATCTTTGACCTTTTTGGTAGTGGCGTAAAATGCATCTTTGAAGTAACTCGTTTGTTCACATTCGACGGCAAGTTGCTGACGCTCCTCGCGACGGCGCTCTATTACGTACTTACGCTCGCGATCGCGCTTGTTTATACGATCCGGCAGACTACCCTCTATCAGCTCTACAGCGGATTCCATTCCTTTGGCTGAATGTTATTTGCCGGTTTTGTTCGAGTCTGTTGCGTCTTTGGAATCGGTTGTTGTGTCCTTCGGGGATTTGTAGAAGGGATTCGCCGTTGTGGGAGCTTTTCGGAAGTTACTGTTTTCTACTATGGGCCTTTTATTGGCGCTCGATTGGAGCAGAATCTGCAACAATAATGCAAAGGGTTTTTTAAGAGAATTAATATAATTCGGTAGTTGCTAAAATATTGAACATTCGATAAAATGTTCATTAATGTAATATATTTTGAAACTAAGTAATACTACATTTACGTATTTACGAAAATCGTTCAACTTCAGAATTTCACATATTGTCTGTTGCATCACATACAATCCAAATTTTGTTTACAATTCTGTTACATTTGCAATATCTCAACCTCAGCATTAATGTCAAGAAAAATCATACAAAACAAAGATAAGTTTATATTTCATTTGTTTGTTAAAATTCTCTTTGATAGCTGAAGTCTTAACTCAATCGAGGGATTTGGAGTACTTCACACTAGTCAAATGAGTACTAAAGTCTTGTAACTAATTCTGTAAAATTTAATGCATTGAATAACAGTAGTGAAGGGTGATTCGTGTTACAGCTTTTGTACTTAAAGAGGGCGGGGTGTCCGCCACGAGAGTTACCCATTGAAAATAATGATGCAAAAAATCAGAAGATATTCACCAACATGTCTTTGGATTCTGCAAATAACATATTTTGAATCGAAAAAAGAAAGATTTTTGAGCACTGTTGAGTTTTTAGATTAGACAAAGAAATGCTATATAAAAAATCTGATACGGTTGATTATTAAGGATAGTATACAAAGAAAAAAAAAAAAAAAATTGAATATAGTTAATGCAAAAGAGAAGCACATTATACGAACCTACAGTATTTTCTTGTACAATTTTCTAGAATATGATAAGCTCACCTGTTCCAACTCTTTGTCATTAGATGTGACTTTCAGTAAAACATATCCGAGTGCGCTACAGCCTACTAGCCAAAGTGCTGACTGTATGTACGCCATGAAGCATAAGCGCTCATTGAGACATTTTCTTCTCTTGTTCCCAAGCACTTTTGTCAGCCAATCTGATACTATTATCTCCCGATAGTGTTTCGCCGATAGAGTAATAACTGTTCAGAATCGATGGATACTTTTGGTGCAAATAAAATCTGAAATCTAAAGATCAAAATACATTAGTCATTGTAAAAAAAAAAGTGTCAAACAGCAGGAATTACAATATCAAATTAGTTCTTTAGCGAAAAGAGTAATTAATTTTCAATGAGCAGCTCAAATTTAGCAGATTACATTGGCGATCATTCACTTTAGATAAAAAAAAAATGTTCAGAATTATTATACGTTTCCAGTGGAAATATAACCTAAAAACTAAAGCTCCAAATAGGTTAGACTTTGTCATTGTTTATATTCTGCCAGTGATGAGCCATGTAAAAAATAGAACAATTATTCTTAAATCGCAAATCATCTACTGTAGGTTTTTTTCTTTTTAAGTTCTGGACGAAACACTGTTTTCATAATTGAAAACTGGATTTATAATTCTAATAAAAATAGTGTCAATGAACCGATACGAGAAGCTTCAATATCAAATTAATCTGTTAGTCAGAAAAGTGATTAATTTCAATGAGATGCAGAAAGATAGCGAAATTCCTGAGAGATGATTCATTTTTAGACCACATTTTTTTTGCTCAGAATTTAACCGAATGTTTCGGGTACGAAGCCTGAAATCTAAAGATCCAATTAAATAGATTAGCATCTGTTATTGTTTGCATTATGTGAATAATACACAATAAATCGAGTAAAAACAAATTACTCTTAATTTACAAATCATCTATTGTAAGATTTTTAGACCTGAACAATAGCTCCAAAATTCGAAGCTGAATTTATAACCAATGGAAGAAAAAAAAACGTCAAAGCACCGAAATGACAAAAGTTTAATGTCGAAACGATCCTGTTAGTCACAAAAGTGTCAAATATCGATCAGAAACAGAAATTTAGGAGATTTCATTGAAAATGAATATAATTTTCGTTCAAAATTTCATTAAAAGACAATCACTCTCGACAACACTGCAATTGGTCAGTAAGAGATTATTTCACTCGCACTCATGGCGGCTGATTCGTTAAAAGTACCTATAGCCCACCTTAAGTGTAACCTCAAAGTAGGCCGCAAAATAACTATGCCGTACATCGATGTGAATATGTTTTAACTCACCTTGCGAGGTATTCATGCGACGCCAGAGAACGTAGGAACCAAGTAGAGCCGCTGCTTCAAAGAGGAATATAAATTTAGCAGCTTGCTTAAGGATCTTCGGAAATTGACTCTTCGGCTTCTTAGTCAACATGCTAAGTTGCTACTTGGGTGTAAGATTTCCTTAAATGGAAATCATCAATACCGCGAGAAACTAGACAAGAAAGTTTCGTGGTGGAATTGCGCCTTGAGAAGGGGCACCGTGTGTGCGACAACGGGGCTCGGCCGTATGGGGATATATGTAACTTACCTAATGTAACGCAACCGGCTCAAAACCGATTCTGTGGTGTAGTTACCCACTCGCCAGGTGGGGGAGAGGGTACAATCGATTAAACTCGAATTTTCTTACGTTCGAGATCGAAAAGGCGGGAAATTTAACTCTCATTCAAATTGTATTTTATAGCAGAACCTCGTTTATCCGCGATAATACGGAAAATGTACGGAATGCAAAAAAGAAAACCAAACTTTTACCGCCTTTTTGCTTCGTCACAGAGGAAGCTTTGTTTTCATAAAATTTTTTGTAACTATCGAAATGCAGCCGCCTATTCTAATAATGTAGGTAATAATAAAGGGTTAAATAACGAACACAATGATTGTAATCCAAATTATATTCATTACGAGATAATGTATATATCTATATAAACTGTAAAACTTTGCTATTACTGTATAACTTCCACTTAAACGTTAAGAGGATCGACAAAAACAATGATGTTCACTTGTCTTTGAACGCTCAATAGTCTACAATAATATTCGCGTTTTTTTTTTCAATTTTTTTTTTCACGACGAACGCAAGATTTAAATGGACGAAGGTATAATTAGTTTCTGTAGCGAAACGTGAGTATTGCTCGTATACTATTTATTGCGGGGGTGCGCGGGCTGATAAATTATAAATAAAATTGTAGCGATAGAAGCTGCTGAGAATCTTAAAATTACCTTAGCTTGTTTTGTATAATTTTTTTTTTTCTTTTTTTCTGTTTTTTTTGTTTTGTTTTTTTTTTTCGTTTCGTATTTATAATTTCACAATCACACACTCCGTAAATATGTATATGAACAAACTAAAACGTTTGCAATTCGGGGGAGATCATTTATATTGTTTTCCAAGTGATTGTGGATTTCTAATGTGGTTTATTGAAAACTCATCTGTACATATACACTCGCTGTATTTCTCTCGCTCTCTCTCTCTCTCTCTCTCTCTCTCTCTCTCTCTCTCTCTCTCTCTCTCTCTCTCTCTCTCTCTCTCTCTCTCTCTCTCTCTCTCTCTCTCTCTCTCTCTCTCTCTCTCTCTCTCTCTCTCTCTCTCTCTCTCTCTCTCTCTCTCTCTCTCTCTTTCTCTCGCCCTCTGTGGAGGGAGATCATAAGATCTCCGGCTATTGCTAGTATTTCACATCAGAAAACATCTTCAGGACCATTCGATATTTCTTATCCCATTAACTGCCACTGTTTAGTGGTACAAAAATTCTATATAGACTTCGAACTCAGCGTGTATACAATCTCAACGTCACGCGGAACTTGTACGAGCCTTACGCAACGCAAAGCCAGTTAATATTGCAAGGGCCAATTTAAATTCGATAATTATAATTTTCTTTTAACAAGCAACGCTCGTCTTGTTTTGAATAGAAAAAGAGGAGAGACAAACGAAAAATATACCTATATATACTGTATATATATATTTCGTTACTACAGTGGCATAAGAATTTGTATGATCAACAGTTTAGAAATCGGGTTTGTTTCTAAGTGCGCGTGAAAATACGCGAAACATAGAGTTGATCTCGTTGCCCTAAATATTGATAGAAAATATGGCAGTTAATAAGACAGAGGTAACGTTCGTAACTTTTTTTTTCTTTCTTTCTTTCTTTCTATCTATTTATCTTCTTTTTATCTCATTTCTTCTCAACGTTAAGTATGCTTACCGTTATATAAAATCGTTGAATTACAATATAAATAAAACCTAAGTTTCTCGAAGTCCGCGATTAGAACTCACTCACAAGCAATTGATTTTTTTTTTATTTTCGTTTTCTAAGCCTTGAATTGCCTTGTTTTTTAATTTAATTTAATTTTACTTTTTTTTTGCTCTGCTCCGTAAGAAACGGAGGGGGGGGGGGGATAATTGAAAATTTAGTGCCTCATCGCCTAGTCGGAGAATCCGCAACAACTATTTTCGGCTCAATTTTGTACTCGGCAATATATTTGAATTTGAAAAAAATAAAAGCAAAATCACTGCTTTGGTGTTTTTTCTTTTTCAATTTATAATATAATCTCCCATTTTTTTTCTTCAAATTTTACTTTACTTGCATTCACAAAAAAAAAACATAAAGAAGAGTTCGAAGATGCTCTCGTCCCAATAGCGTTCGTTTGTGTACTATTTATAACCATTCTACACTTACCTTACTTCAATGCTAAGAATGAGTTGGGTTATCTTCTATTTCGTCTTATCCTACCTCAATTATCGTATTACGATCTCTGTCTCCTCGAATCGATTAATCGTGAACTTGCCTCATTATTCAAAAGAACGGATTCATCGAAGTGGATACGGATTTCCGCAAGGTTGTCCCGGTTGAAATCTCGCGTGTCAGAGAGAAAGAGAAAATCCCGATGCGCGTAGAGTTTCCGATGTTATTAACATTCAAGCAGAAAAAAAAAAAAAAATGAAAGTAAAACATTTGCGCGATTTTCTCGGATTACCGGCGAGTTTACTGACGGAAAATCCAATGCGCATGGCAATTCACGCGGTAAACGAGTGGCCACTTGTTTTTTTTTTTTGTTTTTTTTCCCTTTCTTTTCTTTTTCGTCAAATTGGGCAGGAGAGACTCAACGCGACGGTTAACACGACAGTCTTTTGAACACCATGGGGTCATGAGAGTACTGGTGAGCTGTAGTTCGCTACGACACCATTTCGTGCCAGCCACTGCCGTTTGAAGAGTTGCTCTCGGGAGATGCTGAAAACGAAAACGAGAATACTTGCTCGGACCACATGATAATCATTACGTTACTGACTACGTTTCTTAACTATGTTTTTCTTTTTCGTCGAATATCAGATATAGCTGAATTTCTAATGTATCATCATTAATGTATTATCATTTTTTGAAAATCGTGTACAAAAAGATAATAATTTTTGAATTAATGAAGACAATTTTGATAGAAAATTCGGAAATTAATGGTCTCAGTTTGCGAAGAATGCTTCAAATGTCGTTTTACGTATGTGTAAGAATTTTTATAAATCATAACTTGAGAACTATACGCTCTGGCGATAAATACGTAACCAGTTTTTTTTTCTCAAAATTACCTATATTTCAAGGGAAGAAAATGAGATCCCTGTAAAATAGTCCCCTAAGAATGCCGACGAGCATTTTATAAGTCTTGCATTCATTTACGTGTTAATCGAATGAGAAATAAAAAAGGTGGTTGAGGCTGTACGCTATTTTTTTCGGGTCTCAAATTTTAACTGTCATCGTTTGAGGTCCAACATGATCGTTTCATGTTAGTGCGGATTAAAAAAAAAAACTTTTTTTTTCAGACATACCGTAATGTATATATTACGACCGAAAATCGTCGGGGTCAATAGCAATACCACGAACTAACCAGTCTTAGCATTGTCGGCTCTTTCGAGTGAGGATGATCGCGGACCCCATATCCGTACCGTGCAGTCGTCGGAAACCGAGGCCATCATCTGGTGATAAACGGGATTCCACGAGACGCAATTTACGGTCCTGCTGTGACCGGTCAATGTCGCTATAGGCAGCTCCCTTTTTATATGCCACACGTAGACTTTATTGTCTGTAATGATAATCAGCCCATTTTGTAAATCCTTACATTTAATCATCAATAAGTATTGAATATGGAAATTGTGAACGAAAAATATTTGGGGCATTCCATACTAACTCAAATCGATTAATTAGATTTCCTTGGATTTTGTTAATTATTTGTTATTTCAATGTTCAGTCGATCTCCGTGGATGTCGATAAGCCGTTTTCATGCAATTATATTAAGGTTAAGGACTTGCAATTTTTCATTTTTTTTTTCTAGGACGCTAATTTCAGCTTTCATTTATTCAATTAAGTCAACTGAAAACAATATCTTGTTTACTTGTGAATAAATTTTTTAAATCCGTTATTTTGTACAGACATTTATAAATCAATATTCAAATTGGGTGGACTATTTTATTCTCTTTGTTGGCAAACATCGTCACTGTTTTCGGATTGAGAAAGAAAAACAGATTTGAGATTTTGTTTTCAGTGAATAGAAATAGGTAAGAGAGATTTTAACGACTATATAGAATCAGCCCTAAAGGGAAGATAAAATTGACACTTTGGATATTGATTTTGAAATTTTTATACATAAAACCGGATTTTTTTTTCGGATAGAAAAAATTGTTTATGCTTTTAATAAATAAATAAAAACTTAGATTTCGTTTGGAAATATGTGGATAAAATTAAAGGTCCCTTTCAGAATTACCTTATTAAAATAAAAAAAAAAAATAAAGCAATTGACGAAATCGAAGGATGTCAAGGTAACGCGTTTGTCGAGTTGGTATGAAATGCTCCATATATTTATATTCTTGAAAGATATAAAACATTTTTTTTTTAAAATTGTATTGCAGTTTTGACAGCCTGAACGTACCTTCGCTACCGGACGCAATGAAATCTTGATTCACACCGCCGAAACAACTGTGAATCGTAAAGTGTCCCTGAGTCACCCCCTGGAAACGCCTTACTAAACATCTATCTTGCAGATCCCAGAGATGAACACCCTGATTTGCGACATTAAGTAACGCCAATCGATCCGCCTTATTTACGCTGAATGACATTACCGGATGGTCCTCTTGAAGTCTGCGTAATAAAATCGTTTTGGTTTAATTGAGTAAATAGAGAATTTTGATGGAAACCGCAGTTGAGAGTTGAATAATGCATTAATTTATTTCTGGGAGACATCTGTGTTCACAAAGAATAAATTAACATATCATTCATCTTTGATTTTTTTCCCCCATTAAAAACTATAGTAATTATACAGGTTCGCGAAGAAGCACTTCAAACACCTTTTTTTCAAAACCACTTTTTAGAAATTCTTGGGACCAATAGAAAAAAAAAGGATTAATTAAACTGACTCATTGATGATATCAACTATCATCAATGAACCTAAAAGTAACATAAAAAAAATATATCAAAAGTCCCATTTCAGATACTGTTAAACAAGTATAAACTTACATTGTGAAGTCGCACAATTCGTCAAAATTGTAACCACGGATACGATGATGCGAATCAGCGGCCAGAACGGTCTTTCCGTCGCTCCTACACCACAGACATTTGACCCTAACGCCTTCCCAAGAGTCCAAAACAATGCCGTCGATGTCCTTGATTATATTATTTAATTAAAATCTCGCGATCTACGAATCGGGAAAGGACAGAAAATAATATAAAAGACTTACACATTGGTAGAATTGGCCTCGAAGGCCACCGGTCACAAATTTATTGGCATCGCGATGCCAGGCGCAGGCAGTGAGTGAGTCCTCGGTGCTCTGAGTCAATTTCACACGAAGCTCACAGTCGGGAGTGTCGACGCTCCATAACCAAAGTTCCGGACAGTCCTCGGGACCGCAGGCAATCAAATGGCTGCTGTCGGGACTCCACGCTATCAGAGCCACGCCGTACGTGTGACCATCTAGCGTTTTTCTGTGCGTTACTCTCAGTGTTTCCTGGACACCAAATTTTAAAAACATTAATAGTCGGTTAAAAGTATTTCAAAGCTGAGATTTTCCTACTTATTATAATGAAAGAATACTTACGGGATCAACGTCCCAAATTATAACTGTCATGTCCTTCGATCCCGTTGCGAGTTTGAGACCATCCGGCGAGAATTTACAGTACCAGACCTCGTCACAATGGTCATTTAGCACCTGAGTTGTGTGGCTGGGAAACTGCTCTTTGCTACAGCTGTGATCCACTAGTAGGGACACGTTCTCTAGACTCGTCTAATAACATAATTCGTTAAGACCAATTGATGCAAATATGTCGTTTTTTTCTTGTTACAATACGCGCACAAGAAAAAGTTTATGAAATGAAAGATTACATGCTAATTAGCACATTTATGTGTCGTGATACAAATATTTGACTTTATCGTCACAGGCCAGTAAAATTGGCAAAAAAATCTCGGTGAAAAGAAAGTGAATGCCAAAAAAAAAAACTGTCAATACGTGGCAATACTCGGCAATTTGTTTGGTGACCATACCAATTTAATATTTTCCAATTAAATACCTTTGTAATAAAAGTAATTTAATATCTGTATGAGTATAAAGTGAGAAAAAAAAATTGGCTACCGAAATTCCGCGATATATTCATGTTTCTAGAATTTTCAATGAATACTTAAATACTTGTTCTTCATTGTATAGATATATTATGAAAAATATTTCTGAACTCTTCAAGCCGATTGCGTCGAATTTCATAATAAGTGACTTGTAATAGAATTAACGATTATTCAATATGAGTTTTGATACCTGAGTGTGCGTAATGTGGTATGTGCACTGTTGATTCTGCATTTCAACTGCCTGGCAGAGAAGAGAATGAAGGCGTCGCGGTGGTAGCATTATCGATGGCGGTAGGTACCTTTGTAGTCGATCCATAAGGGTAGCTCGTGATGCTGATCCTTTGCCGTCCCATCCGGCTCGTGTCTGTTAACAAGTGTCTATTTGCTAGTGATCAAATTTCACGATCGTACGTTAGTTCGGACGAATGCAAAGAGGGTCTTTCGTTCACGCGAGAGCCATTTCGATTCTCGCGTTTGAGACGAACCAAGCCGTTCGAATCCGATTTTAATTTAGAGTACCTGTAATTCGTCGCGTCCGCTGCACATCATGAAAGCCGATAGCTGATGAACGCGACCGGTATTGTGTCCCAGTGGCGTCAATTCGTTTCGCAGTACTTGTAACGCCTCGAGTACTAGACCCTCCTCGAGGTACTCGAGATACTTCTGTTCCAAAAGTAAAAATTTCATCTCCTGAAAGAAAACAAATGTATGGTGGACTATGAATTTTAGCCTTGGTATTTCAGGAATTTATAACATTGAATTATTTAGCAAAATATAAGTATGAGGCAATCAATATCAGTTTAGCTAATAAAAAGAAAAAATCTAAAGTCCATCCAAGACATTTTTTATTTGTAATTTGATGACTCTGTTGGAATCTGATCTTTAGACATTTTTTACAATTCTCTTTTTTTTGTAGCTGAACTTATATGGAATGCCTCACATTTGGCGATCCACTTTTGATTTTTGAGTACTTTATATGAAGTTTCAATTTTCAATTATGAATTAATGAAAATGAGATATTTCTAGTTTCTGACATGAAAATAGATTGATATTGTGATTATTAGAAGATTTCGCACCACCAGACTCTGATTAGCACCGTTCAGGAAGGACTTGAGCTCGTCGAGGTCGTGATCGGCCTTGTTCCAGTCGCCATCCATTACGTGTTGTCTGAATTTCGCGGCTGATGGATGATCCAGACGACAGCCAGATTCCTGCATCAGCAAGTCAGCTGTTCGACTGCAAAGAATTTGTTCCGTATTGAGAAAAGTATACATGCAATTTCAATATTTAATTTTTCAGTCATGAAAAAATAAAGAAAAATTAATTGTACAATTCAGACCTTATAAATGACCTCAAAAGAACTCTGATTAGTTAAAGAATATTTGCAGTTCTTTCAGAGTCTAACAAGTTTCCACGATTATTCATTGTTATTATAATTATTCGCTATCAGAATAAGAATTCATTTTTATACAAGAATATTTTTTCTTAGGCCTACAAATTTCATAATATGACATCGGTAAATTCTTCTTAAGAGCCGACTTGTTGAGAATTTATTTATTTGTTTAAAAAAATAAAACAAAGATACCAGGCTCAACAATTGCATGAAATCTCAATCGACCTAATAATCTCAAATTAATGAAACATACTCAAGTCCAACCGTCTTCAAGTGCTGACCAATCAGACGCACAATGTCTTGATTAGTCTTGTCCATAATCTTTGGCGGCCCAAGAGCCTGATTGCTCTCGCCGTTAACGCCGTTAACGTCGCCCTCGCATCTGGACATCGAATTTCCATTAGCGTGCGAACCGCCGGAATCCGAAGTTCCACCGTTTTGCTGAGGCCCGGTAGAGACTGGTGCTCCATTGGATGCCTGCTGCATCACTCTGTTAACATATACATGAAAATCTTGGTTGAGTCATTTTTATTTTTATCTATGTTCGAGGTGCAAATATAAAATTTGAAACAAAGTTGTGTCGGCAAAATTCGACAAAATGAAGAACATTGAAATTCTGCATGAAGAAATTTTAACAGTCCTTATCAAATGGGAACAATGTGTTTCAGCAAAAGAAAAATAATTGAGTAAACAGAATGCTTTTGCAGTCCCTGGAGAAGCTTGTGCAGTACTACATTTTTTATTTGTCTTTGAGGTATGTTATCCTAAAGCATTTGGAATCTTCCACACAAAAATAAAATCGAAATCTAGTTGTGTAGATAAAATTTTATAAAATTTAGGAATATTGAGAAAAAATTTGAACAAAGAACATTGAATATATTCAATGGCATTAAAGTGTTCTATCTGAAGATAAATAAATGAGTATCAAGAGTGCTTGGTCCCGTCCCTGAAAAAGTTTGCTAGAGTCAATGAGAATTTGTAATGAGTTCAAGGTCTTTTATCGCAAAAACCTTTCTTTTGACTCAAGAATCAACTTCACATCAAATTGTGTAAAAAAAAAAATCTAGAAAATCAAGAATATTGCAAAAAAATCTACTGAAAGGAAATTCCAGAGATTAAACATAATGGAGTATTAATGTAGTCCACAGACTTACCCAGCTTTTCATTCTTCTACTTAAGAAAAAAAAATGCAAAATAAAATATGTGGATAAGATTCCACAAAATAAAAAGTAATAAAAAATATCCTTCATGAAGAAAGTTGAACAGAGCCAATGGTAAAGAAAAGCGTTTCAGGGAAAAAAAAATAATTAAAGAATTGCCATTGCAGTCCGTGCAGCAACTTGCTACTCATTCGAATTTCGATCTGCATTCGTGATGCATTATTCTGTTGTCCTAACGAGGTTTGTTGTAGTCCATTTTTCCACTCCAAAAATAAAAACCAAAACAACTTGCGTAGATAAAATTCTACGATGAACAAGAGTATTAGAAAAAACGTAGCCAAAAAAATTGAAGACATTGAGTGTCAACAAAGCATTCCAATTAAGGGAAGATAATTGAGCATCAAGATTGTCATCGCAGTCTACGGAAAAAGCACTGCTTGTAAAATTGGAATTTTTATTCGTGTTCAAGGTCCATTATTTTGTCCTCTACCCATTTACGCAAGAAAAAAAATTCAAGATACATTAATAAAATTTTACAAAATCCAGAATACTGAAAATCCCTCGCAAAGAAAATTGAACAGTTTCAATGGGAACAAAGAGTTCCAACCAAAAAAGTAAATAACTAAGTATTATCGTTGTGGTACCTGCAGCATTTTGCGAGTCATCCAACTTTTTATCCAAATTCATGGAACGTTATCTTTTGTTAAAACAAGAACCTGTTATTATGTTCAAAAATAAAAACCAAAACAACTGACGTAGAGAAAATTCTACAAAACATTGAATAGTGAAAGAAAATCAAAAAATCTCATAAAGAAAATTGACAACATGAAACAGTAACAAAGTGCTTGATCAAAACAAAAAATAAATGAATAGTCATCGCAGTTCCTGAAGTAGAGTTGCTCATTTTAATAATTTATATTCCCCAAAGTGGTTTTTCGAACCCCCCTCCTTCGCCATCTGGCCGTGATTATGATTACCGATAATTTTCCATCCCTGCTGCGTTGGTGTGGTACTCGACCGCTGGTCTTAGGGTAGCCGGGAGTGAACTACGGGACCTTTTGCGCGGTGGCGGAGCGAGTCCACCGTCGTCCGACTCGCCGCTCGAGGCCAGGCTTATGCGCGTACCGCCCCGTTTTTCACACGATTATTGTCCCCCCCGCGGTGCGTTGGTGGGGCCCGTATAGCTTGCACTCACGCAGGCAGCCACGGTAGAACGCGATAAAAAAAAAAATATATATATATATATATACGTATATATATATATATAATCTTTCAACGACCTGGCCTTCTCTTGTGCACTCCTCTCTCTCTCTCTCTCGTCGCCCCCCCCGGCCACCCCAATGTGGCCAATGCCACGAAAATGTCTTATTCTCGCGTGCGTACGCGTGAATCTCTTTCTCTCTGTCGTCGTCGTTGTATATCGTCGAGGCCCTCTTTCTTTTCTCGATATAACAAATTTCGTGTCTCGCCTCCGAAAAAGCCTTCACGTGAGAGAGCTTTAACGTTCCTCCTTCTTTCTTCACCCACCGCGTCGCAAAACGTTCTCGCAGTTGATCGAGTCAACGCGGAAAAAAAAGCACAGGATTCTTGTGTTTCTGCCAAGACGGGACACGACGAACAATGACTGCCACACAGCTGATACTTGTTTGGATCTCGTCGTTTACGTCACACCATGGTCGCCATTCTGGTGGTAAGGCTCGCTGGCTCTCTACTGCGCTGCACTCGCCACTTCCATCCTATGCGCGAGCCTCGGCGCGAGTCTACGCGATATAGAAAACGACGTTAGATGGCGCAGCGGAGCTGTTGTTGTTGCCCGCTGACCCCTTCCATCGGCGGGTAATTCATTTTCCGAACTTCTCCTTTTCACCGTTGTGTTTCACTCGTATGCCAACCGTGTGTGCTCTAAATGATCGCGAGACGGTAAGTTTCATTCATGACGCACCAGCGAGCTTTTCAAACACAACTGTACCGCGAAAACATAGTTGTGTGTGTTTTTCTTTTTTGATTATGAGATTTCAGTAGTTGGCGAAGACGCCATGTTTTATTTGCCACCAATGGGAAACTGGGATATCCTTATCACAGCTGTGCAAAATATTTTTCTGACAATTTCTTTGAAAAACTATATCAGTGATGTGTTTATAAGATCTTAACAGATTATTCCATATATTTTTTGCGGAATTTTATTTCTGATATTTGTGGAATAATTGAATGTATTTATTAAAATCAGAGAATACTTCGCAATTTTGTAGAATGTTTTTTAAATAAATATTCTGCAAAGCATTTTTTGTAGATATCTGTACTGTTTTCTTTTCATGTTAAGAACTCATAGTGTAGACTTTTCCAGATGAAATATGATTTTTTTCCTGAAAACCTTTTTTCCTTAATTATTTGTGTTTTTTTCATCATTTTATAAGGAAAAGTCTCAACAATATATTTATGAAAAAAATGTTTAACCTATTTAAACATGCTCTTAATATGCGTAAATGTTATTTTCGGAATTTTGTAAAGCTTTGTAAGTTTGGTCTAATTCTTTAGAAGGGAGTCTCATGGAGGATTTAGAAAAATAAGGCCTTGATATAAATGACCCCTTGTCGTATACCGCGGTGGCGAAATATTTTTATGATGTAGAGAGATACGATACTGCCTTCGACCTCGTCGGGCATTGCGTCCATGAACTGCGCCTTATCATCATTATACACGTAAAAACATATGTGGTGCATTCCACCTGGTTCCGACCCTTGACCTTTTCGATTGGGTCCGCAATTTTTTATATAATTAACAAAACTCTAAAAAGGACTAATTAAAAAAATATGTACTCATTTTTAATTATCTACAATTTTTTAAAACAAATTATCGAACGACACATTTTTTGAATCTGAAAATATTTCCGATTTCTGAAAAGCCCGCAGTTATTTTATTCGAGGATTTTTTTCAATTGTTTATTATTATTCAAGTTATTTTATCGGGATACCAAAATGTGGCTTCATTTGGATGAAAGCTCGGTGATAGATAGTTTTTTAGTTTGTTAATCTCGAATTTGATTAAAAAAAATATATAAATAAAAATTGAGAGTCAAAACGCGAAAAGTTAGGATCAATAAGGATCTAACAAGGTACTCGAGGATTTTTGAGATTGCTGATTACAATATAAACACAAAGTGCAGAAATGAGCAATATAAAAAATCCCTGAGTATCAAATTTCATCAAAAATAAAGTAATTTTTTTTTGTAATTGGGTTCACCATATTTGATAGGCTATTTAAAATTTATAAATGTTGAATCCAGATTTGTAATTTTAAGTATGTCGGACGACTATAATTATAGAAATTCGTGATTTTCTTGCACACCGGTAAAGTGGGTCCTTTAAAAAAAAAATAATTTTGACCATCAGCTACATATAAACAAAGAAAACTAATTTTGATTAATGACGGTTCGACCTCAAATTTTGCACGTATAAGTTGAAGAACTAACTCTTCTTTAATTACTGTGATTTTTTACAAAATATATCCACATATATAAAAAGAATAAAATTTCTAATTTTCCAAAAAAAAAAAGGAAATTCAAAAATAATGACGAAGCAATATTCAAAGTTCTACCTTGCGTCCTTTTTTTTCTACTTTTGAAGAGCTTTTTTGTCATCAAAACAAAACAAAAAAATGTTCCTCGTTCATAAACAAAAATTCATTGTCCAAAGTACAAAAATATTTGTTTTATTAATTTAGTCTTATTTATCCGGATTTTCTTCGTCGCATCTCGAACTGACGGCATCAGGGTCGAAACGGTGAGGTGGTCAGGCCGTGTGGTGTTGCGGGGATGCCGAGGAAATGCGCGTGTGCCGCTAGTCAGTCATTCGCCGGCCGCCGGTGAAGCACGTTGGGACAAGTGGCGCGCTCGTTCGTTTGCTTCAGTGTTAAAAAGCCGTGCACGGCCACACGAAGCTCTCGCGTCTGGTGGAGCTTAACAAAAATTTCTAACAATAACAAGTCACCACGTCCCAAAAAAGCCGTACAACATTAAAGCAAGTTTAAATTTACGGTGATGGTATTTTAGACGACGGTGAGTGAAACGCGTCTTTCTTTTTTTCTTTTTTTTTTTTCGAAGTTTGGTTTTCTCGACAAGAGAAGGAGAGAGAGAAAGAGAGAGAGGAGAGGTCCGACACTCGGGTGGACGCCAACGACTCGTGGATGCTCGGGTTCGGGCGATCGTGAAAAATCGTCTCGTGCTGCGTTTCAGTGTGCTCTTGTGTGTGCCGTTTAATCGAATCTCCTTCCCCTCCCACCCCCCAAATTACAAAGCGATTTTTCGTGTTGTTTTTCTTTTTCTCGAAAATTCCTACTTTTTTTGTTGTTGTTTTTATTGTTTCTTCTTTTTCGTACTTAAAGCGAATTAAAGAGTGTTGTTAAGGTTGCTTGAGCCACCTGTTGCGCAAGCATCGTCGTATCGCGTATGCGTTATACACGCGAGTATTACACAAAATATTTTACATTTGCCGCTTCTTCTTGTGACACGTTGGATTACCGGATTATATATGTACGTCACTTCGTCGGGATGTTGTCCTTGCCAAGATAGGTGCTCCTCGTCGTCGAGACGCGCTTAAAGGTGAGTGTCTATGAGAAGAGAGGAGCATAAAAAACCGTTTAAGGATGTTAGAATGCTTCGCCACTATTCGAATCAGTGCTAAATAATTTTTTTTTTAAATTTAATTCAGTGCCGAGTATTTCTTTTTGTTGCAGCATGTGTTTATAACTCAAAGAAATATTATTGACAATTTCTAGATTGGTACATTTTTACACTTTTTTTTTCAACTTTAATCCAATATTCTTTAAGGGATCATTCTGTTACTTAAAAGATACTCTGCGAATTCACAAACTAGATTTTGTCAGTTTTATTTGACAGTGTTATTGGTTTGGTAATCATAACTGGTTGTTGATGAAGATTTTTTTTTGGTTGCTCGTTAAATAAGTTGCTGTTTTTTTTTTTGACGATTAATGTAGAATTAAATATTTATGGAAATGCAAGAAAAATTAAGGTATTGGATAGTGGGAAAAAATAATGACTTTTGGGGGATTTTTAAATCGATTTTTATGGCAAAATCTTTTTTTTTTCTATATCATTAAACATTGAACGTCTCTTCAGTTATGAAAAATTATTTTTTTTTTCACTTTTCTCGAAGTTTTGGGTAGTTCTGAGTACGACAAAAAAAATCTCGAAAAATGGATATTTCATAAAAACAAAGTTGCCTCTATGAGAAAGCAATTATCATCGTGAGAAACTTCTTGATTGGCTATCAAAGCGATGTGACTCCCACATGATTATAGGACCGTATAAAAAAATATTTTGATTCTATTTCATCCCAAAACTGGTGATGAAAATAGTGCTACGGCTGATTTATCTTTTCCAAAAATATAACAAAAGAAAAAAAAACCAAATAGCATATATGTGCAATAATCATTCTTAGTCTCTCATGAACATGAAAGTTCATCGTAGTTTCGCATGAGATCTCATCTCGTCGTGCGATTAATATCCTTTTAATGACTTTGGCAAATGACTCTGGTAAACGCGAGTCTTCCAATCAGATATATTTACAATAATTGTATTTTTTTTTGCCTTTTTTTTTTTTTGTTACCATCTCGAATCGACAGCACGCCACCTGAAGATAATAAACTCGTGTATATAGCGTATAGAGCGAATGAATCTTCGGCGAGTAGAGCGAGACTTGGAAGATCTTTGCGAGAGAGCAGAGCCCCGCTGATCTGTTTAACTCGATTCCGTTCTCGGCATCGAGAGAGGGGCCCTCTTGGCAGAGAGGCAGCAAGTATATAGCCGCATATATACCGCCACGAGGAATCCGGACCGGTAAGATCGCTCCTGGCTGCCGACTCGTAATAGCTTTCGTTCCAGCGAGACCGCTCGCGCGGGATCGTGACGGAATCCTCGATCTCACAATCGCGCCACGAGAGATATCCCCCTCCCTCCACCCTCCTCCTCGTCCATCCCTCGTCTCTCTCACTCTGGCCACGCCATCTCTTATTCTTCGCTCCAAGGGCTCCGATCTTTCACCTTTGCTCGTCGACCACTCGTAACGTTTGGGAAACCGAAATTCGGTTATTCGGCTCGGGAATTTCTTCGTAAACCCTTTATGAATATATATATATATATATATATATATATCATCCGCATAGGTATATATATATATATATATATATATATATACGAGGCATTGTCTGTTAATCGAGCAACTTTTTTTTTAGGCCTACTGAGATATTTTCTCTATTAAAGAGATTTCACAATTTGAAGTTCTTTAAGTTACTTAAGATTTTTTTTTTCTGCTGAAATCTAAGAGGGGCATTGGCACACAAAGTGTTGTTATCTTCGTAGCGAAGAATAATTAAAGAAATTGCAAGATTAATAATATAAATTTTACATGATATTTTGAATGTTATTACACTTTTATTTTGATGTCTAGATAAACAGAATTGATTTTTTTGAGCAATATAATTAGAATAATTTTTTCAATGAATGAGTGTAATTCGATTTATTTTTATTTAAATAGAATTTGCAGGGTTTTTATTTGTAGAATATTTAAGCATATAAAAAAACTGATAGATCCATTTTTATCGGAAATAACACGATTTTGTCCTTGATTTAATTTTTGTGACCTGTTGACAATATTCAAATTTCACATTGCAAATTTTTCGGTGGATTCCAAAATTAAAGATGCAGACTAAAAAAAAAATTTGATTTGTTTTGCAGATAACATTTTTTTTTAGTTGAAAATAAAAGCGAAAATGTAACATTCAGTTTTTCATAAAAACAGAAATCTTATTTTGTATTTTTTTCTGCATTTGTTTTCATTTTTTCGATCTAAGATATAAATAGTTTTAATGAATGCAACTGCAGAATTTTTGAGAAATATCATACAGAAAATTATAATTTCAAATAGTAGCAAAATCTCACTAATTACCATCAATGAGAAAAAGTGAAAGGGCCAGAAAAAAAAGTAGATTATTTGACAGAGAATATAAATAATGTTTCCTGACGATTATGAAAACGCTCTAAATTTTTTAGTAAATAAAGTAAAGACTCTAAGGACGAAAAAAAAAAATCACGACAAAAATGTAGTTTTGGAACGCTGGACATTTTTTCCATAAACACGTTGAAAAGAGCGTGGATGGATTTTCCGAAAAATTTTACTCTTAAATCGGGATAACAAATGCATTGGGATCTAAAACTATGGAAGTTCTCTTTGTATAATATTATATCAACGAACGAGGTTCTCAATAGTCCTCCAGATTCGTGAACCTTCGGCCAAAACCTGTCCCGCTTCCCGTGGAATAACCCATGTGTAATATTACACAGAGAGTAAGTAGTATATTAGCGAGGGGCTCTCTAGTGATCGTGCTTAGGTATACGTAACGCGATTCTTCCAGCTGGTGGACACGCGCGAGCCTCTGTCGAGTCTTCGGCATATCTCGGCTGCGCTACTATACCTAACAATATGTATACCTACTATAGGAGCTTTAGACGAGAGAGGTTGGCCAATGCAGTAGTTGGCCCCGTGCCTCAGATTGGTCGCTAGTAGTGAGCGTTCTCTCTCTTTTTCTTGTCGTCGAAAGTGCTAACGACCCTTCCCTTCCTTTCGTTGTTACAAGCTTAAATAATCACATTACCGCGAATGGTCTCGACAAACCCCGAGGCTAGGGACACTTCGATATACACGGATACGTAAAATTAATCGCAAGAAATATACTTGAATGCAAGCGCAATTCGAATAATCACAAAGTGATACTGAATTTTATGAATTTAATGAAAAATTCATCAATAACTTTATTTTGTGTTTAACAATGTAAATAATCAGCGGTAAATATACTCTATTAACTGATTTTGTGTTAACAGTAAGTATTTTTTTTTTTTTTTTTTTTTTTAAGGGTATAAACTTTGGAACGACAAAGCAACTGATAGAAAATTTAGGATAAAACTTCATTATCAAATACCGAAAATGTCGACACTTGATTATGAATTTCGTGAAGATCCAACAGATCCCATATTTTGGAGACTTTCATGCATTGTTCAATTTTTTTTTTTTTTAATTCAACAATTTCCCACACGTTGAAATAAATAAATGACACTTTGCACATTTATACCGAACAAAATAATCGAATTTAAAGTACTATGTGGAAAGATCGCTTTTAACAAAATTGCGCGATAAATAAATAGTCCAACAAAGCTTCCTCTATAAGCAAACCAAAATTAACCACAGCGTACTTTATCATAGTAACGCTTTGTGGATAGCAAGCTTAAAAAAAAAAAAAAAAAAATGGCAAGGCAATTCTACTTTGCAATCTTTTGTAGAACTGCGATAGTGCATATATTTGTGTACTACATTTTCCATTGTTTGTTATGACCCTCTGTATCTCGAGTACTTAAGTACAGAAGCATATACAATAGAGTGTACGATTTAGGTATAAATTGTACATATGTAAGTTTAATACAACTTGAGCTGAGCTGTCGATGGGGTCGGCGTCATCGTGGTACGCACGCATACTGCGGACGACTCGGGAGCACGCTTACCCGGAGAGCTGGGTTTTCTCTCGAGAGCTCACTATAACCGCACGACAGCACGTCGTCCCGCGGAATGAGAGGGAGGGCCGCGCCGCGAGGGCGAAGGGGAGAACTCGCGCGCATTCCAGAGTGACCGCGCATGCGCCTTGTTCGAATGGGACTCCCGCACCCAGCAAAAGCAAGCACCCGCGCACTTCGAGCGGGCTCTGCGGCGGTTGCATTGCGCGCCACGGCGCCGCCGTTCCGACTCCACCACACGTTTTCAACTCCTCCGAACTTATACTACGACGACGTGCATTCCTTCGGTGTACTCGTACTCAGCTCTAGTTACTTACTTCTTATTCCCATCTTCCGTCAACATTTTTCAAAGATAAACATATTTTAGTATTCATTATTTTTCGTCACAAAGATTCATGATAATATATTATTTTACACTATATTATACAATATAATATATTTTTTTCTATCGGATTTGTTAAATTTGATAGAAATAAAAAAAAAAAAGGTCTTTTTTCTCGATTTTTGCTGCAGATGTAGAATTTCTATTTTTGAGAATTTATGTAAATTCGCGATTTTTCAAAAATTTCTTGAAAAAAAAAAGCTTTCATTTTTTTTCTTCTTACAATCTTATTAATAACATTTTCGCATTATTGCTCTTTAAAATCAATATTCTTGGTATCTTCGATAAACCTTGATTTTTGAAAAATTCTTCTTTCGTCTCAAAGTACTAAAATTACAATTGAATGAATTTTTCGTTTTTTTTTTTTTAATCAAAACTCCGGGCATCTGTATTTTGTTGTTAAGTCTAATAGGAAACAGAGTCTAACAATACTTTACCACAACATTTGTACTCTAATTTTGAGTGACTAATTTTGAGTTTTCGAATATGCATCGATTTTATGAGTTTCCAAAAATCACCTCTCAAATATTTCCCTCAAATCTTGGAATTTGCAGCTGCATAAAACTATATAAAACGATCGACGGGGGGGGGGGGGGGGGTATCATTTTGCACGCCCGCGTGTTTCCATTCCGATGCAGACGCATCGGAGCAAAAGCGCCCGTCGCGTTATGGGTATCTTGGATGGGAGCGTGCGCGCAAGATCGAAATCCGATCCTGGTGGCTCTCGAACGTGCGCGCACGTATATTTACGACGTATATATAGATATGTTAACACACGTGTGTACCTCCGTAACGTGTATATGTAAGCAGTGTGGTATAGTGCAGCACTGTACGAAAGATTAGTGGGAAAGCAATGCATGTATATACGGAGAGTGCCGCCGGAAGGGGTCATCATCTCTCGCGCATATCCGCGTTGCGATAGCATCCATCATAATAGGGTATTCCACAATGCATATATAACATACTGGCGCAGGCGTCAAGTCTCATCATCGTGATGTAATAAAAATGTCAGTGAATTGTGCGATCAATCAGCAGGAGCTCTTATCCTCTCCTGTATCTCGCTATTATGTTTATTCTCGTATGTAGTATCTCTTCCATGTTTATAGCGAGCTTAATAATCAATCGGAGATAATGCAAATACGGATTATGAAGAGGATGAATATGATGTTACATACATGGTGTCCAGTGGTTCTGGAAATTTCTTCATTTTCTGAAAATGTCCTTGAAAAATTCTGGAATGTCCTTGATTTTTTTATTCCTCTTGTTTTGGATTTTTTTTTTTCTTATACTTTTTTGTTTGAATTTTTCGCTGCCGAATACAAAAATTCTCAAAGAGTGTGTAAGAGGCTTTTCCACTTTGAAAATGTCTTGAATTTTCAGAAGAGTATGAATGTTTTTTCCAATTTTTTTTTCCTCCAAAAGGATTCGTCCTTTTTTACATTAAAAAAAAATCTTGTATTATTAATGTTATTCCACCGTTTATTTTTCTCCGAGATAATTGATCCTCGAAAAAAGTGTAAATTATCGAAGTCAATGATATTTGTTATTTTCTTATAATGTTCGAGCCTTTTTCACTATTAAAAAAACATCGAACTATTACAGGAAAAAATGTGATGTCAATTTTTTTTTTTTCCCAAGATGATTAATCCATTTTGACTTTCGAAAAACCTTGTATTTATTAAATTCCTTTGAACTTTTTTTTTTTCTCAAAATGTTTAAGCCTTTTCCAATCTCGAAATACCTTGAATTATTACAGAAAAAAATACGAGCATTTATTTCAAGATTCTTATTCCAAAATATTGAATCCTGTTTATTGTCTGTATTGTTTATTTTTCTATGCAATAAAGTCGCTGATACTTTGCCTGCCAAGAAAAAACAAAATTAAAGCTTATTCGCGAAAATACAAAAATATTATATAGAGCTCTGATCGAAAGCAAGAAAAAATTGCAGTAACGGTGTAGCAATAAAGAAATATTTACGCCTGCGTTCGTAAGTGCAAAATGGTTTTCCGACGGCGTTTATATTGTCCGTAGTTTCTTCTGCTCATGGTTCGGGCTGGTGTGTTCAGGGCACTCGAAGTACCCGGCCTGAATGTTAATGGTGTAGCTGTAACGTTAAGCATCGCTGTAATATTAAAGGTATGCATGTAGAGAGAGAGAGAGAGAGAGAGAGAGAGAGAGAGAGAGATATACAGATATATCAGCATCGACAATACAGTTTTCTATTCAAACGACTCACCCACCGCTTTCGCATATATAGAGAAAGCAAGATAAGAAAAATATAGATATTATAAAAATAACACACTCGGTTTGATGAATTTAGAACGAGGTGCATCGACGTTGCAACTACGTACCATAAATGTACGGGGTAGTCCGTGTCAAATCAACTTGGCCTTGACCCATATACCCCCAATTACCCTCTGACAAGGGGGGAGGGTCGAATATATTTATTTGAATCAAATATGGAAATTTATTTGAATAAAATAAAATGTAGTTAAATTAAGTAAATGCTATTTATAAGGCCTGGATTTTAAGAAATAATTCTATTTCAATTAAATAAATACATTTATTTAACAATTCTAACACGATTTTTTTTTTTTAATTCAACTATATTTTATTTTATTTATTCATTTCAAAATCGATTCTATTTATTTATTTATTAAGTAAATGCTATTTATAAGGTCTGGATTTTAAGAAATAATTCTATTAAAATTAAATGAATACATTTATTTAATAATTCTAACACGAGTTTTTTTTTTTTTTTTTTAAATTCAACTATATTTTATTTTATTTATTCATTTCAAAATCGATTCTATTTATTTATTAGCCATCCTTGCCCTATGGGCTTTAGAATTATTTATTTTATTTAAATAAAGTTTTATTCGATTCAAATAAATTTCCATATTTGATTCAAGTAAACTCATTTCTCCCCTTTCTATGGATACAGCGTGTCTTATTATTTACTATTTAAATATATTAATTACTATAGCATAAGTATAATAATAATAACAACATAATAAATATCAGTGGTATATTTATTATATTGTCATGACATTAAAAAAATAACATTTTACTTATTTCAAACATTGATTTAGCACTTATCGCTTCATTTAATCTCAAGTGCATAAAGCTGACATGTAAATGAGCAATACCAAAATAGTAGAAGTCAACACACATTTTTCTGTTGATTTCAACGCCACGATATATAGTCCCAATATTAGATCCATTCCTTTGGTGTCAACTTTTAACAACGCATTTTTTTTTTTTTTACAGCATACGCTTTTGGTAGCGTTCTATAATAGCAGTGTTAATACAGAAATAGATGTGCAGTATGTATATAAAATACAGCGGGCTGCGAATATATATATACACACAAGCGAATAAGTGCAGGCGCTTTTGCGGCTGGATTCTTGTTTAGCGAACGGCATAGACTCTCGCGGGGCCTCGTTAAATTAATGGCGTGTGGAACACTAGAGAGCCTCGGCTCTTTTCCGCGCTGGTGTAGATAAGTGCACATCTAGTAGTGTAAGTCGTGTTAGCGTGGCAGGTGCCTCTCGGCATCGGGAATCCATTTGAAAAGCTTGCATTTTCAACCGCATTCCATTTGGATTCTATTAGGCCTCACCCAACCGTTATACTATAGTTGGTACATATATATATATATATATATATAGTTGATACGAATGAGCACTTACAGTTAAGTAACCTGTAATAACAAAAATGGCGATTTGCTCTAGATATGAAATAGTATCGTGATTTGAGAAAGGACCAATTAAATCGATGGATATCTGCACTGGTCACTTGTTTATTTCTCATTTATCGGGCCATTTGTTTAATATTAAAAGTGACAAAAATTAATGGGAAGTAGATGGGATTTAAGCTGAGATTAAATAGAAAAATATGATCATATGTCTGAAGAATATAGTTTACATTTGTTTTCAATTTATATTGTAAAATAAATGTTGTCTGGACTTTTTTAAAAAACATGTTTATAGGGATAGAATTTTTGGGGGTTTCTTGCGATAAGTCTGAAAAGCCAACTCACCAGGAGTATCGACTCTGTCCCTTTTGCCAGCTGTGGGGAAGAAACGAGGATGGCAATATGAAAGTGGTGAAAAATTTGACCTGAGAAAATGAGATGAGCCTTGAATCGTGTCACGTTTCGGGCGTCACGTACAACTGAGAGACCGTTGCATTATTTTTTAGTTTTTTTTTTTTCGTCACATATTTCGTTATTTCCTTTTTGGAAGAGAAGGATGAAAAATTATTCAACGCGGTCCAGCGGAACTTTTATCTCATCGTTTCTATCTCTCGGCACACTCTGGTATGTGCCGGGTATCCTGTGGACGTGATTTCGAGACTTTGAAAAAGCGTCCTCCCACTAAATTTCAGTTTTTTTTTAAAGAGGAAATAGTCAACTACCGTTAAGCCATTTCACAACTGAAAATGTAATATTAAAAAAACTATGTAAAGAACTACAGAAACGAGATTTTATGGTTTTTTAAGGCCGAGAAAAAGTAATTTTGGGTATAAAAAAAATACAACTATTTGAAACTGTTATTTTGTCATATCGAGTGTGTTATAAAATGTCTAGGATTATGTAAAGCATCAATTGTAAATATTAATGAATTTTTACAAATAAAAAGTCACACTCAGAATTATCATAGTAAAAGTTCATTGGAAACATGTGCTTTTACAGAAAAAAAATGGTAAAATAATTTATCATTGTTAATTAATATCTCAGCAGCGATGTGAGTAATATTTTAAGTTTAAAAAAGTTGCGTTCAACAATATAAAAAATATTGCGTAACAATAGTCTTCAAAACGTCGAAAAGTACAAAAGAAAATTGTGCAATTTTAATAGAAAAAATAATGTTCACAGATCTCCAAAGGATCTTTGCGTTAACTTGACACAAATTTTTCTTGCAATTTAAAGTTTTACGGAAAAAGTACAAAAATGATGCATTGAAAATCGTGTGATTTCGTTTTACAAAATATTTTCTGTCATTTTAATGAAACACATTTTTTTTTTCTCTGCAAACTCAACAAATTTGCAGAATTTTTTCAGTCACTTCTAATTTGACATAAAAAATATTTGTAAATTTGCCAAATTTACACGATCTCTGTATGTTAGCTGTTTAAATTTCAGGTGAAACATTTCATGAGATACACGTAAGATTATTTTTTAATTAATTACAACGTGATTTGTGACTTCAATATCGAGCATTCGGATTTTACACAAAATGAATACTCTGTAATTGTTGAATTTGCAATAATTTAACGAGAGATTGATGAACTTGGATTGACGGGGGGAAGGGAAGCCGATGAGGTCGTTCTCGGCCGAGGGTCGTCGTGACGCTATATAATTCACCGGAATTGCATGTATATGCAGAGAGACCGAGGGTATTTGCCTCAGCGGCACGACGGCCTCTGGCTTAGCCTCGGAAGGTATTTTGCACCAGCTATATTTACGCAGGGAATATACGGACGGGGGCAGGCATGCACGCACAACGGCATACGAGAACAAGGCATAATACATATATATATATATATATACAAAAGGCTGCAAAGTCTTGGACTGGCGATCATATATATTTGTGTAGTCGTGCGATGCTCGTAGAGGCAAAGTTCCTTTGCGAGTAAAAAGGTGGGGATAATAACGGGAGAGAAAATCGCAAGTCCCCCCCGTGAGTCACGTACAACTTTGCGTAGAGTAATAAGGTAGTAAAGTACTACCTTGACGATCTGCTCCAATAAATTCGATTAGATCGCGAATAATGCGCTTATCACTTTGCATTATTGTGGAGCTGTGAGGAAATTGGTGCAAAAGTACGTGATTGTGGGCTTAATATGCTGTGGATGTTATAGACCATTCTCACCACAAGTCGATAAAGTTATCTATTTGAATTGCGGAGGTAATCCGGGTCAAATATATATTACTAGCGGATTATATTGTGCCGTGTGTCATTTGACCCCGGTTATACTTACTTATGGGATTTAGAAAAATTCAGGCATAACGCACCCTTAGAAAAATTTAGACACAAAACACCCTGGAGGGATTTAGAAAAATTCAGGCCCAAGGCACCCTTGAGGGACTTAGAAAAATTAAGGCCCTTTAATTTGGAATATTTTTTTAATAACGACTATAATTAAAAATATTCTCACAAAGGACTGGCATTATAAATGACTTCTGTTTGATTTTGTGCTGGCAATCAAATGGTTTCTTCTTTTAAATCTTCTTGAATATCACATTTACTCCTTTCAGTTATCTCGAAATATATACACGAGTTTTTGCTACCCACAGTGCGCCCTTCTGGACTAATAATATCCGAACCATTTCTGTATAAGACTATACGGACCGAAAAGGATTTCTAATGTGAGTGGGCTTCACACATTCCCAAAACGATCCACTGTAGAGCCTGTCCCGTTTTTCTTTTATTTTTTTTTAATTTTTTCTTTTTTGTAATTCCTTTCTCAAAGAATTCGGCAGTCGCGTTATTTTCCTGTTACTCCTTTGTGGGTCTATGGGTTTCGGGTGATTCAGTTCATCCGTAGAAATTCCACACACACACACAGGGGCAAAGATATTTCGACGGATGTCGTCGCGATGTACACGATTACGATTCTTCGCGGCAGTGAGCTTACTGCCTGATCCTTATGGTGGATATTCGGAGGATTTGCTTCTCTCTTTCTCGTGTAGCTGCTCCGAGGAATGCCGTTTCTCCTCGCGGTGATCGTGCGTGACAAAGGAAAACCGCGTGGTCTCTGCTTCCCTTCTTCTCCTTCTCTCTGCTGATGGACTTCACCGGACCTTCGCGCGAACGCGCGCTCGCCCAAAGATTAGTATCTATAAACGTGCGTGCGGACGACAGATGGTGGTCGGTAGCTCCAGAATCTCGCTGTGTCTAAGGGTCCTTTTCATACTAGTATATGTATATATATATATGCCTCGTTCTTTCGTTTTCATGGGCTGCTCCAAAAAAACTTCCACTCATCGCCTGTAATAACATTCGAATACAGTCATTCGAAGCTAGGATCGTTTGGAGCAAGTACAGTCAAATGCGCTTGAGAATCGGAGGTTCCAAGGCATTTCCATTCGGGGATATTTTGTTCTTGAAGAGTTTTCTTCAACTTACGTAAACATAGGATTGAAGCAGAAGATAGAAAAATATTAATTTCTTTTTTTTTTTTTTTTTAAATTTAGGTCATTAGGAGAAATGTCAAAAAATTGTTGATAGAATGGTTTTAGAAAATATTGTTTAAAAAAATTTTACAGAAAGATTAACTTTCTTTTTTACATAATACAATTTTTCACTTGATTTTTTAAAAGAAATTTCAGATAATTGTGGATTAATATTATTTTTTTTTTTTAATTAAAAATTCATTACGTATAAGAATTTACAAAGCCATTCTCCTAACAGTTTCATAAAAACAGCCTCAAAAAATTCTTGCCGCCAAAATAATTATTCAAACTATTCATTAAGCTTTTACATGTTTGCTCGTGTAAACAACGTGACATCGTATTTCCACTTTAACAGATTTCAACAGGTATAAAATTTAAAAAAAATAAAAAATTTTAAAAAATTTAAAATTTTGCTTTAACACCGTTCGTGACCACAGGCAGCTGTAACTTATTTCTATCAAATTTTTGACTAATCTTTTTTATTAAAATGATCATAGAATTCTTATATTTTTTTATTTACTTTAAAAACGGAGAAAGTAGTACACAATATTTTGGAAGAGCAGCCACAATTATAGTGTGCTGAGTGTTTGACGTAATAATCAATACTCCTTCGACGATGGCACATATTTTATCAGATATCGTGGCAATATATCAGATTTTATAGAAAATAAATCAAATTAAGTGTGTCGAGTGTACGCCGAATGTGGAACATTGTTCTGATAATTGCAGTTGAGGCACACGACCTTCCATATTATATGGATATGCAGGCATATCGTTTTATGCTTGACTTTCTCGAAACTCTCATTGGCCTCGGCGAGGTGTGCTTGATTCTGCGATTAACATAATTACAGTATGTATCTGTGGACCACGTTTGAGTCATACAACCGGCATCAACACAATTTTCTCCCTATATGCACTAACTTTAATGAAAGGCAAAAATGTATATCTATGTGATGGAATTTTTTTCATAATCTGAGTCTGACCCTTAATCCTTCCGATTGGGTCCGCAATTTTTAACAGTCAATCTAAACAGCACTCATTTGAAAAAAAATATATATTTGTTACACATTTTCAAATATCTACGATTTTTAAAAATAAATTATCAAACGACACATTTTTAAAGCATGAAAAAATTCTGAAAAGCCTTTTTTGAAAAATAATAATTTTTGGTAACCGAGGCGAAGTAGGCTGACGATTCCTTCTATTTTTTTCGACCTTTTTTTCAAGCAAAAGAAAAAAATGCGGAAAAAAGAAAATACAAAAAATAGTAACTTCACGATGGGAAGCAGCTAGAAAAATGTTGTATGCAACAAATGATTTTTAGAATCTGTTTTTTGGAATTTATCTAAAGAATATATATTTTATTTCACAATGAGATTATTTCAGCAAATTCTCACAATTTATTTGGAAAAATCTAAAAAAAAAAAATTCTCAAGAATTCGCTTCCTCCAGGAATTCGTTTCATCGTTTACAAATGTATGAGGTGAACCAGTAACTGTATCGTTTACCATGCTTTCAGTGGAGTCTTTGAAGATGCGCCTCTCCACTGTGGTCCAAAAGAGAGCATCGTTGGCTCCGTTTCGAATCCCTTTATTACCTCCGAGTTCCTACGGTCGAAAAGCCTTAATTCCAATGCTGGCCACTCTCAACAACTTCAGACGTTCGCGGTAGAAGCGACAGCCAATGGAATAAGGGGACGAAGAGCTTCGTGGAAGTTGAGGAAGAAAGTCGAGGTGCACGAGAAACTTTGGGATGAAAAATACGATAAGAAAACTTTGCAAGTCACCACGAGTAACTATACGTGGAGAGAAAATTCACATGTGGCTATGTTCGTCGAATAAGTTTTCAGTGCGAGAATGATTCCGCCTCATGGCCTCGACGCGGTTGTGTTGCGGTCAGCGAATAATCTCCCGAGCGCCATCAATAATGCATCGACGAGTCCACCGCCGCCCCGCGCCTGATTACAATTTATAATTTATTGCAAATTTATGAGGATCCTCATCCCTGCCGTCGCAACTCTGGAGCAAAGGAACGAGAGGTTCCACGATAGATAGCCCCTGGTACCCCGCTGCGTATCGTTTTTTTTTTTTTTTTTTTTTTTTTTCGTATACGGTCTTTCTCACCCTTGTATCTACTACCCGTACATTATACCTTTCACTCGTTTTGTGATCGAACAATGATTTTTTTCCTCCAATGCCTCCGCAAGTCCTATATATTACGTTCAAACATACCTTCATTAATTACAATTCCCAAATAGTGCCATCAAAATGGAGGTGGTTATTACAGAGAGAGAAAAGATTGTGTTATCATAACAAAATTATTTTGTTGAGGGAACTAAAAATTTTTTGTTGAAATACCAACAACAGACACTTGATTGAATTAACAACATTTTTGTTACAACAAGAAAGCTTCTTTCGATTGTACATGTCAATGTCGAAACGATTAACTGTAATAACTTTTTACGTATTAGCCTTTTCCCTTCCTCGACCTTCCTTCCGAATTCGTATTTCCTTTTTATCATTCTCGTCACATACAAAGTATGTATAACAAGAGAAAGCATATTGCACACGAAGAAAAAGTGTTAGCTTAAGGGAACAAACTTCAAAACGCTTGGGGTATGTGCTAGTTGTGGAACACTTTCAAAACTATTACTGCAGCTATCTATGATTGCTTACCTCAACTATCTTCAGTTAGTTGGCGTTTCCAATCTGTCGGTTGCCTTACCGATCGTCTGATTAGCATAACCAATCGGTTGGTTGGCGTTACTGTACTAACCAACCGAGATGACGGATGGTTGCGGTCGGTCGGTTGACACAAGTACCGTGAAATGAGTCAACGTAAATTGATGCTGATATACACAATAAGTTGATTTTATCATATCTTACCATATCGATTGTTTGATAGCAATCAATTCGGTGGTTCTTCGAACTATCCTTCCTTATCCGTGAAATAACAAAAGATCGACTGCCAGATCTTGATGAAAGTAGATGTTTGAAGTCTTTTACATTCGAAAAAACACAATTCATATTCGTCTGTCTGTCGGTGTTGTCTGAAAGCGCAATAAATTAGTTCTTGTATTGAAATCCACATCAAAACACCAACTCCTTCTGATACCTTACCTGAAATGTAACCTTTTCTAGATCGACATTATTTTAGATTGACCAGTTCAACGTTGGCTTTTCGAATGCGTCTTGGATTTAGAAAATCAAAAGCATCCTTTTTAAGATACTCCGACTTTTTATCAGGATCCTCCGTCATTAACTTCAGTGAGAGAATGAAATCGAAAATCGCCGAGAAATGATGTAATTGCTAATATTGTTCTTAAAATTGAAATCAGCCGAATCGGTTAAAGTCTCTTCCGGTTATAATTTCAAGTAGAGCCCGAAACGCCGGCATGAAAAGCCAAGCGTATAGTCAATCGATGCGATAAAAAGATGAAAAATATTCGCTCGTGAGTACTAGCACGTGCGAGAAAGGAATAATGAAGTCGTGCAGAGGCGCGATAGTACGCGCCCCGCGAGTTTATACTCTTCTCTGCGATCAAGCGTGTATACGCGACTCTGTCTTTCTCTCGCTCTTTCTCGATTGTTGCGGTTTGTTCTTTCCATTCCACTTTCGCGCCTTCGGTAAGCAACTCACGTAGGAATCCTTCGCCTTGTACCCGATTTGCGAGCGACTGAACAACATCACTCTCGCATCTCTCTCTTGCGCGGCTTGCGCAGTCTCTGCAATTGCAATTGCGCGCCCCGACCTAGAAGAGGAATCCCACAGTTGCCTCGTGCAAATCCAAGCTGAATCAGGCCCGTCGTCTTGTTCGCGGTGCGTTTTGCCGCTCGGAAAGTCTTCTCGTTTGCGAGACGCCGCGCTTTGATGTCTTTTACAGCTGAGGCTCTTCAACCGGAAGGTTTCTGATAAAGAAATGCCTCGGAGAAATAATGAAAAGCCAGAGTCTCGTAGGAATTGAAAGAAAAATCTTCAGAGATTTATCGTATATTTATATAGAATTTTTTTTTTTTTAATTCTCAAAGGAATCGTTAACTAATAGCGTTTCCAACTGGTTACACTCTGCGTGTATATTGAAGTCACGCACTGTGTGTGTTTTACTCGTATAGTGATGCTCATTATACTTTCAATGCGCCATGTTTTACATGGCAAGATTGGCAGAGGAATTTTGTCCGAAGTGTAGATTTTTTTTTGGCAACTCGTGGAGGTGTAGTGGTAGCAAAAATAGCGAGATACATTCGACATTGGCAGCGTTCATGAATTTCTGCTATCATCATCAACTCGTTATCCATAAATATTCCTCTATGTTGAGGAATATTTTTTCTTTTTACTTTTTTCTACTTGTACTTATTTTGTTATTATTCAACATTTAGTCGATTCATTCAAATAGTTCTCTAGAATTATTATTCAGTCATTAATAACTTTGATTTGAGTACCTTTAACAATTTTCTATGAATATATATGGTATAGAGTTAAAGATGTGTATTACAAATTTCCAAATGTTTTATCGACTTTAGTGCATGTTCTATGTATATCTGGCAGAGTGGCTGAAGAAAATCCTGTATATTTTTATATTCGCGTTACAGTTATAATAACACAGCCTAGCTTATCTAATTCCTTATAGGATACACATCTCGTTTCGTCCTTTCGCTGCAGCTACTGGTGTTCCCGTAATAGTGAATTGAAGCCTTCCGGCGAGTTGAGGCTTTAGTGGGAGGTTTTACACCACTCTTCGCTATAGTATGTATATATATATACACACACCTATATTCAAGCTGCGGCTAACGCCTCACGATCGGCGTTAGCCAGCTCTCGGCAGACCGGTGTGTCTCGTGAGAGATCTCGCCGCTTCGATTTCTCGAAGCGGAAGACACGCGCTGAAATTACTATCCACAGACGTGCCTTCCTGGTGTTCATTTCTCGAGGCGTTAGCTCTCGCGTTAGACTCCTTTGGGCTATAATTCTCTATCCTTAGCCTTCTCCTTCGAAACCTCATGATGTCCTTCTCGTTTGTGCCTATCGTTACGTCTTCTTACAGAGAATCACACCACACTGTTCGCTGTACTCTTGCATCAATGCGCCACGTGGGCGCGAGTTCCCGTGTAGTCATTTTCAGCTCGTTACACGTTGTCGTCACGGTTTTGCACATTCCTGCAACGGACGTGACGTTCACCGGCTATTGATTCCGAGAATCTATTAAGCGATCTCTCATTGATATTACTTTATCGTGATATCGGTAGATACTGTTGATGCTCATTTATTTTATGGACTCCGAACGAGGGCGATTATCACATATATTTTATTCTGCGATTGGCTCTTGAATCGCAAACCAATTGATGACCGCAGTAAGGATTTATACGTCTCGTTCGTTCAGAGCATTTTATTGATACTTTTATTGAATCGAATAATACTTTATTTAAATTAAATAAAATATGGTTGAATTAAATTAAATCACTATCACTAAACACTAAAATTAAATTTAAGTGATTTATATTTTATTTAATTAAAAACAATTATTTTATTTAAATAAAGCTTTATTCGTTTCATATAAGACCTGTTGAGTTGACTGCGACAGTGTATGTTTCTCCTAGCTTAGTAAAATAGATTTAAAAAAAACCTTCGTCGTACAATTTATGGCTGAGATGTTAAGATTTTTCCATTGAGTTTAAAAATGAATTCATATGAGACGTAAAAATTGTAGGTGTAAAAATTTATCCTAAATTAACATAAAAGTGAATGTCATATGAGTATCAGACTTAAAGAAAATGAAACATTAAGTAAAACAAATGGCATATGTAAATATGACTTTACTGACGATGCTATTGCTTTAAGAAACTTTTGCATTTAAATCACTGGATTGCGTCTGAAGGTTGCGACAAGTGGAAAAAAGTACCATTCCATCTCTTAGCATTTCTGTTTATATATACGGCTAAAGAAAAATGCATATTTATACTACTTGACGTACATTTTATGTAATTTAAAGGCGAATTGTTTTGTTTTGTTTTTTTTTTTAATGCTACAGTATGATCGATAACAAATATCATCTCATGTCGCTTTTTAAGTTATCTCGGGTCCCCTTAACACGTGCATTCGCTTCAAAGTAAAAACAAGAACATAGTATAACTGCAGTGAAAAATGCACGCGGTTGAAAATTCATTGAATACTCGAATAAGAGTTGGTACCGACCGATGTATATGTTGAATTTTAAACAAGGTAATACTCGAGATGCTCGGTTCCTACTCCGCGAGTCAGCTCTTCGATAAAAAGGGTCCCAGGCCCTGTTCCAGTCGCAATTTATGCAACGTTCTTTTATAATCGTACGTAAAGTACTCTGTGTATAGAGAAAATATTGCGTGGGCGAGGCTATACATACGGTTAATAAACGTAAAGCTCTCGAGGTAACCCGTCGAGATCCCAGTGAGAGTAGTTCATGTACGCTCGATTCATATATTCCTGAACATTTTTATCTCTCTTACTCTCTCTCTCTCTCTCTCTCTCATTTCTTTTTATCTTCTTCTTTTCATTCAGTTTTTAGGACGGAAATACATCTTGAAGATCTTATACTCGCGATATTATATCTCTTTTTTTTTTTAACGATAATCGTGATGCGGCTGTTCAGTGTGTCTGCGGTATAGGGTGAAAAATAATTTGCAAGTCGTTGGTAGAGGACGAGTGGGCGCGCGAAGTGACAATAAACGTAAAAGACCGCCGGAGTGGCTGATGACCCGGCCTCCTCTCTTTAACGACATACTACACAGTAAACTGCTACGCGCAACCCGTTAAGAGCACATGATACGCATAGGTCGAGATACACACACTGCGGGCTAGCTCGTTCGTTCCACGCGCTCGAGTCTCCGGCACGCGGCGCTTTTCTGTATGGGGCATTTCATCTGGTTTTTTCGACCTGGATCTGACCCTTGAGCCTTCCGATTGGTTCCGCAATTTTTAATATTTTGTATCATAACTCTAAAAAGCAGTACATTTTTTTTATTTATTTATTTTTCACATTTTTAATTATCTAGCGATTTTTTTGGAAGAACAGATCGAACGACATATTTTAGAAATCTGAATGAATTCTGTAAAAGCTTTTTTGAAAAATAAAAAATTTTTAGTAATCGAGTCGGAGTGAGCTGGCGATTCCTTCTATTTTTTTTCGGTCTTTAAATAAAATAGAAAAATGAAAAAAATTAGAGTAAATAGTAAACATTTTAATAGTAGAACATTTTTGTATGCAACACATGATTTTTGTGAAATTTCGTTTTCATTCTCAATGGAAACTCTATGAATCTACATACCCGAAAATATTTATAATAATATTCATTGTTTACAGATTAACATTTTTAGTTTTGACTTTTTTTTCTCATCGAGAAGTAAAGTGGAGCTAACTAATCGGGGAATTCGTGAAAAATCCTTGAAAAGCTGGTTTTCTGCGCTGGCGCAGGAATCCGGCTCTCTGATTGGCTCTACTCGCGCCTGCGCGGTATTCCGGCATTTCGATTGGTCACATCTTAGTTCACTCGTAAAGTGAACCAATCGCGACGCCGCACACGTGACGAGGCTTAAACGAGACTCTACAGGTTCACCCTCCGTGATGTTTTTACGTACGATGACAAATTACACACTAATTAGTTGCTAAATGCTTGTTCCTAGCGTGTAGATATCGCGACGATGGAAGATACCTCGATGACAGTGGAAAAATGCGCAATGCGTCCTCGTACCGTCGGAATATAAATTCAGTAATAGCTGGACGGTAAATCTCTTGGCGTCGTTCTTGCAAACGAATCGAATATATGCTTCTGCCCGCGTAAGCTGCTGCTGTTGAATAGATTCTTACATATATATATATATATGTATGGGAATGCGGGCTCACTGCCAAGCACCCGGTGAAAGTACGTATACCTACTCAACGTACGCTCTACTCGTAAGCGCACAGGTGCGTGCAGAGCCGTTTGAGTTGTGTGTATATAGTATATATATGGGGCATTCCAAGTCCATTCACGTGGTCATCGGCCTGACCCTCTCGGATTCAGTTGACAATTTTTTTTTTTTTTTTTTTTAATATGTTGGTTCAGAAAAGAGGATATTTTTGTTTAGATTTTTGTCATTTGTTTTTCCCTGTAAAATTTTTTTTTTCCATAATTTGTGAGGAAAAATAAATTTCGACGAGTTATAAAATTCAGTAATTTTTCCATAAAATCTAGGAATAAAAACAAGTATTTCCTTGAAAAAAAGAGGATATTTTTTTTTTTCAGATTTTAATCGCTATTTTTATCCTATAAAATATTTTTTTTCCATTATTTTGTAATAAAAATAGATTTCGACTATTTTTAAGATTCTGAAATTTTTTCTATAAAATCTAGGACTAAAAACAAGTATTTCCATCGTAGTTCGAGAACGGGCCGAAAATAATTTATACATTTTTTTTATTTGAAGAAAAAAAAATTTTCCCCTAATTTTTGTTCTAATTGCTTTTTTCAATTCTATTTAAATTATTGGGCATCTTTTCTTTCCTACAAGAAATCGTCATTAAAATTTATAAGTTTCAAAATTTTGTTTTCTTAAATTGAAAAAAAAAAAACAAAAATAGAAATTATTCTTGGCCGACTCTCGAACTATGATAGAAATACTTATTTCAGTCCTAAATTTTATGGAAAAAATGTCAAAATTTTAAACCTGGTCGAAATTTATTTTCACTCAAAAATTGTGGAAAAAAAATTATTTTACAGAGTAAAACACGTGATAAAAATCTGAAAGAAAATATCCTCTTTTTTTGGACCAAAACGTGGCAAAAAAAAAAATTCGTCAACTCAATCCGAGAGGGTCAGACCGATATCCACGTGAATTCACTAGGAATACCCCATACATAACTAAAGGTACTTACTCGATGAGGTACAGAGGATACCTATACAGTTAAACTTCGCTGAAGCACGATAGTGTTGGTGAGCGGGTACGTGCTGAGCGAAGAGAGTGGCGTGTGCGATACCGCGCACGCCTGATACCGTGAAAAGCAATGTCAACGCACCGTCGATTGTGTCATCCATCATGCTGTGCGTGAGATAATGGCCAACTCTTGCGCTTTTGCACTCGGTATATACGTCACATATAGTAGTAAAGTGTGCATTTGTATCAAGATTAGAAAGCCATTGATCAGTCGACAACAGACTGCCAATTTTATGTATATCTGCTTCGTAGTATATTCGTGTGATTAAGCTCCTTATTAGCTATTCACGGTCATACATTACTATGCTTTATTACATTTTTATCGACAATAATTCTTTGTTTGGCATATTGTAAAAGATTAATTGTCGAGAGAAATAAATAAGCAACTTTGAAAATGGTATGTAACAAAAATTATAGTCAGCTCTGCTAATACGCGACATTATTTTTGTTGCGATTATTATGAAAACATGAAATAATCTGCACTGTAGAGATAAGAAATGGGTAGAACCGTATTTGAATGAAAAAGTGGTTTAAATCATTTTTATACTTCAACGTCATGTATCGTTACGTCTACGAAATATTATTGTTATGGAAGTGCATAAGTTTTTATTTTTGCACATTAATTTGACATAAATTTGGATTTTTTACAAATATGTTTAATGCTTTTTTCTTTTTTTTTTTTTTATTCAAACGGTATCAATACCTCGCAGAGTGAACTGTACATGGTTTACAATGCAATAAAATTATTAATTAGTCATCTTAATTGACACGATCGTTAAAATATGAAAAATGAATCCATATATTAATTAGGCATTAAATAGAAAATAAAATATGTTTATGCTAGTTTCGAGTCAACGTAGAATTTGCAGCTAGTTATACATTAGCAGTATAAGGTATAGTTTCTATAATGAATACATAAAAGAGCACGTTTATTAATGGGATTTAACGAGCTGCAGTGGATAACCATCCTGCAGTTTAATCATTCAACACGCAGTCAATACCCCCTTTTAATCTGCAAATATCAATTAACGCGTGTTGTACGCGAAAGGAATTCAATTAGCGGGTGTTATCTCTTGTAGGATAACCATTTCCATATATACTCCGCTCGCTCCTTTCGACTATATATACGCCTCGCGAATGGTTATCTAGAGTGCGTAATACATATTGTAACGTCGTGGCTGTCCACGGCACAAGCAACAGGTAGCGCGGAACAGCATCTCTAGGCATACCGCGCGGTACGATGCTCGTACATTAGAGAGAGCATATTTGTATCTGCCAATTTAGACGGTCTCCACTTAGCGCCTCGGTACACACGTGTGAGCCTCCACAGCCGCCCACGCACACTCGCAAACCTCTTTTCTACGCTGTTAATAGCTCAGCGTAACGACGTCGGTAACGATGCGTTAATCTTACATTGTTATCGCAGTAGTTTCATTCGATTAAAATAAATATTATTTATTTTCGCTTATTACAACTATTAATTTAGCTCTCGGTTGTTAGAACACTGTCAAACGAATGTCTTTATTGCTTTGGGATATATTTTAGGGTGGAGCGAAAAAAAAGAAATTTCTTTTCTTGGGAATGCGTTTCAAAAATTACCTACGAACTTAACTAAAAATCTAAAAAAAAACTTTGATTTTACACGAGCTTTTATAATCTTTGTGATAAAGTTGTGATTTTCTAAAATAATTTTTTTTTTTTTTGTTAAGCTAGTGATAATGACATTTTTGTTTATCAAGTATCTATTTTTTTTATTGTTATAATTACAAAAAATACGCTTTAAAATGCAATGAAATTTTTAAATTACTTTCACTCCTTATCAAACATAATAAAATTAACGTATACGAAGATTAAAACACCTGCCCACGCTGTATTGAATATACTAAACTCTCAATTCTAGATGAAATCAGTGGTCTCTATAAAGCACTTGAGAGTCAGACTGAGACAAAGATCGTAAACTCCCGATTGTCATTTCAATGAATAAATAATTCTCTAACTAAATCACACGTTTATGCACAGAATTTTGTGCAAACATTACAGCGCTCATAAAATTTATCATTGCGTCTGTGCATATGTGTCTGTAATAACATTTTGTTCTATATTCATTTAATTATCGCTCCCGCCGCTATTAGCCCGATTTCAATAACGAGTATATATGTATAATATCCAACCGTGAACATAAGTACTCTCGGTAAAATAATGAAAAGTAGGCCGCGCACTTTATTTTACAGGCTCCAGAGCAGCCAGCAAAGTACCTGCACGCTTTGGTGAGCGCGCATGTAGGTAGCCAGAGAGACAGATAATCAAGAGCTATGCGTCATAATCATAGAAATTTATAGTCTTAGGATAAAAAGTAGACTCTAATTTGTTAGATGTAACTATTGGCTGACGTGAAATACTCAAAGTATATATATATATATATATATATTCTATACTTCTCTCGGTTTGTCGATTCTGTTTCCTTCTCTGTATCGTTTCCGCCTCATTTTATACCTGGAAGATAATGATTCTTCATCCAACAGGAGGCTCTATAGTTCTTTAGAGCAAAAAAATTGACGGTTTTCGACTCGGTTTTTCGTGGTTTTACTTTAATTCTAGACTCCACCTCTTTTCTAGACACTCAACTGATCTCTCTCGTCTTCAACGTTACTTCTTTTCCATTCTCTGACGCCAGATTGGAATTTCTTTGATGCTTCGAGTCCCGGATGCTTCAGTAGGTGAGACGAATTAAATCGCGCACGCTCTTCTGTATACAGAAGATATTTGTCTGTGTGGCATGTAGATGTTGGTGTACAGGTATAACCGAAAATTTTGTGACTGGTAGTATTCCCATGCCTGGCCGATGGAGTATTTCAGACTCCTTCACATCTTGAGCTCTTTTGCTATCACATCGAGTTTAGTAGCTTTGTTACTTTCGACATTCCTAGATAATAGTGCATAAAATATGTAGACAACAGTACTTAATCTTGAAGGGATTTTTTACGACAATATAGTCTTTTGATTGGTTTGAAAAAAAAAATACCGTCTATATTGGTCAGGGAAAATAAGTTTCCATTTTGATCATGAAACTCAGGAATTATCTTAAAACGTCATGCTGGAGATTTAGAGGCCAACCTGAAATAGTGTGTGTGTGTGTGTGTGTGTGTGTGTGTGTGTGTGTGTGTGTGTAACGTAAATCATTATCGTATTTCCATGACTCACCTATATATGATTCAGGTTTGGAGACCGTGTCCTCAACGACCAAGTCACGGATTTGTATGCTTTTAAGGAATCCGAGGGGTCGTATGATCTAGGTCATAACAACGTGTATTATGTATCGAGACGTTTTTTTCGAGTGGAATAAAAAACGAGCTACTGCAAACAACTACAAACGAAATGGAGCTATTACGAACAACTACAAATGAAACGAAGCTACTACAAACAACTACAAACATTTCTGGACTCTCGTTAATTTCACTGGATGATGATCATTTTATGATAAGGCTGAACTTTTTTTCTCTTAACTTACAAACGAAATAATTGTTAAATAACTACGTACGAAAATCTATGAGACTGCAATAAAAAAAGGTCCCTTCAAATCGATTGCTAGGTTCACATAGCTGCATATCAATGAGAGCCTCTTCTTTTTTGTCATTCAAAACTAAAACTGCTTTTAGTTTTGAATGACAACAATTCGTTTATTAAAAACAAAACTGCTGTGTATATGGAATTGCAAATAATGCGAAAGAAGAATCGTATGAGCACAGTAAAAAGTTTCACAGGGAGAGGTAGACAGAGATAGTGGTGTTGGGTTAGTATAAAGCTCTGCTGTCTCACTGTACATTGCATACGCCGCCGGCAAACACCAAGTTGTTTTACACGAGACGTAACGTCGAATTGTATACGAGACTTAAACTGAATCTATGACGACAGAAGGCGCGTACGGGGTCTGCATTCGCGCGACCATCGGTATGTGTTCAGCCTGCGGATACTCTCGTCTCTTTATCGAGTGTGTGTGTGTATATACCTGCCTCTTTATTGCATAAAATACGTGTCTCCAAGCCATTAGAATAGCTAAAGATGGTTGAGAGCGAACGAGCCCCTCGTTGTGATACAGCAATGTATGAATGCGATTCCAGGTATGAATTACAGGGTCAATGGACAATTCTTTTTATTTTAATATCAGTCCCTTCTCGCTTCACTTTGATAAAAAGTTTCATTGATTCAATGAAATCTCTTTGAAACCTCAGCATTCTTGATCATCAATGAAATAATATATTTAAGTTAATATTATCTTTTCTTTGAATGGTCTCGAACTCAATGAAATGTGGTGGCATTGAATTAATGAAACATTTCTTTAAACCGAAGAATTTTATTTTTATCTATTTCAAAGAACTGTTCTTTAAGCCTGTAATTTTTTTTTCTTTAATTTCAATGAAATATTTACGAAAAATGTTGCACATGTGTATATATTGAATTCAATGGACCACTGGGAAGTCAATTATGCTTTTATTGAATTCTAATTGTATACTTTGTGCTGAGAGAATTGATCATTTTTATCGATTAAAATAATCGTATATGGATATAGTCACATGCGATCGATTATTGGTAATGGGGTTTTGATCATTTTTAGAATCCCAAGTTTCATACCGATTTTTAAAAATATTTATTAAAAAGATGTAACTCCGAGTATTTTTTATATCCGAATCTTGCCGAATTTTTTCTCCAGCTATTATAATCGCATGGGATTTTTTTATACGATACTTTTGTACCGATAAAAATAAATAGAAACCTCTCCCCGTCGTTAAATAACAAAAATCCATTATTAATTCATGCGACTGTTTTTACATTAACGTTTATTTCATCGTCATATTGAAACTAAAACTCCTACGAGCCAACAATCAACGGTTATCGCTTAATAGCTACCAGATTTAATACGATTTCCAATTAACAGTTATCACTTAATAGCTACCGGATCTACTATCATTTCCATGATTTCAATCAAGTGAATTTCCGTGCACATGTGATTTACGTTATAAAAGGCAACCCAAGCCCCTTAAGCATATAAGGCAAAAGATAAAGACGTCGCGTGAGTCAGCTTGCTCTCTTCGAATTACGCCCGTGTCTGGTGGAAACCGGCATATTTCCATTTTTTTTTTTCTTTCTTTTTTTTTTTTTCGAGCATACGAATTACCCTAATCTCATATTCATAGAACTTTGAGAAACCTCCGCGACTCTGACAATTCGAATTTTTTTTATTTTTTTTTTATATTATACGATCTTACCGGTCTTCGTAAATTAACGAGGCCAACGGACGTTACAACTGCGTCAACTGTCGATACAGATTGCGGTTACAGTATGTACATACATACATATAGTATATATATATATATGTACTAGGTAAATTCTATGGGTTCGTTCTGCTGAACGTAGAAACGAGTTTTTGTGGCGTGCGTCATCCTTATCTGGTCTGTGTCTACGCACGCTATACCGCCCGAGCATCATGATCACTTACTGAAGAAAAGGTGTACACACACACACATATATATATATATATACGCCATATCGTTTTTTCGAGTCGTGGTTCCGAAGCACACCTGATAAATCTCCGGTGCGTGTGGTATTGTAGATACACTCAAATTCACCGATGTGTCGTATTCGATCGTACGATGATTGATTGATGTTATATTATTTTTGTCTCTCCTCGACGTACGGCTAATGGAATTGTTGAATTTTTATAACTAGTCGTTGGGTGTATCAATGATCCAATCAGCATGCCTGACAGATTTTTAATAAGGTTCGATGTGTTCATTAAATTCTTAACAAGCTACAGAAAATTATTGCAATATTTAACAGGGTATTTATTATTCATTGTGGGAGAAACAAAATTAATATTACAAAATAATGAGAAAGCAATTTGCAAGGTTCTACTTTACAAGCCTTTTTGTTTGTTTGTTTTGAAATGCAATTCTGATGACGTTGAATTTTTATTATTTTTTTTTTTTTTTCAAGATTTCCAAGAGTTACTTTTTATTTTGTAGGCTGATAATTTTCATCACTGTAATACGTGAAGTCTATCATGAATCTCAGTAACGACGATGAGCATCAGGTTCTCTCGACTATCCGGCAGGGCCCATAATCGTTTAGCCGTTCATTTCGTATTAGAGGCCCTTCTCGAGAGAGAAGCGGAGCAGAGAGCCGCATCTTCCAAGCCACCGGTCACGGTTTTCGATGGAAAGTAAAGAAGTGAAAGAGAGAGAGAGAAAGATATGAAGAGAGATGGAGAAAAAGAAAGAGAGAAATAGAGAGAAAGAAAACACGACTATACTTGGCTTGCCGGTTATCCAGAGGATAGTGTCTGATGGGTGCAGCGCAGCATCAGAAGCAGAGAAGTAGGGGATGCGAGCGAGGGTCTCGCGTAGCTCGGTAGCTCGCCATTATATTCACATTATAATCCCATCAAGGGACCACCCTAACTAACCGGACAACCGGACGAATAATTCTCTCTCTATACGACTCTTTCCTTGTATTATTATAGCATTATATATATATGTATATATATATATATATGCACCTCAAACTCTGATATATCTCGCTTTAATATATATATTTAAGGTTTAAATGTGTGCTGGTGGATTAGCCTCTCTCACGACATCAGGGAGCACTTTCTTGTTATACGATCGGAGAAAGTACTATCATGACTCCACGGTTATACAGTTACAATATCAAGAATAACTCAGCATTTCAGAGTTTTTTAAAAATTTGTTACATGTCAATGTCGATGTGAAAAAAATCGTCAAAATTATCGTCGTTATCCAATAAATGTGATGTTCCGTTTCCAACAGAAAGTTGGCTTGTAATTTATTTTTATTGCTGACGAATTTTGATTTATTTGTCATCAATATACAATTATTTCTTTTGAGTCAAATTTGTGAGGAATTAAAATGCAGTACAAATACAGTGTAATTAAAAAAAAAATATAGCTTTTAATATTGTTGTAATAATATTAAACGTTATCCAACATTGAAAAAAGAATTAAGTAAGAATTTTTTTTTTCAAATCATATCAGGAAGAATTGCATTTTCCATCGGATCCTTTGGCTAAAAATTCCTTCTCAACTTGAGAACCTTAAAAAAAAAAAAAAAAAAAATATTAAAAAATCGACTGGCTTTCGTTGTGTTGAATCAGAAAAAATCGTAAATTTTGTTTGAAAAACTATTTCAAAATCCGCAATAAATTTATATAATTTTTATTCCAAAAAAGAGAAGAACACAAAATTTTGTTTTTTAGAAATATCTCTACGATCAATCCTCGCCGAGGTATCGTCGAAAGAAATAAAAATAAAAATTTCATTGAGTCACCAAAATTTTGTAGACACGCTTTTAAAAAAAAATCATCACTGATTGAACGTAACAGATCGAGTACCTGAAAGTCACGAAATTCGCGAATCCTTGTGTAACACAATAAACTTTTCTATAATCTGTGTTTAGAGGAAGTATATTTGGTAAATTCCTTTTCGTATTCGTACGAATGTTTCGTAGCCGTAAAATTGACAAACCCTTGAATAACTAACTTTTAAAGTATGGTTGGCGATGCCCAGAGAGGTGTACGAAACTTGGATCGGCAATACGAGAATCAACCCCCTGTGTCGTGTGCTTGGCCGCGTTGCGCGGCAGGCAAGGAGCGTTAGCAGACCAGGCAAGCCGGCCGGCTTGCGATTCCTCGTATTATACCAGGTTGAGACGAGGAATGCGGGCGTCCTTCGTTCGCTCTTCGAGAGAGCAGCAGCAGCAGCAGCAGCAGCAGCAGCAGCAACAACAGCAGCAGCAGCAGCAGCAGCAGAAGGAGCTGCGAGTCCGCGGCGGCAGTGGACGATGAGCCGCCGGCAACGTTATCCTTCCTTCGCCGCGCTCTTTCGAGAGAACGCGAACACTCCAGAAGGAGCATCTCGCGATATGCTCTCCGAAGGTATATACGTGGGGTACTCTCGCGCCTGGCGCACGACACGCCGCTCTCTCGGTCGCTTCCTCGACGCTCGAGTTACAGGATGCGTCACTCTCTGGCAGTCTTTCTGTTATTCCACAGTGCATCGTCTTATGTATATAACAAAATAAGATGAAAAAGTTTTCTTCCGTCACGAGGAAAAGATTGAAAAGATATAATGGCAACTGTTCATTTTCCAAAGTGTTTTTGAGGCATTGATGACACAATTTGTTATATCATCTCGTCGCACTATTTACGGGGAGCGATTACTTTGAGATTCTACTGATGAGACTGCGATCTTTTTCTATGGTGCTTGTTATTACGAAATATTTGATTTATTTATGTGTTATGTCAATCGTATAAAAATTGCCGAGCCAATCGGAGGGGTCAAGGGTTAGGGTCAGGTCGAAACCAAGTGAAATGCCCCATATGCGTAATTTTCATGTCTATAAAACGTCCTCACATTTCTTCGGGATGTTGGTCTACTTGAAGGAAAAACGTAGGAATTTTTTCAGATTTTTTTATTGCACATTCCAGCCACTGAAAATCGCTGGAAATAATTTTTGCTTATTTTTTAACGCCAATACTACGGCTCGCAAAAGAAAAATCGTAACAACATGAAATTTTGGATTTTCAGCGTACTTTCCAACAACATTTTTTGTAAAATTCTACGATTTCATTTTATGCTTTTTTTTAAATTAAATAAAGTTGCCACTTTTTTTCCCTCCGAAACGGCATTTTCGATTTAGTTGAAATTTTCACATTTTGTTCGTTGAAATGCCTAGAATCTTCGAAAAAATTGCCGAGATGGGCGGCAATTTCGCTCCAGAGTTACAGCTCTTTGAACGATCAAACATCGCGGTAACGTTTTTTCTTCAATCAGACCAACATCCTGAATAAATTTGAGGACGTTTTGTAGACATGAAAAATTGGGGTGGCCGACTTGACGTGCTTTGCCTCATATATATATACATATATGGTGAAAATGATCGTCTAACCTTTTTGCTAAATGCACAAAAAATTAAGAAATTGCGGTCGATAAAACATTAGGTCAGCGTTATGTGTCTCCGAGGTTTAATGAAAATATCAAATGTTACCAGCAGCAAGATGTTCAAATTTATATGAACGACGTAATAAATTAGATAAACACCGCGCGCGACCTGTTTCTATTTTTGTTTGTCCAACACTACGGTTCATAAATTATGTCCGTACTGCAGTATAATAATGAAGGTAATGCAATACGGATAATTCACGACAGGCGCTCGCGCGAACTGGAACCCATTGATCCGTGCACGCCTGGCATATCGAATATCTATCTGTATCACTTTTAATGGATGCTTTTAGGTGGGCGTTCGTTACATTACAGACTTTCGATTAAACATGTATGAGGCAGAGGGGACCCTTCTATTTCAGACGTTTAGTTTTTTGTTCACAGTCGCATATACAAGATTTGAAATTGTGAAGCGAAATACATGTCCTCATCCTTGGCCCAGAATTTCACAATCCGTTCTAACTGTCCCTTCCACAACAGTCACATTTATTGTAGACACTGCGATTCCATATTCCTTGCAAGAGGAATTTTGTGAAGTGTCTTCAGGAATCCACATGATTTCATCTTCAAGTGAAAACTTCACTTTTCTACACGGAGGGCTGAAAAAACGTTATTTTTTTTTCGAGTATGGGTCACTACAATCACATGAGCTGAAAGAAACTTCTTTTTTTTCGTATATTGAACGAAACTTTACAGTAACGACGTCGGGAAAGTGGAGAAAAATAGACTCGTCTTAGTCTTTCTTAAGGAGTCTTAAGAAGGCTTCGGCTGTCAGGTCCTTCGAGTACAAAGATTTCGAAAATAGCTTGTACAGATTTTCAAAAGGAAGAATTGGGTATTAAAACAGGTGAAATCGAATGTATGGTTTTTTCTTCAATTAAAATTTTAAAAAATATATAAAATGTAAAAATGATTGGAAAGTTTTTTATTCCACTGAATTGAAATTTTCTCTCAGTGTCTACAAGAAAAATTTCGAAGTATTGGTACTGAAATTGCTGGTGAAGCCTCTTTAATAAAGCAAGCAGCATGAACGTATGCAAGTCTTGACCTACGCACGTTCACAAAAGCTCAACGAAGTACATGTACACAAAGAACCTTGACATTTTTCTTCTCCTCGCTTCCCGGTGAATTAAGTAAAGTTTGTTTTTATATCTTCTCCTTAGATACACGCGTCTTGTAATAGTACACTCGAAGATAATACATATGCTGTACATTTAAGCTATAAAATAATGTATGCATAATACTACGTTGGGCGACGGTGAACTTATGTACGCAGATTACAACGTTACTGTTGAAGTATCTTCTTTAGTATATATAATGAACAGCTGTGCTATATATATATATAATGAACAGGTCTCTAAGGTCTCTGTTGAAAAGTATCTAAAAGCTTCTTTTTTATTCACGTTGCGCTGTTCTGGAGTTCAAGTGGTTGTAAAGCTTGATCAAATCTTACAAGCTTTAAAAGACAATTTAATTGTTAAAAATTAAATTGCCCTTTTTTTCAAATACTACAAATATTTGTAAATTCAGTAATTTTTTTTGTAATTCGTAAAAGGCAAAAACAATTTGTTTAACATGCACAGAAAATGAATTAAAATAATTCTAAATAATAATAAAAATGTAACAACAACCGCGATTACACATAAGTTTCCTACCCTTATTTTTCTGAAGCTCTTTTTCTTTTCCACAAAACAAGTAGTTCAAAAAAGATGTTTAAAAAAATCGCAGAAAGTTCTTTTCAGTATTAGTAAAAATATATCATAAAAAATGAGCCGAATTAATATACTTTTTTTTCCATGAGGTCAAGCTTATGCGAATGTCTGCATTTTTGATCAATCTTTACGAAAGCGAATTAGTAATATCAAATTAATCTTGATGAATGGCCCATTCATTTTGTCAACCAGCTAGTATATGAGTCAACGCTATATTTATTTACGACAAAAAATAAAAATACATTAATATGTAATGTTCGTTTGACTTTTAAAAGTGCTGAAGCCTCCTTAAGACAGTCAGCTTCATTGCGATATACAGTTCGATGGAGTTATAGTGTTTTCTTAGCTAGAAAAGCGAGCTACATCTACCGCTTGGCCCCTGGAGAAAGGTGTAGAGTTGGCTACCTATATAGAGTTATACGGAAAAGTGCTTGGCGCGCTGGTTCTCTATTCTACTTCATGCTCCTGCTGATAGTTTAGAGGGAGCGGATTTGCGCGTAATTGCGCCACTTAGCGAACGGGCGCGAGCGCGCCAGGGCTCCATGGCTCCGTGGCTCCAGGAGTCGCACAGCAGCCACGGTAGAACGATTCGTTTTATGCAAGGTATGCCCGGCATTATAATGAGAAGAAGTGAGGCGCGCCAGGGCGGACCGAAATGAACGGGGCTGCGCACCACGATATACCCAGCAAAATACGTCGTCTTCGACGCGTCGAGTTGCTCCGAGCATCTTTTGCACGCTTCTGCTTTTCCTGCGAATAATATCTCTGAGTATGTGCATATACAGTAGAATCTCGATTACTTTTTCGCTGAACCAGAAAGCTTGGAACAAATTTTTCAGCTCGTACGATTTGTTTTCATAGTTTTATTTATTATTCAAAAAATGTATGCGTTTATAGAGATAGAAATCTTAGTCCACTGAGCTTAAAAAATTGATTATTTTTCAAAGCTCGATCGAAATCGACTTGCAATTCGATTGTTCTTAAAGTGTGGAAAATTAAATGTACGTATGAAAGTTTATTGAGTATGTGAATTTTTGTTGCCGCATTAAGTAGGTACTATCTCAAGTATAGGTTAATAGGGAGGCTGGAGAATAAATGAAGATATTGGGAAGGAATGTGTAAGATTTTTCTTTGCATCCAGGTGTCTAAGAAATTAAAAAAAAATTTTGAAGTAACTGGTTTGAGATGTTTTATATAAATTGCAAAATTCTTTTACGAGTTGGATGCCTTTTATTTTCGCCAGCCTTGGTAAATATAAAATATCAATGCTGTATTTAAATTCAAAATTTTAAAAAATATACAATGGCCTGTATTGTATTTTACCAACTAATCAATAAATTATCCTGAATTTTTATAGAATTGTGTAGATGAATTACGAAACCACGTGTGAATTGGAGGCAATTTTTTTTTTTTTTTTCGAAAGTTCGATTATTTTTACGATAATCAGTTCAAACTAAATGATTAATTTTAGCTCGATAACTTAACTCACTCTTGTCGATATTTTTCGTAAATCACTTTTCTGAACATTTTGGGTCATTTTGAGTACGCTCACATCGAAGTATAAATGTGAACATTTTCTTAAAAAAATGCTTCTTTTATGAGGAAGCAAAAAGTAACGAAATAGAAAATAATGGGGATTCTACTGTGGAGCCTAGTTGGTCACTGGTGCTGCTTGTGCTCTGCACTTGTCTCTGGCTAATGCCCGACGGGCTGACGCCAGTATAGGTAGTAAACCGCGACGTCGGTGTCTTCGTCGTGCCTCGCTTATTTCATTTAATTATGGAGAACACTGAGAAGGGCTAGCTTGAGCTGTCATCAACAACAGGCGCTTCCTCGTGAGATCCCGTCTCGGGTTCTTTCTCTACTGTGCTACTACATTTTACCTCTATCTATATATATCGTACTACAGTGTATTACGACAGTAACACGCATGAAGGAAAGTCTGACAGGATTAATTAAGAAGTATGTTGCTGTTTGAAAAAAAAATAAATAAATAAAAATAAAAATAATGATAAGAAGAGCAATATTTGCTATACTCTAATCGAATTTGTAACCAGTTTAACAGTGAACACACAAGGAGGAGCCTCCTGCTGTCAATATCTATAATAAACGAATATTGTTGCAAAATAACTTGCTCATAAAAAGCCACATTTTCTTACAATAAAAAGTTCAAGAAAAATATACTACAGATCCTCAACATACCATCGTTGGTTATACAAAATTAAGAGCAAAGCTAAATCTGTGGAAGTTAGTAAAAAAAAAAAAAAAAGTGGTCCAGTTGATAAAGAATGCCTTATGTTCAGGTTTGAATTTAAGATCATTGATTGTATTCAACAGCTATAATATGGCAGTCTTCTTCTACTCATTCTCGACTATAAAAAAAAAACACAATGAAAAGACGTAACAGAAATTCCTATCGTCGAAGCACAATGCATGAGAACCAACGAGGATGGAGTAAAAAATAAAAATAAAAAAGACTGCAGTGAGACTTCCGTGTGTACATTTGTCTTTGGCTCAATGGTAAGAGACTCCTCTCGATGTCGCGGGCGCGATAATCGATTATGGACGGTGCGGATCGAGCTCACGGATGAATCGCCAGAGCCACTGGCACACACAACACTCATCGTTTCTCTTGTATTATATAGTATACTATACTCGTCGTAACGTTCTTACGTAACCGAAGAGCTCTCTTGGCTCGGGATTCTCCGCACTTGAAGCGCACGGGTCGTTGCTTGCTCACTTGGTTGCTCGCTTACCGAGCCTACACGTTCTGTATGTCACCGTATGGCGCATACACGACCGATGCATACACCAGTCCGACGGCATTCCATCGTGATTTGCGAACGTTTCGGCAAACCCTCTCGAAGAGGCCCCCCCAATCCCCACTCTCGCATTGCGATGTGTTTATGTTTCGAGTTTTCTTCAGGTTTTTTTTTTTTTTTTTTTTTAGTCGACTGGAATGTCGCGACTGAAATCATCGAAAAATCGATGCTGAGCTCGACAATTGAGGGACGAAGTTTGATTGATGTTTTAACAATTTGTGTAAAAGAGGATATGCGGTGCGTTAGGATTGAAAATTTATTTATCGGATTGGGAATCCAATAGGATTTTTAAAATTAATTAGTGTGATTATAAATTTTATTTAAACGTTTTCACAATGCTTCTCGTGCCTTAGAAAAGAATTTTTATTGTGAAAGTAAGAATTTGTCAGAAATTTTATGAAATTTTATTTATTCCAATGCAATATCTTAATGAATTTCTTTCATGAGCATGTACAACGAAAAGAAATTTATGTAAATAAAATGCTTTATTTGTCGTACACAAAGTTTTGTCGTATTCATATAAATTTTAATGCACGAATGTAACAAATAAATTTGATCTTCCTACATTTTTATGAATATTAAATCATTATCCTTCTTTACGAAATTTCCTTGTTCGGATACTTTGACGTCGTCGAAGAATATAATTACGATAGTTACTGTTTGCAGAATAAATATTGGATCGTAGTGTTCGCTAGTTTTAGTATACATAAATAAATTATGTAGTAATTCCACTGACTCATGAAAAATACTCGTAGCTCCTAACAGCGCGACTAACACAAAACCAAAGGTGCACACATGAGGGATATAATAGAAAAGTTTTATTTGCTTAATACACGTTGAGTTGTCTCCGACATTAAAGCATCGTCTGTTGGCTTCATTCGAAGATTTCTCGTGAATCACCAGGTTACTAGGTGAATATTCCGGTGCGCATGAATAATATAGAATGCAGTCTGCCATGGTAGTGATATATTGTGGATACACAATATATGCATCGTATTAACTTGGCAAATCAGAAGGTGAATAAGACAAAAGGCATTTCCACCAACAGTCGTGTTTCTGGAAATCTATCATGTCTCTCGATCGTTATTACGTTCTTTCAGAAATATTTTAACGAGCGTAAGTCAGACATTGGAATTTCCGCCAATCGCTTCGAGGCGTTAAATCGTTAAATACAGATATCGGACTTTTTTTTTTTTGAGACTCGTGTGTTTTCCAAATTATCCAGCGTAAACGGTAGCTTGTCTGGCGTCATACTTTTTCATGTATTCCAATGCTTCGTTGGAAAGCATTTTTTTCCTTCTCTCGCGTTTTTTCGCGATTCTCGATGCCAGAAATGGTGCGAATAGATTTGTATCCAATTCTGCGGAGTACGATTTGCACACAAGCTTTGTTACCCAACTTGCGAGCATTCCTACGATCAGACAGGTGAAAAATCCAATAGGTGCGTACCACAAGTAGGAAATTCGGTAGAGATAAAAATATGAATTGTCCTGAAGATCCCTGAAAAACAAAGAGCGAAGTTAATCATCAATTATTATTCCTATATGTTAGAAAAGTTGTATAATTATTTGATTGCCAACCCTGTTGAGTAGCTTTCGTGGAGAGTTACAACAGTGGAATTGCAACCGATGACTTCAACTGGTAGAGTAGAGGGCGCCGGTCTTGGCTGACCAAATCCAATCCACAGGGAAATGGCGAGGCTCGATATCAATCCTATAATTGCTCCTGTCTGATTGGCTGATTCGGTCATCATTCCAAGAGTAAAGAGTCCAAGCATCGGACCTCCGACTACCCCAAATATTGTCAATGCAGCTTGTAGTATCCCTCCAAGATATTGAGCCAAGAAGGCAACTGCCAGACTTATCAGACCTACCACAAGGGCTAAACCCTTGCTCGTATATGCTGATGTTTTCGTTGAGATTACTTTTCCCCTGTAATGTCAAATAGATCATAATACTTGAGAGAATGATCGTATGACGATTTTTCAATGAACTTAGAATAATGTAGGAACTCTAAATCACCGAAAAACATTTTTTTTTTGTTATTGTCGAAATTAGGGACAAGTACATTTACATAGGATGAATAACTGTCTCCTCAATAGAAGTGCATGTACTTTATTCATTAAATTTTGTGAACATTTGTGAACATCTTAGAACTTACCAAGTACTTTGGTACTCGTTTTAATATCTTGACTTAAACAGCTCTGTCAAACGTATTTTTTCGCACGCAGGTTTCGTTATTAGTCTCCTCGACTAATATTGAAGATTAGGTAAACGATCACGTTTAATTTTGTTGCAACTAGGCGATTACTGATGGTATGTGTGTTAATTCATGTTTTAAAGACGACTGGAAGACAATTTGTTATTCTTTAAAGAAAAAAAGAAGAAAAAAAAAAAACAAACTGTTGATGTCATCCTTTTTTTATTCTACCTAATGTAACGAGCTATCTTTGAAGTTTCTTACCTAGAGAGGCAAATAGGCTTGACGTAATCTTCGAGTATAACAGCAGCCAAAGAATTCAACGTGGCGGATACGGTGCTTAGTCCAGCGCTGAATATACCGGCAACGAAGAGTCCCGGCACTCCAGGATAACGGGAAAGAGTGTCCATAACGTACCGTGGCATAAGTTGATCGTTGGATGACATTCTATTGGACTGCAGAGGATCGCAGTCGTGATACTTGGAATACATTGCCAGTCCGGAGAAACACGTGATGAGAGACATCGTAGATGATATTGGCCAACTCCACCAGAGAGCTTTTTGCGCAGACTTTAAATTCCTGTATAGTTGGGACATATATAAACTGCAGCATGGTCTGTGCCGGTCATTTAATTAAAACGGTAGTGCACAGAGGTTTTATCGAGTTACAAAAAAAAAAAAAAAAAAAACCAATCCTACAAGTTTTTAAGCAGTAATAATAAATTATGTGGATTCAAGTGAAAGAGCATTAAGTGATCGTTACAACCCTATGAAAGTATCATATATGACTTGTCATGCGGAAACAAAAATTGATTTCATTTTATATAGGATCTAATTACAGCTAATGACGTTGGCATTAACTTTTCCAGTTTATGCCAACGTCCTACATTTTTTCTGCAAAAATTGTAGGACGTCTTAAGAAAAATCTTTGCAAAAAAAAAGGACAATAATGAAACATGTCTGTTAATTTTTTGAGTGTACATTTTCCTTTGTATTTTCGTGTCTATCTCTACAAAATTGACTGAGCCGAATATTCCGGGCATGAAACAAGAGCCTACATTCATCGCATCGTAAATACGTGCGCATTCGAAGGCTTAATATGATTTCTTTGGAACATATTGCATGTAGCATTTTTCATAATATTAACACTAAAACCTCCGTTTTCAATTCGATTGACATCAAATTACCTTGATGCCCCTTTTATTACGTCTAAAATACTGTGAGCACTTACTTAACCGTCAACATTCTCTGAACTTGAACCTGATTGACACCGTACAGGTAGAGATAAGTGAAAAAACCACCGACGGTTAAACTCCACCAAGTATGTCTTACGGTTGGATCAGGTGAGATGCTGCAACAGATAGATTATTGATTATGTCGAGAATTCAATGAGAATATACTTGATTGTGTTGGCTTTATAAATATTTACTTGTCGAACTCAATGCGCCTTCCTTTCACGGCTATTCGCCAGATCTCGTCGAGGCCACCGACGCTCACAGCTGCAGTGATGATGACCGTGAGCACAGCGACGAACATCAGAAGGGATTGAAAGACATCCGTGATTAGGACAGCTTTGATACCACCGATTGTCGAGTAAAACGTGCAGACCAGACCGATTATCACAACGCTGAAGGTCCTCGATATTCCTGTAGTTGCCTCTAATGCCAAGGCTGGAGCATATAGTACCACTCCAGTGTACAAGAGCAGTTGAAGAAGAAATGCGAAACTTGCAACCAATCGAGTCTCATTTCCAAAACGTCTCTCGAGATACTGTAGAGAACATGAATTAATGAAACGTGTGTATAATTTTTTAATTGACAATGTGTATTACGATAATTCAGTTACTAATCAACATCTAAAAGTTCATTTTATTTTTGGATCTTGATTACTCGTTTAAATCACATATCTAGAAGACTCAAAACGTTTGTTTTCATAAAAATCTGGGAGTCGAAATTTTTTCATTTTCATGAAGATTTGGCTCTGTGAAAAAATGGTAATTATTAAGGAGGCAACATACAAATTTCTACTATTATTTTGTAACTATATTTAAACATTTTTCAATGTAAAAAACATAATATTAGATTAATCAGATTGTTTCTTTTGATATCGAAAAACCATCGATTGGTGAGAAAATCTACAGAACTGATTTACCGAATACTCACCTCGAATGCACTGGTAGCTCCGAGCTTGAAGAACACCGGCAGATAGAGATAAGCGACGAAAGGTGTCGCTAAGCCATACGAGAAGTTTATTACAGCGTATTGAGTGCCGTAGACGTAATTTTCGGAACTCAAACCAAGCAGACTAACGGCGGAGAGATAAGAAGCCATGAGGCCTATAGCCACAGTCGTGATACTCATCGATCGATCCGCCGCAAAGTATTCCTGACGACGATTCCGCAGCAATCACAATCATTTCTGTTAGTTCATTTTAAATTGTATTCTGTTTTATTGACACTAATATTGCGTAATATATTTATTTATCGTTATTTAACGAACTACGATTTTAAAAACCATGTTCTTGTTTTACCTCCGTTGTCTTTTGACGTCCACCTGTGAATCGATAGTAAATACCGATACCGGAACTTATGATCAGCGTCACTGCGATCACTCCGTAATCTGCCGCTCGAAGAGTATCATTGACATCCATTTTTCTAATTAATATATGACAATCAATTGTTTTTTTTTTTAATATCGAATGTTTTTCTAATTTATTAATTTTTTTTTCAAATTTATAAAGTCACATCCTAACTATATGGTTTTACTATGAAACGTCATCGAATCTTTAACACGTAAATCAGACATCGCGATAGATTATTCAGCTGAAGGACGTTTTATGTACAAACTATTTGCCACGCGATAAAATCAAGCCAATATCTTCGTCCCACGCAATTTCTCGAGCTGGCTGGTTTATTGCTGGAGTGACAAACCAAGACTGAGGCAAACATGTCTCAGCTCCAACGAGGAGATGCTTTGAACACCCGGTGGTTGCTGGTTACTTTATCAGTATAAATACATTTATTGGACCGCCACCGAGTATGGAGTTATTAGAGATACTGGCGCTGCTTAATTATATCGTGTTATAGGATACACTCGTGTCGTGCATATGAACTAATCTGTTGAATCAGTCTTATCGAGTCGCAGACATTGATAGTGTATAATATTAGTGTACACCGATATCTTTTTTTGAGAACTATTTACACCACGATTCGCCGGAGGTACATGAATATTTTATTTCATATCGACTGTGCCATTCTTTTTTATTTAACCAGTACAAAAAAAAAATCGGTTACCAAAAAAAAAAAAAAAAGATGAGTCGATTGGGTGCAACATATTAGCAAATTAAGAGAGCAATTGTTCGCAGTACATTTTTTTTCTTTAGCTTCTTTTGTATAGTAACGCTGAATTTTTCGTGATTGAATTTGTCTGAGTGCGAACTGCCCAATAAACACAACGCGCGTTACGTCAGCCACTACACTAGAATAATCAGAACTATCAGAATCCATCTTCCTCGTGTTTTGCGATTCAATTGATAGTCAGGCACCGCGCTCTGATTGGCTGCGTTGGTTGGTGTGATGCGCGAGGCGATTAGTGATCACGAGCCTTTTCATGCTTGAACTTTGAGTTTTTTGGAATAGTGTTTCGGCTGCCTTTTTTTCATTGGTTTTTTTTCGATGAATATATATTTTTTTAAATTTTGATCACAACTGGTCCGTCATATCCTTTCCAAGTTAGTAGTTGCATATTCGATGCACTTCTGTCATTGCTCAGCTGAAAAACACAAAATGATGTCTCTCCCTTCTAGTGATGAAGTAGTCTCAGGTTTTGCACAGTTAAGAAACTTCGAATGCATTAACGTTCACTCGGTCGTTCCCTCTAAGTTAGAGGGATCCTTCGAAATTTTTGAAAATCTGAAAAAATTCTCAAACATTTTTTCAATATTTAGATATTGAAGGTATTTTTAAATTTCAATAATTTTTTTTCCACATTTTTTGGTCGAAGAAATGCCGAAAGAAATAGATGGAATCGAAAATTATTATTTTCGAAAAATGGTATTTCAGAATTGTATGAGATTTTAAAAGTCTGTCATTCGATAATTTGTTTTAAAAAATCGTAGATGATTAAAAATGTGGAAAAACATTTTTTTTTAATTAATGCTAATTAGAGTTATATCAATCACATAAAAAATTGCGGATCCCATCGGAAGGGCGAAGGAACAGTCCCAGGTCGAAACCCCAGGTGAAATGCCCTATATCTTTTTTGAAATCTGGGAAATTCAAAACATCTGTAGTTACTCCAAAATTTGGCATTCGATTTTTTTTCTTTGTATTACAATAACCTTCTCTTTTACATATTTCGTATGTAATCAGAAAGTAAAACAAAAAATCCTAGGATTTGTGAAAATGGAAAAAATCGCGGTACTGCATAATTACCAATTAGTCTCTGATACCGCTTGAATCACAAGAAGCTACATAGATGCATTATACAAAGTTTTGCATGTACACTATACTTCTATTGCACCCCCGCGAGCGACGCACTTCCGCGTTCTCTAGTCTCGCATACAGGTAATGTACACGTATAGTACGCGCGAGATGCGGGTGTCTATATACCGCGCGTTGGATTATCGTGCGAAATAAATTCCAGCGCCTTTCCTATACGTTCGTGCAGCCGAGCGAGCATCTATCGTGTGCGCGAACACTATCCTCTGCGGCGTCATGACAGCACCGTTGCCTATACCTTTATACGAAAAGCCACTTATAATCTCGATACAAGCATCTCTCGATTTACAATTAACGATTCGCATATTAATCACTGTAACAAAAAATAAGGTACACGCCTATAGAAGAAGAAGAAAAAAAAAATATATATATATATATATATATATACACCTTTGATCGTGTCCTTTCACATCTCTGAAGCATATTTCGGAGAAAGTTTTCTGTCCTCAATTAATTCGACCACAATTCATTCATTCATTCACAATTTAGATATTATCGTTTGTGTAATACCCGTGCATATGTATATGGGGAATTCCAAGTCAATTCACGTGGTCATCGCCTGACCCTCTCGGATTCAGTTGACGAATTTTTTTTTAGCATATTTCGGTCGAAAAAAGAGGATATTTTTTTCAGATTTTTATCACTCGTTTTACTCCATAAAATAATTTTTTCCCATAATTTTTGAGTAAAAATTAATTTCGAGCAGGTTTAAAATTTTTCCATAAAATCTAGGACTAAAACTAAAAAGTATTTTCATCGTAGTTCGATTGTTTTTATTTTAAGAAAAAAAGCTTTTTCCTAATTTTTGTTTTAATTGAAATAGCTTCTTTCATTTTTATTTTATTTATTGGCCGAATTTTCAGCGTTTTACTCTCAAAATATGGGAATTTTTTTTTACTATGACAGGATCTATTTTTCTTTTTTTTTCCTACAAGAAACCATTATTGAATTTTTTAAGTTTCTAAATATGGAATTTTTTTTTCTTATATTAAAAAATAAATTAATAATTCTCGGCAATCTTTCGAACTACGATGAAAATACTTGTTTTTAATTCTACATTTTATGGAACAAATTTCCAAATTTTAAACCTGGTCGAAATTAATTTTTGCTCAAAAGTTATGGGGGAAAAAAATGTTAAATGGTAAAACAAGTAATAAGAATCTGAAAAAAAAATATCCTCTTTTTTTTTGGAGCAAAATATGTCAAGCCGATGGCCAAGTGAATTCACTTGGAATGCCCCATATATGTAGTATATATTTAACAGCCACTGTTTAAAAGATAGCAGACCTCGATTTCTGGCTTCCTGAATATTGCTCGGTATTATAAGCGGCGAGTCCGGATCGACTTTTCTCGATCATTAATCGACGGAACCCTGTGTCCCCGGTATAACGTAATAAAGTATATCTCGGGCGCCGATAACCGGCGATTACTTATGCAAAACGCGGTTCGGTAGTCTCGGTAGTCTCGGACATCAGAGCCACGGATCGCGCCGAGAGATTCAACGTGTGTAGTGTCTGTGTGAGACACCGATATATATATATATATATATAGGTGATGTACTCACACCAGAGAACGCATGCTCGTTTCATTCTACATGTTGCTACTCTATGTGCATATACACATACAGTATATATATATACATACCTACGCACATGTGTTATGCCTACCGTGTATAAGGCATGTGCGCCCCAACGAGACTCGATTCAAGATCACTTGACTCGATTCACCGGTTTACGTTGCTTTTCCACTCCGGAATTTATTTCGTGAATCTCTAGGGGCGGTTGGGTGATTATACTGGCCACCCAAGGAAGATCTTGCTTTGGGAAAAAAAAAAAATAAATTCTAGCTCTAAATATTGGCATCGCGTATTTTGAAATGCCAGCGCTATTTGTAGTCAATATTTGTATCTTTGTATCTCGGAAAAAGCATCGTCTCTTAGCGGCATATATAAGAAAAAGGAAAAGGTAAAATGTTTAAATTACATGAGTAAAAAAAAAATAATCTTTCATTTTATAAGAGCAAATTAAATAGTTATGGGTGGTTACAACTCGAGCTGCAAAGTTGATAGATAAAGTGAATATTAATCATCTATCATTAGATCAGTGTCACATATCAGCTTAAGTATAAAACGCTGATAAACACAGTCGTAATTAGCAAATATTTCAGCACGAAAAATATTCATTGCATTCTGGGTTTTTGATTATCATGGTTCAGCGAAATTCACAATGTGTGCTCCACAAGTGGATGACGATGAGTTCGCATTCGGGTGATAAACGGGCGCGATACAACACACACATAGAGCACTTTCCCTTCGAGATTCTCGAGCGGGCCTTGACCGAAGTGGGAAGTGGGCGAGACACGAGAATTCCGCCGGCGCTATCTCGGCACTCTTTTGCCGGGTCTCTCTTTCTGATGTGCCCGATCCGAGAAAAGTACATCTCTCATGTCGAAGCACACACAGAAAGCGACAGTCGTGGCGAGGGATCGCGCGGATGGAGCTAGTTTTATTATACAGTCGAGCCGGCGGCAGTGCGAGTCGGTCATTGCACACGTTCCCGTAGGCAGGCTTGCGGGTAATTCTAATTAGATTTGCGCGGGTAGAAATATATAGCAAACCCTGCAGCATAAGAACGCGCGGCGAACACACACCACAGTCGACGGGTTCGACCAAGAGTGGGCTTACTACGGGGTTTACTCATGCGCCTGGAATGTAGTTCACATTGTTTGTGTGCACCTAAACGCCCACCGAGATTATACCTATACACATATATAGAACATGCAAGACATGCGCAATTTAATGATCGCTCCTTCGCCCTACTTCTTTAGCTTGCAACATCAAGTTCCCTTAAGGGGACTATAGAATGTGGAATAAATTCTTGTTTTGTGCTCACTTTTTCAAAATAAAAATCATGAATTTTTGGTTTATTGTTGTAGAGCAAGTATTTTTCTTTGACAATTTTGCTTCTTCGCAGAGAAAATCTGACGCCTCTGTTTGTTGGAAATAGTAGATAATTATTTTTTAATTATACTGGAGTGGTGAGAGACGAAATTTCATTTGTTATTTGTTTTTACGAACAGTTTTTTTGTTATATATTTTTTACCAAGCGAAAGTAAGTACTTTATTCCCTAGGGAGGAAAGCACTCCCACGGGCGGAAAGCACTCACTTTCCCCCCTCTCATCACAGAGCAAAGTACGAACTCTTCGTGTGGATGTGTGAACAAAACGTATGTGCACCGGAGTTGACATTCTACCTCGTGTGTTGACACACACTCGCCAGGAATGTTCAACTTTCCGCCCTTGGTGCACAATATACTATAATTGAAAAAATGTGGAAATATATCGTGTAAAAATCTGTTGAAATTCTAGCGCTTAGCATGGATTGAGCGATGTGCATCATGTTATTGTTTCTCTCCGAGGCCTCGTTAATCTCTGCGGCATGCGATTTCGAGGGGAAAGGTATGCATAAGGTATGCGCCGTGTTCGAGTCTTGAAAAAGCAAAGGCCTCGACGAGTAAGCGCCTGATGAGTGGCCGCGAGTGCATTCAGGCAGCAGGATATATGCACAATGTAAAGTACAAAATATAATAGGCCGACCGTTATGGTTGTGCGCGCTGTGTATAGAAATGAGCCAGTCTATGCATGCATCCATTTTTTTTTCCTCCCCGAATACATCGAGAGGCGAGAGATGATATGAGAGCGCACAGCGCAATACTAGACGAAGCCAAAGTGGAGGTTACTCGAGAACAACAGCAACGAGGAATGTATATGCACTATCCACGGTTGCGAGAGGATATACTACTCGGTATATATAGTAGGCGCAGTGTATAGATCCTCGGGGCGTGGGCGGATCGCACGCGTCTGCCGGTAATGGATCCCATCGATCATCCTTCTGCGCGCGCGCGCGCGAACGTGCACCTCGCAAGATGGGATCCTCTTCCTCGACGAGAGCAGCGGATCGCCCATTAGTCAGTTCTCGCGGGTTTTTGCAGAGAGATATGAATGCACGTGTAGAGACACTGCTAAGTTACAAAAACCCAGACAAAATGCAGTCGCGTCTCTGGACGCTTAACAAGTAACACAAAAAAAAAAGAAAAATGTTCAAAGAACAGAACTTCTTTGTGTGTTGTATATAAATTTGATATATTCAAATCGATATATTATATGAAGAGATATTAGAGCTATTGGGATGAGAGAAAAAAGCATAGCTGCCGGAAAAAAAATTGACAGGACATTCGTTTTCTTCACGCAGTACCCAAGATAAAATATAGAACCTCCGAATACCCTCCATTGACTTCAAATGGGTAAAATATGACTTTACTACTACTACTACTACTACTTTCAGAGGTTTACCAAAGGATCTGGAAACCTCGTCTCACTCCGCAGAACCTAATCACAGGTTAAAACATACAAATTTCACACTTGTGCAATTTAGGGTGAATGGAGGGTCTAAATTTCAACTCTCCGTTCACTCCAATTGGCACTCCGCTTACTCTGAATTTAGGGTGAATGGAGGGCATAAATTTCAGCACAAAAAAAAAGGATCTTAAAAAGTAATGTAAACAGGCAATTATTTTCAATAATTAAAAAATGTATCTATTGACATATTACACGTCTATGAACATTTATTAAATGCGAACAAAAGTTCTGGCTAAGTTTTTCTTATCACTGAAAAAAATTCCTTAACCATTCTTATCCCCATGGGGCCACTCGGGAAGCTTGAGCATTTGAGCCACGCACGAACCAGATGCGGATACCGCGCTGTTATATACCTTCTCGGAGATGCAAATAGTGTAACGCCGGGAGCGATTCTGTGATTTACCGCGCGTTCCGAGTCGGACAGAGAGTGTACAGCCGAGACGGAGAAAGAAAAGAAAGGGAAGAAAGAGGAAGACGAGAAAGGCGGAGATGCTGCGAGCTAAGGAGCTCTCCCGGGACTTCGTGTCCGAACGAGAGACGCGCAGCCCACTCGCGCGCTAGAGGATTTACCCTGAAATGCCACGGTGATTTGTGTGACCGGTTACCGCCGTTGCCATTTGCATAGTCTTATAGTATACCTATCATGAAAAGTTTGTGCGCATGCGCGCGTGCGCGTCTGAAATCTGAGAGATCATTGTTAACCTGGTTTGTTGTTATTTTAATGGCAATATTTGCATTGTGCAGCTTTATATATGGGGCATTCCACGACTAATCGACAGGGTTGTGATCCTCACACTTTTTTTTTCGCTATGTTGTATTAGGGTAACATGAAAAAGCATTCTCGATTTTTTTTTCAGTTTTTTCGAAAAATTTTGTTTCTATAATCACCCAAAGTTGGACTTTCAAAAATATCGACGATTTGTTTGAAATTTTTACAGTAAATTATTTATTTAAGAACGACATTTTTCAGATTACCTTGAAAATTTACGTGAGCCAGCAGTTAAAAAATAAATAAATAAAATTTAATTTGAAAAAAATTGAATTATTCAGAAACGAGTTTTGCGATTTTTTTTCTTTAACTTTTGCAGCAAATTCTTTTGTTAAAGATTTAAATCTTCAAAAGGAGCAATAAACTTAGGAATTTACGTTATTATAGTGGAATCTATAAGTACTCTCTTTTTTTTTTACTCACGTACATAAAAATGTTTTATCCTACTTTGCTTCTTGTATTGGAATATATACATATATGTTATGGATATGTGTGAATGCATAGACGCATTCTAGTACACTCTTCCTTCCCCCTTCTATAGATATACAAATATATGTGGTACATATGGTAGTTGGTACTGCAGTGTGTACATATATATATATATATGCATAGAGCACGTCGTGACGAGGAAGCGATTCACCTCGAGCTTTTACTATCTTACGGTAGTTCGTGGTAGGTCAGAGGCCCGCCTACGAGTGTCATTTCTGCAGGCTCGTTTCTAACCAAGCTGCGAGCTGCTAGAAACATACATACATACATACATACATACATACATCGCTATGCACAGTCTAGTAGATCTCGAAATTTACTGCTTTCTACCACAATGCTAAAACTATGCGCGATTTTCCACACACCGGAGTTGTTATTGAATCTCTCCCACACTCCACTTTCAGCATAGTCTTATGATATTATTCGAGTACTTCCTCCTGTATCATATTTTATTCTCGTATTTTTTTTTTGTATTATATGGGGCATTCCATCTGGTTTCAACCCGAGTCGCTGTAACTTTGACCCTTACGATTGGGTCCGCAATTTTTTATATGATTGACATAACTCGAAAAAGCAATAATTAAAAAAGAAAAATAATTTGTATACATTTTCAATTATCTCGTATTTTTTAAAGCAAATTATCGAAGGACACATTTTAAAACTCTAATAAAAATTCTGAAAAACCTTTTTTCTAAAAACCCTTCGATCCCCAGTGTATTGGAGTAATTTTTCACGATCATATTTTAATTGCAAAAAAAAATCGTCCAGTCTGACTCTCCGTCTGACTGCTTCATTAATTCTTAATAATTTGGTAAAAGGTCAATCGGAGTCAGAACTGGGGATGCGAATTTTTTTTCAGATTTCTAATAATGGTCATTCATTGATGCAACTTTCAAGTACTCAATTTTGCTATATATTTTTTCAGATTCCGTATAAATTGAATAATTGTATTTTCTCATTTTTCGAGGATTTTATTTTGACCGTTTAATTTGTTTATGTTGCAGTGTGGACGCTGGGCGTAGCGGCGACGAAATGAAGCATGCAGCATGCGTGGTAGCGGTGTCACGGCTGCGCGGTCCTGCCTTCAACCCCTGGTGTCCGCCAGCCGCTACCTCGCCGTACACGCCCTCCCCGGTGATCCTCTCTACTTCGTCGTCGAGGTATGTACTTTCACCTCGTTAAAGTATAAACGTCGCCCAATGTCCCAACTATCATGTTCTCGTGTTCGTGTTCCCTGCCACTGACACACATATTTTCTTGTTTCCTGATTGTAAGATGGATAAAACACCCAAGATAACGAATCGAATTGGTCTACGACAATTGACAATTCACTTTGTGAAAATAGTTTTCACGCGCCATTGGCAACGAAACTACTGTTATTCGGGAAATGGGAATGGAACCATAATTTCATGGTGAAGACAATTAACTTGCTCGAGGGTTGATACAAATAAGGCAAAAGAATGATTAATTCCAGCCGCTAATATCATTCGAAATATATATTTTTTTAATTCTCTAAGACAGTAATTCGGGTCGAATAATTACGCTTTGTGTACTTTGTTTGTTTAGGATTTGTAAGTAATGGCAAAATCTTGCTATTTTTTGGGGTTTTTTTTGGACTTTGTCTGGATATAGCTGCGACTTTGCTGAGAGTCGTGACTCTGAGAATATCAGCAGCTAACTAACCGAAGAAAATTCGAAAGCTAGTAAAATATTAAATGACGTGTACCTAGCGAAATCGGTAAACGCTTGAGCCTGACCATATGTAATTTGTCTCATTATTTTTTATCTTACTGTACCCGTTAAAAACACCGACGCTGATCTTTTTTCCATTTTTTTATTAGCCAACATTTTTTATGAATGTTTTAAAATTCGATATTTTGGCACTAGTTCTAAAACATGTTCTAAAACAAGTCTGAAGAAATGATAAAAAATCCTGTATTTTTAAAACTTATCCCAGAGTGTGTCGACGTTGGCTTCTATTGTTTTCGAGCATTTTTCGTCAACGGACATTGAAAAAATTCTTATACATTGTTAGAATTTTTGAGAATTTTTTCAGATTTTTAAATTGGGTCCAATATATTAAATTAAAAAAAAAAGCAATCTAAAAAAATGTACGCTTGTAACATATCCTTAAAGATCTAATAAATAGGTTCATCTTTTTTATACATTTTTGAAGTGATATCCAACCAGGTTCATTTTTCCCCCGTCCCGTCCCCTCCCCAAGGATACAACATCGTTTCTTATGTTCCGTTACAATAGAGGCTCACCAGTTCGCCTTGCAACAGAGTTGTTTCCTATTGAACTCACAATATTTCTTTATTTATTCCATAAATAATTTGGATCAATGATCTTTAATAAAAATACGTATCGTTTGTAATAACGATGGAAATAAAATTAATTCTATGGGGTTTCTGATGAATGTTTTATTTCGAAAATTTCACGAATATCTTGGCCGATTCATAGACTCGAGATCAGCGGCTCTTCTAGTTGGTTGGATGTTGTATAGTAGCACTACTTCTCGAACGGTGAGCGAGCCCCCCCCGATCGCGCGTCTCGGTTGTAATACCTTAACCGTCCCGACACGCATGATTTACAAATGTCAGATTAGCATTGCGGCGCCGTCGCGAATGCGACATGCAATAGAGCGCGAGCCCGCGGCTCGATCGGAACTATACATCGCTCTCATCGTGCGTATATATCTCTATGCACATAGTGCTGGCATCGCAATGGACACACGTAGCACACTCGCGGGATGCCTGCACGTATATTTTACTTAGCCCAAGCAGCTCGCAAAGACTCGGGAAAAATGCGTTCCTTCGCTCTTAGTCGTACTCGTTCTTACAGCAAAGTATCCTTTCTCTCCTTGCGTGAATATATGTACCGTAAAGCGGTACAGTTGTTAGCATCCTGTCAGTTATTGGCCTTTAGGTAGTCAGTCGAATTATAGCCTGAAATTAGTCAATTGCATATGGGGGAGCAATCTGATTTTCGAACTATTTTTCTAAATTTACAATTATTCAGAATCATTATTTATAATTTTACTCAAGCTTGCTCTACGACACAGCTGCAATGAGCAAAGCGAAACTACAAAAAATGATGTTTATTGAAAATTCTGTGATATTGAAAAATGTTTGTCTTGGCAGTGAAAAAGAGGAAAGAATGTCATGACTGGATACATTTTTTTGTAGCTCAGTTTCTTCGGTAGTAATTATTTTTATTGTCTGACTCCTGCTAATCAGGTCAGAAGCACTGTTAATAAATTTACATTTTTAATTCCTGAACCTAAATCTTGCGAAAATATGAATATTTTTTAAACAATTACCGTCGATGAACTCAGCTATAAAGAAAGCTCACTTATGGAAATGTTAAATTTGTTTGGTGTTCATCAATTTTTTAAATTGAAAGCTTTCAGGAACCGAAAGAAATAAGACGAGAAGTGTAATAATTTGGCTTTGATTTCAACTGACTTCAAATAACTTCACTTTAATATTAAAAAGTTAATTCAAGCGACTTATTCACATCGTGATTTTAAGCCATTTGATCGGTTTTATTATACATATATTTTAGACACATTCAGATGATTTCATACTGCAATATCATATTTTGATTTCAATATACGGTGGTTCAATGATTTCAAGAGTGAATATAATCCCTCGTCATTATGAGATTATCATTATTAATCTCTCTCTCTCTCTCTGTCTCTCTGGTACATTAACTTTGTAACTAGCAGCCTCTCACACTGAATCATATCTTACAAAAAAAAAAAAAAAGTAAAAACGCGGTAGAGTAACAGTGACTTATTCGTGAGCTCGGAATGATATTTATACTATACGACCAGCTAATTAAACATGATTGGTGTCGAATTCCTCAGGTTCTGCAAACCTGTACCACGCACGCTGAGCACCAGCTTCAACTAGTAGTACACAACAGCACTGCCAGCTTTATGCTAATTACATGCACGAGTGTCCACACACACACAAACATTCGGTTATTAAGTGACAGGTATATACATTTTCTCGATAAATTATTACCAGCTTGAAGAGTAAGTATAACGAATCAAAGGAGATGTGGAAAGTCGGATTTTCTCTGTGAACTGCATATGGTAACCGGGAGAGTAGAGGTACGCTACTTGTATCAAGAATAGGTAGAAGAACTTTAAATTATACATATACTATAAATGGGCCATTTCACGATTTATCGACGGGGTCGTGAACCTTATATATTCATTTTTTTAACCTTCTGATATGCTGCAATATGAAAATGCTTTTTAGACATTTTTTCAGGCTTTTTTTTTCAAGAATCTGTGTTTTCATAATTACCCAAAATTTGAATTTCTCAAAAAGTACGTCGATGATTTGAAAAAAAAAAGTTATAGTTAAGTCTGTGTCGATAAAAAAAATGTTTGGGATCATTGCGTAAATGAGAGACAGAATAGCAGTTAAAAATAAAACAAAATTTAATAAATATTTAGTATAGACTCCAAATATGAATTTTTCAAAAAGTATGTTCGATTATTTTTAAAAAAAATTGTACAGTAAATTCTGTGTCCAAAAACAAAATCCTTGAGACTAGTTCGAAAATGGACGTGAGTCAGCAGCTAAAAATAAAAATAAGATTTAAAAAATATTTTAATTTAATTAAATTTTACATATTTATCTATATAGTACTCGTTAATTAAGCCGTTAACAAGCTCATTAGTCTGCCGCGCGCGAGCAAGCTCCGTCTTTGGATTTTCCATGAGCGAACGGAGCGTCAGCACCGCGCGGTGAGGAAGTGCGACCTGAGAATAATTGTAGCTAGGCATTAATCGTCGGTGTGCGCAAGTATCTCATTGCCCCTTTTCACAATGAAAGGGACGAGCATTGAATAAACGCGCTGAAGCTCGAACAGTTTGTTTAATTCTCCGACTCGATTTACTCCTTATTTTACTCATCCTGTTGAATATAGAAGATATTCGTACCTGAATGGCGCAGGACGATCGAGGTGCTAAAAATAACTTGGCAAGCAGACGCTTCGATGCATTCGTTAACTTTCCGTGGTAATTGAGTTTTTCATATATACTTGTCTGAAGTCTAGAAAATATTCTCAGGGTACGAAACCATATAGTCTACTAATGTTTTAGCAACCTTTGGATGTCCTGGGAATGTGCTTTGTGTTTTGCTTGATCTACACATTAATTTTTTTTTCATATCAAAGCGTCGAAAAAAATATTTATTTCTAGTTTCATAGATTTTTTGTACCTTATTAAGTGTTAAATAATTTTCCAAAATTGAAAAAAAAACTGTGCTCATCGTAAAGTTAGTATTTTTTCTAATTTCTTCCATTGTTTTGTTGTTGAAAAAAGGCCGAAAAAAATGGACGGAATCGTCGGACTACTTCGGCTCTGTTATCAAAACTTTTTATTTCTCAAAATTTTTTTTTTTTTTTCAGAATTTCCACAATTTTTTAAAATGTGTCGTTCGATAATTAGTTTCAAGAAATCTTAATAATCAAAAATGCGTGAATTTTTTTCTTCTAAATTAGTGCTTTTTAGAGTTACGTTAATCACATAAAAAATTGCGGAACTAATCGGAGGGGTCAATGGTCAGTCTCCGGTCAAAATCAGATGGAATGCCCAATGTGCAGTATCGTGAATGTACGACGGTATCCCGTCGTTTTTCTCACGAGATGGATAAACGGCGAATACACACGCGGCTCAAACTAAATTTATTTAATCCCCCGACATTGCTTTACACCTTATTTTCCTGATCCTGTTGAATGAATCGCTCGTAGAACCCGGAGAACGGTCGAGGTGTTAAGAATAACTTGTTAAGCACGCTTCGATGCATATATATATACGTTATTATACCTTTATGAGATAACTCAATCTCTTGTATAATTTTCCATGATTTGCGGAATATTCCCAGGGTACAAAAGGCTTATATAGTCGACTAATATTTGAGTGACCTTCGTAAGTCGGTGGGAATTTGCTGTTTCTCGATGTACCTAATACGGAACACTGTCTCGGAAATCTCGCGTGCTGTTACTGAAACTAAATTTACACTTGAATACAGTTTTGCAGTTATCATGCACTTTATCGGATCGTCCGTAGCGATATGAGTTAAAAATAAAAGCTCGTCCTCGCCCTTCGCACGTTAAGCGTATCGTAATTCATTGTTTATCATTACATTCTCTGTACACGCGAGTCTTAAACCATATGTACACACTCTCGTGATTTCTGTAGCTTTGAGAGAAAAGAAAGAAAGAAAAAAAAAAAAAGAATGCAATGGCTTCGGTAATATTCTGAACGTGGCAGTTGAATAGCAAACGAAGAGATTAGCTTCAACGATGATGCCAGGTCCGATGCGCGTCGTGCCTCGGATTTCTCGACAGCACAGAGAATGTGTAGAACCGAGGCTGACTCTCGCTCGGTTTAACGAGCCACGCTAATCGATATTTAATTCGATCTTCACGTTACACCTATACACACGACTCCTTAACCACATTGCTATATCAGACTCGAGACTGTTTGAACGACTTCTTGGCACGAAACGCTTTTATCGGAATTGCTATAGTTCGGTGGAAATACAATGTGACCCGGTGTATACAAAATTTTATGCACATAGTGCCAAATGGTCGAAAACTTTACGTTATTCGAATAAATGTCACTTACAAAAAAAAATGTAGTACTTGAAACTAAAATGAAGCTCTAACAGAGCTTTATTTTCTTGCAGATAAAACATTCTTTTTAAATAACCATACAATCATAAAAATGCTAATTTTACAGTGTACAGAATACAATATAATTTGTCATAAAATAAAACAGGATGTACTTCACATTATTCTAGTCCGTTCTTTCGGCGTCAGTCGAACTTATAGCAAACGAGTGCGGAATCTCGCTCGCAGCCGCGTCTCGCTTGAAAGCTTCGTGGATGCGAAGAGTGCCGCTGGTATTATGGTGTGTTCGCAACGTAGAATATGTGGTGTAGAACGTCATTGCCAAGGTTTCTACGGGTAAACGAGCGTGGTGCTGCTCTATGTTCAAGCTTGGTGGCTTCTCGCTGGCACGATAGAAGGAACCACGTACCTACGGTAGGAGGAATATATAAGCAGAGTGTAGTAGTAATAAAGGTATGCGGTGAACGGTGCGCGGTCTACACCAGACTGGCGTACATACCCTCTTCTCACACGATACCATCTACCTAATTATCCGCAGGCTCATTTGTAACGACCAAACTGAATTTCTGTCAGGCATGGAATTTTCAAAGTTATTTTTAGCAAATACGTTCACTCATTCGGTACTCGATAAACAACTCAGCGTCTGAAGCTTCGGTTAAATATCGTCAGTGATGGACGAAAAAAAAAAAAAGAAAATTTCTAATTACTAGCTCAATTCTTGGACAAATATCTAAGTAAAAAATAATATTGCAGTTAAATCTCTTTTCTATCTTTGCTACTGTAAAAAAAAAAGATTGCACGAAATTCAATGTACCGGAACTGGAAGTTTTAACGCATATACCGATGTATTGTGAATTTGATACACAGGTGTGATAGATGATCAGGCAGAGGGAGAGGGTTCCGACAAATTAGTCGTCGAGGATTGGGGCCTCCAGTGTACTGGTTGGACTATAATCGAGTCTCGATTATCTATACGGCGAGAGAAGACGATCGTCCGTCGGCAAGAGCAACTGAGACGGAGTTCCCGGACACAGCGCGAAATGATTCTTCATTCTCGATGGAAGAGAATTCCGGGACGGTCGAGCATGATAAATCAGTTCGTGTAGCGAACTCTCGTTCTTCATCTCCACCTTTCTCACTCTCGTTCTGGTTCGGGACCATACAGAAAACATGCGAGTTCTTCGGCTCTCTCGGTCGGGCGGTATAAACCTCGTGCGGCCCATGCTCCGAGATTGGATCGACTGTAAATCCGAGACAGCAGGTTGCTCCCTACGGATGTTTTATGGGTGCAAGAGGGGCCTTAGAGAGAGATTTGGAGCAGGACAGAAAGCGCAGGGGCGTTCGGTCGGGCGCGGAGTACACGTCGTTCCGGAATACTCCACAAACTGATTCGACGTAATCTCATGAGAAACGATAAATTCGATAGAATTGTAGGTTTCCATGCTATGCTGCCGTTCATTGTGGAACATTCGCGGCAGAACATACCTCATTAAAGTCACTAAAATACCAGAAGTATGCCTGAGATGATCGCGAATCGCAATAGAATTATTGTAGATTACCTGAGAAAGTATACAGTATCGAATACAGTGCAGTCTGAGAAACATTAGTCTGGTATGTGGTACGCTTTCACCGTGTTTATGGTATTCAAACGCACTCCAGACTCGCTACAGTTATGTGACTACGAGTATTCGTTGAGAATCTAGACAAAACTCTGTATTTTTTCCTGCCATAGCCAATACCCGTTTAATTAGTGATTAAGTCAATGAGTCAAATGAAAATAATGTTTTTAGAATTTTAGTTGAAAACGTTTAATTGATATTTATGTAGTAACGTAATCACTTGAATACGTAAAAACAAGACATTTATAAGTGTGTAAAAAGTGACGATAATGCAGAGGATAGGAAACAACACACCCAGCAACACGCTTCAATTTTAGAGTTTAAGCCTAAATTACCTATGAGACGTAATTCCGAAATGAAGATAGATAAACGAATAAAATCTTGTTCACAACTCTTGACGAGTATTATTGGCCCTTTTGATGATTTTGGATTCCAAGTGATTAAAGTGAACCAGCCAACAAAAAATTGTATGTGAATGATACTGGAAACCAGGATGACGATTATTGCAGATAGCATTGCACAAACGGTTGCGACTTCTACTTCAGCATGGTGACACCTCGTTTTCCGACTTTCGATTCGATTGTATCAATTGCTGCCTCTCGGAGTCTCGTCTCGCAATCTCCTTCTAGCTGTTAATCCACGCGAGAATCGATTGGTATTGAAATAAAAGCACTGGGTGCACATTAAGCGTATAGATCTGTGTAACAATTGCTCATCTACTGGCACACTACTATCTACAAGTTTCTTTTTTTTTTAACATAAAAGAATGTAAATGAGAGACATGAATCCTAAGATGAAATTGACTTTTTGTGTTACAGGCCAAGTCGAGAGTAAAGGAGGTTTACGAACAAACATGCGTGCTTCTCGGCCAGCAGGGCATGCGAGACTGCGAACTCTTCGGACTAGCGATACTCTCCGGTACGTATTATTTTATTGATTATTTCACGCTGTGTATACAAAATAGTAATGTAAAAAGATTTCAAGAATTTGCATACGTCGACTTTAAATATCCTTCACCATTTTTAGCACGCAAACTTATGCCCGAGTTTCTCCATCTTAGCTCGAACTTGAGAACGATCTTTTGTTCGAAATTGGCGATTGTTATGAATTGTATGAAAAATTCGATTTTGTATAAATTAATTAATACCCCAACTTATAAAAATATAACCTCTTATAGAAACATCAAATCAAATGAAAAATAATAGCTTCAAAAATAAATACGGAGTCACATAAAAGTTGCTATAAAAATATTCCGTTACTTTTTAATATAAAAAATGTTGAATACACAGAAAGACAAATAGTTTCGCTCTCACTAATTATGATTCCGGTGTATAAACTTAGCTACGTTAAAGCCATGTGCTACACATAATGACTCTCCATGAGTGCATAAGTGGGATAGCGCCAATGGCGATGTGAAGCGAAAGAGAACGACGGAAACATGCAGCACCTCGTCTTAAGCTGTCGGGTACTCAGAAAAATGCAGCTGGCCCGTTCTTCGCATACATCATCCTCGTGCATCCTTGAAGTTTTGGCATTCTGCTTATCGCCCAGAGTGCAGTACGAAGTCGCATATATAAAAAGAAAAAGAGAGAGAAAAAAAGAAAAATAAAACATGAAAAGCAAGTCGCGAGAAGTTCCCTCCGACTGATCTTGGGACATTTTTGCATACCGAATGTTCGACCTCTTTGTTACTCCACTTCGTACGATTCTTGACTGTGCGGACGCTCTTGAGAGAGCCCGGCAGAAAATGTGGTGGTTTGCCTGGGCCTTTTTAGGTCCTGTAGCACTCGGGGACTCCGGGCCGGTCCGACTCGTTCCGCTAGGGCCTCAGTCTCCCGAAGAGGCCCTGCGGGACCCTCGCGTCACCCCTCTTCCGCTTCTCGACTCGCTCTCTTGCTCGCCGTTGAACCGCGCGCGGGCACCACCAGACCGCCGCCGCCGCCGCCGCCGCCACCGCCGCCGCATTCCAGGGGGCCCCATCACGGTGCAGCTCGAGAGGAGCTGCTGGCTGGTTTTGAAGCGCGCGAGGTGCGGCCCCGCGCACGACAGGGAAGAAAAAAAACGCGCACCTGAAAAACCAGAACAAGTATAAAAAACATTGCTCACACCCCGCCGACCTTATGTCCGCACAGTGTGTGCATATCGATATGTATAGGAATTATTTACAAAGAAATATTACGGGAGAATATGTGATTTTCAATAGATTGGATTGTAGCATTTTTTAATTATGCAAACAAGCACTCTTTGCTCAAAGGATAAGTGTGTAGTACAGGAATAAGTATTTCGTTTACTGAATTAGAATTCTCCTGAATTCACTGCGCATTAATGAAATTAATATCTTATTTTCACAATTTTATCAGCGCAAAAAAAAAAAATACATTCGCGTCACATTATATAAACTGAACATGATAGTTGAGGCTTTATGACGTGTTCTGGTGAAACAATTGGAGAATTGTAAAAGAGAAAAAGAAAAGACGAATGTTTTGCTTTACAACGTCAAATAAAGAAAGAGAGCTTGAGCCATTTACACGTATAGAAGTCTCGCGCATCTCGAAGTTTCGTATCATCCCTTTCCTTTTCGTTGTTTGCATCTGTCTTTCTTCGTCTCGGTGGGCCCAGCTAAAAATAGAAGTACAAGCGGGCAGTCCCCATGCGATGTTCCCCGCTTCTGCGGCCAAACCGAGTCGAGCGCATTGTAGTGTGTGTGCACGCGCGCCGCAAGGCCCTAACTTTGCGTTACGTACCGGCAGCAACGTACGAGAGGGCCAGGGGGCCCTTTCGAGGATTATTTTTGGAGGGGGCGACCTTCACGAGACGTCCAATGCAGCCACGAAATCACCAAGTGTATACACTTCTGATGAGTTCCCCTTCTTTCTCTTTAGCTCTCACTGTGCACCGTCTAAAAGGCTATAATGTGTCTTCTTGAAGACACTTTTCTTTCTAGTTTTTCTTCTTCTTTTCTTTTTTCATTTGCAAGGGACTCAAGCTAATGTGCATTCCGTCATACTAATTCCAGGACATACTGTGTATAAATTTCGTTTTTTATTCTTTGTACAATAAATCTTCTATCGTAAAATTCAATAGAATTCTTGATGTACATCAAAGAATAGCTACTATTTCTTCTGTAATTAAGTTTTAAAAGCAGCAAAAATAACCCTATTTTAAATTCGTGTGCCAGTACTTAAAAAATTATTCACGGCTCACCCTTTTTGTTGTGAAAAGAAACAAAAATCTACATGAGCAACTCTATCAAAAATGCGTTTTCTTAACCGCCTTAATACGTAACACGCATCAAGCAGAATGTCCAGATTTTTGAGAGGCCGAGAGGCAAATGATAACGAGGATATAAAATCGAGAATACGGAGTCTATCAGAAATCGTAGTTTAAAGTAGAGACCAGAAGCACCAGGGCAGCGTGGCGTGGGCGACCTTATTTTTTGCTCTCTCGTTTAAAGAGAGAAGTCGCGATAAAGCGAACGGGATAATGGCTCGGCTGACGGGGAAAGGAATACCCGTAAGAACGTGAAGAACGCGAGGAGGTCCCCGAGATATATACGCACGTTGGTGTAAGAAAGATAGGGCAGGAGAATATAATAAGAGAACGAAAGAGAGACATACAGAAAACGACGAGAAGAGCACACGTAGCCAAAGAGTACGATGAGGAGAAGAGCGAGAGCTTACGGGTAAGACGGTAGCCGCGTGATTTGTATAGGGTGCCTTGTATTCCACCTCCCACCATAGTGAAGTGAGTGAGCGGGCCGCGCGGACGCCGGGCCCAAGCGATCGCCGCGCACCACGCCGAGCGTGGAGGCAAGAGGGAGCAGGGAGAGCCGCGCGACGACTTCGGAACCAGAGGAATGTGGGAGGGTGAGGCCCCGCGCGTCCGGAGAGTATAGCGGGATGGTTCGGTGCGCGGGCCCCCTCGACTTGGCTCGGCTTCAAGGTAGAGGGGAATGGGCCTCTAGCAGGTCCATCGCGCTGACTCCGGCATCTGAGGCAACGCCATGCCACGCCACGTCGCGACAGGGACGCAACGAGCGCGCCTCCTCTATACTATTCTTTTTTTCACCCTCGAGACTCTCATAAACAACACCTCTCTCCGATTGCCTCTATATTACGTTCGGGTGGAACGTTGGCCATCTTGGTTTTATACTTGCTTGGTTCTTTCTTTTCATCTTTCTCTCACTCCTCCCTTTCGCTATTAGCTTTTTCTTTATTCTTTTCGCAGATAAGACGTAAATAAAAAGAAAAAGAAAGCGAAGAGGAGATAGGGAGAAAGGGAGGAAGGATCGCAGTTCATCGACGATGCTCACTATGAAGGAGGGAAGGGAGGTTCCTCTGGATTCGGGCGATATAGTGTCGGGTAGCAGCTGGCAAGGCTCACTGTAGCCCGTTTTTATCTCTCCTTCTCTCACTCTCGCTCCCTCGAAACCCTTTCTCATTTTTCCATCCTCCGGAATCTTCTTCCTTCTCTTTTTTCAGCGTACTTTCTTTCCTTCTCAATACCGTCATCAACCCTTCTTTCTCTTCCTCTCACTTGTCCCTGTCGCTCCCTCCACACCCTTCTGTCTCTCATCCTTGCGTCCTTTTATATTTTTGCCTCTTTTGGATTCTTTCTGCCCCCAGCATCTCTTCTCCCTACTGCCTTTTGTGCTTCTCCCTCACTAGTTCTTCGTTCATCCTACCGTCCTTCACGCGATTTCACCTATCTCACTTTCTCTGGTTCTAGCTCACGGCTTCTGGTACTTACACTCTCTCTATCTGTCTGTCTTTCTGTCTCTCTGTCTGTCTATCTGTCTGTCTTTTGTCTATCTGTTTGTCTGTCTGTCTGTCTGTCTTTCTATCTGATGTTCCCTCACCCACAGCCTTTCCCCCATATCGGCCTTGGCCCTTCGCATCTCTTTCTCTCTCTCTCTCTCTCCCGTACCAACCATGTCTCTTCTCAGAGGCCTCTCTTCATCCAGCAAACACCGGTCAACTACTACCACCTTCTTACATTACACAATATACCACCTCACAGCTTTCACTACTACCACAATAATTAACACCACGACCACTGCATTCATTCGTGCGCACAGGGCCTGATGTGTGTAGCGTGTTTTGTTCCTTGGAATAATTTGATCGGGATGAAATATGCGATGGGCTGCAGATAGTGCCGTGCTTCCCCTCATCGCTCCTCCAGGGGATGTGCGACGGAAGGGCAACGAAGTGGAAGCTAAAATAAGCGAGAAGCAAGAGAAAAAAAAGGAAGGAGAAGAAGATAGCGAGTTAGGCCACATTTTATCCCTCTTGAACGGCTCAACGGAACTCCATCCATCTTCCGTAATACAACGTAAGCTGGTTTCCTGTGTTGCCTCGACTGAATATGACCAGTTCGCTTTTGGTGTCTTACTTTTATTTGCTTCATTATGAAGATGCCAACGAAAATGCATATGGCACATGGAACGGGAGAGGAATTAAATGAAATTACGTGGGAAAATTTGTATTGATAATATTATTTGCACTTATTCAAGAAATCACGAACCTACAGTTTGCCGTTTTTTTATAATAATTTACATCAGTCATAAATCTCTATCGTGGAATTTTTAAATTACTATTTTTATTATAAAATGATTGAATTTAAATCGTTTTTGAATAACAACATTGTGTCTCGCTTATAAGTATAGCAGTGAGGATTGTTGCCATAGAGTCAGGGAAATTGCGAACAGGTATATAATGTGCGAGATCATCGAGAAGGGACTCTCCGCAGCTCGGCATAGAGGGGTCCGCGCACTCTCTCAGCAATCAGGGGGTGATTACGGGCCTAATTACGGTTACTCCGCATTGCCAGGGCGGTAACGGCGGGACCGCTGCTGGTAAGGCATTGTTTCTTTCTGGGAAACCGACCGGTTTATGGGTATCGTTCTTCCTCATGAGACTGCCACAGTATTTTCACGAAGCATCACGGGCGAATACGAGTTGGCTTGCTCGCACGCTTTAAACGCTCGCGTTCCGGGCACGGTGTTTGCGCGAGTGGAAGAGTATACCGTGTATACAACTCATCTGTGCTGGGTGATACGATGGCGATGCACTTGTATACTCTCCGTTTCATTCTTCGTGCATAACATCCGGCACGTGTCCTTAAGGGCTTCATGGAAATAACCAACCAACACTTTAACACTCTTCCAGTGTCAAGAATAATATAAAATATATTAAATACAAATGGACTAACAAAATTTGAATTTCATTGCTTAAAAAAAATTGCCTGGAATTGAAAGCAATGAGATGTCCACTAAACCCTAGATTTTTATACTAGTTAACCATTTCTAAAAGCCTCAAACAATTTTCAATTATGTGGTTTACTTGAAAAATAATCCTAGGTGAGGATTATATTTTGTTTCGGCCGCCAGCCCTGACAGAGCTCTTGAGCCATTGACACATTGCCCTGTGTATTGATAAATGTAGAAAATAATTAGAATTTCAGACAATATGTGAAGAAAGTAAAGCCTGGTTTGCTTCGAAAAACTAGCATAGAATAAAAACGATATCTAAATTCTAAGGATACTCTGTAGCAAGCAATTCACAAAGTAATCCCGTGATTCGGTGAGCCTTCGAACGAGTATTTTGCCGGTGTTATGCCCTAAGGCGCGTGGGTTTCGGCGGTAGCCTGCGTCCCGTTCCGTCGCTCCTTTCCCGTAGCCACAACAGGCAGGTGTGTTCCATACGGCTGTCCGTCCGTCCATTCGTCGGTACACGTTCCTTTCGGTTCCTTCGTTCGTCCATTGGTCTGCGCGAACCCACGAAAAAGACTTAAAAGTTTGTGTCAGCGCCACTTGAGAGCTGTTGCTATACGAAACTCTTGTGGGTTCAAACCAAAGCTCGAGCGCAAAAGTGAGACGGAGCAGTTAGGAAAGAAAAAGGGAAAGATTGAATTTCCATTTCTGGCTCTCTGGTTATTCTCATTTCTCCCACCATCAGACCCTCTTCGGTCTCGTCTCCGTCCTTCTTTCCTCGTTCTCACCTGCGGACTTAACCCCACCCCAAAACCAACCGCTTCAGTCTTCGATCGGATGCGCTCGGGGGCCCCTTCATTGCGTATTCATTATATTCCCTAACTTTTAATATTCCACGAAAAGATGATTAGAAAATAATAATAAAGAATGAGAAAAAGAAAAAAGAAAAACGAAAAAGTGAAAAATAAAAGAGAAGTCCATCGATCGATGGTTCGGCCCCGCTGGGCGTGGCACGCACAGACGAACCGAGGAAGTAGATGAGAGAACCTCCTAGCTCCCCGAGAGAGAGAGATAGGCAGAGAGACGATCCGCTTGTGCCTCATCTGCGCCGTGACTCGAGGGAATCTCCAGAAGAGTCTCGACGCGCACGAGGCGCGCACCGCGTGCTTCGATGAAACGAGAGGGAAGCTGGGCAAAAGAGAAAGAAAGGATAGAGGGGGCCCCACGATATGCCGCGCGCGGACCCATTGCCGCAGAGTCCGGGGTTTAGCCCTTGGGCAACATTCCCCGGTAATGGTCGGGTTATACCTCGGGTAACACAGGTGCCCGGGACCCGATCGCGCGCCCGAGTATCCTATACAATATATACTTGCTCACGCGTACTATATATACATGTATATATATATATGTGTGTGTGTGTATATATATATGTGTACGCCACGGAATACGCGCGCAACGGGCCACGGATTAAGGCCCTCCGTTCTTTCTCCCTCACTCGCACTGCTTTACCATATCCTTGCCTTACAACTGTTACTGCCTCCCGTGTACGCATTCACTTGCTCTGCGACCAGAGAGCATCAATAAAACTCGCCGAGTACCGTTTTTTCTGGCAATACCTACCGCTCACCCGGTACTTCGATATACCAAGAGCAATAAAAACGAATGATTATTGATAAATCCACGAAACTGGATTTATTATTATTTTACACGGCTTGCACGCAAGTTACATGAGAATTTTTGTTTTTCCTTCCTCATAGAGGAAGCTTTGTTTTCGTGAACATTTTTTTTTTTTATAAAATCGATTTTTTTTAAAACAAAAATCGATTGAAGCATTTTGATTTTATGGCGTTTTAAAGATTTTGAAAAATGTCTGTAAACACTCTAACCCGAACAAATTTCCAGCTATCGGGCTGAAACCTGGTATAAAACATTATCGGGGTGGCGCGACTTTTGGTATTGAATTTGGGCAAAATTAATAAAATAGTTATAATTTTACAGAAATTCGCATTTTCGAATTTTTTTTTAAATGCTATAACTCGAGAACGGTCCAAGTAACTGACCCAGAATTTTACATAATAATTGGATATAATGTATCGTTGTTTGATATTGAATTTCGAGAGAATCAGACAAACATCTAATATTTTACAGATTTTTTTTGAAAATTCAACTATTACCAACAGGTTTTTCAAAATGAGTTAATAACTTATAAAAAGTTTGATTATATAAAAGTATATAATAAAAATATTCTCTAATATTCAATAATTTATATTATTATTTAAAACAAGGGTGTAAAATTGGACATTACACATTGCTAATTTATTTTCCACCTTTCACAAAGCTTCCTCTATGAGAAAGCCAAAATTGGCGATCACATTACCGCGTAAAGGTGGTTCTGTGAAAGATGGAAAATGAGGAAGCAATGTGCACTTTGCACCGACTTTGCACCCTTTCTACAACGACAACTCTACGAGGAAGTATCCCTGTAAAAAATGCGTTCTTTTTTAATTAAATTTTGCGAATCGTTTGTAGTACATTATTGTTGGGATATAAATGCGAGGGAACACGTAAAATTCGTTGTTATTATGCCAGTTTATTTTTGTTATTTACCAAGTTAAAGGGGACTGAGTCTCCCAATCATGAAAATTAAACGGTACACTGAGAGAAAATTTGTTAACTCGAAGAAAATTGATTCAACATAAACACAGAATACATTTTATTGAAAGTAAAGAGAATACCTGTAAACTCATGAATGATTTCAGCTATTGATCTAAAATTCTTCATACCAATTACATAGTAAGTACGCGTTATTATTACTCAGAAAAATTCACACAGTAAAATCCAGAATATAAATAGTTCTATTATAATAAACTACTTACTCGTGTCATTATTTATTCTTGCGGTAACTATAAATCATCGTTTTCACCTCATGGAAACATTTGCATAGTACAGTTTACCATATTTTTTTTTCTCAAGCAATGAGATTTTAGAGCTCTGAAATTATAATTTCTCGACAATTACAATTTTGTTAAACTTCAGTTGTAAACATTTTCTAAAGTAGTAAGGATGCAAAGTACAACGTTGAACATTACTTCCTCATTATTTTCTGCTGTGCAACACTTTTTACTTTGTACATTCCTACAACCTTCTTCATAGTGGAAGTTGTGTGTCCATGAAAAGAAATTTGTTCGAGATTTAAATGTCAGTCTACTTAAGATGGTTTAAAACGTGGAGAAAAATGGTTTAGAAATAGTTTCCCGATTATGTGTGTGTGTGTGTGTGTCTGTGTATTAGAGGAGATAAAATTAATTCTGCCATAACTCGTGAACTGCTCAAACGAATCAACTAAAGCTTGTCATGCCGCATACAGAACAGTCTAATGTTTCTTCGGTAGAAATTTTATAAAAATCGCTTGAAGAATTTCGTTTTTATGGGGTTCTTAAGATTCTGAAAAATTTCTGTAATCACTGTAACTCGATACGATCTTTGATATTGAATTTGGGCGAAACCGACAAATTATTCAAATTTTATAGAAGCCCTCATTTTCATAGATTCTTTTAAAAAGCTCCAGAACGATTCAAGCAACTGATCTAAAATTTTTGATAAACTCAATTTCTCAACAGAGGGTTCAGATTTTAGAGAATTTTCGATTTTTCAATTTTCTGAATATTCAACAATTTCCCATACGTTTAAATAAATGACCTCTGACACCAGTTGGTTGATCAAACAGTATCGTCGAATTTTGAGTACTATCTGTGAAAAATATTGTTTTTTAATCAAAGTACATTATAAATACCACAAAGCTTCCTCTAACACAAGGAAGCCAAAATTGACTAACGTACTTTCTCATAAAGGTGGCTTTTGCGGATGACAGGCTAAAAAAAAGCGGAAGCAACGTATACAAAGTTCTACTTTACAATTTCTTTTTACCTGATATGTGAAAGAACATGTATTGCGCCCATAGTATAAATAAGAAGCTTAAAATCTTTTGACGATGTTACAGAATAGCACCGCTTCTAATACTTTTCCTTCACTATATATTTTCTCCTCTTCTTTCTCGAATGGACTGTGCACCGAAGTGCATCAGGAGCAACCCTTGCTCGACCGTTCCTTGCTTCATCCTTGGCTGGCTCCACACCGCGGAATGCGGCTGCTCACTGGAGACTCTCTTCGCCTCTGTTAGTTTGGTTCGCGGCGGTGTGGCGACGAGCAACGAGTTGGTGGGGCACACGTGGTTCTCTACAGAAAAGACTCGCGCTCTCCCTGAGGCCGTGTCGTCGCCGCTGGATGTATCTCGGGCAAATCGAAATATTCTGAATACAGGGTGTCCCCGAATCGCCTACTCTCGAGAGTTGTTGAGCGATTCAATCGCTCAACGATCGGTTGAATCGAACTCCTCGCTCGCAATGATAGCACCGAAGCCTCGCTTGTCTACATATATATGTATATATGTATATATATATCTATATATCTATATATATATATATGTATGTATGTATATATATATATATAGTTGTGATCTCGTCCCTGTGGCGAATATCCATTCCCTCTGTAACGAAGGCACAGAACGTGCGAGGCATGCATGGAGCTCTGAGCTCTCGTGTGGGCAGGACGGGTTTTCGAACTCCGCGGAGAGTCGTCCACTCATTCAAGAACATCGAGAGAGGAGGGCCTCGTTCGAAACTCTTTCATTGTTTCGCTCGTTTAGGGGTATCAGGCGGCCTTTCGAGGCACCAGAATCATCGAGGACTTCGCCGAGGCAAAAAGTCAAGACGAGAAATGGTAGAATGAAGCTGGGCAACGTGCGTGCGAGTATATCTCAAGTCCTCCCCGTGCAACCATATCGGGACACCGGTACGCTGCGATGTGAGAGCGAGTGTTAGGGACGCCATGGGCGCATACCTCAACTCCCAAAGCTTTTCGAATACTTCGCTTTCAGTTACAACAATCAAATAATACATGATGAAGTAGGCTTAAAAAATTATATAATTAAGGGGCAAGCACTCCGTTTCTCCAGAACATACTGTACACAGAGTCATCCCAACGGGGAGTTCTTGCATAACAATTTTTTCTACACACTTCAATGAGCACAAAAAAATTGTACACAGTTAATAAAAAGTTAATAGTAAAAAAAAAAATAAAGTTAATAAAAAGTCTCAAAGAAAATTGTTTAAATAAATATCCAACACGTCGTTAAGTAACGAGACAAATAAAAAAGAAAATTAAAACTTTGTACATACCTCCAACTGCAAAATAATTAATCGACAAAAAAAAAAAATAAATTGGTAAAATAATTGTACGAACTAGAAAAGAGTCTCTGCTTTTTATTTTAATAATGCCAATAGCTGATTTATTTTCTCTGTACATCCAAGTTTTTATAGTATTTTCAGATTAATTTTACTTATATATTCTTTTTATACTAATAAATATTTCGGGTGTAAGCGCAACTCTGATTCCCCGACACATCGAATCATTAAGATCAAATAATTTATTCGATAATTCCCTGCTATAGCTCAGTAATTAGGGTTTCATTTCGACTATCAAGTAGGACGAAAGGTGGAGCGAAAGGAGAGACAGTCATGCTCGCAGGAAGATACAATTAGTGAATGCCCGAGGATGAACTCCGCTGGACGATATTATTTTTTTTTATTTTTCTTTTTTTTTTTACGATTGACTTTTTAGTGCCGGTCGGTACATACACTGACGTACACACTGTTGGAGAATTCAAACCTCTCGCATATATGCTGTATAGTAGATTGCACGCCTCTGGCCCTCGTGACTAATTGCCCGGCGTGCTACGCGATAATTACGTCGATTTACTGTCGGTCCCTTCGATGCATGCGAGAGAGATCACCAATGCATTCCAATCATTATTTTTCTCTCTTCTATAGTATAAATATTGCTACATTTCTTGACTTGTATTACGTACAAACTATACGCGGTAATGTACATCTTTTATATGGGGCATTCCAGCTGAAATCGATCGAGGTTCAACCTTATCCGTCCGAATTTAGTACTCAATTTTTTCTAAGATTCTATTGGATAATAAGTCCAATTTCAAGTTCAAAGTCCAAATCACCTTTAACGTGTTGTATTTTTTTAGGGTGCTTTTCATAATTAAGTTGCCCTTATTACTGACTAAGTTACAATCGCCGATATATCTGCAATCATTATTTCAGCTACCAATATGTCTTCTTGTCTGGTCGGAGCGTCTGCTGATCACCACACACGCGTTCCACTCTGAGAGCCTTTTTTTTAATTCGGACGAAACTGCTCCCACGTCTTCTCGTCATATTTCTTTCAGCTTGCTCTTATCCTTAAGATTAATTTTATTTCTCAACATTCCTGCATTATCATGTACTCTTTTAATTTTGCAGACGGCGAGTACCTCTTCGTGGATCCCGAGAGTAAATTGAGCAAATACGCTCCCAAGAATTGGCGAAGTTCTCATACTTACGTAAGTACATATATCTTTACATATTGTATCGAATATGTAAAGAATAGTATAAGTACAATGATCCGTAACGTTCATTCGACAATTGACTGACGAATGGCGAGCGGCTGATCGCACGACGACAGAGGAGTCTTGACATGATTGTTGAAGGATATTGACGTGTGATTACAAGGTGCTAACCAACAGACTCTAATGTCGTAGTAAACTATGTTACTAATAAAATTCGCCATAGTGGGCTTCGATGAAACTACGGTTCCAGGGTTAATACTTGGACGTTGATTTTGCTAATGCGAAGAGCATCAGAAGCGCTTTTAAAACCATTTCTAGGGCGTTGGTTGCATATAGCCCCGGTCTCCAGTATTCGCAAATTCCTTCTTCCTTCTTTTTTTGTTTTTTTTTTATCTCATTTTGTTTTTCAACCAAATAACACATGTGCCCAACGGTGGCAAAGTGCTGTAGATCTTCGGGCGGATAATAAAACGGCAAAGGGCAGGCGTATTTCCCTTGACATTTTTATATACGAGGAACGAAGAAAAAGAGAAAGAGAAGAATAAGAATGAAATGAAGCTGACCAGGTTGGTGCGTCGTCGTCGAAAAGAGCTGGAAGGCAGAGACAGAGAGAGAGAGAGAGAGGGAGAGAGAAAGAGAGAAAGAGAGTGAGGGAGAGGGAGAGAAAGGGGGGTGTGGCTGGTCCGAAGAATCGAATTAGCATTTCCACCGCGGGGAGACGGGTGTGATGGCGAGTCGTTTCAGCACCGAAGCGATCCTACGCCGGATGCCCAGCATCCTCGTATTCGCTCTCCCCAGGGTCCGGGGCAAGCAGTTTCTTCGTCAAGACGAGTAGCGGCTGCACCAGAAGCTGGATGAGAGAAGCATCTGCAACGAGTCCAACACCGGCAATATGCTTATACGCTTCTCAGATGAGAGTTCAGCTCGTGCGATATCTTCGAATCTGCTCTGCATTGCAGTTGCTGCTCTCATTCCTTCTTCAGCCTCTTCTTCGCAGTATCAACCTGACTTTCTTCTCTTTCGTTGCCTTACCTCGCCCTTTCCCTCTGCCATTTCGCTCAGAGACGCTAATGATGGCCCGCCAATAACCAATAAATACTCCACCCGGTAAAACAGGCTACCGTACTACGTTCATATCTCCCGAGTACATCTCCTCTCGGAGTTCTGAGCTCTGACCACGGGCCGTTCACGGAGAAAAGGACGGAATGCCTTTTCTGTATGTGTATTCGAGTTTCTTGGGTCCTATTAAAATCCTGTCTTCGCCGCCACCTCGACGGGGTGGAATCCTCTTCCTTCCCATCTCTGCTTGTGCACAGACTTTCAGCGCATTCTTTTCTGTATACCACAATATATTATAATACCAAAGTGTCCGTCTGACATCGCGGACACATCCTTATCGAACGACAGTCCTAGTCAATCTTGGAGTCGCTCATAAGTTTCGAAGGTACTTTTGTTAGATCCGTTTCTTTTGTCTTCAAGTCTTGACAGTGACTGTACTTGGACTCTGTTCTGCTGGTCCTGCTGCAGAGCACTGTGGATTAATATTTATGGTTCGTAAAATATGAGGCCGGGGCGTAGGCCTCGGGGCCCGGTAATTTGCTACGATTTGACCCCTCAGGATCTACGTCTAGACGCCCAGTGGAACCGTTGTTGAAACTAAACTCATTCTACGTGTATGCGTGTGGAGTCACTGTGTATGCTAGCTTTAGGGCCCGACGCGTCAAATTTTTGTGGCTACCGTATTCGGAGCGGGGAATTTGTTATTCTCGAGGATTGAGCTCGGAGCTAGGTCGACGCCACCGCTCTCTAAAAGACAAACAACAATGACTTACAATTTCTTCGGATATTTTGGCAGTTTGTATTGCCACTCGTATTGCATTGTGAGACGTCGTGACAACTATAAAATCGCAACAAATCAGTCACACTTAAATCACATAATTAAATATACTATTTTTTTACTCGAATTTTTCATTGGTTTACGCGACATTATTGTCGGGGTGAAACTACGATTTCAGACACTGTCGAAAAGAATAAAAAATTTCATACAGAAACATTGAAATGGAATGTACCTCCTTGTCTCTAAATCTGAGATGGCTTCTATCCATTTTTGGTGACGCCTGGAGGCAGAAATTGTCTCGTTCTCCGCGCTATCATCAGCCTCTAATTCGTGCCAATGAAACCTTGATGGTAAAGCTAGCCTCTACTCGCGTTCGTTCCGTTCTTTCATCATGCTTGATTGCAGGATTTTTGGCCTCGATTTGGTTAGCTCACAATATTCAGCGAGAGTATCTGAAAAATTGTTCTTATTTATATCTTAAAATCTGATCTCGGGTATAATTCTAATCAGGTCATTGTAGAGTAGGCTTAGATGTGGCTAAAATATGGGGCGCCCGATCAGGCAAAATATATATATCGTTATGTAATTTGATCCAAATCCGACTGTAATCCGGCGTGCATGATTACATTTAATGATGCCATATCTGGCCTAAACCCTTCCAGATATGGCATCATTAAAAATTTGGTGAGTCTTACCCGACAAGATGCATCGATATTATAATACATCTGTTTGAAATTCAACTGAAATCCGATAAACCTTATTAGACAAGACTTCATGATGCCATATTTGACCTCAGCCGAACGCTTGAATGCGGTGAGTCTGATCAGGAAATTTAATTGATGTAGTCCAAACTCGACTGAAATCTGGTGTAGTTTATCAAGCAAGTTCTATCACTACCAGATCTAAATTAGGTGCGGCTAATATCGGGTGAGCCTGATTAGACAAAACGTAACGATGCCTGATGATGAGGGTCATCGACAGATCTGAATTAGAGCGAACAATACCAACATCAGATCTGAATTAGATTGAACAATAACCGACGTCAGATCTAAATTCGATCGAACAATAAGCGACGTCAGATCTAAATTAGATCGAACAATACCGACGTCAGATCTGAATTAGATGCAGCTGAAATCCAGTGAGCCTGATCAGACATGTCTTATTGAAACCAGAAATAAACTTGATCTAACATCAGACAGCGTGAATATATTTCTGCTCAGGTAATCTATTCCTCAAGAATGCTCGTTGTTTGTCGCCTGTTGATATTTCTAGGAAGCTATATAGACATAGAGCATATACATTAGTATATTTATTCGTTAGATTATCCGCGATAGATTGTCATCGCATTTCTGAGACTATTTGATAAGCTGTTTGATACGGAAAACAGGTATGTTCGCCTTTATAATTATTATTACTATTATTTCTTCACTAACCGTTTATTTTCCTGTTTTGTTTTCAGGGTCTGGACAGCAGTGGACGACCGGCTTTTGTGCTTTACTTTCGCGTTCGATACTATATTGACACTCCGTTACTTTTAAGGTAACCGTTAATTTTATACGAGAGATAATATGGTGGTTATGCATGAAATCATAGGTGATCGAATAATTTCTCGTCAAGGCTAGCATCAATCGTTTCTCACTTCTTTTTTTTTTTCTTCTTCTTCTTCTTCTTCTTGTATTGACTCAGCGTGTTACAAATTTACCTACGTTTCCGTTCAAAGTTCTAACAAGCAGTTTTGCAGCACCTAGCAATCTCTATTACTGAATTAATGTATAGTGTCCTTGCTGCGATGCTACTTACTAGTTTGCAAATGGTTACGTCAGACCGGTATTCAATAGTATTCTTAGGAAGCATTCCTGGTACGAGCACAATGCCGCGATAGAATTTGTTCGATATACTCTTTCATTTGCTGCTTCTGGACTTCCCCGTGTATATAAAACACAGTAATTATTTGATGTACCCTCTGCGTTCAACAATAATTAGGTTTTGATCAGCCTTTTTTTTTGTTGCTGTAAGTGCCACATAGGAAAAACATGTTTGTAGGAAAATATATTCCGCTTATGTAGATTTCGATGCTTCACATTGACTACAATTATAAGCATGTACGAATTAATATTTTTCATCTATTTGTGAAATATCTTTTCTTAACATTTGTGTGTTAAAATATTCAAGAAATTCATATATGAAAGAAAATGATATAAAAACAATTTTTTATGTTTTTTACGTTTCTTTCGAAAGACATGTATGGAATTGTTTTGATTTTTTAAAAATATTTTTGAATCATATTTTTGTTTTTTGTTTTTTTTTTATTCCAACACGTATTAAATTTAATATATATATCTTACGAACGATTGATATCGTTGAAAAATCTTTTTCTTTTTAAACCAAAACAAAACCATATCCATTTTTTTTGAAAGGCGAGAAAAACATGAATTTTGGGATTAAAAAGTGATCGGCGATTGTTGATGGAAAAAAAAAGAAAAAATCGATTTTTTTTTTCGGTACCGGTAGATCATAGAAACATAAAACTGTAGAAAAATTTGTTTAATTCATCAGTATTTCAACCTCGATTATTTTCGAATTTAATCCAAGACTTTGAAAATTTTTGTGGCTGAATTGGTGTAGAATGACTCTCATATTTTTATTTCTATTCTATTTTTCTTTCTTGCGTTTTGTCCTAAAAACGATACAGTTCGAAACTTTATCATTAAAAATTAAAATAATTTGCAGCGATGAGACAACTCGTCATCACTATTACCTGCAATTGCGCGACAATGTCGTGCGTCATGGTGGGGGCGTCGAGAGTCTTCATCCCCATCATCCCCTTCACGCGCCCACAATCGTTGCACCCTTGCTCGCCCTCGCTGGCCTCGCTCTCCAGGCTGACCTCGGTGACTATGCAGAGGAACGTCACAGACCCCATGCAGGTTCCGTTGGCTACTGCAAGCCCACCGATTACCTGCCACCACACGTAAGTTTTATTGTTGCCGTAACTTCGTTACCAATTTTTCTTTTTTTTCGCAGCGAATAATTTTGATGTACTAAACAATTCGATTATTTATATGAATTTTGATGAACAGATGTGCCTCGACTCAAACGTCCTCAGCGTGCTCGCGGCTCAGCACCGAGATAACCACGGTCTCTCCAGGGAGGAGGCAGAGCTTCAGTACATCCAGGATGCGGTTATGCTGGAGGCTCCGCTTAACGCCCATTTGTACAGGCTCCGACGAAACAAGAGCGAAGCCGGACCCGGAAGAATCCTCCTCGCCATCTGCGCACGTGGTGTGCGGGTTTATACCGAGGAGGCGACACCGCGGGTCTTCGCCTGGAACAACATCGGCAAACTCTGCTTTGACGTTAGTGTATATTAGTGCCCCCAGTAATATTCTCTCTGTAGTAGAAAATATGTAGGAAATTGTACCGTTTGTGGCTAACCTTTAGAATTTTTAAATTATATTCCTCTCCTCGTAATCCGATACGTAAAAAAAAAATTTAATACTCCCGAATTGTATGTTGAGAAAAAAAAATCAGTACTCTAATATTTCTTTTAAATAAGGACAATGTAGTGGGTTTAAATCCAAGACATTAATAAGGCTTGTTTTAATCATAACACAAATTATCTTTTTTTTTTTCGAAACAGCGAAAGAAGTTTGAGATTCGTGCGGTCGATCAGCCGGACAAGCTTACATTGTACAGCGGATGCGATGACAAGAGCAAACTGCTTCTCGGTTTGTGCCGCGACACCCATCAATTTAGCATGGCTATAGCACCGAGGGTGACCGAGGCAAAGCGCCGCGAGGAGGAAGGTAAGATTATCATCTTATATTTTCATTCAATTCGTGAATTAAACTTTTCTATATATAAATTCTCGATACTATAATTTTGATACTGTTAATTCGTAGAACGCAAAGTTCTGAGAGAGTGCTACATGTATCCGGCGCGTTGCAAGCTAAGTTTAGCCGCGCGCGGTGCACGGGGCGATCAAAGGATATCCGTGATATCGAGCACTTCATCGAACACAACTTCTGGAATTGTGAGCGATCGAGTTCACAGCGAGGACGAGCCAGACACCGCGCCAGCTTCTACAGAGTGCCTTCCACGATTAACAGAGAGTTCTGGACACGGCTCCAATTCACAGATCAATGGAATCGTGAATGGATCTGCCGGCGGCAATTCGCTCTCGAGGCCGATATCACCGGTGTCAACCGTCGACGGTGAGTCTACGAAAGAAAAAGAAAAAAAAAAACTTCAACAATGGTTAATAATTGGGAAATAAAATTCCTGCAGGTTTTGTATATCATATTAGCTTAATTGCCTTTTTGTAACGCATGCATGAAAAGTGCCAGTTTATTTACCGGTCGGCTGTGACATAAAGTGGCGCTTTTCGAGAAGGCGTTGCATAAATACTCGAGACGTGTTATAAACACTCTTCGCATACCTGGCGTATATTTTTCAGTTTAAAAAATTTGCTTTATTACGCATTGTTTATCGTACTTTGAAATATTGGATTTGTTGTAAAAAAAAAGAAGTTGACGACATTAACATTAAAGATAATGTTCATTCACGTATGCCTTTCTTAGATATTTTTCGAACAAAGGAAAATAATTGTTTGATGAAGTGGAAAATTACTTTTTCACGGATCGCTTTAAAAAGTATTCGTAAAATAATGTTGCGTCCAAGTGTTTTCCATCGTCTTAAATTCTCGCCGTGTCATTTCTAATTAGTAACGCTGGTAGCGAACAATGGTGAAATTTAATGAGCTTCAATGGATTCTGAAGAATATTTTTCGTCTCGCGTTATTAACACGGCTTAAAATGTATAATTTCATATAATTAAATTACCATTCGGAAATTAAAAAACAGTAATGAAGGGTACATACTTTATGTTAATGAATTCTGGGATATTTTTTCGGAAGGTTTGGAACGATTCTTGATTGATTTTCTTTCAGAAGTCGACGGTGCCGATACGACACCAGCAACAGCGGTCACGACAAGGCAGAACACAAATACCACAATCGCGACCGAGGGTTCGCAGTGCAGCAGCAGTTGTAGCACTGTTGTCGTGGTAAACCAGCCAACGAATCCACCCTCGCAGAGAGCGAGACGAGCCTCAGCGACTTCGAGCCTGGAGCTCGGCTACTCCCACACGGCACAAAATTCAGCGGTTTCGTCTGAGGCAGCCAGTTTTCCAGGTGCTATTTACGACAGGTGCAAGAAAGTCGTGAATTACGCAGGTGAACAAAATTCCATACTATCTCATTTGATTGTGATCTGAAAGCTGTACGATACAATTTATTAATATACTTTCACTCGTGCTATTAAAAAAATGTTGTCATTTTCATTCAAAATTGCATTTCACTTTTTCACCATTTTATAATTGCAGCCTGATCTGTAATTATTTTGTTACATTCGGAACCTTATTGCTTATTTATATTCTATAAATAATTGAATATTAATTTTGTTTAGTATATCCTACCATATTGTAAGAAAAGGAATAATCTTTTTATTTAAAAGATATAAAAAAAGGAAAATAATGGGTAATAGGGAAAATAATCGCCCATTACTTTCTGTGTTATTTTTATTTTTGTGGCATTATTTTAGTAATTTTTTATGGAGCAACCTTGTATCTCGTTTCAATTAGATGTTTATATGGTTTATGAGCAATATGTGAGGATACTTTAAAACAGAACAAGTATGAAATGTAGAATCTTGCACATCACTTCCTCATTTTTCTTAAATAACTTATTTTTAATTAATTAATTAATGATGGTCACAACTCTGTCCGTATTAACAATGAAAATTCGAGCAAATTTCTAAATGTTATGTAAAAAATTTGTGAGTAACCAAAAAATTAATTTACCTTCTTCTTCTCTCTTTTCCGTTCAGACACATCAGTTTCCATGAACGTCGACGACACGTTTGCGGGCACCGATATAGCCAGCGAGACGAGTGGTATCTACACATTGAGAAGCAGCGCCATTCAAGACGAAAGAATAACTGAATTATACTCAGGTACGGTTGACATGAACGGTTCCTCAGCAGCGAGCGACGTGTGCGCACTGAGTTCAGTTCAATCGACGACCGACGAGGCATCGGTGACGTCGGGTTTCTACACAATTCACAGTGGTGTTAGATCAGAGACGAGCGACAGTGTTTACACGGTAGACGCAAATGGCGAAGATCACGAGGAGCCAATATACAGTATATGCAAAGGAGACGATGAGGAGGTCGTTAGTAACGCGGTTATATCGTTGACCGGTACCTTGGATCCGCGTCTCGATGATCCACGTTCGCGTAGCAACAGTATTGTGAGTGCCGGAAGTTTCCGTGGTGACGGAAGTGATCCATCGGACATCGGGCCTCTTCTCTCGGCGGACGAACTTTCTGACTTAATAGTGGGTAGATATCCACCGAGAAAAACGGTCAGTACCTCGATGGACTCTGATTGCGACTACGTGACGATGCCGCCGCCTCCGCCGCCCCCGCGTACCGACAGTAACGAGAGACAGTTGCCACCACCACCTCCATACCCATCGAACATAAACTACGCGACTATCCATTCATCGAGACCAATGATGATACCATCGGCAGAGCGAGAACCGTTGCCTCCACCACCTCCTTACCCTTCCGTTCGCCCGGACTTTGTTCCTTTACCACCGCGAAGAACGGAGCCACCTCCGCCACCTCCTTACACGAGTCCCAGAGAAAGAATTCAAATTCCTCCACCGACACCACCGAGAAACGACGCGGTAACACCTCGCGAACCACCGCCGCCTCCACCATATCCGGAAATTCCGTCGGCTAGGCAAGAAGCAATTGCCAAATTGTATCCTCCAATGCCCGACGATAATACACTATCGCGTACCGCTACGAAGAATCAAAGTCTAATGGCAAATAGTCGTCAGAGTACGCGTGAAACAACTTCAGTGACTCCACCGAGTATTTCCGCGGTTGTCAACGATGTTCCCGTGTCAGTTGCGCCAAAACCACCACCTAGAATTCAACCTCCTACTTACCCTGGCGATAAGATGAAACCGACTCCGGTTCATGCGCCAGTCGCTGCACTTGTCGTTGGTCCTAATAATTATCTTGATGTTCATGCTTCTCGTGGCGGTCCTGTGTTGTTGCCTTATCGCGCACCTTCGTCGACACCGCCTTCACCTCCGCCACCTCCGATGGTTCATCCGCGACAACCACCACCACCTCCGCCACCCAGTTTGGCGACGGTTTATACGAGTCAGGTCGCAAGATCACAGATCGAACAGTATAGACAGCAACTTTACTCGGATGTCGATTTCGTAATGTTTCCGCTTAAGGATCCGGCTGTGTCGAAACAGGAGTATATCGATGCCAAGCAAGGATCATTAATCGCTGCTATGGCTGCTTATCCGCCACCGCCGTATCCGGCCTTCAACAATAAATCTTCGGTTGTTTATCGCAGTACACCTTATCTGCCTGGCTCGTCTTTCTCCTCTAATACCAAGTACGCCTCGAACTTGAATCTCAGTGACACGAGCTCAAGCAACTATCCGGTTATCGGTGGTAATCTTAGCAGTCATTATGCGGCTAGCACGAGCTCACTATACAGCGGTGCTACGTGCTCTTCCTCTGTGGGCAGTCATAGTCTCAGGAGGGAACCACCTGTTCCCGTGCATCCATACACTCTTCACGCGTTCTCTAGGACGAGGAGTGACGAGAATATACTCAAGTGCTTTGAACCACCGGCGTCTAACAAGATGCAGTCACTTCCGCAACCAAAACATCGCAGATTGCCACCTCCACCACCGCCACCACCATACGAAATACAGGTAAGATTGCTGTAGAAATAGTACATTTCAATGCTAGGAAAAAAAAGTTTTTTTTTTAACGAGTGTGGGTTTGTAGTACGAGCCGAAGGTGAGTTCTACAATCACACCAACTAAAATAAAAGTTTTTCTCTCGAGTGTTGAACGAATTTTTTCAGTACGACGTTGGAAAAGTGTAGCTACATTTTTCTACTTTTTTTTGTATTCTCTTGTTAATCGAAAGCTTCGTATTATTTGCTCCAGAACCTCGAGAAAAATCAGCCTCTTCCTTCAGCCTCATGCTCAACGACCTCGCAATCCAAGAAACCAGCGAGGCAATCATTGACGGGTATCGACAGCAAGGAAGACGGAAAGGACGATGGAATGCTCGACATAAGAACACTTCGTGAGAAGAGCCGAAATCTCGATCTGCCACTGATTTCAGCGCTCTGCAACGATCGTTACCTCCTGAAACAGACAAAGGCATTCGTATTGCCGAAGCATCCGAGTGAGACTGGTACGAGCTCACCGCAGTCAAAGAATCCAACGAGAGGCGTAAACGGCAGTACCTCGTCGTCGAGTAGAAACAAGTATCCGGTTAGCGGACTCTCAACGACGCAAATCTCGAAACCTCCCAGAAAGTTGTCAACAAGCACGCATCGACATCCAGCCGAGACGAAGAGCAACGCTTACAAAGTAACAACCACAACTACGACTAATACCACGACTACGACACCAGTGGGACTGTCATCAACGACAAGAAAAGATCCCACACGAGCGTCCCACTCGTGAATATATTTTATTATATTCTCGACTGGCCGTGCTTCTTCAACTCAGGGTGCCATCAAGAACTAAATCTTCGGTTTAATTACTTCGCGTTAATTAAAATAACGTTTATCGATCGAAAGGATAAGAAAAAAAACAAAAAAAAAAGAAAACATAATCGTGTAGCGTAACAATCCGGGGATGAGCCTGTAATATTTTCAATAATGTCGTCGTTAACGTCGATTATCATTTAGGATATTATTATCACGTCGATTGTCACTTAATTCACGTCCATGTGGGAAAGAAAAAAATTATGGATGACAATTTTTCTTCCCCCTCTGCCCCCCATAGCTCGCAATGTTTTCGGCGAATATTCCTCGTGGTAACGTTACAGATAGTCGCGGAGCGTACGTGATCTCGTTATAGCAATACCCACATAATTGAGATGCGCCTCTCCAGAAGCGTAATGGAGGCTTCGACGAATCTTGTTTTCTATATATGTCTTTTTTTTTTCTTCGTTTAATCAACGCATCAGATGTCTCAGCGAAGCTCTCCCAAGTTGGAACGATATGCGTGCGCATCGCTACAACTAATACTCGTACAGCCGCAAGACCTCAAGGTTCAATCGTACCGACTCCACAATGTCTCCACCGTCATTTGCTCAATAATCGTTTTTAGTACGGTTGGTGGAATATAAGAATACAACCGCGAAACAAAGTAAGAATTGTGCACGTACGCGTGTCTCAACACCAAACGAAAAGGCCGGATACGCCTTCTCGTTGCTTCATCCAATAAACGTGCGAAAAAAATTCTCTTAGGCACTAATTAATCACATATGTATTTTTATACTCGGAAAGATAAAAAAAAAAAAAAACAGGTATCGTTATACGCTAGAGAAATTGTCGTACTTTATCTTTATACCATACTTGAATTTGAGTTTGGTGTTTATCCCTTTCTAACAACTTTCACGAAAAATAATAATTTATTTACGATTCAGGTAAGTATATTTATATTTTCCGTAACACTTAAAAATTCTATATAACAACCGGTCTTAGGGACGTCAAATAAATAGAAGAAACACAAAATAAGGGATAATGGCTGCACAATTGCACTCTCGGTAAAGTTCTTTCTTCTTCTTCTTCTTTTTTAACTTTTAGGCTTTTCATTATTTTTTACACCTTCATATTAATGTCTGTAAAATATATAACGTTTTAATAACACACGCTTTATTGTATATTGTGTTATTAAATTATAATAATGCACAATAGTTGCATAATATATTACCACGATGGTAGGCGATCCACCTTGGTGCAAAAATCTGGATGAAAATCGATGTCTAAAAAAAACCCTTTTCTTGAACCGCTGTATTTAATAGTCTGTATTAAAAATGCCCCAAAAAGAACTGAATTGCCGTACAGGTTCTACAGCAACTCCATTATATTCGACTTACTCAAATACCTATGTATTCATATGCCAGATTTATTTACATTAACTAAACCTTAGACTGTATCCGTACTACTTCAAACTCGTTTATGTGGCGTTCTCCACCATTTCGGCCATTTTTTTCTTGCTCTCTCGGATTTGTTTCGCAATTGGCCATTTAGTATTATATTACTACTTAAAGGTACTCTGTGAATTTTGTCAGATTATTCAATTCACCAATTTCGGAAATAAGGTTGTTTTTTTTTCAAACCCATATATCATGGAACATTGAGGTCGGGAAAAAAATTGTAAAAACAAAAAAGTTATGTTTTTTCCATGAATTATTTGATGCAATATTTTTGCCATCCAAAATATAACATATTTTGCATTAAATTGTTCATGAAAAAACATAACTTTTTTTGTTTTTACATTTTTTTTCCCGACCTCAATCTTCCATGATGGGTTTGAAAAAAAAGCTTCATTTCCGAGTCGAGTGAAATAAAAAATCTGATAAAATTCACAGAGTACCTTTTAAGTACTACTAATGTGGCCAATTATGAAACAAATTCGAGAGGGTGAAAATAAATTGGCCGAGTTGGTGGAGAAGGCCTCTTATATAGTTATATAACAACATTCGATTAAAATATCACATTTCTTGAAATCCACGACTTAAATTCCGTTGTTTCTTCAAAATACTCTACGTCACTGTTCGTAGCATGGAGAGGAAAGCCATCGTAGTTTTGAGCACCTAGAAGTGAGACATTTTATAATCTACCACTTGAAGATAATCTGCTTCAAACGATTAAAAATATATTCGTCTAAATATGTCTTTTCGGTTCCTAGAGAAAATGGTTCAAAGACATTTTTTCAAAACCACTTTTCTCAAGGTTTTGGACCATTCCGAGTGTCTTGACATCAACAATTTCCAAAAAAAAAAAAAAAAAAAACTAAAATTTCACGAAAACAAAGCTGCATCTATGAGGAAACATAATGTTTAATTTGCTTACGCTTGTAAAACCGGCTGTAGAGAATATGTAGAAATAACCACCGGTCAAATAAAGTGGTTTGTTTGAGGCAGCCATGCAAATTGTAAGCTGTTTCCTTGAGGTACACGATAAGTCGTACCACTGACACTCGTAGAATGCTTTATATATATTCAAACACTATATGCAAATATTTTGGTCAATTGATGATCATAAAAATATACATGTATACATATGTACTGTTAAAAGTTGTTTTATGACTTACCCCCGTAATGAGGAATTCGCCGGCAGTGCAATAGCCGTAAATTGTCAAGAGCATCGTCGTTCCGTACAATACACTTTGAAGCAATTCCGCCATGTCGGTCATATCAGAATTCTGAAATATGTTAATTTGATAAATGCACAACATCAAATATGGTTAAACCAGCAGTTTTATCTACCAGCACGAGAATGTTGTAGGAAGTAAGACCGAGGATCATAGTGCTTATACCGAGCTCTTCCAAAAGCAACAAGCAAAACGTATCGTTGATTGCCTTTGCCATCCTATTATATCATGTAAAATAAACAATTCAACTCCTAATTAATTTAATTTTGTTTGCAGAGCCACCGTTCGACAAACGCACCATATTATATTCAAATGGACTTCAACTAAATCGCGAAAATTGCGTCTCATCTGTCGTGGATCATCAGTTGGATTGACATCGAGATTTCGGATTCTAAAAGCCAGTACCGCCATTTTTCCACAAACGTGAAAAATCAATGATATTACAACATTGATTGTAACGACGTAGAAGAGATGTATGTAGATTACCGGAGATTGATATATGTACATTAACCAAAATGTCGATGAGTCGTTGACGTCGAAAAAAAGACGTGTGCGATAAGGCAGAACGAAAGGCAGGCTCTCGTTGCCGGTTACTATATGAAAAGTGTTTATAAATCAAGATATTTACGAATTGTCAATAAATGATATCAGGAAAGATATATCAGTACTAGACACCAAAAAAAAAAAAAAGGAAAAATGGAAAGAAAATCAATAGATGAAGTAAAATTGCAATGAAAAATATTTTTTTGATCACCCAGTAACTTTCGAAGAGGAACAAATGCTTCTTTCGCACTTCATGGAGTTACCAGCTCTTAGACGATATTGCAGAGGCTTCAGGTGATAACCGATCGCTGTGACGACACCAGCAGCCAAAGAGCCCTTGAAGAACACTTGGGCGATGTAATTGTAGCTCAGATAGATCTTCCTTTCTTCCGGGCTTTCGTACAGCTCGGCTCTGATTCCGTCCATAACTTGAATCATGAGCTTTTCGAGTGTTCCAGAAAATCGTAGCACCAAAAGCTTGAAGATGATCATAGTCTCCAAGGAGCTCTCGCGAAGATTCACTAGCATCAACTCCAAGTTACCGAATACCTCGTACAGATCAATGTATTCCATAGTAATGTGAAGGATAACGTAGATTATCCAAAATGTAAATTTGATGTAAGATGCTTCGAGTGGCCATACACCGAGCAACGAAAGAAGATATTTTTCCCAAATGTACAAGTTACGAGCTCGATCAAAATCATTCTATAAGTGTCAGATTCTTTGTGATAAAGTTTCTTTAATTATTATTCTCATATCGTGAAAAGTGTGTTATGAAATTATAAGAAATATTTTTGATCAACATTGTACATAGCTTGCTATGTTTCAAATATATATCATTTATATTTTATGTCGAATAAATATATATATATTTTTGTCCACGTGTTGGGTCAACTCGGATAATGGTGACAGAGAATATTTATTTATTGCATATAATATTACATGTTTTTAATTTTCATTTCTTTTTAAAGGATCACAGTTTCCTTCTAAGTTTCTAAGCGTCTGTTCAAAGACCCTTTATTTTATATAAAAAGATCAATAATGGCATATATTGCATTCTAAATTGTAAGAAATGGCCGAGAAGTGCCAATTATATGTAAATTTCATAACGACTTCACTTTTCAATTTTAATTTTCTATACAAAATTTTTTTTTTAAACCAATCACTTTTCACGACGTTTTCGACCATTCTCAGTGAAACCTAACATTAGAATGTCGAAAAAAAAAATTTCACGAAAACAAAGCTTCCTCTATGAGGAAACAATAATGAACGTAAAAACAGCGAGAAAAGTAACGATAATCCATTTTTTTAAAGTCACCAACAAGCCACCAGTTGAGAAAAGTCGAATATATTGTTCGATTTCGACTCATAATAACAGGTTTTCTTTTTTAATTTTATACATTTATTCTTCATTGAAATAAAGCAAACATTTACGTTTACTTGATTTAAACAGTATCTTTCATCTCCATTGACAAAAAAATAATCAAAAAACTTGCTAAATTGAATTTAACGAGTGGTATCACATTTGCCCCAATAGCAATCACAATAGTATCGCTACACTACGACCTCGTTCATCGATACAGCGACGGGACCGGCTCTGCATCACTTTACCGAAGACAGAGGTAGCGCACGAACGATAATGCGAACTCTGCGCAGCTTTCGGGCTTGCTGATTGGACGAACACCAACCAATACGCGCCGCGGTCGGGAAACCCACCGGTCCCAAAGAAACGAATGTGAACAAGATCGTAGTGTAAGTAGTGTTAGAATGATTATTGACAGATGTTGAACAAAAAATTGCATTTCCTTGAAATATAAATATCACCACTAAACTGGACGCCAGTAATTTCTAACCAGAATGCATTGACAATTACAACCTCGAAGGAATTAAAGAAATCCGACGAAAGATTCATTAATGACACCAACAAGAAGTTCAAAATTGTATGCGATTTTCTGTCCCAATTATCCCAATTGATCCTACATTTCTCCATGTGATTAAAGTGTCCAATGTGGATACGCGGCTACTCACTGTCATTGCAAAAGCTGTTGACTTTACGGTGGTTCATGGGAGACTGAGAGAAATGTGTGTTCCACAGTCAACCGAATAGGATCGATATATCCAAGACCGTCATGTATTGCATTGTATTGGAAATTTACGTTGCTATTATACTTACACTTGCCGACGATTATAAATTTCTCTCGAGGTCTTTCCCTGCTATTACGTTGCAGTGAAAATAATCTTTGTTTACGCTGTAGATTGCATTTTTCTTCTACGTCGGTGACCATAATCTGTATATAGTATCGATTTTGTCCAAGCACAGGGTCTCCAGGCTCGCCTGTAATTGCTCGATTCAAACTAAATGCAAAGTTTTAATCACTACCTTATTTAATAGCAGGCTACGACGTTTCAGCAATGCGACAACTCATATTTTTTTTTAATTATTTACTGTTATGCCAGTATAGAAACAACTTACATACGCTTCCAGTATATTCATCCTGCATAAACAAAAAAGTCAAGAAAGTCAGTGATAAAAACCAAGGCACAGATATCGACAATGTAAATATGTATGTGAGGAAGACTGGTCTCCAATTTATCCACGGGGCACAATGTGACGTTGCGAGATTTTGCAGTGTTCTAGTGTTGCAAAATTTTCGTATTCTCAAGGAATCACTTTTATCCAAAAATTGTATCAGAACAAGGCTTCATACTTTCTTTATAAGTAGCGAGATGTGATTGAGGCTTTGCCAACTAAATTTTTACGGATTCTAAAATATTTGCAACAATTATTACAAATGGCCAAATGGAGTCCACTGTGACAGAAAGCTGAGAGAGAGAAAAGTTGGATTCCATGCTGCACCGACACGAAAACCCGAATTTCAGTTTGTTCCTGTTCGTGAAGTTATAAAGGTTAGCGTCTAAACTTTTGTATATTAAATCAAATCGTGGCATTCGGAAAATACAAAAAATTGCTTATTGCGTGATCGTTGTATAATGATACTTGATATTAAGAATGAAAACTTATGCAAATCTGAAAAGGAATTTGGGGACTTGAAATAGTTCAATTATTTGCAATCAAATTCACGAAATAACACGATTGTAGTTTCTGATATATAGTATTGATTTATACATAAATTTTCAATAATTGTAATGCATTAAGAACGTAATTAAGACAAATACGAATTCAGATGTTTAACGTTTTTCATTTTATTTTTAAGTTGGATATTGTACAAGTGCGTCGCCGTCGCCACCTTCAGTGATCTCGTTAAATCCGGGATATTCGAATATTTAATATTACCTTTGATATGATGTATTTATTTTAATTAAGTGAGCCAAGATATGATTTGTAAAATTTCAAACCCATTTCCCGTTATTTTCTTCACGGCTATTCCGGAGTTCTCATACCATTGTTCGCAGCATCGAGAGATAAGCCATTGAGGTCTTTATCACCTGGAAGTAAAAAATTTACCTCTAGGTAAACACTGCAGATGAGGGAAAAGGGTACGAAAACTATTTTCGTGCATAAAAAAAATCTGATCGACGTGCTAAATATCCAATATTTCAAGATTGAAGCATATCTTTTTTGACGCTGTCCGCGTTTGGAATAAAGCATATCATTAAACTGTCCATTGATTATTCTTCCACTTGGTAATCATTGGCTTTGGCCTGACCATCATAAATAAAATCACCATTATAATTGACACCGTAGAGTCATTTTTTCAGTAATCTTGTACGATTCATTTTATAGCCAAAAAAAAGTCCCTACAGCCAACCAAAATAGCTGAAAAAAAGAATGGTTAATTCACTTACGCTGGTGAAACCGGCCATAGAGAAGATGTAGAAATGACCACCGGTCAAATAAAGTGGTCTGTTCGTGGCAGCCATGCAAATTGTAAGCTGTTTCCTGAAGTCACTTGATAGATCATACCACTGGCATTCGTAGAATGCATTGTATACGTTTGTGCTCTATGTAGAATCATCGGGTCAATTTATGATCACAACAAAAGTACTTACGAGGTATTCTACAAGAAGTAGGACAGATTTTGGCTGAGGTTTCACGACTCTGATGCCTATTGAGAATATCTAGAAATACATAGTTGCACTGTGAAGAAATGTTACTTTAAATTTAACGAACCGGTACAGGAAGTTTTTATGCATAAACCGGTATACTAAATTAAAAAATGCTGGTTGCAGAGATTAAAGTACGGTTCCTTCAATTTTTATGATTTCCTTTAATTTTACTGTAAAAGTACCTTAATTCTACATTGCAATTTTACATTAAATTTATTACACCAGTTTATGCATAAAAACTTTCAAATTTTTGTCACAGTGTGTAGTTCCCAATAAATTTTTGTTCCTCTTGAGACCAGAGTAAAAAATTTTGGAATATGTTTCATAACTTGTGAAAACGAAATGATCTATCGACGTCAAAACCTCGAATAAACTCCTCGAGCACCCTCCAATGTATTTATTTGCTAGTCATAAGACGCGGAATAAGTAGCAAAATTTTAGTTTTGCCCGATCGACACCTAAGATATATTTTCACTCGGGATCCCAGAAGGAATAAAAAATGTATTGGGATCTACAACTACCGGAGATTCCATGTATCATATTAAGGAACGAAATTCTCGATATGCGTCAGATTCGTGCCACCATCAGCCAAAATCTGTACACCACATCCTGTGGATTACTCCTTATGTCTGATTTAAAGTAGTTTCTATAATTTACTTCCGTTATGAGGTATTCACCGGCGACACAATAACCGTATACTATCATGAGCATCGTTGAGCCATACAATAAAAATGAAAAAAATTCCGTCATGTCAGCCATATCAGAATTCTGAAATTAATTGACTTGAGCAAAGTATATATAAAAGCCAGCGAAAATGTTAATCAGAGTTATCTACCACGAGAACGTTGTAGGCAGCAAGACCGAGGATCACTGTGGTCATAACGAGCTCTTCCAGAAGCAACATACAAAATGTATCATCAATCGCTTTTGCCATCCTATCATATAAACAGAGATAATTAATTCTTAATTAATTGGATTACATTGCAACTGTCTGACACACGCACCATATTATCCTAAGATGTTCTTCAACGATATCGCGAAAAACGTATCTCGTACGTCGACAATCCACGTTTCCGTCGACATTAACATTTCTTATTCTAAACGCCAGAACAGCCAATTTTCCACATACATGAAGAACCAGCGAGAAGAGTACACCGATAGTCACCGTGTGGAACAGGTGTATATAGATCATCGGTGATTGATAAATGAAGACGAACCAAAATGTGGGTGAGTCGTTGACGTCGAAAAAGAGACGTGTACGATAAGGCAAAACGACAGGCAGGCTATCGTTGCCAATTACTACGAAAGTGTTTAAAGCACGATATTTATGAATTGGTAATAGATTAAAATAATAATAATAATAATGATAATAACAATACTGGACACTAAAAGAAACGATCGAAAAATCGAGAGACAAATGAATGAAATGAAAAAATATGTTCTGATCACCCAGTAACTTTCGAAGACGAACAAATGCCTCTTTCACTTCGTGGAGTTACCAGCTCTTAGACGATTTTCCAGTGGCTTCATGTGATACATGACCGAGGTGGAGATGCCAGCAGTCAAGCACGCCTTGAAGAATATTTTGGCAATCCTATTGTAGCCCAGATAAATCTTCATTTCTTCGCGATCTTTGTACAGCTCAATATTCACACCGTCCATAATCAGGATTATGAGCTTTTTAAGGGTTTTGGAAAATCGCAGTACCATCAGTTTTAACATTATCATAGTCTCCAATGTGCTCTCGGAGAGGTTCAGTATCATCAACTCCAAGTCACCGAACACTTGATATAGATCAGCGAATTCCATGATCATGTGAATGGTAAGGTAGATTATCCAAAAACTGAATTTAACGTAAGTTGCTTCGAGTGGCCAAGCTCCAAGAAGCGACAAAACCCGCTTATCCCAAGTGTACAAATTACGAGCTCGAACAAAATCATCCTAGAAGTGTCAGAGTCTTTAAAATTTTTCATTCTGTAGTTGTTGTTTAAATATTTTGGCTTCAATGTAGTCAAATGTATATCTCACAGTATATTTCAATAAATCACAAGATATAAAACAATGTAACGCTATAAATATGCAAGAAAAGTGTTTTATATCTCATTTTTTAAATACATCTTCATGTCGAACACGCCGTGAAAAATCCGTTCCTCCGGAAAAGTAAGAATAACAATAGTTGCTTCATTAAAAAAAAAAAACAAATTCTGTTCAATAACTATAACTTCCGATATTTTTCCACATACACATTGATCCTATAATTCAGCGTTCAGAGATTACTTACTTCCATTGCAAATGCTGTTGACTGTACTGTGGTTCATGAGAGACTGTGATCAAAATGTGTCTACAATGTATCGAACAGAGGCGATATACATGCCGTTGATCATATACTATATGCTGTTTCACTGGAAATTCATGATGTTATACCAGCGTTTCTCGCCGATTGTACATTTGCTCCCCTGTTATTACGTTACAGTGAGTAACCTTTGTTTACACTACAGATTGCTTTTTTTTTCTATGTGGAGTCCATAATCACTACACTGAGTCTATTTTCTCCAACCACGCGTACTCTACACCTACAAGAAAATAATCGAGAAAACCTAAGTACAGAGTATTACGCACTACATTATTTAATAGCAGGCTACAAAGTTGTAGCAAAGACAACGTTGTACGGATGACAGAGCTCGGGTTTTATGATTATTCATAGTGTTGCAGGTATGGAGACAGTACACATCCACCTTCTGATGTTCATGGTTCATGGTCCCTGTGCCCCCCATAGCTCGCAATGTTTTCGGCGAATATTCCTCGTGGTAACGTTACAGATAGTCGCGGAGCGTACGTGATCTCGTTATAGCAATACCCACATAATTGAGATCCGCCTCTCCAGAAGCGTAATGGAGGCTTCGACGAATCTTGTTTTCTATATATGTCTTTTTTTTTTCTTCGTTTAATCAACGCATCAGATGTCTCAGCGAAGCTCTCCCAAGTTGGAACGATATGCGTGCGCATCGCTACAACTAATACTCGTACAGCCGCAAGACCTCAAGGTTCAATCGTACCGACTCCACAATGTCTCCACCGTCATTTGCTCAATAATCGTTTTTAGTACGGTTGGTGGAATATAAGAATACAACCGCGAAACAAAGTAAGAATTGTGCACGTACGCGTGTCTCAACACCAAACGAAAAGGCCGGATACGCCTTCTCGTTGCTTCATCCAATAAACGTGCGAAAAAAATTCTCTTAGGCACTAATTAATCACATATGTATTTTTATACTCGGAAAGATAAAAAAAAAAAAAAAAACAGGTATCGTTATACGCTAGAGAAATTGTCGTACTTTATCTTTATACCATACTTGAATTTGAGTTTGGTGTTTATCCCTTTCTAACAACTTTCACGAAAAATAATAATTTATTTACGATTCAGGTAAGTATATTTATATTTTCCGTAACACTTAAAAATTCTATATAACAACCGGTTTTAGTGACGTCAAATAAATAGAAGAAACACAAAATAAGGGATAATGGCTGCACAATTGCACTCTCGGTAAAGTTCTTTCTTCTTCTTCTTCTTTTTTAACTTTTAGGCTTTTCAATATTTTTTACACCTTCATATTAATAACACACGCTTTATTGTATATTGTGTTATTAAATGATAATAATACACAATAGTTGCATAATATATTACCACGATGGTAGGCGATCCACCTTGGTGCAAAAATCTGGATGAAAATCGATGTCTAAAAAAAACCCTTTTCTTGAACCGCTGTATTTAATAGTCTGTATTAAAATACCCCAAAAAGAACTGAATTGCCGTACAGGTTCTACAGCAACTCCATTATATTCGACTTACTCAAATACCTATGTATTCATATGCCAGATTTATTTACATTAACTAAACCTTAGACTGTATCCGTACTACTTCAAACTCGTTTATGTGGCGTTCTCCACCATTTCGGCCATTTTTTTCTTGCTCTCTCGGATTTGTTTCGCAATTGGCCATTTAGTATTATATTACTACTTAAAGGTACTCTGTGAATTTTGTCAGATTATTTAATTCACCAATTTCGGAAACAAGGTTGATTTTTTTTTTCAAACCCATATATCATGGAACATTGAGGTCGGGGAAAAAAATGCAAAAACAAAAAAGTTATTTATTTTCCATGAATTATTTGATGCAATATTTTTGCCATCCAAAATAAAACATATTTTGCATTACATTGTTCATGGAAAAACATAACTTTTTTTGTTCTTACATTTTTTTTCCGACCTCAATCTTCCATGATGGGTTTGGGAAAAAAATTCATATCTGAGTCGAGTGAAAAAAAAATCTGATAAAATTTACAGAGTACCTTTTAAGTAGTACTAATATGGCCAATTATGAAACAAATTCGAGAGGGTGAAAATAAATTGGCCGAGTTGGTGGAGAAGGCCTCTTATATAGTTATATAACAACATTCGATTAAAATATCACATTTCTTGAAATCCACGACTTAAATTCCGTTGTTTCTTCAAAATACTCTACGTCACTGTTCGTAGCATGGAGAGGAAAGCCATCGTAGTTTTGAGCACCTAGAAGTGAGACATTTTATAATCTACCATTTGAAGATAATCTGCTTCAAACGATTAAAAACATGTTCGTCTAAATATGTCTCTTCGGTTACTAGAGAAAATGGTTCAAAGACATTTTTTCAAAACCACTTTTCTCAAGGTTTTGGACCATTCCGAGTGTCCTGACATCAACAATTTCCAAAAAAAAAAAAACAAAAATTTCACGAAAACAAAGCTTCATCTATGAGGAAACATAATGTTTAATTTGCTTACGCTTGTAAAACCGGCTGTAGAGAATATGTAGAAATAACCACCGGTCAAATAAAGTGGTTTGTTTGAGGCAGCCATGCAAATTGTAAGCTGTTTCCTTGAGGTACACGATAAGTCGTACCACTGACACTCGTAGAATGCTTTATATATATTCAAATACTATATACAAATATTTTGGTCAATTGATGATCATGAAAATATACATGTATACATATGTACTGTTAAAAGTTGTTTTATGACTTACCCCCGTAATAAGGAATTCGCCGGCAGTGCAATACCCGTAAATTGTCAAGAGCATCGTCGTTCCGTACAATACACTTTGAAGCAATTCCGCCATGTCGGTCATATCAGAACTCTGAAATATGTTAATTTGATAAATGCACAACATCAAATATGGTTAAACCAGCAGTTTTATCTACCGGCACGAGAATGTTGTAGGAAGTAAGACCGAGGATCATAGTGCTTATACCGAGCTCTTCCAAAAGCAACAAGCAAAACGTATCGTTGATTGCCTTTGCCATCCTATTATATCATGTAAAATAAACAATTCAACTCCTAATTAATTTAATTTTGTTTGCAGAGCCACCGTTCGACAAACGCACCATATTATATTCAAATGGACTTCAACTAAATCGCGAAAATTGCGTCTCATCTGTCGTGGATCATCAGTTGGATTGACATCGAGATTTCGGATTCTAAAAGCCAGTACCGCCATTTTTCCACAAACGTGAAAAATCAATGATATTACAACATTGATTGTAACGACGTAGAAGAGATGTATGTAGATTACCGGAGATTGATATATGTACATTAACCAAAATGTCGATGAGTCGTTGACGTCGAAAAAAAGACGTGTGCGATAAGGCAGAACGAAAGGCAGGCTCTCGTTGCCGGTTACTATATGAAAAGTGTTTATAAATCAAGATATTTACGAATTGTCAATAAATGTTATCAGGAAAGATATATCAGTACTAGACACCAAAAAAAAAAAAGGAAAAATGGAAAGAAAATCAATAGATGAAGTAAAATTGCAATGAAAAAAATTTTTTTATCACCCAGTAACTTTCGAAGAGGAACAAATGCTTCTTTCGCACTTCATGGAGTTACCAGCTCTTAGACGATATTGCAGAGGCTTCAGGTGATAACCGATCGATGTGACGACACCAGCAGCCAAAGAGCCCTTGAAGAACACTTGGGCGATGTAATTGTAGCTCAGATAGATCTTCCTTTCTTCCGGGCTTTCGTACAGCTCGGCTCTGATTCCGTCCATAACTTGAATCATGAGCTTTTCGAGTGTTCCAGAAAATCGTAGCACCAAAAGCTTGAAGATGATCATAGTCTCCAAGGAGCTCTCGCGAAGATTCACTAGCATCAAATCCAAGTTACCGAATACCTCGTACAGATCAATGTATTCCATAGTAATGTGAAGGATAACGTAGATTATCCAAAATGTAAATTTGATGTAAGATGCTTCGAGTGGCCATACACCGAGCAACGAAAGAAGATATTTTTCCCAAATGTACAAGTTACGAGCTCGATCAAAATCATTCTATAAGTGTCAGATTCTTTGTGATAAAGTTTCTTTAATTATTATTCTCATATCGTGAAAAGTGTGTTATGAAATTGTAAGAAATATTTTCTATCAACATTGTACATAGCTTCCTATGTGTCAAATATATATCATTTATATTTTATGCCGAATAAATATATATATATATTTGTCCACGTGTTGGGTCAACTCGGATAATTGTGACAGAGAATATTTATTTATAGCATATAATATTACATGTTTTTAATTTTCATTTCTTTTTAAAGGATCACAGTTTCCTTCTAAGTTTCTAAGCGTCTGATCAAAGACCCTTTATTTTATATAAAAAGATCAATAATGGCATATATTGCATTCTAAATTGTAAGAAATGGCCGAGAAGTGCCAATTATATGTAAATTTCATAACGACTTCACTTTTCAATTTTAATTTTCTATACAAATTTTTTTTTTTAAACCAATCACTTTTCACGACGTTTCCGACCATTCTCAGTGAAACCTAACATTAGAATGTCGAAAAAAAAATTTCACGAAAACAAAGCTTCCTGTATGAGGAAACAATAATGAACGTAAAAACAGCGAGAGAAATAACGATAATCCATTTTTTTAAAGTCACCAACAAGCCACCAGTTGAGAAAAATCGAACATATTGTTCGATTTCGATTCATGATAACAGGTTTTCTTTTTTAATTTTATAAATTTATTCTTCATTGAAGTAAAACAAACATTTACGTTTACTTGATCTAAACAGTATCTTTCATCTCCATTGACAAAAAATTAATCAAAAAACTTGTTAAATTGAATTGAACGAATGGTATCACATTTGCCCCAATAGCAATCACAATAGTATCGCTACACTACGACCTCGTTCATCGGTACAGCGACGGGACCGGCTCTGCATCACTTTACCGGTGACAGAGGTTGCGCACGAACGATAATGCGAACTCTGCGCAGCTTTCGGGCTTGCTGATTGGACGAACATCAACCAATACGCGCCGCGGTCGGGAAACCCACCGGTCCCAAAGAAACGAATGTGAACAAGATCGTAGTGTAAGTAGTGTTAGAATGATTATTGACAGATGTTGAACAAAAAATTGCATTTCCTTGAAATATAAATATCACCACTAAACTGGACGCTAGTAATTTCTAACCAGAATGCATTGACAATTACAACCTCGAAGGAATTAAAGAAATCCGACGAAAGATTCATTAATGACACCAACAAGAAGATCAAAATTGTATGCGATTTTCTGTCCCAATTATCCCAATTGATCCTACATTTCTCCATGTGATTGAAGTGTCCAATGGGGATACACGGCTACTCACTGTCATTGCAAAAGCTGTTGACTTTACGGTCGTTCATGGGAGACTGAGAGAAATGTGTGTTCCACAGTCAACCGAATAGGATCGATATATCCAAGACCGTCATGTATTACATTGTATTGGAAATTTACGTTGCTATTATACTTACACTTGCCGACGATTATAAATTTCTCTCGAGGTCTTTCCCTGCTATTACGTTGCAGTGAAAATAATCTTTGTTTACGCTGTAGATTGCATTTTTCTTCTACGTCGGTGACCATAATCTGTATATAGTATCGATTTTGTCCAAGCACAGGGTCTCCAGGCTCGCCTGTAATTGCTCGATTCAAACTAAATGCAAAGTTTTAATCACTACCTTATTTAATAGCAGGCTACGACTTTTCAGCAATGCGACAACTCATATTTTTTTTTAATTATTTACTGTTTTGCCAGTATAGAAACAACTTACATACGCTTCCAGTATATTCATCCTGCATAAACAAAAAAGTCAAGAAAGTCAGTGATAAAAACCAAGGCACAGATATCGACAATGTAAATATGTATGTGAGGAAGACTGGTCTCCAATTTATCCACGGGGCACAATGTGACGTTGCGAGATTTTGCAGTTTTCTAGTGTTGCAAAATTTTCGTATTCTCAAGGAATCACTTTTATCCAAAAATTGTATCAGAACAAGGCTTCATACTTTCTTTATAAGTAGCGAGATGTGATTGAGGCTTTGCCAACTAAATTTTTACGGATTCTAAAATATTTGCAACAATTATTACAAATGGCCAAATGGAGTCCACTGTGACAGAAAGCTGAGAGAGAGAAAAGTTGGATTCCATGCTGCACCGACACGAAAACCCGAATTTCAGTTTGTTCCTGTTCGTGAAGTTATAAAGGTTAGCGTCTAAACTTTTGTATATTAAATCAAATCGTGGCATTCGGAAAATACAAAAAATTGCTTATTGCGTGATCGTTGTATAATGATACTTGATATTAAGAATGAAAACTTATGCAAATCTGAAAAGGAATTTGGGGACTTGAAATAGTTCAATTATTTGCAATCAAATTCACGAAATAACACGACTGTAGTTTCTGATATATAGTATTGATTTATACATAAATTTTCAATAATTGTAATGCATTAAGAACGTAATTAAGACAAATACGAATTCAGATGTTTAACGTTTTTCATTTTATTTTTAAGTTGGATATTGTACAAGTGCGTCGCCGTCGCCACCTTCAGTGATCTCGTTAAATCCGGGATATTCGAATATTTAATATTACCTTTGATATGATGTATTTATTTTAATTAAGTGAGCCAAGATATGATTTGTAAAATTTCAAACCCATTTCCCGTTATTTTCTTCACGGCTATTCCGGAGTTCTTATACCATTGTTCGCAGCATCGAGAGATAAGCCATTGAGGTCTTTATCACCTGGAAGTAAAAAATTTACCTCTAGGTAAATACTGCAGATGAGGGAAAAGGGTACGAAAACTATTTTCGTGCATAAAAAAAATCTGATCGACGTGCTAAATATCCAATATTTCAAGATTGAAGCAAATCTTTTTTGACGCTGTCCGCGTTTGGAATAAAGCATATCATTAAACTGTCCATTGATTATTCTTCCACTTGGTAATCATTGGCTTTGGCCTGACCATCATAAATAAAATCACCATTATAATTGACACCGTAGAGTCATTTTTTCAGTAATCTTGTACGATTCATTTTATAGCCAAAAAAAAGTCCCTACAGCCAACCAAAATAGCTGAAAAAAAGAATGGTTAATTCACTTACGCTGGTGAAACCGGCCATAGAGAAGATGTAGAAATGACCACCGGTCAAATAAAGTGGTCTGTTCGTGGCAGCCATGCAAATTGTAAGCTGTTTCCTGAAGTCACTTGATAGATCATACCACTGGCATTCGTAGAATGCATTGTATACGTTTGTGCTCTATGTAGAATCATCGGGTCAATTTATGATCACAACAAAAGTACTTACGAGGTATTCTACAAGAAGTAGGACAGATTTTGGCTGAGGTTTCACGACTCTGATGCCTATTGAGAATATCTAGAAATACATAGTTGCACTGTGAAGAAATGTTACTTTAAATTTAACGAACCGGTACAGGAAGTTTTTATGCATAAACCGGTATATTAAATTAAAAAATGCTGGTTGCAGAGATTAAAGTACGGTTCCTTCAATTTTTATGATTTCCTTTAATTTTACTGTAAAAGTACCTTAATTCTACATTGCAATTTTACATTAAATTTATTACACCAGTTTATGCATAAAAACTTTCAAATTTTTGTCACAGTGTGTAGATCCCAATAAATTTTTGTTCCTCTTGAGACCAGAGTAAAAAATTTTGGAATATGTTTCATAACTTGTGAAAACGAAATGATCTATCGACGTCAAAACCTCGAATAAACTCCTCGAGCACCCATGTATTTAACATCCAATGTATTTATTTGCTAGCCATAAGACGCGGAATAAGTAGCAAAATTTTAGTTTTGCCCGATCGACACCTAAGATATATTTTCACTCGGGATCCCAGAAGGAATAAAAAATGTATTGGGATCTACAACTACCGGAGATTCCATGTATCATATTAAGGAACGAAATTCTCGATATGCAGCATATTCGTGCCACCATTAGCCAAAATCTGTACACCACATCCTGTGGATTACTCCTTATGTCTGATTTAAAGTAGTTTCTATAATTTACTTCCGTTATGAGGTATTCACCGGCGACACAATAACCGTATACTATCATGAGCATCGTTGAGCCATACAATAAAAATGAAAAAAATTCCGTCATGTCAGCCATATCAGAATTCTGAAATTAATTGGCTTGAGCAAAGTATATATAAAAGCCAGCGAAAATGTTAATCAGAGTTATCTACCACGAGAACGTTGTAGGCAGCAAGACCGAGGATCACTGTGGTCATAACGAGCTCTTCCAGAAGCAACATACAAAATGTATCATCAATCGCTTTTGCCATCCTATCATATAAACAGAGATAATTAATTCTTAATTAATTGAATTACATTGCAACTGTCTGACACACGCACCATATTATCCTAAGATGTTCTTCAACAATATCGCGAAAAACGTATCTCGTACGTCGACAATCCACGTTTCCGTCGACATTAACATTTCTTATTCTAAACGCCAGAACAGCCAATTTTCCACATACATGAAGAACCAGCGAGAAGAGTACACCGATAGTCACCGTGTGGAACAGGTGTATATAGATCATCGGTGATTGATAAATGAAGACGAACCAAAATGTGGGTGAGTCGTTGACGTCGAAAAAGAGACGTGTACGATAAGGCAAAACGACAGGCAGGCTATCGTTGCCAATTACTACGAAAGTGTTTACAGCACGATATTTATGAATTGGTAATAGATTAAAATAATAATAATAATAATGATAATAACAATACTGGACACTAAAAGAAACGATCGAAAAATCGAGAGACAAATGAATGAAATGAAAAAATATGTTCTGATCACCCAGTAACTTTCGAAGACGAACAAATGCCTCTTTCACTTCGTGGAGTTACCAGCTCTTAGACGATTTTCCAGTGGCTTCATGTGATACATGACCGAGGTGGAGATGCCAGCAGTCAAGCACGCCTTGAAGAATATTTTGGCAATCCTATTGTAGCCCAGATAAATCTTCATTTCTTCGCGATCTTTGTACAGCTCAATATTCACACCGTCCATAATCAGGATTATGAGCTTTTTAAGAGTTTTGGAAAATCGCAGTACCATCAGTTTTAACATTATCATAGTCTCCAATGTGCTCTCGGAGAGGTTCAGTATCATCAACTCCAAGTCACCGAATACTTGACATAGATCAGCGAATTCCATGATCATGTGAATGGTAAGGTAGATTATCCAAAAACTGAATTTAACGTAAGTTGCTTCGAGTGGCCAAGCTCCAAGAAGCGACAAAACCCGCTTGTCCCAAGTGTACAAATTACGAGCTCGAACAAAATCATCCTAGAAGTGTCACAGTCTTTAAAATTTTTCATTCTGTAGTTGTTGTTTAAATATTTTGGCTTCAATGTAGTCAAATGTATATCTCACAGTATATTTCAATAAATCACAAGATATAAAACAATGTAACGCTATAAATATGCAAGAAAAGTGTTTTATATCTCATTTTTTAAATACATCTTCATGTCGAACACGCCGTGAAAAATCCGTTCCTCCGGAAAAGTAAGAATAGCAATAGTTGCTTCATTAAAAAAAAAAACAAATTCTCTTCAATAACTATAACTTCCGATATTTTTCCACATACACATTGATCCTATAATTCAGCGTTCAGAGATTACTTACTTCCATTGCAAATGCTGTTGACTGTACTGTGGTTCATGAGAGACTGTGATCAAAATGTGTCTACAATGTATCGAACAGAGGCGATATACATGCCGTTGATCATATACTATATGCTGTTTCACTGGAAATTCATGATGTTATACCAGCGTTTCTCGCCGATTGTACATTTGCTCCCCTGTTATTACGTTACAGTGAGTAACCTTTGTTTACACTACAGATTGCTTTTTTTTCTATGTGGAGTCCATAATCACTACACTGAGTCTATTTTCTCCAACCACGCGTACTCTACACCTACAAGAAAATAATCGAGAAAACCTAAGTACAGAGTATTACGCACTACATTATTTAATAGCAGGCTACAAAGTTGTAGCAAAGACAACGTTGTACGGATGACAGAGCTCGGGTTTTATGATTATTCATAGTGTTGCAGGTATGGAGACAGTACACATCCACCTTCTGATGTTCATGGTTCATAAATAAAAAGAAGCTAACGCAGCGATGGATCTAGCAAGGTACAAAATATTACGAAGTAAAAGATTCTTTTTTTTACGTTTAGCATCGCGAGTTGATTCCTCATGCCTGGGTAGTTGCTTGCTTGCTTGAATCGCTTCTGATCGTCTTTTGATTCACCAAAAAATGATCTTTCGTTTTCCATAATTTTCTTTCGAGAATTTAAATAATGAAGATTTTTGTTACCATTAATTTTTACTTTTGGCGACTATCTTCAGTCAGGTATTTCATTATTTTTTTAGGGAACACGACTAATGCAGCATTTGTCCATTTTTATAAATATTGATTCTAATAGGTTGAATCAACTCAATTAAAGTCGATTAACCAATCAGAGTCGACGAATTATTAACAAAGAAACTGTAAAAAAATGTTAGAACAGCCCGGTGATTACCTAGCCGAGCACTGGTCAATGCACTGAACGCCCGGTAGGAGGCGCTGCCCGAAGTGCCTCTGATGATGGCGATAGAGTTTACTCGCATTGCCACCAGAGGACTTAAGTAAAAACGTAGTAGTAAAAAATACTTTTTTACTACTACTTAGTTAAAAAAGGATTTTTTGTACATAAGGTTAATAATTACAGAGTAATGATAATAAGGTGTTACTTTACAAATGCGATCAATCTAGTAATAGTCTAATAAAAAAATCTCGCTATTATATAGATCGACATGTACAACTCAAAAGTGAAAAGTGGTCAACAATCTGTGATAGAGTGCTTTAAACATCTACATTTATTTATTTCGAGGAAGATTCGCGAAATACAATTAATCGATAGAACGAACCTACCTGTATAAGTGACGTTCTATCGTAATTGTATGTAGCGCTTGTTCCGAAAAGACTTCCATCCTACAAATAATCCGATCTTCGTTGCCAGGGAGCTTCCGTATACAGTAACGAGAGTGCTAGCAAACAATGTTGCTTTACTTTGAAGTTATGACATCACTCACTCGAAATGACATATGTGTCTATTTTTTTCGGAAGACGCGCTAAATACATTTACAATTGAACTTCACTCACAAGTATGTTCGTTTAATCAATTGACTTAATTATATTAAATCATTATCACATACAGCTATTCTACAAGTATTCAACACACTTCCTGCCGTTTTAATCAGCAGCATTCCGAAGTTCTTAGACGATTGTTCGTAGCATGGATACGTAAGCCATCGAAGTTTTCAGCACCTGAAAGTAAGAAATCTTGTCGACTCCGATCAAATGATAAAATTGATACGATTAACTATTTTAGTTTAAATATATCTCGTTTCTTACCGCTGGGTTTAGAGAAATGATCGATATTATATATTTTAAACAGAGCGAGTCTCTATAAACAACCAGAACTATAAAAAAAAGAAGTTAATTCACTTACGTTCGTAAAGCCGGTCATAGAGAAGATGTAGAAATGACCGCCAGTCAAATAAAGTGGTTTATTCGTGGCAGCCATGCAAATTGTAAGCTGTTTCCTGAAGTCACTCGATAAATCATACCACTGGCACTCGTAGAATGCGTTATATACGTTCAAACTCTGTATACCATGCACCGGGATCATTTTATCATCATAACAAAGTATACTCGTGTCAAGTTGAAAAGTTGTACTATAACTTACTTCCGTTATGAGGTATTCACCGGCTATACAATAACCGTAAACTATCATGAGCATCGTCGTCACGTACAATGAAAATGACACAAAGTCCGTCATATCAGCCATATCGGAATTCTGGAATACAATTATATGGTTTCAACAAAGTTACGAAGAGTGCACGACAGCAAATAATATGGTTGTCAGAGTTACCACGAGAACGTTGTAAGCAGCAAGTCCTAGGATCACAGTGGTCATAATAAGCTCCTCCAGAAGTAACATGCAAAATGTTTCATCTATCGCTTTTGCCATCCTATTATATTGACAAAAAATTAACTTCTAGTTAACCCCTTCCAGAGTACACCAATTTTTTTCGTCTTCGAGACCACACTGGATCAGATCGACCCTGTATCATTTTGTATGTTTTATCAATTCAAATTTACGCGTCCGATTGAAAAAAAAAAATACTTTTGTGATGCAGCTTTCAAAAAAGGTAATTATTGTGAAGAATATCATAAACTGTTTTTGAAGAATAAAAAAATAACATGAATAGATAGTATCATTTATTTAATCATAAATACATAATAATTACGCAATATCTCATCGAAGTTGAGGTATGGGTGAAAATGATCCAGAGTTGTCTCGAAGCGGGTTTACGTGATTTAATTGCAACTTTCTGTCGCACGCACCATATGATTTGAAGATGTTCACCAATTATGTTGCGAAAAATGAGTCTTGTTCTCCGATGATCGGCGTTTGACTCGACGTTAATATTTCTTATTCTAAACGCGAGAACCGCCAATTTTCCGCATACGTGAAGAACCAGCGAGAAGAGTACACCAATAGTCACCGTGTGAAACACGTGAATATAGATCATCGGTGATTGATAAATGAAGACGAACCAAAATGTAAGTGAGTCGTTGACGTCGAAAAAAATACGTGTGTGATAAGGCAGTACGTAAGGCAGGCTGTCGTTCCCGGCTGCTACGAAATTATTCAAAGCAAGATACTTACAATTTGGTAAGAAACAAAAGAAGAAAAAATAAAAAAAAAATAAAAACGACACCAGAGACACCGGAAGGAAAAAAGTCGAAAGAATTATGAGACGAAAGAAATGGCAATAAAAATATTTTCTGATCACCCAATAACTTTTCCAGACGAACAAATGCTTCTTTTCACTTCGTGGAGTTACCAGCTCTAAGACGATTTTCCAGTGGCTTCATGTGATACATAACCGACGTGGAGATTCCAGCAGCCATGCACGACTTGAAGAATATTCTCGCTATTCGATTGTAGCTCAAATAGATGTGCTTCTCTTCAGGTCCTTTGTAAAGTTCGGCTTTGACACCGTTGATAACCAGAATTTTCAGTTTTTTCAGAGTTCCAGAAAATCGTAGTGCTATCAGTTTCAAGATGATCATAGTCGCCAACGTGCTCTCGGAAAGATTTAGTATCATCAGCTCCAAGTCACCGAATACTTGATACAGCTCAGCGAATACCATTATTATATGAATGCTAAGGTAGATTACCCAAAAACTGAATTTAATGTAAGTCGCTTCGAGTGGCCAGACTCCAAGCACCGAGAGAACGTGTTTGTCCCAAGTGTACAATTTACGAGCCCGCTCAAAATCATCCTATAAGTATATATCAAAGAATTTTCATGTCAAATTCTGTATTTATCGTTCTCAAACGGAAAAAAAGTAGCTTTCAAAAAATATAACATATACTTTCGACCGAATGTTTTGAGTATCTATTTTAACTATGTACAAATATATATTTCGATTTTTTTGTTCTTATGTTCACGTCAAATAAATTAATATTTTTCCACATATACATGTTTTCCATGAAAGCTGTAGCGTCTATAGTGTGAATACGACTACTCACTGCCATTATAAAAGTTGTTGAATCAACCGTGGTTCATGGGCGACTGAGAGAAAATGGTGTCTGTAATATATCGAACAGGGAAGACGACGTACAAGAAATATAAATTCATAATGTGCTTATATTCTTGAGTTTATCGATGATAGTACATACATTTTTTCCATGATCTCCCCTCTGTTATTACGTTACGGTGACAAACCGTTGTTTTACATTGCAGATTGTATTTTTTTTTCTTCTATGCAGAAGCCTATAATTACCACATTGTGTCTGTTTCGTACGATCACACGTACACGTACCTATTACTTGGCTACGAATGCTCGAGAAAGGCTGAGTACAGAGCTATTATTACGCAGTACCTTCATTAATAGTAGTCTGCAAAGTTATAGCAAGAATCATGTTGTATATGGACGGAAGAGCTTGGTTTTCTGTGATTATTGGCAGTGGTCCTGGAATCGAGACATGTACAACTGCTTCTCGTGCTCCATGCTGCACAAATACAAAAGAAGGCAACAAAGTCAGGGATTATAGCAAGGTACAGAATATGACGATACGTAGAGACGTATTTTTTTTTTCTATCACGCTTTAAATGGCGCAAAAAATTCTCATGCCTTAGACATATCGCTTGTTTCTCTGCTGGTTGCTTTCTTCTGGTCTTGAGATCGGTTTTTGCCTCTCTCGATATCATGTTTTACACTGCGAATAATTTTTTATTTCACTCGGTGCGTAAAGTGCAGTTTTACGCACGCTTCCCGTTCGTAAAAACCCTCTTTCGTGCCTTGTGAAGTAAAATTTTAAGTAAAGTAAAAGGTTTTCTTAACTCGTGTGATATTGCAACACTCGGCCTTCCGCTCGTGCTCTGAGAGAGCCAAAAGTGAGTCCTTTCCTCCCACGGGAGGAAAGCTCCCACTTTCTTCCCTCCCATCACGAAACAAAATACGAACTCTTCGTGCAGATGTGTGAAAAAAAACGTATGTGCACCGCGGGCGGAGTTGACACTCCACCTCGTGTGGTATGACACACACTCGCCAGGAATGTTCAACTTTCCGCCCGTGGTGCACAATATACTATCATCGCACTAGTATCGTAATGTACGTAAACAGACTTTAGCCCAAACAAATTTGTAGCTGGCGGACAGAAAATGTGTATTAAAATTGAACAAAGTGATGAGACCTTTGATATTAAATTTGGCAGAGATTGGTAAAGCGATACGATTTTATGGAATTCCGATTTTTTTCAAAAAATTTACTTTTTCTTTTAACTCACGTAAAATCTCAATAAATCAACTGAAACTTTCTACCGACGAAAAAATGGTGAGCGAGTGTAACGTATGCTATACATATAAATAAATGTAATAAATAAAAAATGAATTTTCAAACTATATATTAGTTTATTTTTGATTTCACGTAGACTTAAATTTCGATCAAATGTAAAATCGAACTGAAGACTGTAAATTTGATTCAAATTAATGTTCGAAGCATAGACATGTAGCCCATTGCAGTTTTGAGGATCTGTAAGGAGGAAATATATTTAATGGAAAGAAATATTAGTATATCATATGTATGTTAAATAATGTGCTTTTCCAGATGCCGAAATAATTATTCTCTTTTGCTGTTGCTGAAGGGGAGGGAGCTACCAGAATAGTGAATAATGTCGAATTCTATTTGCTGCCATTCTGTTGGGCCAACAATGAATTTTCTTATTTATTCTTACAGTAGTCAATATTTTAGAATCTGCGAAAAAATGGCCAATGCACCATACATATATATATTTAATAAAATTTTGTTCTTTGTGACAGGAGACATTTTTCTCACCCAAAATAGTTCAATACACTGATTATCAGTTTTATTATGATTTTGATAATTCTCGCCTGCCTTACATTTCTCAATTGATAATATTCTCGAAAACAAAATTTTCAGCATTTAAAAAAAAATTATTCAGAAATTTACAGAAATTCTGGAGTCAAAGTTATCAATATAAAATTTCTAAAAATAGAAAAAAAAATGGTGATACAAAAATATAATTTCGCAGGTCCACACGAGAAATTCTACAATTTCATGTGTCTACTGTGGTCTCCAACTTTCGGCATCCGAGAATGCAATGGTTGTTGATACTTACACCCGTGAAGCTGGCTAAACAAAATACGTAGTAGCCACCTCCAGTTAATTGGAGAGGTTTGCTCGCACCAATTGTACATATTATCAGTTGTTTCTTGAAGCCGTCTGAAAGGTCGTGCCACTGGAATTGAAAATACGCCTCATAAACGTTCCTACTCTGTAGACAGTATATAATTTTGAAAAAAAAATTAATTGTTAAATATTTTACCTAAAAATACATTAATGAATAAATACGAAAATTCGGACTTCAGTTATGAAGTATTCACCAGCAATGCAATAACCATAAATTAACAAAAGTACCGTGGATCCGTACATCAAAAATGAGTGAAATTCTGTTTTGTCCGAAAAATCTGCATTCTGAAAAAAAATGGGGTCATAAAAAAAAACAAAAAAAAAAAATAGCGATATCAACGCTGTAGCATTATGCGAATGGTACCAGAAGAGCGGTGTAACATGTAAGACCAAGGAAGTACAATTAATCGATAGAACGAAACTACCTGTATGTGTGACGTTCTATCGTAACTAGCCAGACCGGACGCGCTGCCGCGCGTCACCATTTTGTTATGGGCACTGCAGCGCTCGTCATCTTATGTCAAATTTGACACAAACCAATATCAAATCTTCGATATTTTCGAGATATTTCGCGACCCACCAACTTTTTAGAGAGAGATTGTATGTAGCGCTTGTTCCGAAAAGGCTCCCATCCTACAAATAATCCGATCTTCGTTGCCAGGGAGCTTCCTTACACAGTAACGAGAGTGCTAGCAAACACTGTTGCTTTACTTTGAAGTTATGACATCACTCACATGAAATGACATATGTGTCTATTTTTTCGGTAGACGCGCTAAATACATTTACAATTGTACTTCACTCACAAGTATGTTGGTTTAATCAATTGACTTAATTATATTAAATCATTATCATATACAGATATTCTACAAGTATTTAACACACTTCCTGCCATTTTAATCAGGAGCATTCCGAAGTTCTTAGACGACTGTTCGTAGCATGGATACGTAAGCGATCGAAGTTTTCAGCACCTGAAAGTAAGAAATCTTGTCGACTCCGATCAAATGATAAAATTGATACGATTAACTATTTTAGTTTAAATATATCTCGTCTTTTACCGCTGGGTTTATAGAAATTATCGATATCATATATTTTAAACAGAGCGAGTCTCTGTAAACAACCAGAACTATAAAAAAAGAAGTTAATTCACTTACGTTCGTAAAGCCGGTCATAGAGAAGATGTAGAAATGACCACCAGTCAAATAAAGTGGTTTATTCGTGGCAGGCATGCAAATTGTGAGCTGCTTCTTGAAGTCACTCGATAAATCATACCACTGGCACTCGTAGAATGCGTTATATACGTTCAAACTCTGTATACCATACACCGGGATCATTTTATCACCATAACAAAGTATACTCGTGTCAAGTTGAAAAGTTGCTCTATAACTTACTTCCGTTATGAGGTATTCACCGGCTATACAATAACCGTAAAGTATCATGAGCATCGTCGTCCCGCCCAATGAAAATAACACAAAGTCCTTCATATCGCCCATATCGGAATTCTGGAATACAATTATATGGTTTCAACAAAGTTACAAAGAGTGCACGACAGCAAATAATACGGTTGTCAGAGTTACCATGAGAACGTTGTAAGTATCAAGTCCTAGCATCACAGTGGATATAATAAGCTCTTCCAGAAGTAACATGCAAAATGTGTCATCTATCGCTTTTGCCATCCTATTATATTGACAAAAAATTAACTTCTAGTTAACCCCTTCGAAACTACATCAATTTTTTTTCGTTCATCGAGACCACACTGGATCAGATTGACCCTGTATCATTTTGTATGTTTTATCAATTCAAATGTACGCGTTCGATTGCGCTGAAAAAAAATTCAGGGATGTGCTTTTGGTAATCCTAAATGTGATGGTAAAATTCTAAAATGGATAATTCATGTATAAAAAAAAAAGTTCCTGTTTTTTTCATTTCTTTATATTTCTAGCTAAAAATTTAAACGAATACTCTTGAGTTATGTCTCACTTGAAAAAAAAAAAAAAAAAAAAATACTTTCATGATGCAGCTTTCAAAAAAGGTAATTATTCTGAAGAATATCGTCGACTGTTTTTGAAGGATAAAAAATAACATATTTTAATAGAAAAGTATCATTTATTTCATCATAAATACGTAAAAATTACGGAATATCTCGTTGAAGTTGAGGTATGGGTGAAAATGATCCAGAGTTGTCTCGAAGTCGGTTTACGTGATTTAATTGCAACTTTCTGTCACACGCACCATATGATTTGAAGATGTTCACCAATTATGTCGCGAAAAATGAGTCTCGTTTTCCGAGGATCCGCGTTTGAGTCGACGTTAAGATTTCTTATTCTAAACGCGAGAACCGCCAATTTTCCGCATACGTGAAGAACCAGCGAGAAGAGTACACCAATAGTCACCGTGTGAAACACGTGAATATAGATCATCGGTGCTTGATAAATGAAGACGAACCAAAATGTAAGTGAGTCGTTGACGTCGAAAAACATACGTGTGTGATACGGCAGTACGTAAGGCTGGCTGTCGTTCCCGACTGCTACGAAATTATTCAAAGCAAGATACTTATAATTTGGTAAGAAATAAAAGAAGAAAAAAAAATAAATAAATAAAAATGTTGAGAAAGACATTTGAATATTCGTTAATGATGATATCGTGTTTAGAAAATAGTAGTTCAGTTGTTAAGAAACTATCCGACATGAAGTATTGCTGTCCGTTTAAATAAAGTTGATTCCTTTTATAATCGTACATTTCATCAGGTTATGGGCCCAGAAATGGAACAAGAAAAATATAGAATCGCTTTATTTGATGGAAATGGGTTCAACAACTGGAAGTTTCGAATGGAAATATTGCTGGCGGAGCATAGTCTACTTGACTGCTTCGAAAAAGAGATTACGGAAGTCGAAAGTCTTCAAGTCGTAGAAACGGACACGGCGATTCAAAAGCTTGCAAAAGAAAAGGATATCGAGACGAGGAGAACATGGGAAAGAAAGTGTACGTCGTTGATAATCCAAGGACAAGAGTACTCCGAGACAAATCTCGAACTTGTTGAAAGCAACATTCGAACGAAAAGCGATAGCCAGTCAGCTTTATATTCGGAAGAAAAATTACTGACGATGAAGCTACAAGAAGGTGAGTCGATTGAGGAACATTTCCTGGAATTCGAGAAGATCGTTCGAGATCTCCGATCGACAGGAGCTACGATTGAACCTCACGATGCCGTTTGTCATCTTTTATTGACATTGCCGAATTCGTTCAATTCCGTGGTAGCGGCATTGGAAACTCTGAGCTCGGATCTACTAACTATGGAACTTGTACGAAGTAGATTGCTCGACGAAGAATTAAAACGGAATAACTTCGAAGATGACGACGGAGAAAAATCCAGAGAAGAGTCCAGCACAGTTTTTCCTTTTAAATGTTATTACTGTTGAAAAACGGGACACAAGCGACCGGAATGTTGCTAGAGTAGCTTTCGTAACTGCGGCAAACAGTTGTAACGCAAATAGTGGAATAAATGACCGAAAGTGGTACCTGGATTCGGGGGCCACCGATCACATGGCAAAGGACAAGAGCCTGTTTCACAAACTGGAACCGCTGAACAATAACATCGAGATCTCTGTTGCTAAAAGCGGTGAAAAAGTCGTAGCAACGCACAGAGGAATAATACGAGCGGAAATAATGGCAAGTGGAAAGTGGAATAGCTGTACGTTCAACGATGTACTTTTTGCACCAGATTTGAGTTGCAATTTGTTGTCCGTTAGAAGACTTGATGACTCAGGAATGGAGTTGATCTTCAGCAAAGGCGAAGTAAATATAATGAAGAACGGAGAAATCATTGGAAGTGAAAAAGGGTCGGCAAACTCTACGAACTGGGTATTAGATATCCTACAGATGAGGCTGTAATGATGAGTACCGGAACTGGAAACGAAAATTTTACTCTATGGCACAAACGATTGTACCATCTCGGAACTCAAAACGTACGGATGCTCTCGACGAAGGAAATAGCAGACGGAATAAACGTCAAATCATCGCATGTTCCGACAGGGTTATGTAAAGCGTGAGTGATGGGAAAGCAGAGTCGATCTCCATTCAACCATGAAGTTCGTCAACGTTCGAATCGACCTCTGGAATTGGTTCATACGGATGTTTGTGGGCCAATAACTCCGTCAACGTGGGATAAGAAACGATATTTCGTCTCGTTTATCGACGATTATACGCATTTCACGATCATTTATTTGAAGAAAAGCAAAGATGAAGTAACCGATTGCTTTAAAGATTACAATTCAATGGCAGGTACTCTGTTCGGACGATCGATTGCCCGACTTAGATGTGACAATGGGAGAGAATATATTACCGCAGAATTGAAAATAGTTTGTGAAGAAAACGGCACGGTAATAGAATACACAAATCCGAATATTCCGGAACAGAATGAAGTCAGCGAACGAATGAATCGCACTTTGATAGAAGAAGCTCGAGCAATCATTATCGACGCAAGTCTCGGCGAAAAAATGTGGTGTGAAGCAGTACTCGCAAGTACTTATGCTACGAATCGAAGTCCCTGTTCATATCTTGAAAAGAACGTGACACCGTATGAAATGTGGACGTCTCGGAAGCCGAATCTTTCGAACATGAGGATTTTCGGATGTCCTGCGTACGCACATGTTCCTAAAGAATTGAGCATGAAGCTCGATTCCAAATAAAAAAAACTCACGATGGTAGGTTATTCTACGAACGGTTACCGACTATGGGATACGGAGAAGAGACGAATTGTCAAGAGTCGAGACGTTCTATTCGACGAAGAATGGAAAAACGATCGACAAAGGAACGATGTTTGGGAAGAGTCTGAAATAATGACTTCCGAGAAAAACGATACGAAGAATCAAGAAGTTCAAGTAGACGAACCTGTTCAAATCGAGGTTCGACCAATCGATCCGGAGGATCTTATTGACTTATCGGATGTCAATGATAAAAATACACGAGAAGAATTGGATGAAATTTCAGAATCAAGGAATTCTCACGAAACCGAAGAATATGACGGCTCAAGTTCAACTTTAAGAAGAGGAACGAGAGTGAGAAGAGCTCCGACTCGGCTTGATTCAACCGACGATAGCACTTATATGACTTTAATTACGGGAGATAACTGTGAAGATATTCCGAAAAATTTTAAAGAAATTGAAGAACGAAGCGACAGAAGCGAAGAATTCGACGTGGAATTCGGAAGACTTGCCTCCCGGAATTCGAACTATTGGATGTAAAGGGATGTTCAAGATTAAGCGAGATGATTCTGGAAATATTAAAAGATACAAGGCGAGATTAGTGGCAAAAGGTTTCTCGCAACGAAGGGATTTCGACTATAAAGAAACATACGCTCCAATAGCGAAACTCACGACAATTTGGATATTGCTTGCAATAGCAAATCATCACGATCTCGAGATACATCAAATGGATGTCAAGACTGCTTTCCTCAACGATGACGAGTCTGCAAACTAAAGAAGCTTCTGTACGGACCTAAACAAGCACCAAAATGTTGGAATGACAGATTCAACGATTTTCTAATCAGCTTGAATTTCGAACGATCGAGCGCTGATTATTGTCTGTATGTCAAGTTCGTGAGAGAGACGAGAATTTACATTGCATTGTTTGTTGATGATCTATTAATCGTCAGCAACAGTATTCCAGAGGTAAAATCTTAAAAAAAAAGATTGACTGCAACGTTCGAAATGGTAGACGAAGGCGAAGTGAGACAATGGTGGACAATAACTTTCACATTTTCTGGAACTGAGCATCTGTAGAGATCGACAGAGGAGAATGACAACTGTGAATCAGAAGAAATGTATGCTGGATATTCTGGCGAAATTCGGAATGGAAAATTGCACTGCTATTTCTACGCCGATGGAAGCTGGTTTGAAACTCACGATGCCAACGGAAGAAAACGAAGAATGAGCAACTCAAATGCCGTACAGAGAGGTCGTCGGAAGTATAATGTTTCTTACGCTGAATTCGAGACCGGATTCGAGCGCCGCAATAAACTATCTTCGTAGATACCAAAACTGTCCGACGGCTGAGCACTGGAAATATCTAACAAGAATGTTACGTTACATAAAAGCAACGATCGACGAGAAACTCACATTCGAATCTAGATATTATCATACGGTATTGGAAGGATATGCTGATGCGGACTGGGCAAGTGACACAGTAGATCGAAAGTCTGTGTCCGGATATTTATTCAAAGTTTATCACACGAAAACAAAGTACAGTGGCACTGTCATCGACAGAAGCAGAGTACGTTGCAGTGACACAAGCGACCTGTGAAGCCCTGTGGATACAACAAATTCTGAAGCATTTGCAAATAACTTTCACAACGCCGACGATCATCTACGAGGATAACCAAGCATGTATCGAACTCGCAAAACATCCTCAGGATCAACGAAGAATGAAGCATGTTGATATAAAATATCACTTCATTCGAGAAAAAATATCAGCTGATCGAATCAAACTGGTGTACATTTCTACGAAGGAACAGTTGGTTGATTTTGTTTACTAAAGCTTTGCCACAAGGACAATTCGATTCGTTCAAACGAAAAATTGGTGTCAAAAATATTCACTTGAGAGGGGTTGTTGAAAAAGACATTTTTTCCGACATGAAGTATCGCTGTCCGTTTAAATAAAGTTGATTCCTTTTATAATCGTACATTTCATCAAATAACAATACCAGAGACACCAGAAGGAAAAAAGTCGAAAGAATTATGAGACGAATGAAATGGCAATAAAAATATGTTCCGATCACCCAATGACTTTTCCAGACGAACAAATGATTCTTTTCACTTCGTGGAGTTACCAGCTCTAAGACGATTTTCCAGTGGCTTCATGTGATACATAACCGACGTTGATATTCCAGCAGCCATGCACGACTTGAAGAATATTCTCGCTATTCGATTGTAGCTCAAATAGATGTGCTTCTCTTCAGGTCCTTCGTATAGTTCGGCTTTGACACCGTTGATAACCAGAATTTTCAGTTCTTTCAGATTTCCAGAAAATCGTAGTGCTATTAGTTTCAAGATGATCATAGTCGCCACCGAGCTCTCGGAAAGATTCAGTACCATCAACTCCAAGTCACCGAATACTTGATACAGCTCAGCGAATACCATTGTCATATGAATGCTAAGGTAGATTACCCAAAAACTGAATTTAATGTAAGTCGCTTCGAGTGGCCAGACTCCAAGCACCGAGAGAACGTGTTTGTCCCAAGTGTACAATTTACGAGCCCGCTCAAAATCATCCTATAAGTATATATCAAAGAATTTTCATGTCAAATTCTGTATTTATCGGTCTCAAATGGAAAAAAAAGTAGCTTTCAAAAAATATAACATATATTTTCGAGCGAATGTTGTGAAAATCTATTTTAACTATGCATAAATATATATTTCGATTTTTTTTTTTCTTATATTCACGTCAAATAAATTAATATTTTTCCACATATACACTTTTTCCACGAAAGCTGTAGCGTCTACAGTGTGAATACGACTACTCACTGCCATTATGAAAGTTGTTGAATCAACCGTGGTTCATGGGCGACTGAGAGAAAAAAGTGTCTGTAATAAATCGAACAGGGAAGACGACATACAAGATATATAAATTCATAATGTGCTTATATTCTTGAGTTTATCAATAATAGTACATACATTTCTTCCATGATCTCCCTCTGTTATTACGTTACGGTGACAAACCGTTGTTTTACATTGTAGATTGTATTTTCTTCTTCTATGCAGAAGCCTATAATTACCACATTGTGTCTGTTTCGTACGATCACACGTACACGTACCTATTACTTGCCTACGAATGCTCGAGAAAGGCTAAGTACAGAGCTATTATTACGCAGTACCTTCAGTAATAGTAGACTGCAAAGTTATAGCAAGAATCATGTTGTATATGGACGGAAGAGCTTGGTTTTCTGTGGTTATTGACAGTGGTCCTGGAATCGAGACAACATGTACAACTGCTACTCGTGCTCTAAAAAAAAGAAGGCAAGATAGACATATCGCTTGTTTCTCTGCTGGTTGTTTTCTTCTCGTCTTGAGATCGGTTTTTGCCTCTCTCGATATCATGTTTTACACTGCAAATAATTTTTTATTTCACCCGGTGCGTAAAGTGCAGTTTTACGCACGCTTCGCGTTCGTAAAGCCCCTCTTTCGTGTCTTGTGAAGTAAAATTTTGTACCATAGTTGTTGCAAAAAACGTTTTTTTAACTCGTGTGATATCGCAACACTCGGCCTTCCGCTCGTGCTCTGAGAGAGCCAAAAGTGAGTCCTTTCCTCCCACGGGAGGAAAGCTCTCACTTTCTCCCCTCTCATCACGAAACAAAATACGAACTCTTCGTGCAGATGTGTGAAAAAAACGTATGTGCACCGCGGGCGGAGTTGACACTCCACCTCGTGTGGTATGACACACCCTCGCCAGGAATGTTCAACTTTCCGCCCTTGGTGCACAATATACTATTATCGCACTAGTATCGTAATGTACTATTATTGTCAACCGAGTATCTTTTGTTTTCTCTCCCAATTAAGCTTTCTTCCCGATTGCTCTTATTTATCTTTTATTTCTTCCCAAAATTATAGTTTGTTTTCAGTATTTATTATCTGCTCCGAACTTCATTAACGGAGCTTTATGAACTGACACCAAAATCAAACGCTTCGAACATATGGTCTAAAACTACCCAGCGAAAAATTCTGCATATTTCATCTCTGGGATATACTTATAAATACTTATTCAACATTTCAATTGTGCTTCGAGAGTACACACAACAAATTAAAAACTTTACATTAAGATCAAACGCATAATTTGTTTCCTGTGCATTTGGGTGTGAAAGAATATTTAATCGAAATCAACGACATTTAAATCAAATTATAATATACATGATGTATTAATTACTGTAAACAGTACAATCCAATTTGTCATCATTATTAAGTAACAAACACATTTCGGGGTAACTGATAATTTATTGAGTTTTTCGAAGCATGGACATGTAACCCATGGAAGTTTTAAGTATCTGGAAAAATAATATATATTTTATTAAAGAACATTAAATTGAATGTTACATATATTATATAAACCTTCGGAGGCAGAATTTAGCTGTAAACTATTTTTTCGTTTGCGAAAAAGGTGATATATGAAGATTTTATATTTCACATTGTAATTTTGTGAACACATTTCTTTTTTCTTATGCGTTTGTGTTCACTTTTTAACCTACGTGTTCGGCTTCCGAGGGTTTAGTCGTCGGTCTACGCTTACACTTGCGAAGCTCGCTGTGGAAAATATGTAAAAGCCACCACCAGTCAACTGGAGAGGTTTGCTTGCACTGATTATGCATATTAACAATTGCTTTTTTAAACTGTTTGGTAAATCGTACCACTGGCACTGGTAATAAGCTTCATAAACGTTTGTACTCTGAATGAAGGATGTAATAAAGATTCGTTATTTGTTAAACATCAAATGTGCGAATGAATGTAAAAAAATTAATTATTCATACTTCAGCGATAAGGTATTCACCAGCAACGCAGTAACCATAAATTAAAAGTAGCATCGTCGATCCGTACATAAAAAATGAGATAAGAACAGTCATCTCTGCCAAGTCGGCATTCTGAAAAAATAAACCTTGATTATAATAAGAAAAACAAAACACATTTATGTGGATGACAAAAATGCCCTACCAAGACAACGGTGTAAGAAGTAAGACCGAGAATAACGGTGGTTATGAGAAGTTCTTCCAAGAGAAGTATATTGAACACTTTGTCAATATCTTTTGCTATGCTGCTTATCAACAAATTGATAATTGATGATACAGTCAGAAATTGCGATTAATCTGTGCACCCCAGAGAAAGAGGAGGGGGGATAGGTTTATTTGAAAAAAAAAATATATATATATATATATATAGTTGAATTAAATAAAATCTATTAGGCCGGAAAATAATAAACTAATAAAATAATATGTTGCGGTTATTTCTGGCAAGGATATTTTTGAGCAGATTTTTTTTTCAGATTATTCGATCGGTAAATCTTCTCTGGATGTATAGATATTCAAACTCACTCCGTAATATTGCGGTGTCTCTCGACCAAGTCTCGAAAGATTATAGCAGAACTTTTAGGATTTTTTCGAAGACCTTGATCAAGATTTTTTATTCGAAATGCCAATACGGATAGTAGTCCACACACGTGAAGAATTAAAGAGAATAAATAGCCGATTGTCATCGAATGAAACATATTGATGTATATCATCGGGCATTGGCATATCCAGACCAGCCAGAATGTGGTAGCGTCATTCACTTCAAAGAAGAGTCGAGCGCGGTAAGGCAGAACAAATGGCATGCTTTCATTGCCTAAAGCTAAAGGAGACGGTAAATTAACCCCCCATTGGCTTTTATATTTGTCAACCCAATGACTCAATACAGTTTTAAGGGGAATAGCCAAAACAGACTATTTTTTTTTTGTGAATTCTATTTTGGGAAAAAATAATGAGTTTCATTAAAATGGAACAGCAGGGTGGTTGACTTTTTTTCTCTAAAAGCGATATGCTTGAACAAGGTACCCGGAAAATTTCAGATTTTTATGTACTAAATTAGTCCGTCAATAAAATTTCTTACAAAAATTTTATTGACGAACTTTATTAAACGGAAACGGATTTTATCGATTTCTGAAGCGATTAAAATTCGGTCTGACCCATTTTAAGGACCACCCTGATGTGTATAATCTGAATTTTAAACCGAAAGTCGTCCTTTCATTCGAAAATGGAAATAAGTAATGAAAAATGACGTGCGGATTAATTTTAATTCAACAAATTTACTTTAAAAAAAAAGTCTCTTCTCTGCAGAAACAGCTTAAAAAAAAATGAAGAAACTTGAAAAAATGTCGTTAATTTAAATTCATTACTTTGACGAAAACGAAATTACTAGAAAATATCTCCAAATGTATAATTTCGAGAAAAAATTCATTTCAGCAGATTCACCTGAGAATTACTATAATTAAGATCAATAAAATTGCATCACATATCTAAACACGCGTGTGCATCGAAAAACAAATAGTTAATTTATTTAAGCACTAAGCATATGAAATCACCATGACATTCGAAGCCGGACTATTTTGACTCCATTCACTTTGTGCAGTTACCAGCTCTTAGTCGAAACTCCAACGGCTTCATATGATATATTATTGATGCGACGCATCCCATCGTGACCCAAAGCCTAAAGAATGATTTGGCGATCCGATTGTAAGTCAGATAAATTTCTTTTTCTTCCGTGCTCTCAGAGATCATGGCATCAATCCCGTGCAATATTTTCTTCATCACTTTCACGAGTGTTCGTGAGAATCTCATCACAATCAATTTTAATATTATCATTGTCTCTAGTGTCGTTTCGGATAGGTTCAATATCATCAGATCCAAATTGCCAAATACTTGATAGAGATCGACGAATTCCATGCTCATATGAATCAAAAGGTACACAACCCATACGGTGAACGTAAGGTAGGCCGATTGTAGCGGCCACACTCCCATAACAGCTAAGATACGCCTATTCCATTCGTACAGATCCTTGGCTCGAGCAAAATCATCCTGTGAAGAATCGCGCAACTTATTAATACAAAACTTCAACTCTACAGAACCGCAGAACTTTTCACACTGTTCATCGACATTATTCTTATATTATTTTGCAAACTCACAGCCATATTGCAGGATTTATTTGTCGTTTACCCGACTGTGACTCAAGAAAGACTGAGAGGAAATGATATTTTTAAAATTTATCGCGCAAGTCCAGCGATCGAACCAAGATCGTACTTGCTGCATTTATTAGAAACTTCATGTAGCAATTATGCATTATGCGCTTGGCCGATATAGCCTGTCTATCTCACGGACCGTTTCCCTGTTATTACGTTGGCGTTGTGGTGATCGTTGCTTAGGGGTGGCGGGATAAAATATTTCTCTACACACAGTGTACACTGAGACAACATAGAATTCTTTTTTTTTTTTTTTTTTTTTTTTTCTCTTTCCCAAGATAAAATACGTTTCACTATTATCGTCTGTGCAATTAAGCTCGTATTAAAACTTGGAAATGTCTTAATACTAGAGAGCAAATAGATGTAGCTGCGAAGTGCAATTATTGTAGAGACGATATTGGAGACTATTTTTTATTATTATATCTTGTAGTTGTAAGAGGATGAAATGGTCATTTGGTACGTTCATTCGTACATTCATAACGTACGACAAAAGTATAAAATAATTTCAAGATTATTCATCCAAACATTGTAACGCTATAAATATTTTGCTTCCTCATGCAAGAAGCTTTGTTTTTGAAAAAAAAAATATATATTTATATTTTTGGAGACTTTCATGTCAGCACACTCAAAATGGTTTGAAACGTCGAGAAAAGTGGTTCAGAAAAATTGTCCGGATGTATGTGTGATGAAAGGCCTAAAATTCTTCGTGAACTATTCGACATAATCAGTTGAAATTTTAGTGTCATGTAGAGTGCTAGTCAATATTTACTGGGTATACATTTTATAAAAATAACTTCATGCATTTCATTTTTATGAAATTTTGAAAAATGTCCGTAAACAGACTTTAGCCCAAACAAATTTGTAGCCGGCGGACAGAAAATGTGGATTAAAATTGAACAAAGTGATGAGACCTTTGATATTAAATTTGGCAGAAATTGGTAAAGCGATTCGATTATATGGAATTCCGATTTTTTTCAAAAAATTTACTTTTTCTTTTAACTCACGTAAAATCTCAATAAATCAACTGAAACTTTCTGCGGACGAAAAAATGGTGATCGAGTGTAACGTATGCTATACATATAAATAAATATAATAAATAAAAAATTAATTTTCAAACTATATATTAGTTTATTTTTGATTTCACGTAGACTTAAATTTCGATGAAATGTAAAATCGAACTGAAGACTGTAAATTTGATTCAAATTAATGTTCGTAGCATGGACATGTAGCCCATTGCAGTTTTGAGGATCTGTAAGGAGGAAATATATTTAATGGAAACAAATATCAGTATATCATATGTATGTTAAATAATGTGCTTTTCCAGATGCCGAAATAATTAATCTCTTTTGCTGGTGCTGAAGGGGAGGGAACTACCAGAATAGTGAATAATGTCGAATTCTAAAATTTTGTTCTTTGTGACAGGAGACATTTTTCTCACCCAAAATAGTTCAATACACTCATTATCAATTTTATTATGATTTTGATAATTCTCGCCTGCCTTACATTTCTCAATTGATAATATTCTCGAAAATGAAATTTTCGACATTTTTAAAAAAATTATTCAGAAAGTTACACAAATTCTGGAGTCAAAATTATCAATATCAAATTTATAAAAATAGAAAAAAAAGATGATACAAAAATATAATTTCGCAGGTCCACACGAGAAATTCTAAAATCTCATGTGTCTACTGTGGTCACCTACTTTCGGCATCCGAGAATGCAATAGTGGTTGATACTTACACCCGTGAAGCTGGCTAAACAAAATACGTAGTAGCCACCTCCAGTTAATTGAAGAGGTTTGCTCGCACCAATTGTACATATTATCAGTTGTTTCTTGAAGCCGTCTGAAAGGTCGTACCACTGGCATTGAAAATACGCCTCGTAAACGTTCCTACTCTGTAGATAATATATAATTTTGCAGAAAAATTAATTGTTAAATATTTTACATAAAAATAAATTAATGAATAAATACAAAAATTCGTACTTCAGTTATGAGGTATTCACCAGCAATGCAATAACCATAAATTAACAAGAGTACCGTCGATCCGTACATCAAAAATGAGAGAAATTCTGTTTTGTCCGAAAAATCTGCATTCTGAAAAAAAATGGGTTCATAAAATTAAAAAAAAAAAATAATGATATCAACGCTGTAGCATTATGCGAATGGTACCAGAAGAGCGGTGTAAAATGTAAGACCAAGGATGACGGTGGATATGAAAAGTTCTTCCAAAAGAAGTAGATGGAACACTTTGTCAATATCTTTAGCTATACTGCTTGATGGGAGAGAAGTGACAAATTTAAAGATATTATAAAATACATGAGTGATATACAGTGATTTCCACGCACCCGACAATACTGCGGTGCCTTTCGACAACATCTCGAAAGACGTTCGTAGAATTTTGTGGATTTTCATGAAGACCTACATGGAGCTTTTTGATTCTAAATGCCAAGACGGATAATAATCCGCAGACATGAAGAATCAATGAGAACAGATAGGCGATTGTCATTGTGTGAAACAAGTTGATGTATATCATTGGAGCTTGATATATCCAGACGAGCCAAAAGGTAACAGAATCATTAACCTCGAAGAAGAGATGGGTGCGGTAGGGCATAACGAAGGGCACAGTCTCGTTACCTAAAGCTAGAGAACACATAATTAATAAACCTTCATTGGTTTTATCAGGCGGAATGATTTTGTGTCATTTTAACACAAAGTCAACCCATATCGAATCATGTTTCAAGTTGAAATACCAACCGAGAATATATATAAACAATCGTGCTGACCAAAAAAGTTTGTTTAATTTTTTTAAATAATTTTATCTTTATCTGGACTACAGGAAATATTCGTCATAGATTATCAAGATTGTGGTTGTCATTATGTTGACAACATATAGTACAACCTCGATCGAATATGATTTAATATTTTTTTTCGTTATCATTTTAATACTTTTTTCTTGCTTCTCTACTTTATTTTCGTTTTTAAAAAAGGCTTTTTCATTCACCATTTTTTTAAAGGAGTTAGCATACATTTTTTATTTTTTTTTTTTATTGAATTTTTTTCAAAATCAAAAAGACGCCGATGAGAGAAAACGACGTGTGCCTCCTGATTTGCTGAGAGAGAAGAATCTCATTGGTTCGTGGTGGCAAGCTTGGAAAGCTATTGGCTCCCCCAATTGTCATCCGATCCTCAAAGCTCGTCAGGATTTATAGATCCCGCGATCAGACCTCGAACGAGTTTATACTATATAATCAAATTTAATTCAGAAATCTTTGCGAAACTACTATGAAAGTACATTTCTTCACTCCATCGGTATTTCCCACAATCGTGCAATTGCGACACATATCTAAAGATGCGGGTGCATGTAAACGAAAAATAAAAGTTGACCAAAAGAAAAAACAATATTTCGCGTGTATCATTAAAGTATATGAAATCACCATGAATTTTGATGACGTACTATTTTTCTCCCATTCACTTTATGCAGTTACCAGCTCTTAGGCGAAATTCCAACGGCTTCATATGATACATTACTGATGCTGTGCTCCCCATCATGAGCCAAACTTTAAAGAAATATTTAGCGATCCTATTGTAATTCAGATAAATATCCATTTCTTCGGCACTTGCAAAGTATTTCGCATCGACCCCATCGATTATTTTGCTCATTAGTTGCACCAGCGTTTGGGAGAATCTCATGACAATCATTTTCGCGAGTATCATAGTTTCCAATGTGCTTTCAGACAGATTTACAATCATGAGGTCCATGTTGCCAAATACTAAATATAGATCGACAAATTCCATGCTCATATGAATCACCAGGTAGACAATGCACACAGTGAATGTTACGTAGGTAGGTTCAAGTGGCCATAGTCCCATTACGACGAAGAATGACTTGTTCCATTCGTACAAATCTCTCGCCCGATCAAAATCATCCTGTTACAATCAAAATATATAATCTCGAGATTACAATTAAAAATATACCACAATCTATTGTTCGATCGGAGCCTCGATGTCCGATCACTTACTGCCATTGTCAAAGCTATTTTTGCTGTTACCTTCACCGCTATACATGAAAGACTGGAGGAAAAAAAAAATACATATACACTTTACAATTGCATCGCGCAAGTCCGATATTGTCAAGCGAAGAGCAAAGATACAACGCATATTTAATAGAAAGCAAATGATGCAATTATGCATAAGCGCTTGAACAACAGTCGTGTATATCTGAAGGCTGATTCCCTGTTATTATATTGCCGCTTGTGAACCACCCTTGGAGCGCGATTTTTTCTCCCGTATTCTACATCACAGCGACGACACGACATTTATCTTTTTATTTCCTCGACGGACGATTCTTTTGACTTGCATCTTCCCTGTAGAATTAAACGTAAATTATCTTAATATCAGAGGAAAAAGTTATCGCTCCAATCTGTCATTTTTGTAGAGCCAATGTATGATTTTTTTTTTACTTTGTCGACGGTTGCAATTATCCTGGCTTATCGTTCAGTCATTGAACATTGAAAGAGCAGTAACAGAAAACATGCGGAAGTGTGCACGTGCCAAATTAACATGCCAACATTTTGTGACAAGTTTCTTGAGTTTTATTGTTACACTTACTCATATGTATAGCCGAGGTAATATTCGACACAATTGAAGTCAGTTTACAGATTGATTTTTTTTTTGGTTGAAAATAGCCGAAAGAATAGAAGGAGTCGCCGACTCACTGCGGTTCGGTTACCAAAAATGTTTGTCTTCCGAAAAAGTTTTTGTCAGCATTTTTTCAGATTCTTGAAATATGTCGTTCGATAATTTGTTTTAAAAAAATCGTAGATAAATTAAAAATGTGTACATTTTTGTATATTAGGGCTTTTTAGAGATGTCAATGATACAAAAAATTGCGAACCCAATCGGAAGAGTCGAGTGTCAGAGTCAGGTCGAAACCAGGTGGAATGGCCCATATACTGTGCTTTTTCAGTGTAAAGAAAAATATTTAACTGAAAAAAGTGTGACCAATTTACGTTGTGACTGGGGAGTAATAGCAAAGTTTAATGTTCGTTACAAAATTAGTAGAACAAATAAAAAACACTTAATCAATAATTTTTCGTAACATGGAGATGTAGCTGGCAGAGGTTTTAAGTACCTGAAAAAAAATTATGGCAATTATAATGTACCATTCTATTTTCCAAAATTAAATCCAATCAATTATGTGTCGAGTTGTATATTATGCTTACACTTGTAAAACTGACCAATGAAAACATGTAATAGCCACCTCCACTTAATTTAAGAGGTTTGCTTGCACCAATCATACATATTATCAGCTGTTTCTTGAAGGAGGTTGACACATCCTGCCACTGGCATTGATAATAAGCCTCGTAGACATTCGTACTCTGTGCATATTAAAAGTAGAAAATTTATTTAACATTTGAAATTAATCATTCATTTTCTGATAAGATAAGTGCTGGTGAACAGGTCCTTTCATCCTTCACTATTATTAATTGTTACAAAATTTATTCGGCATGCAATTAAACTATGAAGAGGTGAACACAAACAGGACTGGATCCAAATTTTGTTAAGGACTAATCAAGTCACCCGCATTTACCGTAATACTGTATAAAATGTAGAGATAATGAAAACACAATGAATTGGTCATACTTCGGTGATCAGGTATTCACCCGCAACGCAGTAACCGTAAATCAAGAGCAGCATCGTTGAACCATAGAGTAGAAACGAGAGGAAAACTGTTTTATCCGTAAGATCTGAGTTCTGAAAAAAAAAAAAATCTTCATTACTAAATTATCTTTTGAAACGTGAGCATCTATAACATACCACAATAACGCTGTAAGATGTGAGACCAATGATGACGGTGGTTACAAGGAGTTCTTCCAAGAGAATCAAGTGGAACACCTTATCGATGTCTCTCACTAATCTATTTTTAAAAATAAAAATGAAAAAATAGTAATGTTACATATGACTTTCTTTTTCAGGGGACGCAATCTCGAACGCACCCTATAATATTGCGATGTCTTTCGACTATGTCTCGAAAGATAATCCTCGAATTCTGTGGATTCTCCATCGTTCCAACTTCGAGATTTCTTACTCTATGCGCCAGAACGGACAACTGTCCGCAAACATGAAGTACCAGACTGAATAAGTAACCAATCGTCATCGAGTGAAACGCATGTACATATATCATGGGTGATTGACATATCCAGACGATCCAGAAAGTCGACGAGTCATCGACGTTGAAGAAAAGACGAGTACGATAAGGAAGTACGAAAGGCAGGCTCTCATTGCTCAGAACTAGAGAACTTCATTCGGTTTGTCAATAACGTATACGAGAGATTGGAGCACATAGAACAAAAATAATTTATAAAAATGATGTCTTATCAGCGTAAGCAATAAGTGCTTCAAAGAATTAGCTTGCTAATGTCGTGCAAAATGAGATTTTATTTTATCTTAATTGTGAAATTATGAAATATGCGATTTCAATTTGCTTTTGAAGATGGCTGATATTTGTGCCAATAATACATTTCTCTACCAGGTCAAACAATAAAATCAACTCAGAAGTACAGTTACAGACATCCCGCTTGCGAGAAACGTATCGACTCCTCGCCATCTAGCGGGGCTTAGTGAACTAGGTATGCCGTTCGTTTAATCCTGCTTCGCTAGTTATTTTATAAACTACACTGTCATTTCCTTGACTATCACATAAAATTAAGTGTTTACAAATATTAGCTTGAATAAGATGAAAAAAAAACAGGATAAGAGGAGGAGGAAATCGGAGAAGGTTTCCTCTTAACACTGGACCGCGAGCGCTAAACACAGATAAACACAAAAAACTCTTTCTTTTATTCGACTAACTTCGAAAACACAATCGCGTATTCATCATCAAATTTGGAAATAATCTTTCTTAAAGTATCTCTCTGTATTATAAAAATATGCCGCCGATGACGCTGCTTTCGCCGCCGTGTACGACAATCAAGCTGTCCGGGGTGAAATGTCACACCAAGCCCTACTTTTCCTAAGTCCCCTTTTAAATACCCCCCTCTAAGAATAAACGAGTAAAATAAGGGCATAGTTCCCCTACTCGTTTAATAAGTTTTTTATTTGGATCAAACAGAAATTAGCAATGAAAATCGCTACATTATATAACTGTCCACCGTTTTCTTTTCATACTTTAAGCATCTATTGATAAAAATCCACCCAGTCGAGAACCGTAAAAAAAATTTAGCAAAAAATGCAACTTATTGTTCTACAAATGAGCAGATTTTCAACGCCATAAAACAGAAACGAATTTTGGAAGGGATGTAACCTTAATTTATATTAAAAAAGGGATTTTTAATCAAGATTCTGTTCATCGATTTTAGTGCAGGCCAGTATTCTCCTACGTTGTGCCGAAGTATAAGCTTCAATTTGAATTTGAATTGAATTATATTTCTCATCACTGATAAATAGAATTAACGCGAGGCCAAATGAACCTCCAAATCTTAATTGTAATTGTTAATTGTAATTGTCCAATATGGAGGCATTATATTAATTAGTATATGAAATTTCAATCGTCTCCGACAATATTGAAATCGCAATCTAAAACTGTACACAAATTCACGTTGACCAGTGTCCACGTGACGTAAAATTAGTTCAATTACCAGATCTCAGTCGAACTTCCAAGGGTTTCATATGGTACATTATCGACGCGACACAGCCCATTATCAACCAGAGCCTAAAGAAGTACTTAGCGATGCGATTGTAATTCAGATAAATTTCTTTTTCTTCAGAACTCTCAAAGTATCGAGCGTCGACACCGTCTATTATTCGAACCATCAGTTTCGTTAGCGTACCAGAAAATCTTAACACCATCAATTTCAAAAGAATCATTGTCTCCAGCGTGCTCTCAGACAAATTTAAAATCATGAGGTCCAAGTTGCCAAACACATTGTACAGATCAGCAAATTCCATGCTCATGTGAATCACGACATATACTATCCACAGAGTGAATGTTATGTAAGTGGATTGTAGAGGCCAAACACCCATAACTCTAAACACAATTTTATTCCATTTGTAGAGATCTTTCGCTCGATCGAAATCATCCTGTAATATATATATATATATTTTTTTCAAATATTTTCCCTTTAAAGCCAATATTCATATTGGGGTCTGGCCCGTTTTACTCACTGCCATGGCTAAAGCTTTAAGTTACTGCTGAGAAGTTTCATAGGATACTGAGAGAAAAATAATTGAAAAAAAAATGCAGGGTTAGAGGCAGAGTACGGATGGCGATCAATTGGCAAACCTCACGATCAATTTAATTGTAAATGTATGAAGCCATCGAAGGTACGAGAAAGCATCGTATGTATATATATAAATATTTATATATATTTATATATATACACTCATCCCCTATAATTATCTATCTACCTTTCCGCTTGAAATCCGCGCTAGCTATAGAATATTTTTTTGTACAGTTTCTATATCAACTCCCTCCACCCCAGCATGTGCTTTTAGTACCTCCAATGGTGTACGTAAAGTTCTGTGTTCCGCTCTTTTGCAGCATGTAATTATACGAGTGTACATCCCCGGATAATTGTAAGAAAATTATTTTAATAGTTGTTCAACCAAGCTTGGTGTTCTTTTCGCGATGGTTTGAACATTTTTTTTTCTTTTCTTTTTCAATCGTATAAACCTCCCGACCGCGAGTCACATTTGTAGTGGTCACTTCGACAATTTACAACAAGTTAACACTTTTTACAACAAACTTTCGTCTTAACGAGTAAATAACAGAGTGAAGGTATACGAATAATATTTATTTTTTAATCAGTCTACTGTACATACTATGTTAATATTGCTCTATAAGGTGAGTAAACTGTACAACAATTATAGTCCGTCCGTTGGCTGTCACCGCGAGAAGTTCTTGTGGAGATATTTGTTAATTTCCTCAGATTTTTTGTTTTTTTTTTTTTTTTTTTCATACGAGCGTACGTAACATGGAGACATATGCCATTGAAGTCTTTAATACCTGAAATTGTTGCATTGTATAATTGTAGCTCGACGTTCAAACAGGGTAAAAATTTGTTTATGCTTACGCTCGTAAAGCCGGCTAAAGAAAAAACGTAGAATCGACCACCGGTCAAGAGAAGAGGCTTGGTAGATCCAGCCATGCATATCGATAATTGTTTCTTGAAACTAGTCGATAAATCGTACCACTGGCACTGGTAGTAGGCGTTATACACGTTTTCACTCTGCACACAAATTTCACATTTCCATTTTTTCTTTTTCTTAATCATTCGAAAATAATTGAGATTTAACATATATCGATCGTACTTCCGATATGAGATGTTCACCAGCAAAACAATAGCCATAGACCATCATGAGCATCGTCGACACGTAGAGACAAAAAGAAATAAAAACTGTTTTGTCAGCCATATCCGAGTTCTAAAAACAATTATTCATCCAGCAAAATTAAAGCAAATTGATGATGATTTTTTTTCGCTTTATTCGAGGTATCGCATACCACTATAACATTGTAGGAAGTTAGACCAAGTATAACGGTTGTCATAACGAGTTCTTCGAGAAGCAAAAGATTAAAAGTCTCGTCTATTTCTTTAGCCATCCTATTAATGAGGAAAAAAAGATGTGACAATTCAAAAGTATAGAATTATTCGCACTTTTTGCAATTTTTATTTCACGAATAATTACTTAGACGCACCATATAATTTTCAGATGTCTCCCAACCATTTCTTGAAACACGAGCCGCGTACTTCGCATCTCGTTAATTGGATCTATCTTAATGTTTTTTATTCTAAGTGCGAGAATGGACAATTGGGCACAAACGTGAAGTACCAATGTGACCAGGTAACTTATTGCCACAGTGTGAAACAGATGAATGTAGATTACGGGAGTTTGATAAATGTAGACAAACCAAAAGGACGCGGTGTCGTTGACATCGAAAAAAATACGAGAACGATAGGGTAGAACAAATGGCACGCTCTCGTTATTCAGAACTAAGAGAGTAACAGAGAGTATGAAATTAATGAGTTCAATTAAGAGCGATAGAAAAATGTCGGGAACGACATTTAAAACCAATATTTATTTTGCCGGATAATCTAGGAATAATCGTAAATATACTGGGCAAACAGATTTTTTTTTTAATTTCTTAGACAACAATTAACATATACCGTTTTGGGAAAAGATTTATTTTATTCTGACCTAAGCAATTCCTCAATGTATTTTTACTTGAATTTTGGGTGGATACACTGTTAGAAATATTTATTGTAAATTTCCATTACGAGGATTACTCTTTTATTATTATTTTCCATTACTCTTTTACTGGTATATATATATTAAATTTGATATACAAGTAAGATGTAAAATTACAATACTTTCCATTAAATTCTATAAAAATCAGGTAATTTGATATAAAATTTTGCAATTTTATTACGCATGTACATTAAATTTTACATATCGGCTGATGAATTAAATTTCCAGTAATGTAAATTTGCAAACATTTTTAACAGTGTAATTGTTACAGAAGATAAAAAAAAAAATTGCACCCGGGATTATAATGATTGTCAAGAAAACAAAAAAAAGAAAGTTTCCGCGTTTCTTTTTCATCAAATTATTTCAATACCACATTCCGAAAATTCGCTAATACGGATTGAAACACTGAGACAGGTTCGAGTTGAAAGACCAGGACGCGCTACGGAAAAGGGTTTCGAAAAAAAAATGGATCCCATCTTTTGCTGTACACTTGAATATCTCGAAAAATGATCCACAAAATCATCAATACTTTCAGAGATTTCCCGGAAAAATTATGTAAATAGTTCAAGTGTCATCATAGACTCACTTGACTTACAACAATGTAATATCCACAACATAAGTCAAATGAAACATAACAATTAAGATGATGAAGCTGATTGACGGTTTGATTTACCAGCTCTTAGGCGATACTCCATTGGTTTCAGATGATAAATAATCGCGGTCGAGCTTCCACACGAGATTGTCAATTTGAAGAAAGTTTTGGCAATACGATTGTAGCTCAGATATATTTCTCTCTCCTCAGGTCCATCGTACAACTCGGAATTAAGGCCCTTTATAAATTGTCCCATGAGATTGCCAATGGACTTGGAAAATCTGAGCAACAATAATTTAACCATAACCATGCTCTCCAGAGCGGTCTCCGATAGATTCATGATCATCAATTCCAAGTCTCCGAATACGTGAAGAAGATCGTTATAACCCATTATCAGATGGATGCATATGTAAACCATCCACAGGCCGAAAATTGCATACGAAGGTTGTAGTGGCCACACACCGATAATCGAAAGCACACACTTGTTCCAATAGTAAAGATCTTTGATTTTGTGAAAATCATCCTGAAAGGATGGGACACAATTTTGTTAAAATTGTCAATTAATTCGAGCTCTTATTTTTCGTTGAAGAGCAGCCTGATGGACACTCACTGCCATTGCTATATAGTTTTAACTTGCCACTATGAAAGCCCATGGGAGACTGAGAGCTCCAATGTTTTTTTACAGTTTGTCGTGCCATTACCTGACACCGACAATTAAATCTTTATATACTTCATGTAACTTTTTACATCAAATCGAGTATTGATGAAGCTGTTATACATGCACTGGCGGGACGAACTTTCGCTGTCTATTTTTGAAGAACCTGACATCGTGTGTCCTGCGTTCGTTTCAACGTCCCCCCCAAGAGACCTAAGCTCTTTTCATTATTCTATACCCGCAGCTTAACTTTTTTTTTTTTTTTACTTTACGTGTACAGCATTCGAGTATTTGCGCATGCATACATTCGATATATCCACCGGCGGACACGCAACGAATTTATGTTTGAAATACACTCTTCTTGGTATCTATATTGTAGCATATGAGTACAAAAAGTTTATACCAAGCTGTGTGATCTGTAGACAAGGACTGGTGGAAACAGACAGTTTTTTTTTTTTGAGTGATTTGGATAGGTCATTCCCTTCACAGAAACAGATCATTTTTATGTCATTCTTACAGTACACTGAAAAAAAAGTGTCATTGATTCAAGAACAGTGACCATTGTGAGTTGCCATGGACGTAAGTTATCAATACAACTTTATTTTCATTCTAACAATTATGTATATAAAATTAAACCAATGTCTAAAAAAATTTGTAAGAAAATGTGTTAATGTTCCAATTCCACATGTAATTGTTAGAATGCATATAAAGTCGTACTGATAATTTATGTCAACGGCAGCCTGCAGTGGTCAATGTTCTTGAATCGACGATATTTTTTTTTCAGTGTACCAAATCACAGTAAAAATTAGGATTGTTAATAGAGATTGGCCATAGGAAAATCAATGTTGTTCAATGATGTAATTATTAACTGCAAAGAGAGTGTAATATACAGTTATTTAACTGGTTAACGAATTTATTCCTCCAATGACATTAGACAGTTTCACCGAGATATTTTTCCAAAGGTAATTTTTAATATTTTTTTTTTTTTGCTTTTAAGTTTATTTGATCCTTCTAAAAGCGTAACAGTTGCTGTAGTTATACTTATAATTAATATTCAAATAGATATAAAAATTCATAACTTAAAACTTTTGTTCGCAAAAAAAATTTAAGCCTGGGGGTTAAAAAAAATGTCGAATAGTCATCATTGGGGATTAAACGGCCTTCAGGCATAGATTATTTTTCTTATCCTCAACTCCGAGCTTCTCAGGCTCTATCGTACCTCGATCGCCGTGCAAGAAATCCAGAAGCTGGATAACAGGTAAGGTCCTCATCTCTCCGGGTAGCAGAAATGCTGACCCCTAGCGTGATGTATAGAGCCGCGTTGCGTCCTATTTTTTGCTGGTTCGAATAGTATATGAAGCATTCTAGCTTAAATTTTCAGTCTGCCGCTGAGCCACTCCAATATTATTGACAATTTATTTCTCAAAAACTATAAAAAAAAAAGGAAAAACACGTTTTTTTTGTTTGGTTCCACGATCAATATTTCTGAAAGAACGAATTTTTGTAAGAATTACATTTTTTCCGTGTTTTGATTTTTAAAAAATTTTAATATCTTAAAAATGAACGATCGTATCGAAAAATTTGTTAAAATAAATTCACAAACTCTTTTATTGTTTTTTTCTAAAAAGTTATTATTTAACATTAAGGAGCAAGATACTTTTTTTTTTTTTTTTTTTAAACATACGTTGCGTGAAAGAAGTAAGAAGTATGTTGATCAATTTTGGCTTCCTCACAGATGAAGCTTTGCAAGAAAGCTTTCTCAAAAATACAAAATAATAAAGAAGAAATTGTCAAGGTTCAAAATTTCAAAATTTTCAAGATTAAGAGAAAATCGTGGACGATGGCAATAAGATAAATAAACGTAAAATATAAATTTGCTTTAATTTATGAAGAAAACAAGAAATATAGACTTATAATACCAAGTTAAAAAAAAATATACAAGTTAAACCAATTATCTTTCATTTAAAATTGACACTATTTTATTCCTATTCCGAATAAAATGTAATAAAGCAGCAGGTACTTTGCATACATTGGATTCATTACTATTTATCTAATATAACATTTTTAAAAAAACCAACAACCGATAAACAGTCAAACTACTTGACGCAGCATCGAACCATACGCCATTGCGGTTTTACATATCTGTAATAAAATCGTTCTGTTTCACTTGTACCTGAAGTTAAATTGATTTAAAACTACCGGTAAAAATAACTCACGCTTGTGAAGCTTTCTACAGAGTAAATATAAAAGCCACCTCCGGTGATCTGAAGTGGAATCCGCGCCCGAATCATGCACATTATTATCATTTTTTTACAACGAGGAGGCATGTTGTACCAGTCGCACTCGTAATACGAGTCTCGCAACTTCAGACTCTGATTTATTGAGAAAAGAAAGAAAAAGAAAAAAAGAAAAAAAGAAAAAAAAAAACGAATACACAAAACTGACAGAAGGCGTTGTCAAATGAAGAACGTAAATTTTTACCTCTTGAACAAGTAAATCTCCTGCGAGACAATATCCATACATTACCAGCATCATCATGAAAATATACAAGAAAAATGCAAAAAATTCAGTAGCATCTGAAAAATCGGAATTCTGTGGGGGCATCAATAAATTTTGATTATTATTTCTTTTTTATTCACCACTATTTTTTTCCAATGTCATAATAATTCCTGGGAATTTCGTACCACGATCATGTTGTACATGCAAAGACCCATGATCACTGTACAGGAAATAATTTCGACTAAGAGAGCAATATTGAAGGCGCCTTCGATGGCTTTAGAATTCCTGCGCAGGTAAATCGATTACAGAAAACTTTCTGTTTTTTTTTGGGAATCGATGAACGGATTATAATTACACGCACCAAATAATTTTTTTATGCCTTTGGACTATGTCGCGAAGGGCGTACTCGAGACGGTAATCCGGTTCGGAGTAATTGGCCTTTGTGTTTTTTATCCTGAACGCCAATACGGATAATTGAGCACAGGCGTCAATCAATAATGACCACACAAAAAGTGCGACTATGGTCTGGCAGGAGTATATGTAAACCATAGGACCCTGATATGCGTAGGCAAGGAAGTAATTGCTAACGTCTGTGATATCGAAGAAAATGCAAATACGATATGGCAGTGGAAATTCTGCAAGTTCAACGAGCGGTTCTGCAAAAGTTACGAAGATACAAAGATACTTTTTAAAAATTATTATTTGTCTTGAAACGTGTACGGGAGACGAAGATCTTTTAAAACCCTCAAAAGAAGCAGCAGACCTCTCGGTATCAGCGATATTTTTAAGCTACTCGTTAAATTACTAAAAAGGCCTGAAGGCATCATTAAAAAATAATGAATTCCAGCTTTTTCGTATTCTTTATCCGAACAAAAATAGTCAAGTTCATTGCCAGCACTAAGCCCTCGTTATCTACTTGAGGAATTAACAATTCCTGGTCTCCAGTAACATCACGAAATACATAATCCACTGGTTGTATATTTCTTACCGGGCTTATAATTGATATCCAACTTCTTAAAATAGTAAAGGTTAGTGGCTGCTACTGTGATGCCTAGCAATAACTTAAACCATTTCATGCCGCTGCCAGTGTAAGACATATAAATCTTTCTCTCTTCTTCGTTCTTGTAATCGATTTCATTTTCGTTGGACGCAACTTGACGCATAAATTTCCGCAGTCTGCTCGAATATCCGAGGACCAATAATTTCGCCATTACCATAATAGCTGGAGCGGTTGCACTCAAGTTCGCAATTACGATATTTAGATCTCCACGAACTTCAAAGAGATCCGCAAGCATTAAGCACAGATTGAACGTGCAGTAGACCATCCATACGTAAAATAGTAAAGGTCTGTATTGCAAAGGCCACATTCCACCGATAGACAGTAATCGTCTGTTCCAAAAAAGTAGATCTTTTGATTTATCGAAGCCTTTCTGTAATTTTCAAAAAGCTCGCTGTACTTTTTTCTGCTTTTTTGTTTCCTTCAATTCGAGCACTTCGCCGTATTCATAAAGCCACACAAAGATATATCCGCAAACTCACCGACATGATTGTGTTTTACAATCCCCTCTGCAGAGTTTCACAAGCGAGTGAGAGTTAAAACAAATGTGCTCCCTCCGGGAGACGGATTTGGAATTTAATTGCGGAAATCTATATCCTTCAAACTTACTAAAAATGTACGATGGCATCATGTATTCAGCGGGTAACCGCAACTTTTTCGCGGTTCACTGGTCTCTGCTCAAGTGTATCTAATATTGATTACATTTTTTTCTCACTCTTGTATGAACCGGGGCTCAGTACTGTATAAACCATCGAAGTGCAAACACGTTGAAGTACTCCTGTCAATATAGAAGCTGGTACAAAGTGCTATCTTCATATATGGGGCCATTACACACCGATCGGACCACCTTTTTGAGTCATTCATCCCATTGGATGGAGCATGCTCCATTTTTTTCAAATTTTTCATTGCATATCTCGCGCACTTGTGCAATTTCTAAATATTAAAATATTTAAAAAGTCGTATCTTAAAAAAACGTATATAGATGTTTTTCATTTTAAAGGGTAATTTTATGCATATTTATTTTTAAAATTCTCCAACTGCTCCGAAGCATTGATTTTTAACTAATAAACATAAAAAACGTTTTTTTTTTTAACTTGGATAATTTCTGTTTTTTTCCAAAAAAATCTCTAAAGTTCTACTAATTAAGACGAATATTTAAAGCCTAGACGAGAAGTGGGACTATCTTTTTTTTCGAATTTTTATGACAGTTTAGAAAATAAATAAAAAATAAAACTCATAAAATTTCGGAAAACAATTGTCCCAGTTTGGGACAAAAAATGGGGAGTTCGACAATTTTTAAATGTTTTTTACGAGAGCTTTAATTTTTTTCTAATTTTTCGGCCTCATAAAAAGATTAAAAAACATATATCCTACTCCCAATTTTTGTCCCAAAGTAGGACAATTTTTTCTGATTTTTTATGAGTGCTTTCATTTTTTTTTAAATTTCTAAACTCTCATGAGGTATCGGCAAAAAGATTGTCCCACCGCTCGTCTATGCTTAAAATGTTTGTCTTTCTGAGTAGTCTTTTAGAGAGTTTTTGAGAAAAAATAAAAAATGTCCAAATTTTTGAAAACTTGATTTTTATGTTTATTAATTAAAATCAATGCTTCGAACGAGTCAAAGAATTTAAAAAATAAATTTACATTAATGTATACTTCAAAAGTCTTGTTTTAGCAATCCGATTCTAGCCCAGATATACTTCTTTTTCTTCAGGTTCGCATCGTACAACTCGGAATTTACGCCATTTATAAATTGTACCGTGAAATTGCCAATGGACGTGGAAAGCATGAGCCATATCACTGCCATTGCTATAGTTTTAACTTGCACCTACAAAATCCCATAGGAGACTGATTGATGTGATTACTTCGTCTATCACCGCGGCAGATGTTGAAATGGCCACCAATTTCAAACGATAAAAAAAAAAGATTCGTAAACAATTTTGAGTAACATTCTTGAAACATCTTAAAACATCAACTTTATGCCACCCGAGAAGTGCGCACTTTTCGCACTAGTGCAATAAATAATGTATACTAAACTCGTGCGAGAAACTTTTTCTGATCTCGTATGATTGAGATCTCGTATTTTCTCTGACTCGTCAAGAAAAAGTTTGATCGCGCTTGTATCATAATGTGCTATTATTTTATGCCCCTCGGTGCGAGAAGTGCCTACTTCTCGCACTGTTCCCGCAATGAATCGAAGCCACCACCGACTTCCGATCATCGAGCGAATAAAACGGTTTCACATCAAGTATCTCGATCTTACGATTATCGATTGTAATGTCTTTTTCACGGAGGGTATGGAAATGTTTTTTTTTATTCCTTTTGCAATGAAAGATAATAAATCAATAGCTACTTCACATACATCGGATTAATTATTGTTTATCTTGTATGTAAGCTTAAAAAAAAATCAGCACACGGAAAACTTCAGTCATATTGACTGACGAAGTATCGAACCAAACGCCATAGCAGATTTGCATATCTGTAATAAAATCGTTTTCATTAACTTGCCTGAATTTAATTCATTTTAACTCTGGAACTGTACACTTCAGTCGTTAGCATCCTCGAAATTGTGACACTATGTAATTTTCGAAAAGTCTGTCTATACCTAACTCGTTCGTAGCGATATCGAAAAAAAAAAATTATTTAAGATCACCAAAACATCAGTGCATTTTTACTGATTTTTTTTTTTTTTTTTTTTTTTCTTTTTTTTGTACTGTTTAAATTTATATGGTGTGGAAGCATACGACACATAAATACAGTTATATAGAACGTCGAAAAACAATGTACGGTTCCAGACTTAAATTACCAGTGAAAATAACTCACGCTAGTGAAGCTTTCCATAGAGTAGACGTAAAAACCACCTCCTGTAATGTGAAGAGGTATCCTTGTTCGAATCATACATATTATTATCATTCTTTTACAACGGGGAGACATGTTGTACCAATCGCATTCGTAATAGGAGTCTCGTAAATTCAGACTCTAATTTTTCAAAAAGACAAAATTATATAATTCATTGAAAGCATCGTTAAATGCAGTATTTCCGTAATACACGTTATTTACCTCTTGAGTTAGTAAATTCCCTACGAGACAATAGCCATACATTACATAAAGTATCTCGAAAATATACAAGAAAAACGAAACAAATTCGGTGGCTTCTGAAATATCGGAATTCTGTGAGGCACCAATAGATTTTTTTTTTTTAATTTTATATTCATCACTCTGTGATCCAATGTAATAATGATTCCTCTAAATTTCGTACCACGACGATGTTGTAGATGCAAAGTGCCATGATTACTGTACAGGCGCCAATTTCACCCAAGAGAGCAATATTGAAAGCACCGTCGATAGCTTGGGAATTCCTGTGCAGATTAATGGAATTACAGGGATTTATTTTCCGAAACAATGAACGTAGTAATTACAAACCTAATGAGTTTGTTATGCTTCTGCACTACTTCGCGAAGTGTAAACTCCAGAGAGCTATCAGTTTCGGAATTTGATTTCATGTTTTTTATCCTAAACGCTAATACGGATAACTGCGCACAGGTGTCAATTAGTAATGACCATACAAATAGAGCGACTATGGTCTCACAGGAATATATGTAAATCATAGGACTCTGATATGCGTAGACAAGATAGTACTTTCTAGACTCTGTGATATTGAAAAGAATGCAAATGCGATAGGGCAGAGGAAATTCTGAAGTTTCATCGAGATGCACTGTAAAAATAATGATGAATAGAAACATGATTTTTGTATAGTGTTGAAACGCGTACGGAAAATTGGATATTCGTTTAACCCCTCTTTAACGATATTTAAATGCTTTACATTTCTAGATGGGGCAGAAAAATATAAGATCAATTTTGGGATAATAGTATATTACCACAATTAACCCACATGGTGGGCCAATATATTTTGTTCACTAACTTCCACACTTTTTATTTTTCTCTTAATTTTATATACACTAAAATGGTATGTTGAGGATCTGTAGAAAAATTAGTAAAGCGAACAAAACATATTTGCGTGGATAAAAAAAAAAGTTTGTATAAGTTATTATGGCCCAGTTGAAAAAGAATGCCTCAGATGTTGTTGCAAACTTCAATATTCAAGCTTTCTGAGTATCTCATATGAACATAGATAATAATTAGAAGAACCACTTGTTTAATGTAAAATTTTTGTGGTATGGGCTAGCATGTGTTTACAAAAAAAAATTGCATAATAATTTGTGTGGTCTAGAATTTAAAAAATCATAATAAACCCACTATCACAATTACTCTAGTTGATCTTATTTAATTTGTAGGAAGCTCTTAAAGTATCATTATTTTGATGATGAAAAAAGGAATGTTATGTACACAAATACTCAAAGTTATTAATTGTCAGCATTAATTCTCTGTCATCATACTTGAGGGGTTAATTATCCCTAGTTTCCGGTACATCACGAAATTTGTACTATTTCTTACCAGATTTATAATCCATTTTCAACTTCTTAAAATAGTAAAAAATCGTCGAAAATACTGTAATTACCAGCAATATCTTAAAAATTTTCACGCCACCGTGAGTGTAAGACATGTAAATCTCTCTCTCCTCTTCATTCTTGTAGCCGATCTCGTTCTCGTCAGCTGCAACTTGCCGCATTAAATTGCGCAACTTGCTCGAGAATCTGATAACCATCATTTTGGACATTACAATCGCCGCAAAAATTGTCGCAGTTAAATTTGCAAGTACGGTGTTTAGGTCTCCAAGAACTTGAATGAAATCCACAATCATTAAGCTCAGATGCAGCGCGCCGTATGCCATCCACATGTAAAATATAGTAGGACTACTTTCCAAAGGCCACATTCCACCGATAGACAGAAATGGTTTGTTCCAAAAAAGTAAACCTTTCGATGTATCGAAACCCATCTGTAATTTTCAAAAACAGGGTAACTTTACTTCTAAGTTTCGCTAAACTTTATCGAATTGATAAAATTTACAGAAATGTCCGCAAACTCACCGTCATACTTGCGTTTTTCAATCTAAAGTTTTACAAGTCGAGTGTTAGTTAGAATAAAGCGCTCCCTTCGAGGGACGGATTTGAAATTTGATTGCAAACATCTGTATCCTATGAACTTACTAAAATTTTATGATGGTTTTAGCCAAGGATACTGTAACCGCAACTTTTTTTTCGTGGTTCAATGGTCTCTCTACACTAATATTGATTACTGTTTTTTTGCACTCTTGTGTGATCTGGGTCTCAGTTCTGTATGAGCCATCGAAGAGCAAACACCTTAACTGAGTTGAGTCGTTAGAAACTGGTGCGTTCTGCAGTCTACAAGCATATCGTTATGGATTACGTATATACGTTTCAAAGGGATTTTTTTTACATTAATGTTATACAGTTATTACTTGAATATTTTTTATTATGTTAATTTGTGATTTTTTGGGGTTGCCATTTTTTTTTTTGGACTCAATTTCTTTTTATCTTCTCTGCTGTTAATTATTCATAAACATCAACATACTAAATAATTTTGTATGTCCTTATAAAAATATGTCTTATGAAAAATACAAAATCGCTCCTCCAGATCGTTAAAATGTTTACAATACTCTGTTTTTTTTTTACATTTTATCACTTTCCCATAGTTGTGCCCATAGTATCTTCCCGAGCCATCGCATTCTTAAGTGGTAAGTTCTCCGAGCAGAAAACTGCAGTTATCACAATTTTTCACTTGTAAAAACCGCACTTTCCCGACGTCGAATTAAAAAATTTCATTGATTATACGAGCACCGAAAAAAAGGTTCGACAAAATCAACAAAATTTGGTTTGAGTCAAGCAAATCATGTGGTTGCGAGTGGCGAAAGAAATATTTGGGTGACTTGACTTAAAAATGTTTATCGACATTAAAACAATAATTTCTATTTCCACTAGACCAAATGGACTATATGAATTTTGTATATTTGAGTTCCATATTAGCTGCATCGCGGATAGCATCCATACGGTTATCAGACGAATTTAGACGAAACACTGTTCTCGAGGAATTTCAAGTTGTTCATTCCGAATTTTAACTCCATACGCGATAATTCACATTGGTGGACCAAAATTCGAAACCGATCTTATAGAATTGAAACTCGATGTTTAAGTTAAGCTCATTGAAGCATACATTTTTCCTTACATGCAAACGTCTTGAAATTCGGTATCCGGAGGTTTTGGAGTCGCTGATTACGAATCTGAATTCAGGATTTGGAAATTCAAAATGACTTTCATCCAAATCAAGTAATTTTTGTATTTTCGTCCGCCATATTGGATTTTGAGTTCCTGGAATTTTAGTTCCGATTCGTAATCAGCAACCTCAATAGACCCTGAGTACAAAATTTCATCCAAATTAAATACGTTTTTGGATTTTGTCGGCCATGTTGGATCCGCCATTTGTAATTTCTGAATTTTAAGTTCGAATTCATAATTAGCAACCGCAAATATCCCACCGATTAACAATTTTCATGTTAATTCGATCTGTCGTTTTGTTGCAATTACATTTATTCAGTAAAAACAGTGATTTTTTTTCACCTAAATAATTTTATGGTTGCAGCATAAAAATACGCCCATTCTGTCCTCCAAGCCAATCTGTTAAAATAAATGAAAATAATAGTACATTACAACACTAGTGCGATAAATCTTTTTCTAACGTGTGTGAGATTGCAGCACGAGCCACGAAGATGAGTGCTCACACGAGTTACGAAAACGTTTTTCGTACGAGTGTCGTACAAATTTTTACTTCACAAGGTGTGAATTGAGGTTTTTAGGCGAAGCGTGCGTTAAGCTGCACTTTACGCACCGAGAGTGAAATAAAGTTCTTTTACTTACATATTTCTCAGGATATAGTTCGCTGGTATACTCTGATATGACAATATACATGGTCAGATCCAGCCATTTTACATTTTACTTATGTCCATATGTGATCAATTGCTAAATTGGACGATCCGAATGAGAGAAATAAATGTATAGGTGAAATAAATACAGCTGTCAGTGCTCTTACAGAGAATGTCACCAACCCGGCTAGCATTTCCGGATATTACTGGGGCAAAACACGTCAAATCGGCCACTGCAATTTTTCATCTTTACAAAACGTCCTCACATTTCTTTTCGTGGCATTTTCGAGCCATTGAAAATGGCTGAAAATAATCATTGTTTATTTTTTAACGGTAATACTACGGTTTGCAAAAAAAAATTCATAAGAACATTAAATTTTGGATTTTCAGTGTACTTTTCAACAACATTTTTTGTAAAATTCTTCGATTTCATTTTATGCTATTTTTCAATTAAATAAAGTTGCCACGTTTTTCTCTACGAAACGGCATTTCCGGTTTAGTTGAAATTTTCACATTTTATTCGTTGAAATGTCTAGAATCTTCGAAAAAATTGACGAGATGGGCGAAAATTTCGCTCCAAAGTTACAGCTCTTCGAACGATCAGGCATCGTGGTAATCTAATACAAAAAACAAGCTAAATCAAATTCAGCTAAATCGGAAATGCTGTTTCGGTGGGAAAAACGTGGCAATTTTATTTAATTGAAAAGTAGCATAAAATAAAATCGGAGAATTTTACAAAAAATGTTATTGGAAAGTACGCTGAAAATTCAAAATTTCATGTTGCTATGATTTTTTTGTGTGAGCCGTAGTATTGGCGTTAAAACATAAACAATGATTATTTTCAGAAATTCTTAATAGCTGCAATAAACAATAAAAAATCTGAAAAAATTCCAACGTTTTTTCTTCAACCAGACCAACATGATGAATAAATATGAGGACATGTTTTGTTGACATGAAAAATTGGGGTGGCCGACTTGACGTGTTTTGCCTCTTCTACATAATATTTGTTATCGATGCATCAACAGATCAATAATCAACATCTCATTCAAGTTTCCACTCTATCGTTAACATTACACATTTGACTAAATACGAGTATCGTACTCTCTATCTCGTCTAGAAGTTCTACATTTTTTAAAAATAAATATAGCAACAATTTTTGTGCTTTTATCAGTTCTGTCGATCGTAAAATATTCGTAAATTGTCCGCCAAACGTACTTCATACTACAATATTAACGATACAAATTCTCGAAAACTTTGACTAATTTTTGTTTTGTAACTTTTTACAATAAAATCTTATAAATTTATAAATATTGATCACATAAGAAAACAAATTTCCAATATTTTTTAATAATCCCATAAAATTTTGTAATGTATATGCGTGATCACAATGATTGCCGGTGTTTCAACTTCGCACTACGAAGATTCGTGAACGACTGAGAGCCTGAAATGTCTCTTACGTTTCGGGAAGTCACGACTACCACCGCTAACAGAATTGACGACATTCATGTATTGTATCACATATTGGACGAACATATCACACATGTAATGGTCAGAGTACATAGTATCTATAAACGAATTCTCTGCGGTTCCTCGAACTTGGTTCGCGTTGATTCTCGGGCTATGACCTCGGCTCGCGTTGACCCTCCCCGGGCTATGACCTCGGCTTGCGTTAAACGACTGTCCGTCCACTTTGTGATATAGACAAGACGTTTTTTTTTTCTCTCTCTTTTTTTTTAATTCTATAGCCATTGCACATGCTCCTCTTCCATTCGACGGGGAGCAACCCTCGAGAATTTTAAATGAAAGCCACATCATATATGGATTTCGATTTTACATTTAATTCAAGCCCCTGCAAATATTGAATTATCTATTCAAGAGGGCTACACGAAGAGACCGGTATCATTGTAGTGATAAGAAGTGCTTGCTAGGCTAACAAATCTTTTCTTCAAATATATAGTTACAGCAAATGCGTTTGCTGTCACCGCAGTAACAATAGAGCCAATAATACTTGGCCGAGTAATGCCTACGAATCGTTGACTCTCACTACTGGCTAAACTCCGATGCAGTGCTGGCTCCCGAGTAAAGGCTGTCGATAGTTGGGCAGAATTGGGCCCATTACTTCCAATAACGTTTCCCATATATGGCCGGCAGTGTTGGGCACACGTTGATCGAAAAATATCGAGAGATGCAAATGAAGCAGTAATCAAAAGTAATTTGTCCACCCTACAGAACGAACGCATACGCGATACATCGTAGCTTCCAACCACATTGATCGAATGAAACGGTTCCACAAGTATCTCTGATCTTACGATTATCGATTGTGATGTCTTTTTCACGGAGGGAATTGAAATGTTTTTTTTTGTTTTTTTTTTTTTTAAATTCCTTTTGCAATAAAAGATAATAAATCAATAGCTACTTCACATACATTGGATTAATTACTGTTTGTCTTATATGTAAGCTTAAAAAAACAACAACACACGGAAAAGAGTCATATCGACTGACGCAGTATCGAACCAAACGCCATTGCCGTTTTGCATATCTGTAAGAAAATCGTTCTCATTAAATTGCCTGAAGCTAACTCATTTTAACTCTGGAACTGTACACTTCAATCGTTGGCATCCTCGAAATTTTGACTCTATGGTATTTTCGAAAAGTCTGTTTATACCAAACTCGTTCGTAACGATCTCGAAAAAAAAAAATTATTATCTGCTCAACTTACGATTAAGAACACCGGAATATCTGTACATTTTAACTGATTTTTCGTTGTTGCAAAGTTTAAGTTTATATGGTGCAGAAGCATACGACCCATAAATACAGTTATGGAGAACGTCGAAAAAGAATGTACGGTTCCAGGGTTAAATTAACAGTGAAAATCACTCACGCTAGTGAAGCTTTCCACAGAGTAGATGTAAAAACCACCTCCTGTAATGTGAAGAGGTATCCTGGTTCGAATCATACACATTATTATCATTCTCTTACAACGGGGTGACATGTTGTACCAATCGCATTCGTAATAGGAGTCTCGTAAATTCAGACTCTAATTTTTCGAAAAGGCAAGAAAGAAAAAAAAGTACACGATTCATTGAAAGCGTCGAAACACTGCATTTAAATGCAGTGTTTCTGTAATACGTTATTTACCTCTTGAGTGAGTAAATCCCCTACGAGACAATAGCCATATATCACAAGAATCATCTCGAAAATATACAAGAAAAACGAAACAAATTCAGTGGCTTCTGAAATATCGGAATTCTGTGAGGCACCAATAAATTTGTTTTAAAAATCTTATATTCATCACTCTATTATCCAATGTAATAATGATTCCTCTAAATTTCGTACCACGACGATGTTGTAGATGCAAAGTGCCAGGATCACTGTACAGGCGACAATTTCAGCTAAGAGAGCAATATTGAAGGCACCGTCGATGTCTTTGGAATTCCTGTGGAGGTTAATGGAGTTATAGGGATTCTTTTTTGTTCGAAACAATGAACGTAGTAACTACAAACCTAATAAGTTTTTTGTGCTCTTGCACTACTTCGCGAAGTGTAAACTCCAGACAGCTATCAGTTTCGGAATTTGATTTCATGTTTTTTATCCTGAATGCTAATACGGATAACTGTGCACAGGTGTCAATTAGTAATGACCATACAAAGAGAGCGACTATGGTCTCACAGCAATATATGTAAATCATAGGACTCTGATATGCGTAGGCAAGATAGTGTTTTCTAGACTCTGTGATATTGAAAAAAATGCAAATACGGTAGGGCAGAGGAAATTCCGTAGTTTCATCGAGCTGCACTGTAAAAGTTACAAAGAATAGAAACATGCTTTTTGTATAGTGTTGAGAGGTGCACGGAAATTTGGATACTCATTTAACCCCTCTTTAACGATATTTAAATGCTTTACATTTGTACATGTGCCAGAAAAATATAAGATCAATTTTGGGATAATTGTATATTGTCACTATTAACCCATATGGTGGGCCAATCAACTGTGCCATTTCTTTTTTTTTCAATTATTCATTTTTTCACTAATTTCCATACCTTTTTTTCTCTCTTAATTTTATATAACCTACAGTGGTATGTTGAGAATCTATAAAAAAAAATAGTAGGGTGAACAAAACATATTTGCATGGATAAAAAAAATGTTTGCATAAGTTATCATGACCCAGTTGATAAAGAATGCCTCAGATGCTCTTGCAAAGATTAATATTCAAGCTTTCCGAGATTCTCATATGAACATACATAATAATTAGAAGAATCACTTGTTTAACGTAACATTCTTGTGGTATGGGCTGACATATATTCTATACAGAAAAAAATGCACAATACTTTGTGTAGTCTAGAAAAAAAAAATCAAAAGTCATAATAAACCCACTATCACAATTACCTTAGTTGATCTTATTTAATTTGTAGAAAGCTCTTAAAGTATCATTATCTTGATGATGAAAAAAGGAATGGCATGTGCACAAATACTCAAAGTTATTAATTTCCAGCACTAATTCTCTGTCACCTACTCGAGGGGTTAATTATCCCTAGTTTCCGGTACATCGCGCAATTTTTACTGTTTCTTACCAGATTTATAATCCATTTTCAACTTCTTAAAATAGTAAAAAGTAGTGGCAAGTATTGTAATGCCCATCAATATCTTAAAACTTTTCACGCCATCGTGAGTGTAAGACATGTAAATTTCTCTCTCCTCCTCGTTCTTGTAACCGATTTCGTTCTCGTTAGCTGCAACTTGCCGCATTAAATTGCGCACCTTGCTCGAGAATCTGACAACGATCATTTTGGACATTATAGTAGCCGCAAAAACCGTCGCAGTTAAATTTGCAAGTACGGTGTTTAGGTCTCCAAGAACTTGAATGAAATCCACAATCATTAAGCTCAGATGCAGCGCGCCGTATCCCATCCACATGTAAAATACTATAGGCCTAGTTTCCAAAGGCCACATTCCACCGATAGACAGCAATGGTTTGTTCCAAAAAAGTAAACCTTTCGATGTATCGAAGCCCGTCTGTAATTTTCAAAGACAGCAGTTACTTTTCTTCTTAGTTTGGAAACTTTATAAAATTGATAAAATTCACACAAACGTCCCGCAAACTCACCGTCATGCTTGCGTTTTTCAATGTAAAGTTTTACAAGTCGAGTGTGAGTTAAAATAAAGCGCTCCCTTCGAGAGACGGATTTGGAATTTAATTGCAAACGTCTATATCCTATGAAACTTACTAAAAATGTATGATGGCATCACGTAGCCAAGGATACTGTAACCGCAACTTTTTTGCGGTTCAGTGGTCTCTCTACACTAATATTGATTACTGTTTTTTTTCACTCTTGTTTGATTTGGGGCTCAGTTCTGTATGAACCATCGAACAGCAAACACCATAACTGAGTCCGGTCGTTAGAAATTAGTGCGTTCTGTAGTCTACAAGAATATCGTTCCAGGAATACTGACATGATAAAATAAAAAATGATGGGTATGTTAAAAATTCTGCACATTTTATTCCTGAAATAAATTGGGTTATTTTCATCGATTTCGACGCTGCGATAGCACACACAACAAACAGATAATTTCACTTCAAAGTCGAACGTGCAACTCTTCACCTTTTTAGTCAATTGACAAAAGTCAATACACACGATAAAAAGACATAACGATATAGCATCAATTTATTTCGAACATACTTGACAGATTCTAAATACTTACATTTAAGATTCAATTTTTTATCATAATTCGTATCGAATAAGTAATTCTGCAGTTATTATATTAAGAAAGACAATTTTACAAATAATTGTAGTATGAAAAGGAGCTATTATTTGAATTACCAGTCGAATTGAAGTGTCATTCAAATTTTGGACATCGGATCTGCTTCATGATAGAATGAAGATCAATTTCAGAAATTCGCGGGCTAAGAACATCGTCATCCGACGGCATGACATTCTTCGTCAGATCGATAAACTTGTCGAAGGGACAAAGCGTCCCGCAATCCCATATCTCTTGTTCCTCAAATTTGGAAGGAATTCCCAAATAACGAATTACCTGTGTCACAAAAAATGTAATTCTGATAGTTTTTTTTACTTTTTTAAAATTGTTATCAATATCAATTAGAATAATATAGTAGTTCCTCTATTAGGAACAAAAAAAATCGAAAGTAATGAGGAAGCAATGTGCAAGGTTCTATTTTGCAGCCTTTTTCTTTTTGTACTTATTTCTTTTCTGATTATTTTTGTGTACGCATCTTATGAATTTTTACGTTCTCCCTTTCGTTCAAGCACGAAAGGGGGAATTTTTTATGAATGTTACAAAGCATATATAAACTTGAATTCAATATGTCACCAAAATACAACAAAAACTGCATGTAAATTGATTAATCCTTCTCGTGCGTTACCATATTTATACCAGGCAGCGAGATAAACAGACACTGGATATAAAGAGAAGATCAAAGATAGAAATTTGTCTATAGATACCTTCACGTAATAATCTTCGTCGCGCTGAATGAGTTCGATAATGACAGCGCTCGAATATTCCGGCACATGTGGTTTGTACAATCCAAGTGCTGACAGGCACCCAACAATATTTATCTCATGACCACTGAATAAATTAATTTTTCGTCCATTTGTGTTGCTACCAGAATTCATGGTACTCTTCATGTCATCGATCATCTTCTTCAGTAGCATACCTAAATAAAAACATTTATACTATAGATAATTTAATAATTTATAGCTGATCAATTCGAAAAATTTCGCAGCGTTTGGTGTTATATTTGGTACCTCCATTAAGTTTTTTCAGTAATTCGTTGTAGTTGAAAATCTCGTACTGCAGAGAAACTGCATCGAGGAGAGTACCGTTGGGAAATATGTCGTTGGCCCATTCGGGCAACGCATGGTTCATGGTTTTAAGGGCCATTAGACCATGATACATAACCCACATATCGAAAATACTGATGATAGGCTTGCCAGTGATGTTCGTAAGTTTTTTTCCGAGTGGGCGAAATTCTTCAGCTTTGTTCACAACTTCACGCAACGATCCGACTCGTTGGATCTCATCGACGTATCTATAAGTATCAAACGGTTGGAAATTGCAGATTTTTGCACGTTTAAAAGCAGACTTAAAGCACTTAAACGTTGTATAATAAATAATTAGTAACCGAGGAGTAGCTGTGAATGGAAAGAGCAAAGTATCCTGAGCAGGAGAAATGCTAATGCTTGGTATTGGCTGCCAATTGAGCTGATGACTCCACATTTGTACTACTGGCGGAGGATACAGCCCAGCGAGAACTACATCTAACGACATCTTCGTTCTGTCATATGATGTGCTTCGTGCCTCGACATGCTCCGGAATATAAATGTCACTGAGAAAATTATTGTATCTCTTCCGAAGTTCCGTTCCCAGTTTGTACATGTTTTGTTTGCCCTCCTAAAAAAAAAAATATATGCACATGGGCCTGCACCAACCACATATGAAGAGCAGCGTGGTTGAAATTTTTTTCCCTAATAGCGATATGTTCGAACGACCCAGTAAATTTTAGATTTTTATGTATTAACTTATAGTCCGTGAATAAAATTTATCCTGTGAACAGAAGATACACTTCTTTTTTATTTTGAAAACATTTGGGGTGGGTTTTTATAATTGTTTGAAAAATCGATTTAGGACGTGAAGCGATTTAAAGTCGATTTGACGCCGTTTAAGGACTACCCTAATGTATATAAATGCAAATATTCTGACTTACTGTCTCATCAAAGCCCAGCCCAAACCCCTGGACCTACAATCGTGAAACTCGAAGAGTTAGTTCATTTTTATGACGTTCATATAAGACAGCTAAGGGGGTGAAAAGTGGTAAAATATTCTATAGATGAAAATCATAATTTTGCCTAAATGAAAGCGAGAGCTTGATACATCCGAATCCCGAAAAACCCGCGAATTTTTAATACACACAAAGTATCTTTTACTCACTTTGGTTAGTCCTCCAAAGCCAACCGGGAAGAAATTATTGAACGAGTGGATATCGTTCGATAACATACCTACTTCCACTTTGGTAGGTGCTCTGTTTCCGTGTCGAAATACCTAGAAGCGTATATCGTCACTCTCGGTCACTATTCGCATCTAAAGTTAAGATATGTATTGACGACTTACCACATTGACAAAACGCACAACTTCCTTCGACTGATCTTTCGTCATAGTCGGCATGAACCACTATATCACTTCGTGCTCAAATATATTTATGCAGTATTTATTTTCTGCGTAACGTTACATACGCTCTGACACACTGAGAGAAGAGTTTGTTAAGCAATTAATAAATCAAATGATAAATATGGCGAAATGAATAATTAAGTTATTCTCGTTGAATCTGAGTTGAGCTAAATAACATTGAATTGTCTCAAATGAAGCTCGCTGATATTTGTTAATAGTTAACAAATTTTATTTGGCTCAACATACATTTGGTACCAATAACTATATTGTTCGTTTCGCCATATTTAACACTTGATTTGTTAGCTGTTAACAAACTCTTCTTTCAGTCCAGAACATAACACTCTGAAGGATTCACTGTGATCGATTTCCCTGACAAAAAAAACCTGATAAAATAATTCTACAAATGAATTCTGTAATTCTCCTCACAGTTCAGTATTCGAAAGATCTGTCACCAGCCTTACTTGCCTTATATATATCCAAACAGCACGCGATGTGGTGAAAGTTATGAGAGATAACACAGATACTGGGATAAGGATTTGAGAGCATACCAAAGTATACTAAAATCGTAGATGCTGATAGCGATTTCGGTTAATTACATCAAGACTGTTTCACCATTCGTACCGAAAACCTCCGAATATTTTCAGTAATTCACGAAGACGAAAAGAAAAAAGAAAACCTTGGATAAAACTTTTTTTTTCTCTGGTTGCAAACGCTAGGTTTGTGTTTTGGAATAATTCTTTCCAAATTCACAGAAAGTACCTTGAAGTGGTACCACTGTATGACCAATTTATGGAACAGATACGAGAATGCAAAAAAAAAAAATGGCAATGTTGTTGGAGGACGCCTCGTTGTACGTTTAGTAATCTGTAATGTAAATGTACTAAAAATAACGGTGACGTGAAACAGAAACATGCTGAACAAAGATATAAATTCATTTCTTGATCTTCCTCAGATATAACATTTTTCGACGACTTGGGCTGTTCGAGGAGATTACTAATTTTTTTTATTGGAACGCAGGTTAACAGAAAAGTGTTGATGGATATCCAAGTTATTGGATAACATTTTATTAATCAATACATTTATAAAGATCATCACAAACATATCATTAAACAACTGTACGTAGCATTGATATGTAGGCCATGGAGGTTTTGAGTACCTATAATTATTAAAAAAAAAAAAAAAAACTAATAGAGTTTGTATTTTATATTTTGTTTTACATTGACACAAACCGTCGTATACTTACGCCACTAAATTGGCTGAGTGAAAAAATGTAAAAACGTCCAGCTGTTAGTAGCAAAGGTTTTTCAGCTCGAGACATACAAATAATCAAGTACTTTCTATATATTGACGGCATTTCGTACCACTGACATTCGTAATACGCATCGCGAATATTTGTGCTCTATGAATAGTACCAAAAGTCATTGTATTGAAAGACAAGTTCATCTATACTGAATCAGGAATGGTCAATATTTCGATTAAAATTGTTTTAAAAATTTGTATGATGAGATGAAATCAGTTCTTACCTCGCGTATTAGATATTCTCCATTGACGCAGTAAATGAATATCAATAAAACAACGGTGGTGGTGTACAAAGCAAGAAAAAAGAATTCGGTAAAAGAAACCAAATCCAAGTTCTGTAAAACAAAATTTCACACGCAAACATTCGAGAAAAGCTTTTCCTACATTATTACAATATTTGCCTCCTATGGCGTTCGTATTTATAACAGATTCGAACCGAGGAAAATTTTTACCAAAGCAGACAACGCTACAAAATTGCAACTAAAGAGACATCAAGTTTTCATCCCAGTGGTGTCGAATTTTCATATCAATTCAGCCACAAAAAAAAAGATTCTCAAAGAACTTTTAAAAATCAGGTTCAGTGGTTTCAATAGATACACTAAAATTCAAAAGTAAAAAAAAATCCTGCCGGAATATGACATTCTTTTCAGTTTTTATTTAATCTGTAATATCTTAGGAACGATTAATCGTATCGACAAATCTAAACAACGAAAATGTGCAAAAAAAAAATATTCAGAATTAATTGTGTAATTTCAGGTAACATTTTACAGCAGAGCTAATGAACTATTATTCTTTTTTTTTATGGCTTCAACATCAGACATCGTAATCGGAAAAATTGCCTCAAATTTTGTAAGTGAATGCCGAATTTTGAGTATTTTATTTATTTATAGGAAACTCAAGTCTTCCAGTAGAGTCTCCAACACCATAGGAGGAATAGTAATTTCGACAGAAAAGTCGTACCGCAAGTACACTGTAAGACGTAAGTCCAATGAGAACTGTTGAAATTGAGAGTTCCTCTAACAGCACGATATTAAAAACGTCATCGATCTTTGTGACAAATCTGTTGAAAATATATTTATCATAAACATTATTTTTCGTTGGTGGTGTTTTTTTTTTTGTGATCTCTCGTTATCTAATAATTCACTCACAAGATTATCTTACGGTGTTTCAACACTATGTCGCGAAAGGCATTTTCCAAATTCGAAAATCCGTTAACTGAATCCAATGAGTTTATGTGTCGTATTCTGTATGCCAAAATGGACATTTCACCTGCAGCATGTACGGTCAAAGTGCAGAGAAAGAATACGGACATGGCATGACAGTAGTGATAATAAAATACTGGCGTCTGAGACAGATACACCATTGCGTAAGTACGCGTGTCCGTGATGTTGAAGAACAAACGCATTCGATAAGGCAAGTTGAAGGGTATCGTTTCGTTGCGCAATACTGTCCAGAAAATTGAGACGTAACAAAATTAAGCTTTTCCTTTTTTTTTGGTATCGTACACGATAAAATGTCCATTTTCAAGAAATGGAAAGAATCGAATTTTGGAAAAACAGGTCATTGAAAAAAAGGTCGACAAAAACGTTGCAAAGTAGGACCTTCGACAAAGATTTCTCATAGCTTTTTATGTACCAGATGAAAAATTATGAGACGTGCAAGATTCTGCATCGCAACGTTTTTTTAGAGTCACCGATTTATCATATTATCGAGCTTTTTTCAGCGCATGCCAAAATATGTCTACGGTCCGAAATATTTCTTACCAGCCCTCAGTACATCTTCCATGGGCTTTAAATGATAAAACACACAAGTGAAAAAGCCTATATAACCGCCAATTCGAAAAAATGATTTTCCAGTTCCGTTGTATTCGACATATAATTTTTTCTCCATCTCATCTCGATAATTGTCTTCGTGTATATCCGCCAATATTTCCTGTAGAATCTTACGAAGCGAAGACGAGTGTCTTAGAAGCATCATCTTCACGCCAATCATTATTTCTATAAAAGTCTCGAGAAAATTTGCTATCATAAGTGGCATACAGCCAAATACGCTGACCAAGTCAGCGATTAAAAGTATCACGTGAGAGATGAAATATGCATAGCTCGTGTAAAACTTGAAGAAACTCGCTTCCAACGGCCACATCCCACCAATCGAAAAAAGTTGCTTATTCCATTCGTACAATTCTGCGGCACTTTTCAGATCAACCTGAAACCGGTTTTCTTATATACGCTTCGAACGCGAATGAAATAAGTGAAAATAACAATTTTCTCAACGCTTTTTCTTTTTTTATCTTTTTTTTTTTCTTCGAGTAAACGTTTTGACCATAACGTTTTAATCTATACTCACAGTCATTATTGTGCTTATCAACTGTTGGGACAAAGTTTTCCCGCAGACTGACCATCGAACATTTCCTGATGGTCACGACAATTTTCATAGGATAATCGTGGCTTTCCTAGCTTGGCCAACTGATTAAGAATTCATAGAGACGTCAGACATGAACCAACAATTGGTCTCTCTAGAATAATATCTGCCCACAATTATGAATTTGTTTTCTGTAACCCATAAGTGCTTTTTCTTTCCCAATTGCACTTAAACTTTAACTTAGTTTCTGCTCCAACGCACGCGCATCAGCGGTCCTAAGAGTCCACTGACGTCAGTCAAAACAGAATAATTTGGAGGTCGCAAGAAAAATATCATCCTTACTATCGAGAACGTGTCACTGGCATTTTCAATACTTGTAAAAAAATGTGAAAATTGTGAATCACTTGTGTGAGATTAATGTACGTGAATTAGAGTGGTTCAAAGAAGAGTTTTTGGTTGGTTTTAATAACTCCGTATCGAGATTCTTCGAAATTGAAATTAAACCATCGAAGAATCTGGGAACTGAAAAATTTATTTTACAGCTGTTTGATCGAAATACAAATTTTCGTTTTGGATATTTTGTGTCAGTAAAACAAAATTTGTTGTCAAACATCAGAATTTTGCTTTTTTTTTTAAATTTCCAAAAATCGATGTGAACATTTTTTAACTTTAAAATATAGAAATATATTTACTACACTTTTCAATATCATCCGTGTCCTCGTCACTTTGTATTTCATCAAAAAATTCACGTGAAATTGACTGAATATTAAGCCAATATTAAATACTGCTTCGACAAATTAAAAAAAAACATTCTTGGAATGTTTGAAATATTTTTGCTTGAAAGTTAATATTGTTGAAAAGAGAAAAAGTAGTTTAACAATTTTTTTTTTACTTTTGGACTCCAATCTGACTTATTTTCAGAATGTATAATTAGAAACCAAATCGCTTCATCTGAAATGGATCACATAAAAATGCGAAGATAATGTATAATTGCGTAAAAATCAAAACCTCAGCAAATGTTGGATCAAGGAAGTTCTAGTGCTTCTTCGATTTTGTTAAAAACCAAATTTTCTTTTTTTTAACAACCAAATCAGTGTTAAGATTTTCTGCTGTTTGCTATAAGATTTGATATAGTGATCGGTGATTGGTGTTACAACAAAAGTGGTTTTTTTATGTAGAAAAAAATTAATCGTGATGGACTTGAAAAAATCATTTACAAATTAATATTAATTTCCATGAATATTCGTTTTCGTAGATTTTCATCCACGAATATAATAATATTCTTCATCAATTTTAAAGCGATACTGTTCTTTCTGTGTCTTGAAGAAAACTCTACAAATAACTCTTTCAACATTTTGTTACTGTTAATCAGCCCTTAGAGGGTTAATATCAATTAACTTTGTCTTTATTGTAGAGGAAGCTTTGTGCGATATGTAAAATAATAAGAATTGTGCAAGGTTCGACTTTCCAGCCTTGTTGATTCACATCATTGATTTTCATCTTATGAATTATATTGACGTCACTGACAACGATGGAACATTATCGTAGACGTAGGAAAAAATATTTTCGCTCATAATGCTGTGAAATGTTTTGTTAATATCAAGATTTTATATTGTCTCATGCTGATACCTTTAATATTACCAAAATAAATATGTCCGATAGAATTTTTAAACAACAGTACGCAGCATCGATATGTAAGCCATGGACGTTTTAAGAACCTGAATATAGGAAAAGCAACTTGAGAATGTAAAATCATGAATGGATAAAAAAAATTCTCTTTACTCACGCTACCAAATTTACTCAGTGAGAAGACGTAAAATCGTCCGGCAGTTAATTGTAGAGGTTTTTGTGAGCGAGCCAAGCAGATTATCAAGTGAGCTCGATACTTTGACGGCATTTCGTACCACTGACACTCATAATACGCGTCATGCACATTTTCACTCTGTAAACGGTACCGATAAAATAGATTTTCCATAAAAAAAAAAAAAAAATACATTTCTGTTATTCAAGGAAAATCATAAATTGGCCTAACCTCACGAATGAGATAATCACCGGTGATGCAGTAAACAAGAATCAACAGAACGAGTGCCATCGTGTAATTGACAAAAAAAAAGAATTCAAACATCGACACCAGAAGTGATTTCTGTGAAATAAGAAAAATAAAATAAAAAACACAAAGTATCCAGAAAATTCGAAAATATATTTTATTAATTTTAATACGAAATTTCATACCGAAAGTACGCTATACGTGGCAAGTCCTATGAGCATTGTCGATATTATTAATTCCTCCAACAGCACCACATTAAAAATATCGTCAATCGACTTAGCGGTACTGATCAACAATTTATTTGGCATTTTTTTTGTTTTTCAGACGACGTTTTACGATTAAAATGTGATTATTGATAATTTTAATAAATGTGATAACTAACCAAATAATTTTGTGATGTTTGATCAACACGTCGCGTAATTCGTTGGCTGGATTTCTAGGATTCTTCATGTGTCGTATTCTGTAGGCGAGAACGGACAATTCACCAGCAACGTGTACGATCAATGTACAAAGAAAACAAACGGACATTGTGTGACAGTAATAATAGTAAAACATTGGTGACTGAGAGAGATAAACGAGAATGTAAGTACGTGTATCCTTCAGATCAAAGAACAGACGCATTCGGTAAGGTAAGATGTAGGGCATTGTATCGTTTCGTAATACTAACAAGGAAGAAAGAAAAGCGATCGTAAATTATTAGTCAACGCTTGAGATAATTGATGAAAATATTTCATTGTTGCTTATTCCTCTTAACACGTGGTTGGAAATAAATTTAAATTGTCAAGTTGCATCCAACAGTGATCGAAACGTATAAAATATTTTTCAATCGTAACAATTCATTGTGAGTTAATATCTGCGGCAGATAGACTCATTTTCAAAAGGAGACTATAATGAAATTTGCTACTTTCATTTTTCACGAAAATTGTACATTATTTTTAGGCTATTTCAACTTAATAGTTCTGAAAATTGCAAAGCATTTATGGATTATTTAATGATATATTCACGGATAAGGTTAGAAAAAAAAGGCATACATTTTTTTAAATGTCCTACGCAGAAGATCTTGTTAAGATCTTGGAAAGATCATTTACAATTCGTATTACCTGTTCTTCGATATTTAATTTAGAATTTTTTTTTTCATCGAATTTTGTTCTCGTTCTGTTTTGCAAATTATACATATTTTAATGCCATATTACTCCTTATTTGAATGTTAAAAAAATGGTAATAACAATTGTAAATAATGTGTTATAAAGATTCATGCCCCGTTTCAACGTAATTTCGCTTGCACTATTACTTGACTTCCACATTATAATAAATACAAGTATAACACTCACTGAACTTGGAAATAGCGCTTTCAAAACTTTTTTTTTTCAACTTGGAAAGGCCTGAAAAATATTATTTGAAAGGCGAAAAAAAATCTGGGCTACTCTGTGTTATACAAATAAATCGTAATGTAAGGAAAATTATTTCGTTAAAAACGTATTATTTTTTTTCTATAAAAAATCCTTATAGTCTCCTTAAATAATGTTCAGCAATTAATTTGACAGGTATTCACGTATATTCCCCAAATTTATTGGTTGAAATTTTTATAAATTACCTTTTTTAATTTAAGGACAATTTCTTTTTCATCACATTTGGACATAATTTCCAACCCTGCATGTAAAAACATTTACCCACGAAATTTTGTTCTCTTTAAGAAAATCTTTTCATTTTCTCACCAGCTTTGATAATATCTTCCATGGGCCTAAAGTGATATAACAAAACAGCGCCAAAGGCCACGTAACTTCCTGACCTAAAAAACGTTCTCCCAATAGAATTATAGGCCAAGTACAATTTCCTTTCCTCTTCATTTCTGTAATTCTCGTTTTTCGACCCTGTCTCTAATTGCCGTACAAGTCTCTCGAGTGGCACGGAGTGTCTCAATACCATCATTTTGACTCCGACCATGGCTTGCACCGAGGTCTCGGAAAGATTTGCGATCATCAGAGTCATATCGCCAAATACACTGATGAAATCGCCCATTGCCATAATCACGTGAACAATAAAATAGAAGTAGCTTATGTAAAACTTTAGGAAGGTTCTCTCCAATGGCCACATTCCACCGATCGAGAGAACGCGTTTGTTCCAAGCATACAACTCTCTGGCACTTTTCATATACACCTAAAATACTTATATTTTTTATTTGAAAAAAAAAACGTTCTTAACATTTTTTTTGAAAAATCTTTTAGAGACACAAGAACACTGATGCATTTTGTTCAAAGATTTATACTCACCGCCATATTTGGTTCTATCGATTGCTACGACAAAGGTTTACCGTCGACTGTGTGCACTATAAGATCAATCCGCGAACGCGGAACAATTTGCATAATCTACGGATAATCGTGAAAGTAGCTGTTCTCGATCATATACTCAACAATTCATAAAAGCATCAGACATGCAATTGGTACTGAAAGCTTAAGCTAACATCGGGTCATTTTCCTCGATTCTTCGTGAATTTCGCGTAATTCATTCCAGCGTCTCTGCTATTCTTTCTGTCACGCTTTCGCAACTTTGTATCATTTGGATGAATCAACACGATTGGTTCAAGTTACAAAACTTTTAATGTCACGAGGAAAAATATAGTTCTATGCAACTGTATACTTAGTCTGTAATATATACATACACATACGAACCTGTCACAGGTTGTCCTTAACTGTACAGTGTGCACTTGGTGGGTCCATCGACTTACAAGATATTGAGAAAAATCAGTGAGACTATATAGCCGAAGTTTGGATGAAAAAAGTGGATATTGTAATAAAATGACATTTAAAAAGTTATGAAAAGTTTCTTAATAGTGACAGATAACCCATTGCCGATCTTAAAATCTGTGGAGAAAGGTTGTACATACAATAAAATCTGTATTGAGTGTTCGATTTTAGAGTGCATAACAACAACAAAAATACATACATCCGTGAAACCATTGAGACAAAATATGTACGCCTTTCCTGCGGACAAGTGAAGTGGCTCTTGAGTCGTACTGATGGAAATCAGAAGACATTTTCGAAAATTGTATGAAGACTCGTACCACTGACACTGGTAATATGTTTCATGAACTTTGGTACTCTTAACAGGAACAGAAAAATATTAGGATATTTAAAAAAATTTTATATGTCGAAATGAAATATCACAATGGAAAATGCTCGGTAATTTTTACCATCACATTGATATGATGTTTTGTGAAAATTCATAATATATTTTTTTGTGCAATTTATATTTTAATTTCTGTCAGTATCGACATTTTTTTTTTTTTTTTTTAGTCGTCGATTAAGATAGCAATGTAAAAAATGACCAAGCTGTTTCCTTTCTAAGCGTTAGAATATATAATTCTCGAAATGCACCTCGTCAATGAGACATTCTCCAACGATGCAATAAGCATAAAGCAGAAAAAGAAATGTTATCGTCGCCACTATAGCGATGCAAAACACCATAAATTCGGTCTGTGTTCTCTGCAAGATTTCCAAGCATGAAAAGCGAGTCAATTGGCTTATATTTATCATATTATATTGATTGTCTTTTTACGTATATATTAAAGAAAAATGAGCATTGTACCACGAGTGCGAGGTAAGAAATCAATCCAAGAAGAAGGGTACTTCCTAGAAGATCTTGTAAGAGGACAAGGTTGAAGGCATCATCCATGGTTCTCGCCATCCTGATAATCGAGTGAAGACAGCTTTTTTTATCATTCTTAAAATAATTTTTACAATGCTATTGACACTACGATAAGAGATTTTGATTCAACTAAATATGTCAAATAAATGTTTTAGTGAACACAATTTTTGCTCAGTTAAAACGTGTGTTGGCCAGTTGAACCGAATGTCTATTTTTAAAAAATAAATAAAAATTACGTTGTACTAATTCGATTTCGGATATATATGTTTCGATAACGGAAGCCTGCACATTTCTATCCACCACAGCACATACAAAGTGAAGATTGGCCAGTGCTCGACGTGTGATTAAAATTTAAGTTGTTTCTGTCGAATACTTCACGAGTTATGGCAATATGAATTTTAGACCTTTCATCACACATACATACATCCGGAAAATTTTTCTGTACCACTTTTCTCGACACGTTTCAGACTGCTTTGAGTGTTCTGACATGAGAATCTAAAAAATAAAATTCATGAAAGCAAAACTTCCTCTATGAGGAAGCAAAACAGTGTATAAGATAGAATTTGTCTAGGAACAAATGTGTTGGATCTGTGCTGTGATGGAATACCGTTCAGGACAAAAAGGACTGCCAATGAATCGAGAGACAAAAGGCACAAAAAGATACGAAAATCTTACCATATGGATCTCAAATGTCTCTCTGCCAATTTTCCAAAAACTGCGTTGCTATCGTCGTTATCGCTGTTCGATGAAATTTTAATGTGCTTTATTCTGTGTTGCAAAATCGCCAATTGGCCGCAGATGTGAAGGACCATGGTGGTCAGGAGACAGAACCACGCACTATGACACACCAGCACGTAGATCATCGGTGATTGATAAGCGTACACCATGAGATAGGTGCGTATGTCGCTCATAGTGAAGAAAAGACGCGTTCGAAATGGAAGGACGAATGGATTCGTGTCATTTCTGTGTACTATCGATATTCATTGACAGTATTGTGCTCGTAGAACATTTTTCAAATATCTCCAAATATCAATTCTATATCAAACATTGACATCATCCTAATTAATAATTAAATGGAAAGCCAGATACATTTTTTTTTACTCACACTGTTGAAAGTACATGAAAATTTTATTCATTGTAAGCTGACAACAAGACGTTAATAATTTATTTAATCTGTCACTAGGTTAATAATCAATATGCAAATGAATGATTTACTTTTTTGTAAGTTTAATTGTAAATATTCTTTGAAAATGATGCACCCACGTAAATGTGTGAACTGAAACGTTACATGAAGAAGAATTTTATTTTTTATTTTTATTTAAGCCTTTTGGTCTATTATTGAATAAGCCAAGAACTGCGAAAGTAAGTTGATTTTCATGCACACGGTTAAACCGAGACGATGTTGAGGTAATAATCGATCATTGGCCGAGTCGATCGTAATCAATAGTTTGACACTAGTTCATATATAAGATCTTGAGAATCTCTTGACGTCTCAACAATTTCTATATCGATTATTGTTCGAGGTAAATATTTATGAATTTGTTTTTTGGTTTTGGTCGTTTTTATAACATTATTGTTGTTAAGCTTCGACGTATCGACCTAATTTTTATGGATGGAATTTTTGACACGCAATTAGAGCGAACTAAATTAAAAATCAGGGATTCGAAATATGTTTGAAACTTTCCTGTATAGGAATGTCGATAACATCAGAATCTTCGACACCGATATCTCAGACCCCGAGAACGCGTGTCAAAAATTCCATCCATAAAAATTAGGTCGATACGTCGAAGCTTAACAACAATAATGTTAATATTTATGTGCTTATAAAAAACAATCGACTATTAAAATATAAATATGCTGATAAAAAGGTGAGTTAAAAAAATGCTTTAATACATAGTAAAAGATATCGAAGGTTGATACTATTGCATCGTTATCCACCTACTCATATTTTATTACAATCATTGCATTATTGAATATCGGTTCGCCCATTATTTTGCATACCTCAATAATGCCTTAGAACGTAAAACCCAATGTGAAAGATCTCAGATATCCAAAAGATCAGAAAGTAGCTGATATATATATATATATCGAGCTAATAATTTCGTACTCACTCGTTCGAATGAAGTGTTCCATAGGCACGAAATAATACAACGTAGCTCCGGCGGTCATCGTCGGTATGGTAATCTTGAAGAAGAATTTTGCCAAAAAATTGTATTTCATATAAATATTCATTTCCTCTTGACTCTCGTAGTTCGTAACAGCCAAATCTTCCTGAATTGCGACGATTAAACTGCGAAGAGTTTTACTGTGTCGAATGACGATGAGTTTGGCTAACACCATCGTCTGAAACACCGTCTCCACGATATTATTAACCATGAGATCGAGAACCCCGAGATTGGCATAAAGCTCTGCGTACTGCATGCTCAAGTGAATTGTCAGATAAATAATCCAGACTGTGGATCTGATGTAAGTAGATTCTAGAGGCCATGCACCACCGATCGTCAGGAACATTTTGTTCCAGCGCAATACATCACCAACTCGTTGAAATTGGTCCTATGGGGAGGAAAAGAAAAAAACGATTTCTTTTCTCGATCGTTTTCACGTTATACCAGATTTTTAGTAACAATTTGCGTCGTACAGTCATATTTCTTGACACTATTACTTTACGGCTGTTGGTGATGAACTGGTGCGGAAAGGTTTCCACCAGCGCCGAAGAAAGCAATCGGTCGATCCTTGTGGATCTGTGTATTATTGGAAAATTCATGCATAATCGTAATGAGCGAGAGCGCCACGAAAGTTCTATACTTAGAGGTAATCGACGAATCATGTGCTCAGACTATTATTCTAATGTCGTAGCATTATGCCGGTGTATATCATATTACTTTTCGAGTATAATGAGAAGAGCTTTTTTTGGAAGGAAGAACTTCTTACAACTTCCTCTTCTGTTCCTACGTACACGAGCGTCTTGACAACTTGGGGAAAATACAAAAATATCGTGTCATCGTATTTTTCATTATTATCTATGTCTGTTTGCTATTTTTGGGTTTTATAATGTTGACACATTGTTATATGCATAAAATTTCATATAAGAGTTCAATGAATTTTTCGTGACTTTGATAACGATGATTTAAAATTCTGTTAAGTGAACTGAAGAGGTGATCAAAAATTGGTATATGTCATACAGAAAATGTTTATTTTATATTTTAATTTATAATCCGAACTCTTCGTTCGGATTATAAATTTGTGTGTTATCAGCATCGTTTATAGAAAGATTAAATGAATTTTGTGAAATTTTCTTTGCTGTTAACACATTGTAGTTGGGATAGACCACCGGGTTTCGATCTGGGTCTGACACTTGACCCTTACGATCGGGTACGCATCAGGCCTGGATTAAAATCGAATGATAAAAAAGACAAGTGTGCAAACATGTAGGATTCATTTTTATCGACAGAGCATTCTATTTGTGAGAATCATTTATAAATTCTATTAAATATAATCAAGGATCAGAGACAACGATTTATTTCTTCTATTTAAGTGACATTTTTTTAAATACATAATTCTTAAACCATTTAATAGATTTGACACATTTTGTGCTACAATATCAAAAGTCGCAGCAGCGTCTCGGCAGGAAGCATTAAAAAAATTGCATTGATAATGCATTTTTTTTTTAAATTGCATTGATAATGCCTTTTTTTTTAAGGAAAAGAATTTATTTCCATGGGTTTGTTTCCGGTATTTTGTGAAATAATAAACACAGCTTTTATCACATTATAATGTTTATTATCGCAACTATCAGGTGTTTCGTTGCACGCTTTATCTATAAATATATCATCCAAACATTGACAAAATATGCAACAATAACAAAAATACCAAATGTCATTATCAGAATAAATAATTCCAATTGTTGTAAATTTGTTTTTAATGGCAATAGTTAAAAAAAAAAAAAAAGAATGAGAGATTCCCTCGGATGAGGCCCTGTTGAGTTAATCGTTGGCCACGATCCAAACCACATTACTTTGCTTTGACCAATACACTCGCACCCAAACTCGAGGATCCTGAGAGAGATCTCCGCCCGAAAGCAGAGACAACCCAAAGTCCCATCCAAAATTCGAGAAGACGGTGGAGGCTAATAGCAAATTTACGCTACGGCACTCGCTGCCAGGGATCCAGGGACCTTCCTCAGAGCTATGTTAGAGTTACAAAGAACTCCGATAGTGGCTCCGCAGTGTTGGTCGAGTGAACCTCGTAGAGCCAATCCGCCTTCTGTACTTATATAGAAACCATAGCGGCTGGTACCGCTTGCGAGAAAGCCACCACAATTTTCATTTGCACATTTACCAATGAAAACGAATGTCCAGCGAAAAAAAAAATTACGCCAATCTGATCACAATGGACAAGTATATTTTTTGCAATATCTTTTGTTTCGTTAAAAAGTACAGTAGTTCCTCTCGTTACTTGTAAGAAATTCAGAAGGTTTTTTTTTTTTTTTTCGTTACATTTTGGCGGATTGAAAAAATACTTTCTATATTTATTGCACGAAAAATATGTGCTTATCTGTCAAAAAATCATCGAGCGGTATGTAGCATTTTTCAATGGTAAAAAACAATTAAAAAACGAGGTTGTCATTTCGTTGATTTGAGCAACTTTCGAGACATTGCGTATGGAACTTGTGTGTGTTAATGTGTGTGTGTGTGTGTGTGTGTGTGTATGGCGAACGATCTACGCTCGATGTAACTCGATGTGTGTTTGTTACTACTAACTATAACACGTCCTTCCTTTTTTTTTTTTAAATAATTTTCCTGTAGAGAGAAATCGATTGTAAGCGATTGAGAGAAATTATAATTTCATTGAAGCGGAATTTGATAAAAATATTTCATTCGCATGTCAAAATCAGTCGAAATCGATTTCTTGTTACTGGACTTTGAGCCTGTGTATGCTTACAGAGATTATTTTGCAGTCGCGTGAGATGTGTCCGAAAAAGGAACGGAATGGGATAAGAGGGACCATTCACGCATCCTCCTTTTTTTTTTTTTTCATCTCGATATAAATTTTCAGAAAAGAAGTAAATCAATTCCTATTTATACAAATCTTTTACAACTGAACAAACGCATAAATTAATTTGTTCAGTCGTGCATTCGGGTGACGCGTGTAGGTGATTTTTTTTTCTTCTTTCTTTGCGCGTACCGTTATGGCCTAATTTTTTTTATTCATTTTGGTAATATCACTTTTCACTTGTCGAGTTTGATTACGTAAGCTTCCCCAGGAGCGACGGACAATTCTTTGAAGAATATATCCTGATTTATTTTAGCCGGTGGACCCACGACGATGTGACCGTCATAGTAGAGCGATGAGAGATCTTTCGTTTGTGTTTTACTGCCTAAATTTGCCACGTAGACGTAAGTGTTCTGACGTGGATACCATCGTTCGATGACAATAAGTTCGTCTTCCGAGTATCTGTTAACAAAAATCAATGGCGATTAGTTGAGAAGATTGATCGTTTTGTTTATACTGGAAAATCGGATTTCAAGATATCGGGATTAAATTTGAGATTGAATTTGGTTTTTTTTTTGGTTTGGCCAGAAAAGAGGGAATTTAAAAAAAAATGTAACATGTAAGTTCGATTTTAAGATTAATATTAGTTCTATCTGAAGATCAATGTAAACTTCAATATCATATATAAAATTAACCTCTGGAGAGGCATTCTCAAATGACAAAAAAAATACCAAAGATTGATTTTTAGAAATTTTACCTGACTCCACAATTTGCTGTAACTTTGTCGTGCTTCAACGCGGCCTCGGCAAATATCGGCGCAGTGTTTTGACGGAGTTTAGCCATTTCCGCAACCGCACCAACCATATCCGATTCGACGGGTTTCGTGGAAATCGGCAGCCATGGTATCCCGCCATTTGGGGTAAAATTCTCGGTTGAGCCTGTGACACCTTCCCAATACATCGGAGCCAGATTGTGCAGATGATTGAGATCCTGATGATCCTTACAATCACATTCCGTCATGCCGATCTAAAAACACCAGAATTCGGTAAATGATAAAAGTCAATTTGTCATCACGATCGTCATTCCAATGAATAAAGCCGATATTACGAACAAGACTTTTCTAAAAATCTTTTAGGAAGTCCTTTTGGATTCATGAATGAAACTGTAAAAGTGTATCTTTGGATTTTGCTTTTATTTTTCCACATTTAGAAAATAAGAATTTTCGGGCACAAAAAATGAACGCAATTTGCAAGCTATTATAGTTATTTCCAACGCGATAATTCAACCTACCTCATCGCCATAAAAAATGCTCGGTGTTCCAGGTAGCATCATTCCCAAGAGTGTTATAGCGGCACTTGCATTGTGTACCTTGAGAGTCGTGGCGACTCTTGGACTGCTGACACTACCAATAGACCAATGAACCCAAGGATGACCGGTATAAGGTTCAGCGAACAAAAATCCTTTGGTTACCTCGTCGATCTGAGCTTTCACGTCTTTTGTGCCATTCGACAATCTCAAATTAACATCAACAAGATCGAGAATATCCAGAAGAGTATCCTTGGCTCGACCCTCCGGCATATTCTTCAGAGTCTCCCAGTCGCAGATGAGTATCCTGCAGGATTCGGCAACGTCTCTCCAGTCGTATAACAGTTGAACGAAATTCGTGTCGTCGATATAGTGATTCAGGCCTTTTAGATAAAACCCATCGACTCCCTTTTTCGACCAGAATCTTATGGCGCTCGTGACAACGTGCTCATCGTGATCCGGATTTACGTGATTCGACGACACGTAGGCCTCCTGTCGGGCTTCAAAATTAGCTGGGATACCGGTGGTCGAAAACTCGTGAATCGAGGGCATCGTTGTCGTTGTTACACTGGAAATCGTTGAGAGACTAGAGAGCAATCCGGACAATGCATCTTTTTCGTCAACCGTAAGTTTGATAATTTCGTCTTTTACTCGCTTTTGTCGTATCAACGCTGTCTCATTTTCGACCTGCCTGAATCTACGAAGCATTCCACCAGTGAGATTCTTGACAAATGGATAAAGCGGCAGATCGAGTATCAGACTCATATTTCTACTGTGCAAATTGGCAACCAATGCATCGAAGTCCTCCTGAGTGCCGAGATTCTCGTCTATGACCGTGAGACTTGTGACAGTTGAGTAATTTTCCGGATAATGTTGCGACCGAAATATCGAATTCAATCGTACACCCTTTACGCCGAGATCCTTCAGGTAATCCAGTCGCGACGATATACCACGAAGATCACCAATACCGTCACCGATTTTCGATGAATCTTGAAACGAGGCTGGGAATATTTCGTAAAAAAGACTGCCTTGCCACCACTCCATTTCTGGATCGCACCTTTAATGACAGACAGAAATTCTCGTGTAAATAAGAAAGTGGGAATTCACATTGGTTGAACTCTGTAATTACAAACGCAAAAGTAGATCATACATTCTGTAATCCATACGATACATAAGATGCATAACGAGATACCGGGTCGAAAATTGGTTCACGTATGGATTACCAAAGAACAAAGTTTGAGTAAAAATTTGACGCAAATTGATCGAATGGTTCTAATTTTAAATGTTGCATTTTTTCAAAAATTGCCTTTGGAGCTCAAACAAGCCTGCAAAGAGCCTTGCAAATTGCTTCCTCATTATTTAGTATCTTTGACATATTTTTTTTTTTTATATAGTTCCTCATAGAGGTAGCAAGGATACTAAATAATGAGAAAGCAATTTACAAGGTTCTACTTTGCAGACTTGTGATTAATATTAACAATTAAAAATATTGTTTTTAATAATAAAGTAAAATTTTTGTATACTCCACTCATAAATAAGCAAGTAAAACAATATTTTCTTCACCAATTGAGGCTTTTTTTAATAGATCCTTACGATTTATTCTGTTTCACACAAAATGTATAGAGATTTATTTTGTTATATCATTTAACGTATACGTATCAAATTACCTTCTCGGCATCATGGCAATTCCTCGAATAGCAAGTGCGGTGCACAGGCCCAGTATCCATACCATAAACCAAAACGATACTTTTCGTATCCTCGGCCAGTTCCATCGCATAAAACTGTAGTCCTTCGGTGGCTTTGGTACCATCAGTTGTATACCAACAAGTGGTGGTTTGCCTCCGTTCTCCTGATTGTAAAACTAAAGAATTAAGAATTTTAGTCACCAACCACCCCGTGTTAGCACGTTAGAATAAAAGCAACAAACATATATGTTACATTGTATGAGTACTGCTGTGTTTGAGGAAAAAAAAATATTGATGAATTTTCATAAGCCACATTATTCAAGGTGGTTTTTTTTTTCTCGTATAAGTGTATTATAGCAAGATCAGTGTTTATTTCGGTCGCTACTTGAATATTGTGAAATTTTCAATCTCGTGAACGTGGGATGCCGTTAATGTGAATGCGACGAATATTTCGTGTCAGCATCTTGAAATTTGGCAATTAATCTTTCACGTGAATATACACTCGGGCCAAGAGGAAATCGTGCCCTTGAGGCGAATTAAGCGAGATCGTTCGTTCTGTACGAGAAGAACCAAGTATAATTGAGAAAACTCCATGAATGACCCACGAGTTCCAATTGGATGCAATTAAGAGCGACGATGGATTGTATCGAATGGCATATACATATATACATATATAGCGTTTGCTGTAATATATTTGCATTTCAACCCGTTCGCTATAAGCATTCCACGCGATACTAAAGCCAACCAAATTTGCATTCTATTCTATCGACGTTAATGAGGCAACACGTTGATAGCGCAAGAAAAAAAACCGAAAGCTCACATTTTTCCACTTCCTTTTAAAAAAAACAATGTCGGGTTTTGTCTTAATTGTTAAAGAACTATTTTTGTTATAAAAATTGCGTTAATGCTGTTGGCATTCCATGGCATCTCGTTCAAAAGGCTGGCAGCGATGTCTTCGATTTTCCACGTAATTTTTTAATATAGATGTTTTCTATATACATGTTGAAAAAATTCATGCCAAATTTTTGTTAGATTTTTCGAGCGAATCGTTTGTGAGGTGCAATTATTTTATTTTTTTTTTTTTTGCGATGCCATGACGAAGCAGCACACGGGTCATAGCCTCGATCGTGGGTGTCACGATTATCGTGTCTCGATGATATAATTATAACTATGGCTAGACTGGTGTTGGCAAAGATCCTCAAATCTCAAACGTAAACGAATGCATATGACTTGACGCAGGTGATTCCCTCTATTAAATATATATTTTTACATATCAAACGAAAGCTGCAGCATGTATATATGACGATTTATGTCGTTTTGGCAGCTGCACAAAAGAAATGCTAAGCACGGTGGGCTTGGATTGAAATTAATCCAAAAGTGCTTGTATATATCTTACGATTTCTTTTCTACTATCATTTATGTGATGACAGACACATATTTTGAGAGCAAAATTTAAAAAAAAATGGTAAAGTGGTTTTTTATTAATGAAAAAAAAACAACTTCACGCAAATAAATGAAAGGTAAAGGATTCTTTGCGTTAAATCTTATTTATTGGTCCAATGAAATGTGCTTGATTAACAGAATCGCTAATATCCGAAATTACGACAAATAATTTGCAAAAAGGCTCAAAGTGTTGAAAGGAGAGAACATTTTTAATAAACCGATTCGTCACGACAAAATTATTAGTTTTACGACAATATATCTTAAAACTTTTTTGTAGAGCATTCCATTATAAACAAATTGACTCTAGAGAAGAATTTACCAATGTCATAGATTGGAAATTGTGGGCCATGAAAAAAAAAATAATTTTATGAGAGGCTCTACAGATCTTCTTAATTTACGTCCCGAGATTTTCGAAAGTCATCACAGAAATGATTATAAAATTGAAAGAAATATGAGGAATAATTTCCGTCAAAATATAGTTTTTCGTGTGAAATTTTTTGCCCAGAAACATAATTTAATAAAAGTAAAGTGACAATGGTCACCTTAATGATCAATGATCAATATTTGATTAATGAGGACGATTCATGCTTTAACATCTGCCAGTAAAACTGGTAAATACATTTTTTTAAATGTATTGTTTCGCAACTTTATCGCAATTCTCGTGCAATTAATTGATTAACATAATTTGTAATTGGCAAAATTAAATTCAAATCTTTTTTAAAGAAATAAAAGTGTTATTTATTTAATTATTACATAAGCAAAAAAATCTTTTTTCACGATAAATCAAGAAGCACAAATATTGCAATATTAAATTGACTAAAAACAGTTCATAAAATATAAAATTTCAATAATATTTTTTAATTGCCTAAATTAAATACAAATCGTACAACTGTACAAAAAAAAAGTTGATATTGTAGCACAATTGAATTATTTAATTGTTTATTTATTAGATAAGCAAACCAAAATTATTATTAGAAATATTCAACACAAAAATAGAGAAGACAACAAAATTATTAGAAAAATTAGAAAAAAAGATATTTTAATTTATCTGTCAAATATTGAATTATTCGTTTTTGTCTTCAAATCATTTTTAGCAACGTTCAAATAATTTTTGTAACAATTATCAATACTTCCTAGCTTCTCACGCTAGGAAGTGAAACTCTTCCAAATGCTGCAATAATTCGAATTCGTGAATAAAAAATACTCACGATTGCTTGGGCGTCCGGTGCGAGGTGCTGATAGGCCGTGTTTAGTTGAGTAAGAAGTTGTGTGCAGACAGGCTCGTTAGTGACACTGCTTTCTTCGCTACTACTCGATTCCACCATTGGATCTCGTGAGCTCGGCTCTTAAAAATCGGTAAAACAATTATTTTTTTAAATATTTTTCACATCAGCACTTATTTATTTATGTTGTCAATGCTTTGGCCATATGCATGATAAACTGTGATTTTGGGAGCATCCACGAAGCCGTTCTTTACTCCAAAAATCACAACCTAATTAGCTATGCCATAATTATTATTATTTTTTTTTATTTAATCACTGATACGAACTTTCCGTCTCATCTTCCGATTCACAAACTCCAGATCTCTTTTTCTGCACCGTCAAATTTCCAATATCGTCACTTTTCACTTCTACCATTATTGTCTATTCGTTGTACTTGTCTATAGCTTGGCTTCGAATATTACGATCTTGCCGAATGACTCTGACAAACTGTCGTTAACCATTGAAGCGTATCGTCTTATAAATTGTCTTCGCGGTAACGTATTAACTACCAAGCTGAAACGGACTTGTTGGAGGGTCAAACGATCGATGATCCAGAGCGTGTCTGTGGCTACTTCATATAACACTGTATAAAGGGTTTCCCCTACCATAAATTGACGCAAGTATCACCCAAATCGTTTCTTCTGGGTTTATAAGTGTCGATAAGAGAATTAATTTTCAACATTATATTTAATTGAGGCTCTTCTATCGCATCGAATTTTTTTATTCTAAACAAGTACCCAAAAAAAAGGATCACGAAAATATTATTTTAAGAAGCGATTTTTCTTTTTTCTGTCTCCCGTTTTCGAAGTTGGAAACGCTTCAAATATTGCTATGTCAATATTTTACAAAATGATTAGTTGGGACCACAAATTATTGGTTCCAGCTACCAAAAAAAATTGGTAGCTCCAACCAAAACTTATCTCAACTAATCTTTTTTCTCAGTGAGAAAAATGGCGTATAATGTGCAAAGTGCCCAATATCACAAATAAAAGAAGAGCTGATTGAAAAAGATATCGTTTTTTTTTTTTTAGGTTTATTATCGAACTGTAAATTTGTATTACGTTGTACGCGCTGAATAATGGCATTTATAAAAATAACGATACACTCAAGAGAGTGAACGAGTCGACACTGAATGTCACCGCGTTTGCATCTTCCAACTTAATGCGTAGTACATATATACTGCCTACAGTGCACTGCACGAGATTGCGGTCTGAGGATCCTCTTACTTGTAATGACGTTCAAGCATATATTTCCACAAACTCACCATCGTTCATTATTTTACTGGAGCTGTTGACAATGTTCATGAAAGCCTTTAGACCATCCTCGGAATTGATGTTATCGAGCGTCGGCGTAGGCGTCATTTCAAGAGGCGTGCCCTCCAACGGATTGAACATCGGTTCCATTGGATCAGGTGTCTGATTAGGCGGGCTTGGCGTCAATAACGGACAATCCGATGCTTCCTCATCCTGTTATAAATTTTTTTTTAATTCCGATGTTAATTTGATTGCTTATTTCCTAACAACAACAAAAATCCCACTGCAACTGCAACTATTATCACCTTGAAAATTTCATTGTAACGAAGAAATTACCAAATTATCATTAAAGCTGCTGTGGGCTTTGAAACCTTTAATCGTAATGACTAATCTTATACAGAAAAAAGTTTGTAAAAGATTTCATCTGTTCAGGTGTCTGCGTCATAACTTTTTTAATAATTCCGTTATTAATTTGATTGATTTATTCGCAGATAAATACAACACCGAAGCTGAAGCTTTCAAGCTTCGAAATTTTTTTATTTTTTTTATGTGATAGCTATGACAAAGCTATCGTCCAATTTCTTTAATCCTATATATACGTCTAATTTATTATCGGATTTACAAGGCTCCAGAGGAAGATTTAGCACGTAACAGAGGCCATTAAAAGGAAAAATAATTGGATCACGACACCCGGATCGAGACATTGGATTTCAATCGGTTGATCGTATGTGCTGTAAAACTTCACCTGTGCATCCTGATTGCTGAAGAGCTGTTGTGAGCTGGGAGACACGGGTAATTCGCCGGCCATCACCGCCGAAAGAAGACCCTCAGTCTTTTGGATATTCATGTCTCAAAAGCTGTAACAATGATTTTATTAAGCAATTTATTAATCATTAAAATATATGTCGAGAAATGAATTTGCGCATTTGTCGTCTGTCTCTTAAATCAATGTGTATGTAACTTTATCGCAAAGAGATTATCCCACAATTTGGCCGTTTGCCCGTCTCTCTGGCGAACGGTGAAAAATAAAGCGCTAGCGCCGGTTGCTATCTGTACACCTGTTCGCTAGAAACATTGACTCTTCAACAAAATCGTTCTCAATATTCTTGCCAAGCCGATGTACGATTGATCTAATTATAATATTTAGACAGTAAAAATTAAACAACTTTTTTTTTTCAAATTGAACATAAAGTTTTTGTCCACAAAATTTTACATAATTTTTTTTCATTAATTTTTTTAAAATTGCAATTTTGTCAATATTACTCATTTTTCGTGTTACTTTATTAATACAAAAATAGATTCGTAAAAATAACTTAGTGGAAAAAAAATGTAAATGTCTAATGTTGATATGAAATTTCTTTAAAATTGTTATAATTTCAATCTATCTACATTTTCTTTCCCACCAAAAAAAAATCTAAAAACTATAGAGCCAAAGCAATAACAAAATCGCATTTATTTTATTTTTAGAAATACAAAATCTATATACATATTTTAGAAAGTTATTTATTTGTTTGTTTATCCCAGGCCGGGGCCAATTTAGAGAGTCCCTGGCGTTCTGTTTTTACAATCCTGATAGTGAAACAAATTACGTCTAAATGAGAGGAAATCCTTGAATTTCTTGCTTGGATTTTAAAGCTACAGTGAGTGAACGATCAACAATTACCACAACGCTAAATAAATTATAAAATATCATTCAGTTTGGCACGTACAATTTTCGAACAAGACTGCATTATATATTTAAAAACGTATCTGTTTATAATTAGCATCTATTTATCATTTTGACGAGTGAGCTTTTGCTTATTCGTCGAAATAAATATCGAGTTAAAATGAAGAGACTTTGGTTTAGCGGTAAATGTGGTTGATGAGATGTAGACATTACATTATTTTACGCAATCAGGAATATTTTGGATTGTACATTCTAAATCTTCATCTTGACGTCTCCAAATACGTGCATGAGGCATTCCATATCAAATCAGCCAGCCGAAAAAAATAATATATATCTAAAAATTTCTAAAAGTCAGGTTCAGTGGTTTCAACAGATACATCAAATTTCAAATAAAAATAAACTTTCCTACAGGAATATACCAATATTTTCACTTTTTAAAATTTAATCTGTAATATCTTAGGAACAATTAATCGTATCAAGAAACCTAAAAAACGAAAATGTGCGTTTTTTCATGAATTCTGAATATTTTTTTCCCCACAACAAAAAAAAATATTCAGAAGCGAAAAACCAACGTTTTTTTTTTTTACGTTTTGGACATCAAATATCATCGTTGGAAAAATTGCCTCAAATTCTGCAGATGAGTGCCGAATTTTGAGTATTTTTTTTATTTATGGGAAAATCAAGTGTTATATAAGATGCATGCCAGTATTAATTTAAGAATTTATCTAATAATCTGAATTATATCGTTTGCAATTTTTCAGCTCCGCTGGATAATCTGCTGCCAGAGACGAATAAAAAAATCTAAGATGCATCAGAAACGAGGGATCTCATCGATTTTTCCCATTTTGTTTCGGAATCTCAAGCACACCGTGTTTGGAGCACTAACGACGAGATGTATAACACATATACACACTTCTCGCGCCAGAGTGCCCTGGAATCAAGAACAAAAGGAGTCCTAGCCGATAATATGCATTGTTGGTTGCCCGAAGTGGCCGATGAGCCTAACGAGTAACCCGAGACACGTACTAGTATATGGTTATACGTACAACGTGATATTCCAACAGTCTGACATAGAGACCACTGCCTCGTCGAGCATTAAGGCAGAGGCAACAATCAGTTTTCTCACGTAACAAAATTCTTCTCTCGTTATTTATTCTTTAAATCGACATAAAATAACAAAAATATTCCGGCAAATTATTTGCTATTTATTTTTTTGCTTAAATTTTTTTTATTTTAAGTATTAGCGATTTTTTTTGTTGTAAATAATGTGTTAAAAATAGTATATATTAATTTTGGACCAATTTTCAGTAAATTTGATACAAAAATATGCAGTCTTCATTTTACACAATATTCTACGTTTTTTTTTAAACAGCAAAAATCTGACAAAGTTATAAAATTATTATTTACTTTTTTTTTTGTAAATTCAACAAATTCACACAATTTCTGTGTTGATATATAACAACAAAAATTTAATTTAAAAAACATTTGAAGATTTAAAAAAATGGTGTGTTTGAAAAAAGTTAGAAAAAAATTTCAATGAGACAAAAAAGTTTTCATACAATTTATTCAACGATTTTTAAAATAATTTATTAATAAGTGTTATTTATTATTATTATTCGAAATAAATTTTCTTAGTATCTTCATTGACGTTAGATTTAGGTTCACATTTTCTTGTACTTCCGAAGTACTCGAAAATATAATTGAATCAAAGTTTCGTATATGAGTACAAGTATATAAATCCTTAAGGTATTTCTTTTCCGACGAAAAATTTAAAAAAATAAATGGAAAATAAAAGAAAAACATTTAACTTAAGAAATAAAATTACTCGCGATTGGAGTCTCTGCGAGCTCAATGTCAGTTTCAAATGCAAAAACTGAAAATCCAAGGTTCCCCGCGCGTATTCACGTAACTATATAGGGACTGGTATCGCTGCCAAGGCCAATTTAATATAAACACACATACGTCCGTCAAGCATAAATAAGCAACGTCCATTAAACTCGTTAGACTTACACACACCTGATTCGATATTACAAAATTATGAATTTTACACGAAAAATGAGAAGAAGAAGAAGAAAAAAAAAGCATAATAACATCGAAGAAAAATCGATTTTTGTGTTGGGCTGAAGCATCTACGACTCCCATCGTTCTCCACGAACGCGTTAATTACGTCATTCCAACTTTCTCGTGTATTTGTTTCATAAAAATCACTCGTGCATGCTAATACGTCTTTTAGCAATCACAGCTAAAGCCATTCACGCTCTTGTGTAAACTTCTACTACCTAAACACTGACCACGTTATTTACACGATGACGTCACAGTCGAACACACTTCAATGTACAAGATTTTTTTTTTTTTTTTATTTTTTTTTTTATAAATAAAATCTATAATAATAATAAATAAAAATAAATTGATTTCAGAGCATTTTAAGAGTGTTTGAGTATACCGATGTGCGTGGACCACCCTTAGCTCTGTGTTTGCCCATTCACCGGACCTTATCACTGACCAACACGACGCGACAACCCCGTTCGATTGACGAATACTCTCGTGGCGCCGACCAACTCGTGGTTTTAGTCGTAACACGACGAGCAAACACGAGTATATTAGTCGGCTTTTAGTCGCGACTCGCGGGTATCGGTTCAGACGGTCGAGCACCGTACTGGTGCCGCACGAAAAACCTCGTGCCTCAATGTATATATTTAGCTGTAGCTTTTGCTTCCACCTGATGACTGCCCCTGTCGACGATTCTGCGCGCGTGTGCACAACTTCTTCTCCCCTAGTCGCAGTGACGCACGAGCTTCATCGAAGACCCTGACTAAAACTAAAAAATGTCTTGCTTCCTCATAGAGGCAGCTTCATTTTCAGGAATTTTTTTTTTTTTTTTTTTCATTATTTTCATGTTAGTATATTTAAAATGGTCTAGAACGCCCAGAGAAATGGTTTAGAAGAAGTGTCTGGATGTGTGTGCGTGAGTTTGTGTGTGTGTGTGTGATAGGGGAATTTAACATTCATATTGAACCGAATAAACTCAATTTTTGGTGTCTTATGTAGTCCAATGTCCCTTTGGCATAAATTTCATAAAAATCGGTTGAAGCATTTTGATTTAACGTGATTTGTAAGGTTTTGACAAATGTCTGTTATCACTATATCTCGAAAAAATTAGCAGCTGTCGAGCTGATACTTGCAGAAGAAATTATCGGAGTGATGGGACCTTTGGTATTGAATTTGAACGAAATCGATAAATTAGTTCACGTTTTGTAGAAATCCGAATTTTCGTATTTAAAAAAATTAAAATCTATAACTCGGAAACGGTTGAAACGACTCATCTAAAATGTTGCATCAAACTTAAATAGAATGTGTCGATGTTTCATACCGAGTTTAGTCAAAATCCAACAGAGTTCATATTTTAGAGAATTTTGCACTATTCAGTTTTTTTTAAATATAATATACAAACTTATATATAATATAAATACACTACTAAGGTACTTTACCTTGAATGAAAAAAAAAAAATTCACGTTTCAGGTAAAGTAACAATTTCAAGTAAATAACAAAACGGTTTTTCAAATTTTTTATAGTGATAACTGCATTTTTTTGCATAATGTATAGGTTCCATTATATTGTATTATGTATATCATCGAAAAAACGATTTTTTTCATGTCGAGATATTAAGAATAATTGAAATAAATGAATTAATAATTTTGTAACAAATAATATTTATCGCAGTTTTGGATGGTTTATTATAATGTTTAATGATTGTTTCGAGGGGAGTCCTTTCCTCTAGCTCCGCAACTGGCTTTATCCGTCTCGAGCTGACGGGGTGAAGAAATCAATAACCGAGGCGCGAGAACTGGCGCGATGAAGAAAATCGTATTTGCCCGACGAGGAACACATCTTTTTTCGATGTCTCATCGCTCGATCGTCTGAGAGAAGAGTGTACCAACTGCGTGGGGATGGAAGCTCTCTGTGTGACCGACTTTGTCAGCAGCTTTTGCATCAGTCAGATGCTTCGATCTGGTGGTTCATTCTGAAATTGAATCGACCACCAGTCGATTGAGTCGCGAACGACGTTGGGATCAAGTTTTTTTTTTTTAATGCTGTCTTCTATAAAGTTTCATAATATATGAATGATAGTTCGATTTACTATCAGCTGGCTATTAACATAAACCCAAAAGCAGATAAGGATGAGAAGTAATGCGATATGGATTGATAAAAAAAAAAGTCTCGGATTTATGCTAAAATCTATTTCCGTAGTTGAAGAGTAGTTTCAAGAAGTTTATCATAGATGAAGCATTCCACATCACTCAAGTCAGAAAAAAAATTCTCAAAGAACTTCTAAAAATCAGATTCAGCGGTTCCAATAGATACACCAAATTTCAATTTTTTTTTTAATTTCCTGCCAGAATATGCTAATTTATTCATTTTTTATTCAATCTCTAATATCTTAGAAACAATTAATCGTCTCGATGATAGTAAAAAATGAAAGGTGCTTTTCATGGCCCACAAGAATAAAAATATTCAGAATTAATTATGTAATTACAGGTAACATTTCAGAGCAAATCCAAAGAATTTTTTTTTGTTTTGTACACCAGATATCGTCATTTCCGATCGACAGATCGATGTACTTCCTCGTTGAGGTGACTTTGTGCAACATGAAATATTATGCAGAAGCTGTGAGCAAAGCTCGACTTTGGAAATTTATTAAAAAAATTGGCTATCAATGGATTAGATAATTAAGATATACCATAAATTAAAGATCGCGTTGATAAGTAATGCAGAAAACTTCTGGAGCGATCAACACCTTTCGAATCCACGTAACCAAATGTAATTTAGTCGAATAAAAATTCAATGGACCGGTGAAGAATAATTTTTCAACTTTATGAAAAAGTTCAATTCATAATATTCAAGAAAAAATTGGAAGCTCTTGAAAACATATTATTAATTATAAGTATATTGCATGTGATATATTCACGATATTAGATTCATGAATTGATTTATTATAAACTAACAAAAAAAGATGCAAACTATATAAGAGATATCAGAAGAAATACGCGAAGAGAAAAAAAAAAATAACTTTCGAATATGTGTAAGAATGTAATCTGGATGAATTAAATTTATGGAACATCGCGTGATACAAATTTAATATAGCTTTTGGCGTAATTATAGGAAGAATATTCGCTCCGATTGTATATTACGATTACTAGGAGCTTCGATCAATTAATACGAGAGAAACAAATATCGATGGGGTAATGTGTTGAATGTAATTTCGACGGCGACAACGTCGGTGGTGTGGCATGAATAAAAAAAAAAAAAAAAGAAAAAAAGGCGAGAAAATATAATTCGTTGTTCTTGTCGATTGCTTATCGGTGATCGTTTGACCCCGCGTCGACGACCCGCCTTGGCAAAACTCTCGACGAACATTCGTTCGACATCCTCGTCAACGATGATAGAGAGACGAGTCTAGCGAATAAGCGTTCTTCGTATTTTCAGCTTTTTTTTTTTGTAATTATTATTATTATTATTATTACTTCTTCACGTTCATCTCTAACGAAGACGCGATAATGTTCGACGATCTTTGCTCCAAGAAGTGGTGGATGCTTGGAAAATCCGAGAGCATACTCAGTAGCGATTTGAAAGCATCGTTGGAAGGTTCGTCAAAAATTTGTATATAATCACGCGAATCAATATAACATACAAAATTGTCCGATTACTGGACTACAGCTTCAGAGTTTTTTTTTTTTTTTAACGTTAATATTTATCGTCGAGCAGACTGTGAATTCTAAAACAACGAAAACTTGATGACATGTAGCGATGCTGTATGATTCCGTGAGTAAATAATTTGATTTAAAATGTTTAACTAATAAATATTTAATTGTCGTTACTGAAATTTAGTTAGTTAAATAAAATAGTTATGTTTACGAAATGCTTATTGCAAATAGACATTTTTTTTTTCTTAGTTGATCCCGAAATAAAAATATTTTCACTACCTTGTGACTGTTTAATATTTTCAACCAGTCGCATTTGAAGTATTTCAACTTCTTGTGGTTAGATGCTTTTAAATAAAGATAAATAATTATTTTTGTATTTTTCTCAATTATAATTAATTTAATACAATTTATATAATTGATTTCTCAAGTCGATAAAATATTAAAAATATATTTGTTTCATGAAGCTTTCGTTTGAATATTTGCTCAAGACAAAAAAAATGTATAAATCATTATACGGGTTTGAACAATATTTATGTAACGATTTTGTAACACCATTTTTTTATGACTGATATTTTGTAGTAAAACGAAATTGCCAACAATTATATAGTTTTCAGTATATGAATAATTTTGATCATAGAGAAGTAATGAATTAATAAATACTGGAGGAAAGGAAACGCAACTAAAAGACTATAACTAAACATTTGTATAATTGATTGTGAAGTTTTGGATACGAAGAAGACCGAGATATTCTTTCATGGATTCCGAGCTGTTAAGCTCAACTCCCAATGTCAACCTACGCTCGACTTGTACCGTTCTCCCTGTGTCGTTAAGAAGAAACGTCATTGCAACAGATTCTTCAAAGCCAAAGCGAAGAAACGCTTCGAGAAGAAATAAAGCTTTGCAGGAATGGCACTCGACTTTGCCGCTGGTTGTGTGGGAGGTAAATTTTGCGATTAACATTTTTCACTACAGATTTGTGCCGCACTATCGACACCCGAATTTTGAAATTATAATCTTTATCCGTGTGTTATTGTCACTATTTCCGAATGCACGTTTATATCGCGTGTATTTCGCAATCGGAAGGGTCAATATTTTTAACGTAAACAAGTGCAGCGAATTGTTTATTGCGCATTTTGGCATTCTTATTTTAAACGGATAGCAAAAACATGTCTCAATATCATCTCGACGATATTGACACTATTTTCTTCATTTAATAATCCATCATTAATGAATCTTAGGATGCGCTGGTCTTATGGTGGGATATCCTCTGGATACGATCAAAGTCCATATACAGACGCAAGATCATCGGAATCCGAAGTTCAAAGGCACCTGGCACTGCTTCCGAACGATACTTGCACGAGAATCGGTAAAACGATTTTTTTTTAAATTTTCGAAATCTGTTTTTTTTTTTTTACAGCAATGTTAAAAATGTAGTGTTATTGTCTCTCGAGAAAATTCTATTGTCAGTGGTTATATTATTTTTTCAATGTTAACCTTTATGAGATTCACTTGATGGTGTTCTGATGATGAACAAATATTGACAGTTGCGAATATAAAAAATTGTAGAAAGTTTTTTTTTGCTTAAATATTTTTTTTCTGAATAATTAGCTCCTCTTTATTCTCCACATTCAATTCGTCACAGCTCGGTACTATTGGATGATGAATCTTCATTTTTTCGTAGAGCATTTTTTTTTAAATACACGACCTTTTGAAAAATCACGATTGTGTTCAGGCAAAAAGCAATTATATCCACAAAAAACGTGCTAAAATATTGCGGATAGTCAAAACCGGTAATTTTTATCTACCGAATTTGTGACGAATTAAATGTAGAGAATCTTGTTGTGTCAATCAAGTGACCGGAGAACCATTTGCTAAATCCGTTGGTACTTTTTATAGATGTCGGGTTTCTACCGGGGCATGACATCACCAATGGCAGGGGTCGCAGTGGTGAACGCGATAATTTTTGGTGTGTACGGTCAGGCGCAGCGTCATTTGCCCGATCCGGATCACCTTTATTCCCATTTCCTGGCTGGTGCAATGGCAGGATTAGCTCAAGCGCCAGTGTGCAGCCCTCTAGAATTGGCGAAGACGCGTCTACAATTGCAGAGCGCTGAGGGTGGTCGTTTCAGCGGACCGATACACTGCCTTCGTCACATTTATCGTCAGGAAGGTCATCGTGGTGTGTTCAACGGTCTTGGAATAACAGCAGTTCGTGAGGCACCCAGTTTCGGCGTTTATTTCTTGACCTACGAAGCCCTCACGAGATCATCGACACCAACTGAAATCTCAACGATTCACATGCTAATGGCTGGTGGTCTTGCTGGAACAGCTTCCTGGATTGCGACTTATCCCGTTGACGTAATAAAATCACGGCTTCAAGCCGATGGCACGGGTCGTTATATTGGTGCGATTGATTGTCTGCGACAGTCGATAAATGCCGAAGGCTACAAGTGGCTATTTCGGGGCCTGAATTCCACAATTCTCAGAGCTTTTCCTACCAACGCTGCGACATTTACAGTTGTCACCTGGACCTTTAGATTTTTTGGTGATCATCAGAAAATCGAATCTTCCGAACTATCCAGGCGAGAAGATTTACTCGAAGGAACCGGAAAGGAAATGGTTTCGCGACGAATCCAACAAACGCGACAACCTCAAGAGTCATTCGTCGACAAGTGTAATACTTTGGTCGCCAATGTCATGGACGAGTATAACTACGAATCAAGAACTTATTGCTCGGTGGGCTTGAATCTTATTGCCAAGAGTGACGCAGCGAGGAGAATTGAGAAATCTAACAGTGACCCCAAGCAACGGAGAATCGACCCTGACGTACATGAGGTTGGGGGGAACAAGGCAGAGGGAACTTTGCAAATTGAGGAAATAGGGGATATCGAAGAAGAACGAAGTGGCACTGACGAAGGTGGCTGATTTGTTTTTCTTTCTTCTTAGTTTCTGTGATTTTTTTAAAAACTACATTCCACTTCATTGTTTTCATCCATTTAATGACTATGGACGAAATGTGGAAAACATATATTTAGCGAGATTAATTGATATTCGATTTGACCTCGATGAGTTTTGGATGGAAATGTATGAACATGTGTTAGGAACAATATTTACAGTGGAATCTCGTAGAAAGATTACGTCGTATTATCGTGTAGCTTGACTGGACGACCGAAAAAATTATCGCACTTTTTTACAGGGAATATGTAAGAGTATGAGATGGGTGAACCAAATGTATAATACATATGCGATAACAGCACCGCGTGTTGAAAATAAACATTAAAAAAATGTGAAGTCTTTGGGAATGTGCTGAACAAGAATGAACAATTTGGGGTTGTTGCACTCTATTGTTGTTAAGACGTTATAAAAATGCTTAGACGAATTGTATACCAGTGAAATCATAATTGTCTGAGCTAGAGAGATTTTATCATTGAAATATAATATTCCTGAAGACATTTATTTATTTAGTTTAAGGTTGAAGTTAATTACGAGTTTCGAAAATAATTATTTTGCTGTTACACTTTGAATTAAAATTTTGCTGAGAATGAATAAGAAGTTTGATATTATTTCAATTTTTTTTTTTTTTAATAAAATACGATTTCTTTAGATCAAAATATTGTTAGACCGATTTGTACGACGTTTGCTTCTACTTTTTTCGGCATTTTTTTGAAAAAAAAAAAATCCAAGTTTTTTAAATATGAAAAAAACTTTTACAAAAATTAAAAGGGACTTGTAAAATTGGAAGATTGTATACTGCGAATCCAATTTTGGTATGTTTTCAACAAGTAGGACATGAAGTTTATGATATTATTGTTATGATAACCATTCTCCAGTACATTCCCATCCCATGGAAGAATTAATACGAACCCGACCTATTTCAGTAATCCAAAGAGGCGAAGTTTTCCACGATCGAAAATCGATGGTTGTCACTCACTTGTCTGTTCCACTCGACAGTCCTAGACTGATCGGCGGACATGTAAGACCTATGTCACAGCCCGTGGCGAGATTTATTCGCTCTTTAAATCACTCAAAATAGTTTGTGTCTCTCTGCAAGTTCAACCGTCTCGTATTCCTATCTTCGTTTAGCAAAAAAAAAAAAAAGAAAAAGAAAAAAAAGGATAAACCGCAATCAACCGAAAACGGCTCGCGTAACTTGAACCTCATCGCAGTCACGTGTCTGCTCGACTTCAAAATTTCAAGTCTCTATCAGACAAACTAAAAAAAAGAAGAAATTCATTTTCTTATCTCGCGCAAAAATTTCATGTGCTACAAGACACGAGTGAACTTTTGGAGTTTTTTGATGGTAGGTGTTCATAATTCATCCAGGTGTTATTGCAACATGAGACGAGGACAGCAAGTCCACTACTAAGTTCAGAGATTGCATTGAACTGAGGGCGCGAAACGAAACCAGGGGAGGTTCTGGGTGATTGTTCGCCTCGCCTGATATGGACGTAGATCCGAATGACGGGAACAGCAGCACCCCAAATGACAACAACAACAACGTTCTGCTGTTAGACGGAAGCAATTCAAACGCTCAGCGTCTGATAACCGGAAATGGCGGACGATGCATGAGTACTCAGGCTATGCAATCTCTGTATGATCTACGACAGAATAATGTCCTGTGCGATGCAGTTCTCAGACTCGAGGATGGAGGTGTTTTTCCCATTCATCGGGCTATTCTTTCCGCTTGCAGCAATTACTTCAGGTTCATTGAAAGTTTCAATATGCACCTTATTTCGTCCCTTTTCGTTCACGATGATCTGCGCAACCATAATTTACGACTGGAGCAATCGACCTTCTTAGTTCATTTGAAATATTGAATTCAAAGGACACGACCAGTTTTAGTGCCGTGGTTTGATGCATCAAACATATTATTCAAACTTTCGTAGTTCCATTTCGATTCTTTTCCAATCCCAAAATCGTTTTTTCGGAAGCAATTCGGTATTCCAACATTTCTACTTTGAATGTAAAAGTATAAGAGTTGGAATATGGATGATTCTGGTGATCAAAACGTAATATCATTAGAAAGTTAAGATAAAAATTGATTTGATCCAATAGACCAACTATGGTTGTTCAGCGTCACAATATCATAGTGTTCAGTGTTACAATAATGCATTTGAAGCATTTAATGTTTCTTGATACTGAAAATTAGAACCCTTTTCACAACAACGCTGCATTCACGCGAACGTACGGATATACTCCTGCCGGGTGTGGAGAGTTCCATGATGAATAATTTGCTGGAGTACGCCTACCTCCGATCGCTTGACGTCAATCCTGAGAACGTCTGCCAATTGCTGGTCACAGCTGATTATCTCAGCGTCTTTGGTGTTCTCGATCTGTGTCGCGAATATCTACGAAAAAATTTGTCACCCGAGATCTGCATGAGAGTCCTGAGATTTGCCCGGGAGCACTTTTGTCGTGGACTTGAACAGGACGCGTATCAATACGTCATGAGACATTTTGTGCTGGTGCGTTCGTATCTGAAGAGACCATCTCTGTTAAAGATGGAATCACGTCATACATTCTCAATCAAAAGTTTACGTCGTCTGGAATACTTCATTTCGTTGCATATAATTTTGTTAAACACTTTTTTAACACTGTAAACTTTTTTTTCAATCGTAATGAGAAGTGGTTTTACAGTTGCAAAATTGGAAATATTTTTGTAGAAAGGTTCCATTAGAGCGAAAAATTTCATAAAAACACAGTCTTGACAAATTCTCGAAAACGTGAATTACAAAAATATTACAGAATTCTAAAAAAATCATATGGATATGGAAAAACCATCATTTGTATTTTATAGAAAAAAAATAGAGTTACTGGAAAATTGATTAAACTAGTTAAGCAATCACTTATTCAATTGTTATTATCTAAAGTCAATATTAGTGATAGGAAAGAACGGGGTAACTTGGACCATACGACATTAAGAATCGCTGTTTTCAATTTTTTAATAATTTTTTTCCAGATGTATATCACGAACTACTTGAAATTCTTATTCCTCACTTTTGTTTGGGATTGTATTCGCGACGCATCCTCAAGGAAGGTAATTTCGGTCAAACAGTAGTTTGACCGAAAGCCCAGTTGTTCAGTAAATCATGTCTATAAAAAAACTGTATACATTCATTTTGAACCTAGCAATGCACTCTTGAACTTTGCCCAGTTTTGTTCGAAATTACCTTCGTATACCCCATGAGGCTGATTCATTAAAAAATCGAAAAAAAGCGTAACGCAGAAGCGATATGAATGAACACTTTTGTCCCTACGTCCTAGGTAGCCCAGAGAAGCGAGGATCTGCTTTATGTACCAATCGAAGAGCTGAGGAGTCTCGTAGGCGCTGACGAGTTGAATGTGAAGAACGAAGAGGTAGTTTGGGAGCTGGTACTTAAATGGATAAATCACGATCCTGAAAGCCGAAAGGGACACATCGTCGATCTCCTGAAGAATATACGTCTTGGTCTGTTGGATACACAATTCTTCCTGGAGAAGGTCAAGGATCATCCGTACGTAACGGGTAACGAAGCTTGCAGACCGATCATAATCGAGACGCTGAAATTTCTCTATGACCTGGAGATGATAACGCAGAAGCACGGTGAGGTTCCCACTCCGGAAATCGCCAGGCCCAGAGTGCCTCATGAAATTCTTTTTGCTATTGCCGGATGGATTGGTAACGGGGCGATAAGCTATATGGAGACTTACGATACTAGAGCCGACCGTTGGGTGCAGGTATTGAAGACACAATTTTGTACAAAGATATTGAATCCGTTGGATTTAAAAACAGAGAGCTCAAAAATAAAATGAGTCTGTTTGAAATGTCATCATTCGTTCAGGTTCGCGAAGAAGATCCATCAGGACCACGTGCTTATCACGGTACAGTTGCAGTGGGCTTCAATATTTACGTTATCGGTGGTTTTAACGGTCGTGACTACTTCAGTAGCTGTCGTTGCTTCAATGCAGTTACCAAAGAATGGCGAGAGATAGCGCCTATGAATGCGAGAAGGTATCATAAAGATACTTTTACAAAAATTCTGACAATACAATGGTAAAATTGTAAAAAAAAAAAAAAAAAAGGGGGAAAGGAAAATTAGCAGGATCTCCACACTACAGGTGCTACGTGAGCGTCGCCGTGGCAAACGACATGGTTTACGCATTCGGTGGTTACGACGGTCATTATCGTCAAAAAACTGCGGAGCGTTACAATTATCGAACGAATCAGTGGTCCCTCATCGCACCGATGGCGTTGCAGAGATCAGACGCAAGTGCAACGACGTTGAACGGTAAATTGACACGCGAATGACAAATTAATTTCGCGTGTAGTCGAGTTTAGTTAATGGAAGAAATTCATTATCACGATTTAGACAAGATCTATATTACGGGTGGTTTCAATGGACAGGAGTGCCTGAGCTCAGCCGAAGTTTATGATCCACAGACCAATCAATGGACGAGGATTGCACCGATGAGATCACGCAGGAGTGGACTGTCATGCGTTGCGTACCACGGCTGCGTATACGTTATTGGTAACAATGGGATTTCCAGTGTAAAGTCTGCAAAAGTAGAACCTTGCGCATTGTTCCCTCATTATTTTCCACCTTTTCTTTTCCCGAACGTAATTCTGCCGACTCATCGAATTGCCGATTTTTAGTAATTCCATATTGCTCAGTTTAACTAATGCCTCATTATTAAATTTCGGCAATTGCATAATGCAAGATTCTACTTCGCATTCGATTTTTACTTTTAATTCAAGAGTCAATGCGGGAAATGTATTCTAAATAATTTGTAAAGTAATTATAATGCAATAATATATGTCGCTAAGGCAAAAAAGATGTGGACCTTACGGTAGTTTAGATCTTTTTTTTTTTTTTTTAATTTTATCATCAGGAGGCTACAACGGTATTGCGAGGATGTACAGTGGTGAAAAATATAATCCTGCCACAAACACATGGAGTCTGATACCCGATATGTATAATCCGCGAAGTAATTTCGCCATAGAAATTATCGACGACATGATTTTCGCGATCGGAGGATTCAACGGTGTTACGACGATCTTTCACGTCGAGTGCTACGACGAGAAGACGGACGAATGGTAAATTTTCGATGTAACTGATGGAGATACAGATGGGCTGCCTTTAAAATACACACTTTTTGTCTCAGTCGGACATTCAGACGCAGAAACACGAATTTAACCCGAAAAAAGTGCATGCTTTAACCAATTAATGTTATTTTTTTTATCAGGTACGAAGCTACAGATATTGGAATGCATCGATCAGGCGTTTCAGCCTGTGTCATCGTAGGACTCCCGAATGTTCGAGACTACATTCACAAGCATCGGGAACGATTGATGGAGGAGAAGAGACAAAAATTGCTTGCTCTCGAGTTCCAGCATAGCCAGCATCAGCAACAACAACAACAGCAGCAGCAACAAGAGCAGCATCAATTTCAGGATGAAAACGATATACGATAAGAGATATACATATCTTTCGCTAGATTATATTTACAGCGAGGAAACAATTTCAAGGAGATATTTTTGATAGAAGAAATGTTTTTCACGGCTTTTATAACATTTTCGATGATTTTATTTTCGCTCGAAAGGAAGTGACAAACTTCAAAACTCGAGACCAGGAGTTGTTAGAATTTTTATCGTTGACAAACGAAGAAGAGTGTATATGGGAAAGCTATCTTGTCAGTATCGAGAGACTAAACTTTTTTTTTTTAGACTCCAATAGTTACAGGCGTTACATTTAATTGAGGGAAATTCAATGTGAACAGATGAGAAAAAAAAATATGAGGACACTCGTAAACCAAATGAACTTTCGACTGTCTTTTACAAGTGAATAAAATTTAAGTGATGTAAAATAGATTTATTTATTTGTCTCACTCTTTATTCCTATTGCTTCTTACTTCATTTTTTGCCATCGTGCCAATTTTTGTTTTTACATTGTGTACATAATAACAAAATTTTGATGAAATTTTCAGAAAAACAAGACGATTAATCCAAGGCTGTTTATTTTTTTTTTACTCTTCTCAAAAATGTATGAAATTTATTCTTCACGGTTATGAAAATTTTTAAGTGCAGACTACAGTGAAATATCTACATTTTATGTTTGTACTTTTTTTTTTGTAGTGTTTTTAATATACAGTAAATCGAAAAGACAGTAAAATCAAAAGTCGATACTTTGGGTGAAGTATAAGTACAAAAAATCTGAAAATAATTTCTACGTATTCTACACATTCTGAAACACTATCAAACGAATTATAATCTTTATTTTTATTTACTTTTCGAAATCGGGGTGGACCATGTCATGCTAAATGCCCTCATATATACAAGGTCGTTCATAAAATATACGTGAAATTAAAACAATCATTGGAGAACTCTTATTAAAAAGACGTTAAAAAAATTATTACTGCTTGTGGCCTACGTATTTTGTTTCTACTTGATGATTACGAGAAATTGGTATTTCAAACGAAATCGGTTTTCGAATGTTTGCTCGTGCAGCATACAACTGTTATTTACTTATCATTATCAGTGATTTGATAGCGTTGGTTCTCATATGACTACGCCAATGCATGTACGTATACTTACGAATAAATATGTATATATACATATATCTATACATATATATGGGTCATTCCAAGTCAACTCACTTGGTCATCGGCCTGATTCCCTCGGGATCAGTTGACAAATTTTTTTGGGTATATTTTGGTGCAAAAAAAATTCAGATTTTTGACACTTTTTTTACCCTATAAAAAAAAAATTTCCATAACTTTTGAGTAAAAATGAATTTTGTCAAGGTTTAAAATTTTGAAATTTATCCCATAAAATCTAGGACTAAAAACAAGTATTTCCATCATACAGTTCAACAGTGGGGCGAAAATAATTTATATTTTTTTTTATTTGAAGAAAAAAAAATTTCCTAATTTTTTTTCTAATTAAAATGGCTTTTTTCAATATTTTAAAAAATTTTTGAGCGATTTTTGGAATTTCAGAAAAAAAATCCGAATTTTGATATTAATCGAAATTCATTTTTACTGAAAAGTTATATATGGAAGAAAATTATTTTATAGGATAAAACAAGTGATAAATATCGGGGAAGAAAATATCCTCTTTTTTGGACCAAATTATGCTAAAAAAAAATTTGTCAACTGAATCCGTGTTGGTCAGGCCGATGACCTAGTGAGTTGACTTGGAATGCCCCATATACACCTATATCTATATTCGCTCCCTGCACACTCGGCACCCCAAGGCTATTGAACGTGTGTTATCATGTACGTGTAGGCGTATCTAAACATACAAGATGGGCAAGAAGTTCCATTAGAACAAAAAAGAGGGCGCTGTTTGATTGCATGTTCACAGCCACATGCTTAGTTTTGTAAGGTTGTGTGAGTATAGCGTTCTAAATCGGTAAATAACCGCACTTAATAAAATCTAATTAATTAACCGCGGCTGTGCATTAAAATTCACCATCGATCAAAAATATTCCAGTTGCTACACAGTCAAAAAACGAAACTAAAAATATTGCAATTAAAACGAAAATATATATATTTTGTCTACAAATTCTTTTTCTTAAAAATTTGCAAACAAACGTTTGTAATTCTTACTATTAATTTCACACAAAAACCATAAAAACAATTTGTTACGAATTTTTATTTTTATTTAATGAACTGTTTTTTTTTTTTTTTAATTTTGTAATTTAATCTCCATATGAAAATGTAAATAATATTTTCTTCCCGGTTCCTTTAAGTAAATATAACCGTTTCTTAATACTCTTTATCCTACTCATTTCTGCTATCAGTGTGTTATAAATATAAACGATTTGCAAATTTTTGCAATTTTTTAATTGAAAGATGAATGTGTGTATTAGGTAGCAGCCGATTTAACAAATGTATCAGGTAAATAACCGGTAATTTTACCGGCAGAATATGGTGAATAAGACATAAATTATCGATAAATTGAGAAAAAAAAGCACTAAGCTGTAAAGTTTTGCACAGAGTGAATGCAAATGCTCCACTTGGCAACATATGCACGATATTGGAGACGAGGCGCCTCTGTCGATAAGGTAGAACTTTTTCAGGGCAGGGTATACGTGGTAATCGCTAAGCCATTAGTCGGCGTATGGAGCCGTACGGTTCTCGTGTGCGGGTGTACTCGTGTCCTGTTTGCACGTCACTGACACACGGATCTCGCGTTACAATATATTAGTAGTATCGACGGAGTTTATAAAATTGTAATAAACGCCAAAACGGAGAATTCTAATGTATGCGCGACGATGGTGAGCTGAGGAATGTCACGGACTATGGCGAAAATCGTCAAAGCACCAGAGTCGGTCTCGACGATTCTCAGCTGCGAGTACTGTGTTAACCTCACCTTCAAGCGGATTCAAGAATTCGTTAGGTAAGGTCCTAATTCTCCAGTCCTTTACTGCCTTCTTTAATTCTATTATCCATTATCTGTAATATTTACGCAATATACCATCTCAATTACTTTTACACACTATGTTATCAATTTTTTTTTTTTTTTCATAGAATCCAAAACCATAAATACAACAGAAAGTCAGTTGTTTTTTTTTTTTCAACGATGACATTGTTTAAATTTGTTACAAATTGTTGCAAGTCACGATGAATTTTCATGTTTGTGTATTTTAAGACTTTCAGCTTAAAAATTTTCATTAGAAATGGCAAAAAATGTCAAAATATGTTGCAAATTTGTTGGAATTTCTTGTATGCAAGAAATATAATAGTTAATGTTTTAGACATATGACACATTTTGCATCAATGCAGAAAAAAAAAATATATTTTTTTAAACCTGATGTAATTTTAATAGACACCAAATTTCAAATTGAACATTTTTTTTTATTTGGACTTTTGAATTATTTTCCGATGGGAGTTTCATCGAAAGATGATTACAGTTTTATTAAAAAAAGTGGCTTTCCATTTTGGGCAAATATTATTCCCACTAAATAATTTCAACAAATTTTTTTTTTAATATGAGACTTCAAATAAATTAAGTCAGTGCCAATATCAGCTTGAACACATAAATTTTTGTCATTTAATCATTTATTCATGTACATTTAAGTTGAAAAACATTGGATATTTGCACTGATTTAATTGATTTAAATTTTGGTAGATAATACCAAATTTTTATTAAAAGTTATTTCATGGCATTCAAATTTGATGAAAAGGGAAGGCCAGTTTTATTATTATTATTTTTTTAAAAAAAATCATTGTTTTAATTCAGTTTAATTTTATCCAAATCCTTGGATCAAATTCAAATCCCACAAAATAATTATGACAAAAGTTTTATTTTTGTTTAACATAATTTCAATAAAATAAGTTAGTGCACATATCCGATGTTTGAACACATGAATTTATTATTTATTCTGCCAGAAATTTCATTCAACATTACATAAATTAAACTTAAACAAATATTCCTCTTATAGGAAAAAAAAAACACTTATTTTCATATATTTTTTAAATTCTAGACAGAGTAAATTATTTTCAAGATTTCATGATTTCCATGATATCAATTTTTTTATATGCTTTGAATATCCTGGCAAATACGCTGTAAAATCTACAGCGAACGGAAAGGTATCGCATTGAAAGAGAAAAGAAATAATTTCCATTTGTTTTTGTGAAAATGGTTTTTTTAGTGCCAAAAAAAAATATAACATATTTTTCATTAAATATGTTATATTCATATTTTCAAGTCCATATACAGACTTGAAAAAAAAAAAAAAAAAAACTCATTTCCAAAACGAGTGAATTAAAAAATCCAAAAAAATTCACAGAGAGTATCTTTAAATGGTACTAATATATGGCCAGTTATCAAACAGATCTGAGAGGGTCGAGAAAAAAGTGGTGGAATTGGTGGAGACCTGAAAATACTGAAACTCATTAATATATTGATCTGTTGAAAATTTTGTTTAAATCTCTCAAGAGAATTTAAACGAAATTTGAGAAAGAGTTTGAGAATAATAAAAAAAAAATAGTGGAATATTGGTTTCAATATAACATACAGTAGATTACAATTAAAGTGCCGACATTTTTTTTTTAATCAAATCACATTTCCGAATTATCAGTATAATAAAACTATTTCTCTACATTATTTTAGGCATTTACGAGAGCATCACTGTTCGAGAGAAGGCGGTTCATTCGTATGTCGATACGGCTACAATGGAGTGTGCTCAAGTCTGCCTCTGGAAGGTGTATCGGACAAGGATTACGTAGCTCACGCATCAAAGCACGCTACGATGCAGCAACAGCGGCAGGGAAAGAGCAACGGGCAAATGTCCGATAGCTCACCACCGTGGACAATTTATTCAGCTTCACAAAATTTGCCAGCCGTACTCAACGACCCAACCAAAGGAAAGCAGAGCAATTTTCTTACTAAAACATGGGGCGATGCTTTCGTCGAAAAAGTCGACATTCCCAAAAGTCCTTACCTACCCGAAGTTACAGCGCAACACTTTGAATCGTACATGAAAAAGATAGCAAGAGTGAGTATATTATGCAATGTCACGACAATGACGCTTTATCACAAGCAATTACTCGCCCACATGGATAATAAGTCCCTGGGGACGTTAATTACACCAAGACAATATATTTACTTTCAGTATCATTAACCTTCGTTAATGAATAATAGTATATTATACATTGTGGCTTTCTGAAAAAAAGGAACTTTGTGCAAGACTCGGAATGTGAAGCATTTTTGTTTGTGTGCTAGGAATTAATGGATTATTAAGCGAAAACTCAGTAGAATCTAAATTTGAAATTTTAGGGAGATCCTTATTTCATTGAAGGCATTTTAATCGATTTAAGAAATTTACAATAATTCGTTAAATTAAAATAATGAGCTTCAAAGTCATAGTAATTGATGTAAATAATTTTAATGTTCACAGAGATATCGCAAGCATGCGCGGATGAACACAAACACCAATAGGCCTAATTCACCCAACGAAACGTCGCAGGGCCAGTCGAATCAGCGGAAAGCTAAACAGCCGATCGAGCGTTCATCGCAATTCGATTTAGGGAACATCCCAAAGATTTTTTTAAGTCCCAGCCTAGATCTCTCACGTCGTGATAACTTCGAGACTATATTTCCATTTACGAAAGACGGCCTGCTGAACATGGGCAGCAATGTTGTGATGCACGTGAAATTGATGCAGGAAAAGGTACGGCGCATAGATTTCACTGTTGGCCGTTATTTGTTTTAGTACTTGCAATTCCACCGTATACGCTTTTATCGGCGAGTTTAATCTGTGAGAGCACGTTAATTATTCTGCTATACAGCTAAGTCACTATTTGGACATCGTAGAAGTTAGGATAGCGGAGCAGGTAGCAACGAAGTCGCAAGCATTCTTTCACGCAATGACATCGCACGACGCTCTAATGGAGCAACTCACCCAAACGATCACCGTACTCAAAGCTCTTAGAAAGAATATTCATCAAATTGACAAGAGCCTCGTCATAGATTCTCTAGAGGTTTTACGGTCAGTATTTTGGCTCTTTTGCACTTGAAAAAAAAAAGAAGAAAAAATTCTTGCGTAAAAAAAATCACGATATTAGTTTTACTTGCAAGTTCGTTAATTTAAACATCAGTTTAGATATGTAAAAAGTCGTATTTTTTAAAAATTGTACGTCAATGTTTTTTGTTACAAAACATAGACAGCTTTGATGACGTACGAATTTATATTTTATTCAGGTTGGAAAGGGCTCGATCAAATCGAACTCTGATTCAAGATAAATTGAAACTTATGGCTACGGTACATCAGAGTCAGCCGATGATACAACTATTGCTTTCGACACCCGATTATGTAGCAGCTCTCGATCTCATATCCACTACACAGGAAATTTTGCATCAAGAATTAAACGGAGTTCACAGTTTTCGGTATGTACAGCAATTTGCCAGCCTTACGCGTTCAGTTACCAGACTTTTCTGCGTTCAAAGTGTACTTCAATTTTTGTCAACAAGACCTGTAAAAAAAATTGATAAATCTTATAGAATTAAATATGTTTTGTTTACGTTCATTTTAATAATAACACCAAAAAATTCTACGCAAATTACGATATCAACAATGTTAATAGAAAACCTTTCTTTCTTTTTTTTACAGTGTGGCTATAAAGTCACACTGTGTGTTTTCTCAGTGTGACATTCATTCTTTTTACAGTCATATTGTAAAAAAAGGCTTTCTACTAACATTGTTGGTGTCGTAATTTGTGTAAATTTTTTTTATTATTATTTCTGTAAAAAGAAAAATGACGACTTTGCAGAATCAAATGATAGAACAATCTTCCTGAAGATGAGTTCTATCGAAGTCAAAACATAATGATTATTTTTCAATTCATCATGACAATTGCTGTATTTAATCACTTATATTCTGTTTTTTTTTTTAATTAAAAATTTTTTTTTTTGTTTTATTGTAGACATTTGAGCTCGCAACTTACCGAGATGGAACGACTCGTCGACAAAATGCTTTCTACAGAATTCGAGCGTTACGCTACAGCAGATTTGAACCGACCGTTGGGTGGAGATAACACAGTTTTGGATGGGGTGTGTATACAATCGATGAAAAAGAAAAAAAAAATTCAATGACATATCTTAATTCTCTAGTGTCATTTATTTCACCAGGATAAGCTTGTCTCGATAATATCTGGCCTGCTACGACAAAAGCACTTTCAATTCGTCGACACTTACAAAGAGGAAGCGGTGACAACCGTCCGTGCTGTAACAAAACAACGAGTTATCGAGGCTTTAGCGGCGAGTGACTGTTGCAGCGATCAGCAAGCGGCGGGTCTCGAAGTCGGCGGATTATCACTTGCAGAAAGATTGACGCTTTTGCAGAACACTATTCAATCGCTCACACATCTTTTATATCGCGTCAAGGTCAGCTTGTGTTTAGATTTTTTACCTATATTTTAATAGGTAAAAAAAATTCTAAAAATCAGGTTCAGTGGTTCCACCAGATACACCAAATTTTAATTTAAGAAAAAGTACTCAAAATTCGGCACTCAGTTACAGAATTTGGGGCAATTTTTAATGGAAACAATTCCGAAATGTTAAATAAACACCCGTATCTGTTTTTAAAAACGTTTTAAATACGCAGCCGTCATTTGGCTAATGTGAATGGTCTCGCAATATTAAAAAAAAAAGATTAAATACCTAAAATTCGAAACATTTTTGAAAATTAATTCTGACATAATTCTTTAGGCTGTATACGAAGTAATGCGAGACACGGCAGATCTGTCGGCCGGTCGATTGCCAGACGGAACAATCGACGACACCGTGACAGATCGTCTGCTCACGCACGAGGAGCACATGCGTGTGAAAAACAAATTGGGCGATATGTTGACCTCGGTCTGCGACTATTGTCACGAACGCCTCGGCCATTTACTATCCGCCGGTCCTAACGAGAAAGAAAAGTATTCGAACGAAAAGGACAAAATTGTTATTGAAAACTCAGGAAGTAAGGTGACCGAGAAGGACAGTCATACTTGGAGCGACAAGTATTCTTGGCTCAGCGATCGTGCAACGGCCGTTCAAGTTTGTCAGTTAGCAAGTATGGTGGAGGGTTTCACCGAGACATGCGAAAAAATTTGCGGCAAGCAGTCTATTGCCTTACGGTCTGCCTTTAAGGTAAATAGGAATTTTCTTAAATCAATACATCTCTATCACAAAACAAAACCTTTTTTTTTTACCGCCTTAATGTCATATCATTTTAACTCATATAATTTCGAAGCCAATATAATACAAATTTTTAAAAATTTCTGCAGGCTCAAGCTAGTAAATTCGTTCAACGCTTTCACACCGAGCGTAAAACGAAACTGACTCTTCTTCTCGACTCGGAGAGATGGCGCCAAGCAGACGTACCACCGGAATTTCAGACTTTGGTTACATGCGTTTACGAAAACAAGCGTTTTCCCGTGGAACCGATTAAGCGCGCCGACACTGAACGTACCGATAGCATTTTAAACTACATCTTAGTTGGTCAAGAAAAGTACGCGGTTGTGGGTACCGCTTTGATGCTCGTCCAGATGATTCACGAATATTGCCGGTAAATTTTTGGGTAATTTACATTATTAAATGTTCTTAAAAAGAAAATCTTCAAATAAAACATTATTTTAATTGGTACTTTTAGAACGAGTAGTGAATTGACGGCGTTATCTGGTGCCATTGGTCGTCAATTGGCCGAACTCTTGCGATACTACAACTCCCGTTGCTGTCAGCTTGTTTTGGGCGCTGGTGCAATGCAAGTTGCCGGTCTCAAGACTATTACTAGCACTATTTTGGTATTGGCCGGACGCAGCTTGAAATTAATTATCTGGTTCATGCCTTTTGTCAGAGCACACTTTCAAGGTAATCTGTGTGTTCTTTAAAAAGAATTGATTTATTTGATTTACAGATAACAATGTGTTTTCAACTTTATTACAAATTTAATAATCCAGAACTAGCTGATCTGAGCGCCAATCGCGGAGTCGTCGGTTCAAGCGGCGCTAGTGGTGGTGTTGCTCTTCTTGACAGCGTTGAGCGCGACATAAGATCCCACGTTCGCGAGATCGACGGAAAAATCCTTACAATTGTCGATAATCTTGTAGGTGGACAGATCGCCAACTGGGACGCTCGTCCTCCTGTACCGTCGCAATCATTCAGAAATATTTCAAGGTGAAAACGCAACATCAACGCGCAATCTTTACACAAAATTTTAGATCAGTTACTTGAAACATTCTCGAATTATAGCGTTAAAAGAAACAGAAAAAAGATTACAAAGAAACAAAGAATTATTTCCATTTTCGTCTGAATTGTTTGCAGACACCTGGTGAAGCTGCACGAGGCAGTTTCGGGAATTCTTCCACCGGTCGAAGTGCAAGCGCTCTATCGAACAGTGAACGTGTCTTTTAAGGAGAAACTTAGGGAACAATTGGTAAAAATGAATATCGTAAACAACGGTGGACCGCAACACGGCGTAGTGACTTCGGAATTAACGTTTTATCTTGAGGCACTGCGAGGATTGAAGATATTGCCGTCCGAGGAGTTGAATGACGATTGGATGGCCGATATATGGACTAGATAACATGCAGAGAGAGTAGTGTACTGTCTTTTGGAGGCGATGAGATATTACAGAAACAGGTGACCATCGATTACATCAATTCGTCGAGTAATCGCGTAAAATTATACGCGTTCACTGAAAAATTATATCCCAAAGCTGTTTTTTTTTTTTTTTCGTCGCTTACGTCAATATTTGCGATTCCCATTTATTCCAAAAGCGTGAAAAAAAAGAAAATCTCGCTTACATTTTAATTCGATAATTCACTGCCACGCGAAGACGACTGTTCCCGTCGTGCGTTACGATGTCGTGAACTGGATTCATGAAGAAGACGATCGTCGAGCAATGGAATTGTGAACACACAATAATGTGGTCGAGTGTAACGAGTCACCTGACAATCATGAAAATGGAATTTTATTGCCACTGCAGAAATAAAATTTTATAAAATTACATTTTTTTTCTATCGAATTTTTTCCTTTTTCAACTTTATATTTCCTAAAAAGTTGTATGATTTCACTACTGCATTTATAACACTATTTTATTTTCATGATTCTCAGGTGACTCGATCCTTTTAATGGAGGAATCGTGTGTGACACCCAAAAAAAGGATGATTTTTTCGAATTATTTTTTCCAGTACACCATACGAGGAATCCTTTTCAAAATTTAAGTGCATTTTATTGGATGTTTACACAAAAACCTAAATAACGTTGATTTGAACAAACGTTAATTTAAGCTTTTTTTTGTTGAATAACGAATTGTTATATTCGTTTGAAAAAAAAAATACGGATTGATTTTTGTTTACAATGAGTGTACTTATTGAACGAATCACAAAGTATACAAATATATGCAAAATAAAAAAAGAATGGTTACACCTTGAAAACAAAGAAACGATTTTGCAGTAAAATTTAATTCATTATTTACGCCATAAAAATAATTTAATAAGCAATACAATTCTAAATGTTGATTCATCTAATAAGTAAACTTATTACAAATCATCTTTTTTTATTTTCGTTTAAATATGTAATAAAATGCCATCTAAATTTGATAATGCCTAGAAATTCTCCTGTTTTTTTAGCGCGTCACAGAGGATTCCCCTTATTGATATTCATCCTGTTTGTACATAGATGCAGTTAAAGCAGCCGCGTTGAGTCGGCTAAATTTAAATACAATTGAATACAAAACGATTAAACTATAAGTAGATTACGATAGACTTTGCAAATAAGCAATAGAAATTTAGCTAGGTATATATTATTACAAAAAGCATCGTTCGCCATTGCATTAAAAAATCGACTTATTCTTATTGATATTGAAAAGAAAAAAAATATGGGCCTCGTAATCATCATTCCTGATATTTGTCGATTTTTGTTATTGCTTCGTTTTGTCTAGTCTGTTCTGTAAATAAATTATGAGACAATTAGGCATAAACGGTCATGTGCAAAAAGTGGTTCAATCAAACTATTTCTCAAGGCATGTTTTTTTGAGAAATAAAATAAAAATCGGTTTCCAAACGAACGATGTTTGTCTGTCGGAAACACATAAAAATTGGAGATTGCCGATTCTCGGATTGAACCGCAACGTCGATTTTAATCACTTGTATAATTTATAGTAGCCATCATACGAGAAGTACGTATTGTTCCTTGTTATACTATATCACTGGTGTTGTATTCTAAAAACAAAATTATGTTATAACACGATATTATTATAGACGCCACTGTACAGCGGAATAGTAAAGACAAAAACCAATCTCGTTCACAGACTAAACTTTGGTGTTTTTTTTCTTCCTTTCTTCGCGTAATAGATTTAAATACGTTTAAATATATTTAAAGTACATACGAGGATTCCGATTACATATTAGAACATTCGATAAATATTCTGATGTGGGATTATTACGACCGGCGTAAAAAATATGGCAGTTCGAAACATGCATTAGTGATTCCACATGAACCTTGTCGTTATTTAATGTAGACGAAAAAAAAACTATTAGTCATTTTTGTAATCTCTTCTGCTTCTTCATGAGGAAAGATTTTTTTCCGTAAAATATTTAATTTTCGAGATTTTCATATCAGTTTACTAAAAATGGTCTGAAACATCGAAAAAAGTTGTCTAGAAAAAGTGTCCGGATGTGTGTATGTGTGTCATTAGAGTTCGAGTTTTAAACGAATTTTTATCGTTTCGCTTCCTAAATCTTTTCAAAATAAAATACAAAAATTTAGTTCAAAATTCGAAAGTACAAACTTGAGATGGTTGTTCAAAAATTCCGATATTCGTTTGTTTTTGTAATTAAAAATGTATATGATAATTGTATGGCCTTTGCGCTCTATATTTTATGATTTTATATTCACCTGGGTGACTATTCAAAAGTTCAACATGGCATCTCTATCCGTCGCCTTAGCAACAACGATGAACACAAAACTATAACCTGCGCTATTCCAAACAGTCACTAAACAAGTCTCGAGACTTTTATTATAATTAAGAATTTACAGTTCGGACAAATGAATCCCGAAGACACGTAAGTTAATTGTTTCTTGGAAAATATTGAAACTACTGTATATAATATCCTTCGAGCATCGCCGTTTTTTATAAACATCAAATGGATTATACTTGTAATATGCGTTGTAGTGAAAATCTGAGAGAGGCGGCAGTGCGTTTATCACAAGAAGAAGAAAGGAAGAGGAAAACAGACCCGGAAGAGACGCATGATCGTTCGATCATTATTATCGGTAGCAAGGGTGTCGTGAGTAATTTTTTTTTTTTTCGTTCCCTCAGCTACGATACACAAACGGGATTAATTAAAATTGGAAGACACACTTTTGTCGCTTGTTTCGATCATAGCCATAATTTGTTCATTAATCTCATATTTAACACAAATAATTATGAATTTATAAAACAAACAAACTACACTCAAAAATAAAAAATAAGGATTCTCAAAAAAAACTTTAAAAAATTAGGTTCTGTGATTCCAATAGATACACCAAATTAAAAATAAAATACAAAATTAATTTATAATTTTTTTGGGTGGTTGAATTGGCATGGAATGCCTCATATACGTCTTTAGGGTAAAACTACGATGGTGTACAAGTTTTTGGAGAAGGACGAGGCTCCAAAAGCAACAATAGCAATGGATTACTCGTTTGGACGTAAAGCAGGAAAGAGTTTGGTGAATAACAAGATATTTTACTGCGCGTGTGAAATTTATAGCATTTGTGGTAACCGTTTATATTACGTATATGAATGGACGATTGATCTTAGGTGAAGGACGTGGTTCACGTGTGGGAAGTCGGACATTTGGCATCATCTCTGATATCAGCAGCGATGACAGGATCAGCGCTTAGTCACTCGCCTCATCACACGACTATCATAGTGATGCTGGATCTTTCGAAACCGGAAGTCCTTTGGAGCACCCTCGAGGAAAGCCTTTCGGTAGCCCGTAGCGCTGTCAAAATGAGCTATGGCTCCGATATCGTGGAAGAAATGAGAACCCGACGAGAGAAGGAAAAAAGAAAAAGTGTGGAAAAATCCCCTGAGATGTTTCCCATGAGGATCTGCATCGTCGGCGGAAAATATGATCAGTTTAAGGTACTTGAAAACTTTCGAGCAATCTTCTGAACCAACTTTTTTTTTCGAGCAAATCCTAAAAGAAGCGTTATCATGTATATTCTTTGCTATAAAAAAGATTTTATGATTTAAGAAGAAAACTTTTTTTTTTTATGGTAAAGAAAAATCGAATTTTAATAATAATAATAATAAGACAGTACAAGTAATATTCGTAAACTGCGGACGCAAGGCTAGAATACATTTTTCCAATAGATGAAATATTCATGCAGAGAGAAATACAAATGAATTGAACACATCGAATTTATTTAAATTAATCTTTAATAGTTTACTCATTTCGATTATGCTAAAAGATCATTTTTTTAAATTATTGAATTATGGTAGTTTGGAAAAGAGGATTAATTATTTCCATGGAATTTCAATCAAACTCACTATTAAGATGTTTAAGACCCAAGATTTTTCAAATTTTCTTCTCAACCAGATCTATATAATATAGTCATTGAAATGATAAAAACCCGGATTGGAATATATACTGACTGTGTGTATGTTTTTTTTCCTCAGGAATTCGATTTGAGTAAGAAACAACATATTGGACGTACACTAAGAGCAGTGGCTCACAGCTTAGGAGCAGATCTTCAGTACCACTCATCTCGCGACACGGGTCTCGTTCGAAAAACTAAAGATTTGCTGTCTCATCACGGATTTGGTAGTCATCCTACGTAAGTACCCGAGTTTTTGTTTTCCTTCTTATATACGTTGACCACGAATAAAAGTGTGTCGTACGAGACGTTGAATTAATGATCGTTATGTTGTTGCAGACGAGGGACATGTACCGATTACGAAAAACCACTGGTCGTACCAGCTGGTAGCGACTCGTTCGCCTCGATTGACCTTAAGTTTCCAACTGCACGACCCACCGCCATATTGGATACCATTAAGCAGACATACGTTGCAAGATTTCCTCAGGGTACAAAGGACGAGGATGCAAGTCTCGAGGATCCTGCTAATGACCCTAATTATAATGAAGCTATTATCGATCGTTTGAGAATGCAGCGAGAGGAAGTAAGGAATTAAGAAATTACCGTAAAGCACAGTTATTTTTTTTTTTTTGTGAATTTGAACAAACTTTGAATTCATACATCTTTTGTATGTTCGTTAAGGGGATGTTACGGTAGATTTTTTTTACCGACATGGAAATGGTCAAATACATACAGACAGTGGTATATTATTATTTGGCCATTTCCTTCGCCATTCGTTCTAAGTGGTATATTTTTGCACTGATAGTACCCCTAAAAAATATTTTTAGAGTCATTTTTTCGAGACCAACATTTTTTTACCGATTATCGGGACCAAAAATTCCAGAAAAAGTTTCAGAAATGACCACTTTTTTTTTTTAATTGTGATATCGATTTTTTCACTTCGCCATTTGTTCTAAGTGATATATTTTCGCACTGACAGCATGTCCAAAAAATATTTTTAGAATCATTTTTTCGAGACCAACATTTTTTGGCCGATTGTCGGATCTAAATCTTCGAGAAAAAGTTTCGGAAACGACCACTTTTTTTTTTTTTAAATTGAGATATCAAATTTTTTCCTTCGCTATTCGTTCTAAGTGGTATATTGCCTAGTGTAGATTAGTAGATTACGTGAAAAAGTAAAGTGTCATGTCCCGCGAAATTGCCAGACCCAGAGCACGACATTTTGCGTTTTGTCATAATATAAACTGGGTCGTAGATAATACGCATGTAAAAAAGAAAACGGTTATCTCACTCTCACTAATTATGGCTCAGCAATGTAGCCCATCATTATGTCATATTGTACTCGGTCGGTAACGAAAACTGTAAATTAAACCTCCTTGTCATAATTCCTCGGATAATTTGACGAATATGAGCCCGAGAAGCCGAGAACAGCGCCCTCCATCTTCCAATTTCGCATATGGGAAGACAAAACATCCCCACTTCTCGCTTCTAACTAACAACACGTTACCCCTACTCTCTGCCGCCCCGTAGATCAATCGCGGTTTTCGGGCGTTGTAACTTTTATAAAGGGTACACTCGCCCTACGGTTTTTTTTCTTAATATAACAGAGTTATGTGTGTATGAGTGTGTATATGCACAGTAATTTCCCTGCAGTTCATCATACAAGTCGTATAATCACGCACTGAATGACATTTTTAATAAGCATCACTGAGTAAACAAAAACAAAAACACATTGTTTTCTTAAGGAAATCAGCGTGCTTCTTCGTGACATGCTTGAAGGACGTTCGCCGAAGATACCTATACCGGAGCCCTATTAGGATAATGCAACTCGGGGCCTATACGTTCAAAGGCTATTAAAAAAACAGTTTGATTCACTTTTTTCAAAATAACGAGATTATCTCATGAAGAAGTACTTATGTATTTATAAATACAGTTTTTCTAAAAAAAAAGAAACAAAAAAAATTGTAATTGTAAAAAAAAAAAAATATTTTTTAATTCATTATTTGAAAAGAGAAAATTTAAATAATAAACTGCTAGTGTACAAAAAATTTCGGAGTGTCTGTTATTTATGAAACGAAATTGCAACGTGTTTATATGTGATTTAAGAACAGGGCGAAAAGAAAAGCATATTTTAATATCTTCATACAATTATTATAATGCTTTACCGCAGGATTAATCAGGCTCTGATACTTATTACTGCGTATATAGTCGTTATCTTTATTTATTATTACAAGTGCAATGTTTTGAGCGGATATTGGAAAATTGCTACAATGTTTCAACAATACTGGCAACAGGGTTTTAAATAATACAGCATACAAATTTTATAATATAAAGAGAAAATTGATTTTTAATTTAATAATAATAATAATAATAATAATAATACCTAAAGTTGTAATGAGATTAGTTAAAAAAATATAGATTTGATTAATTTATTATGAGAAACGCATGTTTTCACAGAATCTGTATATCAATTTCTTTACAATATCTTCAACCGTTTCGAAGACCATTGTACTAATAGAAAAAGTCATATTCCTGCCAAGATAATGAAAGGCATCTTCTCCCTTCTTTTTGCCCTGCGAGCAGTCGCGAGTAAACAAAAATATTGCGTCACTTCGAATTTTACATAAAAATATTTGTAAATTCGCTCAAATTTGCACAATCTCTGTGTTACTTTTTATGAATTAAACAGAAATTAATCCATGAAGTTCACGAGAATCCTGTAAAATGTTTCATATATAGCGTCAACATAATAAAAAGCATTAAATTAAAAAAAAAAAAAAAAAAAAATTGCGAAAGAATACCGAAAACTTGGTTCGATCACAGTACTCATCATCAACATCCCCACCCGGAGTCTATGCTCCCTCGCGCGAAGTCGTAATAACCAGCATTGCCGCATGCTCGCCCCCCCGGCGTCTCACTCGTCCGTCGTAGCCGGCGGCACATATACATATGGGGCATTCCATATCAGTTCAGGCACTAAAACTTAAGTAGAGTGTATTAATGTTTAACACTAAATTGTAGCGAAGTCGATAAAGCAGTTAATACTTTATTGAAATTTGCATTTTTGTCATTTTTTTTTATGCTGAATCTTAAGAATCGTTCAAGCAACTGATCTAAATATTTGCATAAAAAAGTAGTCTGTCAATGTTTGACAATGATTTTGAGAAAAATCGATAAAGCAGTTAAAATTTTATTGATTCCGTTTGGTCAAGCTGATCCCCTTTTCTATACGGTGGCGAGAAAATTTTTAAAAAATATACAGAAATACTAAGAACGTTGATCTTTAATAATAATAATAATAATAATAGAATGGTTCAAGCAAGTGATTTGAATATTTGCATAAAACTTAAGTAGAGTGTGTCAATTTTTGACTTTGGGAAAAATCGATAAAGTAGTCAAGATTTTATTGAAATTTGCATTTTCGTAATTTTGGATAAAACTATGAATAGAATATGTCGTTGTTTCATACTGAATTTGGTTAGCATCGAATAACAAAGAGTTCATAATTCAGAGAAATTTCATTTTATTTTTTTACAGAGCAAAAACAATGATCCAAAATATACTTCCTCGCACAGGTGGCTGTGTAAGAATGCAAAAATAATGAGGAAGCAATATGTAAAGTTTAATTTACATCCTTTCTTTTTTTTTTTTGACAATTCTCGAGAATTTTTTTTTTCAGTTACTGAATTGATATGGAATGCCGCATACATGTATATACCTCTACACACGTCCATATAGCGCGTTACGAGGCGAGAGGGAGAAAGCTAGTGCCGTCACGGTTTTCGCTGATAAGAAAAGCCAGTCGGTGCTCACGCGTGCGCGGGACAGGTTCGCGGCGCATGCGCTCGTACAAAACCCAATATATACAGAGAGAAAGAGAGAAAGAGAGAGAGAGAGAGAGAGACAGTGCCGCGGTGGCGGTGAACGTTTTACTAAAACGGAGCGATCCGGCCGGGTCGTGTCTGTCTCTCGGTGCACTCAGAGAGCACACAGCAGCACAGCCCCCCCGTCAAGCCAGTGAAAATGCCGCTGTGAGAGAAAAGCGACCGAGAGCCCGTGCGCGGTGCGTGTGCGTGCATGTGTATATACATATATATATATAATATATATATATATATATATATCTGTACATATAAATATGTGTGTTGTTTGAGATCATTGCCGACGTTCGCATGATTTGTTTCGTCTGCTATCGATGCTTATCAATGAATTACTAAATGAATCCCGATATCTAACCCACGATAATACTTCCGGCCGTCGAATATATGTGTGTTAAACCTGTGCCGCATCGACACCTATATCGCACAAACTCTTCAGGCACGATACGTCACACTTGTATACACGAAGAATTGAGTGGTGAAAAGCCTCGAGCCGCGCTTTTAAATAAAGAAACAAAAGAAGGAGAGGAAAAACGAGTCTAAGGCACTTGTAGCCTAATCTATAAGAAGGTAAAATAAAATAAAATAAAGTAAAATAAAAAACGTCCAGTGATCAATCGGCTAACGTAAAACTGTGTGTTATGTTCGCGAGTTTAGCTTTTCTTCGAGCTGTTGTTATAAAAAAATAGTAACACACACACATACTGTACGAAATACGAGATCGAGGAGAAGTATAACCAGCAAGGAAAAAGTGATTGAAAAATCGCGGGATTCTCGTGAGAATCGAGAGGGAAAAATCGCGACCGGCTTTTGAGACTTAAAACACAGAGACGACAGCAGCCAAGCCGTCAGGGGGAGAAAGAGAGAGAGAGAGAGGGAGAGACTTGACGCTTTTACGGTTGACTTCGACCTCGGTGCATATAAACTTCTTTCACAGGTAAGTTCGACGTCAGTGACGTAAGATGGTGCGTGTGTACTGTTATATATAAGCTGTGTAAGGTTATAATCTGCGTTAAGCTATGCACAATACTCGTGTGTGTGGTTTTATGATATAAAAAAAATTGAGAACGCGTTCTCTGCCGAATATTAGGTCTTGTTATGGCCAAAGCTACGTCGTTTAAGTTTATTTAAGGTTTGTGAAAATTCACGAATTATCGCGTTGATGACGCTCTTGGTGGTCGTTTGGAAAATTGAAGAGCTTTTTTTTCCCCCCTTTAGTTTCTTTTTTCTTTTTTTCGCGTGTAGACTAGGCGAAGCGACCTATTTGTTTGGCGACCCCACCTGCGGTTTCGTGCGGTATCGATTCACCGTTGTAAACGGCGAACGCGCTTCAAAAAGACAGGTAGGCTATCGGTGTCTCGAGGGCGTTTACTCTACTCTGTCTTACACACTTTGACCGAAGATATATTGCGCCTAAGGTCACCTCTATATCTTCTTTACAACTGGGACTGTCGGGAGGACTTTTCGCCTCGGAGGAAACAATAAATTTCTTCGTCTTATCTGTGTTACCGGTTACGGGATGAAAAAACTGCGGTTTTTCTTTTTTATCGGTAAACATACAAAATGTATTTAAAAAAAAAATGTACATGAGTGTTCTCCAATAGACCGGCCATATTTTTTTTTTACCCTCTCGAATCTGTTTCACAATTTAAAAAGATAATTTATGTGGATTTTTTTCAGATTTTTTAATTCACTTGAAAATTGTTTTCTCATTATTTTTTAATTTTTACAAAGCTAAAGCCCCGAGAAGAAGTATGTTATCTATTTTGGCTTTCTTAAAATATCTTTTATATTTTTGTAAAATTTCAAAAATAATTAAAAAGCAATGTGCAAAATTCTACTTTGTAATTTTGTTTTAAGAAAAATTTTCAATGTATCTTACATTTATACATCATTTCTTGCTGACATTGTAAAATCATTTAAACGTGCAACGTTCATTGTTTCTTATATATTTAAAATTTAAATATGATTGTGAATGCAGACATGTAATGTTTTATAAAATTCAGACCGTGTAGACGTTTTTCACCAAATCTGGTAGAAAATATCTATAAAAGACACACGTGTCTGAAATTTTAGTCCGTTTTGTCAGATGAAAGTAAAAGCTGTTAAAATCAACAAAAATTTAATTTCTATGAAAATCGAACCCCTTTTCCCGATCGTCACCAAATTAAGTACGTAGAAGTCTTGAATATTATTATTTTTCGTCTACAGAAAATTTCAGTATTTTCTATCTAATATTAAATGTTTATTAAAAAATATATATATATATATATATATTATTTTCATCCAGATTGTAGTTGATTCAATCTATATGAATTGGACTGTATCAATTACAGTCCTGATGAGAATAAGATATTTTTTAAACACTGATCGTGAAAAAAAAGAGATTGCTTCATTCAACTGAATTAGCAGTTACGGGTGGCGAATAAAAAGAAATCTGATAAATCAGCTAATTGAACGATCATTTGGCAGAATTTGCAGTTTCTTCATTTGCGATGTGACAATAATGTCGTCAAAAGAAAAATTCTTTTCTCGATATTCTTATTCGTATCTACAGTATCACTAGAATTAATAGAAAACTAAATTCACTTCAAATCTAATGAAATACCGTCCCCCTTCGCATCTCATAATTCTCTTAAATAATTCGTATGATGAAAAGTCTATGAGAATTAGATGAGATAACAATAATAATATTGTTAATAAATAATTCTTATCTCCGTTACTGAAGGTTCGTGTCTAATTCGGTATATCACAAAAATTAAGTACTACCATAGATAAACGATCTTTTTTTTACTCTTCCTTGCAATTATTATAAGTATATGTATAATTACTTACATAAAACACGATAAGAAAGACAAAATCGTAATTCTGCGGGTTTTGTGCGATTCATCACAAAACTGACTACTCCAAGGCGGAATATTCCTCTGAGAGCAACTACATGCCCAGCTTTTTTTTTTTATTCGTTGCCACAAAATTATATTATTATTCTAGGAGAGAATCTACCATAAAACCGGACTTGGTCAACAGTATTTCCTGGTAAAACCGCGATATACGATAAGACCTTCACGAGAACTATGCGGGTACGGGTTATAGTCGTGGACTATAACATGTGCTAAGCAATTGAGAGTACACAGTATTTTCCAGTACTAACACCAGGTACCTCGTGTTTAGCTCAAAACAATTCTTTCATTCCACGCTAACGTATATAATACTCTGATGCACGGTGTGTGTACATTATGTGCATAACGGCATGCGCGAGGATGAATCAATGCCATTCTCGCACCTCAGCGAAAATTGTTTCCTTTTTTTTATTTCGCAACATATTCGAACAACGGTGTTCTGCTGTTGGTGTTCCACAGCATATGGGGCAAAACACGTCAAGTCGGTCACCCCAATTTTTCATGTCAACAAAACGACCTCACATTTCTTCAGGATGTCTGGTTGAAGGATAAAAATTATTCAGATTTTTTTATTGCATATTCCAGCCATTGAAAATCGCTGAAAATAATTATTGTTTATTTTTTAACGCCAGTAATACTACGGCTCGCAAAAAAGAATCATAAGAGCATCAAATTTTGGATTTTCAGCGTACATTCCAACAACATTTTTTGTAAAATTCTTCAATTTCATTTTATGTTATTTTTCAATTAAATAAAGTTGCCACTTTTTTCCCCTCCGAAACGGCAATTCCGGTTTAGTTGAAATTTTCATACTTTGTTCATCGAAGTGCCTAGAATCTTGCAAAAAATTGGCGAGATGGGCAGCAATTTCGATCTAGAGTTACAGCTCTTTGAACGATCAAATCTAATAGAAAATTTCAGCTAAATCGGAAATGCCATTTCGGAGGGGAAAAAAGTGGCAGCTTTATTTAATTGAAAAATAGCATAAAATAAAATTGAAGAATTTTACAAAAAATCTTTGTGAATGTTCCAATTTTGTGTCCAATGACCAAAGTCTCGATGAGCGATTCAACCAAAAAAAAAAAAAGGATTTTCGAAAACCTTCCAGAGAAATGTCTCCTATCGAAGAGTGATTATGAATTCTTTGTACATTTATTTAATACCCGAGATTATAAGAAAATAAAAAGCACTTAGTGCACATTTTCACCTGTGCGTCCTAAAAGGGTTAAACCGCCCTATAATAGAAGTATGTGCCGGTTGTGTCGATACAGAGGTACCGAGGACTGGAGCCAAAGAAGAACAGAATGAGAATCCACGCGATACAAATGTACACGAGCCACGGGTTCGCAATTAGAACTTGGCTCCACTGTCGATAATGACATTGAACTCGCTCTAAGCCGAACGACGGTTATACACCGCCTTCGTAATTGTACGAGAGCGTTGATGTTGTGCACAACGTTCTTTGACGAGTGCTTGAAAAAAGTCGGTTAGAGCATAAAAATTGGTATGTATTAGCTCGTTCATGTATAGCTTTAATATGGACACAGGTATGGTTACCTGCCTAGTCAGGACATTCATGAAGATGACGCAAGCACTGCGATACTGAGTTTTTTTTGTATGTATGTGTGTGTGTGTGTGTGTATAGTCAGCAAGAGGAAGTTACAGATTTCAATGCATTCGCATATGACCGGGCTCGCTATGACGGTCTTTAGGATCGATATCGAAGTTAAAAATAACTTACTTTCAAAGGCAATACAATCTGAAGCCAATATAAAATTGAAGCTTGTCTTTTTTTTCTCTGCAAGTATTTTTAGTCGTCGTTGATACAGTGATTAAAAAAAAAATTCTTCCTTAACTTCTCATGTGCTGGTGTCGTTAATATATGAAGCGTTCTCTATCAATTAGACCACATTTCTCCCCTTTTTGATCTGTTTCGTAATTGGCCATATAGTAGTACTACTTGAAGGTACTTTATGTGAATTTTTTGAAATTTTTTTCATTCACTTACATCGAAAATGGGGGTTTTTTGTCAAACTGATGAAACACCCAAAGATTTCAAAGTTCGATCCCGATTTTTAAGCTTTATCGTCGACGAATGAAACGATAAACCCCAAATTCAGACAAAAACGCTTGTTTTGTTTTATTTTCATGTGTTAAAAATATGTAAAAAAAAATCTCGTGGTCTCTATTATTTGTAACCATATTTATGATCATACAAAAAAAAACGCCAGGTCCAAACATAAAAATAGTAAGAGGAAATATATTAAAAAAAAAAAAAAAGAAAAATAAAAAAATGTATATAGAAAAAACAAATTTAACTTTTTTTTACGAAACCAACATCGTTCTTTTTATTAAAAGAGTGTACATTTTAATTTTCTCTTTCAATGTTATATCGTTAAAAAGTAAGTAAGATTGTGAATTTTTATAGCCGAGTTACCCAGTAAGTCACTTGTTTGATGTGAACTGGCGAGTCAGCTCTTCACGGTAAATGGATTTCTCGTCCCACAACGTAAAACGACGTAATATTATCGACCACAATACTTTTTATATACCTTTATATTATTTAGTGACTTTATTCTTGGCAGACCTTGATAGGTTTATTTTTTTTAATGCTCAGAAACTTAGAATCTTCAGATTCACAATCAAGATTATTGAGTAATTCGAGAGTACTCGAATTTTGTAAACACGTAAATATTTTAGTCAATCTGTGTTAATATCACTCAGTAATACAGTGTAAAAAATATCTCTTGGTAAACAAAAAAAATATGTTTATTAAATGACTGCTAAAAAACATTGTATCATAAAATCAAAGCTTCCTCTATGAAGAAGCAATTATTGTGATATCTGCATTCTATAAGTATCAATCATAAAATTGCTTTATTGATAACGATTTCATTGATTGCTATATGAATGTCTTCGTGGATTTGATTCCTGTGTTTAATTCCACTTAATGCATACATTATTATTGATAGATCGTGTCGTGTGTATGGATTATTATAGGACTTACGATTCTCACTTGTACTGAAGAGGACAGGCCAGCCACCTCGTCACGGTAAACGCATTTTCGTTGGTTCGTTCGTTCATACGGAATCCCAACAGCGTGACGCACTTCCTGCGCGGCTCGTGCGCCACAATATATATATATATATATATATATATATATATCTGTAGAGACAACCGGAGAGCGCAGACCGCGCAGACGGAGGAATCGAATTCCCGTAACACAAACAACCCTGGTTGCACACACGCGATCATTTTCTCTGCGTGCAGACTCAGCGAATCTTGAGTCACTTTTTATAAGCAACTCTCGCAATCAAAGACGAATTCGCAGAGAGTTCGTGTAAAACTGTAGGTCAGTTTTGGACTCAAGCCTGTTACGAGTCTTGAATATTGTGAACGTGCGAACATAAATTTCTATTAGTTCGAAACTTTATCCTCTACAATATAAGGGATGGGTGGAAATATATTTTTACAAGAACTAAAAAAAAAAAAAATCAAATCAAAAACTTGAAATTGCCATAAAATTAGAAGCAGTCTATCGATTCTCATCAAATTTAGCACCGATCTGGGTTTAACGTTACTCCACTTGTGTACAAAATTTCAGTCTTGCATCTCGTGATTTACAAAAGTTACAGTGTACAAAAATACTTTTCGCGAAATTTTCAAAATGCTGTAAAATTTGAATCTTTCAACCAATTCGCGCCAAGTACAATTCTAAATGTCGTTATATGATAGGCCACTTGTGGTTTCAAATGTGAGCCCAATACGTGAAAAAAAATGTGAGAGCTATTGTGCTAACGAGAAAATCGAAACCCACACACACAATTTTTTCTGAGCCAAGTTTATCCACGTTCTAGACTATTCTGAGTGTCCTGTTATTAAAATCTTGGAAAAAAAGAATTTCACGATAACAAAGCTACCCTGAGGCAAAAGTGCCTAATTAAAAATTATTGGTTGCCAGGATTTTCACACTATTTCTCTCAGTGTATCAGATATATATATACATATATATCCTCGCGACCTGCGCGAAACTCCGTGCTGCGGCAGCTCTGACCTTGATCCTGGCGGGAGGATTATTTCACCGATGACGTCACCTACTGCCCACGTGGGTCCTCGAGGGCAGCATCGCTTCATCCTCTTCCTTTTTCCCGTATCGACCGCTCGCGCGCCTCGACTCAAATACAACCCAGCGATACCGCCCAATACGTTGATCGTACATTGGTGTTCGTCAAACTCTATCGGATACTACGTAGTTTGAAAGCGTCAGCGCCTATTAGGCATTTAAGGAAACACTTCTGTACGTGTTTTTAAAGATTTTCATCCCGATATTTTTCCTATTGTAGAGCAAAACAAAAAAAAAAAAAATTGTAATAAAGAAAAATATTTAGCCACACGTTTGTTGAGATATAAATTGATAAAGTTCAGTCATTTAACACGAGCATGACAAAGCGCGAGGACTTTATAATTTCCTGGAAAAACATGCTTGTTTCCGAAAAATGTCTTATATTTATTATTCAAATTGAAATTGCAACAGCGAGATTCCAATATGTTAAGAACAATATTTTTTTAAATCAATCGATGCATTTGTTGGTGAGAGATTGTATTTCGTCTATTGTATCATTGATTGATTTGCTGTGCGTAATAATTGCAGACGATAATTATTGATGTTAATGTCGTTCTTATCGGTCTATAAGTTAAGAAGCCCACGAAATATTTATTTTCATTATAATACAGTGACTTCTTAAAGTTATTCATAATTGTTGCAAAAGTGAGAAAATTGTTATTCCAGCGATAATTATTGATAATTATTGACGTGAAAAAAAAATTTAAGTATGTTATATTCTGCTCGACTGACGCTTTTTTTCAGACAAATAAATTAGCAAAGTTTTGTCCCCCAATGCTTGATCATCAAATGATTGACAGAAATAACTTTGGTAAGAATTAAACTTCAAAGACTTTCAACTAAAAAACAAACCTAAATGATTAAATAATGAAAAGTAATTAAAATCAGTTACGCAAATAAAATGTGTAGTGCCTTGCCTCATTCCAATAACACGATTTATTGGTCGACGAGAAATAAGAATGACCAAGAGTAGTCGTCCTGTTGACCGAGTTCCCTTGTGTATAAGCATATAGGATTTCGGTTTTCATAGCTGCAACGTGTCGCACCTGGCGACATAAAATCTCCAGGTCAGCCACGAAAGCGCGGCACTCCATCACACTTCTTCTTCTTCTTCTCCTTCTTATTTTCTCGAACCTTCGTTCACCTCTGACCTCAACAATACTTCGTGGTTTTTTTTTTTTTTTTTTTAATCGTTACCAGTATTCCAGACTGCCTGCAGTCGTTGGTTCAAGCGAAAGGTGGATCTTGCGGCAAGTCGATGTTAACGTCATCGTCGCAAACCTTATGGAATAAATCCCCTCGCGTGTTAGTGTTCGCAACAGCGACGTCCCACTACATACAACGGCGTAAGCGTACGTTCATGATCGCTGCTGTACAAATTGCGAAAGAAACGCTCGCGCCAAGCACACTTGACGTATAATACCTACCGCAAATGGTTTAGCTCGTACGAAATAATGGAGAGAAATGAAAAGAACGAAATATCTTTAGTGATTATCGTCGAGGTCATTTTAAAGAACGTCTAACGACGTTTTGTAACGCTATATACGCGAGACTTGCGGATCAATCATCACTACCAACAATACAGTATATATGGCGCAACGGAAATGGGCACATCTCATTATTTACGTGCATGAACGATTGGGTGGCCGACAATATTTAACTCAAATACTTTTCATTTCGTTCTTCTTCAAGAATTGTGTTCATATGGGCCCTAAAATAATGATCCTGGAATTAAAAAAAAATCGCTCTTTGAAAGACTACGAAGAATTTGTATAGTTTGCTGCAATTTTTATCTTAGAAATAAGTGGATTGCTGAATGTAGTGTAAAGATGTTGTCCATTAACTCGCGGTCATTTTTACATCCGGCCTCCTCTTCTCAGGTATGACTTTTACGTGTCCTCAAACTACCTTACCTTTTGGACGATTTTGGACGATGTAGGTAAAAAGTTTGGTCATGTGGATCACCGCAATATTTCGATAATTTAGAGGATCTAAAACACTTTGTTTCTTGTATATCACGCGGAGTGAGAGACGTTGCACACCAAGCTCTTCGTCTAGAACCGATTGAGGAAAACTAGTACATAGATACATTCACCATCGTGAATCCGCTGTACAACTCAGACGTTATATGGACGATCACAGGAATTACACCCTATAAAAGATGAAAAAATAAAATGAACAGAGCATAATTTACAGGCGCTTCTCTAAAATAATGAGCGTCAAATGCTTTTTGGGCAAACCATAAATACAGTCACTATGCGGATTGAGGAAATTGCAATTAAAACGTCATAAAATTGCGGAGATTCGTTTCAATCGAATTGTTAATAGCTATACTTGTCGGCAAATCCTGTATTCCCACGTATTGCATTTGCCGTTTCACGAATACCCAATTAAGGCGTCTCACACCTTCGACCAAAAGCATAAAGTACCCCCGCCGGTCGTAAAGGTTCGTAGGATTCGTGACATTTTCAACGTCGGCTATACGCTTCCACTCCCACACTTCTAGTCGACAATTTCGAGTGGGAAGTCGTTGACGAACGCATTCTGGTCGGTATATCCCTGCTCGGCACGTCCGGCACGTGGCTCAACGACTCAATTATTATTTCCCTCGTAACGAAGTGAACTCCCTTGGCTGTTGGACACCCTTCGAATTCGCCCAAGAACGTCATCGCGCGTCTCTATTGTGAGCTTGCACAAGCCAGCGCACACGTACAACACCAACCCTGCAATATGGATGAACCCCACTTCTTCACGGAGCCTCAGGGCGGTTGAAACGCGACTCGTTATCGAAGAAAGGCCAAAAATTGTCGATAAGGGGATGCTGTAAAATTTCGCGACGTTGACGAAAGTGGATCCTCGGTGATCTTTGATTTCGCAGCCCTTCTTATTCGCTCAGTTCAATCAATCAGAGCACAGATCCAAAATATTCGTTCTGCTTTGCAAGCTCTATTTTATACACTGTTTTTCCTTCGCATTTTTAGTGTTTACACGCTTTTTCCACGACATTTCGATCGTACATATATTTCGATTATGCACATTTCTCTCCGGACAAACAGTTTGAACAGACGCAATCAACCATAGATTATACTCGTGAATCGATTTGTCCTCATGCATAGAACAAAGATAAAGGGTCCCCTCCAAGATCAAGAGTGGTAAGCAGAGCGTGATGCCGGCTGATACGCGCGTTATGTCCTGGGCACAATTTGCACATACTACAATCTCGACGGCGACATGAACGACGACGATAGTTAGCTCTAATTGCCGAACGCTTCGCTGGAGCCCTTCCTCTACGCTGAGATCTGAGCTCGCTCTCGTCGCGTTTCTTTTCCAAGTTTACATTCGATTTACCACGAGCATTGGAGTTCAACTGCGATCTTCCACAGCGGCGCCACGCCTTCTTCTATAATATATCTTTCTGAACGTTGGCAAAGTTCTCGACGATTGCGATGAGTATACAGCTATGCGATATATAATATGAATTGCAGCTCTTGGGCTGTTCGCTCTACTCCAGTTTTGATTTTGGCAAGATTACTTTCATTCTTTGGGTCTTTGGCTAACCTAGTTGTTTCACAATGGTCATAAGAATGCCAAATATATCGTCTTGCCAAATATTACTTTATGGAGACTCATTGGGTGATCGTCTCGTCTTTGATTGGAATTTATTGCGAATCAAATTGTAGAAGCGAGGATCGAATTTTTTAACTTATGTCTGACCTTAAGATGATCTTAATTCCGAAGTTTCATATTCTTAAAATCGATTTCAAATTCAAACTTAATTTTGAACATTCTACCCAAAAACGAAACTAATTTTCTTTCTACTTTCAATTAAAACAAAAAAAATTTATTAGCTTCAAGTTTGACAAAGAAAAAGTACAGGAAAAAATCATTAAAAAATTTCCATCTTCAGTTAGTGCAATATTTTTTTTCATTTTCAGAATAAATGAAGTTTGACAAATTATTTTTATGGTGTCACTACCTATTCAACAAAATTATTATTTTTTTTATTTATTCTATATATGGAATAGAATAATTATCTGAAAAAAAATATGTACCACGAAATCGTTTTACGAGAGAACGTTAAATACCTGTGGAATCTAGTATTTACGGAATGAAAGAAAATAAAAAATGTTTAAGACAATAGCATAGAGATACCTGACGTTAGGACAAACTGTTCCTGGCACAATTATATAGCAATGCGTGTGGAGGCCAAGCGTGCGTGACAATAATGTGTCTAGCTTGTCCAGTAAGCGGAGCTTGTCTCGCTCGATTCACACGGCAACGACGGCTTGTTTCTCAACTATACCGTAACACAATAAATACGGTATATCTACTGTACACAACTTGGGTGCCTATACTGACTTATGTTAGCATTGGTCGAGTTACTTACCGCCTATGTTGTGTTTGAGCAATTAGCCGAGCAACCGTGGGAGGGATGGGGGGGGGGGGGGGGGGGGGTGAAAAAACGGAAGTGAGGAACGACGAATTCACGACAATAATGTGTGGAAGCCAAGTGATCCTCCAGCGGATCATGTTTCCTTGCTTCCTCTCTCTCTCTCTCTCTTTCTCTCTTACTTCCTTCTGAAATGGGCGAGAGTGAACTATTAGAGCGTAAGAGCGAAAGGGAGATGGGTGCGGCTTCAAGAAGCGTTCGTCTTTGTTCGACGGAAGCGACTTTATATGAGGCATTCTGCACGAAGTGAGAGCCAGCTCTGTTTCGAGATGTCAGAAAAAAAACTTTATAATTTGCTTAAGAGGGATGTAAAATATTTAGAATATATACAAATTATTTTACATTTTTTCATCTCGTATTTCCACTCAAAATTAAATTCTGAGTGAAATATGAGAAAACAACACTAAAATAAAAAAAAAACGTTCAAACAATTCCGTATAAACAACGTACAAATCCATTGTACAAATAAAATGTTGAAGCATGAAATGTAGGTATTTCAATGTAGCCACTCAAAAGTGTTCACAGCTACGCAGAATAAATTTCATGCATTTATCAGAACATTAAAGATAAAAAAGAAAAAAAAACTGTTGAGAAGGGACGTCTTGATTTTTCTTCAAATTTGATAAAAAATTTGGTTGTGCATACAAACTACGAAAAAATTGGTAGTGTAGCAAATTCATAATAATCTTCGATAGGTTTAGTCGAGTTAATCGCTAAAAAAATTAATTCGATCTAATAATATTAATTATAAAAATATATCCGTGCTTTTCTTGTCATTGAGACTGTCGGAATATCTTATCTAAAACCTTTCTTCTTTTTTTCTAAAGCCCCATTGTCTTTATTAAAATATATTCAGTAGAAACTACGTTTAAATATGTATTTTTTGTTAAAACATCTTGATCGTCTTTTATACAGCGAATCAACAATACAAAACAAAAAATTACTGTTTAATTTTAGGTGAAATATAAAATTAAAAAATCGGAAATAATTTGTACTAGACACTCTACACCGCCCTAAAATAAAAATGTGAACTTTTCTTTTTTGTGACATCTCGAAAACAGGGATGGGCGACTTCGTGCGGAATGCTTCGTACAGTACGCGAGATGGCGTCGGGCTACTCGCTCCCGGTCCACCTGAAACCCAATCTCGAACGTTTGGCTCGAGTGGGTTGGCTGGTCGATCGATTTCTGCCCGGCGCACCTTTGCTTGGCTTCTCGACCCTTCCACCGTTCTACGCCTCTCTTCTTCGCCTTCAGCGTCTTCATCTTCGTGGTCAACGACGCCTCGACGGGACTGATCCCCGAAATCATGTCTGATATCCCTCTCGTATAGACTCTGCTACGTCGACAATCCACTTGGACTAAAGTCCACAGGTCACCAAATAAGATTTTTTTGTCCTCTTCGACATCGAGAGTTCCACCAAATCCAAACAGAGAGGGCAGAATAATATTTGTAGTATGTGTACGTCTGGTGTATGTGATTCAATTTCATCGGATCTCCGTTATTCAATTCAACCGAATTTCTTATATGATTGAACGGATTTTGCCGTTTTGCTGATTGTCCTTCGAATACTTCGCAAAATAGAAGTATTTATCTGCTTTGGAACTAGATTGCCCGGGCAAAATTATATTACTACCATAGAGCATTCTTTAAGAAACAAAATGAGCAGTAACGCATTACAATTGGTAAAAAAAGTGCATAAAACTTGAAAAGAAAAGAACCGATCGAAAATGTTCTTCTTCAGAAAATAATCAGTCGATATTTTTGAAAATCAATCACCATGAATATTTCTGTAGATTATGGACACCTGCTTTAATACAAAATCATCATTCACTTCATTCACTTAAATCGTAAAACTCTGCAAAAACGCCAAAAAATTTCATGCACGGATTTGAATGATGGGAAGTGTTGCAACGTTCTTGAAGTCAATCTCCATTCAGTATGTGTTTCAGCATTTGCATGACGTCTAGATACGAATTTATATCGAAGCACATCAAGGTAATCGTTATCGTTGGTTTTTTATTCTCTTCTAGTTCCAATTTCGAATAATTTCTAGGGACGAGTTCTGGAGATATATGTTTTGAGCTATAAGTACATCACTGCTTCCTCGTCGAGTATCAACGTTACGAAACATATTTTCTCGAGTTTGTCCATTGCCGCAATGTAGTTGTAAGAGCGTGACGATGAAGCACCAAGTCCTGCTGGCAGATTGCTATAAACAGAATAGAGAACCATTGAGAATCACCGTAAAAGCCTTCCCTTCTTGTACCGCACGATATCCCCTTAATACAAGCTCTCCACATTGACCAGCACGTCTGAATCTACATCACCGCAGTGTATTGGATAGTATAGTCAAGTATTATAGCATAAAATAGTACGTAGAAACTATGGAGTACACGATCAACGACTCCACACAAACGCTCGGTTTTACTTGGCTTCCAAACTTGAAATTCGATATTCAAAGAGCTCGTATTGCAGAAAGAGGTATATGAAGACGTATACTACACGGACCCCTTGATTCCTGTTTGATAGCATCTCTCGCTCTGTTCGAAGTTGAATTGTCGAGAATTTATCGTGCTCAATACAGCACTATCGCAATAACCGGTGACTCGATCATATAACCACTATACGTTTTCCAGATACAACATTTCCACCAAGATAACGAATATGTTTTAACTTGTATTCAATTACTCACATGTGCTGTGTTGACTTTTGAAAGAAGAACAAAATTTAGATTTTTAAATTTGGGGTAACAATATTTTAGCGTGAAAAAATTGTAACCAATTCAAATTCGACAAAAATTTCGAGCCCTTTTTGCAGTTGAGTCAATAATACAAAAAATCGTGTCGAAGAGGTCGAGGATCAGACTCGCAGGTCGCGTCGGAATGGAATGCCCCAATTTACAAGCCGTTACAAACTTAATATAAATGTTTCAGAGAAGTCTGAATGGGTCTGCTAATGGGTCTGCAAGATATACAAGCTTGTTCCAAATTATCACATGCACATAAAGTTTAAACTCACTGTTGGTGCTCCTTAAGCGATTCCATCCCCAAATGTAACTGTTGAAGAAGCATTAATCGATTGTTCAACGTTACACGGGAGTGGAGCCAAATCGGCGTCGGAATAATAGAATCCCGTGAATGGCGGAACTTTAATTCCATTAGATCGCGAAGACGTCTCAATGCGTCTGCGGAAAGGATGGAACGCGCGGTCGAGAAAACAAGGTACCGCGCGGTCACGAACACGCCGGTGGAATCTCCGGTACAATTTTCAATTTGCCTCGGGTTGGCTCGTCTCGCTGTTTCTCTCTTTTCTCGTTTATCCATCTCTCATTCGAGCTCACTGATGCCTGGCTTGAACCCACCGGGAGTTTCATTATAGCGAGAACGCGCTGTAAAAGCGACTAAAGGGTGAAATCCCGAGAACAATGTAAAACCTATGTATCCCATGTATACGACGCATCTGTATACATAGACATGTATGGGGTGATTCAGAATAGTGTATCAGACCTTTTAGTACGCGATAGTGCACGTTAAACAAGAAGTAACAGTAATTTAAACAATTTTCAGTACCTTTTACTGGAAGTTTCATTAAGATACGTTGAAACGTTGGTTTACGGTCGGTTTTGAAAAATCAACTAAAAAGTCAATCATCGCTCTTCTCAACTGTAAGTTGGAATTATGATTATTTTGTCTTATTAAACCGTAAACCAACGTTTCATGACGTAGGTGTAATAAGGCCCTTATTACGTCTACCAACGGAAATATTACGTATGAAATAGTTTCAAAAAATTAATGGACTTGAGTTTTTCTTTTAGCCGAAAAAAGAATTTTTTTTTTTTGCTTCACCGCCATTTTCTGATTTCCCAATCTTTTTTTTCTGGCAACGAGCCGTTCTTTTTATCACCACATTTTCGGTGGCATATGAAGCAGAAATTATTATTTTTATATTAAATTACAATAATTCATGTCTGATATCTTGAATTATCAATAGAGTGTCCCAAGTTTGTCAAGTTAGTCTATCGATAAGTATTTTTTTTTATTTTCAAGAAAATCCAATCCTCATGGGCCCTCTATACCAGACCACCCCTTTAATCCCGCATCCCCGAATGTAAGCACATGAATTTTTATTTTCGTTTTTGTGAATAAAAATTTATGGATGAACGTTGAAATTTTTAACAGCGTATACATGTATGCATGATGAGGATAATAGGGAGCGATTTATTATCGTCAGTGAAGTACGCTAATAAATTTCCCCAATTTTATCACCGCGTAGAAAGTAAATTTTACTGATGACCGGCCATTTTTACTGGAATACACACTTTGCTTTTATTCATTCTTTCGGGTGGCGATTATACTGAATTATTAGTCATTTCTTTTTGTCACCTCTGATTCATTATTATAGCTTGGCTATAATTTCAAAATTCGGAATGCGAGTATCAAACTAATACTTTTTAAAAAAAGTGTGTTAGTGCATTCAAATTTTTGTTTTCACCCAAGAAAATGTGTTAGATGCAAATAATATTTGTCTCAATAGTTTAAACAAAATGTATTTCTATGAATCATTACACATATGCAAAGTTTGTCATATTAATGTTTCGCAGAAATACATTATTTTTTTTGTTTACAGTTATTAGAAAACACAAAAGTCGGTTATAGAGTTCAGCTCAGACATCTAGAGAGGTAAAACATTCGATACTTATTTTGAATCACCGAGTATATGGAGAGTCGTCTGTGCAAACGAGAGCTCGAATAACATCGTACACAAGAATTTTACGATTGCTGGGTACGCAACACGTGCACCTCTCTATAAAGTCTATCACTAAGAAATTGTGAAATGCCACACATAAACGAAAGGTGGTATTGGTACGAAATGCCTCGGGATTCACGATTGTCACAGTCACGTTTTTTTTTTTAATATTCTCCCGGACATTGTAACCAACGTTGACTCCACAACCGGAAAAGGAGTATTTGCGTATATTTTTATTTGCCATTTTTTTTTTTGAGCAAACATAAATCACTTCATTTTTGTCTCTTTTTATTCTTGGTACGTCGCTTCCATTTATTTTCTTTGCAAGTAAGGATGAAAATAAAATGTTGCCTCGTTGAGGATTGTTTTTCTCGAAAACAGCTGAACAGAACGATCGTTCTGTTCAACTCTGTATATATAAATATTTATTATATTTATTATTACAATTTGAAATAAGCACGTGTCAATTTTTCATGAATTTTTTTTTAAACTTACTTTTCCTACACAAATTATCATTTAACCATGATTTAGTGTTGAATTTGGAGATAGGAGAGGATCAAGTTGAATCAACGTTATGACCATAAAAATTTCTTGTAAATTTGGAGCTATCTGGCTGCTGGTTGCTCTGATGTAACTCTCTCGAGACCTCCTCAAGATTTGCTCCCGTCAACTACCTCCCTTCAAAAACGCACACAAATAGATACACGTGTATATATGCTAGACTTTAGCTGGGAGACGAAAGGAGCGAGATGAAAAAGTTCGAAGGGCGTTCATAAATATTTATGTCACGTCTACGTGAGACGCATATCGACCAGCTCCGGGTCGTACGAAATGTATAGTCAGTTCTAGACTATAGGCTGCTGTTCTTTCTCGTCTCGTGGATTGGAAGTCTCTCGCTTAAACCCATTTGTTTATTTACACGTTGTTTATTTATCGTCACGATCGGGCAGCTCCGGGCGTGATTAGTTGTATGTAGTAGCGAGCGATGCATCGTCACGTGCATTTTCGCTCCGACTTGTCTGCCATCGTTGAGATAATCGAGAAGTTCCCTGCCATTCGACTTGCTTGGTATATAATAGTAATAGCAACAGCGGTGCGCCAGTGAAGGAAAAGAAAGAAAGAAAGAAAAACAAAATACGATTGCGAGCGTGACAACTGAGTAATGGAATTTTCATGGCACACGTTGTGTTTTGTATATCTCGTAGCTTTCATCAGCTAGAATAAATCATTTTTTCGCCACTAGATTACGCAGGACTCAAGCGTATCCCGCAAACGCCACGTAACACGCGATGTTATATATTGACGAGAGTAAGACTGAAACAACTCATAACTTACTTGGCGCGGGGGATACCGTGATCAAAAAGGCGATTCCCCCTGGGCGAGGCCAATTCCATTGCACCCAAACGGAACGGCTGGACCTTGCGAATACTCCTAATGTGGGTATATCGCGCGCAAAATTTTTGATAGTCGGGACATGCGTTCGCGCAGTCCCGGAATAATTATTTACAATGTCAATGTATCATCGCTTTCAGCCTATTTTTGCTTCCTCGTAGAGGAAGTCAAAAGTGAAAAAATGAGGAAGCAATTTGCAAAGTTCGACTGAATGAATCAGTGGAGACGTGAATACATTTTTTTTTTACATAAATGTGATTGATTATTTGTTACATTGAATTAAAGATTTTTTTGACTCTCGAAATCTTATGGTCTTAAAAATTTGTAATTGCCTGAAGGTTGTTCAACTCTTATTATTTGCTTTCAAATTTTCGGCAAGACACCGGAAATCGTTAAGATTTTACGTGGTATAGATATATCTTAAAAATGTTTGCTTGTATGCTTTTACAATTTTGTTGCTACGGGACTGAATACATAAATAGTTTTACGTAAGTATCGGCCGATGTCCCGCATTAAATTTGGCAAAAATCGAACCCTTTAAATATTATTGCATAGCTCAGGGGGGAGGGGGGGATATTTTTTAATGCTATAGACTTGAATCCTTGAGTTGAAAAAACCTGATAATGGTTCAACAAAACTGATTTTAATATTAGACAGAAAAATAGTTTATTCCAATTCTGAAATAATACGTTTATTTATATACAGAAAAAAGTTTCCCTTCCGAATCCATGATAAAACAAAAGAAAAGAATTTGTGCGGGCAGAAAAAAAAATCGAGATTGTTTCAACGATTTGTTGAAACACGATATGTTACATTATTTGTAACGTGCATATAGAGTACGGATTCATTGACCCGATAAAATCACTGAACATGCGACACAACCGAGCGACCTAATTAAACTGTTAATTGTCATCAGTAGTTGGGGATGTCATACTGACGCTATAGTGCTTGATGAGGTTCTCGTTGGGATTAAAATTTATCGCGATTCAATGTACTATTAATTGGCAATTCATCGTGCTGATTTTCAGTACGCAGTTTACCGTGCGGGTTTTGGCTTTTGGCTTACGATTTGGAATGTTTGCGTATGTCGAGATAGTTACGATGATAATGCACATTATATATGCAACGATATCATAAAATGTTTGTCCCATTACGCGGAGAGGATTCATGATAGGATTTGAAATTTTCATGGCGAATTATGTCCCACCCATGGATTTGTTATCGATCATCTATAACTGCGCCATCAGTTTCAATTTATCGGAGGCGATGCTACCACAACACATTGAACTAAGTGAAAGGGCTTTCAATCTCGCTAGCGGGTTACGATGGCAATACGTTAATGTATTACTTATAACAAAATATATTATAATGCGATCTTCCCCTCGCTCGCAAGCTAAGTCAGTAATATTGCTCTAACGAGGGCACGTTAATCGTTACGTAATCTCGGGAAAATTGCAATTAGCAGGCAGAGAAGCGTCGGTGACTTGTATCAGTGTGTCGTTACTCCGATGCTGGCTCCGGTTATCACAAACACCTCTTAAGTCTCACTTACGAGAGCATACTCTCGAAATATTTGATATATAAAGAGGGATAAAAAATTGAACCTTAAACCTCCCTCATTATTCTCCATTTTTGAGAATGCCACATCTTATGAGTACACAGTAAGAGAATTATGTGTAATTGGAATAACTTGGAATCGATAGTGTCTTTCGAGGTAACCGAAGATTCAGTTTTGTCATATTGACACATTTTTATATGTTGAATTTGAAATTGACACAAAAAATGGTGTAAATTTGTCCAATTTACCAAAAATAAATGTGTCAAATTAAAACGAGCAATAATTCTGTTAAATCATAAGTGACATAATAATTGTGTAGAAAGGAAAATATACTCACTTTTTAATGAAAATTTTCGACATTTTTCGAAAAATTAAAAGTGCCACTAAAATGTGAGAAAGTAAACAAAAAAATCACAAAGCTTCCGTTACAGCGTCAAATAAACTGGAGTGACATTAACGTCAGTGTGAGAAAAATTATACATATTTTTCAAAAATATTCTTCCTTAGACCGATAATTTGCGAATTTTCTACAATCGATACTTTGATGAACCAACCTTTTCCCTTTACTGATGCTCTAACTTCTATTTGTATCAAATGCATTCTTTTTTTCTCTCGCTTGAACCTTGTAGGTAGGTGCGAGAATCAGTTCACCTAACCGCTCAGTATCGGGCGGTAAATATATCCCAGGGACGGTAAATGTTTCCTTATAGTGACGTGTTTACCCTTTCGCGATATAATCGCAGGGCTGAAGGACGTTACATAACATGTATGTATTTAACACACTGCATACGCCATGTATGCGACTGTACTATTCAGAAACAATAGTGATCATATAAATGTCGTTCGTGAAAATGGAATGCAGGTATGGCACATTTTTAACAATTTTTAATTTCTGTATAAAAAAAATAACTATATCGTGATTCGATTTTGGAAAAAAATAAGAGTAAATTGATTTTGCAAAATCGCAAAGCTATACATTTTCTAAAAATAATTTTTTAAAATCAATAACGAATCCGTTTGTTTCTTTAGCAACAACAAGTCACTTTGTTATTTACACTTTTTTGTTAGACTAGTGAAATGTCGAAAAAAATGGTAAATTTGTCGAATTCACGGATTGCCAAGAAAAAAAAAAACGTAAAAAATATTCATACCTGTTGCAGGATTTAAAAAATTTTTTTTTCAGATTTTTAGATTATGTCGAACATTTTAAATAATCATAAAGTTTTAAATAATCATAAGTATATCAAATGTTAACAAAAAAATGTAATAATGATTGTGGTTGCCTCTCAGAGTTGTAGACAATAACATAAAAAATTGTGGATTCAATCCGAAAAGTCGAGGGTCAGACCTAGGTCGAATCAGTAGGGAATGTCGTATATAAATATGTCATTGAAATTAGTTCGATTAACTGGATGAGTTTTATATTTTTACCAATATATCGACTGAATGGTACACATTCAGAATACACATATGTTTTTTTTAACACACTTCAATCTTCTGAGATTTGCTGCAGTGTGCTACAAAGTTGGAGATTCGAAGAATCGCGTGTTCAGTCTGCGAGAAACCGGTTTCCCCAGAGGTATAGTAGTGTACACATCGAAGAGCTAAAAAATATATTTAAAAAAGTGCTCGGCAAAGTTGATGAAGAAAATTTTTCGCGATGTATCTGGCAAGTTCTTTGTTACTGTGATTTTCTTGATCTGCGATTATTTTCATCGATTGTTGGCGTTACCGAAGTTGGAGGTGGAAACATCGCCTCCGAGAACTCGATATATATGCCTATAATTGACAACGAGACAGCTCTCTTTGATCGCAGATGTGAAAGCGCAAAGAGAAAATAAGTTGTCGGGGTCGACCGCGGTCTCGATTTAGATTCTCAGATCAATGTATATCTTGAATCTCTGCTCGCGGAGACGACGGAATTCTCTTCTCGCTTGGAATCTAGCGAAACTACACAGCAAGAAGACTTATGATTCGACGTGATTTAATCACAATCCATTTTTTAAAATACAATCGAATCTATACACTCACAGTACGAAGGGAGATTGTTCTTTCTGGTCAAAGCGATGAAATTTTTGGTTTGTCTAACAGCCATTTGTTTTTAGCAAATCAACACATGTTTGAGATGTGAAAAAATATTGTGTCGGTGTCTACGACTAAACGAAATTATTTTCTTATAAACTCCAATATATTGCATAAAAGCTTGAAGCTTCAAGAGCCAGGAACGAATGGAAATGAGATCATTTTGGGTAGTTTCAAGCTCTGATTATGGCTTTTATCGCAGAGGAGTGAAATCTATTTTTAAAAATACGTGCAAATACATTAAAGAACAAAAAAGTTAGAGTTCCTAATAAAACATGAACCTTCTTCAAATTTATAATAACCTGATATCAATAAAATCGTTACATCATTTTGAAAAATGTTTTGTAATTAAGTCGTTGACCACAAATCGATAATTATCACCGATGTCTCGGACTTCAACTCAGCGAAAGCAAAAATTTACTTCGTCATCTCTTCCGCATGAGATTATGTCCATTTTATTCGGTATATTATTATGTCCTTAAGATTGCAACCCGAGGATTTTTCAGACGAGAGTGACTTGGAAAAAAGAAAAAAAGAAATGCAGAACTCCAATCTACAGAGTCCGGTTGAAACTGCGTGAGGCCATCGAGTAACTGGTTCTACCGGTCAAGAACGACTTGATATTCTCGAAGGCGAGGATTTGGCGTTCCATCGGAGAATCACAGGACAGCCAAGTCGGTGCGGAACATCCTTTTCGCATAGGTTAAACGGTGCTATTGTTGGCCCTTGATAATTTCTCATAGTCTCTTTATTAAGGAGATACCGAGTCGTTTAAGAATTATTAAAATAATTATTGTGCTGCAAATGCGGATGTCAAATGTTGCAATATTTACAAAATTAACAAAATTAAAATACCGCTTTTGACAAGCATTAAAAAATGAAGTATCTCATGAGTGACATTTTAATTTCTCTAGCCTCTAGTTCATAGGTGCAAATATTTGTATCATTTACAAATTGTCATAAATTTTAGGTTGTATCAATGGAGCTAAATTGAGAAAGCAATATATGGACAATAATATTGTCATTCATTAAATTGGTTACAAAAAATATATTTTACTTATAGAAATCTTTCATTTTTTTTGTGCTTGTCAAGTGATATTTTTTATCAAGTTGCAAGATTCGACATGTGAAGTTGTAACACAATTTTGTGCAATATTTTTTTATTTAATAGAACCAACTATTGCCACGCTAGTCTTATTCGACTCGAAATGGGGAATTCCCCAGAGTAGTAAAGGCAAAAGCTAGTCTGCAAATCTTATCTATATGTAAGCAAACATATCGACGAGCGTCTGGAACGCAAGTCCGGCAAACAAATTTGTTTTCGAAGAAGCTCGCGAGCGCGTCGTATATTCTCGTAAGGAAACTCCTTTGCTTCCTCTATTCTATCCACACGAAGTATACTCTTCGCGAAAGAAAAACGGAGACACCGATCGCCGTTGCAGAGTTGTGTAACTTGTTTCTCGAGGCAGCGAGGAACCGGATAACAAAGTACACTGCTTCCTCAAAATGAGAAAATAGAAGCGGCGTCGCTGCACACTGGTACACAATATACAGCGAGCTGAATGGTACGACAGGATGAGATGCAATGATGTCCCTGGCACGTTGACACGAAAACATGTTACGTTTTTAGGCGCCATCGTAAATGAAGTGAAATACAGAATGCCGTCCGTATATAATTAGAGTGAAACGTAGAATCATTTCTGTACATGAAGCTTCCGTAACTGTAGCATTAAAATCTAATCTAGAATCTAAGAAGCCAATGGTACGAATTCAAGAGAAATGGAATGGAAATATACGTGGGAAAAATATCCGAAGGGGACAAAATATTCGGAAAAGAAAACCATGGAAGAAATATCCTAAAAAAAAATGCCAGTTCAAATACCCGTAATACATCAATTTTGCCCGTTTATTTAGTTAAAATTTGTCAATTTGAATTATCAAAAATTGGTTATTGTCAATTATAAAAGGTAACGCGGTGTAATTTAAATTTCTTACAGGATGTCCAGTCCTGTAAGAAATTTCCATTACAAATTCCTGTAAGAAAATTCCATTCCTGTATTTCCATTTGAATGTCAATAAATAATTAAACTTATTATCTAAAGTATGGGTCTATCCACAGCAATAAATTTAAAGTATGAAATAATTTGGAACTAACCTTATCGCAATTCGTGGGACATGCTACGAAATGGAAATTTAAATTGCTAATAAGATGTATAGATGTTACGGTAGAAGTAAATAAAAGGAAAAGAGTAAAGACATTAATCCGATGGAAAAGAATTTTCTATTTTTGGAATCTTCTCCTATCAATTTCGCAATTTTTTATTCACGTCAGTAAAAGAAGATTGCTTGAAGTACCTAAGCACGGTTCTTTACGTCGGGTCAGGTCCAGATAGACTCAACGGTGTCCCTCATGATATTACTTTCGATAGTAAAAGGAAACCAGTGGTTCTGTTATCTTATCACGACCTAGCGTATTATCACAGTTTGAAACTTACGTGACTTTCCCACAAGTGGTCATGAGTTAAGCTCGCTACCTCTCGTTTCTCGTGTTGATAACGCAGGTATATGAATGGTCCGTTTATACGAAGTCACCGTCTGACCGACAGCTATCAAGAAAAATATGTGTCTCATGCTCGAGGGAAAAAAAAAACAGTCCGTCAAGGAGTCAATTCATTACGCAACGAAATTGAAGATGCGATATTGCGGCAATGATACAATTGATGGGATATGAATAATAATAATCCTTTTCATGTATCAATAATTTTCAGAGTCCTCTTCACAAAATACATTACTTACAGATTCAGCAAATGTGAATTAACATCCGTGTCTTTTGACACTGATGTGAATTAAAAACTTATTGAAAACTTTTTATCACACTCTATTCAGCCGCCTTTTTCCCAAGCGGCCATTATTTCCGCGGTCTTTTTTTTCCACGCTCATTTTTTCCTAGATCCGACCGCACAATTGCCGCAGAACATCCCATCTTCAGTGTTATTGATTATCGGTCATGCACAACTCTACGTAATTCATTATGCAACGAAGTTGATTTATTGTCGAACGATAAAGTAAAGTATCATCTACTAGTAACGGCGAATTCTCCTATTGAAGATTATATACACAGTGTTATTTAGGTTCAAAGTCTAGAAATCTTGTTACAATGAAAAATATGTTTATGATTTAAATGAAAATAATGTTCCAATAAGATACGTAATAAATCAGGAAGCGTATGGTTATATACATTTATCGCGATAAAAGCCCGAGTCAACCGATATTGCACGAGTCAATGTGTCTCAGGGAGGGAGATGAGGGAGGGGCGTTGTCTAGTGATACTGCAGTTGAGCAGATCGGATTTGATTGTAGAAGCGGACATAGTGGAGGCTATTGGATATTGAATTTCTGTAGGTGGAACAATCACAGGCAGGTACGATTTATCTATAGTTATGTATATACATATATATTGAGAAAAGTGATTGGTATGATTCAACTAAATTCGGCAGACACCGGTTGTCAAATTGCATAATTGTTTGGTTGTAACCAAAGAATTACGCATATTTGTAACTGCGATATTTTTTGGTTTCGATACAGTTATTCAATTCAGCATATCGACACATGTTTAAGGTCTTTGAAACCACGAGTCAGGAGTCATATTTTAATGTTTAATTTGAAAATCATTCGTTGTAATGAAAACGATCAAATTACAACCTCGTGCACTAATAGAAATAGTGAAAAAGAGGAAGTTTACTGGAGTTTAAGATCATCATAACAATCAGGCCAAAATAAGAAGTATAAAGACGAAAAAGATGATGCCATGTAATGACTAATTTGTTTTTTTTTTTTTCACGGATAGCATCAGAAGAATAAAGTCGGAGTGTAATACCGGGTATTCGATACGCACCGGCGAGAAGAATAAGCAAACAGGATGGATATAGAGATACAGTGTATAAAAAAGCATGTAACATCAGAAAAATAATCGGAAGAACTGAAATTGCATCATCTCTTTTCACGACTTCCGACGCGCGGAAGCGAAGAAGGTCGAAACGAAATCGTGGGTTTGCTCGTCGTGTTCGTTTTCTTTGCCAGTATTGACGACATAACGACTTACGAGGTCATTTCCGTTTGTACCAAACGTTCATTGGTGGGGTGTTGCCGGTAAATGCTTTTCCTTTTCAATACTCTTAAGCGCCGAATTAAGGGTGCTAAATCGATTTCCAGCGCACTGAAGCCAACATGTAAAGATCGTAAGTCCGAAAGACATTTTCCGATAGATTGACACATTCCATTAGTCCGTTGTAATTGAGTGAATCGAGCCTTCAATGTTTCATTCTATTTGTATACCAGTTATCGACATTTGATATTGTTCTTACTGTTGAAGACCTTCGGTTATTATCGGTTTCACCATACAGGAATTAATTAATAAGTATGAGTAATTATTTTATTGAATTATTCTTGTTCACAGTGAAAACTCGTCTAACATTGATCGTGTTACGTCGGATGCTGTAAAATTGGAATCTTGATGAACATGGCTGGTCTTGCTTATGTTCGGTAGCCCTTTACTGTGCGGGCGAAGACCTCGCCTTGCGATAAGAACGGTAGAAGTTTGTTGAAGAAGCTGTAGTCTTAAGGGAACCGGTCGTCCCTTGAGTTGGACCCTTGTTAGCGACTAACTTCTTTCTAAGTGACTTCTGGCTTCTCCTAAATAAATAGTTGCTTCTAAAATTCAATTGAACTTTAAAAACAATTTGTTCCGAAATATTTTGTTCGTTTTTCTATTAGAGTAACGAACGAAATTGCTACTTATTTATCGATAAAACTATTTTTACGAAAAGCAACACTCTCGATATTGCAGTGTAATCTTCTGAGTGCAATGTTTTAAAGAAAATTCGTGCTAACAGAGTTTCATATGGTGCACCAACTCAGTCTTAACCGGCTGCTAACAGGCGAAGCAAACCGCGGCAACGCTATCTCGGGGTTGCCAACGGATTTGCGGTTTCCTTCTCGCTTGTTACCATTCACGTTATACACCGTCAACAGATTGCAAAACAGCATCCTACTTTTACTGTGGCTTATATTATCGAGATGCGTCTTGAATAAATCGACACAACGTATTACGCGGAATCGTCGATTTTAAATAAGTCTTTCAACAATGACATTAATGACAGTGGAAACGTAAGTTACATGTCGCTATGTCGTGGTATAAACAGCGAATATTGAGAACTTATTGTGAAGGGAGCGAGGTCAAACAATCTCTGTTTCTTCGACTGCTATAGTCGTATTTCGATTTGCTTTGCAAACTATAAACTCTCGCAAATGTACGATTAACACGCGAGGGTAAAGCGACATCGTCGTCGTAGTCGAGGATGTCGACGACGTCTTCCGTTGTCCTATACGGCTGCTCTCTCGACGAGTGAAAAAGGTGGAGGCACTTGAAGTTGCCGGAAAGGACGGAGTTAGTAGCGAAGTAGTAGTAGCTGAGAGGACACTCAACGTCAACGTCTTCAACTCGCGTGCCATTTCGTTATTTTCGCTTCTTCTCTGGTCTACGAGAGAACCGTTGTTGAAATGCTTGGCATCACGGTTAGAATGGCCCTCAGAGTATCAGTGGTCAAAGGAATAAAGTGGCTGCAGCAATTTATAGGTTTTTGGTCACTTTATTACTATGGCCACGAAGGATTACTTTTGTAATCACATGATTAAACCTGACAGCCTAATGCCCTCACAAAAGCTAATTGTTGTTGATCTATGCCCGACAGTCATGTATCATGGATCTTCAACCTACCACGATCGAGGTTCATGCTTTCATACGATTCCGCCTGTATATTTTCGTTTGCTATAAAAGGCCTACACGTTGAACTTTTAGAAAGCTTGTGAATAAAGCTTTGTTGTCACGGAAACAATTTTATTCAGCGGTACTTAGATATCCAATTTAGTGAAGATGGGTAGAATTTCGGGCTTTACAGGAATTTGCATTTTTACCAGGCTTTGCCGGTTCTTCTACATTTCAAACGTATTTGATAAAACCAAGAAAGTTCAACTATGTAACGGACTGATAAGAAATACAATGCAGTATTATCCGATGATAAGATTTGTTTATAAAAGTATAGAAACTGAAAAATGTTTTATACAAATATAACAGCACAATTAATTTTTAATAAAACCGTATATATGAATTGCCTAATTTGGTATTATTAGACTAGCTGAGGCTCTCCTTCAACCAACAGAAATTTTAATGTAATAATACCTTCGTTATTGCTGCTCGGAGTTTCATTTCTATGCGAGCACTTGTAGCGCAGAGGGATATATACAGGATCCAAAGTTTAATATTCACGGATTCCACTTGACTCAACTGCTCGAAATCCTGGGATATATATTTTCCGTGATAAAAGCAGCTCGAATTCCGAATGCGCCGTTCGACCGGGTCACATTCCCTTGCAACGGTGTACGGAGGTTTGCCATTCACCAGGCTCTTCGGCATACTGTGAAATATCCATACAATACTCGCCTCCAATTCTCGTCAGAAGAGGAAAAAGAAGTTATACGCAGGAACGTGGCTGTGATCGTTGGGTGATTCAGCACTTTTTTCCTTGATTTTTTACTGTCTCTAATGATATAATTTACGTAATACAGTCATCAACTGACAAAAAAAAAGCTAACATTGTATAATATTGTACATCGGAGGTTGATGCAGCGGAGTATATCTTATATGTGAATTCACGCTTCGAAAGACGCGCTCATCAAGCACGTTCGTTATCGCGTTATGTATTTTCGAGTGCGCGACGGAAGGCAAGAGCTTCTACTGCAACGCGCCGAGCGGAGAGTTACGTATTCGTGTGGACGGATGTGTTTTGCGAATGCTTCGGGCGGCATAAGCGACAACGGTGTGATTAATCTGAACGCGACAGAGTATAATATGATTACTCACCAGCGGGTTCCCACTGAATAATCCTGTGGTAAAATGGGATCAGCGATCTCTCGTTCTATGACTCACATCTGACGCGGAATCCGCTGAATTTTTACTACGGAGTGTACAATATTTTGCAACCGTGAAGTAAATACTGAAATCAAGGTGTCAAATGTACATCTTGTAAAGAACAAAAAAAACAATGCTGCAGAGTAGAATTTTGCACATTGCGGCCTCATTTTTTTTGCGCCTGCCATCCACATACGTTGGTTAATTAAAATTAATTAAAAATTAAATTAAACAAAAATAATCAGTCGCGAAAGACTTTCGCCTCCAGCTCGTTCTGGGGTCATGAAACACGGAAGTTCTACGATGACATTGATCGTTGAACCGCATAATGGTATGTTCAGCTCAGCGTGTCGAACCGAGCCCATCCTATACACAGGATCAAAGCCGAAAAGTAATTTATACGAGGCAATCCATAATGTTTCGAGCTGGCTCAGACTCTCAATCTCTCAGATTTACCGTAATTTTAACGGACCATAATTTTTTATATTATTGTTCCAACTCTAAAGAACACTTCCATTTTTTTTACGATTTTTTTTTCTTTATTTGACTTATTGTTAGTTTTGGTTTTTCGAAACTAACATATTGCTAGTCAGAATTGAAATAACTGAAAAAATTCTCAAAAACCCAGTGCCAAATATAAAAAATTTCAAGCCTGGACCCAGAGTGGGCCAATGTTGAGTCACTCGTTTCTATTTTTTTTTTAAACTTTTTCTGAAAGAAATTAAATTGAAAATAATTTGTAGAGAAAGTCAGTTTACTCTGCTCTGTTGCCCGAACATGTTTATATATAACACAGGAGATTTGAGCATTTTTTCAGAATCTTCAGAAGCGATTTCATCTATTTTTGTCGAAACGACTTCTGAAAATTCTGGAGAAAATTCTCAAAAGTCTCATGATATATAAAAAAAATGTTCAAGCCCACAGTGGAATTGCTTTGTCATCTAATTTTTTTTCAATTTATTTTTCATTTTTCGTATTTTCCATTATTCCTGTTCAATCTTAAGACCGCAGCGCATTTTTCTTATCACAATGTGCTGCAGTCTTAATTAAATACACTTCACATGCGTATGTCGCATGTATATCAGTTAATTCTTTGCTCAGTGTTAATTTTTAGATTTTTCGCACAATACAAAGGTTGAGGGTTGAATAATTAAGACATAGTAGAAACTTATTATTGCCAAAGTATATAATATCTTTATTATCACTTTATGATTATCTATACAACTAACATACGGACTTGATATCGCTTCAGAGCTTTACGTGTTGATGGAAATGGCACTTAAATTGCGATCTTAATGACGTCTGTGCATTGTCTATCATATAATTACTGTAAGTTTACTTCATGGTGTTGAAGATGTTCGTTGGGATACTCCTTTTCGGTGGTGTACTCGTGTTCGTTGGGGTACTCCTTTTCGGTGGTGTACTCGTGTTCATTGGGGTACTCCTTTTTGGTGGTGTACTCGTGTTCATTGGGGTACTCCTTTTCGGTGGTGTACTCGTGTTCATTGGGGTACTTCTTCTCGGTGGTGTACTCGTGCTCTTCGGGGTACTTCTTCTCGGTGGTGTACTCGTGCTCTTCGGGGTACTTCTTCTCGGTGGTGTACTCGTGCTCTTCGGGGTACTTCTTCTCGGTGGTGTACTCGTGTTCGTTGGGATACTGCTTTTTGGTGGTGTATTCGTGCTCTTCGGGGTGTTTCTTCTCGGTGGTGTACTCGTGCTCTTCGGGGTACTTCTTCTCGGTGGTGTACTCGTGCTCTTCGGGGTACTTCTTCTCGGTGGTGTACTCGTGCTCATGGGGATACTTCTTTTCGGTGGTGTGCTCGTGTTCATGGGGATACTTCTTTTCGGTGGTGTGCTCGTGTTCATTGGGGTGATTATGTTCGGTGGGGTGAGTATGATCGATTCCGGGAGTGGTAGCGTGAGCTTCATCGACCTTCTGTTGGATGCATTTCTTGGTTCTATCGACGATGGTCGACGACTCCGCGTAGAAAGTTACAAGTCCGTTGCTGGCCGTACAGTAAGCAAGAGTGGGTTGAAGAGTTCCCAACAAAACGGTAAGCTTAGTCATCTTGATAGCCATCTCTGGAACGACCTTAGCTGAGACCCAGGTTGCCTTAGCTGCGGCCTGTTGGATGAAAAACGACACTTGTGAGTCTAACGCATTGAGGGATATGCATAATCAAGAGATATCCAGTTAAAGTCTTTTTAAACAATCTTCGAAATGAGATTTTGTAAAAGAGGAAAAAAAAACATAAACGAGAATGTGGATATTGAACTTACCAAATTAGCGCACACGATGGCTGCGCCAGCGGATGTAAAACCGTTAACATTTTCGCCGCAGTGGTAAGCATCATCCCTGATATTGGTGAGGTTGGTGATGATGTCCTCGGAGATCTTAATCATGCTCTCGATGTATCCAGATCCAGTTTCCAATTTATCGGTAATGCATACGCTCATGTTTGCGATGACAGCGAGTGCGGTATACTCAAGATGGGCGAACAATTGTGTGCATTCAGTAACATCGACACCCTCGGCATTGGCGGTGAGCTGGTCGATCTGATCCTCGGCCTATATAATCAAATTAAATTATGAGAGATTCTTCAGTTATCCATGAATTCATTAATAAAGCATTGCGAGACATTACCTTCTGCAAGACGGTCTGGATATTATTCTTAATATTTTGTCCGATTCTTTGTGCTTCGTCAATGAGCTTTGTAGCAATTTCTTCAGCCTTGATTTTCGCATCATTAAATCTATCCTTGACCTCAGTAACCGCAGATTCGACTATTTCACCCACTTTATTTTGAACGGCTTCTACAGCGTTCGACCAGTAGGAAGCATTCGCCACCTAAAATTAGTTTAAATAATCGAAATAATTAGAGATCAATATTTAAACAACGCCGCGTGCCGGATTTCGATAAGCATATTATCTACTTATTTTATTATTTTTCTCATTAGAAACGCGTTGATTGAGAGTTAAAGTAAAAATGAGAGTTTTGTATATATGCACTTACCGAAGCGAAGAGCACGACGCACAGGAAGATCGCGAGTTTTGACATTGTTTCTTAGATGTTGGTCGTAACGACTATAAGTTAAAATCATTTAAACAGCGCTTATATATAACACCCATGGCTGAGTTGTAATCTAAAGGGGCTATCGATAAGGCAAAAGGCAAACGAATGTTGGGCCACTTGTGTAAAGTAACCTTGTGAGGCATATTAATTTGGAACCGCTAACGATTCTTGTTATTTCTGGAAAAGTTTGATTTCGTGATATTTCTTTTAATTGTTTAATAACGACAACGCGATCTAAATTTTTATTGACTCCGTGATACCAACTACCAGATGCTCATTTGTTTGCTGGTAAACAGGTTAGCACGTAATAATTATAATTATACTGATAATTGCTATAGGTATAAATAATAAATAAAAAAAAAGTAGTACAAATAGAGAAAAGTAAATTTGGCCAAATGGTTATGAAATTAGTTCAAACAAGCGCAAGACATAGATGGTTAGCCATTTCATTTCTGATGGGAAACATTGTTTTTCCTTTGTTAAGCTTTCACATATCTAGTCTAATCAATATGTTTTTATTGGGCTGCTCCAATATAAGGTAATCGAAACGATATAAAAATTATATTTAGTGCTTATATTCATGAATATGTCGTATACAAATTATATAAATAAAATGTTTGAAAGTGCCGGAGTTATGCAGTTTTCCCGCAGTGTATTGAATCTTGTGGGCAAGGATTGTCTGAAATTAAAAGGCATATAATTTTCATGTCCATTAATAAAATATATAAATAGTAACACATAATTTATTGTACGATTAAATGGATGGCCCAAATTATATCATTAATAAGCTTAGCTAGTGTCTACATAGAAGACGAGAGTTGACTTATTAGAAAGGCACGCGCATTTCCTTTTTTTTTCTCTTTAAGTTAATAACATGTTATTCCATGATGAATATCGGAATAAGTAATATCTTGCTAATTAAAATGTCAGTAAAATATTATTTGCTCTGTTCTCCGCTGTTTAATGCTTCGACGGTAATATTTGCACTGCCGTATAAATTCCATTGACATACTTTATAAAAAAATGTTGCAAATTAGCAGATGTATGATTACGTGACTTTGTAGGGCCGACGACCAATGAACCAATTAACTTATCTTGATTGATTATAATCGGTACCATATGTCTGTACATGCATCAAATTTTTATTTATTATTTACAAGAATATTTCCATATTGTAAATGGATGATACATGGCTTAAAAATATAACCATATATTAGGTAGTCTATAAAACATAAAATGAAATTTAAATAGGGTCGCCTAAAATGTGTGAAATCGGTGTACGATAACGCGATATTTCATAGAATAACAATGATTAATGATTAAGATAAAGATGTTGAATTTCCTTGCATCGACGTAGCTATATATATTGACAAATGTTTATATGAACAGATGGTCTTCTCGCGAAGAAATCGTGAGATTATTGAATTATATAGAAAACGTGCATCATTTCAAAATGAAACAGCCCCGTATCTTTAATTATGCATCATGGAGTGATTTGGGTCGTCTTTTATCAAGCAATTAAAAATATTAGTTACTTTGCTTAAGCGTGAAATTCGAGTTGGTATAAAAGTCCAAAATCTATCTGTGTTTCTGTCATTTATGATTAGGATGCGAAACTGTGGCAGTAAATGTGTCTGGCAATATATTAGCAATATATTGCTTTCCTCGTTGGAAATTTCCCGACGTAAAATATATACATATGCATATTCCTGTCAGCGTCGGATGGTCTCGCACGCGGTCTCACAGCTCATATTCCTACGTCAAATGTTTATCTCATTAACATTTTATTAGAGTTTGATTTTTCTTTTTTATGTGAAACAATGTAAACACAATAACTTAAGAAAATGTCCAGCTATCGGGCTAAAACTTTGACAAAAAGAATAGGTATGAATAAGGTGGGTATTGCATTTGGACAGAATTGACAAATTGGTTTCAAAATTACGACCTGTAAAAAAAAAAAAATTGCATTTCTTCAAGTCTTTTAGCTGGATAAAAGTCGAGCAATCTTTTGCCAGATACTGTGGTGAAATGTATAAAAATCTATCAGTATACACTGGCATGAGAATTAAATGGTCTGGAGGGTATGCTGAAGAATGCAGGATGCGAAGGGATCGTGTAAAGGAGTAGAGTCTTGAAGGTAACTATAGATTAGGTGCAACTATAGATTAGATTCAATGGGCCACTGCATCGATTTGGAATTCTCAAGCTATTGCAGCTGAACAATGCAGCAATAATTATATTTGAGGGAGCTGAGAATGTAGAGAACCGTAAAGCGAGGCTCTGGGTTACTTCGGTTCATTGGGCTTCTTTTTGAGAGTCGCACCATAATCAGTTTAATTAACCACTTGAATTAACGATACCAATCAATGTTTTGTTAATTCAGTTGCGCAATCGTACAAAACCTGCTTGTACGGTATTAACCCCGATATTAAAACGTGTTCTTACATAAAAAGCAATTATTTATTGGTACAGCACATGCATAACGTTTGTTTATCTCTTTCCAAAAAAAAAAAAAAAAACAACTCACCGCAATTTTATTCGCATTGTCTTTAAAAAATTATTTACTTTAAACAAGTTTCTCTACTGTTTCTTGATGCATAAATTTTACAAAAATGATTCTATAATTTTACCGTAGATTTAACTACTATAAAACGTCCCTCCATCTCCGTAATCTAGATCTTCTCTGTTCTCCCAATAATTCGCAACTCTTCGGTGGTGTACTCTGAATCGGTGGCGAATATTTCTTTGTTCGGCCTTACAATTTCAGCCGTGAACTCCTAGATTTTGTGGTAGATTTTAGGGGTGGTGCTTTGAGACCTTGTCGACCTTCTGTTGGATGCATTTTTTGGTTTTGTTAACGATGGTCGACGACTGCTGTTGGAATCTAAAAAGTCCATTGGTGATCGCGCACGAAGCAAGAGACGGTTCAAGTGTCCCCAACAAGAAGCTCAGCTTGGTGTACTTGATGAGCATCTCAGGAACGAGCATTGAGGAAGCCAAGGTTGCCTTAACTGCAGCCTGTTTGAAAAAAAAGACAAACGTATTGAATAAATTTAAATTGATACTGTCTGGATTGACATTTAGTTTTAATATCATGAAAACTGACATTGGACTTACCGCATTGGCGCATACAATAGCTGCAGCAGTGGATCTAATTCCATCGACATTGTCACGGCAATGATAAATCTCATCTCTGATTCCGGTGAGGTTGGCGATCGCATCATCAGATAACTTAATCATGCTCTCGATGCATCCAGATCCAGTTTCTAATTTGTCGGTGATGCATACACTCATATTTGAGAAGGCAGCGAGTGCGGTATGGTCCAGATGGCTTACCTTTTTTGTACATTCAGTAACGTCAATACCCTCGGCTTTGCGGGCAAACTTATTGATGTCGTCCTCTGACTGTAAAGGTGGACTTACGTTATAATCAGTTATAGATGCATTGATCAAGCTCGACAATTCATGAATTCATTCATAAAGGACTATAAGAGAAACCTTCTGCATGACGTTCTTGATGTCATTCTGTATCTTCTTGCCGAATTTCGTCGATGCGTCTACGAGCTCTTTAGCCAGTTGATTAGCTCTTTGTTGGGCTGTTTCAGATCTATCTTTGACCTGAGATATCGCAGTGCTAATTACTTCGTCCGCTTTGTGTATCGCAGTATCCAGAGCGCCCGACAGAATCAAAGAATTCACCGTCTAAAATTTGTTCAAATAATTCTCATAATTAAAGGTAAATAGGTATAGATAAAAATCTCAGATATCAGTCTAAGACTGAAAATTTTTATATCTCTATGAGGTTAAATCGGTCAATGCTTGATCCTGATCATATACAATTTATCTAATTATTTTTTATTTTATTGTACCTGTTAAAAACTATTTTTTTATTAGACAACATTTTTTATGAATTTTTTAAAATTCGATATATTGGCCCTAATTTAAAAATGTAAAAAAAAAGATTACGGACAAAATATCGAATTTTAAATATCTCATAAAAAAATGTAAGCTGATTTTAAAAATCTAAAAAATATCTAAAATAAACAAGCGTTTACCGATTTAGCCAGGAATACGTCATATTTGTCATGTATTAAACTTACCGAAGCGAAGAGCATGGCGCATAGAAGGATTGCAAATTTTGTCATCTTTTCTTAGGGTTTGGGATCGAACAACTTTATTTTGGGTGTCGAGAATAAATCTGTAATTGAAAGAATTTTTCAATAACGAATAGCTTGTTACTTATTCGGCCAAAAGTAAATTTCATCGGTACTAAATTATGTATTTTATCTTATTCCCTGATACTTGCTTTAAAAATAATGGTCCATCGATTTCAGTTTTTTTTTTAAATCCATAAAACAAATTTTTTTTTAATTTCCCACGATTGATTGTTCGTAAAAGTGTTCTAACCACATAAATTTTATCATAAAATTTCTTATATCTTAACAAGATAAAATTCTAGGGGGGGGATTCTATTTTTCAAAATCAAAGACTTCGAATGTTACAATTTTTACCAAAAACCATATTAACAAAATGTATTATGGCTCATCTCATCTTATCTCGATTTTATCCACTAAGATAAAGCACAATAAATATTAATATTTTCCCCATAAATCTGATCAATTTTCAGGAAAACACAACGTTGGAGTAAGAATAAACAAAAACAAAAAAGACACACAGTGAGAGTTGTGATGAACAAAATAAAAAAAAATACCAATGAATAATGAACATTGATTTAAAAAATTGCGACGAATATCTCGACCGACCCAGCTTTTTCGATGTCAATTTTTGATAACGAAGAATATGTTTCTGGTGTCAGACCAAAAATAAATTAAAAACGCAGGTCAATATATTATCGCCCTAGTACCCAGTTATAAAATACCTTCATATATACCTTAGAAAAAAATAAAATGTACATGTCATCACAACCATATCTCGATAAACGTTTGAATATGAAATGGTGGATTTTTTTCGCTAAAAAATTGAGAAGCTCCGGAATTATGTATAAACGAACACCGTCCGTAAAAAAATCGAACATTTAAATTATGTGCCGTAGAGATTAAAGAGTTTTCGTCCAATCGAGCAACTAGAATAATCATTCACTCAAGCGTAAAGTGCTCAAGCGCGAAATTCATGTTGATAAAAAAAAACTGTAAAAACAGTCTGTTCCTCTTTCATTTGCGATTGTCCGACAGCAATGTGTCTGACAGCAGGTTAGAAATATCGCTCCCCTAATTGGGAATTTCCCGCCAGCGAACACGATTGAAGAACGTGAGAGGGTATATATACGAGAAAATGGAGCGAGGGTCGCTCTCGCCCCTATTGCTTATGAAGCAACGAGCAAAGCCCTCCGTGGTAACAAATCGAGATCGTCCAGGTTCATGAATAGCCCTTTGAATGCCCTTTCGCTTTTTCGACGCTCGGTGAAACATGAAAATGTTGAACCTGTCATCGACAGACATTCTCACTGCTCATATTCCTACCTATTTTAATGTTGTCGAACAATATTTTACGCACATATTACAGCACTATACTGATAAAAAAACCATCGAAAACTGAACCAAGTAGGTCGATTCACGGCTCTTTATTGACTCGACTTCTTTAAATTTCTGCAATTCTAATCGAATCGTCGTTTAATTATACAGTCGGCACTGCGGTTCTTTCGTTTTGGGTCGTCTAACTGACGAGAGATTTTCATAGAGCTCGATGGAAATTCTCCACTCGCTGGATTATTTCATTGAATTTATTCACGATTTCGTAAAAAGATTTTGTGGATCATCTATATTATGTCATCGTAAAAATATGTCTTCAACATCAATAATCGTTGTCTGAAAAATTCTAAAAATATCACATGTATACTTCGACCAAATAACTTCTTAACAAAAATATAATAAATATATTTCGAGTGTATAAAAACATATATTCTGCGTATTTAATTTTTCGTGTGTCAATCACGAGAGATACAATTTTAAAATCATTTTTCGAGTATGAAAATATTAAACAGATTTAAAAGGTAAATAAAAAAATAAATCAATCTTGAATGTTAAAAAAAAAAGGATCGCGAGTCCTGTTGATGGTTATATAGCTGCGGTATGAAAATTCACCCTTATAGCGGTACACAAAACGTTCCCATAGGAGTGAGCTCGTTGACACCGGGGTGTCGTGGGAACCGTGCCTCGCTCGATATTATAAAGCATTGTACGAGCTTCACGGTTTCTTTTTTATTCAACGGAGCGCCGTTCTTCGGTCCGTTCGGTTGGGTCCTCAAGAGCTAAGAGTACTACCGCACAGTCTTTTCAAATTCGAAGAGAATTCTTGAACATAAATAATACACAAGTGATTATTAATTATCGATTAATTGAATGCTTTTCTCGTTACAGATACACTTGGCCATTAACGTTGCGAGAGTCTTGACCTAGGTAAGTAATTATCATTGATCGAAATCGAAAAATAATAAAATGTTCATTTGCTGCACATTGTTGTCTACTTAAGTCGATTTTTCGACCTTAAAGTCATGCTCAACTTGAATATATTCAACCTTATGATCTTGATTAAGTTTGAACTCAAGTAGGAACTTAAATTGGAACGTACGATTATAAATTCAAATCGATGACTAAAATATTATTCAAGCACATTTCTTTTCGAATTATCTAGATTATCTTCAATCGCACATATTTAAAATCCAAGCTATATGTTTAATCTGAAGGGTCAACCCCTTCGTGTCAAAGTCATGCCATAAATGGTTTAATTATCGTTAACGTTGCGTACATACCGCACATTGGCATCAATAATGTGCCTCTTGAGACAAATGCTCGCCCCAAGTTCATTACAATTATATTAATAATCAATGGAAGGTAAACTGAAGGGGCTCATCGAAACGGAAATGATTTCGAGTCTCCGAGTGAACTCGAGCGGAGTTCGTGACTCCCGGGGGTTCATGTATAATATCGAAAAATCGTGAATACATTCTGATAGACTATATAAACACGCTCTGTCGTTATACAGGATGCACTGTTTGTATCTGTACGTGTATGTACGTGGGTGTGTGTTGCCTCTGCAAGTTAAGCTGACAACGATGAATAATGGATTTGAGCACGGAAATTACAGTGAAGCAATATCCAGGAGGCATTTACATGGACAAACTGCGTCGAATAATCCAAACAGGCATATGTCGTTGTACAGTGTTAGCCTCGATAGTGTGCTTACTATGCATATATGTGTTTGAACCCGATCACTGATGGTGACAAGTCGCTTGGTAGGTATATACACGAGCAGTTTTAAGAGGAGCCTGATGTGTCAAAGGCCACGACGACGATGAATTCGTGTGGTACCGTTGGCTCGCTTGTACTCTCTCGTCACGTAATTCGATTATCTTATATAGTTTACACAGGACGAAGACATACACGTAGGCGTGTGGTGCGATCATTGATCTACAACTTGTCGTCAACTTGTGTGTATACCGTACACTTTCATATATATATGACGTTGTTGGGAGTGAAGTCTATGAAATACTTTGCGATGATATAGGATTCCCATTCACAAGAGATTTCCCATCTGATGAAAAATCAAGTTTCAAAGTTAGTCTTCCACAAATCTTCCTCTAAGATGTTTGGCTTTCTCATAATCGAATCTTTGCGGACGACGTACTGAAAAAATGGGGAAGCAAAATGTGTGAGCTTCTTACTTTGCATCTTTTCGTTTTATGTTATAGTGTCTTTGCATTTTCGTCAATCTTTAGTCAGAAGTTTAAAAAAAAATCTGACTTCATATTTCAGCATTAATATCCGAATAAATATTGATGACTAAAATCGTAAGGAATTCAAAAATGGGTGTTTTACCTTACTCATTGGTTTATTTGCTCTGTATTTGCACTGGAGACTATGTTTATCTTATACATCTACAGCAAACAGGAATGTCCATAACTATAATTAAAGCGCGAAGTAGCTAAGTTATTAGACACCTTGCGAAGCGCCTTTCGTTAATTGCCGTAACCCGATTCCGAAGGACGACTAAATGCAATACCCGATTCCCGCGATTTCTATGACAATAGAACTACGTGTCTCGGTGTTTTATCCAACTGTTATTATACTGTACTGTTGTGTGTTTGTCTGGGACCCATTATAGTAGTATGACGTGTCGCTTTTGTCTGAAAGAGGTGGTCAGGGATGTATGTATGTATGTATGTATGTACGAATGTCGGTACTCGGTGGAAGGAACAGCCTTGACGCTAAAAATTCCCATGCGAATATTCACCTCCCCCTCGCCCCGCTACGCATAAACTACCGCCATTAAATTTTCAATTGACGTTGCGCAAAGGCAGACCGAACTTTCCCATTCTCGTGTCGTCGAGTTTATCATGTCTGGCTCGTTCGGGCTCACGTTCTGCCAAATCAACAGCAATTTCGACTATAAATGTAAATAGATTGATTAGTCCTGGAATTCTGTATTTGACTGCTTGTCTTTATTTTACTCCACAGATACTCTTCAGTATTGATTACTCTAATAAAACAAAAGTCAGGACGAAAAGATTGACTTTTATATGTGAAGAAAATATGAAAATTCCTCCCCAAATTAGTAAATAATAATAACAATAGATAATAGGATAATAAAAAAAAAGAAAAAACTTTTTTTTTCGGACAAAAAATAACGCCCAATCGTTTTTCGAATTTTTCCCCCTGTCTTTGTTGTTTTAGCATATTTTTTTTCGTTAAAGTTGCAAATTTTCAAGATCAAAAAGATCGAAAGAAACAACAACAAAAATAGTGGATTTTTTTAAAACACCCTAATATAGCACATACGGCAAATGTACCGACGTCACAGTCAGGTGCATACAGGCATCACTGTGTGCATCAGCGGGAATGAAACGAAGGGGTGTGGGACTCAAATGCCTAATCAAAGGGAACAGAACCAAAGTGTTCCTTTGATAGATCGGTGCTGAGGCGAGATCTCGTTTGTCGTACAATACCCTCATCCTATTTCTAGTGGTAAACCTATTTACCAAATTGAAATACATCACATTGCACGCATTCCGGTATATATATACCGGCCCACCGTACATTAGATACTATATGGACATCTTCATCCAGATGATGAAATTGACCGGCTTAGACAACGTTACTAGGGCACTGAATAACAGTAACAGTTGTAGTAAATGGGTCAGTTTCATCGAATGGACTGAATGTACCTGCCGCAGAGCATTCTGTACCATGGGAATACCGCGGCATGTGCGACTCGATATACGTATCATATATACATATATATATATATTTCCTATCATCACCATATGGTCACAGGAGTTCCCCGCTAGATTCCTACCAGTTCTCAATGTCCTGCCCTCCTATAATTAATGCACTTGCGTGAGCTACGAAGGGTCTAGGTCTGGGATTCTTCACTTATTATACGCTTCTGGTTTTTTGAGTAAATAATAGTGAGAAAGTTTATTCGCATCGCTGATGCACGAGCGATCATTCACATTTCATCAGATACATTAGAATTTTCGCTCATCTTTTCACAGTTTTATAAACAAACATCTTTTGTTGTGCTTAAAAATGGGCGAGGCAAGCGCAAAAAATTGTTGTTGATGTACAGTTGGTTATTAAAATCTGTCTCATATTCATTTTTGGGTAAATACGTTTTTTCTTAGTTTTGAGTAAACTTCTAGTTTCGTAAATACATATTTTTAAAATAGGATTTGAGAAATTTTTTGTATCTAATACGGGATTTTTGAGAAAAATTTGAATTTTTTTAATGGAGGCAAAAAAATGTAAATGAAAAGAATTCATGAAAAAAAAAAATTTCAGTAAAAAAAACTAAAAAAAAAAATGATAGAGTGAATTGAAAGGCCAGGTATTCCCCATATGTATATATTAAACAAATATATATAATTGCAGTGGCATAAAAGGCAAGAATTTTTTTCTTAAGTTCTTCATATCAGCTTCTTCGAATTGTAGGTTTTCTTTTTTTTTTTTTTTTGGCCATTCGGGATTAACTGCATATCGAAGTATACGCAAATGGCCGCAGAAAGCGAACGATCGGTAACTGAAAAATGTGATCTGGCTCGAGCCCACTGAAAAACTACTTCACATCACATAGAAGAATAACGCAATTACTCGAGAGATCGATGTGAAACGGTGGGAGCTGAGTACAAAATGCGTGCACCTGAAGCCCTGGCGTGTGCTGCACCATTCTTTATTCTTGCTGCTGTTGCTTTTTCAGCATCGTATATACGCAGCTGCACGGCTCTTCATCGTAGCACCATGCAGAACTACGTGCGGCTGCATGAACGTTGAAAATAATTACATTCTATTTTTAGTTGTATGTTTCAGACGCTTCAAGTGCGATACCCATTACATGTAATTTACTCTCAAAATTGTATTTCAAGAGCCCAAGGGGTTTCACGCAGTATTGGTTGAATGGTTATCAATGTATATTGGCAAAATGCCAATATCCGACGAAAATTATGATTTCATTTAATATCTGAAAACTTACAATTCCGGTAAGCTGAGGTGTCGAGTTTTTTTATTTTACAAAATTATGAGATAGTAAATTTGGTCGTTATCGGTCACGAGTACACACTCTAGTCTGTTGTAATACATGTTTTTCTTTTCTAACGTATATAAATTGGTCGTAGCGTTGAAGAAAAATTTTGTATGCAACACATGATTTTTAGAATTTTTTTTTTTTCAGTTTTTTCCAATGTATATGTATTTTATTTCATGATGAACGTTAAATAACCATTAATTAAAAAATGACCTAATTTGAAATTATTTAAGAAAAATCTCAACATTTATTTGGAAGAATCGTAAAAAAATTCTCAATAATCGTGTGTTGCATACAAAAATTTTCTAGCTGCTGCCCATTGTAGAGTTACTATTTTTCCTAATTTTTTCAATTTTTTTATTGTTGAAGAAGGGCTGAAAAGAATAGATGGAATCGTTGGCGCACTTCGGGTCGGTTACCAAAAATGTTTATTTTCGAAAAAACTTCTTTCAGATTTTTAAAATGTGTCAATCGATAGTTTGCTTAAAAAAATTGTCGATAATTAAAAATGTGTAGACAATGTTCTTTTTAATTCGTGCTTTTTAAATTTATGTTAATCATATAAAAAATTGAGGACCCAATCGCAAGGGTCAAGGGTCAGTACCAGGTCGAAACCATGTGGAATACCCCAACTTCAATGAGAAATGCATCAGGCGAAAATAAACATGATCTATATAAAATAATTTCAAAGGTTTCGTTAACTATACATGAATATATTGATTCTCTCAGTCACTCGTGCAAGTGCGACGATCCCAGCGCATTATGTGCATCGAGAGATTAAATAAACACTTCCGGGAACCAGTGCACCACTCTACCTGCGAAATGACTGCAGCCCTTACATAGCAATTAGTTCCCCTTCAGGTATAACAGTTATTACTATATACAGTATATCTTTAGAGTCGTTTGAGAAATTCTCAGTCGTAACGACTAAACGAAGTGAACTGCGATTGGAGAGCCTTAACCGTGTCACTATGCTATTACCGAATACGATTTTGCCTTTCTTTCTTTTTTCAACAGCCACTAAAGCTTGAAAGTATTGAACGTTTGCGATGTATGGCGTCGCTCGGTCGAAGAGCTTATCGATTCCTCGTCGCTTAACACAGAGACTACTGCCCCTGGTTTCCAGGAAATTGGAGCGGATACACTATATCGCGCGCTCGTTCTCTCGTGGAATTTCAAGCGATCCGATGAGCTGTTTTCATTATAGTATACCTTCAAGGCGAGAGATACATCTCGTTTCATTCATCGCTTCATAATGTGTATGGGTCATAAAAAATGCTGGACAAATTATACGGATGAGTCGAAATGCCGAAAACGCTGTGAAAATTCAAATACCGAATACTTAGTGAGGGTTTTTAAAAAAAAAAAATTTTTAAATTTTTGGTGATGTTCAATGAGGTGATAATTAGTCGTGGAACATCGTCACTCCTCTGGCTAGATACTGATGCTCCTATTCCAGCGATTAAGCACGGAATTATCGATCATCGTCATCCGTCCCCCTTCAATGTTGCAGCATGTGCTGATGATCCAACTGATGCAGTGGCAACCATTTCCATGGAATAAAGGGGTGAATTTCGAATCCCTGGTAATTACGCGTCTCGTTCTGTTGAATGTCCCGTAACGCGTGAAACATGTGGAATTCTATTAATCCCGATGGAAGGATGCTGAACACGTTCTGAAAAGCGAAACGTACGGTTGCTAATCGCAATATTCAGCCCTTTTGCAGGATTTCTCATTCGAAGCTACGGGTTCTGTCACGTGTTATTTGATCAATTTACTAATTATATATATATATATATTTCTTTAACAATGCAATTTGTATTAATTTAATAAAAATGATGTTCCATTTCAACATATCATTAGTTAATACATGATTTTCTTTTATATCGATAAAAAAATCTTCAGGAATGTTCGACAATAATTCTAAAAAAATAATTTTAAAAAATTCAAATTTTAAAATTGGGTCTAAAAATTTTAATAAAAAAAATTCATGAAAAATAGTTTCAGTTAAAAAAATGTAAACATAATTAAAGTGCGTGTTTTCGAGCATGTAGAATAGTATAAAAAATGATGGAGCAAATTGAAAGGGAAATCAACTTCGAATAAGAAAAAAATCTCGAGGATTAATTTTACATTCATACTTAAATATCTGTGTCACCAAAATATCAGTTTCGCATTATCTATCAGCAGTACACAAATACCGGTGTAATTAGCGATGCAATTAATATACCCGAGAATAAATGATGTAGATAAACTTTAGCTCCGAGATGGTTTTTAATTAAATTCTGACTTCCTGATGGTTTTACTCGAGTTCCCGGAAAGGAAAATTGCTTCGGAGATGCTGGATGCTGAGTCTACTTTATGTGTTCTCGTTGAGAGTAGATGAAGTCTCCCTTTCCGCTTTTTTTCTCCCCTGCGCACTTCCATCTGCATTACGTTTTTCATCGCCCTTTTCGTTCTTTACACCGCGCGCAGTGTATATAGCCATCCATCCTTATTCTGCCCTCGGTATAGAGTCGCCGATAGAGTCCTTTTCCCTCATGTATATCCCCTCTCCATTCGACTCTCTTTTTTTTCTTTTTCTCTTTCTATCTCTTAAGAGGGTTTTAGCCCGTGCCTCGACGCGTTCTCGTTGTGTACGTCTCAGCAGATGTACAACCATTTGCCATGGCAGCTGCACAACTCAACCCCACCATTCGGACATCATCGTACAACCCTCGTGCTTCTACTCGACGTAGCCACGTTCATAAATTTAAAAAATAAAGCTTTAAACTGACTTAAATATTAAATAATATTTTTCAAACTAAAGTTCTTTTTTTTTCAATATCACTGAGTAATAAATAATTCACAAAAGCATTAAAAAAAAAAAAAATTGCAACGAACCTTTTTTCATCGAAATTGTATGTTCTATGGGTCTAAAGGTATTTGGGCCCCAACTCAGGTGTCGGGGCCCAGTCCTCCGAGCTTACATCACTGTCAGGTCCCCAAAGTAGGGTGAAGCGTTTGCAAGGATCCGGGCACTCAGCTCGGTGCCTCCGCATTCACGTTTCGAATCTCGTTGGGGGGGGTTTGTGCATCGACATCGAGTCTCGCGATATTTGCGGGACCCACGATAAACGTTGTAATCGGACGCGCTTTTGCGGCCCCCGTCATTATCCGTATCGCGTGTTGTCGGTCGACGGTAGTGCTGTTGATAGAAAAAAATAGAAAGACCAAAAAATGATTCTACGTTCGTTATCGTCGAACCTTGGTCATCAAATCTACGTATTACCAAAAACCTTAACAATGAATAAGGGAAATTAAAACGCTGATTAAACGACATTTAATTATCAATAACAATCGATCATTTGTAAAAAAAAAAAAAAAAGTATTAAGTCCGTCCCAATAAGTAAATTTAAATAAAAACAATAAATAATCGATAAAGTGTCAAAGTAGAAAAATAAGATAAACGAGAGATCGATCTTACGAGGGATCAGTGCGTCAGAGCGTTGTATATCAAACGTACTTCGAGTTCCGGTGGGGTCGCCGGAAGTGGCTGAGCGTGACGGTGGTGGACGGGCCAACGGAAAAACGTGGGAACCCATAGAGGTTCGCTTCCGTGGTTGCACCATCGGTCATTGCTGCGTTAATATAAACTCTCGCGCTTTCGTCTCGCGTTTATTTAAACGCGAGGTTAATCGAATAAAAAGCTTTAACAGCAAAGGGCCAGCATAAGCGATCAACGTTGTTTCGTTCGCAAGCCTGAGGCTTTTTTTCCCCCCCAGTTCTCTATTATACGTTTCTCCGCAAATCGTATAATCAGCGAATCCGCCAGCGGCGAGGATATACCCTCTCAAGAACTTGCTCTTCCACTTATCTCGGTTGGGCTGTCCACCGGAATAATTGCTAGATTAAACCCCGGATCGTATCAACTCTCCTCAGCCAAAGACTAACTTTATACGAGTAGTCGGTGACACTTGAGTTCACAGAGACGACCGAAAGGTCAAGCAGATTGTACCAAAAGTCAACCTAAAAAAGAAAACGCATTTTTATAAGAACAATATATAAAGGAGACCCCTCAACGTGCCAAGGATCTACATTTAAAAAATACACTTAAAGAACAAAAAGTAAAGCAAGATTTTGGTATTAAACACTCAAGGACTTCGAAGTCTTTATTGGAATAACCATCACTCTCGAACCGACGTTTTCTATTTATCCGGCGCGTGGATCATCAATATACTGTCGAACCGGACATGTAGACGGAAATGAATCTTGTACTATAGTGGATGTTTTAGACGTCTAGTCGATGCGAGAGGCTCTAGTCGTCTGTCCCTGTCACAGGCTACAGTCCAGTTTGGTTGCATCCGACAAGGTGTCCATAAGGGACACTGCTAAAACCCCCACTTCGCATCCTCGGCTTGCAACCGAGGTGGCATGCAGTGTCAAGTGAGAAAGTGAGAATCCAATGGTAAAAGCCAGTAAACCGAGTGGGACAGGGAATCAAAGAAGACCAAAAGAGAACGATGCGACATAAGCCAAACGAAGATAGCGTTATGGTTGAATAGAACGAGCGAGAGTGCGATAAACTGACCGGTTGGATCCCACCTCTCTAGTCGGCATAGCAGGCTGTGACGTCAGGGTCGAGAGCCTGGCCTGGCAAGTTGTATAGCCAGTTTGAGCGTACGGCTCGTCGCCGCTCGTAGGGAACGAGGAAAGAAGAAGCCTAGACGACGACCAAGTTTCGTTCCAACCGGGGCCGGCTATATGACCCGACCGACACTCCGGCTTACAACCGTCATGGCGTCCAAAATTTTTACCTGCTCATCGGTATCTTCGTGCTAAAGTGGCTTTCAAATACTTACGACAGCTCTTGGATTTTCTAAAACCGGTTTTTCGTTACTTCGCATCGTCAAGAGGCCTGTATTATTGGTGTAAATAAATGAATGGTTAAATTGTTTATAATTTATTTATAATTGTGTATTAATATACGAGCAAGTTTGAGGTGAAACAGTGTGAAGGGTTGAAGAGGTTCGGTTACTCAAGAGAGAGTTTACAATGGATACGTCGATAGTGAAGAAGCCTTTGGAGTATTCGTTTGTTGATGCGACGGTACAGGGTGAGGTTTTACTGTAGAAACGTAACGAGCCTTAAGAGGCAAATCACTAGTGAAAGAGAATCGAAGACTTTTAAATATCTTAGGGAGATTGTAGTGAGAATAGTAGTCTTGTTCGAGGGTCGCCGATCGGTGACTCCAGTATCTCTATATATATATATATATACATATAGGGTTTTGTCCTCGAGTGAGAAACCGGTTACCGGTCGAAGATCTTGTAGTCAGTGTTGCAAGGATCGAGGATATAGTTGAATGCTTCCACGCTGCTTTCCCCTGTAACCGATCCAGAGGAAGAGCCACGGCAGTGAGGTATAACCTAAAGAGAGCTCTATCGTCAACAGTGGTTGTGAAGAGAGGGAGGTGGAGGAAGGTATAACGGACGAGAAGGCAACGTTGCGGCGAAGGCGCAGGCGCGCCTTTGGCGAGCGTTGCAACAGGGCAACGCAAACAGTGCACGAGGAACGAGCAACGGCGACGCTCGCGTCGATCGACCGCCCGATCGACGATCGATCGGTAGTGAAAATCGTATGTGTGTCTCGTGTGGAGAGTGCCCTGTGGTTTTGTGTTTGTGCTACGCTGGTGCTAGACCAATGAGTGCCCCGACCGGAAATTACAAGTTTCGCGCATTTTATTAAGCTTGTTTCTGTTTCTGATACGATCTCACGAATTTTTATTGTCAGCTTGCGTTTTTTTTTTCCGGCTGGGGATCCGAAAATCGGATGATTTAACGCACCTGCTGGTTTATGTAGTGTACACGTCGATTGTGATTGTGATTGTGATTACACTATATAATTCTGTATCGGTAGTGGCGGCATTCTTTTTTTTCAACTCTAAAGCGTGAAGCTATACAAGGATAATAGTGCTTTTTTTTTTTACTAAAAGGTATATATTAATGTGAGTGCTATAGGTGCATGTGAAACCTGGAATTTCACTTTGAGGATAAACGTGAAAGAGTGAAGTTAAGAGCTTTTGTGGAAGGGGACAAATTTTAAAACCAAAATGGGAAATCATCCGTCTGCTCATCAACCGCTCGAGAGAGCCACCAGCTATGGTGGAAACGTGCTGCGACTATCGGTATGTATATGCAACGGAATGCTGTTTTCTGGCAAATTATTGCAATCAAAACTTTTGTCTCCGACAAATATAACTTTTCTATGAATTGTGGAAACTATACTATTGTACTTTTAAAAAAAAATGTCTGCAATAACAATACGTAAAGCGGAAAAGAAATAAAGCAGGGAAACCTTGTTTTACAAAATAAAATCTGTGAGAATCCGGTAGGCGCGAGTAAGTTAAGACAATGCCTAAATTATCCTTATCATTGTGTGCTGAATATTACGACTTCGTAATAAATGGAATAAAATATCAATAAAGTCGTCGCCTTTCACACTACGTTGATAATTATATTTTCATTAAATGCCAAACATTGTATACGAATTGCTCAACTAGACATTTATTTTTTGTGTGAGTTTTAACCGGTTTGCAAAACCGGTACAATCTATGCCAGTCACTATATTCATTCACTGAATGCACATTTTTTTCGAAGACGTTAAGATAGCTCCGGCAAAGGACCAAAATAAAAACAATCTCTATTGGATGCCGCAGTTATTGAAACTTGGCAAGTGACAATACGAAACTATAGTAAATCGAGTAAAAATTTCATTCAAGATGCGTCTTTCAGTTAAAATCGCAATAAAATCAAATGCGTGGAGCGATTTTTTTATAAAATTTATACGAAATGAAGATTAGTCCCCCGTATGGCATTAAAATTTTCTGAACATTTTTCTTCGACGTTCTTCATCTTCTGACATGAACATCTCAAAAACAATTTTTCTTTTCATGAAAACAGAGCTTCCTCGATGTGAAAGCAACAATGTTTTAAATCTTAGAACATGATATATTGTTATGAAAATTGATAAATTAAACATGTCTCTCTCTAACGAAGGAATATTTGTCTTTGAACGCTTTCGCGCGACGAGATCCCGTTATTCCATGTTGGCAGGATCCCCAAGCCCCTCTATGCCCTCGTGTCTCGATGCTTGCCTCTACACCACTTTCCGGCCCGTGCTCGACAGTCGAGAGAAGAACAGAGAGAGTGAGGAACACGAACTCACGGATCAGCCAGATGGTCCCGTTCGCGAGGCACATTTCATGATCCCCGACAGGGTTCTCTCGTACTCTGGGTGTGCTTTTGGACCTGTGATGCTTCTGCGTTTGAGTCTCAGCTGCTGCGGCCTCTCTGCTACTGCCGCTTCTCTAACGTAGCACGAGAGATTCGCAGCTGTCGGAAATGAAGGAGCCGCCTGTGCTCTGGGCGCGCACCATCGCCTCGTCTCGTCGTTTCCTTCGTCCGCTTGTTCGGCGCGTTCTGCCACGCGTTTCGACTTCACTAGCATCAGTAAAAGCAACAGCACAACGCGCGTGTGTTTTCCCCGCTACGAGAGTACTTAACATCCTCGCCTACAAGTTCCCCAACTTTATTTCTCCCACAATAACGCGCGTCGCGACACGTATAATCGCATAAATTCGTGGTCGTGTGAGAATCCGAGCTATAACACGACCGTGGGGCAAAACAACTTTCCCTATCCGGTGCCGTTTGTTTTTTCTTCAGGAAGTCACACAGTGTGGTTAATTTATCGAAACATCCTGGAGAATTGAAACCCAGAAGCGCTTCCTTCATTAAAACTCATTGCTCAAGGATTATGAGAACAAGCGGAAGTGGAAATTATAAATTCAAAACGAATTATGATTAAAAATTGATTCACAGAAACAAAAATACACACTTTATTATTTTCATTTTATTTTTTGGACTACATTTTTTTTAATAGTTGCCAAGGAGAATCTTGCTCATACGTTTCTTGTCATTTTTCCTGGTGTACATAGTTCTATGAGGAAGTGTATGTCGATTAATGTTGGCTTTTTCATAGAGGAAGCTCTGTTCAAGATGAAAAATATTGAGGCAGCTATGAGCGACGTTGTACTTTGCAACTGTTTTCTTTTTTATTTCAGGAGACAATTCATCGGTATTATTGACAAGCTTATAATCTCGAAACTATATTTTTTTATTAAAACAAAGCTTCCTCCCATGAGGAGGCAAAATGGTTTATTTTCAGAGATTCCGCATAATAAATATTATGTTCTCATATCATCATGAAAGTTTCTGCTCAGCATAGTGGCTCCGTTTTTTTTTTGCACTGTGTTTCATTCGAATAAATATTATTGCAGATTTTCAAACAAAAACTTGCATTAAACAATTGTAGAATTTACTTTGCAATGTGAAATCTTAAAATTATCACTAAATAATCAATCTTGCACTTGCTTAGAAAGCTAAATTTTACGATTGTTATCGAAACGTTTCTCATGGTAATAAAAGCAGACGGATTTCCAAACATAAAATTTGAAAACCTGTTCTGTACGCGTCTGTGTCGCACATTCATCCCGAGAACCGATGATTATTATTCTTCAGAGCCAACATCTGAATATCGATGTTTCTAGCACTCTGACGTACGTCCAAGAATACCTTCACCAGAGGAAAAGAGTGACAGAGTCCATAATAATTCACGACGAGGCTTCCGCCTCTACAGCAGTTCGTCGTCGTCGCTGGGTAATTCTTTTTTTTTTTTTTTTTTTGAGTCCGGTATCTCCCTGCGTTCCACGAGGCAGCGGTGCTCAAATGGTCCTGGAACCTGGTATACGGACTCATGGCACAACTCTCACCTTTCCCTTAGTCAGCGTATGTCGCCATGACACGCAGAATGAAGATTCATTCGTTTTATCTCTCACATATCGTCATTGTACACGAATAAAAAAAGATTGTACCGAATCAATCGTGGATATGTATTGTGATCGACCGATAAAGGCGTATGAAATGCCAAATATTCACACCATGGAATGCGTCGATACTGCATCCGTGAATGCATACAGATTGAAAAATAAAAAGTGGACAATATAAAATATTCATTCGTGGAGTATCGACGCTTATCGAGACTTTACAGCACCTGAGCATGCAATCCTTTGTCAATCTGTAATAAATCATTTTATATTATAAATTTATAATATACAGACTGTATAAATTGCTCTCTGCACTTTTTTAAAATTAATCAATTTGTCTTCTACAAAATTTAATCGAGCATCTATCGAAGCATGTTTCATTTGATCGAACAAAATTGCAATTACGTTTTTTAAATGCCTGATTAGGAAACGTATTCCACATGATTGGCTGAGGGAAATTTAGACATCTCTATTTCATTTCGAAACAGGGACTCAAAAAGCGCAGATCAATCGGCTTAATAATATGAAGATTTTTATTTTATTTTTTTACGTTTACCAACCATCGGTCTCATGGCAATTTATGTAAGTAAAAGATATTCAATAATACACGTAAAATATATTTCCTTTACACACATTTCACCAACATAAGTCTTCGTACTGGTAGCGAAAGACGACCTGGATTTTCCAATAGACTTTGAAGTGTATTACTCACATACTACAACAGATTTCACGTTAGCGTTATAGGCCGCGTGTTCTATCGGTGGATATTTTTTATAAGACAATGCCGTGTCGTTGTCGAGAGTGGAGATGAAAAACGTGCTGTCAGCGCATTCATGGAAAAAAGGCGTGACCGATAACTACGTTGACGGACTTCGCGGTTGAGCTCACGTGTGTGAGATTGTCGTACTGTCATATCCCGTGAATGCCAATCTCATGTGCTGCTGCTGCTGGTGTAATGCTAATTCACGTATCTCCGATGAATAAGCACACCCGCGTCTTCGTCGTCAATACTAGCAATCGAACGTTTGAGAAAAAATCGTGGAATCGATTTCCACTTGATATACAAAAGCCGCATATATACATAATTATAACTTGTATAACGATTGCTGTAAAAAGTCTCTCGTTGATTTTTCCAGATTTTTTTTTGTTTCTACCTTGTTGTCGTCAGAGATGACGTTATGTGTCCAGAGAATCCACCGTCTCTTTGCTGAATATATACATAGGTTTTCCTTCCGAAATGCATTCATTGGAATTCGTGGCACGATGTGTATAGCGTGACGTATGTATGCACAGAGCATGAATGCCGTCATACAGGTAGACTCTATATAGAATGCTGTGAAGGTAGAACACTGAAATGCCACTATGGCGCAAAGTGGCAAACGGTATATGAGGCATTCACCACGAAATTGGCCACTTTTCTTTTTTACACTCTCGGATCTGTTTCATAATTGGCCATATATTATTATTACTTAAACGGTACTCTCGCTGAATTTTTTTTTCAGATTTTCTAATTCTCTCGTTTCGGAAATGGGTTTTTTTTTTTCAAACTATTAAAGTACATTTGAGCTCTTTTTTTTTCAATAAACTATTTAAAGCAATATTTTCGATGCCATGAAAAGTGTAACCCAGTGTTGGATTAAATAGTTCATGCACCTTTTTCTGTAAAAAATATATATTTTGACAATTTTAAGTTTATTTCATTGAGAGCATCCCTTTGAAAGTAGTGGTTAGTTATTTATAATTTTACTTGGGGATGAGAGACAAAATTTGATTTTTCATTCGTTTTTAAGATTTTTTGTTGAATTTTCAAAAATTTATGAAACACCATATTATAGACTACACAAAAACTACTGCCATACATTTCACTCACCGGTCCTTTAGCAATAAAGGTGAACTATATTACCCCTGTCATCTTGAGCCAATATAGGTAGGAGTGCAACCGGGTTTGCGTAACTCGTGAAGCCGCTAGTTAGACGCCTGAGTGCTTTGCCGATAGTAAACTATAGTAATGTACATAACTCGTTGGTGCAGGGGTCCTATCCGCACTCAAGAGGTGAAGCTACGAGGACTCGCCCCTGCGTGATGTCCATATTACACACACATAAACACATGCACACACACACACAAGTAACTCTTCAATACCTTGCTGACGTCTGCGGATATGCGCCACTATGAATTAACGAGGCGTCAAACTGATCGTTAATTCATTCGTGGAAAATGCAGAGTAAAAGAAAAATATAGCTACAAAGAAGAAAAAGAACCATAAGTGAGAGAAAAAAAATCTGGCAACGATAAATTAGTCGATAATTAGCGAGGTTATTCCTTTTGCGTAATCGCCGTCACCTTTTAGCTATTAAATATGCTTGAGATAGATTCATCAAAAGACTCCTCCTCGACTGTCAGTGAAGAGACATCAAAGAGTGAATTAAAAAAAGCAAGCGAATTAAACGACGCTCCTTTCTCGATCTAATTAACAGATAAACTCTAGTAACTTTTGACAAGTAAATGCACGTTTTTTTTTTTTTTTTGGTTTATTATCTTTACTAAATGTTCCTCATAATGTGGATAACTAATTGCAAGATATAGGAAATTCTGAATGCAAATAGCAGTGAATGAAAATAAATTGTGTATAATTTCCTTATACACACATTTGGTCAAAATATTGTTGTCCCTCAAAAACTTTGATTTCAACTTTAATTTAAAAAATTGCTATTCTTTTTATAGTAAAATTTTTGATAGTAAAATAGTTTTTGTCGATAGAAAAAAAAGGGTATATAAAAAGTTTTGAAATCAAGTAATGAAAATCGGCCTTCAGAAATGATGTATACTGATTTAAATGAAATTCTCCGCAAAATGCGCTGCGCAAGGAATTTTTTTTAAACTTGTGTATCATTTTTTCCTCCAAAATTTTAGAAATTTTGTGTAAAGACAATATAAAAATAATATGCAACCTTAGGAAGAAATGCTGGAAAAAGGTAAAAAGTTTAAAAAAAAATTACTAGTCTCCCTGTAATGAAGTTAAATTTTTTACCGATCACATCAGTATCGACTACTATATGTAAACTCAATAGTGTCACCATACGCGCTCGTCCAACACACATGCCTTCATTCGAGTCACCATATTAATGTTATTACCGTTACTGTACTACACTATGGACTGTATGACATGCCTATGTGTCATCTGAAATTTCATATATCGGCTTTGATGTTGCGAGATCGTGGCAGCCTCTCCGACCATCTATCGGGTATATTCTCGAATTTCCGCGTGTCACGAACACGTTATCGGTACCGCCCGTATAGCAAATGCTCCGAACGCCGCGTGTGTACGTCCACCCAGTTACGAAAGTTAACGCTCCGAGCTACGCGATCGTCGACACGGTAATTGGCACCCAGGAACGATGGAATTTCAGTATATTATATTGTAGAGAGGGTTTTGGCTACTTTTTGCAATTTATGCACATACGCACACAATTCCGGTATATTAGCATGTGTTACACTGCTACAAATCCATTGTAAAAACTGAGGTTGACGTGGCCTTTTTTTTTTTTTTTTTTTTACTAATGTCCTGTTAGGTGTCAATAATAACATTTTTCCACAGCGTTAAATTCGCAAAACGGAGTGTGTCACTATTATTCGGCTACTGTCTGAAAACTTTTAACATATTTTTGTGTTTTTGGAAGAGTAGATCAAATTCAATACAATTTTAATTTATGATTATTATTTTAATTTATGTTTCGAAAAAATATAATTAAAATTGTATATACCTGTTTTAAGTAAAATGTGTCGAAAGTTATTAAAGCTAATTAACACCAGCTGTTGAATGTCATCCATCTAATGGTAGTCAGATAAAATGTTGATTTTTTTAAAGTTTGCTCTATTCACAAGAAGTACAGAAGATGTTCTCATTTTTGTAAATATGGAAATTCCTAATAGAAATTCTTATACAGCTGACAATCGTCCCACAAACAGAATGAAGAGTCTATTTGCAGGGTTTCATTGTGAATGAAAATTGATAAATCATTAACACTGATGAACTAGACTTAGAAATAAAAAAAATGTCAATTATAACAATTTTGAATTTTTTAAAAATCCTCTTCCAGTGATATTTTGTATAAAGTTGCAATATTTCCAATGTGGAATTGCATCGACAAATAATTATATCCATGATTTTAAGGTGAGTTCGACCCTCGAGGGTTTATAAATGAATTTTTATAGTATTTCCTCCAGACAATGTGAAACGTACTCTCAGTATTTCTCTCTCATTTCGCCACGAGCGCCATTATAGTTCCATCACCCTCGCACACGTGTGTTTCACATCGCCTCACGTATCTGAGACAATGTGCGACTTATGATGCACTATAATATAACTGCAACTCTTCAACTTGGTATCTCTGGTCCGATGTCTATGCGTTATATGCACACACAGAGTGCGCATTTCAATATGCAATAAAGCGCTGGCAACAGACTCCTGTGACCGACTTTGGGTGACGATAGTTGCGCAGCGCGTGTTTCTCGATCCTCATTCGTGACGCAACAAACGCCTCTTGGACTGTCAGGTGCTTGCCTTCCACTCAACCTAAGAGTAATTTTACTGAGCACGCGCACACCCATAGCTCTCAGCCTCCATTAGAATTATTACTCAAGTGTAAATGCCGGTAAATCCAACTATGTAGGGCATATATATAGGCTCACAACATTGTTAAAGTTAATATTTTTAATGCAAAATAACTTCGGTTCGGTGATCACTTCAGGTCCTACATGCTCACAAAAAAAAAATAATTTTTCCTCATAGAGGAATCTTATTTTCATGAAAAATGCTTTTTTATATATTTTATAAAATACATAAAAATAAATATGATTTATTAAATGTATTTTACAAAAAAGTTTGAAGATTCAACAGAAGGTTCGTACTGTACAGAATTTGATTTTTTTCAATTTTTTGAAAACTCTACAATTTCTAACACTTTCGAATAATTTACCTGATTCTTTGCACGTTTGCTCAAATGTAATCATCGAATTTTCAACACTATCTGAAAAAATGGTTTTTTTAATAAAATTATATAATAAATAAATGGTCCACATAGCTTCTTCGATGAGGAAACCAAAATTGACCAACATACTTTCTCACAGCGGAGGCTTTGCGGATGTCGGGCTAAAAAAAAAGGAACCAATGTGCTAGGTTCTACTTTTCAATTTTTTAAATTCACATCTGGTTGCTTGAATAAAATCCAGCAAGCACAGGCTGTTGAAAATGAATGTTTATGGTCAGAACAACATTTCCGCTCATTTGAAAAATGTATTATCAACATAAACCTGAGAAAGTATTGCTGTAAAGTAATAAATAATCGACAAATAAATAATATCCATAATTGATTAGTTTGCGTTAACTACAGCGAGCAAAACGATGAATATCTGTCTCGCAATTTCGTCGCCGTTCTATAAGAAAATCCTGTGAACTTGAACATTCTGGCCTATCGAGTTTTTCAACATGTTTTCTGTATATCTTCAGCTATACATGTGATGCTTTGCGTGTGTCTTGAGCTGAGGGAGAATTACCTGCACCGACTCTCATCGAGTATACTATGTATACTACACTATAGGTGTATCAAATGGCTGTGTATATACAGTACACGTTATAACAGCTACAAAAGTTGAAACGGGACAAACGAGTTTTTCGTCGAGAGCGGACGACGACATCGAGACAAAACCCAAAGGTTGAAAAGGACGAGAGGTAATAAAGACGCAGACGATGCCCTCTGTCGCTCGTATAACGCCCTGGCTCTGGTCGTCCACCTTCTTGCACTCACCTCTTTCGTTAAAGAGAATAATAACAATGAAAAACAGATAGAAAAAGCGAAGTACCTCGTAGCTGCAAAAATAAAATCCTACTAAAACAAAAATGTCGTTGAACTACGTACGGTGAGGTTGAGCCAACGAACTTTCAGTTGGTTTAAAAGTGAACTTTAGTCGGTTGAACTTGGCATGGGGCGGCGAAACTTACGATAATATTGAGTTAACTGTCATATAACAACTGTAATCATTTCTTTTTTAATTCACATTTAATTTTTCTGAGACTCCTACCTAAAAAAACTTACCTAAAAAAAATTGTTTTCAGTTTGAGCTTGAACACGCTTTTTTCAGATCTATTCATTTTTTTTCGATCACGTATTTAAATAAATGAGGACTCCCTCTGTGCATTAAAAAATCGTGATTATATATACTCCAATTTTTAATATTTACATTAACTTTTTCCATTGTTACCTCAATTATATGTAATAAGTTGCAATTACTTACGGTAAAATAAAAATAATCACATGAACTAACAATTAATAAACGCCAGGAGTATACGACGACTTCTTTGAATTATTCTTCGTAGATTATTCTGTCCATGCGGTGGTAGATTTGGCCATATGACCATATATACTAGGCTCTTAGGTATAATGATATGTGGTCGCTCATTGAAACTGTGAGGCTCTATTTAAACATACACGCTGAGCGTTGGAAAATATTTACGAGGTGGCATTAGATACTTGCATACACGTGATACCGAGCTAGAGAGTCGTTAGACACCCTTTTTGTCTGTAACGTAGTACGCCTCAGCTCGTATTATTAATAGTAGCGCTAGCACCGAGGGGAACGATACATACAATTATGAAGTAAAACCTACCCGGACTCGCGGGAACTCTTGAAAAACGTATATGCTCGACTCGATACTTCCAGCAGCCTATGCTTATTTTCCGTTCCTGGTTATATTATACAGTTTTCTTTTTATGCGGTTGTAGGAAGACTAAGGCTGGATAAAATAGTCAGGCCAGTCACGATTCCAAAGAACTTGGTGAAAAGTTACTTAGTTTGAATTTATTTATTAACTGCTCTGATTTGCTTTCAAGTCAGGATAAAAAATTGAAAATGATTCGATATTATAATAATTCTGGTCTTGAATTACTTGGTCCAATGTCTTAGGGAGAAGTGGTTAAAAATACCCCCGAAATGTATTTTTTCTTTTTTTGTTGTCAGCATCGGTATCTGTTTGTGATAAACTTTTTTTCCTAGATTTTATTTTATTCGCCTACCGACATATACTAGGATTTTTTTTTCTCATCGAAAATGGTTTATACAAACGATTAAAGATCTTTTTAAAAATGAAATATTAATCATTTTGTGATATATGCATTTGTATCCTAACAAAAATATTATAGATCAGTGCATTAACATTTATTGAGAAATTCCGTCAACAGTCACTAAAACATGACTGTGCTTAATTAACAATAGAGTTCACCAACATTTTATTTTATTTTTCACAATATTTCAATGATTTTATATATTTATTACCTATTTTTGAGTCTCCAGCTCAACTTTTTACTCCTTAACAGCTAAGTGCTAAGTTTCGCGATGCTTGTAGTTCGGTAGCTATTTCATCTCACCCGTGTTTTTTGAATTATATTCGCTATTCGTTAGAATATTGTAGTTTTACCGGCCACACCCACAAACGCGCGTGGGTATTCCTGACTACTGATATAAATCTATTTTGTACGTGGTCGCGCCGTGTGCACAGGTAGATACTTACCTATTGTAAACCAACGAAGAATATACCCACGCCGTTAAAAAGGCATTGGTGTTTTCTCTAACAAAATGTGTTGGTTAACGTATATGTGCGTCAGTACGTATACTGTAAAATATACGTACTCCGCAGTTATGCTATATTGTGGTGCAGGAGTTGTTGCGAAGAGTAATGTGAGCGTAGAGTCGTGTACGCTGAGCGAGCATAGTTTTGTACCTATACTGGAGGGATCGAACTCAAGGATAACCGGTACTACTGGTACACGGGACAAGGCGATTCCCGTCCGTTTTCACTGTGGCTCTCGTTCGCACTGCAATACCAACCGCGTGATATACAGAATCGAGAGAATTGTGCTGAGGAGAACAGAGAAAGGATTAAATAGCGAGGGAATGAATGAGACAGAGAGCCAAATTCTACGTAGGCTATATCAAACATTAACAATCGTGGTTCGAACAAACGATATGATACCCACGTGTCTGTCGAGAGTTTTATCAATTTTTCTTTTTCTTCGTAGAGAAGAAAGTAAAGATGTATTTCATAAGCGAATTGTCTTACATTTATGTTTTCATGTCAAGGTACTGCAGGCTGCAGCTACTTCTTTAAGATTGTTTCATGATTCGATGGTTTACGTTGACAATAGCAGTTCCTAAAACCTTTTAGTTGTTTTTGAAAATTGTTCTCAAATAATATATCGGAAAGATTTGAAGATAGTATAAATTGTGTCTAAATTTCTCGACTAATTGGTAGAGTTCGAAGACTTAATAATAAGTGAAATTTTTTGTTGTTAAACGACGTTATTGTTAAACAGAAAAAAAAGATTGTCATTTTTTATTTCGATTTGACTATTTATTCTGATTAACACAGTTACGTTTTTGTATAAAAACCTATTGAAATAAGATCCAAAAAAGCGAGTTTTAAATATTAAAAAGTAAAAATGGTTTTTTTTTCTACATTTATTTGCAACTGTTTGCTTATTGTTGGATTCAAAACATAAAATACGTATATTTGAAATTTTCCGAAAATGTAACTGGCAAAAACCAAATGGAAAAAAAGTACCGAAACTGATAAGCGTTATATACTATTGAAATTATGCTTCAAGTACTGAGCTCGAACCCCTTATTTTTTAAGCTGCATATTGAGTTTACTATTTCATGTGTATAAAGTGGATTTCACAGTTACCATCCAGTATACCAGTGATTTACAGTGCGTACTTTGACTGCAGCAAAAACTGCAGTATCATAAAGCAACAGGCCGTGGCTCGTATACTAGTCAATGACTGGGCATCCATATTTTATATACTTTTATTTTCCGTGCGTGTATATATACATCAGGTATTAAAAAGTTCTTCGTGAATAATACATCCAACCCTGAAATTTCGATGAGGCTGTTGATTCTGATAATTCCTAGCCTACGAAAAAGCAGAGAGATCATTTTTCTAAACAATTCATGATTAAGAATAACCAAATTCCTGTACATTTTTGTCGTGCACTAAAAAATCAATTTACAGCCCATATACCGAGCAATTTTTATTTGACAAAATACTATTGTATCTATATAAAGCCTCCCCGAAGCCATTTCGTTCGATTAATTGACTTTCCATATCTGGTACCATCATGCATCCCGATATACTTACGTCTCGTGCCGTAAATGGTGGCGCATTCTGAATCTATACAGACCGGTGTATACGAGAAACGTAAACCGCAGAGTACTATACATCTACCTGCGCGCTTGCACTTCTTTCGCCGCACCAACTTTCCCGCATGCATTGCACCTGTCGCATTGGTGAAAGGATCAAGCGTGACTTCACACATACACACACACACATATACACACACGGCATAAAAGGTGTATAGTAACGCGTGGCCGCAATGCCATCGCAATGCATTTCTGTTGCATCGTATATAGCCTCATATTATTGCCTACTTCGCGTCTGCCTTGAAACTCTGCATCAACAGCTACATTTACATCTCTAGCATAATAGTTATAACACTACTAAATCGCAGTTCTACCAGAATACAAGCCTCAGCCGAAAATCTACCATGGTATGTTCAATTCTACCGGAATACAGACTTTTGCCAAAACTCTACTGTAATACAAGTCTACCTGATTTAACAGCAGCTCGTTAACTAAACTCTGACCTAATAATTCAAGAACATCTTCAGCATATTATAAATTTATGGTCTTGCAACTCCATCAGAATACAACTCCCCGTCGATATAGATAAGCAAATGTCTGTCGTCCGAGTGTTGTGTTGTTGTTAGAGTCGGTATCTGGTGGAGTTGTGATCTGGTAGATTTGTCAGCTGTTGGAGATGCAATCTGGTAGAGTTGTCACCTGATAGAATTGTAAATTGGTGTCGTAGTCATCTGGTAAATTTGTCGTCTGGTGGAGTCTTAATCTGGTAGAGTTGGAATCCGATAAAATATAAATCTGGGAGAATTGTAGTCCAGTAGAGTTGTAAACTGGTGGAGTTGTAATTTGGCACAGATGCAAAGCTCATAAATGCATCTAAAAGTTCACTATATTATGTAATTAATGTATATGTCTCTGTTCTGTTAGTGGAATATCATCATCCGACCGTATGAGCCGGAGGATTCCTGAGAATCCTAGGAACATTCATATTCCGCCCTCGGCAAAATTTAGCTGTTTCTCGGTGCGCATTAATTTTCCCTGGAAAAAGTCCATATGCTGGGTGAGGCAGTAAAGAACGTCAGAATGTAACTTCTGATGTTGCATTCCGTTCTGTGTACGAGTTTTGGATGCGGTCGACGAACCACACCTGGACGCGACCAAAGCATGGTACGTCTGTGTGTGCTGCCGAGCACAAGGGCGAGAGAAGTTCCCCTTTCCAACATTGTTCAACACTAAGTGCTTGGGAGCCCGTCCTTTGAACGTGTACCTGGGCCATGTTATGCGCTATATCCCGCCTCGTTCCCCGGACCTCAGTACCCGGTGAAAATCTTCCAAACTCAATATTCTCATCTTTTAAAGCTGCGGTGGCAAACAGTATATCGCAACGTGTGCTTTAGTCAAAACATAATTTTAAACATAAAGTTGTCACCGTACAAAAAGAATAAAATTCAATATAACCTTTTAGATAAAAAAACGCTCGGGATTTTTTGTAATGTTAATGAATGAAAATCCAAAGATTATATTTCAATGAAGGAATTTGATGGGCGACTTGGCTTTAATTATCCTGTTGCTACAGAATTTAGTCTGTTGTCTTCCGCCTTGGAGGTACAATATCCGCGACCAATTTCTGTATTCGACGTGACTCATGCGACGACCGGAGTGATGGGAGTAGGAAGTATATAGAAGGCGTGTAAAGTTCGGAGGGAAAGTAGCCGCGAGAGCCCTGTTCGTATGTAACAACGCGTTTCGTTGTCCGGCAAAAGGCACGAGTCGAAACGGTGATTCATTGCATCAGCTCTCCGGTGGTGCATCAGTACCGACTCTTTTGTACTGCACTCTGGTACTCTCCACTTTTTGTTCGCTCCACTCGGGGGCTTTTTCTCTCTCTCTCTCTCTCTCTCTCTCTCTTCATCAGCCATCACCGTGTACAGTATCCACAGAGAGCCCAGCTATGTCTGGCTGCAGCGAGTACTTTCCGCGCCAGAGAACGAGTTCTGGCTGGACGAATGAACAAAGTTGATGCTGCCGCTAGTGCTGAACATGATGACATAGCGCACCAATTTGTTACCCTGAAAAAAAGATCGGCAGGATTTTTTTTTATGTCAGACAACGTGAAAGAGAAACCAAAATTGTTTACTGCCAAAAAAAAGAGTCAAGTTTTTATGAATACGAAAAGCGTTTCAGCTTTTGTTGTCAATATACGTAATAGAGTTCAAAGGTTCAAATGACCTACCATTGATGACCAATTTTCAACATTTTTAGACATGCAGTTCATGAACCTAAAATGCTTCAATTTATATATACACACGAATTCACGAGAAAGTCATTTTAAACTGGTTCTGTCACTCCAGCACGACTGATATCACTGTACTGGGTAAGCTATGGTGCATCCACAGCATCAGCGGTTGACCAGAATCGAACTTAAATGGGATAAGCACAGTATACAATACATTCGCGTTGGTCCAAGTGGTAAGCGAGAGTGACAGACCTCGCACTTTTATCATCACTAGTGATTACCCGCCGCAAACCAGAGTCCGCCGGTCGCGTGCTGAAGACCCTAATCGAGTTTAACGACGACAACCAACGAGACACACGAGTGTACATAGATGAGCAAGCGCCGCAAATCCTCGCTCAGCTCTCGTCGTCGTATCCCGTAATCGAATACCAAAGTCAGTTTAAAGCCAACACTAACCGGAGCACAAACTGTCGCGGTTCGATGTACCACTAAAGTACAGCACAACTGATCGTTTCGCTCGCGCGGCTTTTCAGACGATTGTATTGTAACGATTATTGGTACGCCCAGCATCAAGAGTGTCATCATTGTGCTCAGCACTATTATGCGAATAACTTTTGCCCATTCACCAACTTTCATTCACTGATTATCTCGTTTGCAACGTTTTTTTTATTCACCAAAATGGTGTTCGTTTTTTATTACTCCGGAAGACATCAACGACGCTTTTATTGTGGAGCAAATTATTCAACGTTCTTGATTGTAAGTCTTGCAATTTGTTATACTCGGCTGATTTTCGCTATTAAAACCTTTAGACTCAGGAACACAAAGAAAATTGCAACAAAAAAGTGGTGTCAGAGGTTCAATTGCCGGTGAAATATTTAACGTCGTTATTAATTGCCAACATTTGGACAATTCATTATTTTATTTCTTTATTTGGTGTTCAGTTGGTCGTCTCATTGGTGGGCTTACAGTAAATAAGCTCTTTTCTCAGCGCACGATTCAACAATGTCATATATATATAAAGATTTAACGATTACATTTTTTTTCACTGTGGTGACCCTTGATAACTAGTATAGAATATAAACTTAGTATAAAAGAATACAGCTCTAACCATTGTCGTATCAAAGCGGGATGATCCGTAAAATCGAGTACTCGTCAGGGCGCCTCTCAAACCAATTATATCCCAGTCTGTGTCAATTTTAAACACGTGCTCATGACACGTTTTTCTGAATTGTCCTTACCCCGTTTAAGAATTCGTGAGTGAGTCACACGGACGCAGCATCATCCCCTACAACGAAGGGGGTGCATGAGTCTGACGTGCGTGCTTACCTCTTGAGACCCACGTGACCGTTTCATCGTTTCCCGTAGCCCATTACTCGATTAAACAAACATCGGGATCCGATTATCCGAGCCAAAAGAGAGAGAGAGAGAGAGAGAGAGAGAGCGGTTACCATACCAAGAGTGCTTACTTTCGCACGTTTTAACCATTAAATGTACTAGCACTATTCTATATACGCTCATATCACTGGCTATAATCGGGAGGGTGGATTATTTTCGTTCTACTTCAGTATGAGATATTTTTACGCTACTAACGGCTGTTGGGAATGGAATAGCAAGCGTCGCACACGGGAAGCTCACGTGGTTGCCACACACGATAGTCCTTCTGCCCTGCACATCATAAGTGGCTTTCTCTGGTTTAAAAAAAGGACCCTAGAATAACACTTGAACATACTACAAAATCACAGGAACATTCGATTTTTTTTTTCAGATTCATTATCATTAAAAAATGTTCAACGTTTTTAAATATTAAATTATCAATCGCTGGCAAGATAAGTACTTCTGCATTTTTTGGTGTCGACAAAGATTCACCTGAATTTTCAGAATATTTTTTTTACTTACGTCTATACTTATAATTCGTAGCTTTTAAAATGTTACTTTCCAAACACATTTTGGTCGAAATTTTGTATATTTTAATCGCTAAAAAAGGTAAAAAAGGTAATTATTAATCGCTGACAAAAACGTGATACACACTCACACTTGGGCTTATAATTTGTCACATTTGAAATTCGAAATTAACTGAAGGTTAGTGGAAAATATCGAAGTTCTAAACAATATTTCAGGTTACGATTCTGCTACGCCTCATATAACTAATACAATAAATTCAAAGCAATATAAGAGTGCCTCCAGTCTAATTGGGTGTGTATTATTTTAGAGTTTATGTATTTCAGTGCTCCTTTGCAGAGTCACAACATTCCCAAAATGTGCAATGTTTCGGAAAATCACTTAATTCCACAATGTCCTCTTGATAGACGGTTCCAATTTTTTTTTCTCATCTTAGATTATCGTAATCCTTGCATATTGTGAAAGGTAGTTTACTGGGGTATTTGCGTTCTCATGTTATAACTCAGAGATAGTGAGAGAGAGAGAGACATATACAAAAGCGATCGGTGGGGTATCAATGGTGGGCAAGAGAACCGGGGCGACGAGGGTTGTATAGACTATCCAGGCATCCCGATATCGATGCGAGCTCGGAGATGTCAACGATAAATATGAAAAGCTCCGGAATCACTGGCACGTGATGACCCCGTTGTCGGTACGAGCTTTTCTTCGATTTCTGTAATCTATAGGGTGGTATTGTATGATAACGCACACAATGCTCGTTAACATGTCAAAATAACTCGTCAAAAGAACTCACGTGTAAATAACATTCGTCAATAAACGCAGCGTCAAAAATAACGGACGTTAAAAATAAAGCACGATAATATACAAACGATATAAAATATTATTGTGCACATCAATGGTGCAATGGCAGTTTTATGGATATGGTTTCGCAAATAATAGCTAGTACTAAAAAAAATAAAAGAATATAACCAAACGGGTATCCTAAAGAACCCTAAAGAACTCTCTAAAGCCCTAAAGATCCCTGTAGAACTCTTAACAACCTATAAGACTGTTTAAGAACCAATTTATCATTCTTTAAAACTAATAGTAGTTAGTAATTCAGTTTTTGTACGGAATAATTAATCAAACTGTGTTTTACTGTGTTACTCTGATGGGTTATTTTCTCATGACTTATTTTTTATTCGTGTTATTCATACGTGTCGCCCAATGCTCTGCAAGTATAATTATCCGTACAATAATAATAATAATAATAATAATAATAATGCTGGGAAAGGTAGAATCAGTTTTTTTAAATAATTGGCGTCGAGACGCTGCCGCGTCTCTTGATATTATTCCTGCCGTGTACTCTTTCGACACGACCAAGTCTTCTCGAATTCTCGGCAGCACAATAAAGCAATGGGTGGAGTTGAGGGACCAGTAAATACGACCTAGATATGGTACAGCAATTGAAGGTGCAAAATAATACTCCGTAAAGTCTGTAATTCTTCCGTCGTTATTTTTAAAGAGAGCTGATATCGAGAACATTTTTTTAATGATTACTCTCACTACAAAAGTGGTTTCAGCAGTATTATGTAAAATTACACGTCTGGGTGGAGAACAAATTTTACTTTATTTAACTCGTAAAAAGATGGATTAAATGACATGTGCTGCAGAAACTGTTGGTTGGTAGAAAACGTAGAACTTGCAAATAACAATTGCGATACTTGTATTTCGGAAAATCGGTATGAACTATTTCATAAAAATTGCGAAAAGTTTTCTTTCTGTGATGCACTTTTTATGACATCATTTTATTCCAGACTTTTACAGAAATTTTAATCAATCGCATTGTGCTGAAATGGAATAGAAAAATTAATGTGATATGCTTGATAAATATAAAGTGCGTGTTAAAATTTGAATAATAATTATAAACAATATATGCTGCAGAAAAAAATGGAAATTAAATACCCGACTACAGTCATTTGATTTGTGTAAAAAATAAAAGATTACAAAAAACTTGTAAAAATCGTATTTTCGTATTAATAAATATGTAAAAATCGAAAATAAAAGCTCGTAGAGTCATAAAACAGAAAAAAAAGTCCGTAAGAAATGATGATTCTCTTGTAAAACAAATTTGGGAAACTGGATAGTCCGGTCTCTCGATGGTATCTTAAGAGAGTATAAAATATGTGCATACGTTTTGACTACGTTCGTGAGACATACCGGGTAATGAGTCAGTTTTTGATTCACCGAACAAGAGAATAATCGAGAAGGATTGCACGTACCAATGTCCACATTTACTATACATCTAATCTTGGTATACATGTGTGTGTGTGTGTGTGTGATGTGTATATAGGGATTGTATAACGATGCAGTGAATCCTCCAGGGTGGTAAACGACAAGTCGAATTCGAGGAGACGATGTTGAAAGGGACGAGAGAGAAAGAGAGAGAGAAAGGGGGGAGAGGAATCGAGAAACGACGATGTGAGATTGGCTTTGAGCGAGTCGTCTCGATTCGTCGGTTGTGTCGAGCCCGGGGTGCCGAATCTAACTTGGGGTGGGTCGTAGACGGCGTGCTCGGTGAATTAGGGGAGAGACGAAATAGCGAGAAAGGGAGAGAGGAAGAGAGAGAGAGAGAGAAAGATACAGGGGGTTTGCCTTATATAAAAGAATCTTTGGGAACCCGACTCAAGATTCGATCACAGGCTTTTTTTTTTTTTTTCTTTCAACGACTAACGCATGTCCGTTGCAGACTTGTCTTCTTTATATTGTAATTCTTTTTCCCATGGGATTTCGCATGTCGCTGCCGAAAATTTTTATCAGATATTGAGAGGATGGACAGAGTATTAATATAAAAAAAAATTCCGGAACCTGAGATAATGTGTATTGATACGATTTTTCTGGCCTTTTTGAAATATCGATAGATTTCTTCTGTACTGATGAGTCTAAGTCCAGAATGATTTTTAGACATCGATATTATTTGGAATCATTACGCACTTATGTTGCTCCCAACGACTTTTAACTTTTCCTTCGACAAGATTCAATGAGAACCTAGTTTGTTCTTACTGTATCTCATCTTTTTTACACCTATAAATAACTGATGACTCAATAACTCGACTCGAATTGTTGTCTTTGGTTTCATATGTGCGATAAGAACATTGCGCATAGAAGCGATACGATAGTATCAGTGTTCTTGAGGTCGTTTCCCACCCTTAATCCCAACTATCCGTCGACCACCAGGAATCCCTTGAGGGCACACGCGCGTGACCTATTAATATTCCATATCGTCCGGGCCGAGTCTGGCGGGGGTGGCGAGTGACAATAACAGGCAGACGCCGCACATATATACACCCGGTCTGATACTCGTTCTGTATGCGGCAGCGTTTCTGGCGCCCTGAGGAAGACACACGCGGCTCGTTGAACCGACAATTGCCCCGACCATATGCTGAGCGTGCGTGCATATGCTTACGAGCTTTTTATATTTCGTTCACATGACCAGGCAACGCTGGTACCATAGATTATTCGCGAGAAGATATACTCATCGTCAATTCGCTTTATTCTGTTACAGCAGCGAACGAGATCGCCCGGAAAGAGAATGGACCGGATAAGAAGAAGCTTTCGGGACAGTTTTAGAAGGCGGAAAGATGCTCATGTACCGGAATCGAGCAAACCACATCAATGGCAGGCAGACGAGAGCGCTGTGCGTTCAGCTACCTGCGCATTTCACGTTAAAGTAAGTATATGTCAAGTAAAAAATAAATAATGAAAAATCTCGAAAGGCTATTTGTGAAAAAAAAATTCTTAATTCATTTGTGCCTCCTTCAATTATGAATAATATAATATTTTATAATTGTTATTGTAAAACAACAGCGAGCTTCTAATTATTAATTACCACATTTACATTTATAAATTGTACGTGTTCAATAGATAAATTAACCAATTTAATGTATCTTTACTTCAGTACCTGGGCTGTGTGGAGGTTTTCGAGTCGAGGGGAATGCAAGTCTGCGAGGAAGCACTTAAAGTGCTCAGGGTGAGTGTCTTACATTTGTTTAATGTGTCCTACAAGAATACCAAAAATAAGAGCAAAAATTGTACTTCAACACACATCATCGAGCCACACACGTATCTTTTCATCTCCATTGGCGAAGTCAAGTCGTTTAAGCATTCCAGAAAGAATCTTTTGCGATGCTGCTCGACCGGTGGCTCGAAACTCCTACGTAGCCTCGACACGGATTCGCAAATTGCTGATTATTTTTAGACTCACCCCACACCGAGTGGTACGTCATATACTGTATCAAAGAAAGTAATAAAAATGGTGAAAAACAGGGCGCAGGCTATTTTGCGATTCCAGCGCATTTGTAGATAAAAAGGTGGCGACATGAAAGAAAATCTACGTAGTGGTAATCCTGTCGTGTGGAGAAGATTATAGTGATTTACGTGATGGTATTTTAATATTCCTTTTTTTTTCTTTTTCTCTTTTGCAGAACTCGAGACGAAGACCCGTTCGTGCGATACTTCATGTATCCGCTGATGGTCTACGCGTCGTCGAGGACGAAACAAAAGGCCTGATAGTCGATCAGACTATCGAGAAAGTGTCGTTTTGCGCACCCGACCGAAATCACGAAAAGGGCTTCAGCTATATATGCAGAGATGGCACCACCAGACGGTGGATGTGCCACGGTTTTATTGCACTCAAGGAGCCGGTTAGTAGGATTTCTACTCGTTGTCACGCTAATGCAGGATTGCGGTTGTCGATAAAACCGGGAAGGATGAGAGTTTCGAAATATGCAGTAAATTGGGATTAACCATTTACCAAGCGAGGGCTCTAATAATCTCTCTTTTCTAAATTTATTTAACCCTTCTAAGATATTTATTAGTAAAGACATTCTTAAAAATATTCCTCAATAGATTCATGTATTCAAATTGTTTATTTGCAACATAATATTCGATGAATTAAGTCCAAAATTTTTTCATTGATTTTTTTTTTTTTGGGTAAACACGAATTGCACTTTTCAAGAGGAACACGTGTATATAATTTCATCTATAATTTTTACCTTAAAATGGCTGCGTGTACGGAAAAATATCGAACTTTCAACGATAAACATGAATACGATTAGAAAAAAATAATATTAATGATTGCAGGGTGAAAGATTAAGCCACGCCGTTGGTTGTGCATTCGCCGCGTGTCTCGAACGCAAGCAACGCAGAGACACGGAATGTGGTGTCACTATGACATTCGATTCGAAAACCTCGTCTTTCACCAGAAGCGGTAGCTTCAGACAACCCTCTCTCACCGAACGGTTGCAGGACCAGCAGGAACGCGCAGTCGGTGAGCTTATTTTTAATTTAAAAGAAAACAAAGTGTTAGCTAGTTTGCACTCCCCGAATAATGATAAACACTAAAACAATGTTTTCTGTACAGATGTGCCACCGGTAAGACAAGTATACAACCCTTTTGCCATCGAGAGGCCCCATGCGACTCCCTCGATGCTCGAACGTCAAGGTTCCTTCCGTGGCTTCAACCAGCTGAATCAAGCGTCTCCGTTCAAGCGACAGCTCAGTCTCCGAGTGAGCGATCTTCCGAGCAATCTCGAACGAACACGAAGCCACAGTCTCGAGCCTACGGATCTTGCGAGAATGCCACCTACACACCCACAAACGATGCACAAACCACCTGGTAAAAGAGACCATTATTTTTCCTATCGATTTTGTCATTATCTTATTGCTTCCTTCAAGCGATCACAATTTTCGTCGAAAAAAAGAGGATAATTTGATAAAACGAATGGTGGTTTAATAATTATATGTGCTCTTCGTTTCTTTTCTTTCCCGTGACAGAGTTCGAAGGATATGACGAAGGTCATTGTTCCTTTTACCGTTATACGGTCTCATTTACTGCCTGCCGTCCCAGTGTTCACTTGTCCTTTGTAACGATTTAACAGACAATATTTCCAGAAGCGTACTTACTATCGAAATATTCTGAGCTCTCGATTTGCAATTCAATGCTGAATATGAATTAACGTTTTATAATTATTTCCTCTCTCTTACCCCGGAAATTAAATTATCTGATTTTTAATCGATGGATACTATTTAAAGGTGTACCGTGCGTAGTTTCTCATCCAGAATTATTTCCATCAGAAATTAAATAGTTCGCCATAGGAAAAATTAAAAAAAAGATTTTAATTGAAGATACTAAAAATATTGACTTGAAATAATATAATAAGAATTCCAAAAAGGTAGTAATTAATTAGAATATGAAAAAAAAAAATTAAATATGTTGGGTTAAGTTTACTTTTCGTGTAAAATAAAATCGTTAATTTTTCCGAATTTATATGATTTTTTCAAATAACTTTATAAGTTTGATATTTTTATTTTAGTGGTAGAGTTGTCCCATATTTTCGGTCATACGTCTGTTGAGAAGGTTTATATTACACATAAGTAGTTTCAGGAGCAATTAACGAACAATAGACTTAAAAAAAATCTGGAAAACGGAAATTCAAGAACGTTGAACATTTTTGCGAATAATATGTATTCGGAAAAATAAGCGAATCCGTTTCAAATGACTAAAAATATAATTTTTTGACATTTTGTTAAAAAATTATTCTATTTTATTAATCTTTTTTTCCATTATTGTCTAATATCAGTGTTTTGAGTATCTTCTAAAAATACTTATTGAATCTCACTTTTCACGTTCGAAAATATAATTTTTAAAAAATTAATAAAAATGTCATTATTTTATTAAATCACTGCTGCACGAACGAGCAGTTCATAAAATTAAAAAATCTGAGCTCAGGACCATCGATTTCGATAATAGTAAGCACACTAGATTTTGTAGTCAGTTTATATACCACTTAGTTAGTATATCTGCAACGTTTTTCCATTAGAGAATTCGAGTAGCAGTTTGAAAATGGCCGAGAAAGGGTCGTCGCCTATAAAAGTAAAAGTAGCGGTGGCGCCTCGATTTCATGCATTTCAAAATATTTGCCGTCGAAATGCTGCCACATCTCTTATATGATATTTATAAGGTTTCCAGAAATTGGGGACAGCCTTTGTGCAATTGTTAATTGTGTACTTATAGGTCGTATCTTGAAATATTAATAAATCCCTGTAGGCAAACCCAAGATACACCTAATACTAGTTAGAAAATCCTAATCACTCCCCCCCCCCTTAATCTCGTGGAGCATGCGTTCTTAAGCTTTTAGCACATATTTAAATAGTAATAAAGTTTTAATTAAATACGCCGGAATACTATGAGATACTGATCTCGATGTCTTGACTTTCACAGTGAGTCCAATACCAGAAATATCGCCGAGTGGTCATGACAGCGTATCGGCAATGTGTCAGCAACTCTCACGAGATCTCTCGCTTCTCTCCAAGGGCGATGATTACGGGCCACTACCATCACAGTCTACGGTGGCAAAGCAACTCTTCACCGGATGTGCCAGTCCATCGGGTAAATATTATAAAATATAAAATATAAGCTAGAAATTCGGAAGTGACAAATCACAATTCTCGAGCAACTGTACACTAAAATGTATCTTAAAGTTACTACCTCGATCGAAGCAAAATAAGGTCCGAAATCGTGCCGCTTTTGCTGAAAGAATTATTTCGTTCACATATATTTTAAAGAATATTTAAGCGAAATAATTTTGTTAACCTGTGAAACAACATTTCTAACGACATACTAATAATGTTTGCAGTGACGAGTAGTAATTCCATGGACGACATAAGACTCCAGAACGGTTCAACGATCAACAACAATAACATAAATAACTACAACAACAATGACGACTTAAATACGAGTATAAACGTGACACACGTGGCAATAAACTGGCAGGAATCTCCGTCTTCGACGACAACGGCGGTGAATCATAGATTGACACCGATACTCAATCAAAGCTGCAACCTGAGTCCCGTGTTAGCGCGAACAAACGAATCCCCGAAAAGTACGATAACTATGGGTACACGTGTTGCCGCAAATCGAGCGGGTACATTCCGTACACCACCGTCCGCCAGTCCAGCGTTCAGCAGTGCGTCCACTTCCTCGGCCGGAAGCTCCGTTACACCGGCTGTCAATAGATCACCGATACCAATTAATACAGCGGCGCCAATTGTCAGTTCGCCAATCGCCAACGTCTCGTCGGTCTCACCGACGATCTCGAGTGTCGTTAGCGAGCTCAATCCAGTCGTTAGTCAGACTGGCATACAGAGAGTTGAAGCGGTAAGATCTTTTTTTTTAACGATAACGATTTTATAACTGTTCTTTTTATTTTATTCATTTTTCTATTTTTTCTTTTAATTCTAATATTGAGCGCGACGAATTCCAATGTGTGGAACGAATAAAAAAATGTATTTTCGTGATTTTTCTTTGGGGATGACATAACATTTTATTAAAGTATTTGTTCTCAATTAAAGAGCTCTGTTTAATTGAAAACATGGTTTTAGATCATTTAGAGTGTTCTGACATGAAAATATCGAATAAACATTTCATGAAAACAATTTTCATGAGCTTCGTCTAAGAGAAAGGAAAAATCATATATATTCGAAAAAAACATAGAATATATTTAATATTTTTTAAAAATTAAGTTTCCTACTGGATTCTTAAAACATTTTTTTTTTCAATATTCAAAATCAATGTTCTTTGTATGTACCTGCAATCACGTTGTATTTCTTTTCTTCAGATTTTCTTACTTTTTATTTCATTTTTACGGCCTTTCTTCAGAGGTTTGAATCGTGTTTGTAAATATTTTTTACACCAATTTTCACTACATTTAAATGAAAAAAAAAAATCATTGTATGTATTAAAGAAAAAATCAAAGAACCGAATTTAAAAAAAATATTGATTATTTAGGTGGAACCAGCAGTGCCAGGAAGCGATTTGCCAAGACCTGAGCAATGGTTGGGCAGCGTAACTGGATCAGTGCCACCGCCGATGCCATCGGTAGCCCCGATTCAACAGGTCGCCGCACCACGTAGGGCACCACCCCTGCACGCCCGAGCTCATTCGTTGGGCTCGGCCGCGTTGGGTTCGTCGATGCGCGGAGGACCTTCCGATCCGTTCGACGCCGAGTGGGCGGAAATAGCCGCGAGAAATCATCTGCGTCAGGCTAACACAACCACGAATCCCTTCATAGTACCAAACACGACGCAAGCCTTTCAGGTGCAATTGTAGCGTCAGGAATTCGCGAACAGTATCGCAAAGTTTTATCGTACAAACACATAGTGACGATTGGAGGCCTGTGTGCGCCTCGACGAGACGACCGATCGTAAATACTACACTTGATCGTCGCAACGTCGTTTTTACTCGGGTAGATGTTGTTGACAACACACACATACACACACAATGAAAAACAAAAGAAACACATAAAAGGATCTAATAAAAATTTTCTCGATTAAACAGAAAAATGTAGTCGAAAGAATTTGTATTGGATGTTTCGATATTTTCATTCGGTGCCCTTAACACATGGCTTTGTCGAGGTCATTCTCGTCCGGTTCGGAACGAAGGGTTTGCGGAACGTCCTCCGTCGTTATAGGATTGATAAACATAATCATATGTAAATCATATATAAATATTTATATATATGCATTGATATACATATATATATGTTCTACTCGACGTGAAAGTGCACCGTGGCATATTTAAAGCTAGTCTTACACGCACACACGGCTGATACGGGCCTGCGGAAGAGACGCAGGGTCTCGAGAATAATATGTGACCAAGAGTATTCGATATCGACGTGAAAGAGTCGTATGATCAAGCTGCTTTTGACAAACCAATAGTTACTCTACCAATTTTAGGCCATAAAGCGTATTTTATCTTTTTTTTTTAAACGGTACAAAAAATTGTTTCTGAATTCCATGTGATTGATTGTTTGTAACCGTGTCTTGATGATGTAGAAAATCCCCTGCCTTGAATATAAAAAATGTTGTAGACGTTATAAAAAAAAAAAATAGAAAATATTGAATAAAGTTGATCTGCATTTTTTAATACTCGGATCTGGGGTGTTTTTTACATGATTTTTTTTGTTTTCTATAAAATTTTACCTGAAATTGGTAGATCCCTGAAACAGCAGATTCCGGCTGAGCGGGGAGTCGCATGTTACGATATTGGTATGCAATTGTAGGGGTGAAGGGCCTTTCGAGAGTCAAAGAAACGAGTAAAATGTGTAATTACGAAAAAAAAACGTTATCACCGTAGATTAGAAAAAAAAGCCACGAGCCGAGCACTCAGATATTATTGACGTCGTTTCTTGGCTCGTTAATAAGCCCGTCAGAGAAATTTCCACGCACGAATGTCCAAGCTGCACCAACCATGTTGATGAAATATTTAAAAAAAAGATGAAATTTATTAAATACGCGCGATAGACTACTTACGCTTCCTGCGACGTTCCGAGCTGGAACGTTGTCATTATTAGGTATAATAATATATATAGAATATAAATATATAATAATGACTAGCGTCGTTATCCTCGCGCGAATTAGGGAAACTCCAAGGTGTTGATAGGTGAAAGAAGAAAGTGGCGATGACGAAAAAGAAACAACCTGACGGTATGAAAATGCGAAAATTTGTTAAATCCCGCGGGACTCCCTTACGGTGTTGAAATTGGATTGTAGGTGTTTTGCTCAATGTTACGCGCAGGTGAATGCCAACACTACGGCTGCCACGTTAGAACGGTCATTTAAACAAACAAACAAAACGCTTAATTTTTGTTTGAGTTTGTTATGGAGATTTTTTTTCCGGTATCATAAAAAAAAAAAACAGGTTTACGTAAACGAGACATTCTTTGAAAACAAAATTTTGAAAAATTTCAAATACTTTTCTGGCAGAGATTCATCAAGACACATATTATTCATTGCAAAACTGAATTTTCTGCTAAATCTAAAAATGATGCGCTGCTTTTTTTTCCTTTTTATTTTTGTTACACATAGAAAAGCACACGCATTGAACATCTTATGTTAAATAAGCAACTGGCTATCCACAATTATGTTCATATTTGATTGAATATTGTGTGTAAAGTAGATAAGAATAAAAATTCACAATGTTGAGTATAAAGAATCATGTTCTCAACCGTTTAAAGACGTTTAATGTTACATTTCTCTGTTGACACAATGAATATATACATCAAATAAATTCCTCCATATTCGAAATTTTCAAAAACCGCGAAAACCATTTTTACATTTCTTAAATTCACGCGCTATAAACATTCTTTTTTAAATCTTGGTTCTCTTGCGTATACCTGTACTTTTGTGACTTTTCTTTTTAACCGCTCCACAACCACATATTGATGTCTCCCAAACATATTCTCTAACCGGGCAGAATACGTGAGCCTTAAATCTCGGTATGATTTCGTTAAAATTAAATACTTTCTATAATTAAAATTATTATCGCTACCGAATATATATATATTTATATATATTTTTAAAATTAAATTGAAAACAAAATTATGCAATTTAATAAAAAAAAAAAGTGTATATAGTTATTTTTTAATTATTAGCACAAAAAAAGGCTTTATATTATTATTTTTTCTTTCGATGATACAAGGCTCATGTATCCTCAGGAGTATAAATAATATAATAAAAAACTTGTGATTACATTGTAATCATGGTTGCGAAAAATACGGGGGAACTCCAATATTTGTACGTAATATACGAATGTATTTAAAGCAGGGGATAAATAGAGAGGATCTCAGGCCAGAAAGTACATTTTGTGTCGCGGGGAAAGCCTGAAATTTTCATGCGAGTTATACGATTTGGATGCAATGTTACGCTTCCACATTTAATTACGAAGAATAGTGGCGAAAAGAATGAATGGGCTCACTGGAGTGTCAGTCAAGCATCGCGATACTTAAAAGAAAAAGGAGCAAAAAAAAAATAAAAGATACAATAACGCGATGTACTTAATCGCGAATTATCAGTATTGCGTCACGCGGCTTTCTCTCTTGAATAGGGTAGCACTTTTGGATTATAATAATTAATCTTTTTATTACCGAATATATAGCGCCAAATGTGAGAAACACCAATTTTTTAATTCAGAAAGCAAAAAAAAAAAAAAACGTGGGATAAATGAGTGAAAAATGAAGTGAGGAATAAATAGAAAGGTGAATAAATTGAGAAATGATCCGACAACGCTCGACGTTATAATTCAACTGCGATCAGATCGCATCGCGATTTTTCTTCTTATGTATCCATTGTATATAGATTAGTTATTTAATGATAATTATTAGTTAATGAAGAAAAAAAATGTGAGCAGGAGAGTGGATGAAAAGTAGAGGTATTACTGAGTAAATAAATAAACACAGTTCACCGAGCCACGGTATGCACGCCGGTAGTTACAGTCAACGAGACACACGACTATCGCGCGTAACTATATTAACGACTTAACGCAACAACAACAACAACAACAACAAAAAACAAAAATGAAATTCTAAGTATCGTATCGTCATGCCGATCGTTGCGATCGATGCGCCGTTCCTTATACAGTTTCATCGAGCACGCCAATGCACCTAGTATTACATTCCTAAAATAGTATTTTACTCGGAACAAGAGATTGATATTTTCCGCTTGAAGGTTTCTAAGCGTAAAAGGTCAATTTCGCCGAATCAATTCAGACAGTAGCGTGTAGACCTTGTAACGATATCGGGATGAAACTTTGCTAAACGCGGCGCGAATCCAACTGACGTGAGAGCTAAATTTAGCAATGATTTAATGTCGAAACAGTGATGGGAAGATTTTAGCTGAGGAACAAAAAAGAAACTGAAAAATAAATCAAAAGTGACAACAGCACAAGAGAAAAAAAAAACGCTAAGTACTTACGAAAGCGTATATTGTACTTACCCGAAACGTTGATCGATCGATGTACTTAAGTATTTAAGCGTAGAAAAGCTCGTTATTTACGATGAACAAGGAGATCGAACGCGGTGTATCCAAGCGTCCTTTCGTTTGTCCACGAGAATCTTCTTTATTTGATATATAATATGATATATATATACATATGAGGTTTACGTGGCCAACTCAATAAACGTTCAACCACCTTCACCCCTTCCAATCGGCTTCATAATTATTTATACTATTATGCTATAGTAAATTTAAAAAAAATTCAGTAAAAATAAATCTTTACAAAATTTAAACTGTTTTTTCGAGCATATAGAATAGGATAAAAAATTATGGAGCGAATAGGAAGGGGTCCGGGTTAAATGCTTACTGAGTTGGCCAGGAATACTTCATGTATATGAGTGTTGTATATGTGTATCCAGCCAGTGGAGTGTAAATAAAAAAGGGAACGAAATGCAAAGTGATACATTGTTATCACTCTTGAGATTATTGACACTCGTGTCATTTTTCACGTTGTTATTTTGGTTCGTTTGTATATTATTTTTTTTTTTTTTTACTTTGCTAGATACTTATTTGCAACGACGAAGAACACATATTTCGTTTACTCCGATAAATATAAAGCGAAGGATAAGTGTTGAGTACTTAAAAAATGCAATGATTTCGTTTTGTGTTTATTTTTTTCTTTTCATTCGGTTTTGACGAGTACCAGTGAGGTGGTGAAACTCGGTAAAAATTGATAGACAAGCAATTATGGCACTCTAATGTAAGGCAAGATTCTTTTTGTTTTTTTTTTTTTTTTTTTTTTTTCGCTGATGCGAAGAGGCTCATCTTGGGATTGCGTTGTAAATATACTGTACGATCTTCATGATCGAACGCGGGTGTTATACAATTCCGTCGGATGTCCTTGTTCGTTTTACAATGTAACGGTAACTGTAAAGATATGGTTTATTATAATATCTGTTGTGATTAATCTATGTGTCTGGTGTGTCATTTGAACCTACAAACAAGCTTCCTGCGTACGATTTCATTTCTCCTCAATTTTCAACGTATTTTCAATTTCCTTCGTACTTTGATATACAATTAGAAGAACAGGAATTTTGTAATTATAGTACGGTGTGTTTTCGCTGAACCGGGATGTTTTTCGATGGAGTACAAAAATAGCGCGTAATTAAAAAACGATTAACACTACATCAGCAAATACATATATATATTAGGGTGTTTAATGACATGACATTTAACTGTCATGATTTTGAAACCCTTTTGTCAATTCAGTCCAAATAAAATACCAACCATCCTTGGTTCGTAACCAACTCCAATTGAATTTCCGGCGATGGAAATAAATAAAGACTGATTGTACTTACTAGTATGAAGCGCTTCATCTTTTTAATCGTTCGAGATCCAGAACCAACAGCATTCAATTATTCTATCGCCAATCTGTCAAACAAAAATCCTATTAAATTCTATAAATCAATAACCAAAAAAAAAATAGAAAAATTTATTTAAAAAATTGAATATCAAAGTAATTATGCTTCAGTATACACCGAGCGTTCCATCGCGCTGTAGCCAAAAACCACCGTGCGTTGGAATCCTCTGCTCGAAATGTCCGTTGACGGGTGAAGTGAGATCCGGTCAGCCAGGAAGCGTTTGCTTTCAGCTCACGTACACCTGTAACAGGTAAGACACCTCTTTACCTATTTATTATCCAGTAGCACGTCTTCCTTGCTGGACGCGTGGCTTCAGCATCTACACTTACCACTGCGCGAAATAAGTAGTTGCAACTGTGCAGTCAGTAGTAGTGTCTCGTTTATATGAACTGTAGAAACTTCGCTTTTCTCGAGGGGACGTCACTTGCCAGACTTTTCCGAACTTCTTTTCCGGCGTGTCTGAGCGTTGTAACGAAATTTGTACGTCCGCTTCTCTGCTCGAGTACGGACATATAGATAATAGATTATATATATATATATATATGGGGCATTCCATCTGATTTCGACCTGGGCCTGACCCTTGGCCCTTCCGATTGAGTCTGCAATTTTTTATATGATTAATATAACTAAAAAGCACTAACTTCTTATTTAACAAAATTTTCTTACACATTTTTCAAATCGGAAAAAATGCTGAAAAATCATTTTTGGAAAATAACATTTTTTGTAATCGACCCAAAGTGGGCCGTCGATTCTGTCTATCTTTTCGGCCTTTTTTCAACCACAAAAAAATGGCAAATTTTTTTTAAAAATGGTTACTTTACGGTGGACATCATTAAGAAATTTTTTTTATGCAACACATGACTTTAAGAATTTTTTTTTTTTAGATTTTTCCTATGTATATATATTTTACTTCATAACGAACGTTAAATAATCATTGATAAAAAGGCCTACTTTGAGATTATTTAAGCAAAATTGTAACATTTTTATTTGGAAAAATCTTTAAAAATTCTCAAAAGTCATTGTCGAAACCAGGTGGAATGCCCCATACATAAGTGTGTTGAGTACTTTCGCAGAACTCGTAATTTATTTGTCGTAGCGCAACCTACGCGTCGTGTTACTGTCCCGCTATACCGAGATGTCCCAAACCCGTTGCACCCCGGAAGAAGTCTGTTTGCTGCTGTCTCAAGTGGGCAGACTGCTGCGGCAAGCCTGTCATCTAAAGAAGCCTTTTTCTGTTGTCCTGGAGGAACCCGAAGCTTGAAAAAGTCTCGGATATACTTGTTACGAAAATTGGACAAGCTGTGTCAACTTTCTGCAGAAAATGTTAGCGCGATTCCGTTCAACTGTATCAGTTCAATTGTGAAATGATGTGATGAATAAATGAGTCGACTAAGATTATTAATGAGTTTAATGTTTGATGCTAATGGGTCTTGCTAAAGTGTTATCGTAATTGAGAAGTCTCGATTGATCATTTTTTTATACCTTTATTTGAAGTCTCTTTTATCTTCTCGGAAGAATTTGAAACTTTAAAACTTCTGGATTATACTTGCTGCATAAGTTCGAAAAGTATAAATTTTATAGATTAAATTTTATCGCTTTAACTCTGTCCAACAGTTCTTTTTTTTTGTTGTAAATTCGTCTGTTCGTCATAAAGGAAAATGAGATCATTAGTACAGATTGATGATGAGTGTAAAAATATTATCGAAAGTGAAAAGACCCTGTTGGTCATTTTTTTAATACCTTTATTTAAGAACCTGTATTTCTCTCCTCGTGTCGGAACAACTCGAAACCTGAAAGCTTCTGGGACAGAGCTTGCCCCGAGCAATGGAAAAACGTTTCTAAAGCTCGAATTTTTTTTTATTTTTATTAAATCAAAGCTTTCTCTATGAGGAATCAAAAACAAATTGCTTTTGAGGATAAATACTAATAACTGATGTGTATTAAGGCAAAATGCATTTTTTTCGTTGTATTTTTTTGTTTCTGTAATGAAATCTGTTTATCACTTTTTTTAAAATTAATAGTTCTATAAAAGAAGTAATCAATACAATGAACGTAGCGGCAATTCCATCATTCAACCCTAACTAAACGTCACAACGACGCAATAAAATTTCTCGTATAATAAAAAATAAGTGGATGAAATGGCTGGATGTTGTGGAAACATCGTCAAGAGACGAAACAGCACTTTGCCACCCCAATGTTATCACTGCAGACCACCGCCCTTCTGTTGTCCAAAGGACGGTTGTCCACCAGTTGAGCCTTGTCCTCCGAAATCACGCTGTCCAACTCCATGTTTGCCTCTGGTAACAATTTTCGTACTAACTGAAAAGCACGAATCTGGGTCACGAATGACAATTGATTATTTACGTAGATTTGGAGAACACCACCAAAGTCCCCAAAGCCAAAGCCAACAATATGCATTCCGAGGCCCTGTCCGCAAAGACTTGGTCCCCAGCCATTTCTATGTCCACCGAAACCGAAAATTAAGCCACCACCATCGACGGTTCGTTTCGCCATAGAACACACGTGCCAGGGATCAACTTACTATCCTTGTTACGCATCGGGAATACCCAATTGTCCTATTGACAATTGTTGTTGATACGAAAAGTGCTAAATGATAGTAAATATTTTTTTTTCCAATATATTAACTTAGCTGAAGCTCTCGATTTATAGCATATAAATGGGGAAAAAAATTGAAACCATTTGAAATCGATAAAAAAAAGAAAATATTTCTTCAAGCAGATATAATAACAATGTTAACATAATAACATTACCGAGTTGGTCAGGAAAACACCACATAATAGATAAAGTGGAATTTGAATTTCGTTTAATTTGAAAATTAAACGCGTACGCGTGGCGAAAACTATATAATCGTAAAACAGCGTTACACGCTTTGTTAATTTTCGTACCAAAAATACGAATATTCCATATAACTGAACTATATCGGAGGTCGGCATGCGGTAGCATCTATATCCGCGACAATTAATAAATTTCCGCATTTCGCCTGTTTATCCTAATATAGCATATTAATTCTCGTGCAGATTGTTCATTAATAGTCGAACATTATCCATTAAATAAATTAAATAATACAGCATTCAAGTATACTCGTGGCGTAAACGATAGAAACACATGACTAGTATGCACGAGGTGAAACGCAAATTAATATCCTCGTTGACTGCTTTATAATTAATCGCTGTAATGAGCTCGACGAGTGACTGTAATTGGTACGCGCTTTGTAGAGTGGGTGCTACTGGTCACAGCACCAAACGAAGTTGGGTGCTCTGTGGTTTCTCTTGTTTTACTGCTATACCCAAAAATATTTTACAGTCGATCAAGCACTTTTACATAATTCTTCTCTCTCTCTCTAACCATCCCCAACCTTCTCTTTTCATAGAGGCTTTATTATTTGGGTTCTATTGAGGCATAACCACTTCGGACTGTAACCATTTCCTGCCATTTGCTCCATACCTTTTTGATGAATCCAATTACGTCCGCAGCCAGCCTCGCGTCATATTTTATCACATTTGCAACGTCGAATAGTAAAAGTGCGCGGGAAGCCTACGCCGACAAAGCCCAGTGCTTTCAACATATTCAACAATTCATTTAATCGAAATAATTTTCGTATAAACACCAAAAAGCAATACCTCTCTTTCAGCAATTTGACGTGCAAATGAATGCACGTCTATACGGGTAGTTAACCGAGTACGGATAACCGGGGACAGTTGAAACGTGTGGTACGTCTCATATGTGGTTAAAAATCAAAGTTTCGTTGTGGATTTTTATTACTCTAAGGCATTAAAATTTTTTTTTTAACTGCCAGACAGAAGTGTTTCAACTAGCCCCAATCTCGTTTACTGGATGTATTAAAAAATATTTGGTCGTTACATTTGCGGCGGAACATGCGTCAACGGCTAATTAATTGCGGTGAACGCCGCATGTCGATCATGAAAAGTTCAATGTATCGAAAGATAAATAGGTAAATATGTTTAACGCATATATTTACGCATTTAACTTTAACTAACAACGTCAAGGAAATATATATGGGCACTGATAGAAAATGACATTGAGTATTGACACCAGCAAACATAGAATTAATTTTTTATAATTGCGTTACGTTGCAATATGCATTTTATACGGACGTAAAACATCCATACATAACATAGATTATTAATTATTTAATTAAATGGGTTCTTCTTAAAATACATTACCGTGAAAAAATTGCATACTCAAAAAAAACAAAAAGTCATGCCGATAGTCCGAGCATTCGTGCTAGTATACTCAAAACGTAAATGATTTTGTGGCAGGAAATAAAAATCGTCCCGATGTTGATTTCCGGGACGAACTTAATTAGCACTGTTTAGAGTTATGTCAATCATATACAAAATTACGGACCCAATCGAAAGGGTCAAGGATCAGACCCAGGTCGAAACCAGATGGAATACTTCATATATTCTGTATGCACAATAGTGTAAACTATTGATAAAATTGTAAATGTCGGTTTTTCTCTTCTTCTTCACTCCAGTCTTGTCAACGTTTTATTTTTATGTCATTTTTTTTTTTTTTTTTTTTTTCGATTTCCTCGCTGTCACGGGCGATAACTTTCAGTCGCACGTTGTTCCTTTCTCGCTTTTTCTCGGTAAGTGCATTCGGGGCTCCTTCAGGGTCGTTTGAGTCGAAGAGGCAGAGAGGCAACTCGTCTGCTTTCGTTCGTTCGTTCGCTCGCTCGCTCGGACAATGTGCCGAGGCTGGAATTTACGTTCAATAAATAGTTCCGGTCATAAACGAAATTGTGCTCTTGGTGAAGCTCACTCTTGCCGCGCGCTTGTCGGACCCCCGCGAGGTCGTAAAATATTTTAATATCCATGGGGGTGGGGTGGAGGGGGGGGGGGGCGGGGGGTTATACGCGGGTTGTTATCCCCTGCACTCCGCGCATTCGTTGCCATCCTCTTCCGTCGACACCGATATATTTCATATCTTGGCCTTCGCCTTCACAAGCGGGTGCGTTCAACAGTAGCCAGCTCTCGGAAACCAAGAGCATCGACGTAGTGTAGAGACGGCTGCATAGCTGTATCCACCAGTGTGAGTACCGACAAGAGACACTCGCGACATTAAACGAAACTGTTGTCACGCGCTGAGAATTTTAGAGCCCATCGTAACTATCGTCCTTAAAACGATTTTCCAATCGTTGGGGAACGGATAGCGTGTGGCGCGTACTGTTTTGTAGTGAACTCGGTTGCCTAATGAAGTGTTGCGCTTCCCTTCCTTTTTCAATTATTTCTCGATAAAGCGTAACAGTTAATTCAATAAACCTTAACGAATTCGATGAACGCCTGAATGACTAAAAAAAAAATCGTTTGGTCGACTACAAAACGAAACATGTATGAGCTGTGATTACTGTTGCAGCTAAGCATTATATTCAACAATTAATCGCTTTAAATCGAGCATTGAAGCAAAAACGTCCTAAATATGCCAAATGACACGACAAACTGTTTTTTTTTTTGCACGACAAACGTTCGACCACATGTTGCGGAATTGGTTAAAGATATATTGGAAGTACTTGGCTCGGCTTTCCTACCTCACCCGCCGTATTCACCAGACATTGCACCTCCTGATCATCACACTTGTTTCGGTTAATAGTGAATCTACACAGCACTTTCACTCTCACGAAGAAGTCGAAAATTGAGTTCCTTCTATTTTTTTTAGAGTAATAGAATGACCCCATAATACGTAATTAAAAACATATAATATTCCGTAACTTTTCCGTCGATGATTTAGTAAAAATACATTAAATACAGGAATTGTGCTGAGAACAATTATCTCAACGCCCTCATTGAAATACCAATAATATTGAACGAGGTTGAATAAAATTTATTTCTCTTCTTCCCATCCAATCGATTACAAGAGCAAAAGTTTGACACGCGCTTGTGGGTTAGCTCTTGGGATGATCGTGCTGTCTCGACTCCGCGTTCTCAACCCCTCAATAACCAACTTTATTTCCCTCAAATTAACCTCGTTGGATCTTGGATAAACTTTTTTCTTTATCATTCGTCGTGTACCTAGATTGAAAAATCTCATTTTCAATCAATGCTTTACTCATCGATTGTTACAGAATAGTTCTTAAGTACCGCAATTTATGTGATTTGCCTTTGTACGAAAAGAGTGTTTGCGGAAAGTGGTGATAGATATCAACACGCGAATACGAAGACGAGAGTAAGACAGCACTTAATGCTTTCTCTCGCAAAACCCTTTACTTTTTCAGCCCTTTCTCCAACGGCACGTACTCGTCCAACCCTTCACTTTCCCTCTTACCTCGCGAGAGAGCTTCAACCTCTCTCGTCGTCTCCCACGTGGATAGAAGGCTCGTGTAGCACGTAAAGTGTAACTCGTTGTCGAACGTCCGTTACCCTTGGCTAGATCGACAGGTGGGTAGACGCGTTCTCGAACCGCTCTCCCTTTCTCTCTCTCTCTCACTCTCTCTCTCTCTCTCTCCCTTCGGCTTTCACACCGTAGAATTTCGCCTATCCTGGGGTGCTCTCGAGCCCACCCTGCTTCTAACTCCATCAACGTGCGCTTTATTCGTTCAGATACTGCTAAGGCGCGACAGGTATACTCCTCTCAGTCCCAACGGCTATGTGAGCGCTTACAGCTCACTTGGTAAAGTGTCCTACTGTGAACAACTCAAACTGCCACTAGTCGTAGAATTTGTAATGCTTATCTCTGTATTCACGTGTTTCTTTTACGAAAATGTCCAAATTCATTCAATATGTCAATTTCGACTGGACTTTCAAGTCAAAAAAGTTCAAAGTGTGAACAATAAATATAATACTGTAATGTGCCATTTCCTTATATTACGTAATGGACCTCAATGAAAAACGAAATCACACTCGTGTGTTCATTACATCCACAAGTTTTGGGCAGAGGCAAAGAAATACAAGGCCAGAGATAGCATATTCCTGGTGAACATACCTTCATAACCCTCAACCGTCTACTCTCGATTTCACTTTTTGACTACGGGTATAGTAACAGCGTCATTCCGATAGTTCTCGTTACGTGACCTCGAACACTATACACCCATCTTGAGTGACGTAACGTACTTTGGTACGACGGAACTTGCGAGGTACATCGAGAGACCCATACGCGTGCCACCGCGTAATTGGAGAATACTGCCTCGTTAATGCCGCCCGCACGAACCTCTGCGGGTGGCGGTGGTCGCTGCGCTTCTACACTCGTATAGAGTAGAGAGACGCCCAGCAGTATACCTCTTCGACTAGGGTTGTTACAGAGTACGACATAGTGTAGGGTAGACGACCACCACTGCTGCTATTACTGTACACACAGTTACTCCGCTATATACTGGCGGCCGCGTGCGGTTCGCGATCTACCTCAGCAACATTGCGAGGGTGGAAAGTACGTAACGTCACGTGGAGCCATCAAACTGCCACGTGACGTCTTTCGTCGTCTCGTCCCGGCTCCACCACAGTTTTAAGATAAAGACGCAAAGGCTATGTATATACATTTAGGTACGTCTTTAACTTCTAACGAGAAACCTCTCTGGTCTCTCTTGGACGAAAAGTCAGGGTACAAGAAATAGAAACCTTTGAGATGTTCCACTTTTGATGTTCCTCACTTTTCTTGGATATTTTCATTTTTTGCTCTCCCGATATGTATTATCACTTCTGTTGGATTAGTTTTTCAATTATGCATTTAAGGAGATTGTCTGCCAATTTTAATATTATTTTTTTTCTTTCGGGGTTAAAAAAAAAGTAGTGAGCATTAAGACACGTAGATTTGTCATTTTAAGTCAAAATTATTTTTGAGGACATTTTGTCCAAATTCATTTTTTTTTTCGGAGGACTGCAACGACCTTTTTGAGGACATTTGTTCGGAAAAGTCTCGCTAAAAATGTTTTCACATCAATAAATCGAATATAGAATCCCACGAAAATAATTGAACCGTGTCAATTCGAGTGTGATCGAAGTTTGATTTTTTTTTGTATTGTATTTAACAGGAACCACGACCAAGTCTTACGAATGAACGACCTTGATGACATTCGCAGTAAAGTCAAACGTATTTTTTGTTTTTTAATCTGTATAACGCGAGAGGCATGCACATACGGAGAAAGAAAAGATATTAATCTTATTGGCATTGTTATGATTATAACATTGCATGTTATATCGATTGTAAAAATAATAGGTAAAAGAGAAGGAAAAGTTGATTACGCCACGGCACGGTGTAGAGTTACCCGAGGCTTCACCATTACGCTCGAGGGTTTGCAAGAAAATTTCTTCGGTTACGCCACGGGCAGAGGAGAAAGACGGGAATGCGAGAAAGTGGATATATTTTTCTGTATAGGTACACTCCTCGCAGCATTTACTGCACTATTGTCGTGGAGTGGACCAAGTGAGGCCAGCGAGCGTTCGGGCTTTAAGTGGACTCGGGTTACAAGCAGAGGAACATCGGTGGTACCTATGGTAGAAACGAGGAATATTGTAGGAAGCAGTGGAATAAGGATGGTATCGGTTGGAACACGCAATCTCTCGAATTGGCCAGACACGTGCGCTTTTTTTTCCTCTCGTATCCCTTTTTCACTCAATCTCTTGTTCTTGTTGTTATTATTGTTTACCTCCTCTTCTTCTTTGTCTTCTTGCACTACTTCGAACGAGAAAATGCGATACTGGCTTTCTGGTGAAAAGACTTGGGTGCCTCCGAATCCCAGTTGCTCACTCTCTTTTCTTTTGCTTATTCTTGAACTTTCAGACTATCAAAGAGTATACGATTTTTATGCCGAAGTGAGAAGGCTTGTAACGGACTTTTTTTTTTTTTTTTTTTTTTTAATTCTGCGAGTTCTTGGCTTTCTTTTCATAGACTTTCTCTACTTTCGTCCGTGTCAAGCTTCTTTATAAGCCCAAACCATGAGAAGGCTTTGAAGGAATTAGGAAAAGTCGTCAAGGGACGAGCCACGAGTATCTTTAATGGAGGGATGTATGCCAAGGTACGAAAATAGTGGTTGCCTTGGTATTCACACAGTGGATTCTAGTGAAAAGATTCTATAATATTTGATTCGGGATAAATGTTAGGATTAGGGGATTATTAAACAATACACAGAGACTAAAGGTTTCTATAGGAATGCCTCATATTAAAATGTGGAACCTCCAAATATCCTCTAGTGACTTCAAATGGGTAAAATATACATTCACAGGATTACCAAAGGATCTAGAAACCTCGTCTCACTCCGCAGGACCTAATCACAGGTTAAACCATACAAATTTCACTCAAATTTAGGGTGAATGGAGGGCCTAAATTCCAACTCGGGTACACAATGTGTCTGGGCGATGGGCGACCTTAGTAAATGAGTTTGTCGATAGTAATTAAATTTTGATTCTTGGTCGGAGCCTTCTTAAGTTAATTATAAAGTCCTATGTGTGCTGTTAGGTCTCTCTTGATCATGGTTGATTTTCTCGTTCATTTTTTATCGTGTTGCAACTCTACCAGTTTGTACATTAAAGTACCGTGAATCTTCTGCATTATTTTCAGAATTTTTAATCTGCTGAGTTTGTAGTAACACATGCTTGAAGTTACGGTTTTATTCCAGCAAACCAGTCTACGCCGATACAATGTAGCGATTTTCTCTGCCAATTTCTACTTGTTCTGAATAAAAAATAGCTCTTGTAACGTGTCTTCAGTTCAGCCCCCATCCCGTTTTCGCTCAGTAACTTTGGTCCAAATATCCTTAATCACGGGCAGGTCTCGACTGAGGGAAACATAAAAAAGGTCCTGACCGTCGATTAGTCGCGTCATGCTGAGGGGAGAACAGTCGAAACGCGCTGCCTAATGTGAGGTGACGTCAAGAGGAAAAGCTTTCGAAAAGGGAGATGTTTCACGGTTGCGTTCCTCGACCGTGAAACATCGCTTCGAGTCCCGGATCTACACCCCATTTTGTTTAATAATTAAGTCTCGCCCGTCATGGAAGGTCCGAAAGGTTTGTGTAGTTTGAAGGACCCTTTACGGGACGAAGAGAGGAGACTCGTCGTCGGCTCTAATGTGATTCCGTTGGGTTTTCCGTCTGATGGTTACCTTTCCCTCATATTTCCACTGTAAATTCATTCGCGTGCATTTAGCAACTGAACAGTAAAGGTACCCTACTTTTGTGATTGCTGCTGCATACGGACGCTCATATGCTTGACGCTCGTCATATCAACAACAGCAGCCGAGTTGAAGTGAATTTTCAACGTAAAGCCATATTGGGAATGTGAATAATTGAAATATCGCTGGTTATGTATGGTGATTATTAATGGTGAACTATAATCAAAGAGGATTGTTGATTCTAGTAATGATAAGCCATTGGCAATGGGATTAATGAACATTCGCGACATTTTAATCTACATTACATTATAATATTACCTAGCCTAACATTTTTCCAAACATATTCCATGATTATTAGATTGTCTCGAAACAGATTTTTTTTTTGGAGACAGTGAGTTTGCCATATTTATTAAATGCAATTTGTCTATGTAATCGGCGAATTTTATACAAATTTTTGTTGTGGTTCCAACGAGGAAGTTAACAGTTTGTCTTAGATAACCTTTTTTTTTAAAGTTAACAAACCTATTTTTACGCAAATTTAAATGTCTTCGACACCATGTGGTCCAAAATGTCCTACGATACGCCGATTTAAAGAAATTTGCATAAGCTATCAAACGTTGTCATCCAGAGCATCATCCATTGTGTAGATAAAATGTTATACACATCCAAACGGAAAGTTCGATTTGTTAGGAGTTAAAAAAAATGTTAAATAGAAAACTTGCGCCACCTCTAAACAGATTCGTAAAAAATGTTACTTGAACGAGGTTCAATATAATGGTCCAAATTATAGTTTTATGACGTAGGAGGTTAAAAAAAAAGTTTTCTTCTTTTGAGACAGTCACATATTATTGGGTTATGCGTTTTATTGGATTTGTCCCAGGAAAGCATAATATTTCGACGAATTTACGTTACATAATTCGGTTAGGTGTACCGGGCGTATTGTTTGGATGTAATTACTGGTGGTGGAAAATAGTAGGTGGATGAGGTAGCGCGCACTTGTGAACTAGAACTCAGATATGCTCTCGAATTCTCGGTACCTAGGGTGGTATTCTCAGACATGCTCTCGATTCCTGGAAGGAGCTGGGTCGCTGCACCGTGTCGCCAAATTAGAATTTAATGAGCTGTGCGCGGCGAGAAGGAGGGTGGCGGAGGTATGAGGCAGGGTGAAAGAGGGGAAATGCATGACTTGGGTTATTAAATTCAGAGACGGCGCATTAGTGCAGCAGTCGAAACTCGCAACGTTAAGAAGTTATAGAAGCAATCCTGCACAATTAAGTTATAATATAACCTTCTATTCGGAGGTTTCTCTCACCACTCTCCAATGGTAGTTCGACCACATGAATTTAATCCTCTCACAACGCACGAAAATTCACATTTCTCGTGCGTCTATATTTACATATAATTAGTATTAAGAATAAATTATATTTTCACCTGGATTTTCGAATCTTCATTCTTTATATGATTGACATAATTCTAAAAAGAACTAATTTTTTGTTTTTTTTTCTACACATGTTTAATTATCTACGATTAATTGTTTAAAGCAGTTTATCGACATATTTAAACAATTTGAAAAGCCATTTTTTGAAAATAGACATTTTTGGTAACCGCGTAGCGATTACTTTTTGGGAATGGGCAACAGCTAGACACATTTTCTATGCAACACATGATTTTTAGCATTTTTTTTCAGATGTTGAACATTTTTCAATCTAAACGTTGTTGTTTTTACCACCATTTTAATAAAAAAAAAATGTATCTGCCTTATTATGTTGATTGAAATATTAATTAAAATATGAATCCCAATGACCCAATTACTGCAATTTCTTCTATTTATTTTTATGTCGCCGTGCGCCATAAGCGTACCGGACTTCCGGTCAGCACGTATTTTAATTAATACAAACACCAAAATTTAAGTAATCGAAAATATTAGTTATATTGCAACAATCCACAACGGATATCGATGTTTAATAATGTTGAATGAAAAATTAGTCGTTAAAATGTATTTAATAATGAATTAATTGTCAGTCAATATGATTTTTAAAGATCCTGTCTTAAAATCTTCACGGACGTTTAAAAGTGGTCTTACTTTGTTGGAAAATATAAAAAAATTACGTTACAATGATTTCTTTAAATATTTTTACTGTCAATTTAGTTGCTGATTTGAATGTATACCTTTTCTGATGAGATCTTATGAAAATAAAGAGAATAATAATTTCAAAATGAAAATAAAAGTGTTCAAAATGGTTATTCTATAATTTTAGGATTAGAGAGATCCGGGCGCTGAAAAACTATCGAATTCTGAAACAGAGCTGGGAGTGATAAAAGCGGCATATTCGAATTTCCGTTTTAAAACGTAACACAATCGTTATCCAGTATGCCAACGCTTTCATTCTGATTAAAAACTAAAAAAGAAGGGGCTTGATCTTGTTCGATGGAGTGCCTCTTTTCGTGCGCTTTTTTTTTCTACCTTGGAGGTATATTACCATGAGGTAGGTTCTTGCGACGGTTGAAGGAGTCCCGATGAATTTTCAGGAGTACAGTAAGGAATAACGAGGTCCGTGCTTCGTTAATTCACGTGATCATTTCAGCGTATATAGTACGACCCGGGTGCTTTCTGTTGGTGGCGTCGTTGCTCGAAGATCGCGTGTCTAGAACGATGAGTTTTCCAAGCGTGAACAGCCGTGTGCAAGGTGGGCAATGGGGGCACCATGCTCGTCTGATGCTACCATTCAAAGCTTCTCTCGCTAATGGCATCTTGAATTATCGATTACGAAACGCCGGTGTCGCTCGTCCGTTGTTCGGCACAGTCGATGCGAGGCGACTGGTGCCGAGCTACGAATATTCGCCCTGATAGGCGATATATAGCTCGCATCGGCAATGGAACGGTCGATCCGTCCGTGCGAATTCTCTTATCGTGTCCGACATACCGGAACGAGCGATGGAAACGGCTCGATCGAGCCTCCCATCGACCTATAACTCTCCTCCAGGCACTCTGCTTTCGCCCCTTTCTCACTCGTTTTCTCGTTCACCCTCCCTTCATTTAACTGTCTCGAGTGTGTCACTCTCCAACACAGAATAATTGACTCCAGCACTCATTCTACGATAATGAGGAATTGTAGTTTAAAAAAAATTCACGGCTTGTCGATTCGCCGAAAAATTTTTCAGAAAAAGTTTTAAGAAATTTAAAAAAATAAAAAATCCGGCGTTTTGAAGCTATAGAATTGGATAGATATTAGATTAGGTGGTGAAATTTATACCTAGATATGATTAGTAACTTTATTTATCGTAATTTCATGAGATCCACGTGCGTGACCTTTTTCGAAAGAATTATGAATATACATTACATACTCGTAACGATAAATTTATCTTTATGAGGATGCAATGAATGGGGTAACACGAAAAATTGTAGACGGTTGATATTGAATTATGAGGAATGAATTGTTATGGGGATGTTTGCGTGGCGGGAAGAACACGCTCCCGTTATCAAAGTCATTATACGTGAAAAGTTTTATTGGCGACCGATAATTCTTTGAGGGCTTGAGAAACTGGGCCACATATAGCTACATTTTAGTACAGCGTATTACATACTAGAGCCGAGGGCCGACACTGAGGTGCAGAGAGTTAGGCCGTTGCGGTTTATGGTATAGGGGAGGCGTCCCGAGGATAGTTCGGGACCGGTCGTTTATCTTAGGAGGGTAGTTTGTGCCGCCGCGCCTTACGCCGCCTGGTCTCTACTATTACGAGAGAAAGTTTTCGCTCTCTCAACGCGATCCTCTTCCGGTCTCGTTGCACTACCATGGTTACCTATATAGCTGGAGCTCGAAAGTTCAGCGAAACGCGTGAGATAGTTTTACAGTATGCGTTAAAGGCATCTTCGCTAACTGCGAGAACCTCGCAGAGCGTTCCCCTAGACTTTGCGTAATTCGAGGTGCGCTCATCCCAGGTTGAAAAATGATGTACACATCGTCCATAAGTCTCAGTTGTTTCCAATTTATCGCTTTTGAGAATCGATCCCGTAAGTTTCAGTCAAATATCAATTTAAGACCTGGAGATGTAAAACGAAGGTATTATGAACATTTGCTAAGCTTTAAATTCTCATACAGTTGGGAATATCTGTAGGTGATTTGTAGGTATTTTTTGTGATTCGTATTGGTGATTCGCTGGTATGAATTCATGTCCGTACGGTAATTCAAGTGATAAACTTTGCTTCTGTTGGATTTTGTTTTACGTAAGTACATTTTTCGTACAATTGAAAAGAATGAATTACCACTCAAGACCATTTCCAGGATTCCTATGCTTTCTGACACGTAGTGATCACCATTGTCGACGAAATTGCAAGGCCTCTTTCCGTCGACTAAATAAAGACTACGAAAAGCATCTGTAAATTTTAAAAAGTAGAAGTATGAGCCCATGTAATTTAGTGGACCATATTCAACACCTTTTCCCTAATTCCTATTATAGGAATCCTATAATCAATTTGTAAATCATTGCACAGCGTAGTGCAATATCATAAAGTATAGTACAGTACGGCGTAGCGTGACGCTAAATATCGAAACACAGAACAGCGTCGTATAGTACAGCGCAGCATATAAGTCTCACAAAATGATCATTGAAACTTTATAGAAGCGCACACCGAGAATTGGAGAATCGAAGGCTTGCGTATAGTAACAGCCACTTTAGAAATGAACAGAAGGTGGAAAAACGATCACGTTGTCTGTGCACATTGAGCGGGGAGTATCGCTGTTTAGTAGCTCCCCCGGGAGATAGGCGAAAATAAATCCTACCGGCATCAACAATGCGCATTTCCCCCTTTTCTCGACTACTACAAATGCAATGCTCTTTGGTGAGCTGCCTTGGTAGTATAGGAATAACTAAACTCCGCACCACGACCAACGATCGCGGAAACGCAGTAAATAGGTGTACCGTTGCCCAGTCCTTTTATTTATGTACCTGCAGTAGATTAGCACTGTAGATAAGGAGACCGTTAAATCGCATCGATTTCCTTGGCTATTTAGATGCTGGTTCAGCTATTCGCTTTCTGCGCAGATGTATCTGGGGCATTTCATACCGATTCGATCTGGCCCAAGACCTCTTCGATTTGATCCACGATTTTGTATGTTATAGTACCAACTCTAAGAGGGAACCAGAAGTTTTATTAGTTTTTTTTATTCATCATTTGATATACTTATCATTATTTAAAAGTCACATATTGTTCGATGTCAATATTTTCAGATGTCAATATTTTCGGACTTGGTTCCAAACTGCACCTCGCTTCTCTATTTTTTTTTTTCGAATTCAGTTCAGAAAGAAAATTGAAAAAAAAAGAGATTTTATATAAATTTCCATCTAGAATCAAGCGTCATATAACGTACATAAATTCGACTGCATTCTGTAGGTAGATTATACAAAAGAAAAATATATAAATACTGTCTAGGATAAACAAGGTACTCATTGCCGTGTAGATGACGCGATTAGCGTGTCGTCCATTCCCGGTGTCTCTGTATACGGCGTACGGGCGAAGGTCCGGCCACTTTTTAATGCATACACAGTTGCCGGTGGCGCACATGGAATCACCAGTCGCTCATTACGTATTCCCCAAACAGCTCGGTCACCGTAAATCGTGGCTCGAGTGACCGCGACTCATGATTCAGAGTAGCGCGAAAGCTCTGGCTCGGCTGGCTGCTGCTGGGGCGTTCGCCACTTCCTAAATACACGAGTACAGCACCGGGAATACTACTGTATATACTACTCAGGCTCACATTCACCGTTTCACAGCCATTCTGCGAGCTCCCGTTGATACAGCTCGCGGCTTTTCAACGTTTACGAATTCAACGGACACGAATCTCCCGACGTGTCCATCGATCCTTGGTTCTGGATACATCGCCGAAAGCTCCGGGTTGTAGCTCAACAATGTTGCGCTTGTCTGTTCGGAGAATCTACGAGAAAGCTGATAGAAAATTAGAAAATACGAAACCCTTGATACGCGATTTCGAATTCTTATATTATTTCCTCATAGAGGAGGCTTGGTTCTCATGAAACGATTTTTTTGTTGTTGAGATTTTCAAGATATTTAGAAATTTCGCCGAATGACCTTGAACAACTGTATTCTTTATTTTTTTCTGAATTGTTCCTCTTGACTCAAATTTTAAATATCTTGGGAATAACACCGAACGATACGCAACGCATGAAAGTTATTTTATATATATATCCCTACTGAAGAACGTTATTGCCAGCTACGGTCGATAGAATGTGCGGTCAAGATCCCGAGAAGCATCAGCCAGGGGAATCATGGGGGTGAAGAAGGCACGGATTTTCGCCGGGGATAAGCTCGTTATCGGCACGCCATTACCCGCCATTATCCATCCGCCGACTGGTAATTAAATGTTTAAGCTCTGGAGCTAATTGGAAAACTCCGGCCGGACTTGCACCCTAGTCCGCTCGAGCGTCGGCTCTCTGGATTACTGCGTTAGGATGTGCAAACCCGCTTACCCTTCAATGAGAGTGAATCCGAATGTTCGCACTCTCTCTTCTTTCTACTATCTCGAAGGTAGAGCTTCATTCTGTTTTTGCCAACACTCTTTGCATTTTATCTTTTATGTGAAATCGCTCATCGTCTTGAAATCGGATTGTAGGTAGAAAAAAAACTCTCAGCTATGAAAGAAGAGGATTAATCCTTCAGAACGCATTATCATTCCAACGAGTGATCAGTTCTCTTAGCAAAATGAACCACTTTTTTTTACCATCGACAAAACATCTTTTACCTAATTGATAGACAATATATAGTTCAATATGCTATTTACATATTTTTCAACTTCAGCTGAGACAAATGCCTTAATTCTCTGATTTCTTTTTTAAGTAGTGAGTCCCTGTGGTTTACAACGATGCGACCGGTCCAAGAATCCCAGATCTGAGAGTGAAAGACAGCTCTACGACGATAATTTCGAGTGGTTAATTTACCATACAAATAGGCGCAAGGAGGCAACCAGCATGAAGCCTACACTATATCTATCGCTAATTTTCCGATGCGTCTTTGATCGGATCTCGTTACTACTTCTCCCACGTCTTCGTGTACTCTGCTTATATACTCGATATACACCGTCGTTTCACTCTGATACGAGTTAACTTGGTTAAGTATGTTAGTTTCACGGTTAACCGAAGCCACACGCGTTTATACCTCGTCTATTTACCAGATACACAAGAAATTCGGCAACGGTTTACAGCATCCAGAGGTAAATTGACGTATTCACGGGAATTTAGCGCCTGGTTTGAGAACTTGGTCGACAGATTAATGTGAATTCGTGATTTCACACTGGTGAAATCACGAACAAAATTGCAAGAAATTTTTTAAGTAATACAGAAATGCATTTACCATTGAATTATATATACAGATTTTTAAAAGTACCCGAGGAGGGGTTGTCGACTGGAAAAGTAAGAATAGTTGTACTGCCTCAACTTAAAAAAAAAACAAGTATTTTTGCATTCCATAATTTTTTTAAATACTTTACCTGACGTTGAGACATGCAGCAGTAACGGAATTCGTCACTATGAAAAGTTCATCTGGAAAAGCATTTGAGACGAGTGTCTCGTTTAATTTTTCGAAGTTGCGAGAAGAAATAAGATGAAACGGCTAGCAGACTGTAGAGGTTTCGCGGAATACGCTCATCTTTATTTATTAATTCGAGTCGTAGAGAGTAAGCAAGTAGCGCGAGTGGAATGACTTGGTGCGCGGATCCCCGAGTTTCCGTGGAGACGAGTTTCTTTTTTTTTTTATTTTTTAAGTTTGTTTCTCCCCTGTGGCTCGACCAATATTTACGTTCCATTCTGGCCGTTGATCCAACGCAACCAGTGATGTCCCAACCCCATGCAATGTACCAGCTCTTGGATCATAAAAAAAAAGAAAGTAAAAGGAAAATTCTTGGCGAATAAGAATCTTCCTAAACGAGAGTTTCGTCCAAAATCTGAAAATAAATTGAACGAAGTCTTTACGAAAATATATTTCTGCGGATGGCTTATACAACCTATGTCAACCTGCTGGAATCCGAATGAGGAAAATTGTATGATACAACAAATGCGAAAGTACTTAAGGTCTTACGATTAGTTATTTTTACGAGAATATCCAAATTAGTTTGAATTTTACTCAAATTATTTGTTGCAAAACTAAAAATTCTGTATGTCAACTATAAACAGATTTGAATTTATTTCAATCAAGATCTAATTTCCCATTTTTGTTAAAAAAAAATCGTTAGGTACAAAAGATAACCCAAGTAAAATATTTGATCGTCTACAAAGAAGTTCCCAAAAAGAAAACTAGGACTAGGATGTCCTTCAATTCTCTACGACACCACATTGGACTTTAAATGATATCTAGCATGACATATGCTTGGGTGTTATTCGGTGAAGAGGATTGTTGTCTTTTTAAATTTCGTTTTTCTTTGAAGATGAATAAAAATTATCGATCTGAATTATCTCTGTGGGTTGAAGGCAAAATGAGAAAAAAAACCAGACGAAGCTTAACAAACCTAAAGCTAACCAAAACCACCCGACAAAAGAGATACCGGTAGTTGGACAAGCTTACTTCAGACTCACGTATTATCATATCGTGAACGATGTAAAAAAAAATGAAACGTAACGTACGGAAAGAGAACGAAAAACTTTTTACAGCTCTCTGTGGCTCATGATGGCTTCTCATATGGATATACAGGTATCTCTGCGTAACGCTGACTCTGTCCCGCAGCAGTTTCGTAAAATATGAACTCAGACCCTCGTTGCTATAATTTCTCGTGAAAGTAGGTATGTCCCGAGATGAGGGTGAACTCTGTTTCTCCGTAGCTCTCGTGCCGGTCGGCATTTTATTCGTCGTCCGGCTATAAAGACAACGGGGCTGGAATCGCGTTGATCGTGTCGCACACGCTCTCGCTTATACCCAGGAGTCTGGTGTGGCACAGAGATTCGCTCGAGCACGAGCTATAAAGTCTCTGGGATTCGGGCGGAACGTTTACATTTAAATTGGCGAATTATCGGGGCCCGCAGGGGGTCGCATAGCCAATTTAATTTCGATTCGAAACTCTGGCTGATTCGAGGTGACGTGTTGAGCCTGAAGCTTGCATGAATTTATGCGAAAATAATATACCAACAGTATGGTCTACACGAGTAACGACGGAATTTAATTCGAAGCGGAATGTATAGGCTCACGTTTGTTCGATGAAGTTTCAATAAAATTTGTGAGGTTGTCAACGGAGTTCTACACATTCGAATCAATTTTCGTTCTACATTGAAATTTTTTAAAATGGTGTTGAATAATATCGATTTCACATCAACAGTTGGTCTACATAAATACATTTGTCCGATCTAAAAAAGCGAAGATGATGTAAGACATAAGGTGCCTGCTTTTTCAAACTTCAACCAACGATAATAATTGGTTAATCAATTTAACTAACTCTTTTAATTGGATGATTTTAATATAAGAAAATTTTAAAAAGTCCTAGGTACTGCCCAAATTACGCGCTTAGAATAGAATTAAGACTCACAAGTCTCTCACATAACATAATAAAGAGATCACTAAACTGGCTTATAAAAATAAGAGAAATGGGCGAAGGAAGGTACCCGAGAATGTGTCAAAATCAGCTCATAGTTCTTACGAGTAAGAAAGAAGTAACAGTTAAATACAACTGGGTAGCCCAAATCAATGAAATAAACTTCTAAGTACGGCATTGGTGTTGTTAGTAATGTTCAAACGCGGAATGATTTAATACGGAAATGCGAAATCATCTTAGACAGACGTATACGAAACTCGAGGGACTCAGATTCGCGAAGGCTGGTGGAAATAAACTCGTTCCAAGTGCTACTACGCTCAGTTTAGACCTAATTCGAATGAATGCCAATCATACTTGAAGGAGAACCAACCGCTATCCAAAATAAGAACAATCCCGCAATGTAGATTAATGGGAGGTAATCAGAGTAAATTTTGATCCTATAAATGCGTGCAGTATACGAGGCATCCCACACGAAGTGGATCAGTCCTGTTCGAATAGTCCAAAAAATGTTCATAATTTCTATATCTCACTCAGAATTATGGATCGACTTTTAATTTTTGTTTTTGTGCCTTTTTCGATTCTCTGTACATAAAAATCGGTCCAGTGTACAAATAAAATATTGTAACCTAAAGTTTTGGTTTTTGAGTGCAGTTTCCTCCGAATCATTTCTATAGCTGTGCCATGATACATTTCATACATTTTTAAGAGTAACAAAGTTTAACAAAAAAAATTCGCTCACTTTTCATATAATCTCAACCCAGTATTTTAAAGTGATAGACTTATAATCTGGTGTCAGATCAGGTAGAATTGTGAGTAGCTGTTAAATCAAACGGAGTTATTACCTGGTTGAATTGTATTATGGTGCTGAAGCTTGGATAAGTGTTACTTTTTTTTGTTTTTTTTTCTTCCTAGAGTTATATCTTGTAGAGATGGAAATGTGTCGAGTATTTGCTATTTGCTATATGCATGATAATGTGCCTAACTCAACAACTTCTTGAGAATATTGATGTTTATTACAATGACCTTTACACGCACACAGGGTATAATAACGACGTAGTTTAGAGCTACTGCACCGTGTATAGTAATATCTACGTTCATCCCCGCAGTAAATTTCTCGTCCCTATTTATTACGCATCCGCCATTGAGGAAGCTCGTCGAGGTTTGATAGTGCTTACACAATTACGCGAACGTTATTTGACGACCTCTTCGAAAGAGACGAGACAGTGTTGCGATATCGTTAAGGATAATGGTTCTTCTCGCTTCGAGCTTTCGTACTGATCTTGTTGAGTATATATCTCCATCGTCTTGGCGCCGCTGTTGCCAATGTTTTCCACTCCCTGCGTTCCAGAAACTCCACATCTCAACCATTTCCGTCATCTATCTCAAGCAATTCTTGTCTTCAAGTACAAATCAGTACATCCAACGTATAAGATCTAGAGTGTTAATAAACAAAAATAGTGTTTCTCTCATGAATTACGCACAGTCGAAAAATTCTAATCGCTATCGCGATACACAATGTATAGGATTTCTGGTGGTAATACGAGTGGTTTCTGCGGTTGGACTAATGGCCCGAGAACTCCCACTCATGGGTGTATGTTTCCCGCGGTAACGAGGAGAGCGAGTTACGTTAAAACGCATGTATAACCACCTAAGCGGCTTAGGATACGTCCCCAAAGCGTTATATATTTTATACTACTAGCGCTAGTAACCATTTGGCACACGGTGGTGCATAAGCTCAACGTAGCAACAAGAGCTGCGGCGAGTATATAGAGATGCGCCTGGAATATCATTGTGGAAGCTTGAGTCTTGATGGGTTAGAAACAAGCTGGATTATGTAAGCTTTACAATAATTCGAGACACAAAGAGGCTAATTTTTATTTTGTCTAATTACGTGCTTTTTTTCTCTGTTTTTTTTCTGAAAGATCTAGGACACTGAAAACATTTATTTGTATGAAAATCTATGGACGTTGATTTATTTTTAATTGCAACGCTTTCTGTATCCTACTAATGTTTATGGTAAGAAAATCGTGAAGTACAAATTGTTGCAACTAGCCCCGGTTTTCCCAACACTGTATCAACGCCTTCGTATACTAGTCTTGCTACCACCGAATCTACCGCGCCTAATGAAGTCAAAGTTATAAGAGCATTATTACGAGCCGAGCGCGGTTCACCATCCGAGTTTCCCGGGCTTGTGGCATACAAATTAATTAATATTACATTTGTTACCATAGTTTTCCTTTCAACCGGACGCAAAGCTATAGGTGCTACTCCAAATTCAATTTCAATTTCGACGTATTACTGTACAAGTATCTAGAGGATTACCGATGGAATTACGAAACGTTTGCGGTAACCGAGTATTATATTCATGAGAAATGGTTGAACGTTATCTTCGTCCAATTTTCAATATGTATCCCATCGACCCACCAAAATTGTATATGCCGGAAATTGAGCATGCATTTACTAGGATATTTGAGCGTGTAATTGCTAAATTGGATATATCGATATATCTCGGCTTTGTTAATTAAGCTCCCTGTATCTGTATACTAGCAGGTCATGGCTCGTACGTTTAACGCGCTTTATTTTTTCGTCATATCTAAGAAACTCAATATTAACCGAACCTGATGGCCATCTCCTTGAGTCCGACCTGGAACAAACATTGACTTGCACAGAAATTAATACAGCAATGACACGGACACTCACACAGACACTCACAGACACTCACACAGTTATTATCTGCATAAGTCATCCCTTTGTCCTAGTGCCTGTGAGTGGGTGTTTGAATGACTTTGAGTGTCTGCTAGTGTCAGTATAATTGTGTAATGGATTTTCAGATTCTGTACTTTATTATTATGCAGATGTTTCCGGGATGATTACTGTAGTATTGAATTCTATATATGAACCGATATGAATGCCAGACACTGGAGGTAAGATAGTCGCGATAGAAGGTGAAGTCTGTATAAAAAAAAAAAAGATACTCATAGCCGCAAATTTACAGGGTTAAACGGAAAGCCTCTGCCCTCATATAATGGTCTGGTAGGTGGGCGAGGAGCCATGGGCGGACGGACGTGGGAGGCACGCGCCTAATCCTCTGGAACGAGTCAATTTCGCTGTGCCGCAGAGCGAGGGTAAACCCTTCTCGATACACTGCGCGAACTCGCGGTAAACCCTTTCCCCGATTCGATATGGGATAGCAGAGTATACAGTCAGTTATAGAGACAGAGGGAAAGCGGTCTGCGAAATTGCGGTGGAATATCGGGGAAAAGCGCTGGAACGTTTCATTGTTTTGTCATAAAGAGATTCCGTGGGCAACAAAAAATGCGAAACGTACACAATCGCATCCACGTACACCGGGAAATAAACCCAAAGCCACATGAACGCCGACTTTCCCCATCACAAATGAAATCCCTCGCTTCGTACCACGTCTTATTGTACGGAACAGCAGAAGCGAGGAATATGTGAAATCCAGAAGGTTGTCTTCTATTTTCCACACGGAATGATAATAGAGACGAGATTGCCGATGTTGTTGAATTTCTTTTTTTTTTTTTGTTGTTTCCGGTTATCCAGATCTCTTCTGCTCATCTCGTATATAATCAGCTATATTCGATGAGATATGAAATTGTTTGGGATTATAGCAGTACCGAGTCTGGGAAAAACGTCGACTGGCAGGCAAGCATCGCTGACGATGGGATCAATCTACTCTTTTTAAATGTATTCTTTAAAAAATAGAGAGAAAAAAAACTTCACCTCATTGGAATGCTTCAGATCTACATCTGGGGCGAAACAGATCACAAATTTTGCAGATGCAAATAAGCGATTTGAAAGTTCTGAAAAAAAAAACATATTTGCACTAAAAGGTCTATGGAACTGTGTAGTAACAATTATTTTCAAAAAAACAATTTTCTTGTTTATGCAAACAATCATTGTTTTACAGTTATTCACGTTTATGCTCGAATAAATAATTCTTAACACGTCCAGTCTCATGTTAAATAAACACATAGTTAACCCTGCTTATTCTAAGTTCATTCGTGTTCAGTTTCACTAAATTGTTTTTTTTTTTTAATGATCAACTACATTCATAAATGGAAATACTGTCTGGAATGATTGAAATACAAGGTTATCCCTTTTTGCCTCGCAATTTTGAGGTGAAGCGCGATACTGTTCCTCAGGTGCGGCTTGCGAGAAATCCTTGATCCCATAATTGAAACGAGGATGAATAGCGTGAATTGCTGAGGGGAGTGCGTGTCTCGAAATCCAGAGATACACAGAGTTTATCTCGACATTCTCAAGAGACACCTAGCTCCCTCACCGTGACAAGGATTTTGTTTCAATTTCGCGTACTTGAGACTCCGCGCACGGCGTCGGGATTCCTTTCCTTCATATTGTTGTCGAGGATTTTGGGATTTTTTAAAAGCCCGGAAAACTAATAGACGCAATGTTCGGTTGTGTCATTTGTAACACTCGACTATCCTATGGACAAAAGGCGAGAGTTATATGTTTAGTGTCAACCTGTTGGTCTCATCTCAATTGTTAGTAATTGATGCTTGCGAAACCGACAAAAGATCTCTGCCTAAATTGACAGTATTATGGCAAATGTACTCCCATATATAGACGATGGAGCCGTGAAGGTGCCTCGTCTTTTTGGGACGCCAGTATATTTTGATTCAAATTGTGGAACCTCTTTTCCTGGACCTTTTTTCCGAAGGTCTTTTTTTCCTAATACCATACAACATATATTTCGCATGATGTATATGACTAACTAAACCGAGAGACCTCTTAGGTATATCAATAAGTATTCATGAAAAGTTGTGCTATCAGAGAAGTGGAACGTTGAAAATTTTGAACATCCAACATCGTTACAAAAGCATTATATAGTGCAGCTATGGATAATCGCTTTTGCTGTTTAATGTTAATGAAGCCTGGAGTCTGACAGTTGCGTACATTATCTCATTACAAGTAAATATAATTCAACGGAATAATGTAATCGAAACGTGTGATAGCGCGTGGTCAGCCAGGTCACTATATAAATGGATACGTAATAATGAGCAGATTTACGAGCCGAGCAACGTGCAGTATTATTCGCCAATCATGCTTTGTCGAAATTAGTTATAAATATAATGATTCACGCCTTTTCACAATTCGATTACATTATTTTATTTAGCTTCATTTATTGCACAAAGTAAATTACGAAACAATCGATAGCATGAGATATATTGTATCGGATTTCTTCGCCGATAAAAAACAACACACGCACACATATATAAATGCTAGAATTGAATGGTGTCTGCCCTTCACCCGTATATTCTTAATGTAATACAATTACAAATCGGAGCCAGACGATCAGTCTCTTTATAAACCGCTGTTCGGTGTACGAATCGTAAAACGTAAAACCGTAGCAACAAGTTAATCCATGAATTAATATAAATAGTGTGCTTTTTATATTGTATGTCGAATGGCCAGCACGTATATCGTCCAAAGTGACGTGTTTCCTCACTGAACATGTCACTGTCGACCTATCTGTCGTAATTTTATTCGAAGAATTTTCTTGCTTATTGCGTGTCGACTGTCTGCCGAATATTTGCTGTGACGAGAGCCTGAACTTTTGTTCCCGAATAAAACATGTCCAAAAACGCTTCACGATGTTCTGAAGTAGTACATATGTATACATACACTGTTGAAAAGTGCGTGGGAGTACACCCTTAAGCATTTTCGTTAAAGTTCTGAAGATATAATACGAGCGCAAGGGTCTCAGAGTTTTTGAATACAAAGAAAAAGGAGGGACGTAAGAGGACGTAGAGTAAAAAGATATAAAGGTCGGTTGAAACCAGCGTAACGAGGGACATAACGAGTGGTTAACGAAATACCGTGACGCATTGAAGGAAGGGAGAAGAGAAAAATTGTCTTGGAAATTCTTTTGTGAATCCAAGGATATGATTAACTTGAAAAGGGTAATTGATGACACGTGTCTTTGACAAATTTTCTCGAGGCTCGAATATTCCTCGCAAAAGGGAAAACAAGAATTGTAATTATGTTATCGGTGGATTAAATAAAGGATCTACCACTGATTTACATTTAAAAATCAGGCAAAACAGTTTAGTAATTGTAATTGATTGAATTTAGATGCTCTAAAGTGTTTTTAAATAAGTTAAATCAAGCTTATTATTATCATCATCTGTAACGTGAAATACAACGTAAATTATATGATCGGAGCACGTAAATAAAGCGCTGTTTTTCGTTCAGCCACCTAGACGGTAAATACTATTTTATTTATATTCAGTTTCTTATATTTACGAGCAGACTAAAATAAAGTGTTTTTTCTTCATTTTCTATTTCAGAATGACTTAATCACTCACTGTTCGACAAATAATTCACAGTAAGTCTGCCGCAGGGTCATACCACCAATTTTCGAGACAAGTGAAGTCAAGAGAATGGAACGAACATAACGGTTCTCGAGCGGATAACCTTTTCGTATCAATTTAATAAAGCCACGATGACGAGGATGCGGAAGGATTGGAGGCAGGGAAACGCGACGGGTAGACAGTCACGGAGCAGCCGTCGTTTCCAGCGGCGAATCCGTCAATGTCTCCTGCGGGACTGACTCGGCTCCCTCGATCTTTTGTTGGGAGGTTTGTCCTCCCCCTTGTCGACCGGTAGAACCCGGAATATGGCGACAGTTATTAGGAAAATGGAGAGAACGACCGAGGTAGTGCGATTGTTATATACCGGATGGCATATACATATATGTACAGTGAATATATATATGGTCCGTTTCTCCGTAGAATTAATTGAACTGTCGTTCGCGAGCAAGTGAAATAGACACGTAGATGACGACGTCGACTAAAACGAATTCCGTGGCTCGTCCGATCGATAAATCGCCATTTCACTTGACACTGTACCAAATGATTGCCAGCATTCCTTTGAACCCTCGATGGAAATAATTAGTAATGCTGTGAGTTTGAAGAGGCCCCCGCAAGATTGAAAAGGGGATGACAAATGTAAAGAATAAAAACTCCATCAAATTTCATTGAAGTAATTTTCTGAAGGTGCACCCGGAAGATTATAAAGTCCTATCTATTTTAAAGACACCCTTCGATTTTACGCCATAAAGAGTCTAATCGGAACTGCGTTTAATATGGGTAAAGTACAGAATCTTATAACAAAATTGTGAACCCAATCGGAAGGGTTAAGTGTCAGACCCAGATCGAAACCAGGTGAAATGTCCCATATATTATTCGAAATTCTTCATATAAATCCTAAACAGCTGATCTGTATTCGTGATCAGTCGTTTGATTTTCATGCACTGTTGATTTACTGTGATCGCCCTTCCTCTCCTATTCTTTGTTCAATCTTGTATGTGTGCGCTGCTTTGATGTCATATATGTCACGTTTAGTGTGAGTAAATACTCATAATTACCAGATTCCCGATCGGTCTCTTTGTTTCAGTTCATTACACGTGTTTACATATGTATGCGAGGCGCTTTGATATTATGAATTATTAATCTTACCCGTCAATTCCAGTCGTTATTTGTGAATTGTAGAGACTGGACGCTTGCAAATCTCTATTACACTGTTATCACTCTCTACAGCTTGTTTTTTCGAAAAACAGTCTAAAAATTTGTTTGAAAAAATGCGTTGAAAGATAAATGAAAAAGGAAAAGAAAAGTCCCCAGACTTTTTTTTCTCAAGTTAATAGTTTATGCGCTACACCTTGCTAAAATACATTTTTTGCAGATGCAGAAAATTTCAAGGTCATGTTGAACTGTTGTGGAGTTCTTGTAACTAACTATTCGCGGCTAAACAGTATTTGTATACCGTATGACGTATAATGTAATACAGCAGTTTCGACAGCCATACAAACGTGCTTCGTGTCTGTTCAGTTAATTATTGGCCGAAAACAGATCTCCGGAATGCAGTGTTCCCTGGCCAATAGTATAGATTCTACACATTGTATAGCTATCCAAACGGTAGCTTCTATAATTAACGTTGAAACATGAGAATTTGAGGACGTTTCTAGCTTCGATTATTGTTAGTTTCGAATTAGCATGCGTGTATGTGTGTGAACATCGAATATTACGTACGCGGTTGAAAACGACGTGTCTGCGTAGCTGCCACGCTTCATCATCTCATATAGCATCGTCATGTATAGGTTCTTCTCTTCGACATCGTTTTTATACCTCGAGTTTTCGGATAAAAAGGTGCTTCGGTATGCATAGGCTAGTACAGTACCTCTTGAAAGCTCCAGCCTCAGCTTCTCATGAGCTCTCCATTATCGGGACGTTCCTGGGACGCACGTGCGGATCAATGAGAAGTTATGCGAAACTTTCTTCTCACCGACGCCGCGATACGTTACTGGCTTTTATAAGTCGTATACATGTATAACACATGCGCACCCACGCCTACACCGATGCTTGCTAACCTAATGGTTTTATTAGATGAAGCTTTTGTGAATATTTCACGTCGATCGTAAAGAAAAAATTATGTAGTCTGGTAAAGTCAAGAATTGCATAGACTGGTAAAAACTTGTCTTACTCAGAAAACTTACATTCAGGCATGGTCTAAACGCATCGGAATTCTAATGCAAATTCACAATGTGCAACTATTGTTCCTTTGGTAGTTTAATCATCGTGGATCCATAGACATGCTATTTACGATTTTTTGTTGAAGATATATTCGCTCCAGCGCTTCACACTTAATCAAATCAATGATGATGTTATGGTCTATTACAATATTGACGTCATTTGTCTCTGATGATTTTGAAACAATTGATGGAGATTCATTAGATTTTAAGGTTATTTTTTTCTAATAATTCAATGTAATATCGAGTCACCAAGATTCAGAATGGATAAAGGAAACGTGAAGAAAAATTCCAGAATTATTGAGGTAACTTCGCTCTTCAGTAACACTATATTATACGATTTCCATTAACTGAAATATTAGGAATACTAGGAACTAAAAATATTATAAATAATTGTATAATTTATGTTCAAATTGCCTTATAGCTTCAGGATTATTAATTTCATAACAAAACCTGTAGGAAATCATTGAGGAATTCTTTATCTCACTAGAATTCGTTAATGAAACGAAAAACAGGCTGCAATACGTGGTTCCTTAGAATGTGGGTCGTTCTCAGTTATGCGCAAAGAATTATTTGATGTACCTTGACAGGAAAGAGAGCTCAGAGAATTGCAAGACTCCGTACGTGACCTCTGCCCGAAAAATAAAAAGGCGAGGATGTACCTGTGGAAGCCGTCGTTGGGGTCTTGGAGATACGAGAATTCTCAAGACCATCTGGAATTGCATACCGTGAGTACATTCAGCGGTCTTAGGGAGGCTCCGGAGAAAGGAAACTTGAGTGAAATCCACGACGAAAAATCCGCGGATTTTCGCGTTATCTCGAGGCACGCAATCTCATTTGATTCTTTGCGTATGCTACGAGCATCCTGTCACTTCTCTTCCTCCTTTGGTTCATCTCGAAACTCCAGTGGCAGGATTGAAAGTTTCCGGAAAGCAGATGATGGAGGAAATAAAGAGGGGAACGATTGGAATGAAAAGTCTTTTCTACGGGAACGTGGGGGTTTAGAGGGTAGAAAGTCTCGAGAACGACTGATCTCTGGTAATCCGTGGTTGCAAAAACGCGAGCAAATTTTATTATCGAAATTGTCCCTGGCAAATTAATATTTCGTAAGTTAATAAATTTGTTAAATAACTGTAAAAAAAAAAAAATGTTCTCGTTGATGATAAAATTAGTCTAACAATTTTGACGACAATCAATACTGGCGAATGAGCACGACTTGGTATGTCGTCGAAATTCTAGATTTAATAAATGGATATATTATATCCATCGCTGGTTCAACATGAAATATACACTTGATTTTATTAGAATTTAACTACTTATGTTTTAGTTATGATTCGCGTTTTCAAACCTTTACAGATGATAAATCGTCATATATTGCGTAAGACAAAAATGTTTATATAATTTCGTGTACATATTGTAATAGATTCTCTGTGCTATATAGGACGGCATCCGAGTATCCCTCAATTTGACATCAACCAGCATTCCATGTTGGTGGTATTAGAACGTCGAACAAATTTGCATTAATCAACTGGAATACCAGGGAGGCATAAAGCCTTTCTCTCGTCCTTGTTTCTCCGTCTCCTCTCCACCATTCTCGACGGGGTTATTGAATGACGGGCCGGCTCATACAACCCGCGAGTCTCGTAAGCTCGAATTAGCGTGCAAGCAATAATCCCCCGGACGTTCATGCTGCCGACGTGGTTGTGCTACTACTGCTGCTGCTGCTGCTGCTGCTCCTGCTGCTGCTTTCACTTCGCTTGACTGGTATACTGTGTTATAGCTGGTACCGACTATCGTTTCTCGTTCGTCATCACTGCGACGTCGTTTTACATCCGATCATAACTACTCATTATCCGTACGGTTTTATACCGCAACGCTGGTGATCTTATTATCAATTTAGCGAGGGGGTAACCCGTTAACGCGATCCGGCAATTCCATTTTAATCAGTGCTATACCGTAATAATTATTTCTACAGGGTACTACAAATATCTATTAAGGGAAGCAGCATTGCGCCGCGAAATGAATCATAAAATTGTTGATTAATTTTTGGACTCCGGTATTACTCAGTGTTATATTAAAATATAAGCTTAAGAGAGAAATCTGGGTATGTTACAATTTTCTACAAACATTGAGAAATTTGACGATAATATTTTTGCTTCGCTCAGAATCTTATGTTTATCAATTCACCCTTATTTTCGTCCGCATTGATTGCTTTACTAATTCGTTAAGAATTAATCAAATTTAAGCATTGCGAGGCAATCACGAAAGGAGCTCTTTTTATGTGAGTCATTTCACCAATTATGGATAGGAATCCGGCACTTAATGTTTTATTTGTTTGAAATTTTGACTCGATGTTCAAATAAAAAAATTAAAAATATCGAGTAAAGTCTGGTTATGGAGAATATTCTATTCATGTTACGTGATAGCGATCGACATATATTATTTTACTCTTGAATTTTATTATTTTCCTTTTCAATGACGAGAATGGGAGACACGTTTGCTGTGGGATAGATATGAAAGGTTGTGTTTCACGAAGAGGTAGGTATGAGCTCGGTATAGCTACGTTATTTTCGTTTTGACGATGAAACATCGGTAATCGCTGGGGTATGCCGTGAGACGTTACACGCTCGAATAGGGTGAGAAGACGGAGGGTCGCAAAGGAATGCAAATGAGATGGCTCGCGGGCCAGGGTCGCGCTTGCCTGTCGAGGACGATGCTGCTGCTGAGGCTGCTGCTGCTGCTGCCGCTGCTGATGCAACGGGTCGAGTGAACGTTTTCTCGCGAGAAAGAGCAGAGCTAAGTGAAAACGTCATAAATTCATGCACGCTCCAGCAAGGGACAACCTTTGAACGTCTTTGTAGAGTCAAAAATGTCAGATGCACTGTGAAAAGCGTTCCTAGTCCATCGTTGGTAAAGTGCATCCGAGTTTTTGCAAGCTATAAACTTGGAAATTCCACTTGGAAGTTCGCAGCTTCTGTGACACGTGTAATTCGACCAATTAAGAGAATGATCTTTTGTAAATCTAAAGAAATATGAGGTGAAGAAAATGTAAGGTGCGAAAACCATATAGTACTTAGTATAACAATGATCTCTAGCTACACATTAGAAGACTTTAAGACGCTTGATCAAAAAGCTACAAAATGTAGTTAAAGTTTTTTAGTGGAAATAAAAAGTAGAAAAAAGGCTTATGGTGATTTTGTAAGTTAATATTATTAACCATTAAATTCCACCAGATCGAAATTGGCTGCAAAACTCGATTTCAAATTACTTTCATAACTTCGAAAGCACCGGCTTCGTATCCATCATTTTTGCATATATTTTAAAATTATAGATAATAGTCTCAATACAGAAACTCGCCAAAAAACTTCAGCTTCATTATCTTCATTTGAATTTGTCGATGCTAAATTGCGATCTAGCAATTCAGCCTGATAATACGTTGCTGTGATTCAAAGAAGATTGAAAAAACGAGTTTGCTTGGCTGGCACATTTCATTTGTTTCTGCTGTCGTGCGCTGCTGCTTTTCACGGGAGGTCGCCGCATTACGAGAAAACAAAAAGTCTGCCTCGATAATGGTCATAAAAGGGGAGGGTTGACGCGGTGAAGCCGGTTCGAAGAAGAGGGCAAGAGGGAGGAATGTCGGTTTCCAGAGAGGGTAAAACGACAGAAGGAAATTGCCGCGCGAGAACGCGCCAGAGGGTCGACATGGCGAGGTTCGTTTTCGCCCACGACGTGTAAACGTGCTTTCCGCGGGACAAATTAATTCGGCCCAGGGGACAAAACGTGTCCCATGCAGCACGAACTGCTGAGGCAGCAGCGGCAACCCGGCACCGATTTGCCTCGGTTCAACCATGATTCAAACCGACGGCCCGGAAACTCCAAGGGATAATTCATATAGAGTTTCAAGCGCTCAAATTCTGCAGTGTACTTTTGTATACTCTGTTGTTCTGGTCCTACCCAGTTATTCCCTAACGCTTATGACAACTCCACTAGAAGTGAGTGAAGTAGACGACACGATAGTTTACTCGGTAACTTCATCGCTCTGTCACGTTTTGTTGAAGATATTACATAACTTACACGGGCGAAGACAGAGAAGTTTACAATGAGGAAGTTCGTTGTAGGATCTAAAGCACGAAGATTGGAGAACGAAAATAGCAATTGCAGGATAATTGGACAGAGGAAGACATGTAAAAAGGACTAATAGGAGCTGGATATTATAGTTTCGAATAAATATATTATTATCGAAAAATTTAATATATCGCCAGTATATTCTGAATTGAGATGACTCATCGACTTCGAAGCATGGTGCAATTAGTGTATTCATTGTAACCTGAAGAGTCTGTAAAACATGAAAACTAAAGTTTTTCAAATTCAAAATAGTAAATTCCATATGTTGGAGAGACATGGAAGAAGCCTTTGATGTATCTCGGTATTGTGATTTTAAAGTACAGATTCACGTTATCAGTTCAATGGCCCAGGTAAATTCTAATCACTTCGTTTACAGTACTTTAACCGGCTAATCGAGTTACTTCTCAGTTTTTTCAAGTAAAAAGACGGCGATGTTTCGAATCGTTGAAGGATTTCTGTCTTGGGACAACGGGTACAACACTGTTGGCTGAGTGCGTTGACGTTAAATTCTCTCGTTCATGCTTGAGATAAGTGAATTTATTCGTTTAGCCAGTCGCTTACTGGCCTCGCTTCTGGACCGTTTAGACGGGTAAGGAAAAGCCCTCACTCATTCGAATCTGTCCTTCTATTTCTTTCTCCCTCGATCTTAACACCTCTGGCACCTGGTGAACTGAGGGAGAATTGGATTTCAGGATAATCAGTCGACTATTACGAACGTTGAAGGTAAGCCCGTTGTCTCTCCTGCTTGGCACTTCCCAACCTGGTGTAAATATCAATTTGCACAGCTTATTTCAACACCGCAACAATTCCAAAACTAAATTATATTTTATTTTCACTCAATTTTTGTTAAGCAATGTAGCAAGGCACCGCAACTGCAATAAAGCACTTATTGTTTCATGTTGTCGAGGCTGAAAAGAAGATGAAGATGTTTTGAGAGGTAAGAATTAGGTGTAGTACAGAGTTCTTAACGGGTTGGAAATAGGTCGACGCGTTTCTGCGGAAGAAGCAACACGGTAAGACAGCGAGGGATTTCGTCAAGCTGCTTGAAAAGCGTTTAAGTTCTGATGGAGTGCTGGTTAAGAGTCGGAGATGCTAACTATATAAAAGCTTTGCTTGTCCTGCATGTACTAGATAGACAAGTACTTGTGCATGTAAATATACATTCGCAAGGTATATATACTGCTATACCATACTTTGCGTCCACGCTTATGAAAGAAAAGTCGAATAACTTTTGCGCCCTGAGACGCAAACGGGGGTAGAGAAACCGGCTGAAACTTTGTTATGGCATCAATCCTGTACCAAGAATGGTTCTTCCTTTCTGGCCCAGTTGATCACAAAGTACCGAGGAAAATTTGTTTCTCGATGCAACAAAACTTGGAGTGGATAAAATGTAACATTAATTATCTCCTTAGGTCTTGCGTTAAACAATTACTATCAAACATTTCGTAGAAAAGACATGAACTTTATTTACGGCCCTTCAGATAAGATTCAATGCAAGGTATATTGGAATGAATGTAACATGTAATGATAACATTCAATTTAATGAACGCCATGAATTAACATCACATTAATCAGTTTTCTTTAAACTTCAGACTCAGACTCAGCGGTTCTCTTAGATTCTGCAATGTGTTACAATCGATACGATAATCAAAAAGCACACGGAGAATTGGACTGCCAAGTGCGTGCAGGTTATCGCCGAATCGTCGGAAGTATCGATTCCCGTACGCTTCACGTCAGTTTGCGCTTTTAATAACGCTAACAAACTCACCAATCACCTGGCGAATCGTTAACACCTTCAATTGTGCTATAGCTATACTTATATAGCTACTGCGAGGTGCGTACACCCTGAGTCACGATGAGCTTGGTTAGTTCCAGGAACTATAGTTTCACAGTAGGTGGGAAGAGTCTCGGCAAGATTGTAATTTCCTGGCACGAAAGCTCAGTGCTTTAAGCGATCGAACTTGTACATTCAACTTAGAAGGTAACTACCTAATAGATGGTCGTTTAACTCAATTGCTTTTTGCATGTACGACAAGTACACCATTTGTGAATCCGTTAAACCACTACAAACGATGGGACATAATATGTGAAGTGCGAAATTAACGTTCTAATTTCGTCGCTGGCTTTCATTGTACGTTTTCAAATTTCTCTTCTTTACCCAGTCACTTCACTATTGAAGACCTACGCTGGTATTCCTTCGTCTTGAATAAACGAAGTGAGGAAATACACATAGCATCTCACGCCGATGGAACAATACCCTTGGGATACGAACGGGAAAGCGTCGAGAGAAAGCAGGACTCGCGCATCGCCATGCTACAACGTCTCTGGATGAACAACGGATCTTTTCAAAGAAGGCGAGAAGTGGTGCCCCAGGGTTATACGAGAAACGACTTACACTCTAAAGGAGCTGAAGATCAATGTTGCCAAGCGATCGAGCTTGTGCTCGGTTTCATGGTGTTTATTTTCACGCCATTGACAACAGCGTACAGAGAGAGAGAGAGAGAGAGAGAGAGATAGAGCGAATTGTAGAAATACTCGGAGGAGCTAAATTAAAAGCTTATTTGTAAGAAAGTGCTTTGATTGGTATTTATTGAGCAAAGAAGTTGAGTTCTATTGATTTTAGTCATTTGAGACTAAGTTTGTAAGGTTTCTTACGCCAATTTGGTGTATTATGCCTTTTTATACTTGAACAACTATATACTAACGTCATTGTCCCTCGGAGGTATCTTATGGAAGAGTGTTATTACAAGTTCAAATATCTATAACTTTAGTTTAATTTTGATTCTATCAGAATAAATAATTAAACAAGCAAAGCAACGACAAAAATTGTTGGAAACTCAATGTTCTTATAGCCTTATTGTTCGCTCATCAATTCCAAAAACGCATAAGAATAAGAGAAACCAATGTTCAAATTTTGTTTTTTTTTCGCAGTGTTTTACCTTTCATAATTGAAGAAGAACGAGTTTGTTGCTTAAATTGTTAATGATGCATAAGTAAATTTTTAATAAACCGTGTTGAATGCAATGTCGCCGACTTTTGAGATTCGACTCTCTATCCCATTGTAAAACTCATTTGGTTTCGATGTTTGCGTAAATAAATTTGTCCTAGAGCTTTGAAGCCCGGCTGCTTTTAATTGCACGTTTGCCCGAACGAGCTTTGAACCAAGCTGCGTTTTTTTTCTTCTCTTTCGCCTCTAGCGCATACGAAAACGAGACGACGTTGGGTCCTCATCTTCATAGTAGAAGAGGTCACATAGAGTGCGGTAGTTGAAGCGCAAGACAGCGGTAAACAAGCGGCGCAATTTCCCGTCACTTGTGTAGGAAACACCGAAAGAAAGTTTACCAGTGACTGCAAGCAAGCAGCAGCAGCAGCAGCAGCAGCAGCAGCCACGAGAGTTGCAACGTAGAAGTTTTTGAAGCCTCCGGGCTTGTGTTCGTCGTCCTCTCACTTTTACGAATAAAAGAAACAAAAACACAAGCAACTGCTGGAGTATATGTAACTGAGCTAACATATACATATGTATGCGGTTGATAAAAGTAGATTTTAAACAAATATTTCATTGCAACACGATCATCGATATAATTTTATAATGCAAGATACACAGCTAGATGAAGACTGACGAGGATATCTAAGGTAGAATAAGAACGAATTCTGGAAGCTATCTCGCATTGGATACTTCTGAGTGTAGAATATGACGAGGATTGTCAGCAGCAAGATTGTGTGGGACTTTGAAATCTCGGCTCGTGCAAGGAAACGAGCACTCTCGGTTATTAGTACCCGGGAACAATAATCTTAGCCGGGGTGGCAGAGAGACGATGGTGTGTGCAGTAACAATAATAGCTGTTCGGTATAGGTTTGGAGGATTAACGAGAACGCCCCGCAGTTACTGGAAAGACTGCAATCTCCGGCGGTCCGGTCGAAACTTGAAATTCTCATTCAGTTCGCAGTGTTGTAAATGGGTCATATTCTACCAAAGTTCGGTCGAGTTGTTTCATGGAGCTGTACTTCATCGAGAAAGGAGAGTTCGTGATTTCTCGACGGCTTGATGCATTCGAGCAGAACATGTGGTCTTGAGGGAATTGGATGATATAGAAGTGAAACTTCGCTGCAGCCCACGTTGAATGTTAGACCATCGTTGAACATACTGTTGCATCAGCGTTAATAACGGAAGCGGATATTTCGTTTCGCATCAGTTATTGTAGTATCAATTATGTACGATGATGTTTCTCTCCATTTTTTCTTCATTGCATGTTTATAAACTGTAACAACGCGTCAAGTTTCTTTTGTAAAATTGTTTAGTCCACACTAGATAGACACTCGCTAATTTCTGAACTTTCCGTACGAGCTATTCCACGTAGTTTTGATTTCACGGATTTATCAATACATTAGATTGTGACAAACGATAAATTACTTCAGTTCCATCGGACTTCTTCGATTCAATTTTTGTGATGAATTTAACAAATCTGCACGAGTATGTAGAATAATATCGACATCTATTGTACAGTCAATATGACAATATGACTGTTTGTAGAATATTAGGGTATGCAAAAATGTTCGGTTTTTATTTTCTTCCCGCAGAGAAATATAACTCGACGAAAAAGCTGATACCAAAAGGCATTGGTGTTTTGTTTTCAACTATCTTGGTTTTCAAAATTCTGCACGGGATACGTAGGTGAAGATGGTGCACTATTGTCCACTGTAGTAGGACGATCGATTGTTAGAGAACGTGAAACGGACAATCGAACAGACTGTCGCACATTCTACCCATACTATATACCATGGTCGTGGCGCTTTGCCTGTTAGCCGCGAACTAGCGGACGTGACGTCAGCAGGGGCAATTTCCCCGTAGCAGATAGGAGAAACCACCGAGAGAGAGGGCTGAAATTGTTCCTGAATTGTTCCGGGGTTGTCGCTCGTCCGGGGTCTTACTTAGCGCTTAATATTCACACACGTTTGACATAATTCTCGTTGAAAGCCATTTTTTTTTAACAAACCTGTGATTAGAAGCAAGAAATAATAAAGAGAAACATGTGAATGCATTTGAAATGAAATTTAAAAAATATTAACCACACTCAAGGAAAGCTTCTTAGATGAAGTCAACTGAAATTACTTTGAGCCAACCGAATTAAATGGACTCAAAAAGAATTTAATTGTCGTAACAGAATATAGTTAACACAGTCCCTGACTGATATTAATTGCGGTTCAACTTAATATAGTAGTAGTTGACGTAATTTCACTATGCTTTTCGCTGTATGTAATCACCTCACTGTCAGGATCAGTCAACTACGTGAAGTAAGCTCAATTAAATTTTCTTTGAGTTAACTTTATTATATTAGCTCAAGGTAAATTCGGTTGACTCCATTTTTGAGGTACTTTATTTCAGTGGCAGTTTAATCGCGAATCTCTCGCTTAAGTCTCGTGTAAAAATGTCATAGAGGTCACATTTTGGCACGGGTGTACCGTGCGATTTGTGGGGGCTGCGTCGTGACTTCGATTGATAGCGTAATCCGATATTATAAATGATCTCGGCCAGTCGAGCCGAGAAAAAGAAGTGCGATTTATCACAGCTGGCCATCTCACCGCGGGCACTCGACCCTCTCTCGTTCTCTCTCACCGGCGGCTTATTTTCTTGTCTCGCGAAGTTAATCTCCTCTCCTTATAGCAGCGATTTATTCCTGACAAATGATTAATTTGTTACTAATGCCCGACATATATCCTCTTAGCTTGAGCCTAAATCTTTCGGGAATTTTAGATATTTTCAAGTATCCAATCGAGGATGGACGAGAAAAAAAAAGAACACCACAATTTTGGTTTACAGAAAATTCTTTATAGCAATACTGTTTGTAAATGGGGTGTTCCACCTGATTTCGACCTGGGTCCAACCCTTGACCCTTTCGATTAAATCCGCAATTTTTTATATGATTGACAAAACTCTAACAAGCACCAATAAAAAAATACACCTTTTTAACTATCTACGATTTTTTGAAATAAATTATCGAACGATGGATTTTAAAAATCTGATTCTATTTTTTTTTTTTTTTCATTGAAATATTCAGCATCTTGAAAAAAATTAAATCATAGTTTTTACTACCAAATGCGGTGTGTTTTTTAATGTAAATTTACAGCATTCGTCTATTCTGAATCGACGTTTGACATTAAATGTTTTAAGGGATGATAGCATGAAAAATTCTATACATCCTCTTAATTATATTTACCTCAGACGTATAATATATTTTCAAGATGCGAAAGAATCTTGTCCCTCGTTGGGAGATGCAAAACTCTCATCAACTTCTATTTAAATCGCTCGATATTGAACTACAGATTTCTCCAGTGTCGCTCGGATAATCCCAGAAAAGCTTCCATTATTCATGAGCATTTTTCAGTGAATCAAACATTTTCTTTTTTTTTATGTCATTATACGAACATCGCGGTACGAAAGCCCTAGAGCGTTCTGTCTCAAGTGTTGTAGCAGCGCTATTGCTGCTGTTGGTGAAACCCAAGTAAATCTGGGCCGGGTGGTACCAGCTACGCAAGAGTGAAAACTGCTGACGGGCTCTCTGTCGTTTTAACGAAGCAATTTGAGCGTCTGAGTTGTTTTCCCTGATATGTGAAACTCTGAGCGACGACTACGACTACGACGACGACGACAACGAAGACGAAGAAAACGAGAACGAAGGAAAGCTAGAAAATATAAGTAGCCTTTGCGTGTTACGTGGTAAAACTTCAGCTACGAGCTTCCACTGTAGTGTCTCATCTCGATTTGTATGAAGCGTGACTTTGTCTACGTCGACGTAATAACTCGCTGCGGTAATACACGTTTCTCGCACATACCCATCCTAGTGCTATATGACTTTTTAGATTTACGGACGAGTAACTTCTGTCATCGCTTTTGTTGCGTCGTCTGCAAAACAAAAGGAGTTATTTATTATACCGAAAGAAAATCCACACGAAGAAACTTATACCGCAGCTCTTGATTATAGTGCTGACAAAAATATAAATTATCATACGCTGATCTATTGTCCCAGCTAAGTGTTAGTTACGTAATTGCAATTATTACAGTAATGAATAACATCGAATGGATTGCAGTAATATATTTGTCAACGATGTAAATAAAACATCGTTTTTCTGACAACAATTATTTGTGAGGCAATACAGTTACGTTTTTAAGACCATCTGTTCCCACGATTTTCTATTTAATCGAAAGAGTTACAACATTTTATCTCTCTATATTATAAATATTTCATATGACTCATGTAAATCTAAAAAATGTACTATTTTAACATTTTTATTTCTTTTTAAAGATTCTTAATTATCGATGATTTTTTCGAATATATTATCGAGCGACACATTTATTAAATCTGAAAAAATTCTGAAAAATATTTTTTCGAAAATAAATTTTTTTGGCAACCGAGCTAAAGTGGGGCTGCGATTTCACCTTTCTTTTTTTTGACTTGACAATTTTTTCAAATTTTTTCAAATAAATTTTGAGATCTTGCTTAAACAATCTCAAATTATGCCTTTTTATTAATGGTTATTTAACGTTATGAAATAAAAAATATATATACATTGGAAAAATCCCAAAATAATTCTAAAAATCATGTATTGCATACACAAATTTTGTAGCTACTGTCCATCGTAAAGTCACTATTTTTTCTAATGTTTTCCATTTTTTTTTAAAAGCCTAAGAAAGCAAAGCTGCCAAGTCGAACTTTGCAAATTGCTTCCTCATCTTTCCACTTTTAACGAAGGTACCTCTGTGAGGAAGTATGATGATCAATTTCGGCATTCTCATAGAGGAAGCTTCGTGCAGCCAGTTTGTGGGATTACGTGTGCCACCACTATTGCTGCTATATGCCACGGCATTTTGAGTCGGTATAGGGCTACGTTGCACCTAAAGCGTGCACGTGGTGAAAATTGCTGTTGCCACTTGACTGTGCGTTCGCGTCGACCATTAGCAGCCATACGATTCAACGAGAGTGATCGATGTTTCAAGGTTTTTGTTCGAAAAGCATTGACCGCAAGCAACAGAATAGTAAAGTCGACTAGAAATGCGATGGTTATTACTCGTTAGTAAAGTCAAGTGTATTACATAATTAATAATTAAAAATACGTTGACAAGCAAGGACAGTTGACAACGTTATAACTCGTATCTATTTGTATAACTTTGTTATGTATTCAAATATTATGGGGTTATTCCGTACGAACCATTTCCTCTTTTAAGCCGGCATTTTTTAATTCTCTCGGAGGGAACTGCACTAAAGCAAAACTATAGTAGGGAAAAACGGCATAATAAGTAGTTTGAGTGGTAATGTCGTGTCAAAAGACTATAAAAGTCGACAGTACCGCTTAACGCTTTGGCATATCTAAGCAATACATAACTCATATTCACAGAAACACAAGTTTTCAGTAATTTTTAAGCATGGCAAAGTAAAATTGAAATTGTTACATAGCCGACACGTTTTTTTGCTCTCTAAAGGTCTACTTATTAACACGCATGTGTGGAGAAGAATGTGAACAATTTATTTGAGTTGAAATAAAAGATCTAGTTCAGTACTTGTGAATAATTATATTGTGCAGTCAATTCAACGTGATGGAACAAGTCTGTGTTGCAGGTGATTTATACAATAGAAACAACTAAGACATTAAAAATTTGAAGGAAAAGCAGTGTACAAGATAGAGTCTGTGAACGAACGAATGTGTTGAATCTGTGCTGTGGCGAAGTCGAGAAAGAAGGATTGTCCATTCTTAAGATGATGTAAGACAGACAAAGGTTTTCCGAGTTGGCCAGGAGTATCTCATGCTTATTTCAAGAATACAATTTTTAGTCTGTTGGAGAGATAAAACAGTTGGTACCTGCAGTGAAACTGTTTTGGCCCTTTACATAAGTAACAATAGTATTACTTTTCTAATATTTAAAAAAAGGTCTGAGGCCTCAATCTTTTTTTCGCCAATATCTATTTTAAAAGCCATTAATATTTCTCTCGCTTCAATACAGAACTAACGATCAATACTTCTCATCGACGTTCATGAACGCGCAAACTTCTTGAACCTTGCTCGCGCCTCCTCTAATCGCAATATATACTCTCGCATAGCTTGCTTTGCATATCACCGATAAGGCAGTTATACGCTTGATCATAAAACAGAAAAAGCGATAAGTACGCTTGTGTAGTCTCGTGTGCGCCGTTGTGGTTGTTTGCGAAACTGGGTACAGTGTGCCTCTTACAGATGCAGCTCACTGGTAAGTGTCACGTAGTGTGAATAAGTCGGGAAGGTAGGCTTGCTCATAAGAGCTTCGCCGAATGGGAGAGTTATATAGCAGGCGACGAAGACGAGAATGAGTATAAGTATATAATGAATAGTACACTTCGAGTAGTGTATGAAAGACGACAAGGAGCGGGAATGAGAGAGAAAGAGAGAGAGAGAGAGAAAGATACATAAAGAGAGCGAGAAAGAGAAGCAAATCGGTCGACCCACGACGTCCAAGCCTCGCCTATACGATAACATCAGTCCACGTTTATTCTCTCTCTGATTTCAAAAGCATTTATGTGCGCTCGGTTCCCGCGTCTTTTAAATCAATCCTCAAACTATTTTCAACTGTGATTTCGTGCACGCCACATAAGAAGTGCCTTCAGTTATATGAAAAAGGAGGGTTTTTTTCGGATAAGACGTACAGAGTGTAAATAATTACTGGGGTAATAAACGTGTGCATTGAAAATAAGTGGAGAAAGGTATAAACATTTCTGTGAATATGATTTTTAAGCCCAAGGATGTACGATGGACCACCGACAAATTTATAACACTTTTAAAGTGAAGTGCTTTTTTTTTTAACGGTGAATTTTATGAGATATCTTGAATTATGACGGATCGAAGAAGTCCAGGATCGTTCCAGTAAATTGAATAACTCACGAGAACGATCCTAGACGTATCGTCGACTTGTCATGAACTTACGATCACAATCATACATTCTTTTTTACTGTATTCATCATTTTTTAATTTGACATGTCACGTATTTTTCATACTCTTCAGCACAAGATTTGCTCAAGTCGTGAATTGCAGTAGCGAAATATTTGTAGTGTATTACTTTTTGCTACACGATTCATTTGTAACAACTTTGAACCAACCATAAAATGTATTTTGATACAAAAAAAAAAACAGTCGATTTTACGTATTTCGGACGTTAAAATGTTGTAAACAGAAACATAGTTAATTATACATTCTCATCAATCGGTTTAACGTTCAAACAAAATAAAATATATATATCCGGCTGTAGAGGAACGATAACGTATTTAATTCTGAAATCCAACGAGCAGTTTCATCGCAGCATCACGTAAAATTCTTTTGACGTGCGTGAGCCAGTTTTTTTTTTTTTTTTTTTTTTTTTTACGAAATTATCGCACTAAACGACTGGCGAACAGTCCCGGAGTGAGCACACACAAACGTTTGTATTTTTGTGTATTTGCGTTTGGGGATTCGCGCGCGAGTATGTGAAGGTGCGCGGGAAGAGGCGAACCGAAGTGACAGTCAGTTTTGCCGGAGCGTCACCTGTTGCTAGCAATTAAACGAGTGCGTTCTGTGTGCCCCGAGAACAGCATCACCGCGCGCCATTGGTACCAGCTGCAGCGCCACCGTGTGTTTCTCGCTTTTCCGTTCTATCTCTTCTGTCTGGCTGCTTACCAGTGTTTTAACAAACCAACTAACGAAAATGTCAATCTCCGTGAGGCATTCACGCGACTGAATACTTAGCGTCTATTTACTTACGAAAGTGCGTACAACATACTTTTTAATATTGTCCTCGTTCGCGCGCCTTGACTTCAGGTGAGTTTTTTTTCCGATTTACTTCCAGTGCGTCACTATGCAGTGAAGATGTATACTGGATATATTACGTATCTATAAAATTAATGAACAACGAAAGAAGGAGCTTGACCGTTTTATTTATGTCATAAGAGCGAATTATGTAGAAGCGACCTCATTGGGAAACGCTGGATACTTAAGGGGAGCTTTTTGGATTTCAAAAAATCGATGGATGATCGATGTCATAGTAAAATTTGAACGCTGGTCATAGAATCGACCTACAAAATTTGGTTAAGTAATTTTTCTACCGTTTTCAAGAACATACCGGACGAAGAATAAATCACTTAAATTGGCTGATCGTCGTGAATCGCATAGCTCCCTTTTTTTTTTTTACCATAGACGGGTAGTCGAGAGTTAAAAATTCGAGAAATCGGGAAAATCAAAGGAATGTAAAAAATCATTAAATGCGGAGAAATTTTCTGTCGCGATTAAAATAGGTATAAAAAAAGTAAGGTCATGTTACCATTAGGTATTCATTGGTCAGATACAATAAATCAAGCTGTTCACTCTATTCAAGAATTTTTATCTCGGCGTAACAGTATTCCATTGAGAGAAAAATTTGATAAAAATTGCCAAACCATCGAATATGATGTACTAACGCTCACTGTTGGTGATATGGGCAATTTTTTACAATCGTCATAGAATTGTCTACTGGATCAATATGGTAATTTTTATCGGATGATTCCCTAAAAGGGTAAAAACATTAATTCCATACGCGTTTCCGCGAGCTACGAATATTGTGATTAAATAATACATCGAATCGAAGTATCGCGTAAACATTCTATTATTTATCCTCTAGCTGACAGCATAGCACAATGGATGAAAAAATATTTTTGTAAATATCTTCTGCAATTTCAGTTTTTTTAATCTGGAAGTATTTTATGAATAGTGGATTTCCACTCAAAATTCTTTCTAACCATTATTCAATTTTTTTAAAACACGTATGTAGGTGTAAAAATTAGTAAGCCTGCAAAATAGGATATTTCACATTGCTTCACCTTTTCTAAAGTCTTCTATGAGGAAGAATATTGATTAATTTTATTTTCCTCGGAAAAGGAACTTTGTGAAAGGTGAAAAGTAATTTAAAAAAAAAGCAATGTGCGATGTCCTACTCTGTAAGCTTGTTTAAGAAGGTCGACACTGGAAATCATAGAAAATTTATTATTTTTCATAACATTTTTTTTGTATCCTCCAGTGGATCTATTAACAAAGTTACAGAGAAAACACTGCTCGGGTTGACCAACCTTGGTCGTAACTACACTTGAGTATAAAGTTTCTGTTTGATAGCTTGACATTTGCACCAGTCGGTTTACTTTGTTTTGCGTTTTCGCAAAAAAAAAAAAAAAAAGATTGACATTTTCGTAAAGATTTAATAATCTCATAAATTTTAATTAAATTATAGATAATTTGACTAAACTTCATTTGTAGAGAAACTTTTAATTCGATCCGTTAAAAATTGTTCAATTGTTATCCCGTTCATTTTTCAAGAAATTAAAAATTCTATATCATGTTTAAACTGTCTTAACGATTATGATAAAAATTATTTTAAGCGTGTCAAAGTACAAAAAGAAAGAAATTGGGTGCAAAGTTTCACCATCTATTAAGCCATTTTAAAAAATTCCAAGCGTTTTACTTTCAAACCCTCTCACACTGAAAATAAAGATTTCTCTATCGTGAAGCAAAATGAAGCACATTTGTCAATATCTCAATTTTTCAAATACTCTAATTCAGCCCAGTGTAAATGAGTTAAGAATTTTTCAAATTTCTTTTCAACACGAACAAGGTGTAGTTACAGTTAAACAGTTAACCAGTTCTCACCATCAATATTCCACATTATCCAACAATCGAACATCAATTACGACATAAGTGAAAATTTTTCCGCGGAGCTTTGCTCTATGAGTCCCTATACGCAATTAAATATCGATATAAGCAATGCGGGGGCACGTCCTTGAACTACAACTGTATAAGTACCTAAGCGCCAGTCGTTGTGGAGAACCCTAGTTCCCAGGTCGTTGCCGAAGGCTATTTACGCAGGTGACGTGTGTTCAGTCGATATAGTTTTATACATCAGCTATTATGTGTATTCAAGTGTCTCCCTGTCATCAGCAGTGTTTCTTTACGTCGAAGAAATTTCACAAGTGTTATAATACGCCAGTGGGTGGCTTGTAAGTTCATTTTGGAAATTTATTTTCGCCAAACGACGTGTACGAGGAGCTCCGAAATAGTGTGTATCCAATGGCAGATGCAATGTGCTTGACTCGTTTAAATGTTATTCCACTGGTAAACTCTAAGCACTTTAGAGTATGTAAGGGGAGCTCGAAGTAAAAGTCCACTGTTGCTTTGCCACGTTGGTTGTCGTTTCGTTTTCTTCTTGTTGTTGCAACACACGCCCTCTGCCGCCTTATGAAAACAATGAATATTTAAGGGTCCGCTGAGGAGTTGTCGTGTCTTGGGCGTTATGCCCGCTGTGTGGCCGACGCTGTCTCCACGAAGTGAGACTACACTGGACACGGCAGCGTGACTTGGCATCGCACCAAAGCATAACCGCCGCGTGACACTGTCGCGGGTGGTTGTTTCAATTATATTTCTGTCGGAATATTATACACACAACCAGACGGCTCGCGAGTTTCCTATTCTCCGAAAATCGTACAGGAGCTGTGAGCGAACAGAGACCGCATTGAAGCTTCGCACAAAGTGTAACTCGATCCTCGACTCGACGCACAAATTATGCCGAGATATGAAATATGTCTGTATTATGACGATCCATTTGCTCCAAGTTTCAAACAGTGCGGTAATAGCTCATTATTATGGGTTAGGGGGATGAACAAGATAAACAAGAATAGAGACTAGATGGAAATTAAGATTTTTTTTAGAGTACAGAAATATAATGTAGAAAATAAATAGGTGGATTCAATAATGGTTTGTTCGCTGATTTCCATCAATATCAATTTTATAAAAATATAATTGAGACATCGTTGTTTTCTTTACTTTTTCACTATAGCAGATGTATCGGTTGACATTTCAGTTTTAGATTTAGTGATAGAATTTATGGTCGGTCCTGAAAAATCAACCAAAGTCAAACATCACTGTTTTCAGCTGGGTTTCAGGAATTAGGATTATTTTGTCTTGTTCAACCGTAAACCAACGTTTCATTATTTTTTTTCAATCTTTTTTTTGTTATGTTTTCTCAGCATAAAGCAGCAAACATTTCATAGATTTGAATATATAGTAAAAGGAAAAGTCAGCAAAGTCGAATCTCTGAATTTTCCCAGGCAACTCTGCTATATATACGTGTTCGTGAATTTTCGCAAAATCAGAATTCCGTACGAAACATGTATTGTATAGATAGAAGAGGGGAATATAGAGAAGTTGCGGATGAGCGGAGTGCATTCATAATACAGTTACTGGCGAAGTCGACGTACTAGACGCCGGATGTGTCGATCGGATTTCTGCGTCCGATCTCCCTCGGATTATACGCGAGAGCGGGATTTGATTTCGCTGACGTTCGTGCATGCGGATCCCTGACGGTCAGGGTTCCGTTATGGGTGTATTCTGTCCGTCTCGCGTAGTATCGGTGTTCACTTTTTTTTTTTATTTCTATTTTTTTTTTATTTGACACACCAGATATTTGGAGCTCGGGACTTGTACTCAATTCACGTTGGCTTACTCAATTTTGTTTCGTTGCCGAGGAAACCGATACGAGACAAAAAACGAGAATCCTTCACGTAATTGTCCATGTAACATTGCGAAGTCAATTTTCTTCGGACTAGTGAAAGCGTGCTTCCCTGTTCGCTACAAAAATAGTCATATTTTATTTTTTATTTATAGGACATCAAATAACGGGCACATTTAAAGCCGTACATTTCTCGACTAAATATAAACGTTACAATGATGTCACTCTGGAAAAAATATGCATTGTAATATAATGGTATTCCTGGTCAGATCTATTTGATTTTTCATAATGGCCTGATGTATTTAGTAAATAGGAATTTTCGACATGAACCAATTATTTGTGTAGTGTAGTAAAAAAAAAGTGAAATGTTGATTTTAAGTTTCATCTGACATAATTGTTATTACGCTTATCTATTTTACCTGTAATAATCCAAAGACACGTAATTCAGGCAATTCTGATAGAGAACTGATTTTTTTTTTGGTGTCCCAACGAAATGAAAAATTGGAGTCGACTGTGAAAACGCCTCTGGATGATTTCAAAAGAATAAAAGAAAATGACATAAAATGGTATTCCTAAAAAAATGTTATGGATTCATTTGAAACCATGAACATCAAAGCGATAATCAAAGTTCACAGAGCAGTGCTTTAGCTCTTATAAAAGATAGTGCTATAAATAATTTGTCCTATCCATCGATACGAAAGTCGATAGGTAACTAGACGTTCGTCTGCAGTCACGAAGGTCTGTCAGACACGATGGTTCCGGAAAGCATAAGTTCAAGCAGTGAAAGTCCGATGTGGAATGGTGCATGGGGCTGTGCGACCACCACCCCAACAGACTTTTAATACTTAGGGTGATGTCGATTTCCCAGCGCGAACAATCGTAAGAACGTCTGTGCGATTGCCGATAGAATATTTCTCGGAAATTCGTACAACCGAGCAGGTAGAAAAATGAAACTGTAAATTAATTCAGGGAGCGGGACGATCGATTCTGAGTGAGTTCGTTGATTCAGCTTGTTTCTATACATACACACATACACATACATTGATTGGTGTAAGTACTAGTAGTGTCATTACGCTTGGGAAACGAAAGCCATATTCGGAAAATCGTGCGAGTTACTATCAATGAATTAAATGTAGGTACAGTAAAGTGCCAAAAGAGAGACAGCGAGAAAGAGAGAGAGAGAGAGAGAGAGTATACAGAGACCGAATTGTGTGCATCGATAGTCGATTTCGCAATAGCCTCTGGAACTCACGGTCTGGAAAACAATTTTCCACGGATTTCCACGTTTTCAAGTGATTTTGCTACGCCGTTACCGCTGAGGGCACACACATAGCCAGTAACAGCAAATATACTATATAGCGTTGGTTGCAGAGGCGTGCTACTTCTGGTCTCTGGAGAAATATTATTTTCAATCGATGCCGAAGAGCACCCGCTGTTCCAACTTTTGTAGTAACATCGATATTCTCGAGAGCAAGATGAAATGGTGGAAAAAGAAAGAACAAATGAGGGAAAAGAAGATATTGTTTCAGGTGATCCTGAGGGTTTAGGTCCACAAGAGTTTGTGGTTGTCCAGCAGTACGGAAGAGACACACATACTGCGGGATTTTAAACGAGCTGAGGAAAAGGAGTGCATTGATATCGGTTACAGGATACGAGTCAGTATTGTGCCACGTTTTCCTGAATCATTTATAAATTGCCGGGTAAAGATCAAGAAATATAGTGCAAAGTATGCATTGATAAAGATTCGTGTACACTGTTGAACAGAAAATATAAACATATATTGTCAAAGTATTTCAGGTGCACTGAATCAGTGAAGTATAGTAAAGAAATGTTCAAATGCCAATTTATAATTAATCAAATCTCTTGTCTACGTTTATATTCGTTTTGTATTCTCATTGAGAAGGCTTTGGTTTTGTGAAATAAAAAAAAAGTCGAGACCAGAAATTGTAACAATCAATTTATTAATAACGTCGATGGGAAATGCATGTACTAATCTACTTCCTATCCTTCGTCGGTGGCTTTAATACCAAGCTCTATACGCGAGGTCGATTAGAATATAGATTGGGAATGTATTCTACACGTATCGAATGGAAGTGCGCGCGGGGAAACGGTTAGAGGAGGGTATTTGATTGATGCAAAGGTGAGACGAGCGAGGCAAACGTAGCATCTAAAGCTCGCTCTGGTTGGCTTACTCCGTTTTATTCGCTCGCTCACTGATGGCTCGGTGTGAGAGTGAGTCGGAGATCGACGGCAGAGTGGCGACGAGAATGCAACGTTGGATTGGCAGTGGCCTAGGCTGCGTACCGACGTCGGCGCCAACGTAAATACAACGTCGAGACCTCTAAGTGACAAATCGATTTGGTGACCGGAGAATTATCTGAGCCGGCACGGTAACAACAATGCGCTGCGGCACGAATGCCAACGTATCGTGTAGAGTAGCGTGTACGAAACTCTATAATCTACACTGTAATTGATTAAGATAAAAAGTGCAATAGAACAATAAAATTCAAATCAATTTTGAATTTCGATATACTTGCAGGCCTGCATGTTCCTGCAATTGATAAGAGTTTCATACTAAATTAAAATTGAATTGGAGAAGAAGAAATGCATTTAAATTTATTTAATTAATGTAAAGAAGAACGGAAAGTGGAATCTTTCACTTTGCTTCATTATTATTTTCCACTTTTCACAAGGCCCTCTCTATGACGAAATTTTTTGATCAACGTAGGAAATTCCTGTGTATACATAATCCAGGATTTAAAAAAAATTTGTCAGATTTTTAAATTAGGGACAAATTATCAAATTTTTAAAAATTCATTTAAAAAGTTGGCTGGCAAAAAAAAAGTCCGGATGTGTGTGTTTAAACAGGTACAATAATACAAAAAATAATGAGACAAATTCGAGTTGGTCAGCCTTACGTGTCTACAGATTTGACCAGGAATATCTTCTTCATACATTTGTATTTTATTATGATGAAAAGAAAGGCTAAATCGTGTAATGATATAAAAATTTGGGTACTTCAAAGATTTCCTAATAGATTGTAGAAAGTATAGTAGCGATATAGATTCGTGAGTATCTAAACGATGAAAATGGTCTTGCTCTCACGTATTACGAGATGAGAATGAAGGAGGATTAGAAGTACGTGCGAGGATGTTTGCAAGATTATATAGGATGAAAGAGGAGAGCGAGAGAAGTCGTAAAGCTTCCTGGCTAACACTGCGTAATGTCGCGCGCAGTTTCTCTCTCGTGGCCCGTCGTCGACGTGCAAGGAGGTTTAACGAATGGCCGAGCAAGAAGAGGCGTATCCAATCTTGGTGGCGTTATCGATTCAAGAGTTGAGAGAAGAGCATCGAGCGTGCAACGGTTACGCAGTGAAGCAGTAGGTGCAGAGACGCGACGGGCGCACAGTTTGCTACTCCACCACTACATGGTTACCGAGCTACTTCGTAGCGCAAGCCATGAAAGCGTAATCGGATCGTTTACTGGCCAAGTCGTTGGTTGCGTTACGTCGAGAGCCCTATAACGCTCTATAGGGAAGAGAACCATCACCTTCCTTCTCTGTACTATAATACCGTTACCAATCCTCTCAAACCCCCTTTCATACTCCCGACTTGCTTACGTCGTAACACGCAACGAATTTGTTTGTTTCCGATGGATAGCATTGACCGCAACGAGAGTAATGAACTCGGTGGGTACACGTCGCAAATTCCATTAACCGTAAAATCGAAACCTTATAACGCTGTAAAGTTCTAAATGTGGTTCTCTCTCGTTCTGTCTTGTGTTGAGACTACAGTGGCTCAAGGGAGCATTTAATTCGTGTCGTTAACTCTTTAGTTTTTCTACTAGAGTATTTTATGTCACTCCATTCACGCTTAATGCATACATACAACCAACATCAATTTTCGAATTGAATAATTCTATCATAAACCGCGAATTAAGGAGGAATTGTAGAGGCTTGTAACTCTTTTAGATACTTTTAGGTACTTGCAAGCAAACGCCGCACAACGAAGTTCATTTCCAATTATTGGGACTTCATTTTTTAAAAACTTTATCCAGAAGATACAGTGTGGCGAAAAACTTGTTACTCCAAGATAATTTGAACTGGGTAAAAAAATTGTAATCTATAACTTTCGAAGGGCTTGAATAATCTGTCTTTAAAATTTTATTAGAGCTTGATTTTTTGTTAAGCAACCGACGTGAACACCTTAACTCGAAAATCTTATTTGGATGTTTTATATATTTTTTTTGGCTTGACAGAAATGATAATCAACAGCTCACTACAGCTATGTCAACTGTAATGATTATCGTGTCACATATATTCGCATTAAACGAGGAAAGCATTTCGCACGTGGCGAAATTTCGACGAGTTAGACCAGCGCCAGTCGAACTCACAACTGCCAGGAAACACTACTGCAACTTATACTGAGAGTGAGAGACTGCGAGTGCCAAACCGATATGGAGAAGGGGAAAGCCGTGTCAGGGTGTGAGATTTGGCGGACGTTTCGCGCTCATGCTGGTGTCGGAGTGGAGGATCGCGGGCCAATTATCACGCCTTTTGCACGATCTCCCTCGTTTTCCCCACGTTCCCGCTTATCAAAACTTGCCTAAACGCCGTAGCCACCCTTCCAATTAAAACATGCAAGTAAACCGTCACGCGACGCCGAACAACACCTACCCAACTAAGCCAATTACGTTACACGATGGGACGATGGTCAACGTGCTTCAGCTCGTACTCGGCCACTTTTCACGTACTACATACGTTGCAAATAATATCTGATGTAATATCTATACTTGTCAACTGCACGTTATAAATTAAAAGTGCCAAAATCTTATTTATTATTATTATTATATTTTTTTTTCTTCATAACAAACACTGTTTTGTGTAGCAGGTTATGATCTAAAATAAGAAAAATCTGGTGTGTAAAAATAATTGCGCGAAATAGTACATTTTTCTACGACTATGTAAAAGCTATTTCTTTATTTATTTATTTCGGTAACTCTTATATGAGATCTATTTTAATCTACAACTACAGATTAACTGTTGTCATTAGACGTTTTGGACCATTCTGAGTGTCCTGACATCAAAATCTCGAAAATAAAGTTTTCACGAAAGCAAAGCTTCTTTCTATGATGAAGCAAAGTTCGAGGATTTAGAGAAGACTTTGCGAAAGACGAAATTCAGCAACGAGCACATGCAGTTGTTTTTATTTATTTCATATTTTATTCTACTCACTCCACGAGATCGATACAAGAATGCAGAAATCATTTGCATGTTTCATTATCCACCCTAATTGCTTATATGCTTTACTGATTTTAATAGTATCGTTAGATCAAAGCTTCACTTACGACGTGTCTGTCGTATTTAGATAAGCCCCAAGCTCTGCTATTTCTTGGATTTTTTTTGAAACGGTAAAACGAATCCTTCGGGAAATTACAGTTAGGTCAATGGCCTCCGGTATTCTTGGATAAACGCAAAGGTATACCTCCTCGTTGCGAGCAGCTGCGTCAGCTACAGCAGCTATCGATGGAGAAAAGTTACGCCACACGGACTCGAGCTAATACGCGTCCGTGGATTCCTCTCTGCCATCGCTGAGGGAAATGGGTACGGCGCCGACGAGGACGACGACAACGAGAGAGCTTTCTCGTGACTTCCGACTGTTTTTAAAACAAACAATCCGTGAATGTTCGTACAAAACGTTGAGGCAGGGATAGACGGATAGAAAAAGAGATATAAGGATGGAAAGACGTGCGAGGGAAAACGAGACAGAGAATCGAGGGCGAATGCTCTGAGCCCTGATGGTCGGCACAGGCTTCCTCTCTATAGCTCTCTCTCTCTCTCTCTCTCTCTCTCTCTCTCCCTTTCGCTCTCTCTTCCTCTCTCTCTCTCTCTCGCGACGATGCTATGGTAAATATTTTCACAGCTTAATATTAATTACTGCACGACGTTATTTCTTCGCTTTGACCAACACATAGCACCATAACGGATGGATAACGAATGCATGTGTGTTCGTATATTATATTATATATCGTATATACATATATCATATATGGGGCATTTCTCCTGGTGTCGACCTGGGCCTGACCCTTGACCCTTCCGATTGGATCTGCAATTTTTTATAAGTTCGACATAACTCTAAAAAGCACTAATTGAAAAAGAATTTTTTTTACACGTTTTTAATTATCTAACGATTTTTTTAAAACATATTATCAAAGGACATATTCAAAAAATCTGAAAAAAATTCAGAAAAACCTTTTTTCGAAAATAAAGATTTTTGGTAACCAAGCCGAAGTGGTCCAGCGAATCCATCAATTTTTTGCGGCCACTTTTTAACAAGATAAAAATGGAAAAAATGAGAAAAGTGGCAACTTTACAATGGTCAGTAGCTAAAAAATGTTTTATACAACAACAACAACAACAATTTTCTAGCTGCTGCCCATCGTTAAGTTACTATTTTTTCTAATTGGTTCCATTCTTTTTTTTTTTTTTTTTTAAGAACAAAGGCCGAATAAAATAGTATGAATTATCGACCCACTTCGGCTTGGTTACCATAACTTTTTATTTTTCAAATAAGGTTCTTCAGAATTTTTTCAGATTTTAAAAATGTGTCGTCCGAAAAATTTGTTTAAAAAAATCGTAGATAATTAAAAATGACTAAAAAAAAATGTAAATTAAAATTAGGGCTTTTTAGAGTTATGTCAATCATATAAAAAATTACAGACCCAATCGGAAGTGTCGAGGGTGAGACCCAGGTCGAAACCATATGGAATGCCCCATAGTATATACTTTTTGCATATTTATATATGGCGCAACACGGCGAAGTAATATCAATCGCGGTACGTGATCGGAGGGGCTTCGGAATGAAATTGTTAACGCGATGTGTGCTAACGGAAATTAAATTGCGGCCGCTACATGCATCACCAACAATTGGTACACCGCGATTCAGTCTTATTTTTATTTCGATTATAAAAATTTGGCTACTTTTTGTCCGCTTTTATGTGCACTAAAAATTTTTTTGAAACTAATAATATTGTGATGATTCTTGGTTCGAGTTTAGGAAATCGAGATTTAGAGGATTTGGTATATTTCAAATACCTAACAATCGATCTTTAATACGTTTCGTGATCTTGCCGAATAATAATAATAATAATAATTTATCGGAAATAAATATTATTTTTACTTGTTCATAGAAAAAGCTACGTTTAACGAAAACATTTTATTTGTTTTAAGATTTTCAAGTCAATATATGTAAAATGATCTAAAACGTTGAAAAAGGTCGTTTAGTGAGAATTTAGCGAGAATCCGACAAAGAGTTCATATTTTATAAGTTTTTTTAGCCGGCGTTCCTCCTCCATTTATATCAACAGTTAAGGCGATATTTATTATTCTGTTTAACGGAGAAAAATAATTTTTTAAAATCGAGTTTTGTCAGTTTATATCTTGAATATATATCCTAAGGAATAATAGAATGTATAGTATGAATCTGATGAGTGTTTCATGCAAAGTGTCCGGAAGTCACGCTTCTTATTCCGTTCGTCAGATAATGCGTCTAGAGAATTCATCGTCTTCGAGGGTCGAGCGGGGCTTCAAGAGGAATCTCAACGGTCTGCATAGTACCGTGGCGAAAGAGCGATGGAGTCGTCGAATATCGTGATATCGCATTGTAGGTCGTGGCCCGTTGTGATTTCCAGCCCGAAGACGTCGTCTCTCAAGGGACGAGACGGTCACGTCTCGTGCGAGATTCAATTTGCCGCCAACTCCTGTATACAGTTCGCGCTCGCCTTTTCCGACTTTGTCTCGTCCATTTTCTTCTCACTTTTATTTCTCCTTTATTTTATTTTCTTTTATTTTTTATTCCTGCGAGAATAAAAGTTGAAATTGGTGCATCACAAAATTAATTTAATTTTTCTGTTCTATTGTTTTTCTGTTATTACTTTTCCTCACAAAGAAGACTTGTTTACATCCTAAAATTAAGTCGTGAAGAGGAAATACAATGTGAATTTTCTATGAGTTTACGTAAAGATTTTCAATAAATTCTCCATTTTATTATTGTCATTATTATTATTATTTATCTTATCATATATTTATCAAAATGTCTAAAACAATGTTTTCTTAACTACGCACGCCGTCAGAAGATTATTATGTATACTATAATATTGAACCTTGTATTTAAAAGGGAATATTTGGATAATAATAGTAATCACAAATGCGGCTAAATTGTATTGAATATCATTTTTTCAAGTTCTAGGCGAATTTTATACAACATTTTTAGTGTTTCCACCGAGGATGTTGGCAACCATTTAGACAACCATTTTTGGAAAAGCAAAAAACAATTTTTTACGCGTATTTGAATATCTTGGACACCATGCGGTTAAAAGTGCTCTTGGATTCACTAAATTAAAGAAAATGATATAAGAAGCTATCAAACGTCCATTTCGTAGAAAAAGAATGTTAAATCCATTCAAAGTAAAGATTCGATTTTTTACATGTTAATCAAATGGAAAATACAAAAGCTCCGTTGCGCCACCATTTAAAAAATTCGCAGCAAGGTTTTCTTTCACGTGGATCAATATTATGGTCGAAACTATAGATTAATGACGTGGGATGTAGAATTTCTTTTTTTTGCAACAGTTTACTCGAGATATTAACGAATCGATGTCAGAGCTTTTATAGCCCTCGTAATGTACGTCAAGGGTAATATCCTCGTCTTTTCGTTTTTCCCTATCTGGAGGTTCAATTTACCCGTGGCTCTCGATTTAAAAACTATCCCGTCGAAAGCTTGCGGTTAGCTCTTACGGACGCGCGAAACTATGATACGTACTACTTGGGCAAAGTGGTGTGGAAATACGAAGAGTCTGCGAGGACATCAGGAGTGGTAAGGAGTAAGCGCACCGTAACAACGAAAGTAGAAAATGCCGGACTGGTCAGACGTGGCTGGCTCCAAGAAACGTTCAGCATCTGCAGCTGCACGCTGCTTGGCTGGGATAGAATCCACCAGGGGCAGCAAAGCCCCCGCCCCCGGCCTCCGATCTCTTCGACACGCGCTATAAACTCTCCCTTTCAAAAGTTTCCGTGGAGTGATTACGCTGAAAGCACTTTACACCTATCTACCTTCGCCGCTCTGCTCAGAGCGTCAGTTGCCGAGGAGTAACACAGCGCCGCTGCGATAAAATACAAAGTGACCACGCGCGCTACCTTTCGAAACCTCAGCTACCTTCTCTCTGCCGCACTTTTCAATTTTCTTTTATTTCAGTTTTCATTAATTGCTTTTCGCTTTAGCAGCAGAGCCTTTTATAGGGTATTGTTCATGTTAATTATTTAAAATAATGATATTCAATTTAGCTATGTTATCCATTTTTCATGGACATTAATTTGACATCCATAAAGACTGTATGGAATCGAGATTTTCTATTTTATTTAGATTTTTAAAAAATAATCGAACGTTCGAAAAATTCAAACGTGATATAGTCACATTCGAATTTTAAAATTATATTGAATCATTCCCTCGTACATTTAAAGATAGTAATTGATTCCGTGAGTTCCGGCGTAGTTTTATATCTTAATAATCTTCTATTACAGCATTTCTCGCCTAGGATCGAAAGCAGACTGTCACTTATACTGCCTTCGTTATGTCATTGTGACGCGCTTCCGTTCCTGTCATCATACCTACAGATAATTGTATCTGAGTGCTCGACATATTTATATTCTTAATAATAAGAACTGCATATTGTACGTGCCATTCAGTTCATCATCTAGCTTTAATATAAAATAGCTTTTTCAAGGGTCTTATTTCAAGTAATTGAACTATCTGTTTTCATTACTGCCAATACAATAGAAACCGCGTAATGGTGGGTATTAAAACTAAAAGAGATAACGTATAACTTATTTTTTAAGCTTTCACAATTAATAGACCTTACATCTATTACTTTCCATCAGTCTTACACAAGAAAGTAGTGTATTACTTTCTTCAAAATGACATTTGCTATGAAAATAGACAATCAATAATTTAATAAACGTCAATTCTTTACTAAACGACGAGATAATTGATCAGTACCACCTGGCTAACTTCATATTCATCGAGGAGTTGTGAGGTTGTCGTATGCTCTTCCTGTCTACCGCCGCAACATATTCCCTAATGTACCTACTACTTTACCCGGGTACGCGTAACGTACGTTGCAGAAGACCTGGGCGTATATATAATCGAGTTACAAGTTTTCCAATGAGAGCGCTTTAGCTTTGCCATAAGGAAGTCTCAGGGGCGCGGAGCCCACACGACCCCCTCGTTTTCCGTCGTCTGACGCTGCGAGTGCGGGGGTAGCTTGGAGCGACGTAGAGGCGACCCTCCTCGCCCATTTCCGGACGTTCTCCAGCTATCGCAGTCCTCTTTCCACCCTTGGGTTTCGCTCGCTACTTCGTTGCCGCTCGCATCTCTGTACGTTAATATCTTACCGCGAAGCCGTAACTTACTTACGACACGGGGTTTCCCGGTGCGTCGTAAGAGGTTCTCTCCTGTAGTATCCAGAGGGCCCGGAGCAGTAAAGACTAAAAGAGCGAGAGGGACAGGCAGTTATATACTGTAACCACTACGGACGTACACGTCTCTGGTAGAGCCACGAAAGAGAAGGGTCCAACGGAAAATGAGGCATATATACCGGCGGGTACCAAGGACGAATAAAGCTGTGTAGTTGGCGTAAAAGATATATATATATATATACTACTTCAAAGTTGAGTATAAGATGACCTACTCTCTGGACGACGTAAACTGTAAGGAAAAAGGTTCGTTAATATGTCTGCATAATATTTCACAAGCTTTTATAGATTTTACTAAAGAGTACATAGAAGTAAAGCGATAAAAAAATAATAATAAGCAATATTCATGTACATAATGAAAGTTGTGTTCATAAATGTTGCGCTTATTAAGACACGAGCATTTCTTTCTCTCTGCTACTATATTTTATTATTAATTTTATGATAGACTTTTGAGTTAACGCCACTATACCAAATGTGTCAATATAAAATTCTTTAAGACCGAAAGTAGAATAATTTTGTTTAGCACTTTGCAATATTTAAATAGTATATGATTTCTGTTTAAAAATAATTGTCAATGTTGTATATATGTACCAAAGTCTTCCATAGGGTTCAGGTCGCCCCAGTTTCACATGGACTTAAAAACGGTTCATACGTACAGGTTTTTCATGATGTTTATAGTGTCAAGAACGTTTATAAATAATTGGAGATTTTTTAATCACGATATGAATCCTGATAATTTTATCATCAGGGTTAGATCAAGCGCGCAAAAACCAACAATGCGATGCTGCCGCGACGTTTGTTCAATCAAACCTCGCTGGAAAACAGCAGTTCATAATTCATTGAAACGGAAGCAAATCAGCAACCATATATAATTTAGCTCTGATTGGTTACACACCACCCAGACATTATAATGCGCGAGTGTATGGCTTAATTAGTGAAATTATTTTTGCAATGTTCAAACCATTCGTATTTGTCAGTTTTCATCGAGTTATAATTAAACCGTCATCCGACTTCGATGCCACGAAACGACCTCCTTAAGAGCTCTGTTAGCAATGAAAGAGGGTGCGTTTACGGATTCTTGACTTTTAAACACAGGAACATCTTTACACCTGATGTATATTCGCGATTCACAGTTTAAGGGGGCTGAGGGTCGTACGGGAAGCGCTCATTCTTTCGCTGTACTCTTGATAACGTTCGTCGTAACATTGAAAGTACAAAGAGAGCTTTACCGTAGGATTAATACGGTGCGGAGGTGCGAGGCCGTGAGTCTCTCTCGTCCATAGGCGTTTCAAACGAGAATGGGCGAGGCGGGTGCTTGGGTGCAATCTCGTTAGCTCGGAGAACGAAACTTGTATGTACAACACGAGAAGTGGAACTGGGTCGTGTAGAGGAGTATAGAGAGTGTGGGACAATGGTAAAAGGGATTCGATTCGACTAACGACATCCTATAAAGAATTCAGTGCCTTCAGCCTGGATTACCCGGAAGAACTGATGCTACTGCTTCACCCTATACCCAAGCAGAGCTTAATTACTGCGAATGAAGAAGAATCGATACGTCACTCACTGTCATGACTGCTAGAATATGCTAAAAGCTTCGTGACGTTTGAAAAAATTAAGTGAAAAACGAATTACAGACTATTGAGAAGTTTTTTGAAACTTCTTCTTCTCACTCCTTACAATATTCTGTTAGTTACTAAAAACAAAACAAAAAAAACAAAAGATTTCTCTGATATGGCGATTCAGACATGACATCAGGTATTCTCCATAATCGATTTATACAAGATACGATGCTTAACTTAACGATGGCATATAATTGGTTAAACCTAGAGAAGCGTACGTTCCTTTTCTTAACCATGTGAGGCATTCTGAAAATTAGCGAAAATCTGCGAACCAGAAATGGTTAAAATTGGCCCCCGATCTCCCTTTAGAATGAGAAACGAGACGAGGATAATCCTTAAACTTTGGGATTTCACTAGAAAATCTTCCCTCGGTGGAAAGGCGAGGCTTTTCTGAAAGTGCGCGAGCGCGAGCGCGCGCGTGAGGTGTCCTTTGGGACACAAAAGTTTCGGGCGTGTTCACCGAGGGGTGGCCGGAAGGAAGGCGATAGAGAGGTGGGGTGTTAGAATCGAGAGCAATTTAACGCTTTCCCACCGTTCGAGTAATATCTGCATTTCGTCTCCAGGTCTGCCCGCGCGCGCGAAGTATTACACTAAAGTTTCTAAATAAATCAAGGCCAAATTGCCATCCCTACTTCTCTTCCTTTCTCGCTATCCATGGTTGGTACGGCTCGCGCTCGCTGGGGGTGCCGCGAACTTTCGACTCTTCCCTCCCTTATTCATATTCCATCCGACACCCCGTTCCCAGCAACAGCGTGCGCCATCCGCTAGCTGCTTCGCGAAGTTACGTATAATCCAGTGGCGTCGCAGCGTTGAGACAACTTTATCGGGTGGAACGGGGTGGGGGGGGGGGGGGGGGGGTTGCGATGGAAGGGACGCAGAGAAGGATGAGGGTTGACGACGGCGAAAGACGATGACACTCGCTCCTGCAACTATTCGACAACTACGAGGACGCTTTTGCCGATAATAATAAGACCAAACGCTGTACTGCCGAAGGCTCATCAAAAAGCGATTTGTCGAGTTATTCCCCTGTCTACTTTAGTCGCGGATGATACAATATTATTATCGTTGAGAATGCTAAGAATTCTGTACGCTGTCTTTGAAGTCGTAATTTTTGTTTTCAGCGCTTTAAATGCACCAAATTAACTTTTGACTGTGTAACATGAGAGACGACGTAAAATACGCTGAGGACAAAATATTTAGTGAAGTTATGGAGTTAAATTTGATTCTCATTTATTATTCATTTAAGTTTTAATTTCCTCTATGAAGGGCTTTATATTGTAGTTTATGTTCTGAGTTCGAAGAAGAGTTCATGGTTTTGCCTAGCCTTTTTAATTTACTATTTTTATTATTTTCTTTATTATTACTACCGTATATCTTTTTCAGGATACATGTCCCGACTCCTTTGCATTCCATTCCTTTTTTTTTCTAGACCCCCTATAGTAGTACCCACAACCTCTTGTTCCTGATGCACTATTGTATCAATTTTGCGCGAGACAAGAGGGAAATTGCTGAAATTCCGGTGTATACAGTCGCGGCTGATGTATTTTAGTAAGTTTCTGTTATATGAATATTGGAAGCTCCGAAATACAAGATTCCACTCAGTAGTTGAAGACACTCAAACTGGTGCACGGCTATGCAATCATCCATCCAAGTACTGAGAGATCGAAATATTGCTTGGTATTGAGGACCGCGAAAGCCACACATCGGTCAAGCGTTCTCCACAGTCGGATTTTTAATTTACTACTATTAAAATGATGTAAGAGCTCGTAAAGAAGAATAAAAACAGGCCAACTGTTTTTCTATTCTTTTAGACTTCCCTTAGATTGATTATTCTTTTTACCTGTATGTGTACAGTTTTTCGAAATGACTATACTTAAGAGATTACTTGTCATAGTCTCCTTTATTTGAAACTTTTGACCCATCGAATCGCTTTAATCAATCTCTATAATAAAAAAAAAACGATGAAGCGGTATTTCTTTTTTTTCATGATTTACGAGTAAACCACCTTAAATCGAAGAGGTCACGATAGATGGAGTTTTTTTCTCAGTGCAATTCATCTTATTACGTGTACGTTTCCCGCATTCGTTCTCTTTCTCTTTTCCGCTCCTCTCATTCCTCTCTTTTTCTAGCGTTTATTCTCTATATTCCGCCTTTCTTTCATTTCTTGTATTTACGTCGCGGGCGTAATACTATTTCACTCTTTATGTAACTACACAAGGCTTTCGCCAGGCTCGGTTGCCGAGAACCGCGGTCTCGCTCGCTTTCGTATTCTCTCGGTCTCGCTCTCACTATCCTCCTCGCTGCTTACGAGGTTAATGGGATTTCCGTCGAGCGACCCCTTTCAAAAGGTTCTCTTTCTCTCGAAGCCCGACCATTGTTGGTGCTTCGACCGCGACATTTCCGGACGATATCGCGAGACGAGAGACACGCAAACCCAGCAAAATCTCGTAGCCCCGCAAAACATATTCGCCCTTACATCGTCGCGTTCGACCCTGTCGAAAACTTCTCATAATAGTACCACGCTTTCGCGCTCCTGCGACAAGAAAGTCAGTTTCCCCAGGGGGAGAAGGGGAAGACGATCCCCTCCGAGACTCGCTAATAACGCCAGCCGGAAAACTTTGACGATAAAATTTCACCCTCCGTTCATATCAGTCTCAAGCCCCGAGCACACTCCAACATTCGCTACGAAGCAGATGAAAACCTGTGGAAAAGAAAGTCCATCCCTCGTTACTTTCACCTCTCATGAGATCTCCAAAAAACATCTTAAGTGCAGATGCACATTTCAGATGAAATATGCATCTCTATAAATATATCTACGCATGTCTAAGATATGTAGTATAAGTTAATAGGAACTAGGAACAATATTAATCTTAAAGAATGGTGAAAGGAGTTGGATTAAATAAAAGACTTGCGTCGCGTCGTCTTTCGCCGTTCGGTTGGTAAATTAAGGTAAACGGTAAAATCTGGTTATATAGAAAATATAAATAGTAGTTTATAAAGTCTCTCCGATATTTTCTAAGTCATCATATTTATACCGTTACTATATAAAAGTTGGAAAAATTTTCTGTAACTATAAAAATAGTCGTGTGGACTAACAATTAATATACGTCAAGTATAGTTGTCAGAAATAGCACGATTTCTCGGAGTGTACCGCATCCCTGTATTGATAAAGTCATGGAGTCTGCAGAATGGATATACGATATATCGGGGGGTACTACAACGCGTGGGTCGAGTAAATGGGTGGGGCAAACGAGGGAAAGGACAAAACGTACGAGCCCATTGCGGTCTCATCGAGAGGGATATCAAATCTGTAGTGCTTCAGCGCGGACCTACTCGTTCCGCTTGTTAAACCCGGACAAACGCCGGAGAAGAAAATGGATCCTCGCTAGGAGCGACATGACTGTACAAGGGGGAGAGTATACGCGAATGGTCGAGATCGAAACAGAAGTAGAAGAAACGGAGAAAGGGAGGAAAAGCTCCTGTTACGACTATATGAATGTTCCGACGAAGGGCTGATGCCACCCACAGCCGTCGCGCGTCTTGAGTCCTCTCTGGCCTAACCTTTATACCATTTCTGTCGTAATTCATAAAAAGTTGTAGAAGCTATAGCAAAAGTTCAGTGCGTTGTTCAGAGCGGAACGTGAGTAGTTTTAGTCTCTACGAAATTGGATCACGACGTTGTTATTTCAGTGGAGCGAATCAGGTACAATATTTGTAATTGAAACTTTAGATATCTCTCTGTTCTAGGAATAATTGTAGTAGAGGAACACGATAGGGGAGTTTTGTTGCGTCAGCATAAAAGAACTTTATAGAATGACCTTTTTTGGTTTTGTATTCGTTATTCGTTTCACCAATGTCCAATATTGGTTTTAAGCTAACATGTATGTCCATTAAAATATTGTTACGCTCTACAGATTTGTTTAATAACTTTTTTTCTTTGTTCATGTATTATTGATTGAGATGCTATGTGAACGTCTGATATTTCAAAATTAAATGCCATTTCAAAAGAACATATTGAAATCAGCTGAATATTATTTGTCGTTTTTGTATTATGCATCTCTCTGACCGTCTTCAATATTACAATGCACTGTGGATAACAGCATGCAGTAGCGTTTTTTTTAAATTTTCATATTTCGCATATAATTACAGGGTTCACAACGAGGACGACGAGGACGATTGAAGTCGTAGTGATTTTAATTTTCACCCTGCAGGAGAGTTGGGTCAAGGCTGGCTGCGGTAATGTCGAAGCAATGGGGATATTTATCGTCCCCGATGGACGCCCGGCCACTCCTAGTGGCAAAACCGAGTTTGGTTAACTCGGGAGAAACTCAATTACTCGCGCTTCTCATTTGAACTCGATAGTGAGCGTGTCGAGCTGCACCTATATATATATATAAACCCGAGGATAAAGTACCTCCACTGGCTCCTTTCTTCCTTCTGAATTTCCATGTCCGACAGGCTCGTTTGGCACATTTGCCAATTGTTGAATTATAGACTATAAAAAAGGCTGCTCGTTAACATCGATAAAACATGGAATTTCGTGGGTCTTGTATCACCATATATTTCCTCGGTGCATCTATCGAAATAGAGCAGATCCGATCGGAGACCCTCTCAAATTTATAACAACTATCGAGGCACTGCTACCGATCTCCAGTACAGAGAGGCTGTCCCGATTCTCGAAACGACATTTCGAAACTAAAGTATTGTTAAAAGAGCCTTAAAGTGCCGATAAATATAAAAGTCGAGGATTCTATCCCTCCTAGTCGCCAAGGATTTACTGCAACGACTTTTAGAGTTAAGTTACGAGCGACCGCGACCCTGAGGAGCTCGACCACGATGAATATTTGCAAAAGACCCACACACGGATAAAACACATTTTTTAGTATCATGGGAGGGGTGGAAATTATTGCATTTACATGCGAAATTCTAGAAGAATAAATTATCAATCTATTGTTATTTCACTTTATGCTTAAAAAGTATAACCAAATATAGCTGTGTATTAATCCTGAAAAATTATCTGATCGTTCTTGAGGCGAAAGGTCACGTAAATTATTTCTTACTTAAAAGTCTTGGTGACACCTAAATAAATAAGACAACGAAATTTTTTAGCATATATCGAACGGATATTTTTAGCATATTTGTTACCATTATCCACATTATAGGATTTTTCTTTTTCATGTATTTTTATTGTTGTTGTTAAAATGTAGTTCACGGTTGCATTAACTTTTATTTGGAAAAAAAATATTTGAATAATTATTGTAATATAAATGAACGTGTTTAGCTAATATTTTCACTTCAATAGAAGAGGGGTCCGGTTAACTTAGAACTGAAAGGATTATAGTGGCTATATAACCAAAGATTTCATTATTCACTTTGTAATCTTTTAGCCCTTTTATCTTCGAAATTTACTTGTTACTCAACCGCACCAAAGAGATACGCTCTTCGTCGAGTTTTCCCGTTATAGATGCACTTCACTCTCAACCCCGCAGCTATTCCAGTACACGCTAGTATACATGTATATATAGCCCGGTCCGCTTCGCCCAAGCTTTAACCAAATTACCCTCGCATCGTCTGCAGCTTCGCGCATTTCGATAAAACCCCGAGACGAGCTTTAACGATCGCTTTTAATGTAAATCGTCGACGAACCCTCGTTCACGTTGTGTTCGCTAGTCCAGACTGCACATCAGCCCTACTCTACAACGGATTGCATCGGTTTACACGTTGCGAAACGAGCCATAATCCTCGAGACCGGTGGCCCCACTGTCGCGGATCTCACTCTCCAATTTCCGGACCAGACCGATCCTCCTCTCGCTTGTTTTGTCGGTACCTCGAATATCAGGCTAACATATACCCATCCTCTCTAGTCATTCTTCAGTGATGCTGGTGAGGAGTTCCTTGTCGACCACTATCCTCCTGCACTATTCAAGCCTATCAACGATTCTCTCTCTGCAACCCTTTCATCATGCGAAAAAGCCGAATTTTTAAAAATCATTAAGTATTCAACGACATTATACCCCTAAGCTCTTCGCGAGCGAATTAAATATGCACGACACATAAATCCCTAGCTCGTAAATTTCAAAATAAAGCTCTGTGTAGAGCCTTAAATCAATTATTGATCAGTTCACTTTGATAGAACATGTAATGAACTTTTCCATAGAATTTAGACGGGTTTTGATAGAATCTGATACGTAAATTTGTTAGCAAATTTATATTTATTGTTCAGGTTGAGAAAGTTCTAAGCAATAAATTGTCCATTTATTTTTTCTCGACGAAAGAAAGTAAGAAATGTGATTATAATGGTAATTCATAACCGAAATATTCCAATTACAAATTATAATGGTAATTCGTAACAAAAAGAACCTGTTACAAATTACAATATTTCATTGCTAAATTCCAACTTTCTGTGCGAATTTTTGAACCCGTCGATCAGGTCCTACGCCTATTGTCCTGATGTCAAAGTCTTGGGGCCCTTCCAGACAAAGTTATATGGCACCGACGTATTACACGTACGCGAGAAACAACATAAATGCAACCCGTCGTTGCACACGTGACCTTCGCATACCGGCAAGTTTCGAAGTTAATTTCAGCCCCCGTGTGTTTCTTCCCGCATGCAAATGCCGGTCTGGCTGTGCCACTAGAGTGTGTGTTTTATCCGGTGGTGCGGACTCTGCACGAAGTATAAGCAACTGAGAAAGTCCTGGCATATGCATAGGATATGCACGTGTGGCATGGTTGGTATCTTGTATTTTTCGTCGTCGTGTCTCGAGTGTCACACGTTGCTTCGAGGCTCAGAGACGAGTCTCTACATCGCCAAGTACAAGGTGTTCTTATCTCAACCATCGCAAGACCGTTTTTTTCCTCACCTCTGTAAGCGACTTTTTTTTTCCACGAGCTTTACCTCTTACCAAGCTGATATTAAAAGCTCGTTGATTATCGTAACCAAGAGCTACGAACACCCTTTCGTGGGCGATAAAGATCTGACAAGCGAGATACGGTTCCGTTGACGTAGCTCTGCGCAAGGAAATTGTGAGAGCTTCAAGAGGGTCGGCTTCTCGCAAAAGGGCCACCTTCTTCCAGCTCGTTCCATATCAAGCGCGACACGACTAATTAGTCGCCTCTAATGGCTGTTCGTAATCATTACCCCCTTAACTCACGGTGGGATATCTCACGCGCAGCTCTTTTCTCGCATCAAGACACGGAATAATTAGCGCCTTGAAAACGCGACAAGAAACTAATAAAATTACATCTTACGAAAAGAAACAATCTTGATAAAATAATGTGTTAGAAATGTCTTTGCAACTACGAGAAATCAAGGGTAAATAATATATTTTTGTTGTTAGGTTAAAACAATTTGTTAATGGAGCTTCGTCGTTCGACCATTATTGTAGACGGAATTTTTGGCATAAGTCGTAAATAATACTCGAACGACGAAGCTCGACTATCTAAATTGTTAATATAAACGATCGCAGTCTAACAACATGTTCTTCAATTGTCATTAAACTAGACAGATAGCGAGATTTTTTGGCAATAATATTACGGTCGCTCGTAGATGCAGTTTAATACACTATATCTTGCTGCATAGTACTTGATACATCAGTTTTATTAACTACAATCCTTATTTTAGACTATTGATTGCTAAGGTCAGGTGTGGTGGGATAGAGAATTGCGAAAAAAGCTGTTAAAGCTCTGTAAATATCAAAGTATTGAAGCAGATAGCTTTCACAGCGGCATTCACAGAAGGCCTGTACTTCTAAGGAGACTTCGTACTACTCGTTTAATTGCCCAGGTGTACCTAAATAAGATATCATTTATTACTATAGGATACTTTGCTTAAAAAATTATTTTTTACCATACGAAGAAACGACTGTATGAGTTTTTTTTGTATTATTTGTATTTGTATTACATTTTAGGATTACATCGTGAGACAAAATTAACAGCTGGCATCAATAAAGTGAACCTGTTAAGGTTCACTTTATTGATGCCAGTGCAAAGTATTACAGTGAATCACGTATACAATAATATATCATGATGTACATTTGAATACGGGAAACGTTACCAATAACCCGCTCTACGAGATCCCATTGATGTGATGGGCCCATATAATTTCAAGACTTCCCAGATTGTATGGAGCTTTGACGAGCACTTGGCGAGATAGAAATCCGTGTAGAGAGAACCGAAATGAATAGACGTTGAAATGCATGTATTCGAGTCAGTGGCCTGTCGAGGTGCACGGTGTGGCGTACCTCTTTGGAGTGACTGTGAGTGTTGTAGGAGCTGCGAAGGAGAGCGTGTCCCAGCAGCAGCAGCAGCAGCATCACCACCAGCAGGGGGAACACGTCGTGAATGTGACACACGGGCTGGGCTTTCACAAGCAACCTAAGGCAACAAGCTCGCTTGCATACTAATAAGCTTGTGGATGGCTGAATGGCCGGCTTTAGTTTAGCCATAATGGCAAGTCCATTTCAGTGCTGGATACCTCGGAAGCTGCTGCTGCTGCTGCTGCTGCTGCTTCTACTCTCCCGGACCCCTTGATGCCTCTTGCGGCAAAACGTTTCAGCAGCGTCGCCAAAGTCGCCTCCGAACCAGCTCTATGAGCTTTGCTGGATGTTGAATATCTCTTGCACTTCATTCGGGACCGCTTCATCGATTGTACTCTCTCGTGTAAGACATACATCGTACAGTACTTTTCGTTTGTATTGACTATGGTCTGGAAATATGTGTATATGTTGCTTCGGCGGTTGTCCAGTTTAGCACCATTTAATGCTATCGAAGTTAAAATACCTGAAAAATCTTTAAAAACGAAGAAGACGCTCATGAAGCATATAATGTCTATAATAATTAGAAAAATCCCTACTATTAATTTTTCTCAATGTGAATTACGGTCGGTGCATTAAAAAATAATTGAAACAAAACGATAATGTATTGCCTCAATTATTTAGTCATGCCGTTGTTGAATAAAAATAAATAGTCAAACTTTATGTTGACTCGACAAACAGCCTCGAAATTTACGATATAAATTATATTTGAAAAAAAAAAAAAAAATTCGGATCCTGCCCCACTCGATAGATTGATAATAAGCAACACTTCAGAAATATAGCAAACTAAATTGCAATGGTACGGTATCGCAAGTGACATTTGGCACGCGTCCTAATCAACCGACAAAACTGTAAAAGCGTCGATGATTAACACGTAGCACTCGCAGAGAGTGGTCTATTAATCCGTGAGCTGCAGTTGCGCGTAGGGGATCCGCATATGTCGTCAATAACTCCATGACATAAATTTACGTTCTTTCCACCAATCGTGGCGACCGTTTCCCCGAACCAGCTCGGCAGAAATAGACCGATACCTGAAGCAAAATATGCATGCCCGTATTCTCTCTTTCTCTTCTCGTTGAACGTTTCGCGCTTTCCCAACAGTCACGGTGATAACACACTACAGTCGCAACCCATAACAGTGCATATATATATATAGTCATAGCAAATGCATACCCGGAATAGCAAAACGCGCTGTTAAATAACGCTCGAGCAGGTATACGCGGGAAAGCGACGATAATTTACGTACACGTAGCGATATAACGCGACCGCGGACTTGTTAGCGAACGGCCAATATCACGGCCGCAACCGAATACGCACCTTCGACCGATCCGATGACGCGTATTCTGCCCCCTTACCCTCTTCATACCCCCTTTCAACCCTCATCGACAGAGCGTCCCTCTTGCTCTTCCAATTGCTGTGTGCTCAACAGTAAGCCGAGCCCATGTACCAACGAATAAACCGCGTGAATGACTATATCCGTTCGAAACAAAATTGCTACGCGCCAAAACTGTACTTGGCCACCGAACTCTCAGCAGGAGACCAACCCCTCATTATTAGTATAATTAAACCAACTTTTGCTTCCTCATAGAGGAAGCTTTGTTTTCGTGAAATTTCTTTCCTTTTCGTGATTTTCATGTCGGTGGTTTATAGAAAGTTTCAAAAGAATTGAAACATCTGTTCGGATTTTATTCGATTTATTATTATTCGATTATTACGATCGGTATTGAATTTGAGCTGAATATATGAATAGGTTCGATTTTTATAGAATATTTCGAAAAATGAACGCTTTGAAAAAAAAATTTTAAATAACGGGGAAGCAATGTGGCAAAGTTCTACTTTGCATCGTTGTTTATTTAACTTCAACCGTGAAAAGTATGTGACAATATTATCTGATTTCAAAGCCAGTTTGGGAAAAAGCCTGTAGTGTCTATTATTAGAGACCTGGTAGCGGTGAGACTGTGGATCCTTTAGCATCATGCAAATATGGTGGTGCAACGAAGCGCAGGTTCCTGGCATAGCCACATCACACGTTGCCACGAACCCTTGACTCTGCTAGCCACTATATCCCCACTCCGGTAACGACACCGCGTGCGTGCTCTAGGTAGTAGTAGTAGTAGTAGTATATAACCTGGACCGGCCGATATTGCGTGGTTTCAGGTGTTTAACAATAAAGAGCCACAGCAACGTGCCTGTGACACACTATGTCCGCTGACGGAAACTCTCCTGACTGTGCGTTGACTAGAGGTGACTGAACAAGTTCACACGATCGGAAACCGAGAGAATAGGCTGCTGAAAGAAAAAAAAAGTTCAATCTGAAGCTTACAGTGTACTCTGTTACTTCAAATAGTAATTATGCAGCTAAACTTCAAAGATTTTACGCAGAATGACATATATTTTAAAAGGTACTAGCGATTCACAAAGCCTTCTCCATGAATCGAAATTTTTTAGTAATTCGAGGGTTTTCATTTATGCAGGCCTCGGCTAGCGCGAAAATAGAAATTCAATGCTTCCCTCGATTTTCCCCATGAGTTGAATTGGTCAAAGTTATAGAGCGTCAATGTAAATAATTTTTTTGATACATTCAAAAGCCTATAAAATGGAAATAAATTGTTAACACTACAAACATATCCAGTCAACGTTTTTGTTTATTTAAAAAAATCTGTTATTACTCAAAGAATGGTATGTAGTATTCAAATAGGATGATAACAGTAATATTTATATCGGCCGTACGCCAGTGCTGAATTTTGACAGTGTAGCAATATTAATTTATCAATCAATATACTGAATATAGCCATTATTTCACTTGTTACCTTCCAGAAATCTGGCATTCACCTACAGTATTATCGTGGTGCTATGCATTTGGCGTTAGAAACTTTTGAAAAATATAACCCGAATCGCGGACTACAGTAAACTAAACGAGTGCGACGTTTCACACTTGCGAAAATTTCCGTGTACAAAATTGGACCATCAACGTGGAAGTAGCCGAGCGATTTGGAGAGCTAGACATTGTACGTACGCAAACGAAATAGTGGGAGTGCAACCTCGTTGGCTATGTCGCTATTAATTAAACTTTGCGTCGTTGGTACGCCGGCGTTGTGTAGTGCAACGGATAATTGATTATTGTGGTCGCGTCGTTTGGCGAGAGAGCAGAGCACAGCCGAGCATTGCAGAGCACTCGAAATATCGATTCGACTTTCAGAATGAAGTCGTAACGAGACAGGCCACAACGGCAGGGACTGCCGCTGCTGCTACTGCTGGTATGTTCGCGGGGGTGATGGTGCGCGAGTGGCGCGGCCGAGTCCCAGCTGGCGCCGACGCTCCCGTTGCGTAACCACCGGCTGTATTTTATAGCTATACCCCTCGTATTCCAGCTACGCTGCGAAATATGGTGATTCGCAGTAATCCTCGTATCTTAAAACTTCCATACTACCCTCTCTCTCTCTCTCTCTCTCTCTCTCTTCGTGCCTCTTTGCCTACTTGCACGTCATGGAAATTTCTATGCAAATTGTCCGAACGGGCTATCTATTAATTTTACTTGGCATAATATCGAGCCGAAATAAAGTCTCTTTCCGAACTCAAAAAGCCAATTTCTATATATTATAAAAATATCTCCTTACCATCACTGATTATTCTCACAATAAATCCTCTATCTCCCCAAGATCTGATTATTCTATTCCCCCTATGTCCAACCGCGCTATGCTCTGACTCTGTTCTAATGACGGTCTATGAGCTCCTTCGGTCCTGATTGTTATTGTGAGTCAATCTTATATACAACCTTATATTGTCCGTATACAGACATGAATTGTTTATTTTTACGAATATAAATTATACGTGGTATGTTCAATGTTCGACTGTGAATTTAACATAGAGCTGAAAGACTGTAATAATCGTGTATACGACTCTTCCCTATTTTCTTAAATTATTCCACATCTCCTGCGCCTCGCGCCTACTCTTAATCCACAGGTACAGAAACTCCTTTTTTTTTTTTAAATTTAATTTCAAACGTCTGGGAATTTCCCTTTACTCGATTTCCCGAGGAGGAAAAGCAACGACAGAAGAGCGCAGTGCTTCTATACATATACTTTCATAGACCCAGAACGGTTTAGTGAAGTCAGGTAGGTACGAGGCTAAAGAAAAAAAAAAGAAAAAATAAAAATAGAAGAAGAAAATAGAAAGTAGTTGAGGCGGCAGAGAGGAAGCGGCACGACGGAACCGGATGCCCTACCGCACTACCGTCTACCATTTCCCCAGCGATGAATCAATTAAATACATCGAATTAGATCTTCAAAGAAATAAGATTTCCCAGCGGCAGCGGTGGTTCTCCAAGTTCACGGAAATGCAACGTACGTCCTTTCAGAAAGACCCTCGCGGTATATCCACTACATATCTATATTGCCACTGTGTTTTACAGCACGACAGAGAGCGGACGGAAAATCGCTTGGAGCACCGACCACGACGCCCCCCCAGCAGAGGAACATTGGTAATATCCTGTTTTTTTCCAGGTGATTCAAGATGTTAAATATTAGCCACTATGCCTTCGAAGTCCAGAGAGACTCGTGAGTCTCGCGCAGATGGAGCTTTTTCTTCTTCGATGAATTCATTTCTACAATCGACATTTTTGTCATTTATACGTATTTATAGTATATACGTACAGGTGAACTTTGTTACTGTCAATATACCCACGAGACTCAGTTATTTCTTGTCATTGAAAACGAATGGAAAGACAATTGAAAATAAACCGTTCACCTGTAACCTCGCAATTTCACGAACTCACACAGCTCTCTGACAAAATTGCTTACTGTATTTTTTTTTCTTTTTTTTTTTTATTCTATCCACGTGAAAAAGTCTGTTTGTTTGCTATTTTTATGACCTTGCGAAAAGAACACAAAAAAGTCAGTAACAAAAAATTGATTGATTTTATTCGATTTTTTTATAAATATTTCACTGCAACCGAGTAAATGACTTTTCATGACATTGCTATCTTAATACCCCGTTAGAGATCTCTCTGGAATGTCGAATTCGTCAGCTCCGCAGCCAGTGAATGTGTTTTTCGATCAAACGCTACCGTTGCCAAATATTTAGCGAATTCTCGGGGTACTCGGTTTGCTGGCAGCTATGGCCAGCACTCGTTCTCTCGTCGCAATTCGACAGTAGTAGCCACGGAGAGGTCGAAAGAGTTTAGTGCACGCACTCGCGCAGTTATGTATCGACGCTGCCTCACACTCCGCGAGGGCTTTGGACCTCGTACAGCGAGTCCTGTCCATATGTTCACCACGCAGTACCGAGTTCAAAGGATCTGTCCGTCTGTTGGGAAGCCGACGCTTTTATAAATACCTTTTGTTTGGAGGAAAATAGGGAATTCCTGGAACTCTGGAATGCTCTAAATCCGCTCTCGTCCACGTTCGTGTTTTAATCAGCACCAGCGGTAACTCTGAATGAGGAGAATCATCGAGATAACATCATACATTCGTATAATGTAACCGTTACCACGGTGATACTGGATTACCGAGCTCTCTGGTCGCAAAGAGCTTCAGCACTATTGTCGGTTCTGTGAATCCGAATACTGCTGAAATTAGAGCTAAAGTTGTATTATTCTTCCTTTCAAAATCACTGGGTAAATATCTCGCATTTTCGATATATAAGTATTGTTGTCGATTTATTTCTTCTCCGATTGACTGTCGGGTTACCTGAAACTTGTGGTAATAGCCGAGCATCTTCAGCCGTGTTATTGTAGTTTGATAGTTTTCGACCGTGCGAGGTTTGAAGGTTTTGTTCGTGATTACCGAAAACAGCAGAACAGCAATGTGGCGGTGAGGTACAGGCAGAGGCAGAGAAAAAGAGTCAGCGAGAAGAGGCAGAGAGGCAGAGAAAACGAGACAGCCCAGAAGGGCAGAGAAGCAATGGCAGAGACACTGTTAAGCAAGGTGTTCTTTTTTCCTAATACATCCAACACTCGATTGAATCACTACAAAATGTCTGGAACATGCAGCAAGAGGGGGTAAACGTGGGCGTGTGGAATTACAGATTCAACGTTCTGTTCTCGTTGGTAGGTGCATAGAACGAGAGTCGTACGTAGAATATACAGGCAGTTGGGCGGACGGGTACACTGGGTTACACGCTTCGCTGGTAGAAATTTAAGACTCCATAAATGCCATAGAGATGTGGGGTGCTCGGGCACCGCCCAAACGGGCTGTGCGGCAAGAGCGACTGCTACTACCACTGCTGCTGCTGCTGCTGCTGCTGCTGCTCTTGCTCTGCAACAGGTCGCAAACTCGCCGGTAAGAATCCACAAGAGCTCGTTAAACTATTACCCGCACCCACTAAATTTATATGCATGGTAACTATGGGCCAAGTGCCGAGAGGGACGTACAGTTCGTGAAGTTGAAATTCCATTATTAAGTCGTGGATACTACGACTACCTTTTCTATAACTACGTACTGCTAACGTACAGTAATAATACTACAGTGAATACTCGGTTCATGACTTTTTATTTGTGGCACGACTGATCTCTAATATTGGATGCGTGACCAACCAGCGCAAAGTTCCTTCCACCACAAGGCCCGAATTTGCACCATTTTTTATATTCGGTTGTGTGGATTTTTCATGATAAGAATCGTGATAAACATGATCAGAGAATATATACGAATAATCTTAGGAGAGTTGTGATACGATTCTTTTTACCAATAATAGCAAACAGTGTTCTGTTTATTAACAGAAATTGATGAAATCCCTCCCTTCTTAAATTAAAAAAAAGATTAATATTAACTGAATTCAAAATTTGTAAATATTGTTAATCGTTTATAAACAATAAACGCATACATAATCAGAGCATTTATGCCATTTATGCGGGAGTGGCACATTAGCACGAATATCAGAGTGTCTCGCTGACTTTGCAGCACGTATTGAATAGAACGTCGCGGTGAGAGACACGATTACTTATGATAATCGGCTGGTAGAGGAGCCGAACTTGTCGAGCGAATAATCGAGCGGGACGAAAGTTTCGAATAGGTGGAAAGCGGACGTTCTGTATATAGTTCTCCATCGCCGCACTGCACGTTGTATATCCACCATAGTGGGTAATCTATATTGCATTGCAGCTAGTTTACAGAACTTACTTAGACAGACAGAATTAATTATTGTTGAGAGGTGTGACTTACCGAGTAGGTGCAAACTGTAGTGTGTTATAACGGATCAACATATACGCAGAAGCACACATACAAGATACATGGCACAGGAGCTCGTAGAGTCCTGCAAAGTGGTCTATCTGTCTGGAAATAATGTTCTCGTCTAGCGAGATGACGAATCGCGTGTCGAGTTCCGACCCTCGACGCCCTCCAAACATTAGTTCAAATTTCATTCTCCCCGGGAATAAATCGCGCGAGATCCACTGGGTTGCCATCCTTTGGCGAGGAGAACGTGAAGGGTGATGAAACCAGGAGTACGGGAAAGAGAGCGAAACCCCGGGACCAAGGTTACAGTATACGTATACGAGAGACATGAGATTAATGGTGTGAAAGTGACTCCCTTCCCTCTCTTTTTCATCGCTTTCTGTCTTTCAGGGAGTGCGATGTGTATACAGTTCAAGCACTTTCTCAGACTCTTTGACTTTTCTAGATAATATCTCAACACCCCAGGTCAAATGTTCTATTCCTCTTGCTTTGGATGCATCACCTACTTCTGGTAATATTTCCTTTATCATATAAGCAGAATTGTCATGTCAACTCAGCTTTTTAGAAATCTTCTCAGATCTTTATTGTTCATGCCCAAAGCAGGTGGTCACTGGATGGGGCTTATGGCAGGGCAGACATTGTGATTCCACTGTGGTGTTAAAGCCAAGCAGCTGGGTAGTCGTAGCTTTTGGTACTAGTGTAGATTTTCATAGCAATAAGAAAACAATCTATTTGAACTCGTTTTTTTAGCGTTTCCTATTCTTCTTATATGATTTGAATGATCGCTCAAAATTTTCCATCTGCTCTGTATGAATGTCGTTGGAAAAATAAGGTTGGCCTGATAGAAACGCCACCTAGCAGCCATGTGACTAGCTACTTTTGACATGAACACCGTATCCTCTTATCACGCATGCATATACACAACTACTCGCATTTATGTTCATGAACGGGAAAAGCCGGGGGTTGCGCTCCGTCGACCGCAACTAAAACGCGGAGCCTCGACGCCCACGAGCGGCGCAGAGAGTTCAGTTGCCAACCGGTAATGGGATTCCTCTGTTTCCCGGAACAATGATACGCTACGTCGCGGTATGAATTACGCATAATGCCGCGCTCACGGCCCATCCACCACTATCCACTGAGTGAGAATGAGTGAGAGGGCGAAGCAGTCATACGAACTCTATACCTTGCATGGTGGCGTGCGACGTGAGTGTCAGGGCGTTCCGAACGGGTGAGCCCTCACGTCCAGGTTCATGCCTATCCTCATGTATCGAGAGGGATGAGACTGAGAATATGATATCAAGCTGTGTACAATTTAAAAAAAACGATTAAAAAATAACTCTTCATCGAAATTGGAAGTTTGGAATTGTTAATCATTATGATATTTTATTATCATTACATACAAATGCATACGTCAAGAGCTTTGTATATAATTATTCTAGGAACATTGCGAATGATTCTGATGTAAACCTAATTAATTTGGTATTCTTTTTCACTGCAAGTCAAAGACGCAACGTGACCACAAAGGAACAAAATGGATGGAACTACTTCGAAAAAGGCACTAGCAGAGGTTCCGGAAGAGAAGGATACTCAGTCTATAAAAGTCATCGAAGGTGAAAAGACGGTTAGTATTGAGTTCATCTGTGAGAGAACCAACAATGTGTATTGAAGGTTAGAACATTTATAATGTAATAACACTGCTGATGATTCGATAACTTTTACAAACTTTGAGCAGATAAGCAGATAGACAGACAAGACTGCTAAGTCGAGTTTCGCATCCTCATTATTTACCACCTTTCACAAAGCTTTCAACATGAAAAATCCAAAATTTATCACCATATTTACTTATAGAGGCTGTCTTGCAATCAGTGGAAAATAATGAGGGCGAAATGTGCAATGTTCTATTTTGTTGTCTTGTTTTATATCGTTGTATTATATCGGCATCTCACATGGCGTTTCTTCATTGGTGGCTTTTTTTAATATCTGCTATTGTTTTTATTCCTTTTTTTTTTAAATTAAACTCCTTGTTGGGAGTTCTAGAATTTTTGCAAAATGATTTTTCTTTTATCTAAAACAACAATTACCAAAATATTTGTGTTGATATGGAATATTTCAAGTTTATGTCGAAGGCAAAAATGCTATAGTTGCTGTATTGTATCGAACGATAATTATCTTGGCTTTCGCTTCCTGTTTTGCCGATATTGACAGTTTGTTTGAAATCGCTATTGTATGATGGACGAGGAAAAGCTGTACACCGATACCTATAATCTTTACTTACCAGAGCTTCGGTCGGATGCTTTTCTCATCGTTCCGAGACGGCTGCTGGTATTAATGCACGTCAAGAGAAGAGAGGGAAGGAGGGAGCCGCCACGGATTCTGTCTTTCTTTCTCTGCCGAGGCTCGAAGGTTCGAAGCAATTAGATAACCCGTCTATTTTTCTCACAATATATTTTCTCCTTCCTTACTGTTCCTTCCTTTTCTCCTGTCAGTTTTCGGTCCTTGAGCTTAGTCTCTGGCCCAAGAAAAACTTGGAGCACGAAGCGAGACGCCGCTTTGTGGTTTACGGCCTGTCACTGTCTGCTTTTATCTGGTACGTCAGACACCTCTTCTACGATACTATAGATATCACAGACGTATATCATCTCGCTACATTTATTGTTAGTCCATTTTGAAGTCCTAACCAACAGAACCTTCTGATCTCGTATTGACAAACTTATACTGCAATTTTTTTTAATGTATCCCTCTCAATTTAATGTACATTATTAGTACAGTGTGAACAATTATAAAATATACTTTTCACTTCCTTAATGGCAAGTCCTGAAAAATTATTTTTCAAAATGCAATAGTTCGCCTTAGCTAAGATTTGAATTACCTTGGACATGCTACTAATCTCATTTTCGTGATTCTTGAGTATGAATTGTCTTATTTCGCCTACTGAATTATACGTTTATGCTTTTTATTCGTAAGCGACGAATACGTTCGCTGTATTGTATTGTAAATCCTTTTTGTTTATTCGGTTTTAAAAATGCAGATGCATATGTGGACGGTGTATGATTATAAGAAAACTATGGTAAAAATAAGCTTACACCATAGTTTTCGTATTAATACCCTGGAGATATTATTTTCAATTTATATAAGAGTATGAATGCAGCGAAATTGTACTATATTGTGCCCGAAAGACTCTCTCGTTTATTGAGCCAAACCCGTGAGTGGATTTCCCGGTATATCGAGTGCTGGCGGCAGAAGGAGGGGAAGTGGGGAAGGTTTGCAAGAGCTTACCGATGGAAAAGTTTGCGAGGCTCACTCTACTTCGCGTCTCTCACCTTCGAATTTCCGGACAGTACCGTGAGAGGGAGGGGAGAGTAGAAAAGTGGGAAGAGGAAGAGCCTTCCTGGACTGCCTTCCACCGAACACACTCACCATCACAGCCGCCGAACAAACAACAACATGGCAACGTTGCCGTGGGGAGGGGGGCACAGATAGAGAGAGAGGGTGAGAGAGAGAGAGAGAGGGAGGCTGTATAGTAGATACGGTAGTACAGGATTCGGAAGCAGAGTGGTCACAATGAGCACGGCGGCTTTTCCTGAATTACTGATCACATGTATTATGAAGCAATAATATATTCTGCATATCTACAATAAACGAATTGTCCAATATAAAGTATTTGTAACTATTGCTTCCATATGAAAGCTATTGCGGGAGTCCGAAGCACGTGAACAACAATAACCTGCTGCTATAATATAAAATCTACATCTTTCCATAGCGAAATCTCAATCACGCTCAGCAAAGAACTGGAAATATGTCTACCTAATCCGCCGGCGATACAAGATCATATTATGAAAATGATCAGACTGTTGCTCGTGCACTCTTCTAAAGAATTCATGAATCTCGAAATACGATTTATATCTCGCAACCTCCGTTACCGTATTATTGGTGCTGCGATTGGTCGTGGCCAGACCCAGGGATTGGGACCAATTTCGTGTTTCACAAAATTGATACTTTCGTCAGAATTACAGGAAAAAGGTTATTGGCGCGGAAGCGACATCACGCTCCAATTACACTGTACGGAAATTTCACCCTTATATCCAGCCTTCTTACCCCCGATAACCGAAGGTATATGTTCACACTTCTGTACAAGGAATTATATAAAAACAGAGATCCAAAGGGATATATATAACGTAACCACGCGTATGCACGTATAATATCGAGAGAGAATACGATGATGATCATGACGATGATGACGATACGAACATACACGGTTCTAGCTAGCATATCCAATTTATAATTATGTACACCTCGTGTTTCACGCGCACCTATCAATATTCCAGTATTATGTGAGTCTGCAGCTACTACATTAATTCATATGTACTTTAATGGATCTGTATACATGTACGGTATGTGCATTGCGTGTAGTAATACGTGTGTATGGGATATAACACACGTAATATGGGTAGGTACTATCTGTACTTTATATTATAAATGTATATATATTGTGTACATAATACGTATGCTGGGTAGAATGGAGACCAGAGCACTCACGTAGGATGGTTGGATCGAACGAAAACACACTCCGGTATCATCCTTGCCAATTAGCGAAATTGCATCTACCGCGTATATGAACGACGTGAATATTTGCTTTAGCTTGCTGTGGTATTTGTGCATTTACTATACCTTAAGGACTGTCCGCACCGCAATTCGGTGGTATATGTAGATACGTCAATTCCAAGTTCTGTAGATGACGCTCTACGGTCGTCTGCTCAGTCTTTCATATGTACATCGTATGTACAGCTGCTTATTATTCGTACAGCAAGACGGTTGGAGTCTGGTGGTCAAGTTGGAATTAAACATGAAGCTGGTTGAACATGAAAGTCTGGACGGAACATATCTTGCAGTAAATAGCTTCATGTCTCATCACGTAGATGGCATCCATCGATCGAATTCTTAGGGGTTCAGATCTAATTCAACTTGAACCGTCATCAAGCGATAAATTCGTTGATCGAGCTGACTGAGGAAATGCGACTTAGAAATTATGGCTGACAAATGATTAAGACATGAGCGCGGTCGTACAACGACTATAAAACCGAGACTGTCAAATTCTTGCTGATCACAACTCAGTTACTGTAATATAAAAACGATTACGATCATCTGTCAAATGCTGTAAATACATCTGAATGTACTCATTTAACAGCTTCAGTTTCAGCCCAGTTCAACGGATAATCAAAAAACTAATACATCGACAATAATACTTTGAATTACTTAGGAATGTAATAGAAACTAAGTGTTATTAAACTGCTCTCGTTAGCTTGCAGTTCAGCGTGTCGAGTTGAGTCGAGTCGAGTATGCGAACAAGAACATAAAAATAAGGAAATAATAAAAATTCCCAGGGTCGGTTTGTGATAGAGTGAAAAAAAAAAGAAAACTGAAAATCGTGAGCGGGAAGGTTAAAAAAATCGATGTTTTTTAAAAGTCCGCTGGAGCGACGTCACTCTCAACCGGAAGTACCGGAACGGCAATGGCCGATGATTAAAAAGCGTTCGGACTGAGCGGCTGGATTTTACACATACGTTAAAGTACCATACACCGATGTAAAAGTACGCGAGCTTGAGAGCATTGGAACGGTGTAGTGTATTGGTTGGCGTTGGTGCCAATCAAACACTCGATAACCCGTGCCCGATTTGGTTTTCTGCTCTGCTCTGTTCTCCGATGAAATTGCGCGCGCGAGAGAGCCCCATCGGCCACGGTGTGGTTTGAACGAACCAAGGGCTTTCCACCTCGTTTTCCCTCTGTCGGAGACTCGCAGCACGCTTCGCTTCCAATTGATCTCGAATAAATTTCCAACGGAGGTCTTTCCTCTCTTCGTTGCGATTTTTATCTCTCACTCAGTAACGGGACTTCCCTAATTGCATAGTACAGATGGTAGACGGTGAAAAAAAAGGAAATAATATACTACACTATAATTGCCGTATCCTTTGTTCTGTAATTGATTATCACTGGGTTCATTGAGGCGTGTGTACACGGCAAATGCAATTAATTCGCGCGCTCATCAATTAAAAGTTAATAAAAATCGGTGAACGCGCTCGGAGAGAATGGTGGTGAGACGAAAGCCCGACGAGACTCAAAGAATAGTCGCAACTTCAACCATTGCCATAGGTATTCAAATTTAAATCCTTTAGACGTAAAGAATTTTTCTTGCAAACCCTAAGGCAGACTGGGCGCGCGTGTAAAGTAATTCATTCCCCTTTCTTTCTCCACTCGCCCCCTCCGCTTCCACTGCTGCATTTGCTCTCGCTCCTTCGTTATTAATCTCGTGAGACGCGAAGCGAAACAGCAGCGGCCGAGAGCAGAGAGCATTCTTACAGAATTCTTTGCGCGGTGCTTGGCAAGAGAGGGCGCGTCATTAATAATCGGAATTACCTCTTATCTCGGTAGATTGCATTTCACGTTATTTCTCTTACTTCCACGGTCGCGCCTGTTCGTCCTGACCCGCGCCGGCTTTCACTTCGCTACTATACTATCTCTCGTCGTATACTTTCATTCTCTAACCGTTTCTCTAGCAGCAGGAAAGCGCATTCACGTTCGTTATTCTCACCCTCGCTGATCTCCACTCTCAGTCTGCATGCCCGTTTTATTTCCCGCTTTTGCTACTACGCAAGCTCTAAAAAACGTTTATTCTAGTCTACTTTTACTCGGATGAGCATCCAGCAGCTTTAAGCAGTATGAACCCGGAACTCGACAATCAGCAATCGAGAATCCAGCTTATTTTTCCTTGGAACCCTCTCTGAAACGTTTCGAGATTTTGGGGTCTACAAAAATGAAATGTATGGAGGACATCGGAAAATCTGACTCTGGTAGGGGTCCTTATGGGGGACATAGAAAAAACAGGGTCTTGATGTGTCATTCGTCCCCGACCAGCACTATTGTCCTACACGACGACGGCGCGATATTTTTATAATATAGAGAAATAAACCAAATATTCTCTTAGGTGACCCGCAAAACTTGTATCTTCCTCCTATAGGTAAAAGAAAACTACGTCAGAGCAGCAGACTCGAGAAGAGAGGTTAAAATAAAAAGGAGTGAGACAGCTTGGTCGATTACCATGCGAGAACTCCCACACCTCGCAACTACCGCATTACCCTGAGCCTTCACCGCAGTAGATTTAAGCTCGACTTTGAATACATTAAGGCTTCAAACCCGGGCTTCTGTTTGGCGCTACCGTTCGATTATCCGATGGGGTTTCAATGGGGAAGAATGTAAAGCGAAAAGAAAAAAAGGGAGACAGTAAGAAGGATATGAGGGTTGAAGTTCTCGTATGCTGGAATGCACGAGAAAAGTGTCAGTTCTGGACCCCAAACTGAATGCTGCTGATGCTCGGCGCGCGGAAGACATTCTCACGTTATTCGCTGGTGAATACTAAACTCAAGGAAGCTCAATCTCAGACTTTCCGTATGTCAGATCGTGGAATGGCGAACGTCATAAAAGACGAAAAAAGATGAGGATGTTGGACCACCGGCACGGCGTGAGAAAGAAGAGGGAATGATAAAAATGAATGGAGGAAACAACAACAACAAAACAGAAAATGTCGACGTACCCTCGAAGAATTTCAATAACTTACTTCCCTCTCTCCCTCCTCATTTTCTGCTATATATACATACACTCCAACGTACAAGACTTTTCTACAAATATTCTTATGATGCATAACCCACATACTCAAAACATCTATTTACATCAAAATCTGGCTGTTGATTTTTTTTCTTTCTTGGATTGCAATACTTTCTCTTCTACATACTCTGTACGTGATGAGAAAGTGAAAATCTTTATTCACTCAAGGCCTTTACGGCATATAGGGGATACCTTCAACCTTAGAGTTTGCTTTACATTCCACTAAGCTTAGAATAGTATAGTTCCCCTTTAACCTTGTATCAATGTCGATTATTAATAAATATCGGAGACGTTGATTTTATCGGAAAAACTGCTTGCAGATCCCATTAAAAGGTACCCATTTCGAGTAGACTGTCAACCGCAGACTTTCCCAAGACATTCCACCGTAACACAAAGGCGCAAAGCGCTATTACCGTCTATAGAGACAGGGAAGTTTTCGAGGAGAGCTGTCACAGTATGAAATCCTTTATACTTGCGTCACGTCCCAGGGAGCTTTCACTTTTAGAGTGAAAGATATATTTGCTCAAGCAAAAAAAAAAAACCATAAAAAATACTTCGACATGACAAATCAATTGTGTAACGAAAAACGTCACGTATACCAAAAAAAAAAAAGCTTAGTAAAACGTATAATAATCTATCAGGTGTCGAGCAGTCTGCCTACGTGATTGCATTTTCAATCGAACAGTCCAGTTTCCGATTTCGCTGGTGATGTCACGCTGCATTCAGGAATTTATGACAGCATTTCTGCTTTGGAATTGATGTTTTGACGTGGCGGCTTTTAAATCCAACCAATCGAGCATGCACAATTAAATATACATTGATGGTACACTGGTGGAAGATAAAATCTATCAAAGTTTCGTGATTGATATGGCTGGGGTATCGATACTGCACTACTAGAATGGGCAATCGTCATTCTCAAAGGATGACCTGTTCTCCATCAGAGAAAGCTCCTCTTGCTAGAGGCTATCTGCTGAGGCGTAGTAAAGAGGACAACGTAATACGTGTACGGTGGTGCACACGGAGAAAGCTCAATCCTCCTCGGGGATGAAGTCCCGTAGCGACGCAGGATATGCCGCAGACTCAATCAAAGTCGGACCTGACCCGGAAGAGAGAAGGCTCTCGTAATCGGAATTCTAGAGTTTTCACGACTGCTGGCTGAAAGTGGCTCTCGATTGAAGTTCATCTATTTGTCTTTGGTCATGTATACCGAGCGAGTCTCGCGATCTCCCGGAAGTAGCGTCTTCGTCGATGTCTTTGATAAGAAACTAACCTATAGGAAGCTGCTTCTGACTTCCTTTGAAGACCAGCCCGGGGTCTACTACATTTCGGAAAAAGGCAAAGCTCGCTCGTTTTATCGATTGTCGCATAGGTCCACTCAAATGCGACATCTAATATCCCTCCCCCCGTGACTATGACACCGCTTCGCAATATAAGTAGCGTCTCTAGTTCGCTGTCACATCATGCTTCGGTGATGCATCATCTGGCATCAAGATCGATAGCTGAGGGGTCGAGACTCGTTACCGCCGACACTTATGGGAATTCCTTTCCGAATATGCGAGGGGCGATATATATCCCTCGCGTCTTTCTCGCTTTCATATAGTCATCTATTTTTATCTCATATGATCGTGGGTGCGCTTTGGCAACAGACGAATGATATATTAACAGGAAATGCTCTTTCGAAAAGTATTCAATACTTCTAACCTTGCAAATGTTGTCCATCAGGCAAAGTTAAATAGTAATTACAGCGGGGGAGAATATATCCTCGTTGTTGGGGGAATACTGGTGACATCGATGATTTTCGAATTTCTTTCTAAGACACACAGGAGATGATACGATAGACTGATTGATATTGTGGTAATGAAACTGTGTGTTTCCATAATTGAGTCTATGCAGTGTCAGATAGAATTAAATAGCTTAGTAATAGACTTGGAGTAAATAATTCCTGAGGGAGGTTAGAGGATTAGAAGGTATGCCAGTTACGGATCATGTCTGCCTGGTACTTTCATAAGTCTCGACAAATGGACATTGTTATTCTATTGCCGTGAATTATTCAATTCAATCAGACAGAAGACTTGTATTTGCAGACGAATGATTTTGGACCCGAACGGTATGAAAGAAGATCGGGAATATTCAATTAAGCATGCCTTAATTAAATACTTACATTTCCATCATATTAATAAAGACAGAATTTTTTATGCTTGCGATTTGCCTTTTTCTAAAACGTTTGGCATTCATGAATAAACTGTATTATTGGTTTTACTACCGACCAGGCATGTGGCGCACGTGGAAGAAGGTTTCACATCGCCTTAAGTACAATAAGAGGTTTATAATTACTTATGGATGTTGTTGGAAGGCAGCACTTATCAATATTGTACAAAATAATATTGACAATAATGACTTCATTTGTCAATATTGTCTGCTAAAATATTGATAAACCCTGAATCCTTAGTTACCGACGAATCAAGCAGAATCTATGGTGAAATGGAACAGCTACAAAATCAGATTTTATATGAGTGTGGTCAGCTTCCACTCATACAGTGTTTGTATTTAGAAAACGAATACTTGGGAATAAGTGCCGTGTAAATACTGAATGATCCGTAAATGCGAGTTGGCACGCTGCATTTATACTTGTTCTAGACAGTATATATATCAAACAATCGTAAAAGTAGCCTGTAGTAGTTAGCGCAGTTAAATAATAAAACAGCAAACACTTTTAGCTACCTGCCGATGTTAGGGAACATGACGGATCAACGTCGAGACGAGGCAATGGAATGGGAGAGCCTACTGTTATCTAAAGGATGTATGGGTGGGTATATTGTAGCTGCTTTTGCTGCTGGATGCGAAATGTAGAAAAAGCGAACAAACTCGGCGCTCGATCTTACTACAAGCGAGAAGTGGGAAGAAGATGTATTGTTCTCCTTGCCGAGCGAAGCTAATGGAGCCGAGCTGTCGGACCGAGTTATGTCTTTCCAGGGATGCATTATATACTCCATTATATTTTCTCTGCTATTTCTTCTATTATAATCACGACAAGCCCATTGTATCTACCCCTGCTTCTATACAGTCTCCTGTTTCTTTACCGTCATATTCTTGTATTAAAAAACACGCATCCGTGCTCGAATGAATTTGAATAAATTACAGACATTTTATTTTTATTACAGTACTTGTTCTGCGTGCTATTTAATTTATTGTGGCCCGTAATTTCAATAACAAAAATATTCCAACCTTTTTTTAAATGCATGAATGAATAAAAGTACTTAATAAACGAAATGAATAATCAATAAATTGTGTAATAATAAGTAATTATTTGCCTGTTATATTTGGAAAACATTTACATTCAATTAATTCTCATTTTTAAGGAAGAAAAATTGTTCATAGACGGACGTCATTCGTATAAAAAAGTATTTCAAAAACTTTCTTGACTAAATGGTCATAGATTATTCTAGACCTACAAAATATTGCCATTCATTATAAAATAATAATAACTTTATATTTTACATTTTTTCAATAACAATGTTAAAACTACATACTTCAATGTGTGTTGCTTTAAGAAGGTGGCACATCTTACGTGAATTATATCAAAGTATGTAAAAATGTAATACTTTAATTTCTAGTACATAGTTAATTAGACTGTGTACATCGTGCAATAAGGCTCTTGCTCTGCATGATGCCAATAGTGGTTACATCATTACACAGGATAATGCGACAACCATGTTGTGAACGCTACGAACCGAATTGCGACCGCATAGCTGCGGTTCGGACTCTCTCCTAGTCGTCGCCGTACTTGGCGTACCTCGAGTGGTATACTTGGATAGCATATGCTAGCAATATAGCATCTTGGGCTAATAGTACTGGCCGCGGATGCTACTATATGGGGAGACCGCGCGTTCACAACTTCGACTATGCCTTACAGCACAAAACGAATAGCGTATTACAGTTTTGTAGTGCATTACAGAGGTGTAACTCTGCAATGCGGAAATTTTGAGACTCTCAAACTCACGAATATCGCGTCTATACTGTAATAGTTTTATCTAACAGAGAAACTTATTTTCCAATTTGAACACAACGTCTTAGTTATTAAAAAAAAAGCACATGAAATATGACGATTTTTTCAGCAAATACATTTTTTTTCCCTAAGTACTACTTTTCAGCAAAATGAACATGAATAATGTATTTTATTCCACAATACCTCTATGTTATCAAACAATGCTTTTTTTCTGATTTTTTTGGTATTTAATTGTTGTCCCGATTATGTTTACAAACTAAAAAAAAAAAAAAATTGGAACAATTGATAATCAACATCTGATACATTCCACGGTAATTTAGCCACTCAAAATTTCGAAATTGCCGAAAAAAAATGTTGTATTTTTATTTATTTAGAATGCCGTTATACCGGCAAACGTTAATCGTTGGAACATTAAAAAAAAGACGTAAAATCTAATTGATGAATAATAACAACAATATAACTTCGTTGTCTGAATTTCAACAGAATTATTCGCAAACCATATTTTTATGCACTTTTCGCATATTACCATTAATTTGTAATTTTATGGAGGAAACTTCGTGGTTCCGCGAAACAACGTTTTGTAGTTGAAACGAAATTTAACGAGGTATAAATGATTTTTAAAGTAAACGATAACTCGAGAGAAATTTTATAAAGCCCATTTCATCCACCGCAGGTACTGATGTATAGTCGTTTTCTGGCGTCGTATACTTCGCATCAAGGATATTGACGGCTGTCGATTCTTCTCCATGACGGTAAATATAGGAGGAGGGTGGACTTTCAGTATCCACGAGCTTCGCTTCTGCGTTATACTACACAATATATACCTTTATCTATTCTTTCCCCTGACCCAAGCAGAACAACCATTCTATTACTTATTTAAGGGTTATTTCGCCCACGATGGAAAAGTAGCACGGCTATACCATCAATCGAGGCAGTTCCACGTTGAATTGATAGTCGTACTCATCCTCTTTTACAATATTTAGTGACTATCGTACTTTGGAACATGCGAGCCAAGAGTAAACCTACTGTCTAACGATTCGAATGCATATTTTCGATTCTCATATTTTTTTCATCGGCCAAGATAAGTTATTTTCTTTCCCTTACTCGAATACACACAGTTCTCGGTCTCAATATTCTTCAATTATTTGATGTGAAGTTTATACTAGAGCTCTTGATGAATCGTGTAAAATAATTTTAAACAAGCACATTTACATTGACTGTTTCGTCTCGGTCGATCGTTATGGTAGAGAGGTAAATATACTTGTCTCAAGAAGCTATCGCGTCTTTATTTGATACTAGGACGGTTAAAACAAGCAGGATTTTCATATATTTTCATACTATGCTTACTTATATTTGAATACTTTGTGGCTAAAAAATAGTTCTTGTGAAATTCGACGTCTGTACGACGATATTTAGTACTGTCGGAATTGTTCCATTGTTTCTGGGATTGTGCGCTCAGTTAACTCAACCTCAATCTCTCATTAAGCAAACGTTATCCCATTTAGCAAGAGCTTGCGCCCGAGGCTGTTTCTAAATGCTCACTGGAAAAACAACAGTACGTCCCGACCTGCAAATCACATTCAGTGCGTTCACATTGAAGGGGTATAATTTCTTTGTTTTTACTACGGTAAAGAAACGATTCATCATTTATTGTACGAAGAATTATGGAGTAAGAGTTATTTGGTTTTTAGTATTAAAAGATAAGGTGGTCGCACATGTAAAACGCAATGCCCGTTGAGATAAGGATCTAATCCTAGCACATCCTAGAGTAATGTGAATTAAAAATTAATTTTTTACTCATCGAGAACCGTGGAAAAGTCGAATCTACCAGTGTTATTTTAACGTCCCATCGTTATTTTGTACAATGCGATGCGGTTTAAGTTGAAAGTGAAGGTGACGACTTTTGACATTCGAGATCGTTCTGACGACACCTGGCTATGCGTATAGTATCCCGTGAAACAGCTAAAGAAGCGACAGTTTGCCCACAAGGCTTGTTCGAAAAAAAGGCTAGAGTTGCTTGATGATATCGTATTTCATCAATGGTCCCGTATGGTCAATGAAAGGCGTGTGATTAAGCTGAGGGGCGACGAGCGAAGCCAAGCTATTACGTAGGTCCGGTCGTTGTCGGTCGTAAAAAAAAGTGATCCCCGGGCATTCTGGAAGAGCTCAATGCGCTGCTCTCGAGTAATTACATTTCTGTAAGAGTGCAGAGAGGAGGGCGAGAGGTTGAGGATGGTGCAAATAAAAAGAGGCGAAAAGGATGAGTGAGTGATACTACAATGCTTTGCCCGCGGGTTATAAAGCGTAAAGGAGAACAGAGGAGCTCTCGTTTTATGCGACAATTTGCGAGGAAATTACGATTTTATATAATGAACGTGACTAGCAAGCACAAGATAATATCTACCAGTTGATATTAATACTGCGTATATCTAAGCTACACATCTTTTGTGCCACTATTAAATAGATCAGAGGTCGATAGATCAGACAAAATTTCCAATTTTACCAACTTTCGAAATGTCTGTATTGCAATAAAATACATGAGATTTTCTGGAAACATCGCTCTCAGAAAAATTCATATTGTTACATCTTGGTTATGGTTAATTATAAACAGTTAGTTCTGCAACAAAGTTCCGATTCGTGTGAACTGTCCGAGTTCTTCTATTCTCGATGCAGCTATTTTATGGAAGTAAGTATAAGAAATTCATGTTTATAGATCGATCAACCTGTAAATCAACGCAGACAGAAAATTCCTTTGTATTAAAATTTTGTTGTTGTGTCGCAGTGTTACATTTCGAAGCAAACAAATCATGTTTTGTTCATTTGACAGATTTTCTTTTGTATTTCCGGATTTTTTTTTGTAAAATTTCAAAAGACTCAATGAACAGTTGATTGTGCGCAAACAATAGATACATATTTTTTTCTAACAATTCACCGTTTTTCGGATTTTTTTAAACGAATGCCATCCATTAAAAATCAATCATGGATAAATAAAAATATTTAGCTGTATATCTACGAATACACACAATGAACGTATGAATACTTTCCAGGGCCGGGAAAGGATTCTATCGTAATTGGACTGAGCCATTATTCTCCGTACACGAAAAGCATTGCACGGTCTCTCGCTTACGGTAACAGTTACAGAACGAGGGGTTGCGCGCACCACGACCAACCATCAACCCACCACCACCACCACCTCGACCAGCACGGCTGTACAATTTACCGGGCTGCGGTGAAATCGGTGATAATCCGACGTTTCACCGTACATTTTCCATCCGTTCATTGTAATAGTACGTAAATAGAGGCGGGTCAGCATCACGTATGTGTTATACTGTATTGTTGTTCTGCATACATTGAACTAAATCCCTACACAACGAGGTACACTAATCTGCCAGTTTCGCGTCACTTTTGACATGGAATGTGCGAAGATATGACGTGAAGTGCAGTATGTGCAGTTGGGATCTTCCGAGAAATTATTGATGGATAATTGGCACCAAACTCACAACTATTGGCGTCCACCTATTTGATAACATCAATTTTCTTTGAATGGTGAATCCGCAAAAATTTTTAATTTTTTTATTTATGTTTGTTACAACAAATAAAAGTGATATTTATTTTTTTTACATTTACTATTGAAACCGCACAGTCGGATGAGAGCAGTGAAAGTCGCGCTTGACAGCTTGATTCGATTGCTTATAAGTTAAAAAAAAGGCGAAACCTCCTTTTAAACCTCCTACCTTAGCAAAATATAAGTGCGTCGAGAACAAATGAACTTGGCCCAATTCCTTTACTTCATTGATATTCTCTTTCTTTCAGATTTAATTACTTTTTTGTGACGAGGCACCGAGGAAGCTCAGTAAAACAGGCACCTGCTGGAGGAAAATGGGTAGTGTGTTTGATAATTACAAATTGCCGGTAAAATGATTTCTACTCTTTTTTCACATTTTCGATGGATAAGAAAAATTTTTAGATGATAATTTGATACAAAAATGATGAAAAATAATTATTTATTTTCTCTACGCTTCTGCTTCGTCACGACGAGGTTCCCTTTCTTCTTCCTGATGTTTGCCCTTTGGCTGACTTTTTATTTATTTTTCTCTCCCTAATTCGCTAATCTCATTTCGCCACCTCATTTCGTGCGTACAACGCGGTCGGAAAATCGTTCATCTTTAACCAATGTTTCGTAGGCATACGCAATTTGGTTTCATTACTCCCTAGGGAGGAAAACGGTCCATTTCTGTCCAGCGGGAGTAATGAAAACCGTACTACGCATGTTATTTTTTAACGAAATCGGAAGAAAAGTAAATTATTCAATATGGGAAGGAATGAATTTCCACTTTTCGTGAATTTCATCAAATTTCGCACTTGTCGAAAATCTCGCAATTCCCTTCCTTGTAGCACAACATACAATATTTTGCGAGTTCAGCGTGAGCTATTCTGTGGAACACCCTATCGGTACATGCAGCTAGCTACACATCCTTCATATGTCAAGTTGGCTACCGCCCCCTCATATAGTCTTCGTTTATCGATTCTGTGCATCATTGTAGAATATAAATGGAATGTAATATAGTGCCAATGTGTGTCGACTGTAATGGTTCGGGTAATAATTGATGCAATAATAATTTGATGCCGGGCTGCTGAGTAACTTGATATATTAATTATTGTCATGGCTTGTAAATTTCTCGTCTACGACAAATTCGTTGAACATCGGTCCCTAAAAAGCCTCTTAAATCTAGTATTCGAAGTATTAAATTATAACATATTTCTTCCTCGCCATTTACCATTTTTCGCAAAAGCTTCTTTATGATTAAGCCAAAATCGATCAATACACTTACAGAGGTTGCTCGGTTAAAATTGCATCTCTTTTAAAAGCCGTTTAGCACGCTTTTAAATGCACAATCTTCCTTGTTCTCTTCTGACAGATAATCTCTTGAAGAAGATACGTGACGATATGATGTACATAACACAAATTTACGGGTAATCGTTAAAAAATTTGGAAATTCCGAGATTTCCAGCGATCTGTACTGTCTGAGACGATAATTTGTTTAGTCGTCAGTGAAAGAGAACAGGATGAAAGCTGGATCGAGGTTCACGTTGAAAAGGGGCGAATATGGTGGTCCTGAGTTCAGCGAAGCCCGGTTAATGTTAAATTGACTCTATTTTCCCATTTCCGTTCCCTTTTGCCCCCCACCATTTATACGTTACTCTCTATAGCGCTATACACGATAACATCCAAGCCCAGTAATGAGAGACTTTTATGCTTGGGGACGTTCTAACGAAGCAGACCTCGTAAACGCACACGAGGCATACTGTACGTAGCCCGACCTCGCCATACCTGTATCCTCCTACCCATATTCTACATCGTGGTACCCTCCACCCTGGTAGCCGCACACGGTTACGACCTTATCCGCGAGCGTCGAATTACGCGGTTGTTAGCATGCAATAGCTGGAGTGTGTTGTGCATCCCCGTTCGCTAATATGATGTTTTACGAAGGCACTGTTATGGTACGGAAGGCAAATAGTGCAGCCATTGGCCAGCTACCATAATCGGACACCCTGCAGTCATTTATAACGATCCGTACGCTTGAAAATGTCGGAAATTGTAGGTGTATGAATTGGGCTACAACGGTATGTGAAACTTTATAGCGTTAAAAAATATCGTCATTCGGGATCTTGTCCAGATTGTGGAGCTAAATCGGAGCCCAATTAATATCCAATTATTGAAATACGACCAGCCACCGGTTTTCACGGGTACCAAAAGAGACCCGCTGTTAATCTCGTGTATTATCGTAAAACAGGTTTTGCAGAAAACAATTCTAAGTTATAAAATTTTCTGATTGAAAATAAAATTGAACTTTTATTACTTTAATAGCCTTCAAATTTTTATCTTCTTTTTTTAACAACAAATCAAATAAAAAATCCAATGAAATTTGATTTATTTTGGAAAACTTCAAACTTCTACCATTCTATCGCATTTTGACTAATTTTACAGCAATCGTTGTTTGCAAAGCGTTTGTAAACTTCTGAAACCGTAATAATAATAATAATGATAATAATATTAATAAAAATTCAAGACGTTTTAAAAATATCCATGAGATTTCTGTGACTATTCCATGATCATCGAAATTCCACGATAATACCAGTTTTCTCAAGTTTCGAGGCCTAGCGGTAATTCTATAGACAGAAATGCAAAGATGGCAAAAAACAACTTTTGGCATGTTTAAAAAAAAAAAGTCAACAGCCACTCGAGTCAACCAAACATGGCCAATCTTAACGCCGTGATTTACCTCGGGCAGTAGCATAAGCTTCACTTCAAAAGTAAATAAGCACTGAACGTTTTCTCCTCATCGCAATCACTTATCTACATAAGCGAGATTTAAAAAATTCTGTTTCTCTTTTTAACTACGTAGATTTACCTCCTGCATGTACTGCACACTAAAGCAAAAATACGTAAAAGCTTCTTCTCTTCGTTGGCAATTACAATTTTTATATTGTCACGTCAATCGTGATTTTATATCGAATTTTTACACGAGAACATGAAAAGCTTCGACACTGACACGGCTTTCTTCGTGTATATACCGTGCATATACTCTGCTGTTATCTGTGGAGGCGGCATACGCGCGTCGCTAGAGTTCGATAGCAGCCGGAGCTTGATTGGCTGCCGTTGGGTTGCCCGAGCGCGTAGCCAAGAGACGTGACGTACTGTCGAACGTGGAAAGCTCCATTAACGTCGACTCGCGCTCGGTAATCGATATTTTTTGGAGCACATCGGTGACGCGAATTAACGGACGCCACCGGCAAAACATCCATGCACCCAACGATGCGATCGACATATAGGGTAAACGATACATGTGATTGGCTCTCTAAGGTACTACAACCAATTTCTAGTGATCGGCATACTTGTACAGCGGAAATCGGATTAGTAAAGAAAACGATGGTAAATCTACACGATTTGTTAAAATGAACAGTCAGAAAATAATTATTTATGCAAGGTTTTAATGAATCAGGTAAAAATTAGTGATATTCAGTGCAAAATATTTCACTTGTCTGGCTGCTGATCTTTTTTTTTGTTTCCAAACATTACAAAAAAATTCTCAGCTGTGGGCAAGAATTTTAATTAACATACATATAATTCTTTTTACTATGTTGACTTGGCTAAGTAATTTATAACATTTATATACAGTGTGTGTGGTTAATAGCCAATAAATTGAAAAATTATGAATATTTTATAATCTTTTTTTCTGGCGTAATACGTGATCAGTAACTAAAACAAGTTTTTTTAAATAAGTAATTTTTTACTAAATTATTTGTAGCTCGAAGAGTTCTACGTTCTACAACTAGATTTATCCGCCGAAATAAGAATACAATATAAAAATATGTTGACGTGACTCGACTCGCTTAACATAGTCGAATGTTGGAAATAATTTAATTAGAAGAAGGTAGCCAATTTCAATCGGCGACTGTCGTCCTTATTCTCTCTCTGTTACGTTACCATGGAATCATCCAGAAAACACAACCTGACTTTCGGTCGCCGCACCATGTGACAAAATCGTTTCAAGTAACATTTTTATTGTGTGTTTGTATGTATTAGTAATATTCTTCGAAGATTTCGGTTGTGGCGTTGGCAAAATTTATTACGAGTTGATTAATAAACGCATAATTTATACAATACTGTTTAAATATGTTGTTGTGAAAAAAAAATTAAACCTCAAGAAAAAGCCACCACGCAGTCTTCATGAAGCACGTCGTTTTATTCAAAGGTCAGTGTCTCTATCAATGATATATAAATATCACCTTTATCACAAAATCGAAATTGCTGTCATGATATCTTAACTGGAAATTCAATTTAATTGAGGAGCAATATTAAACGAATATCTTGTTGAGATATTTTTAATCTCACTTTCATGAGTTAAAATATCTTTGAGTTATTAATTTTCATATTATTTTTAATTTCTCGACAGAAATATTATTTACATTTTTCGACGTTTTGGCCTTTTTGAGAATCCTTACATGAAACACTTGATTTGTTCCATGAAAACAAAGCTTTCCTCTGTGAGAAAGCAAAGAAATATTACACTTAAAAAAATTAAGCTCTTTCAACAATTTGTTATATCCTTACTTAGAATCAGTAGCTTTGGATATTTCTAATAATTTTTAATAAAATAAATCTATAACGAGAATCGGATCGTGAATCGGATAATACGTGTTCACTCAGTTTTCACTTTTTGAGGTTGAGGCACACGCGAAGCAAGTCAGTCATTGCTGTTAAACTTCTCATTATCCGTCATCTTTCCTTGTCAATTCTCATGCCCTCTCTCTCTGGATGGATCCAAAGTGGCGTGAATTTCAGGTGCGATCGCGTCGGAGAATTTGCTTCGTTCCCCGGAGGCATTTCAGGATCGCGGAGTGGAACGAGCGAGCGAGATTCAGGCATCTCCAGCGGCTATAGAAGTGTGCTTGCTCTGGTACGATACTGTTCGGTAGAACGTTTCGCGCTCAATATATCGACTTCTTGCACCTCGCTTGTTCCCCGAGCTCTCAGGGTGTAATTAGCTGATTGCACACGAGTCAAAATCGTTGCGAGCTGGTAGGAGCGCGAGAAGCTTTTAGGTACTCTACTCTAGTGGTATATCCCAAGGCGCGTACAACGTGTATTCGAGAAATCCATCGATTTCACCTAATCTCAAGTAGAATGACGAAGCTTGGATTGAAAAGCTAGACTGGTATTATTATTACTTTTGAATAACACCAGCAATTGTATTAAAATTTAGAGAGGATATCGTTATGGTAATTTGCCGAAAACGATTTATGGAGATTTTAACTTTGTTCCTTCTGTTCCCATCTTTCCTGCAATATTCTAATTGTCGTAATTAACCAGAGTGCTCGACCATTCAACGCCAAGTTAGAAGCACCGGCAACTAACTTTAGTTATAGCGTCTTTGTCTTTAATTGAAAACAAAATGTAGTTGAGGATTGCGTGAAAATACCCTATCGGAAAATCATTATTTTTTCCTTGGTCATTGCGACTCAGATTGAGGATCAAAGAGGCAGCAAGTTATTTTACTACTAATTGTGGTGATTGTTGACAATTTGACGAAAAGCACCTTTTTGAAAAATAGCTTGAAATGATACATTTTTCTTCAATTATATAAAAACGAATGTGTTAAGATATAATCGAAAGCATGTTTTTTTTTTTCTGAAATATATACACGAGCCAAATACATGGCGCAAGAATAATTCTTTGACTCTGAAACTTTTTATTCTCATCTCTTATCTATCTAATTTATCAGAGTGGTTGAGAGTCAATTAGCCAACCCACAACAGGCACGAGTTAGTTTAATTAGTCAACGTTACTTTTAGCAAGAAAGAGAAGTAGTATTGTATCGATCGAATGAAGAAAAGCGAGCTCTTGCGTTTGTTACTTCGATTGGCGCGGAATTCGCAGTTGGTTTCTGGGGCTGTTTCATTACCAGTCCATAGAGTCGTTTTCTACTTCCCACTATATATAGATACTAAAACTACTTTTCTCCTCGGTCTCCTCCGTCGTCCTTCCTTTCCACCGTTTTCTTCCTCTAATCCTCTTTAATTATCCTCCCATTATCCTCCAATCACTTCGGCGCACTTACTTTCAACTTCTGGCTTGGCATTCATTATCCGTCCTTGGGCCTTATCTCTTCGCGCGTCTGTTCTTGCGTTCACGCAATCTTATTCTCTTTCCAGCCCGTTTCTATATTTTCTTCCCAACCCAACGGCTACTCACTCAACATCGGCTCTATTCTCTTCGTAGTGCACCTTCTCTTTTGCTCTACTCATTTCAGCAGATACTCTCGTCCAGCTCCTTTCCAGTCTACTCCTGATGGAGTGCCATTGCTAAAACTTTCTTCCAACAGCAGCAGCAGCAGCGGTAGATTGAGCTTTGCTTCCTTCTCGTTTACCCTTCAACGGATTCACATCTCAGGTCCTATTGTTTTCCAATTTGTTCGAGCAATCGAGCAATCTAACGATCGCGATGGACCAGCACTGAGTCAAGAGGTTGAATTACTAAAACAACTTGCTTTTTTTTGTATTACAAGAATTCGTCGCAGATATTGCATATATTAAATTAAAATTTTGATTTACTACGAAAATTATGATTACATTTCAAGAAACAAGAATAAGCAAGAAATATATACTTGTTTACACCGTCAGCAGGGGCTCATGTTTTTCATCGCAGATCATGATCAGCTGTCTGTATCATGAAACTATCTCATAGTATTTGTAGATTCTCTGAATTATTCATGCTCACGCCTCGGTGCTATTAGTGTCGGGTTACCCGCTTTGACAGAGACCACCGCTTAATTTGACATTTGACGCGCACGCGGTGGTTCAGCCCGCCGTACTGGAGTATTTAACAGTTGCAGGATCGCGAATGTCACTCCGTCGGGTCTTCAATCTCATCTCACTCTGGCTGTATCTCCAGCATTCTCTTCCTCTTACTTACTGCAATTCGCCAATGCGCCGTGAGTCGAGACACTGCGAAGCTTCAACGATTCTACCTAGAGAACTACTCGCTAATTCTGCGTGAGTCAGTCCTCGAGAACAATGTTACGCGATGTCACTCAAATTTTCGAGATTATTTACGTGACGAGGGAGTCTGAGATTTCCATAAATCTCGTGACAAAAATCATTAAAGATTCTCCTTTAATTATAGTGGTTTCATTTGTAGATGTTACACCTGGAGACCAATAATTATGGCAAGCTCGATGTGGATTCCAAAAGCTATGGGGCGTTTGATCTCGACTTGGAAATACCATGTGGAATTTGGAGTTTTTAACAATTAAATTACAATTGCAATGGAATACCCGTTTTTCAAATCTCATAAAAAGTAGATAATGACTCTGAGTATATTATCCATTAAAAAAAGAACTAATGCATGATTATTACATTCAAGTTTTTACAACTCTGCATGAAATGTAAATAGAATGGACATTAAAAGTCACGTAAAACAAATACGTAATAAATACATAATTTTTGTATGAATAGTAATTTAACATCGAAGACTATGAAGTATTTCTAAAAAAGTGTTTTGCTTTTCTCTCTTATGCCTTTTGTGTCTATGTTCATAGTTCTGTACAAATTCGATGGTTAGAGCAGCCTAGGAAAATCGTATTGTCCTGGAAATGTTCACGAAGTTTTCCATGTTGCAATGTGAATGCGAAAAATGCAACTCAGGGTCAGTTATGCACGAGTTAGATCTGTGCTTAGAGGATTGTGCAATAGGTGCTTCCGCGGCGTCACAGTGAGCGAAAAGGCAGCTATTGGGGTATGCCACGGGTCTCCTCGCGTACATTCATTCAGCGACGTCGAGTTTCCATTCTTCGACGAAGTTTTGGAAAACTCGTTTGAACACTACGTTCCCGACTGGTTCCACTACTCTGTTCCAGCAGCAGCAGCAGCAGCAGCAGCTCCCTTCAACCTTTCTCATTCCACTCTTTTCCTCAAAGTCGTACAAACTTTTCACAGTTTCCCCAACAGGTACTCCCGGGCTGGTCCAAATCCTGCCAAACTACTCACCGCTTGCTTTCTCTATCCGCTTTATTTGCCTCACCTTCTTTTCTCAGCTTCTCACCGTCAGGTACCAACGCCAAACACACGTTGGCGCATTTACACAAACGTCCAACATATTTTACAACCATTCGCTCCACCCTCAAATCCGCCTCCTAGCTGTTTCCAGGGAAAAAAAGTAAAAAAAAAAAAAAAAAAAACCAGTGGCCACCAGAAGTCGAGACTCAAAGTTGAGTCGCGTAAAACTTTCTCGCTCTTCTCTCCTCGCTGAAATTACTCCGTGAACTACGTTGTACCCAATGCACCGCTCTTGAACTTCACTTCTACGAGATGCATTTTCTGAGATAGTCTCCCGTGATAGAACCTTTCTTTCGGCCCCTGTGCAATAGAGTTAGTCCTCCATTTCTCCTTTTTTGTATCCCTTTTACAAAATAAAAGGTTTCTAAGATTCTTTGTACCTAGCTCGTTTGCAGGAGCTTTCACATTTTAATATATATTTATCTATTTGAGAGTGGAGCCCCTTGTGCCACGAGGCATTATTGAAAATGTAATCGTGAAAATATATTTCAAGTAAAAATGGATGACCCAAACAGACTTCGTCTATTTCTTCATATCATTGACCCCTGATTGTCTCCAAAGTGGACTTGCTTTTTAATAATCCAGGTTTGGAGATTATTAGATTGTAGTTAGGTTGAAAGGCGCTCCTAGGTGTTTAGTCAGTAGAGTTCTTCATGGTCCTTTGATTGTCGGGTGACATCGAGAGTCATCGAAGTTTGGGTAGCTCTTAGGTCTTTAGATTCGAAGGGAGTTTATAATAATCCTTCCTGGAAGTCCTTATGGATTTTTGCGTATCACCCTTCCCAATTTATAATATTTATAAGCTGACCTAACTTCCGATACCTTCATCAACAACTTAGCAAAACGTTAGCGCATTCGCTGTAGTCGCGGGGAAACTGCGGGAAACCCCTATTTAAATTATTTCTATTACTTTCTCGTTTTCGGTGATTTAGCTTCACCGTGATCTAATTGACCATTCAGACAATAAATATCCATTTGTTGCGCAGTTACAGTAAGTGCGTGAGCCACATAAACTTTCTAATTCATTTTACAATTACATAAAAGAGAATTTCATTCACTGTCTGGACATCTCATACCACAAATTCATGAAAATTTGTCCTAATTTTCTTCCTAATTTTCTTCTACGAGATATAAGAATCACTATTTTCTGCAGAATTTTGGGATGTTTTCGCTGCCCTAATTCGCGAGTTTTAATTCTGAGGAAAAAACTGTAATATCGTCCTCTGAAGCGTAGAGTGAGTATGCATCGAGAGTGAGATTCTTATTCGGGCGTTAGTTCGTTCGCTGGTGGCTGCGGGCATAAGCCGTCTGCCTGCCGGCTAATCAATGATTCAACTCGCCAATTACGCGGCGGCGCCTCGAAAAATGCTTGGCACCCATCTACGATGTACCCACTCTCGTTGCCTACTGAAATATTCACAAACCCCTTCGCCTTCATTCCCCTCTTCGAATGGGTGTTCGCCTTTCCAGCACTGGTTCCTCCCGTCCCTCGTCGGAACGCTCTTCGTTTCCCATGACCAGAAAACCTCCGCCGCTTCTACTACTCTTCAGGCTAACGCTAGAATTCCACCCTTTGCAGCCGCTCGTTCGCTTGTTTCTACCCTCGCTTTCTTTACCTCACCCTTACAGACGCCTCTGGCTTTATCTCTGTGCTAGCTCTGAACTATCATAACGTGAATCCTCGTGCAAAATTGTGATTGCTCGATTTTTTGTTCTTTTTTTCATCTCTGATGCGGAAGGGATTAGAATGCCTGAAGCAACATTGAAGAAAAAACAAAACTACCAACTGGAGACAAGTGAGAGACAATTATTATGATGCAATCTTTTTAACAAATAAAAATATAGTTACAGTCGGGATACATTTCAGTTGAAACTATTTCTTCAGTTACAACTATTTAAATTAGCCAAATGCAAATGCGTCGCAGCACACGCATGTACATGGCGCAATACCTTTACATCGTAGATGCTTTTGTGCGTGGACTGGGTTTTCCCGGCGGAAGACTCAAGCGAGTCACGCACACAATCGCACAAATATAAAATAAGTATATGATTAAAGTATTTATTCATTAATTTAAAGCTATAGAAAATGAAATGAAAAGGTTGAATTGAAAAGAAAATGTTGCAGAACTTTCTTCCGAGAAGAATAGCCACTAAAACAGGATGTGCTCGACGATACGAAAAAAAAAAAAAAAAAACAGCTTGTCCGTATATTCGTACGAAAAATTCACTTGTTCTCGGACACAAGGAACACTCTGCAGGAGTCTTACAAAGCATGAGGGTCCCCAAATAGACAGCGGGATAGAGTACATCTCTCTCTCTCTGTCAGTCTCTCTAAGCATATAGCAAGTGTCTTTATCGTGTGCCAGGTTGAATGAAAAAAATTCCAGCATGGAATTCATTTGTACCGGGTAGTACACAAGAGCGAGAGCGTGATAAAGGGATCTCTCGCCCATCCGAGTCTGCTTCATCCCTGGCTATGACCGTAGTTTGCTTTTTCTCCTGTATTTCAGGCTGTGCGTTTCATCTTGAGACGTCCTACTGTGCTTCCTTCGAGTATAATACAATACAACACAACATCGTCTCGTTTTATATATAAGACTTTTCAGCTCTTTTTATCCAGAGCTAATTTTATGAAACTAACCCGCTGTGTTGTCGTATTCATTCATGTGCATGGATCAAATTAGAAGAAAGACGGTAAATAATTTGTTTTCCTCCATAGCTAGAAATTTCAATCAAACTTAAATTTAAATAAAGACATTTATTTCGAAAATATAAGTTGATTTATGACATTCGATGCGAAATTTAAATTGTATTTGGGATATCTTCAGTTTACATAACGTCGTATTGAGAGTTTGTCTAATATGAGTATTTTAGTTCTAGAGCAATGATATAGATAGTTCGGATAATAAATTTCGAGAAAATCAATAATATGATAATTAAAAATTAAATTACGATTTTTCATGTGCGCTCCTGGTATAATACAAGTTGAACATGGATAAATACTGCTTTCTGACAATATTATAATGTATGAAAAAAATTGACAAACCCCTAAATTTCGATTTTAGGTTTTGTCAAACTTTATAACATATACTTTTAAACGCAATACTGAAATTTTTTTTATAAAGCGAACGCAACTTTTACAAGATATGCGAGATTTTGAAACGTATCTTCCCACCTGTTTTGGGAGCGTTGATGGTCTCTTGTCGTACGGGATTTGCGCATAGATGCTGCTAAAAAGCTCCGAATATTTTACATATATGTATACATGTTGTATGCCAGACTACTATAGCGGATAGCTCACTGAGAGCAAATTAAATTATTGCCGCCGTCGCCGCAATGCTCGAGCTCTCGAAATTATTAACGATTCGGAACGTCATGCATATTTTAGTGGGGAAAATGTAACCGTTGCTATGCTCGCTAGAGCGAACCAGAGTCAAGCTTTCATTCATTCATATGCAGTATACTCTAGTGTACTAGTAAATTAGAGAATTCGCTTTTGAAAATTGATACCGATGTTTCGATCTCTCAGTCTGTTTGTTTAGTTTCAGGACTACAAATTCCCCGTTCGTTAGCCACAAACGTAACCATCATGCAAACGTCATTTTGATTCGACGACCGTTGCGCCGAATGTCGATACCAGTATATTAATAATAAATTAGTTGAAAATTTAATTCCCGTTCGTTATACGTAATTGTAACAATATGTTTTTTAATCTTGATTGGCGATAACTTGAAATCTCTATGGGCATAAAGGAATTTTAATGTATTTTTATGAATTTCGACGTAAAATGTCGGGATGTTACTATATGCAACGTGGCACAATGTGACAACTGAAATAATTATATTGATGGTAGAAAAATCGTCATTTTTTTCGGAGTTACCGAACGTTTCTCTACACAGTACATATACTTGTTTCGAGACTTTCCTGCGTATCTTAATATTAAATTGATTGCTCATGAAATTCGATACTGGCATCTTTATCACTCGATCTGTTTATTCTGTTTCAGAACTACAGGTGCGTCGTTTATTGGCCATAGTCCGAATCGTCATACAGATGTTATCTTGATTTTCAATGTTTTTCGGAGATTGTCGGTATATAAGTGAAATAATAATCGGTGCAACGGTTTTTCAAAACTGATATATAATTCAGATCGATACAAAGAGAAACTGGCAGTGCGGGTATCACGTAACACAAAATCCCTACGACCTTATCCACCTGGCTACAAACACACACACACATATATACGGCACTGCCTCGAAAATTCGCAGTTCTCACTCTCGTACAAGCACACCACTAGACCCCCCTTTGGAGAATTCTGCGAGATTGTCATTGTCCTCGTTGAGGTCTTCCGAGCTTCTCTACGTCTCCTGGCACCCGGAGTTGGCACGGAAGTTCAGCCTCATTGCGTTGCTCCAACCACCCAACTTCGAGGATCTCCGTACCATACTGCCACGAGAGAGTTTACACATCCGACATTCGCCAACTCGATAGCCTCAGTGACGACAGGGGGATAAAGGCAACCACCAAGGTAAGCGACCACTTTGCTTAATTTTACTTCGTGTAATAACTGCGCTGGCAAATATATTGCACGACAGTGGTGAATTTAGCAGATAATTATGAATATCCAAGGCCTTTTAGATGGTACAGTATTGGGCGTGGTGGTTTAATCGTAGTATGTCCGATATAATCCCATTGGTATTTTAAATCCTAAGTATCATATGAATGTTCGGAGAAAAATGGATGAGAACAAAGTTTCAAATTTTTCGAGTATATTCGTTGCCGTACAAATTAAATTAATTACTGCAACAACTTCCAGTCGCTTCCCTTAATCATTTTCAGGTGGTTAGCATTTCAAATCGGGTGATTGGATTACCAACCGGTTGGACAAAGTTGCCAATCAATCAGTTAGCTTACCAATGAGTTGGTTGGCAATAAAAATCGGTTGATTGGAGTGGCCAATCAGGTGATTGGAAATTCCAATCGACTAGTTCGAAGCTTCGATTGGTTGTAATGATTATTCCGGGTGATGTACACAACCACTGCAAAATCAACCAACGAAAATTGATTCACATATACAGTTATATGTTTATGCCATATGCTACCATGCGGGTTGATTAACAGCAACAACTTTGTAGGATCATCCGATCAATAGTCTAATTTTTCGACTTAAGTTCAATCTTAAGTTCATACTGATGTCCAAAAAATCTACCCTAAGTTTTTTTCTCCATATGTGTAGCATTTTGGTGTACTTAATAGTACACTGAGAAAATAGATTCTCATTGGTCCAACTAAATCGCACGAACACGTCTTGTTTAATAAGTGATTATTCAACACAAAACATTTGTATTTCACATTTGCTCAAGTTTTCTTGAATATATAACATTATACGAAATCATTTGACATAATGAGCCATTCTTAAATGTTTAACTTCAAAGATTTGTACGTTCGAATAGTTTCACAGTAAATTCGTATTATCCAGTTTTACATTAGGAATCACACAACTCACACGAATACAAATACATGCTGCGAGCCAATCCACTTAATGTCACTTCGCATAATTCCATTTTCAAACATGACGGAGTGAATGCAGTGAAATTCGCATTACGAGAAAATATACTTAAAGAGCTTTCACACGTTCACGATTCTTCAGTGAATAAGGAATAATAATAAGATTGATATTTGGTCCCGAGAAAACTCGCGCACGAATGTACCATACGTTTCATTTCTATGGTCTAGATGTAAAAGCTGAGTGTATGTAAAAGACAGAGAGAGAGAGAGAAAGTGAGAGGGACGAGGAAATGGAAGAGGATGCGGCTGAGCGCACCCGCGAGAAAGCGTCTCCTCCAATAGATCACCGGGAGGCAGACGTGGCGGCGTTATATCGAGCAATGCCAGCTCGCTGTCCGTGAAGAACGATTATGAGTGGGTCCCGGTGACATATATGCGAGGCGTAAATCTTGAAGTGCGACAGACGAGTGCGGAGAGTTTTGCGGGACCGAGAAGTGGAGGAGAGAAGAGCGTTGAGGAGAGAGGGAGAGTGAGCACAAGAGGATAGTGGAAAGACCGTGACAGTAGGTATAGTGCAGCGAGTCGTCGTACAAGCACACAGAAAGCCCAGAGAGCAACCCACGGAGCCAAGTTATGGGCTAATTTATGAGCGGGCCGGACCCGAGACACCCTCAAACTTTCTTCGTTAACGCCACATACATTAAATGCCGATTCCTGGACGCCTCGCACATAATCCCTCCCTTTCACCCTTTCACGAGTCTGCTGCCCCAAATCGCCACTCTCATTTGCGATATGGATAATAAGCTCTCCACGCTGGACGCACGATTCAATTCACTAACAATGCGAAACTAAACGGAGAATTCGGAGTGTCAGTATCGTATACACTACGGTATATCACGCATTTTAGAAAATATTTATATAAGAAGAAGAATTTAAATATATATAAGAATATCAAATTTTGTTTTGTTTATTTATTCAATTTAATTGGTTAGGTAGATACATTTTTTTTAAAATAATTTTGTATTGTCAAGTTTTTACCGGCATGCGTCATATTTCACCAATTGTGCAATTTTCCGTTTATCAAAATCTTTGAAATAAAAAAAAATAAAATTCAGCATTGGGCACCATTTCCCTACGTCTTCCATTGTCTGCTATATGAGAGAGATACTTTTTTATTCTCTCAATCATAGACTGAAACGGTAAATCAGCATATCGTCTGACGATAATTTCTTGCGATCTCTACCACCCTCGTAATACATAAATGAAGCTGCAAAAGTCCGGACGAATTTGGGATTTTCAGTGCTCCGCGATCCTTAAATACCTTCGGAAAACATGCCGAAGTGTTATTAAATATTCCGGTATAATGAGGAGCGGTAATAGCATTGGGTCGATGCAATAAAATTAGCATTTTTTACATGCACGAGCGGGTTGCATAGGTGATATCATGATGGTAGATGGAGAGTAAGGGTGGCTCGGGTTGGTTGCTACAACCGGGAGAAGCGTATTTTCTCCGTGAAGAGATTAACGTGTAACGAGCTTTCGCGATCGAGCTGCTTCAATGGTCCCGGAAATATTCAGCCTCGTTCTCCACGCCTCGACGAAAGGCAGCGCAAGCTTTAACACAAAACAAAATATATATATACAGTTATATATAATTTACGAGAACCAGTCGTTGTATAGGTAAAAGAAAAAAATGACGAGATGTTCCTTTGAAAGTTTTCTTCATAATTTTCTTTGTTATTTCTCTCTGTAACTTGAAACACGTCACGTACGACTTTTTCACGCACGTCTTTTCTTTCTTGTTTTTTTTTTTTTTTGGTTGCGGTTTTTCTTCCCCTTCTTTTCTTGCCAAATGATAAAATCCCAAACCTCTCAGCTTTTATTTTTTCCTTAGCGAAAGTAGCATTCCCTCTACCTGCACAGCCGTCACTCAAACGAACGAAACCCATTCGTCTTTTTCCTTCTCCGGGGAAATAAAAGCAAGAAAGGACATGCTGGGATAAGATAGTGAGAGCCAAAGGGAAACGCGTGCAGCGAGGCAACCCGAAATTGAGACGAGGGTTGTGTCGAGAAGCGAAAGATACCGGTCAAAGTATGGTTCTCCTTCTGGTACTCGGTGCGCGTGACGAAGAATTCCTCACTCGTCCCGACCTCGATATCCGTCGGTGTATTCTGGTCGAAGACGTTCCTTTTACATTTTTCCTTAATACGATTTTTTTGCAAAAGTATAAAATATAAAAGACCTATCCAAATTTGTAGATAACGTTGTTGTATGCAGTTTATTTCAATTATATGGATTACCGTATTTCTTATACCAGAAATGGTCCTCCTATGACAATCGCAAAGTATGATTTTACAAAATTCAAAATTGTAAAGGAAAGTTCATTTTCGTTTTGGATTCAGCTATTTAAAAACAAATAATTTCTGTTTTCGAAAATCAAGATTTTAATAAGAAAAAAAATTGTTATATTTTCAAATTAAGAAAGTTTTAGCACTTCGGCTCACCATATTGGATATACCACTTTTTATTTCTGAATTATTATTTCATATTTATTAACACATGCATACGCATACATGTTAGCATGTGCCAACGAAACCACATGCGCACACTACATTTTCCTCTTCTTCTAGTAAATATTGGATATAAATATCCAGGAATGTTGCCAAATATCTGTATATTGTGTTACATAAAGTACAGATAATATGATAATATCTTTCACCGTGTTAATTAGTGACGCACATGATCTGGGTTTTTGGATTTCTGGATTTTTAGGCTATGCTTATTTTGGGTTTCGTTTTAATTTTGAAATGGCCAACATTTAAAATAATAAAGAACGTTCACGAGGCCGAATGTGATATTATTAAACATCGGTAGTTTGATGATTTGCCAATGTAACTTTTCGGATAAATGACAATCGGCTGTGTATTATTGGCAAAAAAAAATCGGCTGAATTACGTTTTAGCAAAATGATATGGGTCCTTCAAACGAAACAATTATTAGCGCAATGTTCTTTGCAACCATTATGCTTTTGGGGTAGGTACATTTTTTTTGAGTTCTCATACTGATGCTATAAATCAACAGATAAGATTTTTAAACCTAAAACAATGATATGCACGTGCGATTAGTTCTTGCACTTTAATTGCCATATAGCAATTTACATAATTTTTATTTGAAAATGCGAATCTCATATTCATAAGAAACTCCAAGAATACATTTTTCTGTAAATCTATCTAGTTTTTGATAGCTCTATATTACATTGGTCTCTGTCATTTTTCCATCTCGTCGTAAATACTCGCGTTCGAAATTTGTTTGCCAAGCTTGAAATCACAGAGATCAATAATCGCATATCCACATATATGATATTTATTTATTTTATTATATACATATTTTATTTAGTTTTTATTTTTTAGTACCCCTTAAGAAAAAAGCTAAAGAAAAAGCGGTGACCCAGATAAAACGATAGAAAACGTTGGCTCAAGAGAAAATCTGAAAAGCAATCGTGCCTCGTGGCCCACATAACCACGAGTCCTCGTTATTTTTCACGGGAGGGTAAAGCACTTTCTTTCTCTACATCCGCGCAATATAATTTGCATATTCATCGACAAAGTTTTTCACCGTTCATTTTTTCAATTTACCATCCTTAAGCGCATCAGGGGATTTAGTTAAGCGCGAGAGCCCTTCTGCCGAGAGCGGAAATAGTGTTTCAAAAGCGATCATCCCATCGCCGGTTAAAAGTGCGAAGCGAATCGAGCTAACGCGTGCAGCGTATCATTTTTAGCTTTTGATTTTTCGTTTCCCTGCTAGAAATGTGATAAAGATAAAAAAAAAAAGGTTAAACAACGAAGCGAACTTGGGAACGGTGGTGGCACGAAAACGAAAGCGGCAAGTAAATTGACGGGATTCGATCACTTTTAACGAATGAATAACGAACGACTCTACGTGTGATACGATTGCTCTCAAAATGGTGACGCTATTTCGTCCAATGACATATCGCGGGTGTGCGGGAATGGCCGAGGGCAGAGTAGACAAACGAGAGTCGAGTGGCGATGCTACAGGCCGCTTCGAAACGTGACGCACGAGCAAGCTGCAAATATCCTGTCTCTCTTGCTCTCTCACGAATTCTCTACCACCCCGGCGACCGATACAAGTTCAACTTCCCTCCCGAGCTCGCCAACTCACATGCTCAGTAATTGAATAATCGTATAATTAACAAGCCGTACGAATTATACCAATGCATTATTTAGGGCAAAAGCGATGCGCTGTAATGTACATTGCATTGGACATACACTATTGCACGTCGAATGCAGAGAGTAGTCGTAACGTATGTGTGGCTAGTGATACGAATCAACGTTGGTCAGACGTTAAACGGCGACGATAAAAATCGACTTAAAGTTTATCAAGATTGTTGAATTAAAATATTATATCAAAGAACAATTCAGTTCAACATTTTTAGGAAATTAACAGTAAATTGAAAAAAATTGGTACGAAAATCGTATATTAAACTTGAACAATCTCCTGAGAAGGTTGACTCACTGTTAACTGGCTCAAAATCCGAATTTTTTCTTGTGTAAATTTAACATTGAAAAAAGTGTTACTAACAACGATGTCCAAACGTCCACACAATTATCCTTTTCTCTGATATGAACGCATGCTCAATAATTATTCATATACAATCAACAGCTAGTAGGAACTATAACGACGCATTATTTGCGGGACCCGTGATACTACAAACCAGAATACTCGCCATACACTATGCATGAAGCAGAGTAGTGCGAGCAATACTGGGATGTTGATCCGTTTATGTGACTCAATTGATAGAAATCACTATTGGTCGGACAACCGATATATGAATATCTAGAATCGCAATATATGTAGAGAATATAAAAAAAAATAGATCGGGAATAAGATTCAATGTCAACATCAACTTCTCGATGTCACATGTATGAATTATGATATACTGCCAGAGTCCAATACAAAAATGGGATTTTGTCTGATCACTCTAGATGTATACCAGCATTGATCCAGAAATGGCTTCGTACCTTCCCAGAACTCTTTACTGGTACCGACAATGCTGAATAGTACTGGGTCAAGACGTAGTCAATTCGAAATTCACATATGGGTTACGTTGAAATTGAGAATTTTTGTTTCTCACTGTAAATCGCTGTCTCGATGTACCAGACCGTACGATCCTTTTCGACACTCGGATATCCGCTGGTCGACGAAAGAAGAGGAGGACACTTCTCAGCCGCCATTTAAATCCCCGGTCGGTTTGGTCCTTCGGTATACTAGAGGGATCGTCTGGACGACCATTTGACCAAGGACGGGAGGATCCCAGCGTCGTTTTTCCTCGTGTCCAACTTGGTTTCGCGTATAAGCTCAAATTGTCGGCGGGGTTAAAGGTCTCCGATTCGGGTTCTCTTGCTTTCTGGTCCCTTTTGCTACTAGAGACCATCGTACATCCAACGCCCTCGCAGACCTCCTTCCTCTTCCTCGTCTTTCTCTTTCTACTCTCGCGTTGAGTAAAGCCCGTTCGTGCCGGACCATCGTTCTCGAACGCATTCACGATGAAAACGGCGGATTCATCGGCTAGGTTGCTACACGTACATTGAGAGAAAACGCAGGGTCTTCCATTGTCCCGTCGTCCCTTGTCACGCTGTGTGATATCCCTTGATACCTGTGAGAGCTCCGACAAATGTTCTTGAAGAATCCTCCCAACACCAAGTACAGACTATCTTTGTTACATGCGTTATATTTTCGTCGGTTTTCTTTGCTTATAAGTAAACGGTGGCCAGTATGTCGATCGTATGTTTCTTATATATATATAGAATCACTATTCACCAAATGATAAATAAGTAGAATCAACAGCGACGATCTCGTTCTAGCATGCTTCACATCTATTAACTAAAAAAACGGATATTTGTTCTGAGTAAGTTTTATCGTGGGTTTCTTGTTCCAAGGATCTTTTTGGCAAATACGTTTTTATATATTTATATTTCATCACATATTATGTTGTTTCTCATATTTTTATTCATTCACTTTTTACATTTTTTTAAATCTCTTACGATAGACTTAAACCGAATGCGATGCTCTCTGCAGTAAGGCTCGTCACACGTGTCTTGGCTTGACTGTTGACTCATGATTATCCAATTTTACAGTGATATGGTTTGTTCTAGATTTCATCAAAAGCCAGGACTCGCAGAATATTCGAAACGTTGTATCAATTAATCGGCACGGTGTGTCATTGCCGAGTATGAAAATGATGAAAAGTGCGCGTGAGCTAGGATGCTTCGAGCAAACATAGATTTAGATCTGTTACGCGAACAAAACAAGAGACGCGGTAGCATTTCGCCGCTAATACAATATACGTAGTGTGAGTCTTGGTCGAATTTATCAATAAAACATTTTCACATTCATTGTAGTGTAATAAAAAAAAAGTTTGCCATTTTATCAGTATCATTTTTGTATCATAAACGAAGAACGTACAAAACGTATTTCAATTGAAATTTCTTACTGCCTGACATCACTAGAATCAATCAAACATAAGATACACCAATTTTCTGCGTAGACTACCAAATTGCAATATTTCACTTCGTGTTACACGTGAATATCAAAGATCTATTGGAACGCGAGTCTGAGGTTTGAAGAAAAAGATTTTCTCTGTTCGTTTTTTATTCTATCGAAGAAGAAGAATAGGTGGGTACACGCCTGGTAGTACGTATATAATTTATTGGAATAGAGAACCACATAAAGCGCATTCTTTCGTTGTACAATACTGGAGAAAACGAGACAGAGAACGTGAAAAGCGTGTCGAGTCATCCAAGGTTGTGGGGACAGAGCCTTGAGCCAGCCGCAGAAGCGATGCCCCGGATTGAATCGGGCAATTTGGATTCGTTCGATGGCGCAGCGTCGGTGAGGGATGTCAATCGTTTCCGGTGAATCACGACAATCGCACGGCCCAACGACTGGAAAATATTGCTCGCGCATTTCGCAGTCGCGCGGAGTAAAGGTTTCGATGCTTGACTACGAGAGAACGCTTGAAAAACTCCCCGGAGACCAGTTTTCTCTCGGCGACGACGACGCGTGTAGGATATACTACATATAGTGTATATAGGAACCCTCTTCGACGACGTTATCGTATAGTTCTCGTTCCCATCGTCATCGTTCGCAAACTCTCGCGATACTTTCGGTATATCAAAAGAAACGGTAGCGATTCGAGAAAAGTACTTACCTAACCGACGAAATTGCGAGAACAAGACTATCAAAATCCTTTTACTCGAGGCAACTCGTTTTAACCAGATACTGGAAGACTAGAATACAGACTACTATTGTTAGCATATTAAATCCAATATACAAGCTCTATGCATTTACAATTTAGCACTTGTAAACTAAATATATAATTGGAAATATTCTTTATTTTGCATCAATAGCGTAAAGTAAATAAAGAATGAAGAAGAAATTGTCGATAACAAATAGAATGACTCAACAGATAACTCAATATAGGCATTTACCACAAATATGAATACACAGTTGTGTAAAGGTGAATCGATAAAGAGCATCCAAGAGTATACATATATGTTGAAGAAAAGAGACATCAGAAAGTAACAGGGAAACTAGTAGTCATATCTTTTTCGTCACAATGTCGTGACTGTCGAGCTCGCGGTATGTTGTACGAGCCCACGTCTCGACCCTCATTTCACCGCCCACTCGAAATGTCATGTCCTCTCTACTTCCATTTCTTCGCTTTATCCAACAGCTTCCATATACTTTCCGTCCAACTCTCATCAAATATTTTGATGCAGGACTTGAGAAACTTTCTTTCGCCTCAGCGCCACCGATACAGGTTGAAAACATTTTTTTCCTTCTTTTTTGTTTGGTTCAAAGTCACACAAACAGCATTACACGTACCACTATATGCTTACGCAGACATTCAACATTGTTGCCTTTCGACGGCTTATCGATTCGTTCATCGTTCCTCGTCCACGTGACGCAACTGCTGGAATAAAGTCAGAGCCTGGAAGTTTAAGGGTTTGCGTTGGCCGTCGGTTTTGTATTCGTGCACCAGAGCTATTTTGTACCTGAGCCTTACTCGCAGAAGTTACCGGGGCTTTTTGGATCAGGAGAAAATTAGATCAAAGTGTCCTTGAAAATTTGACATTAAGATAAATGCAGCGTTCCCACACTAATCAAATGAGTATTACGTTTAATTAATAATTTGATGAACGTTGAGTGACTTAATTGACTTCAATGAAGATGATTTGTATTACATCATGCATACAAATTTAGGGAAATGTTAACAATGATTCTTCGACTCATTTGACTAATATGCGGTGGTTTAGCTATCTTATCTTTTGGTATGTTATCTCTTTTACACGCTCTCCAGATTATATTGGGTAATTTGGGAACGATTAGTCTACTTTCATACTAACAGGTCTCACAACCGATATATTTTGATGATTTTGTATACCCTGCAGTGACATTCAGTCTTTGTATTAATTTCTTCTTCCCGGAGGTCAAGTCTTGTGCTTGACTCACTTAGACTCCGAGATGTTAATTCACTTAATGATAAATAACTTCTCCTAATAGGAAGACTCTATCGGGTATGACATTTTTTTAAATTTCTTATTTACAATCAACGTTAAATGCTTAGAAACATAACGAAATTATACGGCAATTAAATTACATGAGGTTGAACACCGCACTAATAGTCATAAAATTGGTAAAAGTATGAGAATCAAAATTGATCCAACTAGCCCCAGTCTAGCCTAGAAGTGTTTGCGAACTCTCCTGACTGCTCGCATTCGTGCCTGTTGAGTGAGAGAGTATATGTCTATGTGTGTGATCGCGCAATGTGCAGGTTGGCCCAAACCATATTCAGCAGTCGAGCCGTAGTGTCAGTGTGTATACTAACGGTAGGGAGTGTGATAAATTAGTCGAGCCTTCATAAACATTTCACAGCTGCTGCCGACACCCCGATTTCTCCACCGCACGCCTGCCGCTCTTTGCCCTTCAACTCACTGTATATGTCTTTCGCTTGGTCTCGCTTTCTCTGTTTTCACGCTCTGTAACGTTCATCTTGCTCGCTCACACCCCTGTCCACTCAGCCCTTTCATTCCGCATGTTGCAGTTCCCTGTAGCCCTCTTTCCCTCATTTTCCCATTTCGCCATTCGCTCAACACTACTAACGCATACCGCGAGTATCCGATACTTTATAAAGCCCGAGAGTTTTGTGGTTTGAACGGTTGAATGGGTTTTTTTTAACTTCTGTTTCTGTTTCCAGCCTTTCGCTCTCTTTCTCTTTCTCATTTTATACCAACTCTGCATTGCACCACCCATCGCAGTTCGTTTCTACGCGGGCTTGCGCGAATTCAGCCAACTGAATTTCCACGGTATGGTCAGCAGCAACGGCATCGTGATTTATGTCCCGATGGGACATAACTCTGTGTGTTGCGAGTATACGATTGCGAGAGGGTGCATGGAGAAAGTGAAGGATAAATAGAGAGGGTGAAGAGTGGCGAGGGAGGTGGGGAGCTAGTGGCAGAAATACAGGAGTGAGATCGACGACAGAGCGCAAAGCTGCTATTTCTGGTACGGCGCAAATATACCGCTTCGAAAACGAAAGATAAGTGCTCCAGCCGGCCTTTCGCGACTACCCGGCTATAGAAAGCCGAGGGGTGAGTCGAAAGTTCCGCCGGGCGCGGTGGAGAATCGAAACGCGAGTGGGAAAAAACAAGGCTGTCTTGAAGAAACTCAAGATGTTGAGATGAACGGCAGAAAAATCAACTATAGCACCGGCTGGAGAGGATACGACTGGAAATATGAAGAGGTTATATAGAGGCGAAGGAAAAAGGGAATGATGGGTCAAATGAAAAAAAAAAGGAATCTCCAGAAAAAACGCCGGAAGATTTTTTCTTTTCTCCTGCTACATCATCTACCTCTTCTTTTTGTATTCATCGGCAGGATACTTCAAGCCAGGAACTGATCAAGTCAGGAATTGCAATAAGCCCGAGCCCGGATATCCCGGGCTTCATCGAACACTGCCACCTCCTCTGGATATCACTTTTTATCAGGAAAGCCTTCGGGAAGCATTTAACCGTCGTTTACCAGTCCAATGACTACGTGCAATTTTATACTGCTGACGACTCGCGACTTTCATCTTCAGACGACGACGACGGCGGCAATGAGAAAGATTATGACACCGGTACTCGTCGATGCGTGGCGGATGGGAAGGGCAAAAATCGCACCGACAATGGATCAAGGAGATTCCATAGAGAGAATCTTCTCTTTTGAAAGGCGCGCGGGTGAGGGGGAGCGGTACGAGGAAACATGAAAAACGAACGGGCATTTTATACTTCCCAGTATCGTTGAAAATAAAAATAATGTTTCTAATTTGAGACTGCCACTCAGTTAAAATCGTTCGCTTATTGTACTTGTGAATCCACTTCAATCAAATATGTTGCCCGACACTGACAAGTGATGGAATATTTTTATTCGTTTGCAGGGTACAGGTGTATCTTGTTTTTATTCAACAAACGAGAGTTTTTTTTAGAGCTCATGCTCTACCGTCCTCCCGCTGGCAGCGCGCCGAGGGACTCGTTGAGCCCTTGTCAGCTCCCGGTAGTGTAACGATTTTTCCTGGCGTACGTACACGCCAGATAGGATAGCAGCGACTATAAATATCTGGCCGCATCAAGTCGGAAATGAACACTGAGGATCTATGGATAAATCTTGTCGGAATCAGGCGAAATCCTCCACTATGTACTCGTTTTTATTTTATCCAATTTATAAAAATGTCATACACCGGAGTTTCATTATTTATCGACGGTTTTGGGAATTAAGAGATCCAAATTGTACTCCAGGCTTTTCAGATATTCTATCATAATTGCCATGTTTTTGTGACTCCTTTGATCCTCTATTGTAACGGAACACCCTACCCCGAACTGGAGTCCGGTATTTGGTCGCTGGCTGGTCAATTGCCGAGGCGTTTTGCGCAACTGAAACGCTGCCGAGGCCCGTATATTGCATAAGCACGTATGTTGAGGGGTACTCCATTCTTGTCTCATCTGACAATAAGCAAAAAGTGGAGAGATTCTGTTTTGAATGCCAAGTTGGTGACTGCTTTCCCAGATCATAAGGCTGATGAAATTTCAGGGCTCTACGAAGTGCTCTTAACGACATATTCAAAATATTTCGTGAAAACACTTTCGTCATGCAATTCTTTTCGAATTCGCAGCACAAACTCTGCTTCATCTTTGTTTTATAACAGGAACTCAAAAATCCTGAGTTACACCGTATCACCGTATCAAATCATGTTAAGGGAGTTTTTGAGTTTGTGACAGTATGTGAAACAGTTAATTTAAACACTGTCTAAGCGAGAGAGTAAATATCGCACGGCGCGCACCTGCAGTGTTCATGGAATCAATTTTAAGGGCGCTGTCTTTCGATTAAATGATAATAATTTCTAAACAATGCAGACGCATAGATCCAATTTTTGCACAGGCAGTTTCTTTGCATTGACCTATATAGCATTCTGATTTTTATATGCCTAGAACATTTATAAACATCTGAAAGCGGATGACATTAAAAAATGTACAAAGTAATAAAACGATGTGGTCACACTGCTTCATTGATATCGATAAGCTACCGCTCTTACTTGACGCGAAAGCGGCACTTTATCATTATTTTCCATCCACGCCCCATCCCGTATCTCGAATTAAGCCACAACTAACCCAGCTAAACGACATTCGCTTCTGCCCAGGCTTATTAGCTCCCAGAGGAGCAACACGTGCCGAGTGTATAGTTTCGGACAGTAGCAGCCCTCGCTAATCCGAGCTGCGTGCGTCGTATCAATTCTCAAACCCTCTTCCACACTGGAATCCTGATCCCCGGGTATCCGTCCACGCATAGAAATTAATTGGTGTACACGCCCGGTCATCCAGCGCTATAACGAGTGACATGCACGAGACTTTGTGCGGAGTTCTTCTACTTCCACGTTGCCGAACATCGCATTTCTTCATTCGTTCTTACGCTCTCGGTATTAACAGCCTGATGGAAAATAACAACCTAGAGGTGAGAATGTAGTGATTAGTCGGAAGGACAATTACAGTCTCGGAATCTGTTCAGGCGTGTTTGAATGAAGATACTATACGTTGGCTGTGCGACCCAGCGGAGCAATCTTTCTTGAAGCTTTACGCTGTTTTCCGGACCGGAATCGGCACATCCGGTGGTGGTTTAGCTACCAACAGACACGGCCAACCCTCGACCCAACGTTACACATCGTCCTTCTTCGTTCCTATTCCTTTCTCTCATTTCTTGTATCTCGCTCAACCTTTCTCTCTGGGCCTTCACCAACACTTCAATGCACGTTCTGGTCTGAGAGAACACACAAGAGCCAAAATAATCCAGGGGATTGTAATCCGCGCGATATTAAATTTAGTTTGCACCAGCCGGAAACTCCGTTGTACATATACGTACCTTCTACCGGTATACCGTATGCAACGTATACCCACTGTATAATACATATTATAATGTGTACGCATACAGTCAAAGAGAGAGAGAGAGCGTTAGCTTAAACGATGCGGTTAAGCTCCCTAATTAATTATCCTGCAATTGTTAGGTCTAGTCGGCTTCCTCTCGCCACCGGGCGGACGGTTTCCTGCGTTATTCTCTTTACCATATGTACCCAACCGTATAAACTATACTTCGTAGAATACTTGGCTGAATGAGAGAATTAAAAGGTATAAAACTTTGTTAACACTGGTATGCAGGATTTTAAGATCTCGATGGTAGAAACGCTAGTGGACGGTACATTTTGAAAAATGTTAGGAAATTTATAATATATTTGCTGTATCAAGATAAATTTAATCCACATGCATTAAACGAAAATTCATAAAAATTGTATTGCTACGTTGCCATTTGAACTCTAATTTCGATTTATGAAGGAAAGTTTAATATGGATGATTTTCAATATTATAAACCCAATAATAAATTTATTGAACGTTTCCTTTTCTGATAATTACATTATCATTAAGTACGTTCGTCTTGAAAATTCCAGTCACTTGACTGCAACAAAAACATAGTTCTTTTAAAACATTTTTTTTTCCATCTGATTTAATTCACTTGGTAAGTATTTTTTAGTTGAAATGTAAACGTTATTAGTAATCCACAAAAAAAATGAATATTTTGATTATAATCCGCATTGAAAGTCACAGTCAAAACGCGATAAGTTATATAATATAAACTGAATACAATAGTCTTTGTATTAGTTACGTAAAGTAAAACTCAGCAGCACTGTTCGCTCGTGATTCGTCAGTGTGTCGCCTGAGTTCCGGCTTTGCTACATAAGAGCTGATGGCTGTGTCGAGTCGAAATTTGGTACAGCTTGCTAGCGGGGGGTTGCGGAGTTCGAGTTGGACGTGTGCGCTGGACGGCACTTTGGTGGAGCGATAATGGTAATCGGACTCCCCAACCATGCTTCGCTCGTCGTGCCGTCGAGTATCCTAAAGTGACCTGGAGTTATGCTGACCTCTGACGGCCTCGCGGGCGTGAGAACAACATTCAGATCCCTCGAGGTCTCACCCCTCTGCTATACATTTACTACACACTACTGTACCGCTTGTACGCGTCGACTGTGTCCTCCTACCCTCTTGAACACTGCATCCATAAAGCACATACTCAGTCACAAAGGCTGGGTTAAAGAAAACTGTGATGCTGCTAAATTTATAAAACCCATATGTATTCTTCTGCTTCATTTGTTATACTTAAGTATACAAAAAATTGTTGTATAATTTCACAAACAGATTAAAGATGGCAGGGGGCAAATTAATCAGGTCGAACCAGTTACTCATGTCGCAGTTTTTAAGTTAGGGAGGACCGGAGCTAGTTGAAACGCGTGGTACGTAGAAATTATCGAGTACGGGGCATGTTGGAACATAAAAAACTGGCCTGTCTTATGCAATTCTGTGATGCAGTTTTGAACTGTATGCTGAATGGTAGTAAAACCAATGAAGGTCAAACTTATTTATATATAGGCTATTTTAATAGTTTGATAGGACCTGTTTTCTACTTGGCACTCTTCATATCAACCTCATCGAAAGCTATGGTGACCCTAGGTCAAAAAGGGTTCAGATAATTTAAACTTTCTAAAAAAAAAAAGTAATTCTCACTTGAATTCCATTTTACTCCATATAATATATTTGAAAAATTAAAAGATATTTCTTGTTGATCGTAAAAAGAACTCCCCTTAGTCCCCAACTCCTCCATTTTTCACCATGAACGTGTATACTTCGACTTTGATACATTTCATACAGTCTCTCGACAAATTTTTCTTTTTCCATATTCCACTGGACCGACGAGCGCGAACGAGAGATGAAAGGGATCCTGAAAATTGTTTTCTTTTGTGTCGTTTTTTTTTGTCTTCGACCGTTAAATCCGGGGATTTACGAAGTGCCGTCAGTAAGGCTGCGTTCCACCGGACCAATGTGGGATCTTAATTATAACGTAATGAAGGCAAAATTTTCGATGAAAACCGACGAATTGCCGGTTAATATCTGGCGAACACAGAGATGCCCGAACGAGAAAAGCTATAGAGTGAGACAGATGACATTCCGGAGTCTCTAGCCAGCCATGAACCAGTCGACGATGACAAGGGGAAGCCCCGTGGTGTGTGTTGGCTTGCACCGTTAAAGCCAGAAATGGAGGCAGTTCCGACGCCCCAGTCGTATTGACCCAGCGTTCACTGAGAATTCCAAGCTCGAATAATATTAGTTAAGTTAATTGAATTCATAAGGGGTGGCGGAATGGTAGCTCCGGTGTATTGATACGGCAAGTCTGCTCTACGAGAACCCTCTATAACGCTGTACAGTCGAGTGCTGGAGAACGTGCGCGCGGACTTCCGTGTATGGGAACGGGACTGATGAAGCACGCTCAGGTTAGCAGCTTGAGTGTAATAGTGAGGGGATGTAGAAAGAGAAAATTGGACAATGCCAACGCCGGTGCTGCTTCGGCTTCTCTTCCACAGCGCTTCTATCTCCGTGGCTGCGAGAAAGTGAAATAGGGACTCATACACACGAATGTATACGGAGTATGCTTTATTAGTTTCTGAGGACAAGCTTTCACGCCGGCATAACCGTTTTAACTCGAATCTGTAGATGCAAAGTCTCGCGAAAAAGAAAAAAAAACACACACACACAATAATTCCTACCGACCCGCTAGCGTCTCTCTCCTCTATTGCGAATCCGACTGAATAAATTGACGACTTTTTATAGTTTGTTAATTAATTGAATTCCAGTGAGAGCTGCGCAGAATCTCGAGATAACAGAAGTATTATTCCTTTCCTCAATAATCGAACGTAAATCTCTATGAATTGATAGGAAACTTCACATTGTTTATTTATTAATTGGAGTTTAATGAACAGCACTTTTTAAAATCTCTCAGATATTTCTCACAATTAGTCAGATTTTAGTACTTTTTTCTCATAAATACTAGATTCTTATAATTTTTGATGTCTTGAAAGAGAAAAATCGCACAAGAAAAGCAGAAGGTAAAGAGGTACTATGTTTATGAACTTTCAAATACACATTTTTATTTCACATTCGAGCTAAAAAAAAAAGATTTTCGCAGCAAAATAATCTAATCAAGAATTTATTACATAATCCAGAAAGAAATTGAACATGGAAACGTGACTATTTAGGCAGTTAAAAAATCGTTTTTATCCGAAATTTTATGGTACATATTTTTATAGTCAAGTTTTGTTAACGTCTTCAATAAGCGATCTCTATACTGCAAACTTTTTTTTAAATGGATTCCCCAAATATTCCTGCAAATGCTGTAACATGACATTTCAAGTGGAATCGAAAGTTTCGCATTGAGCAAAAAAAAACAAGAACTTTCAGAAATGCGATGTAGACGTCTTTGAAAAAAATGGCATTGCGGAAACCGGCATGTGTTTTTCTCCCTGCAGTGTAATTCAATTGCACCAGAAAATTTATGTGAAAAAAGTAGTATACGGTTATTGAAGTTAGAGGTTAAAGAACCAATCATCCAGTCTGCGACGACGAAAAATCGAAATGGCTCTCGTCTCGCCAAACTCGTTCGAATCTCGTCTATATGCGAATCGCACGATTGCTCTTTTGTTTCGTGCGCCGCTCGAATGTTTTCATAGTATCACATCGAGTCTCTCCAATACTCTTGCATTTTTCTTCACTTATTCGTTGCTCTTTCTTTCTTCATGCTTTTCTGCCATTGTCCCCGTATACCTACTACAAAGTCTTCTCTTCAACTCAGCGATTCACAACAAGGACCTCTCTACCGGTATTCTATTTATTCGACGAACCTTCACGACATCGATATAGCTAGATACCAAGTTAGATAGCCCATACGCGAGCCTTCGTATTACTTTCTAGTTGCAAATAAAGTGCATTACATTCACATTTTTTTAAAGGACTTTTAACATTTTTTAAATGGACCAAAAAATGTTTATTTAAAAAATTCTTGAAAAAAATTAAAAGTATTTTTTTCGAGCATATAGAATAATATAAAAAATTGTAGAGCGACTCGGAAAGGGTGAGGAATGAACTCTTACTGAGTCGGCCAGTAATACCTCGTATATAAGAAGAGGTTTAAATTCTCATATTTTCCCTGGAGTTCCACTTGAAAAAATAATCTCGTGTAGTCTTTTATGATAATTTAATTCATTCTGTTATTTTCTCTTTCCAAATAATATATCAAATTAGAAAAGTATGACTATGCCAGTAACCTCTGTGACGGCTTGTCTTCTTTATCTTTGAAAGGATAAAAATCGTCGAGAGATTTCGACTCACTGAAATCGTCTTAGCGCCTACTTTGCAAAAGCATCAGCAGAAGCTTGCGCAGTCTGCAATCTCCGCGGTAAATCCGTGGCGCGGATGCGGGACTGTCGAGACGAAGGGAAAACATCCCGCACGCGTTTCGAGTGCCTACGTGTCGAATATGCTGACGGTACTTTACATCGCCCGTGGTGAAGTATTTCAAGACTATGCGCTCAGCATTCCGAAACATGACGGAGAAGAATATGGAAGAATTTTGCTCAGTCTCGCGCCTTATCATTCACGGTTACCCAGTGCATAAGTACGTCTTCGATTTATTTATTCTGCCGCACATCTAACGTACATGTAGTGAATACGCACTAGAGTCTTCGATCAATTGTTGAAAATTCAATAAAAAAAATTTACTAAGAGAAAATATAAACTATAATTTCGTCTTTTACTTTGAACAAAATTTTCAGACATGTGTATTGCATAATTTTGTGCATAAATACGTTCTAAACATATTCTTCGTCCATTTGTCGATTTTGGCTTATTCCTTCAAACTTAATAATGTAAGAAAAGGGCTATGAGTTCAGTATGAAAGTACAGTGCAAATTTATGATGAGATGCCTCCCTTTTATATATACATTTATATTAAAGTATACGAATGTAACTGTACGGTATACTGTGTGTATCTGCGAGTATACGTGCTGGATATAAAAGTACTGCTACATAGGTGGAGTGGTTATGGGCAGGATCGATACAGCGGGTATTATATGCGAGCAACATCAAGATTACGCGGCCAAGGTGATCCGTTTTATGCCGTTGGTGAGTGCAGCGTGATACGCGAACGACTCGTCGCGCGGACTCGCCTCGAGCTCTCTCAACGATCTTTTTTTTTTCCAGAAATATAAAAGTCCCTTTATGTTTATTCCTCTGGCTTTCAATTTTTTTGTCGCTCCGCACGTGCATCAGCCACAGTAACATAGCTATACACTTCGCTCGTTCCATATACCTCTCATCTCGTCATCAAATCATATATGACGCTCTTTGTTTTGCTATTAGGACGTTTATCACCTTTTTTTTGTTCTCGCTGTGACTTTTTCGAGCTATTCCAATTTTATGAATTATAAATGGAATACAGGAATAAGAAAATGAAGAGGGAAGAGGGAGACTGATGATAATATGGCAAACATTTTTCTATGAAATTTTAATGATTGATTAGACGACAAGACATCGACTTATTTTCTTTATATTATTGTAAACATTAAAAAGTACCTAACTTTGGCAAAAAAAAAAAAAAAATAAAGTATATAAATCAACTTCAAGTTAGAGCAAACATTGTTTAATGATGTATGAATAATAATGTCAATTCCTTCTTATGATTACGATCATTGCGGTGGCACTTCGGAATCGGAAATGAAGCATTCAGTAAATAACAATTTACTGGAAAGCAATATTTATTTTTAACCTTTGTAACGTTTTAATATCGTTGATAACATAAAATTAGTACTTATCATGAGGAAAATAGCCAGAAGCAGCCTCTGGCCTTTCGGAACTAAAACAGTTTCAAACACATTTTAATGAACAGCTCCTCCTCTGAGTTGCCAACTTCATACTTTTCTGACTAATTTAGTGTATGCTATGGTAAAATATGCCGCTCACATACCACAGAATGAGGAGCTGAGGTAAAGTTCAACTAATACGGAGAAAAGGATCCGGTAAAAATTGATAAGGCAAAATGTCATACCGCCGCTGAAGTAAGTATAATAAAACAAAAATCAGAAAAGTGTAAAAATAGTCAGAAATACAATGTCACAAAATGTCCTAATTTTTTTTTTCTTTACTTATCTTGCAAGGCTTGACTTTGCGAACTTGTTTTCAACATTTACTTTCATAACTCTTGAAACCCTTTGTCGATCCGACAGATTTATTGTTTCAATTGAATGGAATTAATTTTAAGAAATTGGTTTTATTCTCATTCTTATTAACGATGACCTTTTGTAAAAAAAAAAACCATGATAAATAAATTGATCTGGTAGCCTTTGTCTATTTTCTGTTATACTTAATGCTTCTAAAAATATATACTCTATAAATGTTCTCTTATTGTGTATTACCGAGGATTATGAAAAGTCAGATCGAAGAAAAGCGAAACAAGAAATAAAATACGTGTTTATCTTTTTATTTGGCAAAACGTTGAAAGTCTAAAGAATTATACTATATTACGTGTATGAAGAATATTCACAAGTTTCTAGGTAGCTCCAGAGAGGATCTTTTCGGAGAAATTATTTTTTCAAGCGTTTGCTATGTGCTAACCGTCAGTTCATCCGGCGCCAGAGCTTCCTATCTTTTCTTTCTTCTTTATTTCTCTCTATCCAGCCCAAGGGGGTTAATGATAATACGATTACCCGCTCGGGCTCGTCCGGCCGAGAACTTCTCCGCTTCTCGGTGGTAATCGCGGCCAGGTACGCGTTTCCTTCTACTCTCAAACGGTGCGTTTTCTCGACGCTCTTGTACCCTCGAACTCAACGTAGAATTTTATATGCGCGTTATAGCATATATAGTTGCAGGTACACAACGACTGTACAGATACGGAGTGTGTTTCTATACGCGTGAGAAGGTGAGTCAGACGCGTTTGAGGCAGTGAATAAATGTTACGTACGGGAAGCCCGGTAAACAACGTTGGACCGAGGTATTTGCATATTCCCATTAATAAAAAAGGATGCGGTATATAAAATCGTGGCGATGGTGGTGGGTGCTACCGGCGCTTCCGTTGCTGTGTTCCCGTTGCCGTTGCGGCAGCTTCTGCGAGCTCGGAAATGCGATTTGCATGCCAAGCGCGTATCGACCTTTATGAGCTTCTACTACTCGTCGTCGGAACTCTCGCACTCGACTTTCTTCGAGTTGTCGACTTCTTCAACGACCCGATGACATCTCGCTCACCACATTAATATCGCTTTTTTTTCCCGAACATACACTATATAGTTTATTTTAAAGCAAGATGAATCAGTTGAACGACAGTATGAGTGATATTTATCGTTTACAGTATTTACTATTGACGCCGGGAAGTTATAGATATTTAATATTGAAATGAAGAAGTTTATAGAAAAAAAAAGAAAAAAGTAGATTATTCAGTCGAAGCCAACTGAATTCCGTGACAACAGTGATTTTTTTTACCAATACACGCATTTTTCTTCAATTGTTACAAAATATTTTCTTCACCATGTCTGACCTTGTTAGCAAAGTGCCGAGATGGTCAAATTTATTTTCGGCTTCCAAACAATATTTTAATCTATTGATAAATTTATTGTTGTTATTGAATGATTTGTTTACAAAATGTTAATGTTAATAATTCTCAATTAATTAATAGTAATGATTTCGCCAGTCAATACAAAGTGTACAATCTCGGAATTGGGTTTAAAAGTTATAAAATCAATGCGTATTGAGGCTCCCTGGTTAGTTCATGTCTAGCGTCTATTCAAAGATTGTAAATCAGCTTTGGCAACAGCACAGCTCACTAAAAGCTGGACTGCTATATGTTTCCTATTTATACAAGGGAAACCATGATGCTATCAGTAGCGAGCCTTTGGATAGTGCCTCTCTAGCGTTTATCCAGAAATGTTGAACATGCTTTGAATCAGCACGACTGTTTAACCGCTGAACTGCCAAACAGTTCGTTCACATGGTGGCGTTATCAGAATTAACTGGATAGCTTTTGTCCGGAAATCTGTCCAAGAATATTAGCCTCTGAAAACTAGCCAAACGTTAAACTCAATCGAGTATACCACGTCCGAATTTCCACACGATTTATACTTTTTTGAAAATTAGTACAACTAACGTCATTTGACATATCGCTTAACGACGTATTATACATATCATTTTGACAGTTTAAAGTGTTTTGTTTTTTTTTTTTCGACTTTGAGCGGTCCAATCTTTTTATCCGGTGGCGCGACAGGTGAAATGTGAAATGATGAGAGAAATAACAAATATGAAATAACTGTATGAAACGAAACGTTACCCTTTTTTGTTGTTGTTGTTTTTTTGACGCTCGATGAATCTCCTCGATTTTTCGACGTCGATGAGTTTTAGTGGAGCGTAAAAAAAATCAACGTCATCGCGGGCGAACCAGTTTTGCTGGTTTCGGGGTTGAGAGATGAAGAGAGAGAGAGGGCGAGGTAAAAAAGTCTGCGCTGCTGACCATCGAGGGTGAATCCAATAGGGGCGGCTCGTCTGCAGACCAGCCAGCCGGGAATCATTAAAAGCCTATCAACCATTTTTGCCGGTCTCGTCGGGATTTTTTATAGGATAGGCGGGCAGTCCCCGACGGGGATCTCTCCGCTGCGTACGATGAATTATATATAGGTTGCACGGGGAATGATGCTGCTGGTTCGTATCCGCCTGTGTGACAGGGTTTTATCGTAACTCTTTCAACGGCAATAGCGCAGACTATATGCATAAGTCATATGTGTATCAGAATTTTTTTAAAAATAAGTGCTCCAAGTAAATCCATGATGTATGCGTGGCGTAAACAAAAATGCGATTTTCTATGATTTCACGGTGCTCTTTTTCATCTCTATGTGTGCAGCGAAACTTGTCGCAAGAGATAGAGGCTAAAAGCAGGAGGAATAGAGACACTGTTTCTCAACCCCGACAGCCACGGGACCTACGAGAATTTTGCAGAATTTTGTATTGTTCATCACTTCTTTAGTTGGGCCAATTTCCCATAGCGCACCAATGTTTATCTCAATTATTCGTATCTATTACGGTTTATTAATATACCCAATCGTTTTTAAACCTGCGAATAATCCTGAAATCCAATTCATTTTAGATCTTGATTTACATGGTTCAGAAAGACATTTAGATTAATTTATTCAACGTGAGCATAAATTTCTCTCAACGAGGACTGTGAGGTAGTAAGTTCGATGTCTCTCCATCGGAGAGAAACAGTAGTAAGGAGTATCCGAGTTCTTAATTAATGAAATTTTCGACTGATTAAGTTCCCGTGCGAGAGAGCATCGATACTCTACATATAATTTATCTCTTAGTCGACAGTGAGAGAGGCCACAGATGGTATCCGGAGTCCCGCAAATCCTCTGCGTCTACAATAAGTGTGCAGTCTTGAGTATATTCTCGTCGAGTGAAACAGTCCAGGTTACCTGACCTCGCGTGATCTGAGCTTATCTACTCTTGGTTAACTCGAACAGTCATGTTCGTGTGTTCCCTTGTACTTCCGGCGCACCGTTGAGACTCTTTGTGAAGTGCAATTTTAATGAACAAGAGAGCTGGATTTCATTCTTGCACGATAATACTTTTTATCCGTCATCATAAGCTATCTCTTAGAAAGCTATTTAGTTCCAACGAGAAATATGATTAAAATAAAGGAACTATTATTATATCTCTCTAAATGATCAATGATATAAAAATGTAACTCCCCGGCTACACTCACCTTCCCTGAAGCAGCATTTAAATCCGAGAACCTTGCCAACGGTCAGTACGTCAAGTCAATAAACCTTTAAGGACATAACGCGATCGCAGTGAATGAAAGAGTCGAGTCTGGCAAAAAATTAGGATTTTTTTTTTTGTGATTTATATTTTTTCCCCTCTATCAACTGATAAATATTGTTAAAATCTATCAATTAAGAGTTGGAATTGTCAATTTTTGTCTCGGTGTCAAAACCAATTTAGTCAACTAGATCCACATCATTGCCTTCGGGTGGCAAACTTCACGCTTGTTCAAATCCTTGTCATATTATATACTATTAGATTAGTATCAGGTAAGCGACTTTCGGAAAAATGTATTTATTATTGCCTTTGCAATTGTTTTTGAAAAGCATATTTTGAATTTTTTAAAATCTTAGTCATAATGGAAGATAATTTTATCATATATTCCGTTAAAATTTCAAGTCATACCAAATATAGGTTCGAGAGTAACGAGTTTAAATTCTAACTGCTCCTACAACTGCTACAGCTACGCGAACTTCAATATACTATTTTAAGCACATATTTTCAAGACCTGAATCATTGATGAAATGCAGAAAAGGATAAATAGATTTTTCGAATCCGTCAAATTGGTGATGAACACCACTGCAACAGTTGTTAAATTATTAAGACTATATGAAACATTCGACTCGGGCACTCAGGGATAACAAAAACTGTAATCAACTTTTCTCACGGGCTTTTTAGGGTGTACGGTAAAAAAAAGGTTGCATCAAAAGCGGATAGCTTTTCAGCATTCGATGAAACTGTTATTTTAATCCTATAAGCTAAAACCCGGGAAAATAGGTAATTACAGTTTTGATTACTGATTGTGATATTTCACATGCTTTTAAATGACAAATCGCAATATATGTGCTCTCCTACTTCCACACCGCTCTAAGATATAACGATGTAGGCTATGAAGTATATCACTATAATGCTATAAAGTGACAGGCTGTAATGATTATTTTCGGGTCGCTGAACAACAATTGTAACTTTGAAGTATTGAAGGTACTCTAACACGACAATACATTGTATTCTCTGCGAAAAATGTTCTCTTCAGTGGTATACAGCATTCAACGTAGCACAAAAATAATGGCTTAAAGTCGTAAAGGACTAGGACCAATTGTTTTCACCGGGTTTCCAAGTACCAATTGTCACTGTCTCAAAGGCGAATATATACAAAAGCGAGACTCGGAAGCTCGTGACGAATAGCAGAATAAAGCTTTGACGTAGTTACAAGCAAAAACGCAAAGAAACAGTAGGAGGACGTGGAAGAAAACAAAAAAAAAATGAAAAAGGAGGTTGGTATACCAAGGTTAGAAAAGATGAAAGTAAGGGCAAGAGCCTGGGAATCAACCAGAAAATATTTTTCTCGCACCACCGGGGCGCATAGCTGTAGTGCTGAAATAACAAACGTCGGCACGTTGGAGTTTGCTCTCTTGTAGGACGCTATATACCGGAGGGCGCACGCGAACCTTTGAACTATCGTCCCGTTGGTACTTATCGAGACAAACAGGCGAATAGGCTAGAAGACATGGATCTCACGACGACGAGTCGCGTGCGCGGCGAATGGCTAAAAGGGTATAGGAGAACGGGATGAAAATAGAGACGCGCGGATTCGGAACGGCGAGAAGGGAGAGAAATCCGATGTCCCCGCGAAGCTTTCGTATATAACTTCAGCTTTTCCCCTGCTGCGGCTCGTCGAGTTCTCCCCATGGTATTCGTACAAGTTTGCATAGTCTAAAAGGACATTATCGTGTCGTTGCTGTGCAGAAGAGAGTCTGCTCGTTTTCTCTTGTTTCACTCAGTTGTCGTCGTCTCTATCTATCTATCTATCTATCTATCTATCTACCTATCTATCTAGCTATGCATCTCTATATATATATATCCCTCTTTCTAGTGCAAGGTCTTTGGCCCCCAGGGCCTACCGACGACGTCTTTTCAACATTCTCCCTTCCTTCGTATTATATGCCTGAACTTCTTATAGCTCTCTCCATTCCCCGTCTACTCTGCTGTTGTTAGAGTTCCTCTCTGTCTCTCTCGTCGCACACACACACAAACTGTTCAGGAATGCCATTGAAATCCGTTCGCAAGATAAGGAATACAGCAAGGAGTTGTCGCCTACAGAGATGCAAATAAATGTAAAATTCAACAGTTTTTGAATTTAAATTTGGAAAATATTTTCCTCGAAAATAACGAGGTCAATATAAATATTTTTTACATATAGTATGTGGCAATAATTAATAAAACGTAAATTAAATCTCATGTATGTTGTGACAGCTAATTGAATGTATTATTCATTCAGGTCCTTAAACTTCCTTGTCTACACGAAGACACGTCTACGCGTAAACTACCGAACGTATTCCAAATGACTGTATACTCTACACCAAGTAACACTGCACCGAAAACAGTATATACCGCGCAATTGTAAGAACTCGATACCAAAAATTCGACGCGACGAAAAATCGACACCAAAATCTCGATACGACGAAAAGTCGACACTAAAATGTTGACACTAAACGATTTTACATCGGATGACAGTACATAGTCGAGTATTTTCTTAATTTAATACTGTTTTAGAAATTCAACCCCTAACGAATGACACATCCTAAGGATGCTTTAGATATTTATTCCCAGAAAAAGTGATATTCGGTAAGTCGGCCTTTTTCCCCGGCCATTTTTTCCTGATACCGTTAGAAATAGATATAGATTTTGAGAGTTACACGAATAAATATATGAAATCTTTTTTTTATAGAATTGAAGACTTGCATTATGAAGGGTAATCGCTATTGTAAGCTAAAAAGTCAATATGACTTTAGGCTTTCATTTACATGTTCAAAAATGCATAAACATATAAAAATGATAATTAAAAACTGGTTACTGACCCGAGGAAAGTATCTTCTGTGATATATAGAATTGTCGGGCAATAACGGTTAATGCAGCATTTCTTATAATGGATGATACGTCATCCATTTATTTGACTGATTTCAACCGAGCAGATCCTCTAGATAAAGCAGGACGTAGCTGGAAAACGGGATACCATAAATATGAATCAGTTTCTGATTATAATTAAACCTATTTTTATTTCAGACTCTAAATACTTAATGCTTAATGAAGTCGCGCGGAAGTGTTACCGGATTATTGTGTTCCGGCAGTGACTTTGCATATAAGCACACCCGAGCAAAACGTTCGAGCGACCTTGTGTTTGCCTGTACAACGTAGTATGAATTTGGTACTGGGAGTTTGTCGGCAGTTTAATTTTGATCTAAGAAGATCTCAAGCCAATTATACAGATAAACGTGCAGAATAGGTGGGAAAGTAAACCTGTTGTTACTCTATAATGTAGTACTTATAGTTTGCGACAAGACTGGCGCAACATAGTTTCAAGGGAGTTGATAGGTCTGCTTCTGCCAGATTTAAAATGGAAAGATGGATTATTTACGTTTTATTTACCCTTTTTTAATTATCAATACGGACGAAACCCTTAATTGTCAAGTTTAGATAATCATATACAATCTCTCCAAAAATGCCATTTCTGGTGTGTAAATACTGCAGACAGATGTTATATAGGTACATAATGTTTATACTCACAGACATCCAATGTGAGTTACTGCCAAACAGATATGCACTTTCCACTGCGTATGTAAGTGTGTGCAATATGCCTCGTCAATGAATTCTATGATTTTTTTCAATGGTTTGATTTAGCGAGATATATGTATACAGCGACAACAAGAATTGTTTGTTTGTTGACCGAAATACATCGGAACACATCGGAAATACACCAGCGTAAATAACCCCGGCGACTATGGCAATCACAGCCAATAAATTTATTTGGTGTATGTTTAAATCCATATGAGCAGTGACAATATTGATGGAGTTGTCGGAATTACGGTAGATAGTAATGCCACGAGATCTCATGTTGGGAGGTTTAAATTGCACAACACTGTCGAAATTCGAGATACCAATCCTCATTCTTTAGCCATGATTCCGAAAAAAGGAATAAATAACTTAGAATTTGTATCTATGGTTTAAGAAATGTACAGTAACTACGCCACTGTAAATTATGTGCCTTTTCTCGCAGTGAAAGTTAAAAAACGTATAAATTCATATTTCCCAAACGACACTGTATTTCGCGACCATTCATGAAGCAAATCTGTGAAACCGTACTTTCTGACGAACAGAGTCAACGTATTAATAAAAGAGTTACTAAATCGATGAGATTATCTCGAGATTTCAACTCTCGGAAAACAGATATATTTATCTAGCTTTCACTTACCATTTCGGCATAGCTCAGTTTCCTTTTCCTTTTCTCTCTTTCGCCATCATCGTTGCCCCGCTTCACGCCTCTACGTTCTGACATTCTTTGCACCAGGCTTCTTGCGATTTGGAGAGAACGTCCTTTCTTGTCTCTATACATCTCCTGACGATTTTCCAACACCTGCGTCTTCCTCTACAATCTTTCCCCCACTCCCAAAGGATTTGTCTTCTTCCTCCTCCATAGCAATATGACGACACCTTCAACAAAATTCAACATCGGTTTTGTCATTCAGAGAGGCAACACAGTACTGATGCCATCAAACCTGTGCTGGACTTTCAATCTTCTCAATGCGTTCAAGGCTTTTGTTTTATTATTAGGCTCATTAACTTTATCTATTTTTCCTTCAGTTACTACTTTATTTTGGATGTAAGCAAGCTATCTTCACAATTTCCACTTGATAATTGTTCCTGTCTAGCCTCCTCTTCTTCTTCTCACTCCGGCAACGAATTATTTGGTACCTGTTTATCGTTTTCATCACGATTATCGTTTCTCACCGTCTAGGTCTTCTCCAGATGTCCCTCGACATTCTCGACCAAATGGTATTTCACTCTGCGTCATCCCAAACTTTCGCCCCCTAATTTCCATCCCTTTTGATTCATCTCCGGGTCTTCGGAGACCAGAATCACGAGGCTCACCCTTAAGTTCTCGCCATTGGTCCTCGCGAGCAACGCGGCGAGTCTTTGTCCTCGTGGCCCAGGCAGCAAACAGGGTAGGAATCGCGGTCGGCATCGCGTGCATTATGGAGCTCCTATTGAGTCGAGCATTCGTCAAAGGACTCGTGCTTGCACGAGTCTGAAACGCCTTTACATCCGAGGGCGACATGCGGGCCCTTTATTAAATTTCTAATAACTGAAGTAATTGTTATTGAGAACGGGGTTGTCGTCTCGTAGGGTCAAAGGGATGCAAAGAACAGAAAGCTCTGTTGTTCCCAAAATAAAGACAAAAACAACTCATTATTTAGTGGATGATAAACGGAATGTTCTATTCGATGGCGTAAACAGTGATAATATTCAGAGACTCTGACATAGTATTCCAATTTATGTAACATCATGAGGTTTCTTGTGTTGGAGAAAACGATAATTTCCAAACTGCGTCATGGGCGAAAAAAGAAATTCGCCCATAGTATTCTTTTCGTGACTGTTGAGTAAAAATTTCCAAACGGCGAAACCGGCTTCGCCTTTCTAATTGCTTCGGATTTGAAGTTAACTTCAACACACAGCATCTATTCGATGTTTCTAAAAATTGGTGATATGTCCTCCGTTCTATTTTATATGAAATATAAATTGTTTCAATAATTGATATTAAAACAATTCTGAAGAGTATAGTCCATGGACAGGACTTTGTTAACTAGGCTCTGTATATCGCAGTTGTAGATCGAACGAGCTCATACTATTTCATAGCATAATATTCGACATTGAATACTATGTAAATAGTAAATGCATAATATAATCACATTTCGAACGACCACCGAGTTTTGTTGCGCTCCGGGAATGTAACTCTCTTGTCTCTTTGTCTCTCTCTGACTCGGTCAGCTTCGTATTGACTGCTGATTATTAACTAGCATATATGGTTGATTAAATATTTTAGGTTCACCCTACGACTGTATTTATGAAACGCCGAGGTCCTCCTTTAATGAACGAAATTTTGCGGCGGTGATGTTTCCGCGTTTCCGAGTAAGCACGCTCATTCCCACAATTCACCCCATCCGTTTATAAACGCGGAATATTCCAGAGATGGAATATTTCACGGATAATTGAATTTGTCGAAACTGCTGGCTGCGTAAAATAAAACACAGTAAAATTGAAGTGCCTTTGAAGCAGTGGCATACAGTCGGCTCCGAAACCGCAATTACTTTACTATGTTTCTAAATTCCGCCTATACGGTTAAAAGCATGAGGTTGTTTGGAAACGCACCAATGAAATTGAATTGAAATTACAACTATTTATTGCAATTCACCAGACATAAACGATATTCATTTAAATTTTTACTATTACCACGGTTCAAATTAACCTTCTGATGAACGGACCGCTTTCTCGACCATTTGTCGGCTGGATGCAGTTGCTTATGTTGTGCTTTTACCGAATCAAGCCCTTCACCTACGGGGCGAACCCTACTGCATTTGCTCTCACGTGTTGTAGTGTCACTCTTTTGACCGACTCTTTTGATGCCATATAAAATTTCGTGAGTTTTGCTCATGAGAGGGTTAATTATTCCTAGGGTTTCTACTCAATTTCGAAACTATACGCAGTAATCAGTATGGAATACGCTCAACTGATAAAATATTCATAAATAAGAAACTTGGATAAAGATAAAGATAAAGGAAGAAAAAAGATAAAGGATCTGTGTGAAAAATAGGAAATAACAGGTACCATGGATCTATATTTAGTACTAGATAGTACTAGATTCGCACTGACAGTACCCTCGACAAACCTTTTTAGAGTAATTTTTCGAGACCAACATTTTTTAGCTAATTGTCGGAACTGAACTTCGAGGTGATGTTGACAGGGATAGATTGTAATAAAAACAAAATATGGGAACAAAAGATTATCGAAATTGAGGGCATCCGGGAAACCATAAAACAAAGAAGTATCGAAATCGAGCGCGAGCGGGGAAGCGATGGAATCTTCAGACTTTATTATGTAAGATAGGTAAGCGCACGGATCATAGATCTCCCTAACGCGACTGTGGAAGTTCGATAATAATTGAAATAATTAGTGAATCATAGAATTCCGATCCTCGAACATTCTCCAATTATTCATTTACGCTCGACTAGATATACATTTGCTAGACTATAGATGTTTAGTATTTAATAATTAGTGAAATAATAATTATTAGTACGTGCATACTACGTACACCGTACGTCCGTAGCCGCTTCATCACTGATCCGATAAATCTCGCACTTCGGAAGGCATACGACCACCATGGCAACACCGAGCCAACTCTTAAGCCTCTCATTTACGAATTCGAACGGTAAATAGTGAATGAGGAAACGGCGCACACGTGGGACTGAAGGGTGATGGACTGAGGGAGACGGAGAAGCAGAGAAATCGAACGGCAACCGAATTCATTCAACATCGAGCCGTTAAATTATTCGGGAAGGATGGCGGATCGCTATTGATTCGATATTCCCAGAGGCAGGCCTCTGAACCTCTCCTCGGTTCTCGTATCCCTCTCTGCAGCCAACACTCCGCAACACTCAGCCGTTAAGCGTAACGACGTCGGCGTCGATACGTGCTCTCGCCCTCTCTCTCTTTCGCTCTCTCTCTCGCTCTATCACCCTCCGGCTCGATTTACCAAATCGATTTGTCGATATCCGAATAAAAAGTGAAATGGCGGGTGCCTTGAAGTACCCACAAAAATGTTTCACTACGCTTCTGTCGGTTTCCTGTATTACGGTCACGATCGACCTACTTATTAATAGTATAATTAATGATTGTATACGAGCCTTCATTGAATTAAAATTGAACTCATCGTAAGGGTTTGGTTTTTGTAGCTGTAGTAGATATGGATAAGCTACCCTCTTCTTAAACATATTTTCTTCCATTATTCCGAAATTTGGTAAACCCTGGGGCAGTTATTGATGCACAAACGAGTTAATTATAATTTACAAGGATATGCAGTAAACAATTAAACTTCATGTCCGTGCATTTTACTTGCATGCATCTTCAAATATTTGATCTTTTGATAAATACTTAATTATACTAGAGGATATAAATATGAATGTTAAAAAAGAATTAATTGCTGATTGGTTGTTATTCTAATGCTCTTAAGATGAGGGAGGCCCCATCTTAAGGGAAACACTCACAAAGGCTATGAAGACAGGCAGATAGCCAGACAATTTGTTTATCGTTCAAAATGAATGTAAACTAGATTGCCTACATTTTTGCTCTGCACATTTGCGCTTTCTCTAGTCTAATGTATATATATAGCGAGAAAGAGAGAGATAGAGAGAGACAGATTTCATTGGCATTGCAGATGACGAATCGCGAGTAGTATACGGCAAAGTGCGAGATCACGGTAAACACGGGTTGCGGCGTTCCATTAGCCGGTTAGAGAGGGATTTCGTGTTGCGCCATTCTAATCATCAACGGCGAGCGAGCGGACGGCGTCGTGCCAATCAATTGCACCACCCTCTCAAATCTCTCTAGCTCTTTCTCCCTTTCTCCTATTCCCCTGATCGTCCCTTCAAACCCTTCGTGCCCGGCCAAGCCTTTGCCAAGTTTCACCTCGGGGCACTGTTTTAGTTCGGAAGGATTAGTTAATGGCCCGAACGCTATTTTATCGCATAGATTTATACCCCGCCTGGATTGCCGTAGAGACCTCAACGAACCCCCTACAAATAAGGTATACGAATGAATCACGGCAATGGTGCAATCAAGCCTCTTCCTTTCACTTTATTTTTTAATCGTTTTGCAACTTTTTCATTTAATCCCCGTCTCGTTTAAGTCTCCATCGACAATATTGACATATATGAAGTATATTCTTGGTCGAGAAGAATAACTGCATTCTTCTGTTACAACGTGCGTGTACTCCGAGCAAGCTCGAGGTTCCTCTTTGCACATTCCTTGAAGTTTCTATTGCGCGTAGAGAACAACATTGACTGCGGGAGCGTGAAACAATGTTGTCAGTGATTTTGGATACCGAAGATATCCTGCAGGTATTTGAATTTTAAATTCCGACTCAACGGCATTTCGCTGTGAGAAGGTGAGAAGGAAGCGACAGAGAAAGGGGACGTTGAATGGAACGAGCTTCGAATCTGCATCATCCGATTCAGGATCATTGAATTATGCGGGACTGTATTGTGCCGCGAAGCACCATCACCCCCCCAGCATTCTTCTGTATGCCAACATTGCGATACTATATAGCACAGTGCTACGTGGTAAGTATTGCGAGGTGGAGGAGAGAAAGGCCAACGATCAAATTCTCACACCCCACCCGAATCGCGCGCGGCGTAACCGGAGTAACCCCTGCCGCTCATGACCACTGTCGTTCCGTACTACCAATTCGACTTTACGTATTCCAGACACGTATGTGAAACGACGAAGCGTCGTTCGGCCACGGGCGCTCCAGCGAACGCTTCAGGCGTGATTTCAATGGCAAGTAAATAGCATAGCGAGAGCACGTGGCGAATGGGACTTTCTTTTTGATTAAATGTAAATTGTGCACCCTGGAATGTGATTAGTAATCCCGGCATTTCGTCCATGTGCCTTTACTTCTCGTCCTGCTATAGCGTCGAGCCGCACAGTAAAGCTTTTGACCTCGAAAACGTTTCATCGTTGTAAGGGACGTGGAGGAGCTTGATAGAGCTCGCTCGACTTCAATCTTTTAACTCGAGTACGCTCGAGCGGTAAACCGAGCAGATCGTGTCCCGAGCGACTGAAGAGGCTCGCGAGGTCCGAACGACTCCTGACTTTTGGTGAACCCGCGTAGAAAAGAGCGGTACAGCTGAGATTCTCTGCGAGATCTTGAGAATCCAACTGAGAATCTATTCGAGAATCTTGCAGAGTCAAAGTTCTCTCTGAGATTCTGTTCGAGATTCCTCCGAGATTTCAGAGAATCTATCCCCGATTCCGAAGACATTTTCTCGTACAATACATTATCGTTTACTAAAAAGGTATACAAATGAGAGATTAGGAGATAAGTATTAAATTAAGGAAAAAAGTGAATTGTGACTCCGTTCTCGTTAAGATGTTCGTAGCAGTAGCATTGACGTACCGGCGGAGGAGGGGAGGGGGGGGGGGGTGGAGTCGCAAGAGCTTGGTCACCGAGGAGAAGTTCAGGTTTGCCGCCCGCGAGTAAAATTGGCATGCAAAGGCACTGAGAGGCGCATTGCGAGCACCAAATTGCAACACTACCGCACAGTACAAGAGAGGGAGAGAAGACACAACTTGGCTTCCATGCTAAAGCTGCTTGCTGGTTATCAAACCAGCCAGACACCCGGGAACGACTTAGCCGAGGACTTAACGCCTTTCCTACGATGTTGCAGTCTTGTAGTCTGATGCTAGCGGGTTGACTGTGTACCGTGGGACCTGAGGTAGCAGTGTCAGGACCAAAGCAACTGGGAGCTTTCGCGACGAGCCGCGGCGTACTCAAAACGCTCGAAATGTTCTTGAGCTAAAGGATTAAAGTTGTAACGTGCGGTTTTGTACGACGCAACTGCGGTATACAGTCGACTCGAAATCAAATATAAATATCTTGCCTTCGTAATTCCATTTATCACTATTCACCAAGGTTGTAAAAAAAAAGTTTTGGATAGTATAATCACAGCACGTAATTTTCTAATAAGTATCGGTGGTTGTCCGTTAAGGAGACGAAAAAATGACAAAAAAAAAGGTGACCGAAAATATACGGTCATTTGACCGTGACAAATACTCAAGAGAAAAGCTTTCCTTATATTCCAGCTATAGAGCCCTTGAGCGTCATTTGATCTTCCATCATATCGATTTAAAAAGCGACAATATAGTCGGCATATAACATAGTTGCAAAGTCAGTTGCAGATGAAAATGGCAAATCCTGGTAAGTACTGTTATTAATTATAAGAAAGTGCATATCACAGAAAGTGCAATTACTTATTATAAGAATATTGCATAGAGCTTAAAACCCCTATAAAAAGATAATGAAATAATACATGCACAAATAATTCACAGTGAAATGATTATTCATCTTCGGTTCACAATTCTGCAGCAGTTAAGAGGACATGCTTACATGAAAAATATGAAATTCAGAGAATATTAATTTCAGAAGCTATTAAATAAGTCATTAATGATTATTTTCTGAATTCCTTATCCATCACTTATCAGATTAATGTAATTTATGTGTTATCTATTCAATTATGTATACGAGCTTCGCTGAGATTCCCCTTTTGCATCATTCTATAGATATATCAGGACTGAGAGTAGGCGGACGCATATGATTTACAGATCGACTTACGGAAGGGGACGTACATAATACCAGCCCTTCGTCCTAACTCTCGGCTATTGTCAGATTTCGCGAGTATCTCCACACCGAGGGTACACAATATCTAACCACCCATCTTCTCCACAATCCCTGCCCTGTCATATCCCTTAGAATCCCTTACCCAAAACGTCGACGTTATATACGCAGCCACAGAGTACTCATAATTCGTAGGTAATAGATTTAATTGCGAGCTCTCGCCGTCTTCTGTCACCCATTTGCCACCCTTTCGTTTCTGTGGAACTCTCAGCCTCCCTACGGCGACGGGACAGGAGTAAGATAACAAGTCCCGGTTAATTGTTTCAAAGTTGCGGACCGATTCTCACCCTCTCTCCCACTTAGTTCTCGGTTGCCCCCCCACCATCCTATCCCCGCTCACCTTCTCCCTTCACTCAACCTACAGTGCTGCACTATTCATCGTATATAATTAATTTATACTCTATAGATGACAGAGTGCGATAGCATCCAGTCTCTAGCGCATGTCCGTTGGTTTGTAATTGTACGATATCGTCGTGGAGTTGGTAGGTGTAGAGGGCTGACGGAGAACTGGGTGAAACGGAGTGAAACCGTGTGTCACTGCAGCAGCAGGGAGTCGAGGAGGGCATCTCGGCAAATTGGACCGCCGATGCTAATGGAAACTGCGTTACACGTCGCTTTAGCCGTATTGTACGGCTCGTTGTTGCTGTATCGCTTATAGCTTTGCTCCCAATGTTCCACTACAGTCCCTTGCTTCTCTACCTCCGCTACCCTCAAGAACCCACTATATCCCTGAGGCTTAATGGAAACCCACCCGCATCGACAATTGCGCAGCTTGCTTTTGACACTATATCAAATTCTATGAGGCAAAACATTGCAACGATAAGTGCAATAACTAAAGGAGGTCACTGAAAACTGTATTCTGGAGAGCATCATCGTACAAAAAGTTTGCCAAGTAAAACTAGGATGTTTCGGTAAGCTGAGAATCTTGCGGAGCCTCCTTGCCGTTCGTTTGTACAGCTTTAGATCATCAAATTATGCCATACAAAATATAACATACATTGCACTGAATAGTTCATGGAAAATAATTACTTTGTCGTTTTTACATTTTTTTCCTTGACGTCAACCTTCCATGATATACGACTTTGGAAAAAGAAACCCATTTCCGAAAGCAGTAAATTAAAAAATCTGAAAAAATCTACGGCTAATGCCTTTAAGTAGTATTACTATATGGTCAAGTATGGAACAGATCCGAGAGGCTGAAAAAAGACTGAGTTGGTGGAGAATGCCTCATATAGGCTTCAGAGTGTAGTTCGCAATGGAGATGCTGTGGTTAAATTCCAAATTCCGCATCTCGTCACCCATGAATGTTGAATTTTCAGTTGGATTCGAATAATTTCATCGATTTTCGGTGACCCCGTACCGTCGACTCAGCGGAACAAACGCAGGAGGCGATTCAGGCACGAAGCCACCCGGAGAGCAGATCTAATTAAAAATTGCTGCGGAAAAGGAGCGTTGGCGCTGCCGTTGGTGGTTCGAGTTTTTATCGAGGGCTAAGTACATTAAAGGCTAGATTAAATTACAACGGGCACGCAATAAATGTTTGGTAACTACTATTCTTGAAAACTCCTTGGGAGAAGCTCCTCCGCAAACCAACTCTCTCTCTTTCTCGCCATTCACTGTACTGTAGACATTCAACTATTTCTCTCACTCTGTATAACGGTCTTCCTATCTCTTATGTCGTTTTCCGTCTCTATCACACGGCTTCCATTCCCCTCGTTCTTGCAGCCACCCCGAAGTCTCGCTTCACTCGGACGCTTGCGCGCGGAACCCAAACTTCCTTGGCGGAATGTACTTAAAAAACTTTCGGCCTTCCGCTCGTTTAACAAAAATGAATTAGCTCTCGGGCCCTCGCCGTGAGATGAATTTGTTTAAGCCACCCGAGCTCGCTATGAGGAGGAGTGCCTCGCTTCGCTTTTGCTCTTTTTCTTGGTTCTATACTTTTATTTTTCAGCCACGTTCACTTCTCTCGTTTCAGGCGAGAGAGCGTGGTTTGCTTTCAGCCTCTAACGAGTCTCGAGAGAATATTTTCGAATTGGCTTCGCCAATCCTCCGTCAAAAAGGCACCCGATGCTCATCGACGATGCTCTCAATTATGAACGAAAAGCTCGGAAAACAGGAAAATCGATTTTGCAATCAGACCGCTTTTTGTCGTATCGGAATATTCGTAATTTTTATGAAAGTTTCCTGATCAAAATCCCTCACACAAATCTACTTTTAGTACAACCTTTAATCTCTGCAATCCAAGTTCGTTGAGTCACCTTTCTTCCGTTGGTTCTTCGAAAGGGGCAAAAAAATAGTTTCCAATTCTCGTATCGTAACGTTTTCCTACAACGAAGTTGGAGACTGAGCTTTTCGAACAGACGAAGTAGTCCTTGTTGTCTACGACTTGAATTGGTCTATAGGTTTTATCGAGCCTTACCAGGTCACCACATGAGAACTAACTACCGTACAACGTCGTATCGAAAACTCTGAGAAAGAATGAAATCTCCGCGTGAATTCAAGAACAACAGATTCCGGCACTGTTAACAGACTTTACCACCACGACTGTTTTAAATAGGATATTTTGAAGAGCTATTGATTGAGAATCGATTGTACTGACATAGTCAGTTGTTTGTTGTCTTATAAGAAATTACTTAGGGAAAGGGTTATAATTATTATGCAGTTTACGGTTCCCTCGAGTTGCTTTTTATCCAACGCTGATTAACACAAAAACGGTGGTGCCCCATTTTATCAGCTAGTAGCAATATTCGCAATTTTTTTTAAAAGAGGCATGACATTCTCCAGCCCATAGAACAATCTCCTGAATGAAAATGAGTATGGAAAGTATATTGACGGTTAAACAAAGAAAAAAAGAAAATGCTCTTAGTTCTCCAATACACTGGTGTCCGAAACGCTACGGATCTACGATCCATTAACGGTCATCGCGATCACGAGAGCTACAAAATCTCTATCAACTAACAAACAGCTCCGCATTCGTTATCTTTGCGGCTCGCTGCTGCCTGGCAGTCTTTCCTCGGCCGTTTGCCCGATATTTTGATCCTGATGGGCCTTGACGATGACTCCCTGCGTACTTTGGCTCTGGCATCGCGGGAATGTACAGCGAACCGGATCTAACGCCGAAACGTTGAAGAGGAGAACGAAGCTTCGAGGGGTGGTTTTGCGCGCAAGTTCCATTATCGAGAGGCTTATCTCCGCTCGCCCGATTGGTACCTTCCGCGATCGTGCTTTCAAACAAAACAAAAAAGAGAAAAAGAGGAAACCCGAACGACCCAGGCGTATAAGTGTATGGTATGCATACATACATACCGGTCATAGAATAGAGAAAGAGGGTTAAAAACTATGAGTAAAATCAGTGAGTTTCCGCGTTCCGAGGCTTTCAATCCTTCTCATAAAATATTGGTTAGTACATTCCTAACACATATGCAATCCTCCTCGTCGGGTTTTTAAGTTTCCTGCCGTAAAGTTAATGGCAGAGTAGTTTGTCGATGTACCATATAATTGCGGCATTTATCGACGTTGTTTTATCGACAGCCCAAAACTTCCTCATCTGACAGAATCACCATAATTAATATTCATTGTGCCCATCACTAACTGGTGTAAAATTTACAGACAGATTTGCGGAAGCAGTGTGGCTGTCAGGTATGAAGTTTATTTTCTTTTTCCAATTAAATATCTATATCATTGCATGCCGTGATCTATCACTAATTTTATCTTTCTGAGACAAACAGAACAGACACATTTACATAAGCATTCATTTTACTTGAATACAAAATATTATGAGCTGATGTATCTAATCGAGTTACCACTTAACTTTTTTTTACGTTCACCCTGTCGAAGCATAGGTTTAATGTTCAGAAAACTCCACAAAAAGAGCGTGCTAAAAAAGAATCCTCTGCTGTGTCTCGCTCGACGTTTATGCACTTCTTGGAATATGGACAGTTTTTTTCGATCTTAAAAAACACAACGGGCAAGGGGATCGCCAGTACTTAATTTTAGCAGGTGCTTCGTGTCTTAAGCTCAAACATCAAGTGAGTCGCCACACAGAATTTGTGCCCGAATGTTTGACATGAGGATTTTTCTTAAAAACACACTAATAAACCTTTACTTAGACTGGTTGGGGCCTTAAAACATAGTTAAGAATGATATAATTTAATATTTAACTGCAGTACGTAATATATTTAAAATGCTCTAAATTGCTTAAATACGTTAAAATTAACTTCTAAAAATGTGACGAAATCAAATTATTTCGAGTAAAATAATCTTGTCCCATCTCAACGTGAGCTCGGTAAGAAATGTAAATGCACTTGTCTCGGGACTCCACCGCGGCTCTAGATAGACTTTTTTAAAATAAAAAATCTAATAAAAAATTCCCTGATAAGAATTGAAAATTTGCATTAGGTCTGCTGCATTAGCAGTTTAAAAAGCAGTCTAGTGTAATCCCGGGTAAGTGAAAAGAGAATAAGCTCCATGAGAAGGAAGAAAAAAAATAAGTGTTTGCGGAACAAACGCAAGTGCGATCTAGTCTTATCGTCTCGTTTTCGCAGCACTCGGGTTGTCGGCGTTGTAGGTTGCAGTTATAGGCTAGGGGTCGAAGGTCCGGTCGTTCGAGCGTGCCGTATCGCCGTTTTCCTCGGTCGTATTATGCCTGTTCTCTCATTAAGTTCTCCCCAAAATAATTAGGGGTAGCTATATGTTTCGCTGTGTCCACCATACCCGACTACGCTGCGTCGTAGGTCCGCTCTGATCAATGCTTATGGCGTCAGTGAGTGTATAGTTACCGATAGTACCTACCGGTAACTATAATGCGCGAGTGCACGGCTGGGGGTCCGCGAAAGCTTACTCGTCAGGCGCGTAACGAGCGTGGCTAACGAGGAACAGCAGATTTTACGGACAGATGGTGGTGATGTGGTATCTACACGATTGATGCCTTCGTAAGCCTGCTATATTTATAGCGTGTAGGTATAAGGAATAGAAATATGACGATTCTCTCGTAATTCATTTCTTCTAAAAAACTCCGTTGAAAAAATTTAGGAGATTAGATATATAAGAGATTATTCGAAAAAAACAAGCAATGAATAAATGTAGTGTCCTCATTATATTATGTTCAAGCATTTTAGGGTGCAGTTTGTGGATAGGTGGAATTTTTGTTAATATCAATTTTGGCCATTTCACTCAATTTCCAAAATGACCGTTGCGCATTTTTGAGGTCACGTTTGGCGATTTCACAGAATTTCCGGAAGGGCTGTTGCGTTCTCTGCTGAAAATTTTCATAAATTTATTGAGGTAGGATTTAACATATTTAATTTTTACTTTAGAAATGTTAATATTCAATTTTTATAATTAAATTTTTTAGCTATTATTCGAATATTAAGTAAGTTAAACGATAGTTTGTTAAAAAGTTCCTTTTAGGACATTAATGTTCCTGCAGTTTGCTATATCGAGATATAGTTATTGCAGAATCCCGTGGAAATGCCCAACCCATCCGCATCCTACTCTGATGTAATTTCTGCTCGGGTATTTTCAGAATACGTGACTATCCATGAGCATACCGCGTACACGCGTATATTGTCGAGGTCAGTGACAGTCGAATTTCAACATATAACGACATACTCATGAACATTATAGTTCGCTCACAATGCTGGATTAGTTCGAGTACAACGCACGCTTTGGCAGAAGCAGCTCTACTGCACGGCAGAACGAGCTTTTGAGACCCGACAGCAACATCCTCGTCAGCAATAGCAGCAGCACCACCGAATAGGCATACTATGCGTTTGTACCCGATTCCATCCACGAGATTTCTCTCGTTTCAACGTACCTGATAGCTACCACACACACCAGAATGTTACGGCACTTTTTATGGACGCGCACTGACGCCCTCGCCCATACCATGGGCCAGATGCGTTATATGTCATTGAACTTTACTATCGAGCCAGAAAACGCACTCTGAACCTTGATACAGCTGCCGTCCAGCGCGGTTCTGCACCAGCCGCATTGCGCGTAAGAGTGAACTGGTTTCGCAGTATTACTCACACTGTTACTCGGCCAACGCAAGCGTGCTCTTCTCGTTAATAGCGAACTTCGTCATTTCGCGTCCGGGTGAATTTCACTCTCGAACTACCGAGGGATGTGTTTAATGTGTGTGTGCGTAGATGCATATGCCTGCTGCGGCATCATATCAGCATATACTCATTCTCGTTTATCTTCGAGGTTGCATTAATCCTCCAATGTTCGAGACAATAATTCACATTTTCTCGCACTAAATCAACATCGAAAATAGTTAACGCTGCAGAAAGAATTTTTTTTACCGTAAATATAGTGCCTACTGAACACAGCGACAAAGAAATCATCCTGTTGCGGCGAAAAAATGTTCTCTGCACTCATCAGCTCTTGTCTCTTTCCCTCCGTGTGAAAACGTTTTTCTGCCTAAGCTTATGGTTTTGCTACGGGAACAAATTTTTTTGAACAACACACATTTTTATATAGTAACAAAACTATGTCTTCTTAAAATCGGCTTCTTAAAACAGTCTCTAAGAAGAATTCGCACTGCATCTTAAATTCCTATACGCGGTCTGACTAGCGTAGCAAAACATAAGTTTCGGGAAATCAGCTTCAAAGGTTGTACAATAATTATTGTCTCTGACCGATGTTTTATCGTCCCTTCTGATGTTTTTTTGAAGTTTTTATGGACCTGAAGGAACATTTATTTTTTATTTCTACTAAAAAAAAGGTATACCGTAAATAAAAATACGTGGGCAAAATAAAAAATATTTTGACTTTTATGTTGGAGGTTTTATCTCAGCGAGCGGTTACATTTTATCACTTTTAAACACATTTAAATTTTTTTTTTCACAATACCGGCTAAAGTTCTTACATGTGAATTGACAATTTTTTATTGTCACGACGTATTTAAATATTAACAATCACAAAATGTTTGCAACACAAGAGGCTGTCGGCCGTGTAAGCATCGCCGAAACAATTATGCGTAGCATTAGCGGTGAATATTAGAATGAAAAACCGACTGAAATTAGCGACCACATTGTTACCGACACACGAAACTCTATTATTTTCTTAATTTCCCGTTTGTTTATATTTAATTCTGTTTTTAATTGCAAATCACCATGACTACCATAATAGAACCTTGAAGATTTTTTGTCGAAAAAGATTTTTTCTCCGTAAGGGATTAAAAACTTTTCATTGGCAAAATGCAACATTGCTCTCAGCGATCACATATTTTCTGTACGCGTAGTGGGTTCGTGAGAGTTAAAATTTGTAGCCCTCGTAAACTTTAATCATCCAAAAAGTCCTTTCACGAAGTATACTATTATGGTAGAGGTCATGGCAGCCCCAGCTCTACCGTTGAACGAAGGGCTCGCTCGTCTCTCGCCTGAAGCATTTAGGAAACACGAAAGATTCTCCTTGTGTTCCTATAGCGCGGAGAAATGCATTGGACTTTTACTCTTCAGCGCAGTCCCTTTTCTTCTCTCTGGCCTGACTCGCCTGTGCCCTCTCTCACGCCGTCAAGACGCTTATCAGATGGGCGAAAACAAAAGGTACGTGCTGAATTTTCAGGACTGTACTGTTACCGCTGTTCTCGCTCAAAGGGATGCCATGCAGAGCGCGCGAACACAGGAGAAAAGGATAAAAGATAGTGAAGAATGGAAGAAAGGCATCCAAGGGTCGCTACAGCAAGAAGCAGAGGTCGCTGGACTAGCACTTTTCATTCAAGTTCTCTTTTCTCCCTTCTCTCGATCCACTCTCATTTCGCGTGCAGTTGTAAGAACTGTATATGTATATATATATATACATATGAGGCATTCCATATCAATTCAGACACCCAAAACATGAAATTCTCAAAAAAATGTCTGATTCCGAGTTCAGAAAAAAAAAACATTCTGCAGGAACATGCCAATTTTTTCACTTTTCATTTAATCTGCAATATTTCGGGAACGATTAATCGTATTGAGATTTGTAAAAAAAAAAAAAAAACTCGAAAATGTGCGCTTTTTCATAGACCACAAGAAAAAAAAACATGATTCAAAATTAATTGTGTAATTTCAAGACACAATTTATTCCAAAATAAACGAAAATGTTTTTATTGAACGGGAATGACATCCGATATCGTTATCGGAAAATTTGCCTCAAATTCGGTAAGTGATCGCTCAATTTAGAGTTTTTTTTCATGGGATTCCGAAATGTTCATAGGTTACAGCAATAAATTTTTTTTTGTTTGGTTGAATTGATATGGAATGCATCATATATACGTATATGTATATAATATACATATATGTGTACGTTGGAGTCGTTTAAAATCACAGCGACAACAACACCTTTATACCAGTCCGTTGTTCTATTTATAGTATTGTTTCACACTCACAACAAATCTGAGAATCAACTTTGTAGTTTCGTACTTTATAAAAATATACGCAGGTATTGTAAATGGTTCTTAAAATTCGCTGAATCATCGACGAAATTAATATAGACATAGAGAAACGAAGCTGACTCCGACGTTGATATTAGTCACTCCCAGAGATTTCTCACTCTGGGACTTTAGTCACAGATGATTTTATGAGATTTTTCCCATATGAGTTTGAAGTTTAGGAAGGTACAACAAATTTGAATGAGCATTCTCTGTTCAACATTTCCTGGAACAGAAAAAAAAATATTGGTAGATATGCCAACGAGAGATAGCAATGATTGAATTTCAACTTGTGTAAATCCATCTATCCACATAAATTATAATAAAATACTTCTGAAGATAACTCAGATCCGAGTCTAAACATAAGAGAATCTCATCATTTATAAAAGGTCGTCTTAAGTCGTAGCTGTTCACCCATTTTTTTTAGCTGGTGCATTCAGATTGATACCATCAGTGATCTCGAAATTATTAAAAGCAGACCGATTAGCGTTAAAGGAGGTGTCTAATCATTTCAGTATCACAACTCATTTGGAGTCAAAACAAAACATCCATATTTCGTATTTTGATCTGCCACTTTGAATTCATAAATTTTCAGTGAAGCGACCTCTGAAACTTCCGAGTAGCAATTTTCATTAAGATTTTTTTTCTCCTGCTGCATGCCTGACATTTTTCGCTGCCACTCAAGAGGCTAAATCATATTCATACCGTGTGGAATGTCCTTAACAAGAATCCGGTAAACTCGTTGAGTACTTTACCGGGCTGTAAGCTTGGAAGAATTAGAGTCAATAACACGTGCAATGAAGTTTGTTCACGGTACTGATAGTAACGCCTGCGTAGAGGCCCGTCGAAGCGAACGTTATGGCGTGACTAGGGTGGAGGGACCAAAGGGCCAGCGCTAGGGTTTCCCCCCCTGCCGTGTTCTCGTCGCGTGTGCAACGTTAAAACTTGTTGGTGTACTACAAACATGAAGAGGGAGTAGAGAGGCTTTATGGCCAGTACGCTATACCATATCCCGTGCATACGAGCCTATATAATGTATGTAAAACCAAGCCAAATATCCAGCAACCCGTGTCCACGAGAGCAGTTGCCTTGCTCTATTTGTTCGGGGTATTGTCCATGCTTCAGCTCTCTCACCTCTATCTATCTCCCGCTATAGCTTAGTTTCTTTCTCTCTCTTTCTATCTTTCTCTCTCTCGCCATTTTCGTTTTTCTCTTTGTCTCTCCTCCCATTTTTTTCTTTTTTTTTTTCATTCCCTTCGACTCGTCTATTTGCACCAGCAACAAAGAGTTGCTCACGCGCTGTGATAGCACTCGATCAATCATATTTTCCACTAGACAATGGCAAATTCGTGTGAGCACTACTCCGACCACACTGCCAACAATTGCAAATCTACTGGTGTATATTCTCTACAATACACTGCTTCTTCGTACTATGTGTCACTTTACTGTCGTATTTTCTTGTTTGTACTAATAAAATTTTGAAAATTACTTCGATAACGCAGACGGTAGACACGATAAAATAGAGTAGACAGTTAAAAAAACATTTCTGCATAATTCGAAGATGTACTGCGCATGTATTTCGAAATTTAAATAAAAAACTAAGAATATTGATTTTGAAGAATAATAGTTATGTAAAAAGTTATTAATATATTATTTGAAAAAAAAAAGAGGTTTCTGAAAATGTGTTAATCAATTTTTTTGAAATTAATTCACAAGTATCTTGTTGTTGTTATTTCAATTCTAAATTAATGTACTTAGTATCTCCATTAACATCTGTTATTTTTAAAAATTTATCGCATGTCTCGAAATACTCGAAATCTCGAAAAACTCGGATTGAAGAATAGTCTGTCGTATGGTGAATACTTAAATAAAAGTGTCGTTAAATATTCATTCCTGTTCAGAGTATCGAGTTAGCAAAAAAAAAAAAAAAAAAAAAACAAATTTGACTACTATTTCGTACCTTCGTTTCGCTTTATTGTTCTTTATAATAGAAACGATTTAATTCTGCTCAAAAAATATAAAAATATTGTTCCCTGCCAATATTTTTGTCGATATGGAAATTGTATTATACAGCAACGTTGCACTGTCGTTCTTTATGAAATAGAAACTATTAAATTTTCCATTCATTTGAAACTGTACGTGGTACAAATATTGCCGTGCGATTGGAACCCCCTGGTACGTACATATCAATCGTCCCTAATTCATGCAAATCGTAAATCAATAAACGCGATCAAATCAAACAACGTTTCTCATTCGGCAAATTAAATACACAGACGATATAGCTTTAGCTCAATGCCATGGGCTAACCCACACAGCGAATCGAAACTGTTTTCATAGTTTAAAGCTGCACCGTAGGAGTTTATTGAATTTTTTTTTTTTTTCCTTCCTCGGATAAAGTACTCCGTGGTTAATGACGAGGGTGAGACTACGAGGGAACGTCAAAAGTATTTTATAAGTATTTGCGTTCTGTACCGAAGGTATCGTGGTTATTTTCTGACCCTCCACAGCTACCACTCAGCTCTTGACTCTCTGTTTTTTTTTTCCGAGTATATAATCGATTTGTCTTTGGAGCGAATATCGGAGAGTTTGCTCAGGACACGCAACACGCTCTGACATCAAATTATCCTGAAGTGCCTCGACGTACGTAAGTACGTTTAGTGGCGCACGAGGGAAGCTCCTACCCCAATATATATAGCTAGCGAGGCACCCAGTGGACACGATGCAACTATCGATTCGATGCGAAGGGGAAGTGCTCCACTACGGTGCAGCAAGCAACCCATGGTCAGCGCGTTGATATTAGCCTTCGATGTCACGTGTCATCTCAATCGCATAGGGAGCCCCATTCGTGGAATCGTCATATCGTCGTGTGCGGGTCACGACAAGGAGTCACGTGGGATTTGAAGCCTGTACGAGCAGCTGCTAGATTATCGTTACGGGACGCAAATGCACGTGTCAAGCTGACAGGATCGAGATTTTCCAGATATTTGTTTCACTCGATTTTGATTTGAACTCCTCTACATACATCTTCGGTGTTATGGCGCCTATTATAATAACGAAGAAATTTTTAATAATACTAATAATTGAGCATAAAAATTGGGGGTGACCCAAAATAACGAAATGATTTTATCTTATCGCTCTTCCTTAGGAATTGAGTCCATACGAGCTAAAGTAACGATTCGGAGGGTAAAATAAATATTTTTAAAAACATTTTTTAATTTCGTTTTTACAAAATATTTTTTTTTTATCTGACAAACTTAGAGCAATTGGTTTTTTTTTATCTTTCTAGTTTAAACAAAAAAAAGTGTAAATTGGACAAAACACATTTTTCGTACACTCTATTGAATTAATTTGATAGAAATGTAAATGCAAAAATCTATTTTAGTGTACCACACTGAATTGTTACTCTAGCGATTGTCTTATTGTTTCATCTAACGTACCGTCGCAATTTTATATATATCTTCTTTTTTTCTAAATCTCTCCCTCAAATCTATGGATACGTTTCAACCGTATCAATGATAAAGTTTCAGATCACCGGCATTTGAACTTGACTGTTCTACGTTAAATATGAAACAGCTTGAGGACATTCTCTTGTTTGACCTATAGTACAAAAACATGGAGTGACTTTCGTTATTATTATTCGCCAGATATTCCATTTTTAGCCACCAAACAGAGAGTTGAGCATTTCAGTTACGAATGCACACTTATAAATATTCGATCGGATTAATCGGCAACAACGTGCAATCATATCCTCGAACTATTATCCATCGCTGATGTTGCTACTACAGGAATAATACGGCTGTACATATATATACATATATATATATATATATATATATATATATATATATATATATATATATATATATATAGTTGATATTTAGTCATGTAAAACGAGAGATGAATAGTAGAATCGACAGGGGTAGTTGGAATTACCCTGGTTATTCGTTTTGTTGGCGAACTAGTAACTGAGCGGCGCAGCGGGCGGCATTGCACAGCAGGAGATCTCTCTTCCGTATTAATTAACGAAATAACGATGCTTAATTGCCTCGGTATAACGAAGCATAGGTGCCGAGAGTGAACGACGTGCTGTGTGCAACGCAGTTCTTCAACTATATTTCGCCCCCTCCACCGCTCCTCCCACGCGCTTCTGGTCGAAACGACCGGGACAATTAACGAACTTACTCGTTATAGAATATAGATTATCGACTATAGTCGCTTTCAGTGTAGCATCCTACACTGTACATCGCATATATACAGATATAATTGAGTAGAGCTCGCGATATATATATTGTATATATATATATGTCCTTTGCACTCGGGCGATAATCGTTTACTCATCAACGAGAGCGATGTATATCCCCCGCTATCTCTATCACAATGTTCTCCATCCACAGGTCGTAATATGCGGTCCGGGTCTCGCCTTATCCCTGATCGTATCCCCCACCCCATTGGCCGCCACATTTCAGGCCTCATTTCCACGGGCTTCACAACCAGGAAACCCCTAAATCTCCCAGAGAGAGCGGGCTCTCGATGTCGAGCCGGTGTTGCAATAGCTAGACGTTCCTTCATACCAATACCACCAGACGCATAAATCGAGGCAAATAGCTGATCTGACGCGACGATAACCAACCGACGATAATTGAAAAAAAGGGGCGGGCACCAATCTCTAGCAACCAATAATTTTATCCATTATTTATCGCTGACAATTACCTTAACTTTTAATTTATATTAATTTATTTTACTTCTCTAAATAAATTAATGATATTCAAGGTTACTGGAAAAAAAAAAAAATATTATTATTGTTTTCAAAATGTACTAACACAATATTTTTTTAAATCAGCAAAATAGAACGTTGCAAATTGCCTCCTCATTCGTTTTTTATTCTACTTCCCACGACGTAAATCTATAATTTCGACCATGATATTGAATCTCGTGAAAGGAAAACTTGTTGCGAATTTTGTTTGAGCTGACGCAACAGGCTTTCGTATTCCCATTTTATTAACACGCGAAAAATCGAATTGTCTGTTTGGGTGGATATTAAAAAATGTTCTACATAATGGGCGGGCGATACTCTGTATGGTAGCGTTTGATAGCTTACATATACTCTTCTTTATTTTGTTTTCATGTAAACCTTTATCCTTTACGCGTAAGAGCGAAAAGATAAATTATTTTTTGCGAATACTACAACAAAAAAAACATATTTTTTTTTATTGCAGTAATAATTAATCCATTGCTTTTCTTACCCAGTATAAAGTGGATACTGTTATTTGTTTACTTTTTTAATACTGATGGTTAGCTTATCGAGTTTCTTGTCAGGGGGATAGGGATGAAGGGCTGGTTTGTGGATTGTGAAAGGGGTTGGTTCACGAATCCTCGCAATTCAACCCACGTAACCCGTTCCATTCCATCGGCTTATACACAAGAGCCATGAAGAGGAGTGTCGGAGGGTGGTCGACAGTCGTCGTAGGTATTAGTTAAATCCTTCAACCTGCAACACTCGAAACACCCGAGAACCAGGGTTGCGAACCTTCTCTGGTACTGTGAGCTTTCCACGACGACGAGGACGAAACGGGGTGGCCGCGAGCTGCCAACACGACCCCCTCTGTTTTCATTACGATATTAAGAACTTTCTCGACAAACCCTCGAGTTAATCCACCCGGTAAACCGAGGAATGAGACACCCATAGTCGTCTACGTCGTCGTCGTCGGCTCTTGGTTCACCGTACGCGTTGAAAACCCATGGAAATTCGTCATCTCGCAGTACCGAGTCCTTGATGCGAATACAAACGCCCGACTAATAGCCAGAGAAACGCAGAAAAACAAGAGGGTTGATGCGAGTGGTTTCGTCGAGTTTCTCCACATTCTCCTGTATAGTTTTGACTTAAGCTGTACTCTCACTCTTGAAAACTCAGTTCTCGAGTACTCTCTTATGTAGATCAAGTCCTTTCAGCTACTAATGCTATACAGTCACTGATTTATGTCCATTAATGATTAAATCTCTTATTCCCCGTTGAAAACAACAAGATTTTTTTTTCTCATCTGTTGAACACTTTTCTGAAAAAAAAGTTGAATTATGACATGGTTGAGAAATTCATATTTTTAGTTTTATTACCAAAATACATTTTCCTTAATGAAACAAAAATGTAGGAGTTCCTGATGGAATTTCACTGTATGCCATATTTTTTCAGAATGAAAACGTCGTCAAGAAAGTTCTTTTAATGTAGCAAATATGCTGCACTTACATCTAAAGGGTTTCTCGGATGCTGCAAGCTCAATCCCATTAATAATTTGTTTATACAAGCTTAAATATAAAAGACAGCAAAGAAAGAAAATTTTTTTTTTGCTGCAAATAGTCTTTTTGATGCCACCAAAAATATAACATATACTGGATCAAATAGTTCATAGTAAAACATAACTTTTCTCTTTTCACTTTTGTTTTTGAGTGAATTAAAAAAGCTGCAAAAAAAATCGCAGAGAGTACCTTTAATATTACTATATGGCGAATTATGGAACATAGATCCAAGAAGATAAAAAAAGTATCCGAATTGGTGGAGTGTCTTCATATACTTTTTCTTTAACCAAGTCGAATGAAAAGAAAATTGTACATGTAATGCTTACAATAAAAAACGTAACAACAAAAACTTTTTGTCACAAGGTACAAAAATGTAACTCATTACGCATTGCGGCAAAGAGTAAGAGAATTTTTTTTTTCAGAATTTTTACAGAGTTCCAGTCGAGGTTCTGCGTGAGTGCTACACAATTTACTGGTAATGTTACAGCAGAAAGGCTGCGAATAACTAATGAGTTTTAGGTCGCTAAAAGGTACGAGACTACGAGTACACCTACGCTCCAGTTTCTAATATGTAAGCCCTTATTTTTTTTTAATTTCTCGTTGATATTGACGGGATCGACCGCATAATACGACCCCATTAATGTTTGTAGGAGGAATGAGTTTCTGGTAAACGCGCTGTGCGAAATTGAGGCAAAAGGGTCGAGAGCTAGTACCAGTAGTATTAGTATTAGTGTATATATAGCTGGAGAGCAAGAGAGTAACAGCAAAACGGAAACTCGTTCTCTGAAAACGTATGTCGCTGCGGTGCAGTGGCGGCTGTTCCCGTGCATAGTATACTGTATTACAGCGTCGACTATCGTACCGCCTGCTTCCCCTCTATTAAAATAACGATTATGCAGGGCGCACATTATCGTATCGGGCAAACAGCCTGCCTGGCTTTTCAACCGAGAACCTCTCTATACCTATGCTTATCCTCTACCTATACTCTCATACAGAATTTAATAAAGCGGAGTAGGCGTTGCAATAACACGCTTTCGTCGTCCATTACTACACTGTTAAAAATCCGGTGTTAAAATTCAACCCTATGCCGGCGTTCATAAAGTCCAAATCGTGTCAATGGCTGATGACAATTTGCATTATAACCTCAAATCTTACAACACGTCTTACTTGAAAATTAGGCAAATGAAATGCAATTGAATCTTTTGGATTTAATTGGTGCCATAATTCTGCATTCATTACTAATACTTTATTGATTTTCATCGATTTATTCTGCGCATAAATGGGTATAAAGTTTTTAACCATTTTAACACACTCCGTTATGTGAATTTAGCACTATGAAAAGTGTTACTTAGCACCAAATCAGTCAATACTGGTCGGAAGTTAACAACAATTTCATTTAAACACATCGGTCTAGGTTTATTTCTAGTTCGGTCACTAGGTTTATTTTTTCAGGTTTTTTTTTTCAACTCGATCTAATAATATTTTCATATAGAAAAATCGTAATTAATTTAAAAGAAAAATTTGAAATCTTTTTAGTGCTCCGTAGAGTTGGGAGAATATCACAAAAAATCGCGTACAAATTTCGAGAGGTCGAGTCTCCGACCCAGGTTGAATCGGTGTAGGATACCCCATATACAGTTACGTTGGATCACATTTTCAATCGTCCTTTTTTTCTTCTCTCCTATCTCTTCCATTCGCTTCTACGCCGGATGGTACATCGGAAGGGTATCGAATATTCTTTCCGATAAATTCGTGTGCCATCGTTCGTGCGGTGTCGAGTAAAAAAGAAAAAGACAAAAGAGGTCAGGGTGGTCTTATCCCTCCTGTCCGAGGATGAAGAAAAGCGAAATCTCGCGAAAAGGCACCGCGAGTTCTCGGTACAACGAGGAAGGCACCGGGTGCACTTCCTGTCTCGTTCTCGTAGAGCGCTACATTCGCTATAGGGCGCCGCGTGGAACACGTGTCTTTATGGTTTATGCGTCTGCCCGTAACAGAAATGAACCTCGACCAGAGGCGCACCCTCGGTGAAATAAGAGATCGGCTGGGGTTGTTTTCGTGCGCACGGGATATTTTATTGTCCTCGATCCTCATCGCCTTCTAGCAACGTTTTCCGTGTATGACAAGCGTATAGCCACTACTAGACTCGATTGAGCAGGAGATTCGATACGGAAGCCCCTGGATCGAATCAATTTTTATTCGGTTGCTGAGCATCCGGCACGGGTGTACTCTCTATACTTGCGTCATTACAGTGATCATCCTCGGACCTTAAAGGGAAATGCTATTGAATAGAAATTGGAGCAAATAATATTACTTGCACTCGCTTCCCATGTTCTTAGTGAAGACTATAACAAAGCTATTCCCACTAACTTCGCTTTCACGAGAAAAATTAAATAAACACGTGTATTAAAGAGACACATATATGTGATGTATCCACTTTTTCCCGGAGTCTACTTGAACCGCTACAGCTTCGATAATTGTGAGAGAGTCCGAGCACAATATATCTACTGACGTCTCTCGATTTAATAGGGTTCCCACACGTATTTTCCTCCTTAAACTTTTAGTACTCACTTCTTGGAGTGCCAAAGCGCCTTGGATAAACATTAATTTTTAAGCAAGCTGACTCGTCTCTGATCCACAAAGCCCCGGTCTTCCATATTGTATGATTTTGCTATAAATTTATGTGACATGGGGTGCAATCCTATTAATTATCAAGAGTGATGAAGTTGTCTGAACAAAAATGAATTAGAAGTGTCTTGAGTCATCCGTTGTATTAGTTGAAAGTTATTTACTTTTATTGAGAAACATCCGGCACAGTTACATATATCGGATTATAGATTTATTAATGACTGTCAAGGTAGTCATGTATTATTCATCAAACAGATACATGCTGTTGTGGTCGTTTTCAGACTGTCAAAAATCCACCATATTTTAATTTTCTTCTTTTTTTCTGCATTCTCACAGGTTCCAGAGTGCAATTTATCCGACACTTTCTTCTATATACTCTCTCTCACACTCAAATATTAATATTTCATGTTCCCTTGCATAACAAGCAACACCGTGTTCGAAAATATTTTTCCAATGTTCAATAAATTCACAGACCTACGATTTTTTTGTACGAGAGTTCTTGTTGTGAAGCATTTTGTGATAGACTACGAAGGCTTTCGACAGAGGCTTTTGTACACACCTCCAACGGTACAAAATATAGAACCAGGAGGTGAAAACCGCGGTAACATGAAGAAGTAATATGAATCGCGGCTATACGATATAATCAATGCGAATGAGCCAGTGAGCACCAGTCTGAACGATGAGCCACCAAGCACACCGAAGCTCCGAGATAAGATAGTAAGTGTGCTTCGTCGAAACGAATTGCTTGTCGTTTTCATATCGCCCCCAGACATAACTCTGAGCGTGCCGTGCGACAGAGTTTATGTCATTTCCCTCTGCTGCTGCGCCCGGCATGAAGAGGTACCCAGCGAGCATTGTTCAACATACGATTCGACGATTCCCCGAACGCACATATACGTGTTTCAACATCCGTATTTATCTGCTCTGTCTCTTTGTAATTCTCCTCAATTCTCATTCCCTGTGTATCTCAATATTCATGTCTTTCTCCTAGTGAACGGTCGACAGCCTTGTCGGAGAAATTGTGGAATGCTGTTTTATAAGCGATCTACTTTGCACATTGGGGGATAATATGCAGTGCCCTCATAAATTGGCAACCAACTGCAGTGTCTCATAAATTGATAACGTGCAACTTTCGTTCATTTTGAATCTGCTGTTTATATTCTTGCTCTGCAATCTATGATAACTGTGATAAACTCGATGAAATTGAAATTAACGTTAAAGGGCGTTATTCGGATTCATCAAACATCAGCGGGAATTCATCGAACACAGAGAAAAATTAATCTGCTGAAAGATTTACAGGACTTCATTATTCAAAAATTGTCAAGAAAATTTGTTTTCAGTATCTTATATTTTAGTATCTTCGTAATATGGGCTGTTATCGAATATCTCGCAACTTTTTAACATTAAAAAAAAGTGGAATTTTTTTGGTAATTTTTTTATTAAACAACAGCTGCTTGAATTTTTTTTAAATTTAAAGTTGTCTTTTAGACTCAATACAATCATAAAAAAAATGTGATGAGACAAATCCGAGGATTTGAATATCAGGGACACGGTTTCGTACACCTGAAATGGAATGCCCCATATGTAGATGAATAAAGATGTATACGTCATTTCATTCGTTGAACCGTAGGTCTTCAAAATCGTTTGGATCATAACCTCGAGCTGGTACACATAAAGCAAGCAAACGAGTATGTATGTGGTATTATTCATGTTCTTTCAGCTGGCCATTCGGGTAAATACGACCGGAGAGTCTTAAAAGCACGTGAAAGCGACGAGGTAAGCGATGGTAAGGACCAGGGTTGAGATGTTGCACACGCGAGGTCAGCCTTCGAACTGTGCGATATTTGCCAGGATGTAACGTCAGGTGGGTATACATAGACCGAAGGCCCATACGCTCTCGAACCCACAGCGGTAGTAGTTATACATATATACGGCGAGCGAGGCTTGAGGCCATGTGTAGTAAGTACCTACACGAAGGTACCTAAACGTGGTCATCGACGTGCTATAATATAATGAAACCGATATGTTACATTCGACGCTACTACACGAGATCACCATGTACCCACGTTCTCTACGTTTGTGCATGTGTGGAAATAGAATATATTTTCTGTGGTCAGTATTAGCGATCTTTGGCACTAGAGCTGTAAATTTAGCGAGCTTTGGCACTAGATCGTCCGAACTTTGAACTAATGTAGACATCGAGAACTATAGATAAATTTACTTGGACGTTGAAAGCTGTAAAGAAATATTGCTAAATATCGGAAATTACGGAAATATCGACTTGGTCACCAAAAGCTTTGACGATATCGAAGCGAGAGACCGAAAACAGTGGAAATATCGACCTAAATGCTGAATACTGTTTTTAAGACTTTTTTAATGGTTTCCTTTTTGTGCGGGTAGTCGAATCAAGTTTTTAATAATATTTTTTATTCGTTTAAGGACGCTCAATAGTTTTTAAATCTTGATATTAAGGTCTCAAGAAGTATGTAACTTTTCAATAACTCATTATCAAAGATACATATTTAATTACCATGGTAGTAGTCGATCCACTTTAAAGTCCAATATTCATTTGATTTGAGTTCTTCGTTCCCGTAGAACCGTCTGTACCCTTGAATCCCACCACTCTACTTGGTAATTGTCACTACAGAACAGGTGACAGAATTACCATGTTATTGGGTTTCCTTCTTACACTGACCTTCTATATTTATTGCCAGTTAATATATAACCCGATGTCTCCTGTTTTGCCAGGGACGTAACTCAAATTGAAAGCCAGGACGATAATTTAATGGATTTCAGGAAAAAAGTCCCTCCATAAAAGTCCCCGAAAGAAGGTAAAGGGTTCAATTTAATGACATACAAACTTCTAATATGATATAAAATAGCTCTGTAACAAGGCACCAATATCTCCTATTTTTCAAACATGTATATCGTTACTTATTTAGGGACTACTTCATTATTATAATTTGTGTAAAACTGTTTTAATTTTTGAGGAGGTTGGATGCTTCACACTGGTCAAATCGGTGATAAATATTTTATCTTGTTTTAACACAGTTTTACGGATTAATTAACGGCAGTGAACCGAGATTTGTATTGTCTAGAAGAACACACGAATCGTCACTGGATGCTGTAACACAAATAATCCCCCAGAAATATTATTTAATGTATAAAACTTTACAAAATAAATTTCATAATGTATCATACGTCAAATAACACCGTTTTTACTATTTTTATTGTGATAGTTCAATCTTACTGGAATTAAAAATTAGTGTACCACTGTAATGTAATCAATTTTAACATGAGATTGCAAAAACAAACATTTTCAACAGGTATGGCGACTCTCCTGTGCAGCTAAAATCGCTTTAGCAAATTAAAAAAGAAAGACACAAATTTCTTGTTTCGTTTGCAATGACAAAATAAACCGACAGTGGCGCCATCGCTATCAGTAGATCCAAAAGATATAGTCGCCGGGATGCTTCTCTCCCTATTACCCATTCGGATGGTTCCCTTATCGATTTCCGACGGTATACAAATCCACCTTCGAGCAACATTAGTCACTCGGCGACGTTGGATAAAGCGCAAACTGTGGGAGTACAGATGCGGATGAGACACGTGATGGGGATTTCCCTATTGCGGTGCGAAGTGGAGGTGGATTGTGAAGCTGTTAGATTCTGCATCCCCTCGTCGTGTGTTATATTCTGCACGAGGGAATGAGAATTTGAATATCCCGATATCGTGACACAAACCTTTTGTTTAGAAAAATATAACATCTTATTGTCCACGTAGATCTATGTAGACTACTTTTTGGCCAATGTACACTATTGTTTCAATCAACGTACTTTTTGATATTTTCATACTTGACAAAAGTCTACATTGAAGTTCACGATCGTCCCAATTATCTACGATTGACTTTACATAGACTTTCCTTCCAAGATCTATCGCCACTCTGAATAGACGAACTATTTTTACAGGAGAAAAGGGTCTTTATATATCTGATCGTCACATCTTTTTTGGTCACTGAAACTTGTCTGAACTCTACTTTACCAGTCGTCTACTGTACGTGTATTTTCTGTGTTTATAATGGATCTACAACATATACCGAAAACTGGTTGCGAGGTTGTCTAGCACAATATAGTCGGGCAGTATAGTATAAATATATAGAATACTGTAGTACAGTATACTATACTGTGCTCTGGTCTGGTCTTAACTCCTACTGGTGGGATCTCTCGTAGCTAAGCGAGCCGACTGTGTATGTTCTATAATCCTCTTCGTTCCCTCTGGTTCAACCTCATCCACCGTCATCCACGCACTCCGAGCTCTCCTTGGTCTCTCCCTTCTATTTCTCTCAAACGTGCTCTCTTGGCGACAGTTACAAACGGCGTGTTATCCGTAAGGATTGTACGTGGGAGAGAACCCTACGAAAATTGTGTGACCACCTGCTAGTCGCTGTACGCTTCTCGATATATGTGTATTTCTATCTGTGTTGCCACATATATACTGTAACTTCTATGGCGAGCTTTAGCTAGATGATCCATTCCACAGGAATATCTATATACAAAACGTCGAAAACTCTGTGAATAAAGACTGTTGTGAGCTTTATCACGGGAGACATAGCACCATTGAATACGAGCGGTAGCAAAATCGGTGTTACTTTTCGTTTGTAACTTAATAAGACTTTGACAATTTTTTTTTGCATTCTACTGCAAAGGATATAATGTTTCTCTATGTCGGTGTCTGAACCTTTCATTAGGCTGGGAGTTACACGGAAATAGGTCAAATGGACAAATCAGACATCTAGAAAATATCCAATATCGCAAAAGCCAACATTTATTGTTGTTAATGCTTTTCGTTTAACTTAGCTGTCAGTGCTAATAACAAAAATGTGATGGTTCATATAAACACAGAATAATGTATTGCTGCCTCAAATTCTTCGAAAAAAAAAAATTAAAGATCGTTGAATATGCATTTCCAGTCAAAAGTATGTTTCATTAAAATTTAAGTATTTTAAAATAAGAAAAAATCTGGAATAATTGAACATTGATTTAATATAATTATAATGTCAAAGAGATAAATTAGCCATAGCAGTGTAACCTAAGTACCTGAGTAGTGTAAGTATTTATATATGTGAATAAATCGACTTGATTCTACTTTAAACAAAAAATTCTTTTCTTTTCGATAAAATCTTCAATAGAAAAATGGAAGCGAAGTTGTGAACATATTATGAGTCTATGCTCAAAAATGTTGATATTTAACACAGCATTTTTGAGAATTTTATCATATTTTTAAATTACATCCCTCAATATTTTTCTTTAAGAAATCATGAGTACGGCAAATCATTTTTTTTTAATTTGTGTGTTTTTTAAAGTCAGAATAATAATATAAAAAGACGTGGACCGAGATCGGAGAAGTTGAGGGTCAGACCCACAGGTCGAATTGGTACGGAATATATATATAATATGTATAACACACTCGCAACACCGTGTGCCAGTCGGCCCTACATCAAGTAAATATAAGCCTAAGCGCTGCTAGGGACGAGTCTTGGCAGCGGCGTTGAAATTTCTCTCTCGCTTCACCCACGCGTTCATAAATTACCGTGTCAAAACAGGTGTGCGTATATTATTGTGTCGTGGCAGTCGCTCGCTATTATAAAGCCGAGTTTCCTTTTCTCCTTCTCATTCTCTCGTTGTATGCGGAAACGTTCGGGTTACTATGAAGTTCTGGGGGTGATTCCACGTTTCGACCTCAGCAAGTACTGCTATATATCTACGACTATACGCGAACGGGAGCAGCAGCGAGCTATTACACCGCACGCGTGACGCCGAGAACGACAACTACGACGACTGTTCGCCGCACGACAGCAATTTAATTTCGTTGGGCGCTCACGTGTTCACGGAAACATTCACGCAGGGCACGCGCGCGTCCGCCGCGCACACGACAGTCATTGCTCCGGCAAAAGCGACACTCACTACTAATGCGATTCGCGAATATTTTCGGGATGGCTGAGCATGCACACTCCAGAAAAGCCACGAGAAAATTTCTACCTACTGAACCATATAGCTGCTGCTGTTCCACCACTGACACGCCCATCGGGAAAATCCAGACAGAGACAAATCACCGACTCTTATTTTCACACCCTCTTGTTCAACACGTGTGATGATAATTATTATTATTGTTCTCAATGCAACCTTCTGGGGCTGTATAATCGATTGAAGGAGTATGTGAAAAATATCTTTATTTTTTCATATTCACAAATATGTGACAGCCGATTAATTGCCGCTAGACCCACCAAATTTATTGCTTACGATAACAAAGTTCTTGGTTGGTCTAACTATAATCATTCGGCTGTCACAACGTTTTTTTTCATGCAGCAATAAAAGCTGTAAGTGTACATGTGCTAGTATAATCTCTACCTCGAAACTGTTCTGTCAGCGCAATTTTATTAAGGTTAACATTGAGTGTGAATAATTATCAGCATCGAGAATCGTCACAAATCGATCACGCTGATGTAATCATTTATTTTTTTAGTAGGTTCTTGAAAAAATCAGAGATAAAATATAATTTTAAGAAAAAATGTATACTAGGAGTTGACAAGTTTGATCGCAGTGCTCGTTCAGTGGAGAATCGTCAGAAGTGTCAAGATTACCTGACTACACGGGAAAAATTAAATTAACTTTTGTGTACATTTAAAAAAACTATCACATTTGACAAAATTATTCTCTAGTGTGCACAGAGTGGTTTCAGCAGGATTTCGGTGAGCCCAGAAATTTGACCGTTCGCCAGTGTGCAGTATCAAGACGAGCTGAGGTCGAAACTTACTCGATGTTGAGCATATCAGTCTCGAGAATCTCTCAGGAGTCTCGTTGATCTGATCTCAAACGTTCAACGCGGTGTATATTATGTTCTATACAGGTGTACATAGCAGACTCTATCCCGATAATTACCCAACCGCTCCGTTGTTACCAATTTGCTAATAGATCCATCGATAGTTTGCAGGTGTAACGCGAGCCCTTTTCCGTCGTCAGTCTAATAGAAACATAGTACACTGAATGTATAGTGCTGTATACAGTGAAGCCCCTGAGAGTATCTCGGGCATTCGTGAATCGAGTTGGAAGTATCGATCGAAGCCACAGCACTCTCCGCAGTTCCCTATACTTGCCATCCGTATCCCCAAAAAAAAACTCGACGGACGAAAATAAATTTCAGATAATTATATACATTAGTAACATTTAAAAAAAAGCTGTGACATAAATCATGAATAACCAAACGACACATCATCAAATACATGTTGCTTCGGGGTTGAATTTGCTGAATATTTAAGTATATATATGGGGAATTCTACATCGATTCGATCTGGGTCCGATCCGCGACCTCTCGAATTTCGTCCGCGATTTTTTGCGATATTTTTCCAACTCTAATACTCTCAAATATGTTGTAGAGGACTTTTTTCGTGATATGTTATTGCATATTTAAAAAAAAAATAAATAAAAGATATGAAGTTCAAGATCAGGTGAACTTGATCTCGAATGTCCTATACACATACGCTCATTTGCTCCCCTTCGTGAAGTCAATCTTGAATCAATGTTAACCTTATCAACTGAAAAGTGATCATCGGGCGTAACAAGAAGATCGTACGCATATACATGCCGTTGGATCTACTGGACGAGCGACCGAGGGGTGAGAATAGTGGAATAAAGCATTTCGATAATCTCATTGAAAGTATTCTCTACGCACGGTGCTACAAAATGTCCGTATTGGTAGGTCGATGTATAATGCGTACGTTTGCGCATGCTTTACTAGATAGGATAGTAAAGCGCCCCTTGATGCAGGGTAGTATGCAAATGCTTCACATATAAAACGAAATGTCTGCCCCTCTTTTTTTCTCTGTCTCTGTCCCTTTTCCACCCTTCGAATTGTCATGAATATTTCATATCATCGCGCTTAATCATATTCACCGTACACATATATCCATTATTCTGACGACAATAAAAATAATCGACCATACATATCAGACCAAAGCGGAGAGAGCTCCAATAATCAGGCACTTTTATTATACGAAGCAGATGACTTCTTGCTTGATGTATAATGTTTTCATACAGTTGGATTGTCATATTGAACGAAATTTTCTGCATTATTGGATAAGCTAGACTGTTATATTGACTACCGACAGTGATTGGCAATCTCAGCTATGAGGCGGATTGAAAGTAATGAAAATATAAAGGTATCTTCGTATATTTATTATCATTACTTAAAAATTTAATTTTTGTTGTGTTTACATTTACACGGCCATGTTACAATGGAGTTGTGGTAAATAAAATTAGAATAATGCACATGTTCTGTTAAATAAAAATAACGTTACGCTTTTTCGAGCTACTTTACACTAATTTACACGACTTCTAGATGGACTGTAATACTTTTTAATTACAGTTTGTACTATTCCGTCAGTTTCCAATTATATAATTAATTTAAGAACAAAAATTAAATTTTCAAATTATTTACTTATCGGATAGACGAGCACACAATTAATTTTGTTATTCAGCAATTTCCGGCACGCCTCAAATATAGGTGACCGTTTCTCGAAACGGGCTGTGATATGTGACATAATCTAAAGCCCAAATGACTGATACATTATGAAAATACATTACCTGCAACACCTTTAATACAGTAGAAATTTCCTACAAACAGTCTATTCCAGATCAGTATCAAAACTGCTGGGTCACTATTACGAACTTATCAGTTGTCAACTGGTAAGTGCTTCCCAAAATACTGACGTATACCGATTAATTTTTCCATATTGAATCACTTAATAGCTATAAACAACATTGCAGGATTCTGAAAATAGTTCGATCAAACAGAAGCATTGTACACGGACAATTTTCGTGCGATTCACAAATAGATTTACGTAATTCCAATATCACCGTTTGCTCTTTCAGCACCTAATCACTATATAACACCGTTTGCCGTAGATATGACGATTGGTCACGGTAGTTGGATGAGGATTGGTCAGGATTGGTTGGATCGATATCTTCATAGCAAGACTTGTCGTCGTTGTGGTTATAGGTGTACCACGGAAAGCTGACAGAGATGAGATGGGAAGGGTGCAAACGAGCCACGCAACATCGGGGATAGCAGTGACGACGACCTAATCACCAAACGGGAGGACTGTGCGGATATGAAGAGCGATAAAGCACGAACTCATCACATACATATATATATATATATACATATATACACGCATACGTATATGTATACATATTTTCAAGCGGCAAATATTAAACTCACTTGCTTGTTCGTATATCGCACCCGTTTCTATGGACATATTGCGTTCCTTCAACTTCCATGTTCAAGCAACCGCTACTCCGCCCCTACTCTGCCGTGTTATTCAGCTGTGAGATGACAAACTCTTCGGACCTTTCTATTCCAGCCGTGGCAGCCGCGGCAATGGCTTCTAATCTCGTGCTCTCCTCCCGTCGAGTAATCCCTTCGGATCGATCAATCTCTCCCTGTGCAAAGATTGACCGAGGCTAGGCAGCATCATTCCCGCTCATAGAACACCACCGCGGGCCATATCGCGAGCCCTGTCATTCTTCATCGGAGCTTTTCTCATGTCTCGCTAAATTCGTCACTCGATTGCGCTCCTCCATTTTCTTTCTCTTATCAGGTCTCGCAAGGTGTCCCCGCAAGGATCAAAAAGATGAATTTAAGTGATTGAGAAAAGTCGTTTGAACCCACGTACGTCAAAAAGCGTGCACGTTCATTCTTGGAGGTCCTTCGAATAACAATTGCTAACAATTGAATCTCCACGCAAAAAGAAAAAAGTCCTGCAGCTTGATATTACATCTGCCTATCGAAAAATGGTCGCTTTTAAATTACTTTGGCTTTGCAAACGATAGCTAACCAAGCGAAAAGAAAAAAATTAATGAAATATGTCTAAAGAAAGTTCCGCAACCGAATGACGGAAGTTATCAAGAAAATACGCAACAACTGGAAAAGGGAAATAAAAACAATGAGGCATGACGGACAAGCTCGATAATTAAAAACTGGAAAAACGTATTGCCCGTTTGACTGCGTATAGATGACGAGCTTTGTACTCGCGGTGGTATGGCGCTGGGATTCCTGGCTTCCGGTTCATACCAGACGCCGTACAGAGATGAATGTATATAGTAGAAATATACGAGAGGTATAGGTAGGAAAGCCCAGAGTGAAAACATGGCGAGAGTCAAGGGTGGTAGCAGAGCTTTATCTCTCCCTTCGGTACAAAGAAGGACATTGAATTTTTTCGATCCCTGGGAGCTGCGAAGCGTACAGAGAGCGTGGTGGCGTTACTCCGGCAGCGTGAACGTTCTCTTCGTGTGCTCGGGCTCAACGAGTTACGTCGACAGTGAGAAGGGACCGGTGGAAAGAGAGGTAGAAGAGCAACGACGAATATTTCAAAGCAAAAACAGAGGTTCAGGGCACGAAGCGCAGAGATGCTCTCGACGCCCTCGCGTTTTTTTTCTCCCTCATTCCCTTCCGCTTCCTTCCTTCCTTCCTCACGCGTACCATACGTATACCACTCATCCTCTCTCCTGTCGAACCCGGCGATACGCGTAGATCCGAAGCATCGCGGGTGAGCGGCTTTTGAAGCATCAGAAGCCACAGCGTAAAAAATGTTATTAAAATACATGTACCGGTGCGGGATCGCGGCTGTTTGCCTGGTCGGTATTAGCGCTAAAGGCGGTGGAGGTGAAAGAGGTAAAGCTTGAGCTTGGAAAAGACGTTATGAATATTAAGCGAGATGCGCAAGTGCCACCCGCAGTGCTACACGCAGTTGTTACGATATAAGCGTCGGCTACGAGCTGCGTAACAGCGCAGAGCTCTATGTGTATATATGCTGTATATACGAGATGAGAGCGCGAACGCGTGGCACACGACGCATCTGCTACCGCGAAATTGATTCTCGTAAAGCGTCCGAAAGCCATTCGTCGTTCCTGAGCTATATGCGCATCCTTGCACTGCGGATGTTCCGCATGTGATGTAAAACTCGAAAACGCTTTCACTGAATAGCCCTCTGGTTTGATATCTATAGCTTATGGTATGTGCAGATATACACGTTACTCCTGTGTACACCACGCGAACAACTTTTTTTAGGGCTATTTCGACTCAGCCAGAAGATTCTTAGTAGGTAACACCGCTTGCCGCCACGACCAAGCATCAGTGCTATACAAGTCTTGTGGCAATATTTCTGGTTTTTATTTTTTTTTTATTTTGCGGTTCGATGCAACAGCGCGTGAACGGAGCAAATACGAAAGGGCATTATCAAACAACTATATCAAAATTATGTGAATTTTTTGTTGTACAGAAATATCATTTTGATTTCAAATTCTAGCGAGGATTAAAAAAAATGAAAAAAATAGAGTCTGTACGATAGAAATACAAATTATGATATAGTAGATAGGAAGGACAAAATGCAATTAAGTATGCAGGACAACTTAAGAGGAGGTGAAATCTGCACGAGTGCGTGGGACAGAAATCCTGAGTTGACCTTACACCTACCCTTAAACCTGACAAAGGTTATTCAAAGAATCTGGTTACAAAGTTCTATCAAAAATCGATACAAAATGTTGAATTTTTATTTTTTTATGAAAACAAAACTTCCATCAGAGGAAGGAAAAAAGAAAAATAGCGAGCACCTCCTCGAAATAAATTAGTATCTTTGCATGGAAGGCGAATGTCCTGAATTCACGTTAAACTTAACATCCTCAGTTTCAACACGTCAACTCAATAAACTTAAGTTTCTCCAAGTTCGTTAAGTTCTCTGAATTTGTTTTTCTCATTAGATTAATTAAGTTTCATTATCATCCAAGTCTACTTCTATATTGTAATGATAACTTTAATAGTCCCTTCAACTGCGAAGCTTTAGATGTCGAGAGTAAATAAATTGTTGTACATAGAGTACGTATCTACATGCATAGACAAAGTACTACATTTGTACTTTTTTAATGGAAGTTGCTGCACATCCTCTGTAAAAATGAATGCAGCCGCAGTAATATGAGAACATACGAATGTGGGAGGGACGAGGAGATGGAATAATTTTGTGAGAGGCACGGAGTACGGTCAAAGAATGAAAATTGAATCCCAACTGCAGGCCGACTGTCTGCATTGTGCATGTGAAGGCTCGTGTGTATGTTTCAGCAACGGATCCAAGTGAGCGTATGTGGTACTTGCAGTAGTGCACACGATATGGTATAGATGCATCCAGTGTGCGGCTAGTTATCGGTCGCCTGAGCTTTTTGTCCTCTATCGCGTCATCGTGACGAAATAAACCCGCGACCAGGTTAATTACCGCTCGCGGAACATTATTTGAATGGTCCAAACCCATGGAACCTCGAGTCTCACTGAAATCGTCGTCAACGGTGGCAAAGCTTCCGACGAACTGACTGCTGCTCAAGTGCAGAGTGAATCGTACCAACCGCGTATCATAGAGACAGCGTATCATAAAGGCTCGTTGCTGATTATATGAATCCTTTTGATCTCTTCAAAAACCCGGCTAATATTACAATTATTATAATAATTTACGTTGAAGCCATCAGTTACGAAGATTACTCATTAGCATGGCAGAATTCTCTGTTTTGCGACTTTTTTTAAAAGTAATTTACTCTCATATAATCCTCTTCATCACGGTAGTTGGAGATACATTCGTTTGAAAAAAAATCGTGATTTTCTGGAAACTATTACTGCTCGCGTATTGATCAAGATATCAGTTATATAGTATTTTTTCACTTGTGTCAAACTTTAATTTACTGAATAAAAAAAAACAATTAACTATGAATATTTGTAACGCTTTGAGGGACCACTAAATATTTTTTTACTGCCTGAATATCCTGACACTTCTATTTCATGACAATGAAGAACGAAAATTCTGAGGAAGAGAATACGAAAAAAAAGTATATACCTGAAAATATTGTTACCCTAGACTAAGGGTTATGAAACTTGGTGAGACATTTATAACGCTACTTCAATAACAAGTAATTTTGGAATTATTGCAAGAATTGGAAAATTTGGCTGGCCAAAGTACCATATGGAATGTTATCATGTACATTCGATTGGACAATCGTCGACTTTCCAGCTGCGGAGAAAGCCGTAAACCGTGGAGAACCCTCTCGCGACGGTGGTTGCACCCGAACGAAGCAGAGAGTGCACCTAGCGCCTTTTCTCTCCCGTCTCTCAGGGGGTGAAGGGTTCGCTGCCCCTCGCCACCGACGGTGGCCGTGTGTCCGTTGCGCGGCCGCCGCCGCCGCCACCACCACCACCACCACCAACGCCACCACCACCACCACCACCACCACCACCAGCGTCGACATCGGGGGTGGCGGCAGCGGAGGTCGCACGCGCGCTCTCCCTGGTGGGGGCAGCGAGCCACCAGCGGGGGCGGACAAGCGCGAGGCGCCGGCATCGCTCCTCAGTCGACGTCAAGCCGTCGCGACGCTTGCGTATTCAACGCCGTCGACGCTCTCGCACATCAGCGGCGAGAAACGCCGCGAATTCGCGCGTGTACACCACCCCCGTGTCGTATGACTCTCTGTATCACTGCGTTTGCCGAACCGTCTGTGTGTGCCCACCTGTTCGCACCACAAGAACAACACCAAATTCCATCCATCTTTTGCAATATTCCTTTCTTCATTTATCTCTTCAATTCCTACGTGAATCAAAGTTATTTGAGAAAACACGATTGGAGCAGTTTGTCTTTTATTTTTATTTTTTATTTCTCGAGAACTAATCTTTGTTTAAAGAGGAGCACATTATATAGGAGATTTTCTTTGCGGAATTATCAAAAATCGTCGATATTTTACGCAATACAAAAAAAGAAAGTAAAAAAGTTCCAAATATTTCTCGTAAAGATATACAAGTTTTCGAGGCGAAAAATTGACGAAGTTTCATTTTGTTCTGTTGGAACTATCGTCTGTCGAAAAAAAAAAAACGTCGTTGCTGAAGTGAGGAAAGAGAAGTAGTATCGAATCTGCGGTGTGCCACATTGACTCGAGAGTGTCTCGTTACACCGAGCTACGAGACGAGAGAGTATACTTGAAACTCGAGACGATGAAACTTTGATCGGAGAGAGAAGTGCATCATCCCCCGAAGTCTAGACCGATAGCGATAAGACCCCTGGTCGGCGAGGTCTTTGTTGTTCTCTCCTCGTGTGCTACGTATACTCCGAAACGCTAGCCTGGAGTGTAGACGTAAACAACCCTCGTGCTACGTGCGAAGGAACGAGTTAGTTACACAGTGAGAAAAGGGCGACACAGAGACGCTCCTTCTTCGAATATAACTCAGTTAGTGATTATTTATCTTAGTGAGAGGTGCGCGACGACCCCATTGGATTATGATACTCGGGTAGGTACTACAACACTTAATTAACATCTTTTTATATTTTCTTTTTAAGATTTATGTGACGGTACTTGAAACGTGTTCATGTTAAGAACTCTTTATTTTGTATTTCAACCAATATTTGAGAAACTCTTAAAAAGAAAATTTATTTCATAGTGGAACCATAATTATAATCATATTTACCGCGTCAGAGGCTATAAATATAAGTTTAATTTTCATTGAGTTAACCAGACGATAATTAATTTTCACTATCAGTACCCCAATATTTTTGTCCCGAGAACGAAAATAAACGCTGCGAGAATGTTTTTCTCTATACGAAGAAGATGCAGTGTATCTTTTTCTCTGGGTCGAAGCTTATTTTAAGCATTTTCAATGAATTTTGCATTTCACGTTTTTCGACCACGTTACAACACTCACGCTGCTACGTCTTCGTAAAACAATGCGATGCATTGTCGTCGACGTTCGAGCAGTCGGTGTTTATCTTTGTTGGGAGTATAATTGAATGACACGAGAATAGTGACAAGAGTCGATATAATGACGGATCATCGACGTGAGAGAAAACAGCGCGTTATTTCATCAATAACGTGTGTGTGTGTGTGTGTGTGTGTGTGTGTGTGGATACATGCAGAACGATGAAACCGAATAGAAGCACACCGGCCTGTGCCACCAGAGGTGATGCTCTCCTCGCGGTTTCGCAAGCCGGGGTTTGGGGGGGACGGAGAACTCGCAATTGTTCCATCTACCGCATCGAACTCACGGGATACTACTATAGAAGATATATATGTATACACCCGAAGACCAGCTTCTCTTTACGTAATCCCTATCGACGGCCAGAGTCGGGAGACTCTAACTCACACTTTGTGATGCTGATCTCGTTTTCACCAATCGATTCTTGCTCGTTTTGTGACCTTCTCACATTCTCTAGTCGTCGCTATATATCTGTTCAGTGAATTATAGTATACTTCAAATTCCTGATGGTTTTTCGTGCATTCAACGCTGTTCTAAAATTTATCACTACCTTAATCGAGTGCAAGGTTCCAAAATTCTTGCCAACATTCGGCTTTCCATAGTAATTCCACCTAAAAGATCTGATCCTCGCCGATCCAGTACACAATTTTTTATATCATTGTTCTGACTCTAAAAGGCACTCAGATTTTTTTTTTTTTTATTTATAGAAGTCGGATTGGACGGATTTATGCTTTTTTGGAAACAGAAATATGGAGGACCGTAATTTTAAAATCTGTAAATATTTGTGTTTCTGGATTGGATTTGTGTTCATTGTCTGGATTTTCACTTACATTGGTTTCTTTGGCATTTTTTCGGAAAGAACGTTGAACAAAAAATTAGAAGCAAGAGTATCAATGCACTGTAGACTGTTGCTTGAATGTTTGTATACGTAATAACGAATTTTTGGGAATTTTCACAAATTTTTTTGAACGGATTTCAAGTTTACCTTTTTTTTACTCACAAATCCTTTGATAATTTTTTTTAGAAGAGGCAGCAAATTGACAATAAAAAAATAGTTATTAAATCGTTGGGACAAAGATTTGGTGGATCACGCAAATAAAGTTTTTAATCAACTATCCTATTGAACGCATAAAATATGGCTTGAAATTTATCGATGAAAAATATATCTTCGACATCATACCTTCCTGAGTTGGTATAAAATAATGTTGTTTTTAATCCAAGACTCTATTAGTTTTATGCAGAGTCTCTTGTCGCATAGAATACTTTTTTAGAATATTTTTTTATGTAAGAAATACTTCCATTAAAAAAAAATCTATAGTAGACATTTTTTTTTACTAATTAATGTAAAAAATTATATTTTCATTCCGTTGTGCTACGTAAAAAATCCACGAACACCATGGAACAAGCGAAAGAATTTACTTTTTTTATCCTAGAATTTACGATAATTGTTTTTTTTTTTAAATTGAAATCGCTTCGAAAAAATCTGATAAAAATTCCACAAATTTTTTGATAGCTACAAAAATATTGAAGCAACAGTTTGTAGTGTACTGACTTGTGCTTCAACGTTTTTTGTATATTGAATCGTTATTTGCGATAAATGAAAACCACGTGATAAGCACATAGTCAAGTCTCAATAATTTTCAACCCGATTTGACGGAATGATCCAGCAAATAAATTATACACACTCATTTGGATAAATCTGTATTATATGGTAAAGGAATAAACGTTAAGCCACTGGCAATTTACAAGTGTCTTTTTTTGCTCGATCGATCTGCCGAATAATTTATGTATCTCATTCCTATTAGAGTCAATGTTGTATGTTAAACGAGAGTGGTGTGAGGGGGGCGTGTGAAAAGAAGTAGTATTGCCTAGTGTTGGCTGTTATTAGTCAGCGACAGCCGTTGACATAGCTGGCGCGCGGCGGGAGCCGCTGCTATTGAAGCACGTGGCACAGGCTGTGCCAGCAGCAGCAGCAGCAGCGTCGAAACGGTCAGCCGACACGCAGCAGCAGCAGCAGCAGCAGCACCACCACCACCACCACAGCTAGTCTCGTGTATAGTCAGAAGCATCTCGAGTAGCAGAGAATAGCGCAAAAGCGATAGATTTTTCTTCGTTTACGAATGCGCATGTTTTCGAATCGGTCGGTCAACCGTAGATAACGTCAGAGATCGAAGAGTGTATCACTGGCGTGAAGCAAGGAGATACACTTTTGGACCCCGGAGGATCGACGTTTCTCGTTGCGTCTTATTCCGGGGCGAGGGTCTGGCAACATCGACATGTGTATGTTTAGCCATATAAGTGTTTGATACGATAGCTGTAACAATACATTCAGAAAACGGTTTGTTAATGCCAACTACAGATATTAAAATGAGACAATCATAATTTGACTGAAGCTAATTTTATTTCCGTAAAATGAGAATCGGATAAATGTGATAAATATGTGATAAACTATGGCGACTACATAACGCTATTATTCATTTAACGACAAGTTAAATAAGTAAATCTCCATTTATGATTCAACTAAATCTTATAGTCAGTCCAACTGTTTATTTCGTTCGCCATCCGTGACTTCACGATTTAGTTGAGTCGAACAATTTTTGCTTTTTTTTTTTTTTTGGCTGCTCCAAACCAAAGACCACTGAGTGTGCTTACTTGAAGTGACGAAAGCGAGAAGGAAACTGTATCTAAAGTGTGAAGCTTGAGAAACGCATGAACAGTGGATGATCCTCGAAAATTTATGTTCATTCGAGTAATAAACACATCTTGACTGGTTCTTCAATGTTGAGAGAAATTTATCAGGCTAACAAGCATATAGTACAACTGTGGAGCAGCAGCCGCGGCGGGCGCGAGACCACTCAGATATATATGCGACGGTAGATCTCGCTTGATTCATAGGCACACTCAACACAACGTGACTATACGAACGCGATTCTCAAACTTTGTTATACAATATTTTCATCAGGGAAAAAAAAAATAAAATAAAATAAAGAAACAAGATTACTGCGGTGTTGTCAGACCTCGTGACCGTGGGGGAATCAACTTAGCGATCGATGTGTCGTATACATACATCGGCTCATCTTATTTTATTTTTTGTAGACGACCTAAGGCTTCGAGGCTTCGTAATGGAACTGAGTTTCGGTGATGTTTACATTCAACTTCTCCATGTGCATTTGAGTATCACTTCCGGAAATGATATTGCTGTTGATTGCATAACATTTTTGAAATATAATTTCGACGCTCTATTTTTAACAGGAGAATTTGATCATCTCCCACAAATCGAAGGAGACTTTTATATTAGCAAATTTGTGAGTATTGCCATGTTTTTTAAAAATTGTTTTATGTTACTATGTAAGCTTATATTTGGAAGCTTGGAAAGAGCGAAATTAATTGTGATAACGAAAAAATGTATCGAAAGTCAAATAATTGGAATAGAAGGTAATGATTTGCAATTCTCGATTACTTCGTAAAATGTTTAATAACGTAAAATAAAAGCTAGAAGAAAACAAAGATGATGTCCTGATAAATGTGGAATTGATCTAAGAATATAAATGTCGCATGGAATTGTTATTTGTGTGGTAAATCCGTAAAAAGCTTTACGGCCTTTAAGTCCCTTAGGACTCAGTTCATGAAAAATTGGATGTGCTCATGCGTCGAAATTTTTTTACTGTGCTTCATAAATTTCATCAAATCTAACGTAATATTGGTGCCAACAGGTAATAAGGTATGAAACTCACTGCAGAGACGGCTTATAATTCTTTAGCAAATTTCCGGGTCGTAGGACACGTATAAATTTTTCGTTTTAACAGGGAAATCAAGTGAAGAGAATTCTTCCAATAGTACACCGTGGTACAGAAGAAGAATAGGTACAATAAAGTAGAGACGTACGAATGTGAAATTAGATGAGAGGCTAGAGTCACGTATATATATCGTTCTCATATATAAAGTGGAAAAGCTAGGTGGTACGAGTATAGGAAGCATAATGTGGAAGAGGAGTCGGAGAGGAACGAGGGAATGAGAGAAACGCGCCGGCGATGTTGGCAACACGTTTTAACTGTCAGCGGGGAAAACACGAACGCGAAAAGCGGTAACAGCAGCAGCAGCAGCAGCAGCAGCAGCAGCTTTGCTGCACTACATATATTCGGATGACTTTGGGTATAAACGTCTGTGTTCTCGTCGGTCGAGGAGCATATACGCAGAAAAGCGTGCCAAACAATTTCGTGTAACTGCATCAATAATATGGAGTACGTCGGAGAGAATAGTGGTGTGATACTCGTTCGTAAATTGAAATTTCGTTGTTCGCAAAAAAGAAAAAAAGAAAAAAAAAATGGTACTGTTGAATGGAGGTATTTTCAATTATGTGTTGTGTGTTTGTGTTTAGAAGCACTCGTGTGCTGAATAGAGAAAGTGAGGGGAGAATGAACTTGTTGGAAGGATCAATGGCACCCGAGAAACACCGAAACACAGACTAGCAGATGCTGAATAACTAATATATTAGAGAAGTTTTAATGCGCTGCAGTCGTTCAAACTGAAGTGAAGTCTATAATTAGAAATAGTTGTGACCGACTCACAGCTGGCCGAGACCTCCAGGGCCTTTGAACAATATACTTAAGTAACAGTCGCACGTTATCGCATATCGATATATTAGTAGTTTAATTTATTATTGTAACTGCTTGAATCAGCTGACGGTTTTATACGTTGAAAGTATCTGGGAGTCATATTAGACTAATTGAATTAATTCACCTGAAATAATGACTAACTTTGTTTGTAATTCAATGCGTTAACAATGATAAAAGTAAATAATGAATATCATAGTAAATTTTCGTAAAATTCAAGATTTATTTTCAAAACCAACGTCATAACAGTGGACCAGACTTGACGACATGTCGAATATCGATAGTATTGTCGGTGTCGTTCACGATCACAAATTCTCGTCATGATGTTGGGTGGGTTTATAAACGCGAATGAAATGTTATAAAATATTACAGCGAAGTGTCTGTACTATTTTAATCCCATTCAATATTACGCCGAGAATTTGTGATCGTGAATGACACCATCAATACGATCGATATTCGTTACGTCGTCAATCTTGGTTCATGACTCAATATTTATTAAGTCGATTGACGGCATATCGAATATCGATCGCACCTTTCCATTTGTAAAGGAACACTAAACGTCTATAAATAGCCATATCAAGGGACAAACAGCTGTCCTTTCCTCACCTCGAGATTTAAAAGAGTTTTTCTTAAAAACATGAGACTCACTTGTTACGAGACGCTTACAAGATAAAAAGTCCAATAATTGGACGTCTATAGAAGTCCAATTATTGGTTTACGTCTCCATTGGGAATAGCCGCAGTCGGAGCTGGTGAGAAGAAAAGCCCCGCTTGCTGCGTCGCTTTTGGGACATAAAAAACCTAGATAATAATAGTAATAATAATAATAATAATATTAACAACAAATACCAATGAAGGAGCGAGTTCGCTCGGGTAGTGACAATTCTGAAAGTAGTACTGACGACAAACTGCACTTTAACGTACCACTATTAGTGATAAAAATAGTATTAGTAAAACAGTATAGGTGTGGATGATAGATATACATGCTGAGGATAAAGCTGTAACAGCATAAGGTAAAGGTGTTCAATATGGCCTGATGCGGGTAGATTGATCAGCGCTTGTTGAAACAAAATACAGGCTCTGAAAATGTTGTAATTTCACACGCTTGAAGTTTTACACGCTTACACTGTGGCTGGTAATTGGTTTGAATCGGTGTTCAATATCTAGTGTCAATTTGCTTGACCACTCTAAAATATCCAACACATTGTATTTAAAAATAGGCGAATGAAAATCAAAATGCTGTTTTTAGACTTTATTTGTCACATAATTCTACATTGATAATAAATGTACTTTACATTAAACATTATAGCCCATAGTCAAATTATCATTACCATATTTGAGATGATTGTATAAGCTTTTCATTTCTTCTGTTTTTCCCATCAGCTTTTTTTTAGCCACCTTTTTTTTTTGCCAAGCTGTCACTTCGGAATTCGAACGCTGAAACGATCGATGCTTTGGTCTGATGGTGGCAAGCATTATGGTCGTTTTTTTTTGGAACCCAACACAGTTGACGACCTCATGGTTAAAGTTTTTGGAATCTCGATTTTCCAAACGATCACTGTTGCCGGGAATCTGAGCTAGCACAAAAATAGTACCTACAGTTTCGAAACTGAAACCATCAGTACGTTTAAGCATAAAAATGATTTACGTCTACATATATTCCTCCACAAAAAAATCCTGAAATAATTTTAAAACAAAAAAATCGTTACTTTTCTCTTAAAAACTTTCTCTTAAAAACAATGAAAGGAATTAAAAAATATAATGTGGTCAGGGTCCTCTTCAGAAATGTTATTCTGTATATAGTTACATACCATCAAAAATTAATTGTAAAAAGAACTATAAACAATATTTAAAAAAAAAAAATTTAATTATTTTTCTCACCAAAAGCTTTTTTGGTCGGCAAATCCTTTGAGGTCAGGAATTATTATAAATATATGTTAATAAAAAATGTTAACTGTTTTATTCCCTCTCCCCCGTTGGATTAATAAAAATGTTTGTTAAAAATTAAAAAAATATATTCTTTTTAATTATTATGCTCCTATAGGATACCCAGTTTTGCTTTTATGACTGCCCCTCTCTCTGCCCCTCTCTATCCTTGCCAAATAAAATTAAAAACAAAATTCGTGTATTAATGAATGTTTGATTATAAAAATTTGATTGATAAATTGATTTATAAAAATTTACGCGGATATGTATGTAAACATAAAAGAAATTGCACAATTTTTAGTGTACATACGTTTACAGTTATAACAACGATATTTATATTTTTGCGTTAACCTAATTGTAACATTTTGAAATACATATTTTCACAAATACATATTACAAACATAATGAATCCAATCATTAAAATCTGTGAAAGTAGTCTAGCATTCGTACAAGGCAAACTGTGACAGATTTATGCAGTTACTCTACTTTTCGAATAGTCATCCCAAACAACTATTCAAGATATATTGTACCTATTTCTCGCGTTTCTTAATTGCCAATTTGAAATTCAATTTGATCTCCCTAAATACATAACCGTATGTCAGAACAGAGTCGTACCTTTGGCATATTATCGTGTATAATATAGAATATAGACAACGCCCAGAGTTGAACAATGCCTTCTGGCTGTTGTTAGTTTCCCCAGTGAGAGTGAACCGTTGCTTCAGTGTAGCTCGCACTCTCCTGGTCGCCGTTAACTAGCAAAAACGTAGTTTGGACCTTGGTTCCGAGAGTGATGTGCGGGGGATGGTTGCCGAGGGAGGGGTGTCTGGTCGTGTGGCTCCGCTCTCTGCCCCGAGCCGCGAGAGAAATTGGTTAATTAGTTTTCGCGCAGGTCATTGGACCGGTTATACTACTGCCCGTAGTAGTGCCGCTATGCTATGTGCATCCAGACAGACGAGAGCCGGTATATGGATGCGAAAAATCTACTGGTTGAAATGCACGGATTTTCGAGTACACCCGTTTTATATGTCTTCCTTTTTCTCGCAGAATTAGAATGATACTGGTGTTTGTAATTCAACGCTTTTCCCACCTTCCACATCACCTGCAGCTTTAACGTCCATCATTTTTTTTAGTTCTGCATGCGAGCACATTTTTCCGCTGCAACAACATATCTGTCCTAACTTAAAATGATAGGGAGAAAATAAAATATCAATGTTCTTCTAACTTTTTTACGTAAATCGAAATCTAGCCAGAAAATTCCAGCGTGTCCGAGGTGTTCATGTAAAAGGATAACAAGCTCGAAAATAACGACAGAATATAATTTAAAAAATAGATATACATATATAAATATATATTGTACCGAATTGCTAATTATTTCTGCTATTTTCATTGCATATGTGTTGCTTTCGCGTCGGCAATGCTAGAATTTTGAAAAGTCATCGCGAAGGCGCGTTAATCATAAATTTCTAGGCAACTGAGAGTGGCAACTTTTCTCATTAATGTCCACAGGGATATGGAGGACAAGAGAGGTAAACAATACCTGAACATACGAGAATAGCCTCGACCTAATTTTAGTATTGATGCACAGAAGAAACAAAAAAAAATGAAAAATCTTTTCTGTCTATATATTACACATTGTAGTGTAGAAAATGTAGATTATAACTTTTATGTGCACAATACCGAAAGTTCTTTAATATTTAAATATGTATGTATGCATGTATCTCTAAATATAGAGGCCACTCACTGCATATAGATTTTTTTCCGCGACTTCGTTAAAATAACCTTGCCTGGAACGCTGGCGGAAAATCGTATATTACTCCCTAGGGAGTAATAGGGCTCATTACTCCCTCTGCCAGCTCTATTACTTCTACAGCAGTAATGGTCAAAAGGGAAAAAAAATAGCGTATGCAACACACGAGGGAGCGGATTTTCACCTTGTGTGATTTCAGTCCTCGTTTCGCTCGGGCAACAAACTTGACGCTAGGCGGAAATCTCGCACTTCTCTCTCGTGTTGTATATTACACTATTTCTTACCCCTTATATTTTGTCAAGTGCAAATCAGTAGAAATCAGAAAATAAAATGTTGCATATTTGAAACAGAAAAGTTCGATGTATACGTGTCATAGATTTTACTCTCAAATATTTTATCACATGAAAAATACTTAAATCATTGGGCTAAAATTTATCACGCTAATAAATCACACATACTTTTTGTTTTTATCATAATTTTTGTATAAGATTATTTAGTCACAAAAACAAATCAGTCGACCAGCGAGGAGATGACATTTATTTGATTTAATAATTTCCTCTATATTTCTCACCAATTGAAGAATTTTTTTTTATTTTCAAGAGAGAATATATATTAGAAGAATGACAATTTGAAGCTCAATGCATCACACAATTCTTTTTGTCAGTTACGTTTTAAGAGGAAGGAGTCTGTATCTTTTTTCTCGTCGGAAATGTAATATAGTTACGAAAGTCAATATACTCTACCTTAACAATAGAGAACAGAAACACAAAAATTGTTCTGACAGCTTCTCATCATTCTCGTGAATTTGAGAATCTTAACTTAACGTTGACCGTTACGTTCACTGGTCCGTCGATTCTTATGCAGTACATAGGACACCTCTCCTCATGGATGCATGCCACTGCTGTTGCTGTCGAGAAGAGTGCTGAAAGTGCTGAAAACAGCTCGCGAGAGACACAGGGTGAAGAAGAGTTTACGGACGGGATGTCTGATGGCTATAGAGAGACAAGCGAAAACGAAAGAGTGAAAAAGAGACAGAAAAGAAGGCGAAGCGTTGACGACACATATATATTTATATATGTATATATATATATGCATGGAAAACGCGCTAGCGGAGAGTCCACAGTGTCAGTGCGGGAATGCCGTTGGCCGATGTCTGGGTTACGTACTGGAGTAGACTTCTTCGACGTTCCCACACAAAAATGCTTACGTTGCTTCGTCGTGGCGACCTCGACGTCAACACCGTGGAATAAGAGGTACGAATGTGTGCGAAGTAGACGCGCGGTTAAACTCGCTCGTGTATCCTGCGAAGACGAATAACGTGATAGAGACAGATAGCTGTCTTTCTTGTTCTGCAGTGGTTGCACTCTTTCTTTATCCGCGTATCACTTTTCTCCCAGCTATGCAGCTTCCACACTGAGGAGTCACGTGTTTGCATAATATCTGCGAACAATGCAACATTATGAATGTGTGCGGGAGAAGATGTATGCGAGATAACTCAGGAAGAAATTTTGGCTGACCTTTTTTTATTTGATATGGCAGGCTTTAAACATCATAAGATTAAATCGTCATTTCATCCCCGTCACATCGTTGGCAAAAATATCCTAATATCCCACGACACGTTCACTGTAAGTCGGGTAGAATTTTTTGCTTGAATACCAACAGTAGCGACTGGGAAATACGTATGCTTAACTAAAAACACAGTGAACCTTGAGGCATTTTTGCGATAGTATAAGCGCTGCTGTTGTTATCATTAATTTTACTGTGTAAATTTTAACTACATGTGCAATGGTTCCCAACGCCCATTAAAAGCTGTGATCTTGACCATATAAAAACTGGTAGACCATCACATCCTATCACTACCACCTTTACTGTATTATACGCCGCGTTGGCTCATGTCAGACACGCTTTTTCAACTTTGATACGATCTTCAAATACTCACGAAATAATTTTGTAAATGTGACCAATGCCATAAAACACTATTAGTGGCTACGAATGGTGCATAGCCTACAACAGATACATATACTCTATGTGAATTACAATCTAAGGAGGGCTTATCTATTTGAGGCAAGTCGGAATAGGATATTGGATAAACGACCAAGACTTTTACAATCTCATTCATGTATTTCCAATGAAACGAGAAACATCCGCCAATGTCTCCTTTTTATTGGCAACCGTCCAGAAATAAGACATTGGCCCAAAAATATTTTCCTGTACATATAGGAAAAGAATACGAAAAGAAACAGACAATGTGAATTGATATTCCATTGGTGCTATATATCACGTGGCCAGATGATTATCGTCGACAAGCCGCTGAAACTAATTGCTTGAATTTATGACACATTCCCAATTCGTCTCTGAAAGCTCGTTCGAACTTTCTACATGAGGTAAACTCGAAGTTGGGATAGACCATTCGGTCTACATGTTCCACAAGCCCTCGGGGTTAGTTCCTACAGTTCCAGTAGCAGCAGCAGTAGCGGCTCTTGTCGTTAGAACGCAGAAAGGCCAGGCACAACGAATATAGTAGAGATTGGCGAGTTTGCCAAGTGGAAATTTTTGCTGTCGGTCTCCTAATGATCGCCGGTTTCCGTATGGTCGGTCACCGCCAGCTACGCAAGCGCCGTCCTTTCTGTACCATAAAAATAACAGTTCGGCTTTTCTCTCTCACCCCCTAACTTTCGTAGTCTCGTTCTCGTCTCCTCTCTTGCCACCTCGCGTAGTTTCTCCTTTCTCCTGCACACTTCCCATTCCTTTTTAGACCCATTTGCCCGCTCTCGCCACCGAGAAACGGCTACTCGCACCCTGAACTCTCTTTTCTACAGCTCTGTCTCACCTCGCAAAAGGCAGATGCGCTTCGGGCCACTCTCGTTTCGAAAGTCAGTTTGCCTAATGAAATTTTTACATCCTTCTCTCTTGGCACTGCGCGGCTCGAAACACTTTTTTTTCGTTACTCCAGCTCAGGACAGCACAAGTGTCGAAGTGTCCTACCACCCTGACACGTGTATTGATCTTTCTTAAGGTGATGTGATATACTATTCGGTTGGTGACAAAATTCAAATTTCTCTGTCATGAATTTGTCGTTGAATAAATGCGGAGAACAGCCTTCCGTCTAATAATTGTGCAGGTCACTTTTGTCATCGTTTATCCGAAAGATAAACGACGTAGCGATGACCTAAAAAATTGGAATAAAATCTTTCTCATTCAATTTTTTTTCTCGGACTTTTTAATTTGAGAGAGACTGAAGTCATGTTTTACATCCTCTTAAGCTGTCAGTTACCAGATGAACGGAAAAGCTGCTGCATACGAAAATTAGGCGTTTCTTATGTAATTTGTTAGAAATAAATGTCTCACTAAGATATCATTATAAACATAAAAATCAAGCAATCGTTTGTAATTCCGTTATTCTCGTTGAACCGTCAGTACGAACGAGATTTTGCCCATGTGTCTGTAATAAACGATACAAGATGTAAAAGCGAAGCTCGGTTGATGAACAAAATAAAGCGTATTCGTGAAAGTGAGGTAACAGTTGCACTTAACGGGGAAGCAGAGCAGAACGAGGTTTTCCGTTCTATTCTTTTTTTACGCTGCCTACGATAGAGGCTGCGATATCGTACATCGGCGCGACTTTTCGGCTCGTGATTAACAAGAACAGTAACAACTACAGCATCGCTTGTAATTACAACAATCGTAACAACGAAAACAAACACTACGTTATAAGAGACAACAACAACAAAACAATAGCAACAACATTAGCAGTCGTAGCAATGGAGCGAGGTATCACCCTGCATAAGCACCGCGGGAGACCCTTCGCCCTTACTTCTGTGCACACCGGCGCGTCTCTTCGTCTACCGTCAAGCAACCCTTCCCTATATCCCAGGACTGAGCGCACAGCTAATTTGTAAGCCCTGTACCTCGAGCGAGAGAGTTGAGGGAAAACGCGAAGTGGGAGTTAGACCAACGCGAAGCTTCGCCTCGTTATAACTAACAAGGGATAACGACACACGCGTGCGTACCTCAAGTGGAGATTGCGTTTTTTAACTGGCGATGTTTGCCAGCCGGTTCGTGTCGTATTACTTGTTTTTCTCCCTCCTGCTTCGTTCAACTAGTTCACGTTATACACACCTCCTCCGGCTTTTTTTACGTCGCCAACATGTTGTATTTTCTTTTTTTTTCCGTGTCTCCTGACGACACTGTCGGGCGCGACGGACCAGAGAATTGAATCTCGACTCGTTTTCTCTCTCCGGTCTTCTGCGTAATACGTTGCAGGCGGAAGGAAAACTCATGACCCCGTAACAATTGTGTTTTAGTTACAGTTTCGCATTTGCCATTCTATTATAGCTACCTTTTCTATTTTAAAATTACGACAATCCGAAAAAAACGAACTTTAATTTAGCTCAGAATTTCGAGAAGAATCGGTAACAATAATCGGTCACTGCAAACTTTTGCATAATTTACATTTTATGGATGACTCCATCGCGTGGTTCGTTGAAAATGGGTAAATTATTACACAAACTTGTTGTAAATTCTTTTTCATTGTGGATGTGGATGCGTGTAAGGCTTCATTTGTTCATCTTGAAAGCTGATGCTTGATCTATTGCTAATACGGTAGTTTTCGAAAGAAAAACTGACCCACTCAGAAGTGAACACCAACTAATACATCTGACTATCTTACGATATCTCGAGGTCGTACAGAAGAAAAAAAAAAGATTGCAAAAATATAGAGCATAAAGAGCCGATGATGGGATTTGCTTGTTGGAAGTAGCAGACTGAATTTGTTTGGGCTCGCGAGCAAAGTGCCGAGTGAATCTGTTGCTACTACCAGTCGACTAGACTCTACGAATACTGTATACACGGCGCAGTACGAACATATAATGCTATCGACTAGTGACAGTTTTATGCCACTTGGAATAACACATATGTCTGTCGTGTATATGTTGCTTCGGCTTGTACTATATACCGCTGAATGCGAGCACGAGTCACACACCTGTTTCTAACGTACGTATAATTTATTGTACAAGAGAAACCGTGTTCTCGCTGACCCTTACGGCCCACAACTATTTCTCAATGAGCAGAAGCTGGACCGTGCTGTTTTCTGCCATACACATAATTATTTATTTATTCATGCGTTATGCAATTGTATTACTATCTATAATACCATTATAGCTTTTAATAAATACATTATGAAGCTCAGGCTTATTAGAGCTTACAAAGGTGAGCTAAACATCATCACTGTGTAGCATCTTCAATAACGTTTATGCCGAAGTTAAATATTATTTATTTATCTAAAATTTGAGAAAGTAGTTTATCTGAAAAAATATATATCTCGATTATATATGTAGAAGTATATAAATACATTAATGAATGCAACAATTTAATCAGTACCGGATAGTCACCACGTTTATGTCTACGAAATACTTTGTTTTTTTTTTAATTTCAAAATTGTAAATTCACACTGCATTGCCGGGATCGAAAGGCATTTCCTCAAAGACATTTTACGGTTTGGGCAGTAATAATATTCTATTCAAATAATTATATTTATATTATATATAATATTATATTTGCTTTGGTGCATATCTGAACACGTGTCACAGAAAAAATAGTGTCTACCTACAAAGCATAGGAAAAACCTGTATTCATTAGCAGTCAACAGGCTCTGCGTTGTTCATTGCTATCGCCCTATGGTGTTATCAGCATACTGCTCTGGGTAATAAAAGACTTTAATGCATTACACTTATGCGTGACCAAAGCGCAAAAGCTTGTCTATAACGTACTCTGATGAAGACGTGTCTCGACATGACACGCAGCGTATACTCCAACGAATCATTATCCATCTATTATTTCGGTGCCACCTCAGACCAAAATAACGATACAGTTCTAGTTCTACTTCTAGCGCAACGTCTAGAGTCCGGCACGTGAGTGGAGTACCACTTGACCGTCGCCTATATCTTCTCATCTTGAGTGTTAGACGAGAACAGAGCCTGCTCTCAGACAGGCTTCTGCCCTGTCGCCACTTTAAGGGATGATAGGAAACTCCACGATAGTTACTCAGAGTCACTTGGGCGCATTCCCTCGTTGAAATCTATAGCATAATACACCGTTGCAAGGCGAGGAGACGATCGAATTTAATCAACGCTCTTTGGAGACCAGCGGAGAGAGCTCTCGTCCTGTTGAACCCTCGTCGATGACAGTCGACCACAAGTGGCTATAGGCGACGTGGTTAAAAATACCACCAGTGAGTTAACTATAGTAGAGAGGCTTCTTTTGTTCTTTTCACGCTGCCACGAGAGACTACACTGCAGTGACTTCATTAATAGATAGTAACTTTTCCCACGTCTCATCGATACATTAGCAAGCCATGCATACTTGGAAAACCGCAGCAAAGTTCGTCCCAAAGGATCCTCATCGATGAAAGTCAACCACAAGTGATTATAGATTACACAGTTAAAATTATCAAAGCAGTTTATTATAACAGTCTTTTTTTTCTCTTGTCAAGGATATAATGAAGGATACAAATGAGAGCATATTGTAAATGCGGATAAGGCATCAGTATAGTTTTGATAAAGCTTCATTAGTTTACAATGAAAAAATCCACACTAGAATTTTCGTTTGTTTTTTTATATCTAGGATATTAGTATAATATGATTAACATTCAATTGTCAATAATTTGCTTTGGTATCTAATTATTAACAACCAAAAGTAACGTCCCAATCCAAGTGCTTGTAAAATTGTAAATGTGACATGTAACATCTGTTTAACAGTCAAGGCAATACGTGTACGATTTCCGACGAGACTATAAAGAATGTTTCGCCATGTGGAAGCGGTATTAAGCGGTAAATCTTGAACTGGATAGGTGGACCATTTAATCAAACGGCCATGTCACCCGCACTTATCCTACAACACTAAATGCCAACTTTTAATGTACTTTGGATGGATACATTTTCGTTTCGCAAAGTTATAAGAAACTTCACTGCTTAACAACAGAAATCACTATTCTTTTTTGTATATTATTCTGTTATTTTATGTTATTTAATGTTAGATATTTCATCGGAAGAATCTTTCAATGCAACTACAAGAAAAATGATAAATGTAAATCAGAAACCTTCTGAAGAAATAACTTAGTAGTAACTAACACTTGAGTGTAATTTTAATTAACTTTAAGAACTACCCACCATAACTTATACTTAAAGCATTTATCATTCCTCAATGCTCTACCGTAACCAATCAAGTCACGCGACCCTCAATGATCACAGTCAACCACATCCGACAGACTATATAATAGATTAGTTAAAAATATCACAAACTGTAAGCCTCACTTCAAACTACCCCAGTCGCACTGCCAACCCTCTCTTTCTCCATCTCCTCGTCTCTCCCCTTAATCCGTTTAATCCTCTTAATCCTCGCGCAGCTGCATGAAATATTTACCGTACAGGTACTACACATGTGCGCTCAGCGGTGGTCATTCGGGTTGGAGTTTCGGGGAAGAGAGAAAGAGAGAAAGAGATAGAGAGAGACACACAGAAAACGAGACAGAAAGCGAGAGGAAGCCTTAGCCAAGAGTTGCTAACTCCGCCAAAGCGATATAACGAACACATGTTCCAACGCGACTCCCCATAATCCGCAACCGTTCGCGATACATGTATATGTGTACTGTAGCAGACTGCATATGCTACGTATGGATGTAGATTGGTTTCATATGGTAACGTTAGTAGGTGCGTCGATGTATTTAGCTATCATTTATGAAATTTATGTTCCTCCTCTATACACAATTGGTATCTACTTTTCGTTCATCATCTTTAAATTTCATCGGAGCCGCAGAATGACCGTAGAGGCGCTCAGAACTTGTTGCTGGGATAATCGTGTCGACCAATATGTTATGTAGCGATTATTCGGTGCTAGGTGCTTTTACTCTCATTGCGCTCTTTAGTCCTTATACAATTGTCTAGATGTATTATTATCATGTTTGGGTTGAGATAACATATTTCAGATAATATACGTAAACGAACGAATTAATTACTAGCAATCGATTAATTAATTTTTGGAGGTACGTCCGAAGCCGAAAATCGAGCGAACGTACGAACCACCGCGAATCAAATATAAACTTTACTGGAAAATCCGTTAGTGCCGGCGTGAAGTCGAACCCAAAGCTACTATCCCCCCGCAAATAGGAAAGTATTAAAACAGTATGAAAAGTGAAAAGTCTTTATGACCTATTGGATTGAATAATACTAAATTGTATTAGTCCGAATTATTAGTTTTCAGGGTCTAGGTATTTTGTTTAAATTTTAGGTGAGAAATACACAGCTTTATGTTATCCTGGTGTTTAAAAATCCCTCGTTTCCATACATAACATTTTGCACTGGTATAATCGAACATTGAACTTAGAGACAGTATACTACTGTTAACGAACTTCGTTAATAAAGAATTTCACGTGAAAGACTACGTACTACCATTGACAAAGATTATTATTTTACTGATGTTTTTCAATGATTGTTTTTCACAAGCGTGTCTCAAGTAAAGTTTAATTTCTAATTAATTTCTTCACTGCTTTAGCTTGTCGAGTTATTCTACTATCTCTCTTTTTGATTTTCACCTTCGCTTCGTTCATTTGCTAAAGCTTTCGGTTCGCAGTCCAGTTTATACCATATATACTCTACTGAGCCTTTGTGAGCTATTCGAGGGGTTGATTCTCGAGTGAGAGCTTTGACTCTCGAGCTTTCAGGCACATATCCATGCCTTTCTATACCCTCCGTTGCTTTCAAACAAACACTGCAGCAGGTAACCTCGCTGCCGTTGCCGGCGTTACATGAAAAATATCAAATCCCGGATAAGGGTGACAAGCTCTCTTTCGTTCCAGTTCCAAACAAGAATTTATGTATGCATGGAATCCCAAAGGTATCGATAAAGATTATCGAGAATAATTGGTATGGTGCTACCACTCCTATATAGGATAATAGGAAACCATGACGCCTCTCTTACTCATCTCCATTGCCTTTACTCTAGACACTCTATTTTGCTCGTTATATAAGGATAGAGTTGATCAGGCTCCGTCCAGTCGTTCGTCGGTGACACATAGTATAGTTGCAATCCATGGTACATTCGAGGGACACGATATGAATTGCAAATTCAGGGTACACTCCCGACACTGGCGACGGGGTTATACGTAACACCTAATATCGGCGGCACGCTCGTCTCCACGTTAATACGCGTCTACTCCTCAACAAGTAGCTGCTGCTATTGCTCCTGGACCTCGACCAGCAATGTTCCGCTGTCTGTTTTGCTCTTTCCGTTTTGCTCACGTTCACCCACATTTCCGATTTCTCTTACTCCTGTACTTGTTATTATCAGCTCTAACTGTTAGTATTAATTACCTTGAAATATTAAACAGGATGGGAACTAAGAGACTACATGTAGTCCGAAGTAGATTTAATAGAACAATAAATATTATGAATGCTGCATACGCCATAAAATCGACTAAAACTTCAAAGCCACACACAGAGCAAAATCTGATATTGGTATCTAACTTCAACTGTAGTTGATTTCAGCCCTCGTTTCGCTCGAGCAGGAAACTAACGCAACCGGTGAAAATCTCACACTTCCCCCGCTTCTTGTACAATATACTATTTGCAACAAATTGCACTAAACTCACGCTTCCCGTGGATGTTAAGGGTGTGCGGGAAAATAGCTAAATCGAGATATGTGTAAGAGAAAATATCTACATAACTTGTGGGCATGCGTAGTATCGTTCTCACATGCATCGCTACAAGGCGCCACTTTCGTCACGCTTTACAGACACGGAAAACAGAACTTTTCGTTCATGAATTACAAAAGTATAGTTTTGGCAGTGAAATTCAAACCAATTAATATAAACTACTTGTGATACTTTATCTGAAAATGAAAAAAAATGAATAAAAATGGTAAAGTACATTTCAACAGTAGAGAGAAAAACTTTTTTTTAGACAGCGTGGGTTTGTAGTACGAGCCGAAGGCGTGTTTTACAATCACGCAAGCACAGAAAAAAAAAACTTTTATCTCGAGTGTCGAATGAATTTTTTCAACACGACGTCGTGAAAGTGCACTTTTTAGCACGGAGGAATGAAAACACAATACTTTTCTACCACATTTTGATTCTATGATTACTTCCAACACAAGCACGGTTCTATATATTTATTTTACTACCCAACTCAATTGTACACAATTCTGTTACAACATAATCAAATTCGAACACATTCCCTTCTCCATATTCGCGTTATAATATCCTCACTTCCACACACCATTCAAGTAAGGAAAAAATATATTCAAAGGAAATAAAGGCATCAGTTGATCTTAGAAGTGCTCACTTGCACAGTGATCATAGATTGAAGTTCTCATGGTCATTGGAATGATATATAACTCGATATTGCTAACACTACAAGCCAGTTTCACGCAAAAATTTATAAGTAACAAGAATATTAGATTTCATGTGGATGTCGAAAGCAGTTGATCAATTATTAAAGCCGGCTTCGTAGTAGCGAGAGCCTTTGATCCACGTTAGAGATGATTATTTTATCAAGGAGTATATCGAGTTGGCATCTTGAGTTCACTGCAGATCGTCCGTTCTTCAAGCTCCATGGGTGTACCATCTTCATCTTATAAACACGAATGCCAACGAGCGGAAGATCCGAGATCGAGACCAAGGAGTGTAGCTTCCAGTGCGGTGCAATACACCGAGTCCCAAAGCTACGTGTATTATTACGTAATCGCGTAATGTAAATGCCGAGACGAGTTTATTTGAGCAAGAGGCTTCGAGCTCACAGCAGCCCCGTTTGCTACATACCAAGTGCAAGAGAACTTGCTTGTTTTCCGACCGATGGCGCGACGGTGACGACGCCATCCGTTCGTACTCTTGAATCTACTGCCATGATGTATATACTATATAGTACAGCTAAGTGTGGCACGTCTTGCGCAAAGTAGAAGAGATCCGTAACGTGTAGACGTGATTTAGCGACGATTTACTGCTACGAGTATACACCGGGGCTGTCAGTAGTACAGTTTAAGTACGTCTCGAGAGGCTCGCGTGCGTCTTGGAGAGAGTAGTATTCACCAAGTTGAAAGTGAATAGGAAAGGAGTTTAAGAACACAGAGAGCGCATAGAGAACGATTCTTTTTCTTCAGCTTTCCTTTCTGCCTCTTTTGGGTGTTTGTCTTTGTGGTGTTTCGTACAATTGTCGACGCGAAACAGAACTGGGCTGTTGTCGTCGACACGACGGAATTCAGAAAGGCGAAATGAACGGCGGCGAGTCGGGTTACAAAGCCACGAGGTCATACGATCGATACCCGAGGGGTATGCGATGGAAGCCTATCTTCTACTCTGTTTAGGATTCTATATACCTGCCACCACCACTTTGCCGCTTTTACCTATGTCTATATACCGAATGATATCGGCGACATGTGTGCCATCGGGTCAGACTGGACTAACAGACCGAAATAGTCTGCGTTATCGAGCTCCAATTACGAGACTGTACCAACTGCTGTACACCAATTGCTTCTGCACTCTCATATACGACTCAGTATTTGCAGACGCCACGTGGCGTAAAAAGAAACCAGAATTTGCCACCAATTTTTATTTCCTGTTGCTAAAATGTGTTAGTAATACGTACTACATTACACAGTACAAGGTGCCTGCTGAATTTGCAAATTATATTCCCAAATAGAAATTGAAACCCTCCATTCACCCAAATTTTGGACGACCCGAGTGCAGAACTCTCCGCAGAGCCATCGGACACAAGTATATAAGTTTCCGAAATTTTTATGACATAACAGAATTAGTTTTTTCAAAAGGATATCTACAGGATTGCTTCAAATTTATCAAAGCCAAGAGAAAAACAGAGATATAAAAATAGGGTTTATTAATCTGAAAAAAAAAAAATTCAAAATTTGAGGGTATTTACTAATATACCCCAGAAATACAAACCGATCGGAGACCATGAAGTCCATGACTGTGTTGTCTATTCTTTTTTTTATTAAAATCCACATTCACAATTGTGTATACACTTCGGGCATTCGCTGAATGGCTCCAAAACCTAACACTTCGATTCAAATATAGCGGCTGTGTGACTGGTGACATCGAAAATGTCGCGTTCTATGCATCGAAATGGGGCAGGTGTGCTGCAAACGCGCTACCAGAACGTGATAAATAACGTCCCAAGGCACGAGCCGTCGGACCAGCGGCAACAGTGCAAACGTAAACTATCGACGACGTCGACCGGAACAAGGAGGTGAAGGCGGTAGCGAGAACTAAAGGGTGTTTACCGTCGTTGGCGTTACGTCGCAACGCACCACCATTTTCCCTCTTCTTCCTCACCGTGTGCGGTATTAAACATCAGGCTTGCTTCGTTCTCTTTCTCCAACGTTGCATGGAGAGCCTTATCTCTATGGGCGGATTGTATAGCTTCGTAGATTATCGCGTGCTCGCTCTACTGTCCGCAGCAACTAACAACGCAGCCAACAGCACACCCGAGACTCGACACCATTATGGTCGCAGCGCACGTATCATCATCCCGCACTATCCTCATCTCTCTACACTTTCCACACTCCATATCTTTCTCGCTGTAATAGGCTGTGTATTCTCGCACGTCGCTATCTTTGTAACGATTCACGCTCTCGTCCCCAAACTGTGCTCTGCACCATCTTCTAGTGAGTTGACGATTCTGCTATAACAAACCGAGAACATACATTTTCAATAACTTGATTTTAATCCAAGAGAGCTTTTCTTTTTTTCTAATATGCCTCCTTTTTGTTGGAAATATTTTGCAAAAAGAAAAAATATGTGTTTCCTGTATGTATAGAACAAAATAGGAAACAAGTTTTTATTACGTCCCGAAGATTTTTGCATACGAACGGTTCAATTCAAACCTTTTGTAAAAACGATATTAGTCTTTTCATCTGTGCCTCGTTAACAATGTATTTAGAATCCTATTTTTTATATAATTGATTCTATGGAATGAATTATGTAACTTGGACAAAAAGTGACCAGTTCAGAAAATGTACGTGAGGCTTTCTAAAAATACTTTTGAAAGTATATTTGACCAAAGCATTATCTTACATTTGGTAAATGAGTAGATACTGCAGCACATCAACGATAATAGGAGGCTGTTGAGCTATTCGACTGACAATATTGTGATGCACAGGTACATTATCTATTATCCCCCCTTGCACATGGAGCTGCCATCCTCGCGATCTCGTCCAATTCCTCTCTCGTCCAACGAACCGCGACATATGCAAGCCTACATTACATATATAGCTTCACCGTATTATGTAGGGGTACGTCCAACCAGAGGGTCCTCCGGTTGAGCGTAGCCGCTTTCGCGATCGGACACGTAATTATTGTTCATCACGGAAATTGGCGAGCGTCCGAGCACACCATCAGCGAAACACGACTGAACTGGGCTAATGAAAGACCTATCCTACCGTAACTATATTCGATGTCACGTGATTATTTAATTATAAGAGCCCGCTGGATCGAGAGATTTTATCCCATTTCTGACTCATCATAGTCGTTTATTATAACATGTTATTAATGGGAAAAATCATTAGGGACGCATATTTAGTGGGATAATTAATGAACCCCGTAATGTAATATTAATTAATTAAATATCCTGTAGAAAAAGGATTAACTGTTGAACCATGAACATTAATTGCATCCTCATTATTTTTTCAACTTACGCAAAGCCATCTCTATTAGGAGTTTTGATGAAAGGTGAAAAATAATGCGGAATGTGCAGGGTTCGGATTGGGATCGCCTGGTTACAATAAGTATATTTCATAACTTTCGAATCCCTTATCAACCCGGATCAAAGTTAATGCCAAATTACTTTATTCGCAAGCTGTGTTTGTGCAGAAAATTACAGTGCGATGAAAAAAAATATACTAATTATATTTTAGTAACCTAATGAATTTCCATCAAATTCACCACGATGATCGGACTCCAAGTAATTACTGTACTTGCGTTGAAAATTTAAATTGTTCTCCACTTATAAGGATTAAATGCACTAGTATAACAAAAAATGTCATAAATTTTGCACTATGTTGTTGGTTCTGGCAAATGGCATCAAAATCAATCTTAGTTATAGCTACATACTTGTTTAGCAAGTTAATCTTAACATATTCATGAGTTAACTTGCTTACGTAGTTCGGTGTGTTTTTTATAATTTCAAAAACAATTGTCACAAATGTACCTTTTTTTATGTTACACATTCAATCACTGGATATTTCTAGAAAAATTTGTTTCGAGTATCTTGTCATTTAAATCACCATTATATTTCAATAAAACAAAGCTTCTATCTATGGGAAAGCAATTGGAAAATATTTGCGGTGCTCGTCTATAGGGTGTGCAAGGCTGTCTAAGGCGACAAAGTCTAGACATCGTGAGGGTTGTGTCTTCCTCTTCGGAAAACCGCACAACGCAACCCGTTGCTGTGCAATAAGGGATGGGGGTGGGATGGGGTGGGGGAGGATCAGACTCACGGGTAACGCCGGAAAGACGAACGACAGAGCTGTGCGAAGAGTCAGCGGTACGGAAGGATGCGAAGAGCTAAACTGTACGACTATAGCGATATTCGCATAGTGTAGCACACTGTAAAATGATCATATAGTACGCAGTACAGAGCGTAGTATAGTTTAGGAGAGAATACGGAGGATTGGATCGCAACGAAGTTAGCTGGTTAACTCGTGGAAACAACGGTGGCAAGTTCCGCACGAGAAGTTGGAGCCAGTTGGCACCAGCAGGAGCGTAGTCTCGGCCACGCGAGAGCATTGTCTCATCGTAGTACTTATAGCATAGTACCGAGTACTCAAACCATTTCTACTTCCCGTCGGCTGCTGGTGCACTGAAACTATTTTATCGTTTAATAATTGAACGCGCGTTTACAGTTCAACCCCTATATAGCTATATAACTTAAATACATATATGTATTTGATACCGGCGCTCGACAAAATGGTACTAAATTTGATCAAGGCAGCATAAGGGAATTGCGACAAAAAATTGCAATTTGTGACAAATATTTTACGCGTTTGAAATGTTGGAATATTGGACAAAAAAATAACTCGGCAGGCATAAAGAAAATTATTTAATTTCTATTTCAAGAGTATGAAATTTATTATTTATTTTCAAATATCTCCCGCGATATTACTTTCATCAGAAATATAATCCAAGTTACCTGAGGGGCTCTATTCCAATTCCAGGCAGAAAGCGAGTTTTATTTTTCGTTTTATCGGTAAATAATATCATAAAAAATTTAAAGGGGAAATTCATTTCTGAAAAATCGAAAATATGAAAAAAAAAAAAAAAAAAAAAAAAAAATTGATATCGATGAAAATGAAACTGCTACAGTTTTTTTATATCTGGAAATTGTAACATGATAAAGTCATCACCGTTAGGAATAATCAATTGCATGGATTTTTATACGGTTTAAAAAAAATATTTTGCCTGAAATCGATGGAGCTTCCCTTATGTAAAGTAATTGTTTCCTGCCTTCTAAAATCATCTGTCTGCTGAAGGTAGGCCCAGAAAAAATATTTCGTTACTGAAACATTAAAAAATTAATTTCGTCTCCGAGCCTTGAGTGTGATTATAATTGAGAAATAATTTAAACCACCTTTTGTGCCAGAATATAACTCTGGCAATTAAATTTAAGGGGTGTAGCCATGAAACAACGAGCATTTTACGTTTAGTTTATAGTTAAATTTATTAAATATACTACAAATATACTACATCAGCAAATTAGAGTCACGTGAATGGAAGATAATTTCAGAGGTCTGGAGCATTTAACTAATGCATTGGACAATTCAATGAGCAGTAACGAACACACATACACACACACACACACACACACATATCCAGTCCCGAAACTCATCCTCGCTCGGCAATTGTCAACATTTTTATATCGATCCCATCATTCCAACATATTCATTATTTCAATCATAGCCGCGTGTCGCTGGGGAGACGCGACCCTCGATTCACACCAATCGCACACTCGAAATCGAATAACGAATCGTTCCCGAAGCGTTTCGATTTATGTAAATCGATTTATCGGACGGACACATCAATGCTCTCACGCTCATATTCCTGGACTCGCAATCCTCCATCGTTTTACCTTGTGGTCCAACGGCGCGACGGCTCTCGGATTCTAAACAACAATTTCACTCACATCCCCAAATGCATTATGAATATTTCTATGTTCTACCGATTTTAGCAAAACGGATATCCCGTTGCGCCAAGTTTCCAGTGCAAATCCCTTGATATGTATATAAGCAGAATTTGATTCGTTGCTTCCTGTGCCGGGCCAGAGCTACCCCAACAGCCCACCAGATTTGCATCTATTGTCTGCACCCCCCCCCCCCCATTCGTCCCTCACCCTCATGGTCAATTAAAACACTCTAGTATTTATGTTTAATTCGCGTAGCTGCGTCAGGTTTTGTTGGTCGATGCGACACGCACTCCACTCTTGGGGTTGCCTTAACCCCACGAGAGTACTCGGCGCATTTTTTTTTTTTTTTTCGCACAAGATGGATAACGCTTCGCTTCGTCGACGTTCTTGCTACCAATTCGCAGACAACCCCTCGCTACGATGTACTCAACATATACATATAGGCTGTACTATATATTTAGTACTACTGCGCTGGCACAAACGCACCGGAATTCCCGTGGCTAATGTTGATTAAGTTATACACGCTGTCAGTCGCCCGACAGCCGTTTAATTAAGTTTCACCCGCGCTTCAGGACGCTCGACAACACACAATGATTCCGAATGAGTCCCACTGGTAGGGTATTTTTTTCAAAACTTCCATCATCCGCTTGTCGCGTTTTTGAGCTTTCACGAGGTATCACAGACCTGACATTTTCAACTTCTGTCAAGTGGTATTTGTCACTCGCTCGATCAATTAGGTGATGTATCATCCGTGTGGACGAGAGGATTCATAATATTTATCGTTGCCCAATTTACTTTGATAGCTGCTTGTTATATGCGAAGGTTTTAATGGATATATATTAAAAGATTTTTCGTGTTGTCCAGGAACAAACATACGATGAAGGGGATCCACAATTCCAAAATTTTTCATTGCAAATTGACATTTGGAAAGTACTGCTAATATCGAATTTTCCTTTCATTAAGATATACGATACAATTTTTTGAAGGTACTCATCCAGTTTTTGGCAATTACATTAAATACCTCCGGAAGGGTGTACTGATGGAGGTATCACGAGCCAGCGTGTACGTAATACGTATGCTTTTACATTATTTTTCACCTTTCGTAAACTTTTTTTATGGGGACGTTGATGGATTTTAACTGGACAATGGATTTAAGCAACCCTAAATGCCTTACTATTAAGCCTTATAGAACAGCCTTATTATTAAGTATAAGATACATTTTTTTTTTGAGATTTGCCATCTCAATTTTCTGATTTCTTCTCGCTCTCGACACAAATCACTGTGAACAACTTGTTTTTACATATTCTCCGATTCTCCAACAGTAGTTAACCACCTCAGAAATTCTAGACTTTCCCGAAATTTGTGCGGAAATTGAGCGCAAAAGTAAGCATAGCCCAAGGCTACATAGGTTCAGGCAGACAGCCGGTCGTTCAGCAGTCAGACTGCTCTGGCATACCCACCTCGGATCTAGACCTCGTTACGAAGTTATCGTGTTTAAAACTACCGCGCTACACTCCGCCCGTTCACCCGTCACCCTTGGTCCCGGCTAACTCTCCAACCGAATTATCGTTAAACACTTTAATCATGGTCGGCGTCTTGTTCGCGCGCTGGCGGACTCCAAGCAAAAGCGCGAACAAGCTTGAACCTCGGTTGAACAGGTTCGCTGGGCAAGCTGCAAGCTCAAAGCTTCCTCTAGCGTTGCTCACGGTCTTAGCTTTCAGGGTGGGTGACGCTTGACCCACCGTGGATATGGCCGTTTCGACGCTGACGAATATCGAAGGGAAGTCCTAAGCATCCGCACCAGGTGTTCGCTGCGTTGCCCTCGCCCTCTTCGCTGTATTCTAGGAATACTCAAACAAACACTCACATACACAGACACATGAAGAGGTAGAGAGAGAGAGAGACAGAGAGTGAGAGAGAGAGAGAGAGAAGGCTTCAACATCCTTACTGAACAGAAACTCGGTGTAATCCTCTCGTTAAACGTAACTCCTACTTAAACTCATGCTAGCTCACTCTCAACCGACCCTACGCTGCATCTCGTCTATCCACCCAGGCTCTATAACTATAAACCCAAATCCTACACCCGGAATGAAGATATTCGAGACTCATTAATCGACTATGTGGCGTAACGTACGTATATACATGTGCCAAGAATCTTAGCACTGGAAAATTGGTATTTCTACTTCCGTAGTGTTGTGTGGTAACGTTTTAGCAGTTAAGTCATATTGTAACAGTCTATGTATTATTATCGAGAGTGGGTAGTGAGGTTTAGAGACGAGGAGCTTGAAAGGATTAGCGAATGGAAGTGAAATCGCCTTACTCAAATGCCATGCACAATATTCTATTTTCCAGATACGTACTTGGACCCTCTATTACAGGTGCTTGGATCAAACGAGCACAAAAATAAACAATTCTAAAACACCGACATTAAGAAGTCAGTTAGTTGACTATTACTGATTATGTCCCGTTTATTGATTGGATATCTTCATCAGGGTTCTCATCAACACTCAAAGAAATAGCAAATCATGCTTCCAATCAGTAATAGGCATACTACTCATTCATCCTTGTTTATCCCTATCAATATCTAATTAACTGAGGCATAAAAAAATATTTCATTTTTTTATTTGTAGAAACTTAGGATTCATTTTTTTCCTCTAGGGCCTAAGCTTTAGATTTACATCTCGCAATATTCCATACGAAAGAAAAACGCAGAAATTATCCTAAGATAACTCTCTTCACACCGCAAAAACAAATACTCCTGTGTCTGCAACTCGCGGCACACTATTATAGGGATTCGAATATAATGGAAGTAGGTCAAATTATTACTGTCTTTTCTTTTTCGTATATTTTCTCGGATAAAAATACAAGAGACACTTTAGTGGTAATACTTGAGTACATCCCAGCAGCCATGCAGTCAATGGTAAGTGAGAGTAAATTAAGTTACTTGGTGTACTTCACAGGGAACGGAACCGAACACTACTTTATAGACTCGATGAAGGGTAAGGGTGGTTTTAGAGTAGCGTATTATATAGATACCATAAACTTTAATCTATGGCTTGAAACTCGAGACGTCTAGGTGAGCGAGCTCTCGAGTAGTCGCGACAACGTCGTCGACCTCATCGGTCGAAGCCTTTAACATGTATAAACCTAAATCCTCGTGAATGGAGCGAAATGGGCAAGCAAGCTGCCAGCAATGGGAGGAGGACGTGCGCTGAGAGTGGCCAGTACTGTACTCTCTGGAACCGTAGATATAGCACTCTGTGTAGTATGAGGATAGCCCACGTTCGGTACTGGTCCCGGAGTAACGCATTAGTGAATTAGCGTTTCCCCGGCGTAGCAATCACGGTAATGCGTTCACGTGCACTATGTCGGCTGTTCGCTTGGCTTTGTATCCACCCATTTCTCTACCTCTCCCTCTCTTCTAGTGTACTCGTAACAGTAATAGCAGTAACGAGCGCCCTCGAAGTTCGTTTCGAAAATAGTGCCGTTCAATCGTCGATACGTCCACTATAACCCAGGTATTCACAGTTATTTTTCGAATAAATTCTCCATTGAATTCATTTCTCCGTGCTAATTTTTTCTGTTAACTGTTTAACTTTTTACATTTAACGAATTATAATTTTCCATTCACAAAAGATTTTCAACAAAGGACTCTGTAATATTTTCATAAGTGAAGTTTTTTTTCTAGTCTAATTTGTGGGAGCAATTACTTTTTTTTAATTTGTTCTTTTAGTAGGACTTGAAGTATATCGATGGACCGAATTGATTACACGAGGGAATTGCAGAGGCAATTTTGTAAAAAATTACGACGAATCTTAAAGAAAAATTATGACAAGGTGAAAGTAGTAATAAACAAGTTTAAAATGAAAATGGCACTTGCTCCAAATGAACTCGACTACAAAACAGAAATGATTCATTCAAAAAAATGTTACATTTCTTTATGGGTGTTAGGTGATATTTTTTAAATTGAAGTTGCAAGAATGCATATATCCTATTGCAAAACAATTTCGTTTTCATACTTTTCTGGTAACCTTAAGTGATACTAAAATATTGTGATACTCACAATGATTCATGGAATTGTAAAATTTTCAAAGCATTTTTCTTTATAATTGTTCGGTATTTTCCGATTAATCTAGAAGTAATTCGTCGACGGTCTCCTCGTTGATGTTAATTGATGATTGGTGTTGCCCACGATGTTTAATTGTTATCCCAATTGGTACGAATATCCCCTTGCTATGTCGGTTCCGATGCATTCGAGTTCTGGCTCACTCACGTGACTACACGAGCAACAGAGTACGCATACAGATATATCTGTATGTAGTACAGTGTAGGCTTTCCATATAGCTGCCTGCACAACCGGAGAGTCGACGAATCAGCCTCCACTCGGTCCGATGTTTGTTCGTTCATCTATAGAACATCAATTACCTCCCGGCTGGCTGAGCAAATAAAACGTTCGATTCGCGGGCCTATTGGCATTGAAACCTGTCGCGCTCGCCCCTTATATGCCGACGTTTATATATATATATATATAATATATAGACGTGAGTATTTGTGGTTCGGTACACATTTGACGAGTATGTGTGCTGGAGATCAATTGATATTATTGCTGCTATTCCCCAAAGCCTGCCTAATATCACCCCCAGTTAGAAAAGTTACTATTCTTTGTCAACATGTCCGTGCCCGACCGATCAATATTGTCAATTGACACAAATATTTATATAATTATATTAAACGAATTAATTATCAATTCTTATTATATGACAATGTCATGTGTCGATGGAAAGTGATATGCGATCAGAGTTCTTCCGTTCCGATCAAAACCGAAAATACCCGTTACGCTTTCACTTCGATGATTGCGCTCATCATTCACAGGTTGTGATGTAATTACAGGCGCGTGACTTGCATTCGTCGAATTAACGTCAGTCGTCAGCACATGCGTGAGTATATCGGTACAAATGTTGGGTATAGGCGACATCCAGTTGACACGAAGCATTACCCAATCGTTGAACTTGAATCGCGTTCATTTATTTTGTCCCTCTAGTGATTAATCAATCGATGAAATTAATCGAATTTCCATGTCTCCAACGTCTTGGATTTCATTCGTAGAGTTTGTCAAGGGTAAGAGGTGAGCGAACGATGTACCTTAAAATGTTTGGTCTTATACAACTCGAGTCAATCCTTTCAAGTCGCCCTGTCTAATACACCACTTCGTTTCTTCCTCACGACTATCATTGTGCTTTCGCTCGAGTTCCCTCTCCGTCTTTCTCCAATCTCTCAGAAACCTTCTTCTGGTAGTGTTGGTTGGCCAACAGTGGGGTTGGAGATTCGGGCGTGAAACGAGAAAAGTGCCAAAGGATCTTAGCTCTGGGCTGTTCGGAGCTTGAAGTTACGTAGAGGAAGACGAAGAAGAAGAAGTAGTAGAAGAAGAAGGAGGTGAAGAAGACGAAGAAGGGGAAGGAGTAATGTCGTGTGGTGGCTGGTGTCGGGTTGCCTCTACTGGTACGGGTCGTAGACTACGATGGCTCAGTTGGTACTACATACCTGCGGGTTTCCTTTCGTTTCCGGGCGCCACACCAACGTTAGGAAAAGCGAATCTTCTCCGGACTTTTCTCCTTCTCCCTTCTTTTCAGCATCTCTTCCCGATTCCTTTGCCTCTCTCCGTCGCTCTTTCCCTTTCAACATTTCGTATCTTTTCCTACCCTTCACATCGCTACCACCCGGCTTGGCCTGAAGAATCTCTGACTGTCTCGTTAAAACTTTTTCGACGTTCCTCCTCGGCCCTTGCGTTCTCTCTCGCCATCCCGCAGAAACGTCCTGAGAGTACTCCCCGCGTATAGAGGTTCATGTATTCACCGTACTTGCGAAGCACGCCATCGGAAGGGTGGTTCGCTTTGCCCCCGCTACCATCGTCGTTTCCCCGGCGAGCATCCTGACGAAAGAAGTTACACGCTGAATTGTACTCTCGCGGTTGGGCTGAACTTTTCCTCTGGTATAAAATCCGTTGCCCTCTCCTACTATATATACATAACATTGCAGTGTAGGCAGTAGTTGCAGTGTGGGGGTGTATACTTGCGCCCCAGACGCCGAATCAACATTGGCCCCACTGTTGTAGATCGAGTTCACCGAATCCCAACTACTTTTGATGAAGAGCCGAGAATAAAAAGAACGAAAAATAATAGCGCTGTAAAGAACTCAGTGGGGAAATGAAGACTTTATACTATAAATACAATTTATTCTGTGTACTATTTACAGTTTGTAATAATTGTGGTAAAATCTCACCCCAACAGCAGAATCAATAGTAACAATTATCAACCGGGTGTCGAAATTATGCAAACCCGTATTCAAAACTGTTATTTCTCTATTGAATATATGACTTTTTAGTTGTTCATAGAAAAAAATAATTAAAAAATATAATCTCATGCAATAAATATTATTAGATAAGAAGGTACTTGAAGATATATATTCGACTTAAGTATGTTTTCACTTCGTGTTTTTTGATGTTTATTTTACGTTATTCATTCGTTCAAAGTCTGTCATCAGATGATGGTGTCTCCCGTAATAAACAGAAGACTTGTTAGATTTGGTTAGTTGTATTTCTTTAGAGAAGCATCCAGTTTCTACAGATCTTATCTTACTTATGGAATCTCACTGTTGAGATGAGAATGCTTATATTTTTAACTCAAGAGTACATTTAATGCTTCACACTGTTTCGTACTTACTATATCTTGATGAATTCGACTTTTGTTACGATATGTATTGTTCTTGCCATTTGCCTTTATCCTGTTTTGAAAAAAGATGTTGCATTTCGAAATTCATTAAAATGTCACCAAATACTGAATCAATCATTCTACTATAACATTAACTGTGCATATAATCGATAAGAGGCGAACCATTCGGGGTTTTCTCTTATAAAAAAGTCCTATTATGTCACGTTCCAGTGTCCTTTTCCAATAGCTTTTTCTCCGAGAAAAGGGAACGTGCTAGGGGCAAATGGGCGTCGCTTCAGAGACGATGACCAGCGGCACGTCGTCGTCTCTATGCACATGCAGCCGAAGTTAGTGTTCTCGCGTGCTCACTAGCCAGCACAGTTCCCACGGGATAAAAAACGCCGAGGCCACAGGCAATAAAAATGCAAATCCTGGGGCGTACATGCTTTTTTTCGGGAATACTGCTGAGCGGAGAACAGAACCGGTAGAGTCCCTTGCATCCCAGGCAGCATCAGCGTCATGGGCAACCACGGACCACCTCCGCATGCGGTCATCTTTGTGCTCGACGTAGCGGACTGCTGCTGGCCTCCCCGTAATCTCGCCATTGTACGGACTCTGCGACGCGTGCACTCGGATAGGGCCTCCCTGAACGAACGAGCGAACGCGAGAGGATACGTAGGTATACTGTGCCAGGGATATCTATAGCCTACTATGACAAGCTGCATACAGCAAGCCCGCGGCACAATCATCAGGATCTGGAAATTCCCAACTCTACGACCCACCGCACTCGTTTCGAATCGAAATCGTGGCGAACGAATAAAAAAAAAAAAAGAAAAGAAATATATGGAAAAAAGGAGGAAAAAAAGCACGAGAACGAATCGAACGCGGTCCAGAGACCTAACAATTTCTCGATTTTTGCACCGATCTGCACTCTTGTCGAGCGTATTGGCAAACTGGGCCACTGGGCAATAACTTTCACCACACATTGTTTCCCTTTCTTTTGCTTTCTCATAGTCAATGGGTATTCATGAAATTTTTCGCATCCCTTGACAAACTTCAGATGAAAATACGAATTCGAAACAATTTTTTATTAACGACTCTAGTAATGTCGTCTTATTTACAAGACTATTGCTTCTAAAATTCTGGCTTTCGTCGGAGTCAGTTTCCAACGTAGTTTGAGTTAAAACTCAATGCATTTTATGCAGATATGGCAAACCGATAATATAGGTTTTATATTTTATCTATTCGGTTAATCAATTAACTGCCCAATCAGCTTGTCTATAATTTCACGTTTTCAATGCAGTTTCAGCTCGTCACATGCGTGGAGTGAGTAGGTTTTCATTTCGACGATGTCATATATTGAAAAATATGTGGAGTCTGTCGTTAGCATTAAATTTTACAGTCGGTTGTTGAATACAAGTACGTGGAAGTCGTTGACTGTATATTGATATGTATGTGCACGCTGTTATAGGGTTTGCAGACTCCGACTATAGAACACGTCAGGTGTGGTAGTTATGTGTGCGGTGAAGAAAAGGACGATGAAGATGCAGACGGAGACGTAGGTGGCAGCTTTCAATATTGGAAAATAGGTGGAGTTGGTTCGTCGACGGCGAAGGTGAGAGAAGAGCTTCTGTACGGCACGTTGCAAGGACGAGTTTTGCACCGAGAATTCGCAGGAGACATACGTATGCTCACGTACTTTCTGTATAACTGGCTGAACGTGTGCGTAGGTGTACTTGCATACAGAGTCTGCACAATATTCACGTATACGCGTGTCCTTAGTTGCTGTACTTACATGTAGAGGTTAGCATGCAGCTTTGACTATAAATACAACATGCCGGCTTACGTCAAGGTAATCTCGCAATCAGGTTCTCAGAGTACCGACGCCCGTCAATCAGAAACCAACGTTCACAAATTTCAACTCTTTCACACTTCCAAATTACTTGGGACTTGTTGGTAAAGCTATTACATACACTGTGTACTATGTTGACGAATTTTGACGTTGATGAAAGGAGTCGACAAGTGGTAAGGACGCGAAAGCTAAATTTATATGCATCTTTCACTATTTTGCCATTTTAAGATTGATAATAAGTATTGTGTATGTATCGGTCAATCGGAAACGAGTTCCTTGAAAAATCCCGAATAGCACCGTTTCTTTAAAATTGTCTTTTTTTATTTTTTCATTTGACTGGATTTATTACACTGTTAGAAATCCTGTATTGTGTCCATAACGTCGATACTGTGTCAATGGCCAGTATTCAACAGCTGCTCTGAATTTTCATTATAACCTCAAGCTTTTGACACATTTTACTGGAAAATAAGTAAATCAAATTTATTGATATTTATGAATGTCGTTCGTGGCATAATTCTGTATTGTTTGCTAAAAAAATTATTGACTTTCGTCAACCTACTACTCACATGAACGTGTTTAAAATTTTGAGGTGGAATCCGAATAACTTTAACAGCGATACATAAATTCTGCATGAATTTAAAAATGCGACGATACTGGTCAAAAGTTAATACCAATTGTCTGTAACACGCTAGGTTTGTGTATCAGGACAAGCCGGACAAAATAAAGTTGGTATTCGGTTAAAGAAAACATGAATCGGACCATTAAGTAGTAAATAGTATTAAAGTAGCCATTTTTTTCAGCCAATTTAAAAATTTGAAACTGATATTGTATTGATGATATTGATACGTGCATATAAATAAATTGTAAAACGTGCTCACTGCTTTTATGAAGTTTATATTTTACATATGTTTCGGCAATGCTCAACCCAATAAAGAGAAAAGAGGCACAATGGGAGTTTGCTTTCTGTATTCTTTCTCTGTCCTTTGTCTCGCAATACGCGTGTTATTGGATTTGTTTGAGAACTTTTCAAATTCGTGCCGAAGCTTTTCTAACAAGAAACGTTCCGGCCCGCCGGATAGCGCAATGCTATGCGACTGTGTCAGCCAGTGTGGCAAACGGGTCTCGGAAACGGCGACGACAACGACGAAGAAAATCCCAGAGTCCGCGAAAATCCCCTCGCATGTTCGCGAAAGCGTGAACCGAGCTGGTGAAACAATAAATGCGATCTGGGACACCATCCTCCATTGGAGTTAATAAAAAAGATCAACAAACATTAGTTTCAGCCACAGTGTATTTTTCACAAACAACTTGATAACGTTAAAAATGAAAAATGATGTATATTTATCGACAAAACATATATTGTTTGCTAAAAGTGAAAAAGAGGAAAATAGAAATATTTATTTGTATAATATGAAAACGTATATTAAATTTCCCGACCATTTGCAGCTTTTCAATTTTTCAATTAATACTAAAAACATAATGAAATAGGGTAGACATACACAAACTCCAGAATTAAAAAAAATATATATATATGTATACAATTTAGATACTTATTGTACGGGCTGATTTAAGCAATGGAGTATATCGAGCTTTAATACTCGTGGACCTTTTGCATTCGTGTCGTTGATACGCCGAGCAGGGTGCTGACTGGTAGACGACGATGTGGCTTGGCTAAAATTGGCTCCGATCCGCGACCGCCACGAAAATGTCTCGAATTGGTATTCGTTATAGCTTTTCAGGGTAGCTAGTTGGAGAAAGACTGAGATAAAGTGGTCGAGTTGAGTTGGTTGGAACGAAGGTGGAACCATGCAGCAATAGAGGGCTTCCGTAGAGCCGTCTCGGTGTACGAATACCGGAATGGCACGAGAGGATCGGACTTACGAGACCCTTAACCCCCCCCCCTCCCCCCACCCCTTACCCGGGCCAGTCGGGCTAAGTGACTTTTGTCGTGTCTCCTGGTACTTGACTACCACCGCGAAGAGTGCACGTTTTGCTGCGGGCTTCTCGTGGTAAAGGGTGAATGTTGGGGAGAACGCGGATAGGCAGAGAAGAGTAAAGGGGCAAATACGGAAAGAGGGCAAAGGTACGTCTGTGGGGTTGAGAGAGCGCGAAAGCGGAAGAGCTCGCGGTGTTTGCTATATAGATAGATAAAGAAAGTAGTCGGTTTGTCAGGCTCCGAGGGCTCCCACTATAGCTATAGACAGAGAACTTTAGTCGCAAACGCAAAACTTTCTCGCTCGCTCAGTTGCCCGAGAGCAGAAAGATTAAACGCACGCTGATGCTTAAACTTTTCGTCTGGTGTCCTGCTCCGCTGCTCCTCTATGATAAACGATCAGAATTGTTTGCACGTGAGGCACATCATCCAGAAATATCCTCTTTGTGTATCCGCCCCGTCGTTAAGGTCTATTAAAAAGATTTGAGTTACTTGAAAAGCTCTAAAATAGTTTCTTCATTTTCTTATATGTACGAGAGAACTGAACAGATTGAGTAGAAAATAAAAACGCGTAATGCACATCGTTTTCAAACTAACAAATTACGTAGTTGCATTCTACGTTGAAAAAGAAAGGGCTAAGATCTAAGCAAATGGATAGATAATAATTTATTCGTTACAATATATTATGAGGAATATATTTGACAGCTACATTTATTTAAATTCCGAGACACTACGACGAAGTCTCTTACTCGAGCAAACGGATTTCAGAAATATTTTTTTCGAGATTCATATGTTATATTAATGAAACAGACGGAACACACTTCAAGTTGAACTTATATACTTATCAATCCATCTTATATTGAAGCTACGACCTTCCAACAAATATCGGAAGTGTACAATTTTGTTCTTCAATATTGCTGACGTCAATGGCAACGCTTTCGGCTAGATATTAAAAAAAGAATCTCTTCGTTTCTGCCATTTGGTTTTTCTCTTTTCCTCCTTCTCTATAGCCTACTGGTAAGACCCGACCGAATAAAGGAAAGTGAAGGGTCATGGTCTCGAGAGGGTAGACTAGTTCGAAACGGCAGTCAAAAGGGAGAAATGCCGGTGAAGGTACAATCGAGCAATCTCGCGATTGGAAATCTTTTACTCCCCTCTCCCTACTTCGCCGTTTTCTCATCCAACTCCTGTAGCTGCGTCACTTTCTGCCTTGGCGAGCGTGCGTGCGATCGCAACATCGCGTCCACATCGCCTCTATTTACCGTCCATCCGGCAAGAAGATCCTTCGGGAATTTGCACCGGCAGCAAACAGCAGCTTGCGCCTTCGCGTATATGCGCTCGTTTCTTACTTTTGTCTTCCTACCTTCCAGGCTTTTTCCTTGATTTCGCGACATCCGCCGGTTTTCCCTCGACGAATGACAGATCAAATTAGTCTCGAATAGATACACCGAGGAAAAAAAGATTTCATTGATTACAAAGAAATGTGTTAAATCTAATTTCTTTTTTTCATTGATTCAATAAAATATTGATTTCAATAAAATCTTCCATTTGTACCGCAAAGAGAACATTTCATTACCTTCAAAGAAACATTTATCCGACGCACATAATTTAAAAAAACCAGTTTCATTGATGCAAGGAAACGTTTTCATTGCTTCAAAGAAACGATCTTGCTGGTTCAAAGAAACTCTGTATTTTCTTCTCGCTTGGCGCGATTGCGATTCATGTTTTCTTTAGATTCGTATTTTTTAAAGTTTCATTTGAATTATCGTGAGAGGCTGATAAAGTTGCTTAAATACTCGATATTGATTTAAAAAATCAGCTTTATCTCACGAAAAAGTTTGGATTAAGTACAAATCTTAATGGAGTATTTTTGGGTTGGAATATTTTGGTGAGGAATCATGTACCCTCAAGGTATTTTATGGAATATTATGTCGTGGCATCAAAAATCGGATCACCTTCATCCCACAAAAAAGCTGTTTAACGGTCTTGCTTAAACTTTATACGTAAAAAGAAAATAGTATTTCTGTAATTATGGTACATAAATTTTCATAAAATTTTATATACGATAATTTTTTTTTCGCTTCAAACGCATTAGTGTCTTTTGCTATTGCTTCTTGTTCCTCATCCAATTAAAAAAAAAATTTGACTTAACTCCCACTGCTGTTGGAAATGATCAATTATTTTCATCGCGTATATAGTATCTCACTGTGCGCTGGTAATGGAAGTAACAGGAGTAAGGGTCGAGCTGGTACTCAGCCGCATCGGGATACGCTAGGACGACTCGTCGTAACTTTAATATCTTGGATTGTTATAGGAGTTATTAGTGAAACGACGAGAGGGTGGCTGCGAGGAGGTTATTAGAAGTTTTGCCGTACGTCTCGAGAGGGGAGGCGAGCGGGAGGAGTGGTGGTGGTGGTGTTCGAGAGCGAAAGAGAAGACGGATTACTAGCGAAAAGCGTGCTACGGTAGCTGAACACGATAACCGAAATTGTACAGAATGGAATTCCGTAATAAGAAGATTCACGAACGTAGTATATATAGAGAACAAGAGAGGGATGAATACGTTGAGGAGCATGGTGAGAGTACCAGAGAATATTTCACCGCTCGCTGTCCGTATTATCGGCGATATTTTTTGCGTTTTCCGGAATTTCATTTAAGTGTGCCCGAGCACGGTGAACGAGGCTGCAGCTATGCTACTCTTACGCTACGATACTGCGGGTAGAAGTCAAGTTAACTCGGTATACATTTATGGCAGCTCCTCTCGAGCGACTTCAAACTCGGTTTTATACCATTTCCTGCTTTTGCATGAAGAACAATCTCTCGCTATCCGCTATTTTCAACAACCAAAAACGGCGCTATAATTATAATCACAAATTACTGCTAAGTGAAAATTGACGAGAGCGCATGTAATAAAGCTACCATAGCCGTTATATTTTCAAAAACATATTTAACTTGCAAATTATTGTACCGAGTAATAATAGTTCTTTTTTTTATTAATAGTACCTATGAATAATAATTAAAGTAATATGAAAGTCATTGCGTTCATCACATTTTTAAAGATACCCATACATTTTTTAAATACATTTATTTAGAGATTTAGAAATGTATAAATTTGTAACTTAGTGGATATCTTTGGCCCGAGGACCTTTAAAAAAAATCCCTCCGCTTAGCCGGTGTCGAATGTTGTTATAAACAAAATGAGATATCAACGAGTAAAATCCTTTGAGTGGTCAATTCTGAATCATGCGCAGAGTTGAAAAAACCCAAATCTGGTTTACAATGGAACCCATTAACCAAATTATTTTCAACAGTGACGGAAAAATTCGTAGTTCCAGTCCTTAAGTGACATATAAATTCTCATATTCATCAGTTGGCTGGAATAAAAAATACAACTCTTTCAAAATAATTTTTTCTTTGCTGACTAAATCCCCTTAAATCAAATATAAATTCACATTGTCCATTGAATCGCGTTGAATCAGTCTCCTGTATTGACGAGTGGATCGAAGTCTTGGTGTATAGGAGAAGCCACGAAGTGACTCTAAAGCTTACACTCGACGTTATCGATAAATGACACTTGGCTTTGTATTTCTACCTCGAAACATTCGAGAGGTATGGTATAACCGGCAATAATATGACGCTTCAACCACTTATACTTCTACTGTTACTAGTGGCCCACTCGTCATATTTGTGCAGATATTACCAGAACGGGACGAGACAAGGAAGGATGTCAAAGTGAAGCGAAAACATTAATCCATCAATATTCGCGTTAGAACGCAGTCAACCTCACGCGCTAATCACTAATTAGTCAATTAGCTCTGTCGCGCAATTTTACTAATAACCGGAGATACGCCACGCTCGAATGTTGGTTACACCTGGTGCTCAACTTTTGATCGTCGTGTATATTGTTCCGCTAACCCATGTTGCAATGTACTATGCGGTATTTCAATTATATTCCACGACGTAATTACCACTTTACAGAGAACTTGACACTATTTTGCCACAATGTGTACCAAATGCATTACTCGTGTCATCGATGCTTTTCATTTTCTTATTATTCGACAAACATGAAAATAAATTCTTATCATTATCTTAGATGATTTTCGATAAATATTTCCTATTATTTTGTCTATTGAAATTTTAACATCCAACGGAGATCACTTGCCATTTCAAACAATAACGACAACGTTGACTTTGCTAATACCTTATACACATGTAGCGTTTATGGAGCAATTGAAAATTTTACTTTCACGAAGTATTTTCGTTAAGCTCGACCATACGATGTTTCTAAATGTTCCAGATGAGTTTTTAATGAAGTTTTAAATACAAGTATTATCTTTATATATTCAAAGCTAGAAAAGCGCCCGAGGCCATTTTAAAGTGTGCGCAATATAGTTCTGGGGTATCTTCAAAGCTTTCGTTGTTAAACAAGTAAATCCGAAATGCACTGTACACCAACTAAATTATTTTCTTGTCCTAGTTTTGAAGTACGCACATGAGGGAGCATTTCGTTGGTGTGAAATCACTATGTTATAAGTATCAATGTGTTCTCAGAATGTTGGGTTGAATTTACAATGAATATTTTATTAATACTTGCAAACACGTTCAGTCTTTGCTATCGCTATTTGCAAGTTTTACACGTATGTTAAACATTTATTTAACCCGTCCAGTTTACCCTGTGGTATTTTTCTTTTTCGAGTGACCGTTGAATATGAATAGTGCTTTCACAATGAAGTCTTGACAGGGGCGCTGATGCGCGATTTCGTTTTATGCTAATAACATGATACTATGTTAATTTCTACGCTCATCAGAAACTGTTTATAGCAAGTTTCATAATGAACAATTCAAGTACGAACAAAGAGATAACAATGTGGGGTTCGATATTTCGAATTTATATCGTAAAATCAATTTTATTACGAAGCAGAGGCATAAAGCAGAAACAATTCGGATTCGCAGTAACTCATGGAGCGTCATAGATGAGGAATGAATATTAGACATGTATAATAATAAATGTTACCAAATATGTTTACAAAAATTACTTTAATACGTTTCTTAAAAAAAAAAAAAAAAAAATCATGATCAATATCTATAAACCTTCTACTATACCAAACGTATTATATTTATAATATTTAAATGTACTATTTTACGATAAGCCAATATTCATTTAGACCAGACATTATTTTAATATAATATGACCGAACCGTTTTTAGCTCTAATCGATACCAATTTTAATGAATTTAATTGTAAATTATTTAGCGATGAAATTGCAATTTTCATCTACAGCTTAGTTTATTTAACTCTCCGTATTACGAAGAGTCGCCGTAGCGACTAGACTCCAAGTGTTAAAGAAAAATTAATTTTAATGAAAAAACCCTTCTCTTTAAACAAGTCCATACTGACCACTTTCCAATTGCTACTTAAATTCTCTAATGGAAAAACATTGCGGACGAAAAATGTATCACATTCATTCATTTTTATTTCTTTTGTTCTTCAAATGTAAAAAATATTTTACCGCGGCCACCGTCGTCGCTGTGTAGGAGAATCGAAAGGGGGCATCAAGCCCCCCCTCCCGTATTAATGAAAAAAAAAAGATGCATAAAATATCGTTTACCTATTTTCAAGCGAAATGTGTTGATAATTTTTCCGTTACACTGCAAATAAAAACTGTCGTTCTTGTAAAACGATATCGACGCATCCTAAGATAAATTTTTTAATACCAATTTTCCAATAATACATTGTGTGTAAATGTAATTAATTAGCTATACAAATATGCATTATTAAAAATATTAATATAACCCTATTGACAACGATATTAACTCATTCGCACGACATCGAATTTCCCTGAATTCCGGAAATACGGAATTTCCATTTTCGCTGCAGCAACGTAAATTCACATACATGCATATAACTGACATTTGTTATGAGAGCGAATTTGCTGCTTCGACGTGTTTCTCATGCCGTGTTCGTCGGTCGTCTTGCTTTGCCGGTGGTGCGCCTAGCCATGAAGTTTGCTATATAATGTTGAGTTAGCCCAAGTAAATACTAGTGTGCACCGTGGCCACAAGACTGGTGGATGGATTCCAGTCGAACAATGCCTCTTTGTAGAGTTATGAGGACGGCAGCGAACCCGCGCTCATTTGAAACGAACATACATAGGTAAGCTGCATTTGCCGCGGCAAACAAGTGAGCTTAGCTATGCAATAACCATACATATCCCCAGCGAAGGGATGCTGATGGTCTTTAGTCGGCAGTAGCCCCGGAAGACTCGAGTACGTCTGTGGAACTTACGAGCTATTATTTTTGTAAGCCCTTTACGTCACTTCACGGAAAGCCGTACGTGGCATACATAAGCCTTCGTTTTATGTCCAACCGGACGAAACGTACGACGTCACAACATACCCATAGTTAATGACTTCTGCCCAGACACTCTATTCCTGAACTCCAAACTAATATTCCGAGTTTTTTGTTTGTTGATGATTGAGCTTTCACTTTATGTTTTCTTAAATATCTTATGGTCGCATCAACATCGTGATTTTTACTACTTGACTTTTTTTTTTACATGTCTTGGGTAAGTTATATTTTATTCTGTATATCGTGATGTCGCTTGATTTAAGGAAATCAAGGAATCGTTATGAAGCGAGTTTGTTTTTTGCCTCAAGAGGAATTCGGTTTGAGGCTATTTTAAAAAATTCGTCCTTTTGACTCAAACAAAATCCTGTGGAATGAAATTTATATTTATAACCGTGTACTTACGCATCTCGTGGCTGTGTGGGTATACAAATATTACTTGTATCTTGATCTCATTGAATACCAAAATTGTTGTCAATGACAATCTCCATTTAATTTTCATTTTGTTTGAAATTACGTGAATGCGTGCATCCAATTCAGTGATATATTCTGGTTTGATTTACAGATAACTGACGAGGCGGTTCACCCCTCCCCGAGGGAACGATGATCGAACCCCGGAAATAACCCGCCGAGGCCCTCCGCAACCAAAAGGGCTCACTCTGCGGTCTGGTAGAGCGGTATTTCCACTTGCCGCAACTCACGATTGCGGGTTCAACACTTGAGGTATTATACTTGGACTACATCAATAATATGCATAGATCCATTAAGAGTTCAATCAGCTCAAAATCATAAGCATATAATTGCAATGCAAACCAAATTATTATGATAATCGGCAAAATAAACTTTTGAATAGTACCGAGAAAACGGAAATAATTAACACATTGCAACAGTATTTTAGTATTTCAGTTCATAATCAATTCAGGTTACACCGATTGATTATCAATAAAAAAAATAAGTTTTGAGTTAATTAAATTTAGTAACGTAGTTTTTCTTCCTTCAATGACAGAAGATTGAATATTTGTACGTCTATTGCATTTCATTTACATTATACGTCAATACAGTGTTGGAATAATAGTATGGGGCGTCGAGGATCGAGCAAAATAATCATGAAGTAAGAGGGGGAATTCACCGGGGACGAGAGAAAATAAACAGACAGAATGAACGAAAGATAGTGAGAGTGAGAAAGAATATATAAAAGCGTGAGAGTGAGAGATGAGACTATAGCTAGCCGCGGGGTGGGGATTTGTACTGATAACGCTTATCAGGGGCAGCAATGGCTGGGCTGCGTGGGTTTCACTCTCAGTAGACCTTCTCAGGTGTCCTCAGTCAGACCCTTTGCTTCACGTCGTAATCGTTACAGTCGCTGTGAATAACATCTATCAAATGCAAGTGAAATTTTTAACACTGGCTTCTTTCTGTATCGTTTAAATACTTCCTTACAAATTCTAAGCTTTCTACCTGTGTCAATTGAAATAAAAGAACAAAAGAATTGTGAAAAGAGGTAAGTTAGGTGTGCCTAAAATTAGTATAGTTGAAAACGAGAATTACAGAGGATCTTTTTTTTTTCTATCCCGAGATCTTACCTTCCTCTGATCACTGAGAAACCCTTTTGCTCAGTGCCATTGTCGTCGAATAAATAAAAGGGATGTAGAAATAGAACAAGTGAAATACTAGGTGCTTGATGCTCCACTAAGAGCGAGGAAAGAAGCTGAAGGGAGAAGGAGTCTCCAGATACAAGAAAAGTGGAAAAGGAAGAAACAATGTAGGAGCGAGATGGTCAGAGTGGTCTTGGAAACAGTGGGACCACGATAACGAAGGATTGGCGCCGCAGGGAGAGAGAAAGAGGGACTTCGGGAGTCCCTAATCGCCGTTTTAACCTCGGCTCGAGTTTTTAATTTGACGCTTTAGCGCGTCAAGTGGTGAGAACGACAAAGAGAGATAGGTGACGGGAATAGCGAAGTGGGTAAGAGGAGACGAAGAGCTTCAGTGAAAGAGGTGCAGTGAGAAGGAGCGAGTGAAAGGGAGTTAAAGTGGATAGTGTGAGAGGAAAAAAGAGGGTTAAAGGTGAACGTAAAAGAGAACGATGGAGGGAACGAGCAGAAAGTAGAGGGAGCGAAAGAAGAACAGGTGGAAGAGGAGAGAAAAGAGGTAGTATGAAAGGACAAAAGGCTCTGTCGCGCGAAACGCGTCCCGCGAGGAGAGTTCTCTGGCCCCCGGAGTTTCTCGGCCCCCGGGAAGTTGAATTATTCGCTGGCTCTTCTGACACTTGGCAGAGAGAAAGAGCGACACTACCAAGAGAGGCGGCGTTCCCTACTTGTTCTATGTGTCTACTGAAAGCTTGGCTGCGTACCATTTCACCGTTGATCACAATGGCCTAATAAGAATTCATGATGAATCCGAAAGTTCATTAAGTCCCTCATCGTAATCCACCTGTTATCCTCGTTTGTTCATTCTTACATTCTCTTTGTTACATTTTTCGTTAAATCCTCTCATACTACCTGTCGTTCTAATAATAGGGAACATCTCTTTTTGTCCACTCATATTGATAGATGTGTATGTTTGAAATTGGTGTTTGATTATATAAACCATTCCGGACATTGATTACGCATTTGAATGTAAATTAGATTGTTTCATTTGACAAATTCAACAATCAATTTACATTACAAATATGCATCAAAGATTATTTTGAAGTTTAAATAATATTAAAGAATATATATTCTGTGCTCATCGAATCAAATCTCAGTCAATTCATTTTTTTTTAGATCAATTAGTGCGTTTTTGTTGTGCGTGCGAGTTGAGGTGTTAATGGGAAGAAAATAATTAAATCCTTCCTTGTATGTGAAAGCTATTAAAGCAACATTTCTTCTGACCAAAAACAACATCACCCTGTTCGTTAAGAATTTATCACATTATACATACAAATTGAAAAGTTAGACTCTAAAAGTAATAATAAAGACACTAAAAGTAATGATTTTGAATGATAATAACAATAATAATGACAGAAAGTTATCAGGAGTTGCGGTAACGACTGAACGCCAAGTATTTAAAACATAAATTGCTTTTTTTTTATAGATTAGTAAAAAAAATAATATTCGACAAAATGGTTAAAAACCTTCACTTTTTTAAAAATGAATTCGTTGATTCTTCTTTTAAAGAATTTTCTTATGTTTTTTTCAATTTTTATTTTACTTAATTTTCAGAAATGGTTACAAATTCTCGAATTTATTATACGTTTTCGTATAAAGATTTCATACATAATCAGTTTCAAGATCATTGAACAAACAGATTCATGAAACAGTCAAAAAAATGTCAGAAATGGGAATTTCTTCATTTTGAATAAATTCAAAATTAATGTTCTTATTATTCTTCGTATCATTGATTTTTTCCATATTTTTATCCATCCGAAACTGCTCGAAACTATCAACGAATTCTCTTTTTGTAACGTGTTAATAATTTTTTTAAATAAAAAATAATGTATTTTCAATTATTACCTCGGTGTAAATGTGTATAGAATCGTATTTGTTGTACAGTTTTGTAACCGAATAATGTTATCGAATTTTCATTTCCTCAATGCAATTGTCGATGTAATCTGTGAATATCACTTCTAACAAATTTACCGACAATTTCTATTCTTGGTGGAAATTCGTAAAGCTCCAACCGGTTCTGCTTTCGACAGGTTTCTGCCACTTGGCGGTATAGCGGAGCTTACGGTGTCGTGAGCTTCTCCCTCACCTCACACTTCCTCTTCAACGTTTTCTTCTTCTTCTTCTTCTTCTTCTTCTTCTTCCCACGCTTCACATCACACGACCCTTTCTCTCGCATTCACTCTCCCTTCGCCTCGCCACTCCTCCAACTCGCGAGCTCTTGTTCGCCATCACCCTCGTCCCTCGGGCTTGAGACCCTGCGACGAGTCCTCTGTACGCGAGACTTTCTCGAGAAGCTCGCACGGAACAAAGGAAGTAAGCTCGTACCGGAAACTCCGGGTACCAGCAACGAGGCGAACGAGGCGAACATGGGGAGCATTCGAACCGTTCCTCTACCTTTCTCTAACGCGCGTTAACCCTTCGTTCTTCCCTCCATGAGTATCTCACCCTTATCTCTATCTTCTTCTAAACCTTCCTCGTACTCCTTCCGGTCGCGTTTATACTTTCCGTCTTACTCACCTCTTCCTTCTGCTTCCTCGTCACTGCATCGCCTCGGCAAACCCCCGTCTACCATCTGTGCATCCGCGCGTATACGCCGAGTTTCTAATTAAACTTAAACTTTTAATTGACTCGTTGTAAAGCAGTTACTCGTGAGAGACCGAGAGAATGAGAATTCTCTTAGGAAGCGAACAACAGAGATGCCAGACGAAGCTTCGGGGCTTTACCTACGAATGTTTCTAATGTTCTCACTTACTAAGCGAGCGTTGGGACTCTGGGGGAATTCTCGTGGTCGAGACAGATCTCCAAATAACGAATTAAGCTTGTCATGGTTTTCTTTTTAAATTTTTGCTTACGAAATAAAGTTGCGATGCATGGAATAAGGAAGTGGAAAATAGAGAACGAAGAGAAGAGTACTGTCTAATAATTTTTTTCTCTCGGATTAATTTAAAACAATGATAACTCGCGGTTGCAAGCTAATTCTATTTAATATCACCAGATACCGACCCGGGCGCTTATTCGCCCGGTCTCTTTGTGTCAGTTTTGACATTTCACATAAAGAAAAAGTTTCAACGCGTGAACTTGGTTCCGGTCCCAGTTTCTCTGACGACAGCGACGACCAATCGCAGCGCGAATAACTCGATGACAATGGGCCAACTCGCGCTTCGATAAAATTTTGCAATAAACTTCTTAAGGAAGGAAACATTGATGGATATATCGTATTGAAGTTATAGGGACTTTTATTCATAAAAATGTTATTGTGAACCATAAGAAGAAACGTTAGAATTTTTCGATAACTTGATACTAACAGTGTAGACGTAGAAATAGTCGACGTTATTGGATATATCGCGCAGACCTTAATTCTCAACGCACTTAGAATTGGAAGATTCAACAGAAAATTGATATTGTCATGCAGTGCAGATCGAACGACTTCTGCTACAATTACGAATACTTAAGATTAATCATTTTTTTACAATGAATCTTTTTTGTAATTACGAGCAATATTCCATAGTCCATAAAGGGATTTAAAACAACACTTTCCATCTAATATTCGAACGGTGCCTCACCCTGAATTAAATTGATTACAAAAGTAAACATCGACTTCGTAAGAAATTTGAAATGTTAAAACGTATATAATAAGTGATATGAGAATTATCTGTCCCTGCAGCCCATAGTCACGAGATAACAGTTTTTATTTATCATATACACTTCCATATTTCTTACAGGTGAGATAAAACTCAGGAAGAGTTTTCTGGACTCATTCGCCGATAGTAACAACGCCATTACCCATCGAGACACATCCGAAGTCAGACACTGCGACATCAGACTCAGAGAAGTGAAGTGTAGTGGACTGCGTTGAATATTCTCATTTCCATACCGATAATTCATTCGAAAGAGGAATAAGTAGGAAAATAAAAAGAGGTTGGTCAAACTGGTGATTGTGAATTCTCGCGATACTTGATGATTGAGAGCTGACATAGGAAACCCTTCGAGTGGATACCGGAAGGCAACTTGAGTGTTAGTGAAAGTGTAAGGTGCGTTGAAGGATAAATTTGACTGTCGGAGACGGAGAAAAGTGAGTGGGTGTGAGTGTATTGCAGCTAACTACGGTAGCCTCGAAAAGCTCTTATGAAAATGCTTCAATCCCTGAACGCTCTGGCGGGCAAAATATCGCCGGGCTCGCCTACCGACGGCAACGCCAACAAAGTGCATATGCACAACAAAAACAACAACAATAACAACAATGTTTCACACCATCCACATCCGTACTCGAAACAGAAGAGCCAACAGACTTCCCGCTCGCAGATCAATGGAGATCAAAAGGAGAATACGTAAGTTTTTTACCAAATGTCATGCTTTTTAAATTATCCAAATATTTATACTTTATTACGTCTATGAAATTCTTTGTTGAACTAATTTTTTTGTCTGTTCTTTTATCAACATTTCGAAAGAATCGCCTGTAAAAAAATGTTTGGTATCTAAAAGCTATTCCAAATTGTAAAAGTTTCAATTTTGAAAATACGAAATATAGTAAGACTGAAACTTTATTTACACAGTTTCACATAATCGGAGCTGATAATTTTTTTACACGATTAGAACACTCTTGAGAAAATAAAAAGTGTGTTTTTCTGATATCCGTGGAGCCGTTAATAATAGAAATAATTACGACATGTGTGAAATGAAAAAAAATATTAGAAAGAAATTGTCAATTTAACTGCAGTTGTTAACAACTCAATACAAATTCTAATAGGTTCATCAATTATCTTTCCTCCATAGCTTATTTCCATCACGTCCTAAAAATCCTCAAACTTAGAAAAATTCCGGGCAATTCTTTCCCACATTTGTTGTGTGACTAGTTGAATGAAAATATATATTGCTCTAATAAGAAATAACATATTTTTCTCGAGTCTTCTTGATTCCTCCACCAATTCTGTTGGTTCGCTCGTCACTAATACCGCTTTTTGGCATTCGGATTATAAAGTCTGAGGGGTTTGGAGCATTAGATCCGGCGGTGCTCTCTGTTTTATCGCGAGTCATGTGTCGTGGGAGTGAAGAAGCAAAAAGACAAAAGAGGAAAAGACATAAAGAGAGAGAAAGAGCTTTCATGGCGTGAACCCAAAACAAGGAAACAGATGACGCTCGTGTGACTCTTTACTTCTTTATTGCCCATGGTGTGTTTCTCGGTAAATTCGTTACGTGCGTGACGCGACGCGTGGTAGGAGCCGAATACGTAAGAGCTGGAGACACATACGTTGAAAACGCGTTGCAGGGTGATGGTGTGGTGAAAGAGAAGGAAAGCTTAAAATAACTTGACGACATTTGCGAACCTCGCGTATAAGCTTTGGCTTGGCGAGAAACTCGCTAAATCTCCCTTTCCGCATACAAGCGTGCACGATGCCGTATGAGACATTCCATTCTCCTGGTGAATGTCGAATTTACCTCCACTGTAGTGTGTTGCTGGTACTTCGAGAAGGTGAAACTTCACTGAAATAGGTTCGCTGACTGTAGCAGCAGTAAAAGAATAAGAGTCGATTGAAAAGAAAAAAACGTCCCTAACTCGATTCTTGAATGAGTTAAGGGTGCATTATACAGACAGACATTGCTGACTAACCAAACATTCAATCCAATTTGAATTTTATTATACTTTGGGATGAGAGACAATTGTGATAAAAGCGACTCCATTGAAGGTAGCAAGAACATTTTTTTGGTATAATTATAATAATGCATGGAAGTTGTTAATAAATTTAAGAAAAAAGGTTTAATAAATACGATAGAAAACATTTTTTTTATTGTCATTTCTTATTTGTTTTAGAAATTATTTAAAAGCCTTGAATTTCGGATAATGTTTTCGTGGAAGTTTATACATAAGAAATTTTGAATTCACTGAACGAACAGTTACAAATAAATAATATTTGAAAATTCTATGAAACAAAAAGTTCACAATTGCAAGCAAATAAAAAGAAAATGAATCTGAAAAATTCATAAAGTTTATGTCATATGTAAAAAATGTTTTTGTTATTGATTTTTTTCGCATTATTATTATTGAATGAGAATTTTCGTAAAATCTTCAATAAAGTTGTTTTTTTTTTCCAAAATTGTTCTTTCGTCTAAAAATACCAAAAATTTTATTAAAACAAGACTTTTATTGCTATTAGCAAGCCCAAAACATCCTTTCATACCTCAAAACTCGTTCTCAACTCTAGCGCTTGCCGGTATTCCGTTCTCACACGTATCCAACCTGGAGGGTTATCGTTATCGTGTGCCAGATGGCTTATCTTGCCTCGGCAAGCACGCTGATACAGATTCGTTTTTTTTTTCTGCTTGTGTTTTACAATGTGACTCCATGAAACTTGGTATGATAAATTTATTCACTGGAGACTATTAACTTCAATACAAGATTTTGGTTTTAGTAACCAGGAAGTGTTATTGCTTTTGTGTCTGTTTGCTACGTTGAAATAGTTTTTTAAATCATTTTTTTATACTACAGATTACTTAGGGACTTGACTAGAATGTAAAAAAAAAAGAGAATTCTTTATCGATGTGAAAATATACATCTTATCAGTCATTTTTTTATGTACACCGCCGTTAGTTGAATGAAGTGAATTTTCATAGTTAATAATACTCAAATGTTTTTAAACCGAATTATTCGATACGTGCATTGTTGAAGTAGTCAGTAGTAGTCAACTAGTAGTTGAAGTAGTGAAACTATCGCATTATGTGCAGTAGATTCATAAGTGCTGAATTAAGAAAGAATGACCTTCGGAAGTATAGTGTTACATAATTAAAATATTTAATTAACCGACCAATCAATCTTCTGATAAAGTCGATTTATAATAATTGCAGATACGAAGGCTCGCTAAATAAATCAATTTAAATTATATAAAACTATTATAATAAATGCATAACTGCAGAGTAATAATTGAATAAGTTCATTATCAATCCATCAATTAATTAATCGATTAATTGGCACAGAGGAAAGTTACATAATACAAGATATTAAAACGTTGAATAATAATAATAATAATGATAAACAAAAATATTATCTAACTAAATTTGAGTTATTTACTCGTTGTTCAGCTGCAGCAGAATTTATTAGAATACCAACGACCATGTTCTTCGCAATTGTCTAGACAGTCAGCGACAGGGAGGCAGGTTCTACTCGTGAAGCCTGCGGAAAATCTGACAAATCCAAACGAACTCGCAATGCACAAAACGCTGCCAAGAACGCCTTCTCTCGTCTTCGTGCCACCTCTACTCCTGGCGCTGGTTTACTACTATATGACGGCACGCGCGACTCTGAACGAAATGTCAAACTACATGTTGGCACGTACTGCGTGTGTTCCAAGGGCCGATCGTTCCCCCTGCTCGTTCTCTCTTACACCCACGTACTGCACCGCCTAACGCTAGTTGTCACAGTTATGTACATACTGCATTCAAACTCGTGATTACTTACCCCCATATATAAAATATAAACAGGAAGTATATGCACAGAACCAGGATAATACAAATATATCTTCTGGATTCTTTCATCAAAATAAATTTTTTTAAATTTGTTTCTTCATACGCAAAGATCTATTTTAATGTAATTTTTTTTCAGTTTTGTGTGCCATCCACAGGTTTTTCTCTGCGGAAGCCAAAATGAATTTTTATTTTAATTAACCAACGTTACTTTCTCATTTTTCTAAAAGTCCAACTTGTAAAATCGAATGCTAAAAAATTGTAGACCAATATCTCATAAATTTTGTAAGCTAGTGCGCATACAAACATTCTCGAAAACATTGAAAATCGTGTAAAAACAACAGCACTGCGTGTATTTCACCAAAAATTGAAGAGACTATAGGAAATCGATCCCTCAACATGTGTGCCAAATTTCAGCTTAATCGCTCAAGTCGTTATCAACTTGTGGCTTGCACACACATACACACACACACACACAAATACATCTGGACATTTTTCCTAAATGTGATTTCTCGACGTATTGGAATATACTGAACACGTTTACATGAGAATCTCAAAAAAAAAGAAAAAAATCACGAAAACAAAGCTTCTTGAGGGAGCAAAATGATTAATAAGAAAAGAGTGACTCGCATTACCATAACGTTTTGCACGTCTATATACCAACGTTATTCTGTATATACAATAAACGATGAGAATAAGGTTACTTCCACGAATGTATATACGTATATCTAAGTACAAAGGGCATATGTAGTCCGCACGTGTGCACTATGGAAAACTTATATATAACTATGTGCACATACGTACTTGCATACTATTGTGTGTGCAGGGGGACATAGGTAGAAAGGCATGAAGGCATTCTGGTACTCGTGCACGAGTCACGTAACGCATTGTATTGTCACATGCCGTTCGTCCTGACGCTCGCTTGTGCTCCGCGCGTTCACCCAAGCTTTCCCTGCAAAGCTCCAAATTGTATCGTCGTCGCGTGCTGCATTCGCATCGACGCCAGACACGAGCTTGTGCCGTGTCGTCACGACGACGACGACGACGACGACGAGGAGGAGGAGGTGGAGAGAGAGAGCTACGACGGTAATATCCGATGCTGCTCCGTACCTCTCATCTCTTTTCCACCTCGTACATAAACCGCACAGCTCTCACTCACTGGCACGGGTTTTCTCACTCCCCCGAATCTTCGACGATCCTATTCTCCTTTCACACTTCGAAAAAGACGAGAGAAAGAGAGTTGAGAGAGGTAGAGAAAGAGAGTTGGAGACCATATGGAACCGAGTACGAGAAAAGACGCTGTAAAGGAATATACGTTTTAAACGGAATCATCGAGCAGCCATGTTCTTATTTCTCTGTACCAGTTGTAGCTGTACATGTGTAGAACATATATACAGAGAAAATGCTCAGTAAGAGTAGTGGATGAGAAGCCAGCAATAGGAATGAGAAGGGACCAAAGAGGCCACTGTGTGTATATATAGTGTTGTACCTACTACGTGTCCAGTTCTCAGTCGCGTTTATATATATATATGATACAAGCGTTTGCACGGTGAATTTTTCTCTTCTTATCTCTGTAGAGCGGTAGAGCAGCCAGAACTGGTGCTCGCGAGCTCTGGTTGCCAGTAGTAGAAAGGTAGGTACACGGATTCCGGGAATTGTGATCTCTCCTGTCGCTGAGTCACGTAGAGTCGTTGGTGCCGCGGGCACGTCGCAATTTTCCGGATCTTATGAAAGCTCGACGGTCTGCAGGCCAGAGGAGCCTGGCAGTAGCCGAGTAGTCGGAGGTCTCGGGGTGGTCGCGCTTCTCTGCGCCATACGTACTACAACTCAACATTGCTACTCTCGTACACTTGTACATGCCTTGTGGAAAAAAGTTTGACGCTGTTGTTACGAAAAAAAGTCTCGTACAGAGTTGGTAGCGGTACATAGTTGCTGGAATGCACCGAGAACTTTATGTTAATGTGTCGTTCTAAAGCACCGATGCTTAAATTGTCAGGCAATTTATAGTTTAAATGTCATCGTCGTCGCTGTTGTTTCGGATTGGAAAGGTTCTGTTAATTATCGAATAGTTACAATCATTGCAGCTATTTTATCTGAATAAAATCAGTAAATTTCCCCTCCTTCAGGCACAGAGTTTATTCTAAGTTCCACAACATAATATTAGTCTCTGTGAGTGTCGGTGTGATCGTCCAATCAAACCATTTCAATTTGTATTTTATTATTTCGTAGATAATATCCAATTACGGATACAAACGAATACTCCGTTTTTTTTTCTTGCTCAAATATTTTATGCTTTGTTCACACATACTCGTAAATTTCATAACATTTTAAGTAAAGTCAAAAGTGTCGAATTTTACGACAGCAAATAATAAAATTGTTCGTATGCATTTACACCACTTTTAGATAGACCTGTAAAATCTCGATGAATAAAATCAAATAAACATTGAGACCCTTATAGCATGTCCGCAAGGTGTATGATTTTTTGATCGCGAGGATCCAGAGATATATGGTAATGGTTTTGCGGTGGTTTGAAGCTTTATATATCAACGCTTCTGCAATGAAGCTCGTGACTGAATTCCGTTGCGATTGGTTTACAGGGAAGTTGACTACGACTTTCCACATACAGATGAGACGCCACTTCGTTTTATCACTCACCGACGTCGTTATCTCTCTCCGGCGAACTAACTCTATCTATCTACAGTATATATTTGTAAGATAAAAGTCAACAAAGCTGACGTAATCAATCTCCAATCTCTCTGACTAGTGGAACTCGATATGAATGTAGCTCAACCTCGATACTCTTCTCGACCTATCTCAAACACAGAGTATCCAGCTATATAAAGACGAAAACGAATGCAAGGTATCATGTGCAGGAATTTAGTCGGGCTACTGCGAGACACTCTAGGGTCTTGTTAGAGATTCCATACTACGGCCATGTTGTTATAGGGATTCCAATTGATTTTAAAAGTGAAGGACTCGATTGAAAAAGCAAAGAATGAATATGTTTAAATTAAATTTCTTTGTTATTTTAGTAGGGGCTTAATAGGGCATGTCCCGTAGTTTCAAGCGTGATCAGCCTACTAGGTCTGTGCTTAGATTTTCACAGTGGGCCCCTAATAAAATTGGTTCAAACTGGAAAGAGCCAAGTAAGAGCCTCAACTTATTTTCCGTAAGGGATGCCAAGAAACAAACCAGAAGAAATAGATGCCATTCGTCGATAAACAAGTATATTCAGTGAAAGAAAGGTGCCAGAACGAATTGGTGAGCATGGAAACCGAATTGAATTTCTCGGTGAACTCCGATTATTTCCAGTCGATTAGAAGTCGCGAATATAGCTCTTGCAGTCGACTCGGTCACCGACCATGATAACCTCGAGATTATTCTGGAAATAGAAACTGCTCGTAGGTAATGCATGATTCTTATCGACGAAGGAACGACTAACGTGTAAAACGTTTACAAGACTACTTCTACTGCTGGCGCATAACCTCGGATTTTGGCGATCTGATTGACGCTTGTGATCCGCGAACGAGCGAATTCTGCAGACGGAAAAGCATCCGCGTCAATAAAGAGAACAAGAAATGTGAACCAGGAAATAGACCGGAAGCGTTACCTATATCACTCACATGTCACTACTGACTAAATATAACATTTCATTTATTAACTTATATTGATGTTTGGTACGAAATCGGCTAACTGATCCGGGTTAAATTTGAGATTTACGATTTTAATTAGAATATTATATAAGCGTTGTATATCGATTACTCTTACAATTTCCGGGAAGATTCGTAGGTCCAGTCTTGAAACACAAGATTCTGGATGAATACCTTGTACTGTTCTTAACTCGAATGGAAACAAATACTCAGAAGTATAGATGAGGCGAAACACTCCACTAGCATGTGACAGATAGAACGGCGCTCACAGAGGAGTGAGAGAAACACCGAGAAATGTACATTCCGATCTCTTAAACGTGGCTATCGTTTGTTATTTTAACACAACCTACCTTTCCTGGTTGACGCGGTGGGTCATTGTACGGTAACGATTTTAAAAATATTTTAAGATTCGAACAAAACTATTTATGATGTTATGGAGTTGCGCCAAGTATATTCATGCGCGACGCGTTTGTCTTGCTAACTGTTTTGCTTATGTTTTCTTTTTTTTTTTAATTTCTCAAATCGAGTAATGTTTCTAAATGCAGCTTTTTTTCGATGCAATGCGACTATACCGGACTAAATACAGATTTGAAGAGAGGGTCTTGTGACTTGACTTCCAACAAACCAAGTCAATTTTTATTTTTTATTTTGTGTTTGTTATTACAAAAATATATGCATCAAGCGATAGGAAAAAATAAAATAAAATTGACTGATGATAATTTTATATAAACATAGAGTTGGCCTCCCGAGAAAAAATGATTATATATGATGATATAAAATAATGTGTATATATAATTATATACATTTGATTGTATATGATCGTACATGATCATATACAATTACTCAATATGATTTTATCTATCGTCATACATTATCATATATGACCTTATGCAGCCATATATACGATCATGTATGATAACATACAACCAGGTGATCACATTTTGTGACTATCAACTGATATATGCATTTATCTCACATTACTGAGTTTTATCCTGATCATATTTTACTAAAAATACTACAAGCTACATTTTCGATTAAGCTGCTCGATACTCGCTTTTGTCTTTAAAAAAGTAGTGGGTGAACGATGTCAGGATACCTTTTCACTTAATATTATTTCCTTTGGAAATAGTAACTTAAAAATGTTATATCTTTACCAAAATTTATTTTAATTTTAATCGTGTAATTTATTAATTCAAGTTAAGTTCATTAAAAAAAATTATTTTAATACGACGCATTTTTATTCGTAGAAAAATAAAGCGATAGAAACCGCGTAAAAACTATGAATATATATATATATATATATTGAATGCATCCACCAGGATTAGCATTAGCATCACGAGCCCCCCCCGACGACGCATTAATTAACCGATGTCCCTCGATTTTATCCGGGTCAGTGGGTGGCGGATTCGCGTGCTCGCGGCCACACCGGATGATGGATGAAGCCGGAAAGTTTTCGTTTCGTGTGGGCACAGGAGGGGGAGGGGGGGGGGGGGGGGGGTGCGATACCCGGTATAATAACGCGGATGCGTTGGCGTTAGCGTCACGTTAATCAAGAGCGATCGGTCTCCCTCTTGCGCTCACCCTCCGCATCATCGTTATCTGCACCTCGACGGGACAGTGAAACGACAAAAATTTGCAAAGAATGTTCTTCCTTTTGGACATATTATAAAACGTAATATGCCACGTTCCTACACGTTCACGTCACAACCGGGTGAATGCATTGGATTAATTGCATATTTCCTTCATTTCAAGACATAATTTAGCTTGTTGCGTCCTTTTACTTCAAGTTATCTACAAAATGTACTTCAACTAAGAAGTAAAAAATCTTTAAACATGAAAAATTATTTGATTCGCAAATTATAGTGATACATATTCTCCTGTATATGACAGATTAATCAAAAACTATTAAAGTGTTATTTTTTGTAGGGCATTCCACATTAATATAACACTAATAAACAATCTTCAGTCAATTCACTGTCATGCGCGAAAAAAATTTGAGAATAAAAATGATCGAATCGTAATAAAAGATTTCTCAATAAACGACAATCAAGCGAGTGCAGTTCAAACTGTTTTCATTCAGAACCTTTTACTGCTGAATGTCTGCTTGTCACGGATAGCGCTGATAGAGTGAAAAGTACAAATGTATGTATTATGTAGCTTTTGAGAGTCTAATCAAACTACGACTCTGTATTAACTCCATGGAACCAGCGAATTATTTTCTATGTCTCCTCTTAATTTCAAAAATCTTAATTTTACATCTATTTATAAGCACGGCGTGTCGCTTGTTTCAGATGCGAATTATATTGGTGTATTGTTACACCTCTTCATACATTGTCGTCTATCGATTGGCTTGAGCTCGTATCTGTTTATATTACGATGCAGTGAATGCATTGTCTATATGCATTTCCTATTTTCCACTGCATAGAATAGGATTATTTGTTCCAGATAGCCAAGCCTGAAAATCTATTCCATGCCTAATAACCGAATGGTAACGCATTGAGATTGGAATGGATCGACTATCCCTTTCGCTATAGTATCTGTGTATAAGTAGATGCATCTGCAAACCACATTGAATTCCGCAGCATCGTGATCTCGCTCAGTCTCTCTATGACTTTCGTATATTCTGTCCTTTATCGTGCGTTCTCATTCCACTTCACTGTCTCTGGCTTCCTCTATCGGTGCCCGTGATTCACGAAGCAAACGCAGGGACGAAGGGGCGCGATTTCAAACCCCGCAGGGTTCGACTCACTTCCATCGAGACTGATAACGTAGTGGCTGTGCCACTATCGACCTCACTCGATCCGAGAATCGATTCGCATTAGCATGTTATTGGGAGGTTGTTTACTCTGGGTTAATCACGACGACCAACGGCTGTGCATCCAGGATCCGATGAGTATCAACCGGAGGGCACATCAACACGATCATGTGCCATGCTATTTGCATTTCTCTGATGAGCTAAAATTGTTTTTGATGTTTCTTATCATGTAATATTAGCACGGCTAAAAAAAAAACGATTCCTCTTTGAACAGATTATCCGAAATCTGGCAACTTAAGTTTGTATGCACTGCATTGAAATCGCCTGTAATTGGGGATTCAAACTATCGACAAAAGTACATATAAATTGGGCAGAATATAAATTTCGTAGTACCCTTATTTTATCTATTAGAACATCCAATGGAAAATAATTGGCGGAAAATAGACAGGAGAAAATATCCGATATCGAGCTATTCTCTGAAGGCTACACTATTTCCGAGCGTGCTTCTCATATTTGATAGGTTCTGGAGGTTTCAGATTTGCACAATATGTCTGCAAATCTAGAACGTTACCGAAGCGAAATCTGGAAAGATAACTGTTAAATAAAGTTAATAAATATATACAACAACAGACCCTCAGAAAACTTCTCCACATAATCACCGAAATTTATTCTATAAACCCTTGAGAGTTCGTGAAGAATCTCAACGAAACAAACTTTCAGTATGCGTCTGACCCCCTCTGAAGTCTTCTGGTATAGTAGGCAGCCAAAAAGGTGTCGCGTGTCACGACAGCGTTAAAATCCAGCATCATGAATTCCGTGGGAGGTTTATTGGAAGGGTCTCGCGAGGGACTGAGGCTAGATGGGAGTTAATTAAACGAATAAATAACGTAACAAAGCCGGCGAGAACGGGGCGTACGAACACTCGCTCTTTCCCGGTTCCAGTAACTATCCGCTTTCAGAGTCTACTACACGTGCTCCAGCCTAGCCAACCAGTCACAAAAGGGTATTTCAACAGATACGAGAGGACGCGGTGTGATCTCCATTCTTTTTCTCTACGGGTATTCCCTGCTCTCTATCTTTTCCCCCAAGAGGCATACCTGCCTCTTTCTTGTACGCGCGCCCGTCATTATTACACTGCTCTCGTCGTCGCCCTTTTTTCACCACCTTTTTTTTCTCACCCTCATGCTTATTTCCTCCCTAACGCTTTGTACTTTCTAATACGAAACCCTTCGCGTCACACAGCGATTCATAGTCGCTGACACTGGTATCGCCTGACTTTGCGATGCTCGTCGAGACCGTTAATTAAAAAGAGATCTAGGAAGGCGCGTTTTCTTAAATGGCTGTTTATCGACAGCGTTCGCACGAAATTACAAAATTCTTGTCGCAGATTGGTAGTTAAGTTAATGACCACTTGTACGAGGGATTTAAATTTATGCAGTCTTTTGTGGCGATTTAATAAAAATGTTTCTGGTGAATATATCAAGTTTCGGTGAACTCTTTTACGAATATATTAGAGTAACATGATAGCGTTCATCTTTTCCGATCGTATTCATTCGTGTTTATCGTGCTGCTAGATACTACATAAGATGGGAACACGTATTGAAGGATTACGTGTTTCAATCCGATTAAAGATGGTCGTTGTTAAGAGTCTAGAATTGCCTTTAAGCTTTGATTCACTATTTCCTATTGAATCGATCAATTGAACGTCGGATAGCTCAATATGGAGTCAGAAATACGCAAGGTTTTGTAAAGTATCTCAAGAAAATGTAGTCCAATACCAAGTATTTCAATCTGATTTCAAAGACTTAAATTGCTTTTAATTTATTCTCAACACAATGCTATTCGAATTATCGAAAAAAATTCGTCCATCCACCCCCGTTCATGCATAGTTTTCTTTTCAGTCAATGAAATTACAAATAAAATCGCACAAATAATTGTATCAAATGATTCGCTACGGCTGGAATTCCAATCCACTTCAAACAAACAAATCGTGACAACATTTCGGGAGTGATCTGCGGAAGTGATAGGTACCTTTTTTTTTTGATCTCATTATTCTAAATTCCCGAATTAGCGTTAAATTTCACTTTAGATTTGTTTTCTTTTTCTGTTAACTGCCTCCATATTTAATAATTGGCTCTGTTAGCCTTATCTCCATTGCAGATGAGACCATTTTCATTTGTGTATTGTTTGATACAGTCGTAAAGCTACAAGCACTCAGTGTCATCTCGTAAAAAAATGTAGTTTAATTACTTGGAGTTAAAACGCTACCACAGCCATTGATAAATCGTTTGCAATTATAAGCAAAGCCTTTTGAATAGTCACGTAAATCATCCACGAAGCAACAATCACATCCAAGCTTATATCATCCGAGATACGGAGAACTCGTATATACCATCCTGAAGTTACTCGTGAGAAAGCTCGAACTACATTAAGAGGCTACGGTCCTTTCTCCGGTTTTACGCATGGGAAATTCCGTCGGGATAAAGTTGCGTCGTATACGGGTACTCAAGAGGGATCATCTGGAAGCAACGCCAGCAGCACGCTCGCTCGGTACGGACGGTTTTAGAGCTCGCGAAAGTATGGTACCGTGAAAAGAGATGGAAAACAGCGGCGTGCACACGGTGAACAGTGAAAAGGGTTCAGGCGATTCAAGAGACCGCGAATCAGCCAAAACCCCTCAGGCTAGAAATCGTGGGCCGTGGCTATAAAAATCCTCGATCACACTCGCGCTAACCCCTCTTTTATTCTGGTTTTTATGTTGTTTTTTTTTTCAACCTCTTTCATTCTACGCTCTGGGTGAATCGAAAGCTACTGGAGTTCACTCGCGCATATCCATAAAAAGCTCTCTAGGAGATCTCGTTCGCGATATAAAATATATTTGCAAGAAGGAATTCACGACTAAATTATTGTAAGTTAAAATGTTAGTTCAATGAAATACTCTTGTAAGAAAAAGATGGTAATAACAATAAAACATTACGTTGTTGCTGAAAAAATCAGAGTATTTATAAAGGCGCTATACTTCTCATGCTTCCTGTCACTTTTTTGGTAATGACTCAGATGTTGTCATCGTTTAAAATTAAACATTTTAATCGCGATTTGAATAATAATGTCATTGATTTTGTTGATTTAAAGCAAAGTTAAAAAATATTACGGTTATATTGATATTACGTTTTTGATGTAGGAACTAATCCTTTTATCATGTGAGTAATGTATTTTTTCTCCAAAAAATGTGGATTTATAAAAAAAATATCATTTTTACTTTGTTAAAAATTGTGTTTTACACAAAAAGCAATTTTTTGTTTAATTTTATTCGAACGTTATCTGTTCGTAGACTCTGATAAAAGCCATTGTTTCCAGTTATTCATTGCAATTGTATTTCGATACATTTCTATTTTAAAAAAGACTAGCCAACGAGTTTCGGCTATTTTTCGAATCGAAAAGAAAACAGAGATAGTTGTGGAGGGGGTATGGAGGCTTGAATGGAAAAAAAGAAAAAACAAAAACAAAAAGGGCCGAACGTCAATTAACAGTGGTGGTGGGAGCTTAACGACGCCTCGTCGTTCGCGTCGCTTTTCACGTACACGGGAGCTTCCGGGAACACAATTAGTTTTTCGTTCGCAAAATGAAAGGGCGAAAAAGCCCGGAGTGTGTTAGCCAGCCTCTCTAGCGTGAGGGAAGAGGGGCTGGGGGGCTTGGAAAAGCCAACGCACTATGGTCTGTTGGCGTCCGCTGACCCATCCACTCCCTCTGCCTCCGTAAATCATTAGTTTTATCAGGCTCATCCAGTTCGGATTTCCGCTTTATCTATCGGACTAACTCGGCCGAGTCCTTGTTGGTGGTGATGGAAAAAAAGCTCTCGAACCAAACGAAACGAGGAAGCACGACCTAGAGAAAGAGAAGAAAATCTACTCAAAACAATGCACAAATCGCGCTTGCGTGCAGTCAACATCAGTTACAACGATGTACAATCGTGTAGTAAAATGAGTGTGTAGAACCACATTTTTGTTGAAAGCAATGTTCGTAATCCCAATGAGCTGAAAAATAGATTGCGTACGTCGATGTGCACGTATGAAAATTACTGTGTAGGTCTAAATTTGTTAAGAAGCGATTGTGGAAGATCGATGTTGTGACGGATCAACATGTACGGAAGGGAGGATCGACTTTGTCAGATTATTTCATGGAAAATATTTCCGCGTAGCGCAGAATTCTGACGTTTTGCAATTCTGGCTCTGGATTATTAACTCAGCTTATTGTGACCCTGGTCGACCTGGATATACAGATCTATATCTTTTCGGTCTCACGAATTTGCAGAGTGGGTATATGCCGTCGCATGCGGTTGGTTTGTACATACATATATATGTATATGTATATGTACAGCATACGCAAAGCACCGTGGTTGCCCTTCGAGCTTCCGCAGAATCGGGAAAAGAGGATTGTCCGCTCGAAAGGATTTGAACTGCCGGTTTCGTGCGAGTTCCGGGCTCAGGGTCCACTGCTCGCAGACAGAGAGAGTTTGGCCGAGACCCCCCGAGGGCTCCCGCTCGAGAATGGTGCGAAGCTGACGAATAATACGACCGGCGCACAGACTCACCGCGGTCCATGTCCAATTCCTAGCCAGTCGTCGAAAAGCACCAGAAGCACACGAAGCCTTTTGCATCCGATATACCCGAAACCAACATTGAAATTCTGTGTTTTCAACGCCCACTCGGTCATCAACCGAAACCATTAATATATATCACAATAATTTGTACTTATTGAAACGATGTTCAATAAACACGCATATCTCGCTTAATAAAGCGAGAGCATTGAATCGAAATATCGCATTTCCGAATTTATATCAAATACCGCGTTATATAAACATACCATTTTGCTGGTTCAGCGTACGAAAATTTTGTGACGTTAACAGTATTGTGCAGTGGGTTACAAATTTGTTATTGTTCGCTTTCGCGTAATTCATTTAGTAATTAACCGATCATACATTTCTCCTTTATTTAATATTCACACCGAGGAAGGAGATAATTCAATAGTATATTTCTATAGATGTTTGTGAATTACATCGATACGGTGTATAACTGAAATATTGGCAATTGTTACAGAAATGGAATTTCTTCAAGATGCTCCCGACACTTCTGTAATATCTTATACCTACAATATTTTCGGCACATTTATAGCTTGACCATTCAATTCTATATGAATATTCGTTTACTAGATTATTATCTTACTACGCGACAACTTATCAATTTTTTTGCCAACAACAGCGTCGTAGAGTTGTCTTGTGATAAGATTGTAATATAGTAGTATTGAATTATTGTAGAGCTGCAATGTGATGGTAATTTTTTTCATAACTAAATCGCGGAAAAGTTTTTCTTTTTGTAAATCGTTATGAATGTACTGTATATATTGTCAAGTTTGCACCAATGTTTGTTAATACAAACCATTGTTTCATGGGCTTTGTCCACGTACACAGTTTATCTTTAAACTAGCAATGCTTTGGTACTTTTTCGCGTTACAAACTGACTTTTCTGTGTTTCATGTTTTAGCTATTACGACATCAAAAAATCTCCAATATTTCCACAATTTTTTTCCAGAGATTTATTCTTGATCCTCAGTCTGGCTGCATACTATCTCATGTTTTTTTATGCTTACGTGTTTTCGAAATAGCGAAAGAGGAATATTATTTACAGTCAAAGAGTTTCGAACAGTGTTAGAGGCAGGTGAGGTCAGTTTGGAACCAGGGCAAAGGGATCAACGATGAACTCTGTTCGAAGCTTGCATATAGTATACATGTGGACTTCGCGTAGCTAAAGGCAGTATAGCTACCTATACGAGACCATATCCGCAGGCAGTAATACTCTCGGGCATACGTTCGTCTTTGCTGAGATCCCGCTACCGTGAACATGCGAACGATGTATACAGGAGGAGAGGCAGATATAGCAGCAGATATAGCAGCAGCTTTGGAGCTCCGACGACGATGAAGGGGCGAGCATCAGTATGTAGGAATATGCGTCTCTGCGGATATTCTCGAGGTGTATGTACATTTTCAGGGATGCACCGGCCGCCCCTCTTGTGTCGGATAAAATGGATTAGCGTTTTATGACGTCGGACGTATCTACCAGCAGGACGTGACTATTCTGATGTATATAGGTACGTGAGCGTCAACGACTTCATCGAAATTCACGACCGAGTCTTCGTGCCTCTTTGAATTCTACTCCTTTGATTGGCCCAGTTCAGATCTCAAGTGAAACATGTCGAATTGTTGGTAGGGCTGTCCCCGTTTGAAATATATTGAATTACCTATTGATCGAATGAAATGAGACCTCTGTTTTAGTACGCTATGGATATGAGGATTGAGATCCTGTCAAATAACTTTCCACGAGAGAAGACATAGGGTTCTACCGCACGAGAAATGCATAAAAATTCGGTTAGTTGCATATAAAAACCCACGTAAGGTATAATTTATTGTGACATTCATTGTTGTCTAGTTAACGAGTAGCCTATATTCGCATTATATAAAAAACAAAATAACGGGATGTAGGTATTAATGAATACGTGCATACTCATGATGCCCTGTCTTTAATGTCGAATAAAACGAAATTTATTCTGACTAAAAACATTTTTGGATAATACGCAATTTAGTTCGCCGTTAGAGAGTACCTCTTATCGACCATTTATTAAAAAGTTCGAATGTAGCCTATCCTTTCTAAACTCCTAATAATTAATGTATTATTATTTTATGCTATTTATGACACTCTCGCATGTCATCCAAGTAAGTTGGAATAGCGTACGTTCACATTTATATAAATCGTGTTCTACGAAGCGGTGCAAAGCACCGCTCGACTTCCCAATCATTTATATTTGAAGCAGAGCCAAATTTCAATATATCGCAAGGCGTCTCAATGGGCCAAAGCCGAGTAGTGAATTCTCCTCAGTTGCCAAGGAGTGACGTGGTACCATTGCAGATAGTCGCAGAGTCCAGTAAAGCAAACCGTGACTTCATTAAGCATTAATACTAGTGCTCTCTGGTTTTCCGGAAAGTATTAATGTATTTACACCTTTGCTATCTATTCGTTTTATACTTCTTCCGACGCTGCATATTCATTAAAATATTTCGCAACATTTCGAAAATCAAATTTTTTAAAATCTTTGATGAAAAATAAAAACTAAAATTTCCCTTCTAGCTTTGAATTGAAAATAATTTATCTCTGTCGCTTACAAAAAGCCACCAAGTTTGAGGGGCGCTTCGATAAAATTAACACCATTAAAATTAAAAGAGATTTGTGACATATCTTGAATATTTATACATTATTAAATTGTTGCGGAGAATCGATTGGCCATTAAGGAGAAGCGTTTCACCCCACGCCGTCATTACGACCTAACCGTTCACTCACATCATAGCAATGGAGAACCCGACAACCCGAAAGGTATTTTCTGAAACGGACATTCGAGAGATCCCACCGTTGCTTGTCGTTTTCGTAAGCCCCATCGAAAGCCATCCCATCTTTACCGTATCCCATACTATATAATACTTGTGTATACAGTAACGGTATATCCCCCGCGTTGAATTCCGATTGGAGGAAGAAACTCGATGGTTCGCTGACTCGAGATCGTTCACTGTGCTCAGTCGGGGAACGAGAGAGGAACGTTGCTTTATGAGCGGTAATTCGTCGCACGCGTCACGAGCCGACGTGACGAGCGATCCAACGAGTCGACTCCGGGACCCTTTCCATCTAGTCCACTACCTCCTTCTTTCTCTCTACTTCGTCCCCGGTCTTTTTCTCCTTTTCGCCTTCTTCTCTCAAACTCAGTCAGTCTCTTCCACTATTTCGACACGAAAATCTCTGGTTGAGTTTCTGGACTAGCTAGAAGCTTTTCTTCGCCTACTTTCTTGCAGCGCCACTATACCAGCAGCAATGCTCATAAAGATATTTCGACCAACGTGTCTCACAGCGTTGCTGTTGAAAGCACATGGAAAGGCATCAAGACTTCCCTCAAACTTGCACTAGATCTCTCCTCTGCTTCCAATAATACTCGGCTTTACGATCCCCGAGCTTGTCGTTCGCCCCAGCGTAAACGATTCGTATTGGACTCTCTCCGCTTTACCGGAGATGACAGGAGTAGCAATCTTTTCTACGATCCTCTCATCTTCACTGTGCATACACATATGACGATGCACACGATATCAGCTTTACCTACATATGTTTATTTACCTATATACAGATGTATGAAAACGACAAGCACAAATACGTAGTGACTTATCTCGAGTGAACTAGTGACAACTCGGCAAACTCGAAATATTTGAATACAGAGTAGAGGTGTCTCATAAAAGTGGCCATGTAAAAAAGTACAAGTTTTTGGAAAGTTATCGCTCTCTTCACACACACATATAGCAGAAATATTTCTGTAATACGAGAAATGAATAGTATACCAGTCTGCGTAAAGTGAATGACAATTCGGGAAACTGTTAAGGATACGAGTCTGATATTCAGGATTAGTAAACATTACAATATAGTCTTTCTGAGGTTGGTTTTTTGAAGGTATTTATAGACAAAACTTGCGTAAAGCCATTGGAAAAATAAAATTGAACAAACTCTAACTAGCTTCAATGAAAATATTTCTAGCCTTAAGTTCCGAAAATTACGCTGATTACTTGCAATTAAATTATGTCCCAAATTTCAACTTCTTGCCATTTTTTTCTCGGCCATTTTTTCATAGATTCCCAGTAAATATATATATATATATATACACCCTATAATACGAGTGTTTATGTTCTCAGCAGAACGCGATTAGCTCGGGCATCGTAAAGCCAACTCGAGAACGACTGTATCGACACACGTTTTCTGTAGTTTCTCTGTGCTTCTTGAACACTAATAGGCAGTGTTCATAGGCAAATTCACCACGATGGGGAAAAGGCCTGCAGCCGTAATTGGAGGGTCTGGCCACTGCTCAGGCTGTCCCTGTATTAGGAGCAATTACTGCAGATGGAGATAAAAAAAATACAACAAAAAATATAGCATTGTAATATATTTAGACTTACACAAAATTATATATATATTCCTTTAAAACTTCATGTGTCACCATATATCTCGAATTCATTGTTCGTCTTTGTCGTCAAACACACTGTGACCGACACTAAATTCGTGAATAGAAACTTTTTGTTTCTGTTAAATGACGAATCTGACTTAAAAAGAGCCAAACATCTAATCATTCGGGTCCGCCTAACCCTAGTAAAGATAAATATGTGAATATACAAATATAAGAATCCGTTTCCCAATAAGGTAAACCCCTGAAGCGAAATCGGAAGTGACGACATAATTCCAGCGACATATACCAGCAGTAACATTGCAGGGTATAGCACAAGGGTTGAAAAGAGTAAAACGTGACGTTCGGTGGAAGTTTCACTTTCGGCTAGTCGAGACTCGTCGTTGTCGACTTCCCCATCGTCGGCGACATTGCCGTTGCAGTCGTCGCGTGTGGGAACGCTCGCGTGCTACTAATTGTTTGCTACTATTGCTGTTGCTGCTATATATACGAGCTCTGCTGCTGGACTTTGCGATAATTTATTGTTGTCGGTGGGAGGAACCCGAGTATTACTCGCGGGTGACTCGTCCCGGGGCGACGCGACGTCGTTCCTCGAGTCCTTTTAAACCACGCGGTGTGACTAGTGTTCCGTTGTATTAATACTGCAAGTTCGTACCTTGTCTGTATTCATCTGCTGTGAAAACATTAATTCTTACTAGAATTTTCAAGTCATGACAAAAATTTCTCGATTGACTATTCAGAGCACTTGCATTGTCGCTAGTATACAGTTGCGTAACAATAAAGATTTACTCCCGATTAAGAATATTTGAAATATCTAATTTAATATAATTTAAACCGCGTTGTTTTTTCTATGCCACAATATTCACAATAAGCACAGTTTTTTTTCGCAATGTAAACTTGATGTCACAATGTACGAATTAAAATGTGTAAACAAGAAATGACCACCATCGGAGCTCTCAGTTTTCCAAAGGTGGTCCCGACGAATAAGTGTGAGAATATCCGGTACCGAAATTCGCTAGCCCGCTAGCGAGCGAGAGATACATCATTTTTCGATCGCTGCTTGTCTGCCATCAATGCACTAGTGGAAAGATAGTATGCACAGTGACGCTTTCTCTTTCACGCGAATGCAGCGAAATCGTTCGTAATCCTCTAGCTTCCGCTGTACAATCGCGGTACGATGGGCAGCTATACTTGTGCTCTCTCCGGTTCTACTCGATGAGACAGCCGCGGCGTCGAGCCAGACGTCGCGACGTCTTATTGAATGTATAATTCAAATTTCATCGTATGAATAATGTGCAATGATGTACGCGGAGCGAGAAGAGAGGTCGGGGAGCTTTCCTGATGCGAGCTCGGTATGATAAATAATAGAGACGAGGTCGTCTCGCTTCTTCTTTGTCCCTGTCCTATTCCTGTTTCACATTTCTTACCATCTCACTGCATCGCAACCAACTTCCACTTCCTAATAGTTTCTGTCTCTACCTGTCGCTTCTTTCACCTATTTGCCTCCGTGTTACCATTCGTCGCTCAAGCCGCTTTTTCCGTAACTGAAATATTCAGGTCTTTTAATGGTCGACAAAATAGTATAGTCAAACTTTATCCCATATCAGACTCTCTTTTCAACGTGGAAGTATAAGTTGACGTGTATTAGTCCATGTTGAATATCCGGAATGAAAATTCCAGACCACAACGAAATGGGAGACTGGGGCTTGTTGGATCAAGCAAGGTTAAAAATCACCAGAAAAATAATGTATGCTAAAGGTTATATTTATTTCTTCAAATTTTAGCCTATATTTGACAAATAGGATACATAATAGCAATGAATATTCGTTTTTCAAGAGAAGAGTCTATCGTTACCAGCGATATCTTTTTCCCTAATACTCTGCAGGTATAATGTTAATATGATGCAGAACTATGTTGAGTGTAGCAATAATTTTACAATTAGATAGTCAATTAATTAAATGCTTAATGTCTTAATTCATGGAATATGTAGCTGATGTTAGTATCGGAAAAGAATACCATTGTGTCAGATTGCTGTATGTATGTATATGTGGAAAACTGCAGAAACTCGCATAGTCGAAACTGATGCAACTAACCCCGATGTGTCAAAGACGAAGTCTTCTTATCTTATCCCGAAAGCGATTTCCATTACGAATCCATCAGAAAGCGCAGACTTTAGCTTTTCTCTCTTCCGTCACCGTCGAGATTCCGTCACGACAGTGATTTCCACGAGAGAATCGAGATGCATCTTCGGTTCGCGACGTTCAGTTCGCGCTCGTACGAGTGCGGAGGACCTCTTCGCTAGAGACGTAGCCTCCAAGCGGATAGCTCGGAAATGGTTGAAAAACGAAGTGGGTATTTCCGTCACGTAAAAAAATCTTTTAATCCCCGTTTTCCAATTTTTTCCCTGTCATGGGCTGCTCTCTTTTCCTCCACTATCCCTATTCTTCTCCGCTCGGGGAATTCATTCCCCATGCATTCTTCACTCTGTCTTATACGTATTTCACTCGGTGAGGATTCGTCCGTGGAATGGGAAGGGAAAACGTCTGGTGCGGGTTTTCTCTCGGATCGTTCTTTCGCTCGAGCAGACTCACCCTTTACTGTGTCGTGAGATGTGCCCGCGGTACCAATCTGCATTCTTTCCGCTACCACCTACGTAATTCGGTGCATTCCCGATAATAGAAATTCACGATGGCTCGGCGTTCCTGTCGACATCGAGACGTTCACTGAAACATTATAGTCGTCGTCACGATCGCAGTCGACATCGCCACCATATCCGCAGTGTCACATCACGTTGCTAATTTTCACGCAGTCGAGCACATTGCTGGACCTTGAAAGTAAAAAATATTTGAAACCGTTTGAAGTCGATCAAAAAAAGTCTCTGTCCATTTTCTGCACTGGATTTAAAAAATATGAAATTTTAATATTCCATTATTCCATGAAAAAAAACATATTAGAACAGAACAGAAGGGATTAGGGTCAAAGGTTCACCGAGTTAGCCTCATATATGTACATTTCTGATAGTACCCTATCTTTGATATACAGAGGTAAATTGGTTTGATAGGCCAATAACTACGAAGTTGCCAACAATTGTGGGGCTAACAAGCACTATACCATTCGCCTTGCGTTATAACGCAAATGATCGAGGGGTCGCGAATCAAAGCCTACGTGTCCGAAGGGCAATTGGCAGCATGCCAGCCGTAGCCATAATTGAACGTAGTACATACAAAATCACGTTTCCCTCAACTTGCGTCGAGCGTTCTGCTCCGCACCCTATACCCCCAATATAACACAGGCGCGTGTACACGCAGTACGTGAACCTTCGCCGACACACGATTATAAATCAGTACAATAATTAGTCGACCGACCGATTTAGGCGAGTCTCGCTCGGTCGCCTTCCGTCGACGATGAACAATCGTAAAGTTGGCACGAGGATTTATAATACCAGGAACGTGCGTGGCTCGGTGTCGTAGGCCTCAATTCTATCGTGTCGAATATTCAACATTCGCACACTTTTCATTCGTTTCGTCATGATTCTTAGGTGTATATGTTACAAAACTCTGCCAAATGTGTTGCCGTTTCTGCGAAAAAATTTTGGTCCAGAAATAAAATGTCTTCATTGAACGCTGTGACAATGTCCCGATGTCCAAATGATTGTTTTGTCGGAGGACAAAAGGATCGATGTACTAAAGCTCGAATTGGAAAAAAAAAAAAAAAAATATGATCGATAAAGCATTTTTGTCTTTTTAGTAACTGTGCTGCGAGAAGTGGTTATCTGTCCTATGTCAGAAGCCTATTCGTTGCGTAATTGGCTATGTAGTAGCCACATCTACTACAAGCTGCCAATTTCGTCTGACGAATGACCGACCCGACCGTACGGTAATATGACGAAACGTGACCGGTCATCTTCCCGGTCATTTTCACATTATATCGCAGTACGAAGAAACATGACAGTTCTTTGAGCACCTGAGCTCGTAACTCAATCTAATACTGTACACGAAAATAATCAATAAATTTGACATAATCGGACTGTCACTAAAAAAAATACAATTATTTATTCTACATCAAATTGCTGCATGGTATCGCACGGCTGTCGCGGTAAATTGCGATATTAACCGGTCTTGTGGTACATTGTCTGCAATGGCATATCGGGATGCTAATTACTCAACTGGTTAATAGATGTAAATTATTCCCAATGCCATATGGAACTGAAACAGCGACCCAAAATGTTGATGATCCTTCAGATGTATTCCCTTTAGGTACTTAATATATGTGTACATTCGGCATATTATTACAGACTGAAGTTTCATTGATCCACACGATCCATATTAGCGTTGAAATCCTTACAGTTTTGGGACAAAAAGCATGAACTAATTACCCAGCACTCAGGGGATCTTGTTTACAAAATAATAGATTGATAGAACTCTTCTTTTTGTTCTCGCAAAAAAACGAGGTACTTCTTATTTAATGTCGCAACATTGTTACTTCCAAATTAGCAATAGCTTTTCAACCCAACTTAATGCTACACTAATTGAAGCCCAAACAACGTAATGACAATCCAATTTGACGATCTGATTTCTGGATTTTAAGGTTCATTCAACCGAAACGACTTTGCATCTAACTAGGAAAATACTGTGACGGGAATCGATTAGTTTATACAGCAGGAGGCAATCGTTTGGCAAATACAGCATGTTAAAACTTGCACATACGTCTCGAGAGAGAGAGAGAGATTTGCCTCGGAGTCGAGGAATCGATAAGTCGGACGTAATCGTTGGCCACGAAAGTAGCATGGTAATTCAGTTGGCGTGATGCTTGGTAGTTATGGAAGAGCCTCGAAATCGGCGGGAGGTCTACGTATACCGCTTTCTGGTTATAGGTACGGATGGCGCGCCATGCGCGGTGTAGTTTTGGTCCTGAAATTAGGGGGCAATTCACAGAAGCCAGTGCTTCGCGGGCTCCTCGACTGCCACCGCAGTCATCGTACGTACGTAAAGGGTGGCTGCAGCTGCAGCCTATAAGGGTTAACGTTCCTTCAGAAGCAGCACCTAGCAGCAGCCTTTCCATTCGGAGGCTACATGGGAGAGCCTACCAAGCGTCCTCACCTCTGCATCTTTGTCTGGCACATATTGAAGGTTCTAGAAGGGAGCAAACGAGCGAATATTAACCCCTACCTGTTAGTCTCTGGAATAAAGCTCCTACCTTTCGTCGAACTTTCCCTCGTCCTCTCTCTCACTCACTCTCTCCATTTACTTGCAAAAGAGGTAGACCTAAAGTGAGTCCTACCGCAGCTAGCATCGAAAAGCTCTAATTTCTGGACCGGGAACTAACGAAATGGCGCTCGGCGTTAACCGCACCTCTCTTCGTCACGGCACCAGCTCTATGTAGTAACTACTGCCATATAATTTTCTCCACCCCAATCGTTCGCAAGAGATCGTGTGGACACGAGCTTCGCAACGCAACGACCACTGAATCGCCAGACGGTTTCGTTTATTTCTCTACCTCACGTTCGGTCTCTTTATTTTTATTTTTTTTTTCACCCTCTCTCTCTCTCTCTCCGCTACTGATGCGTGAGTTGGGACTCTTCGAGAGCACCTCTAACCCTATATAATATTCGACCCACGTAGTACTGGCGGAGAATGGCTCTTCTGCGTTTCCCGTTCAGGGAACGACCGCAAGCACTTTGATGCCAAAGTTGTAATTTAGATTGTGATTATTTCCTGCGAAATTCGGTTTTTTTATTGCTGCTCCACACGAGACAGTCTTCTCTGTTTCTCAATTGCATGTCATGACAGGGTTTACGTTTCTTTAATATTACTTTGGTAAATTTGTACTAAATTTTTAGTGCGCATTTATCAAAATGCAGGAGTCATTGTCTGTGCTCTAAGTCAAATTTTGAGAATGGTTTATGTATGTATTTTATCCAATTGTTTGATCAAGCTTCAACGTTCAGAAATTCCATTCCCGTTTTTCAAAGTAAATATGAGAGTTATTAATAGCGAAGACAAAATAAAGATATTTATAAAGTCACATGGCGATAATACGGAAATTATTAATTCACCTGCGATTTTATAATTGTGGAATGGGGACGTTGTATTTTGGCTCACGTAAGATTATTTATATCAAGGTTACGAATAAATACAAACGATTTTATTCATTAGGGGTATTTATTATAACATTATAAATTAAGAAAATCCATAAAAATATATTTCCAAGTCAATACACACGCGAACCATTGACATAAAGCGTATTGTGTAAAATCCAATTTCGCCACGAATCCAGAAGAGCGAAAAAAGATGATAAAAAAGATTACAACAAAATGGCATCCAAGAAACAATAAACAAAAAAAATAAAGAAATCGAGTTATTTATTATTATAATAATATTGTATTAACATTTTTTTGGTCTGACTTTATGTATAATTAATGCGAATTAGTGTCTTACGATTGTTGTTAATATTATAAACTTACAATTATATACTCCGACAAGGAATGTGCTCGTCGTAATACGAGCTACAAAGTGTTTTTTCCACTTTTAAAGTAGTTTTTTTGGTTGTTGTTGAAATTCATAATGAAGCTTAAATATAGTGTTGGTAAAAGAATTGATCGGACGTCGATGTGATACACGTAGGCGTAGAAACATAGGTTCGACCATAGAGGCACGAGCACGATTACGTAATTGGGTCGAATATAGTCGATGATATTGACAGGATTTCGATATCAGCGTTGACGTTGCGAATTATGCGAGAAACGCACAAGCATAACCCACCAGTCGAAGGGTTATAATAGTCGACCGCGTTCTGCTCCGTTCATCCAGGCCCAATGACCTTACTCCTTCGGCAGACACCGCGACCCCCCGGGTGGGCGTATATCGATTATCGCTATATACGTTTGGCATCTTCGAAAATTCCTCGTCACCCGATAATTGGAAAGGCCTTACCGCATACACGACCACAATGACCACACAAAAATTCAATGTATTTTTACAACATTCCTATCAACGGGATCGCGTAACGATGGTCTTATTTTTAATCTTTTCGCTACAAAATTGAATTTTACATACATTCCATATTACCTCACACATTTTTTCGTGCGAATCTAATGAAATCCAATTACATGTGCTTTTCATCATAAAATAAATTCATCATGTTAAAAACTTAGTGTAAAAGAAATTGTTTTATTGGTAAATAGCAATTGATGACATTTGTTTAGATTCGAAATATTATCAGGATAGCAGAGAACGCACTGTGCAACGAATCGTGGTCGAAAATGCATCGACGTCCGATTGTAGATTTGGCGTACGAATAGTTCTCGACGATTGATGTTGGTTCGATAACCCCACGTACGGGGACATCGTGTTTCCGCGTTAATGGCATATGCCGCGGGGGTCGCAGTGTATGCATACGTATAGTCCAACGCCCATAGCCCCCCACAACAGCAGCAGCAGCAGCAGCAGCAGCAGTAGCAGCACGATTAGATAAGGTCCCTTCTGCATGCTCGGTGCAGCGGGGCATGCGGTCTTATCGGCGTAACTGGTAAGCGCTCAGCGTCGACACGTGAGAGAGCCTTCCTCGTGTTTCGTGAACTAATAGTAGTATTACCAACCAATGGCTATAACCATACGCAACAGCATACATAAATGAGTTTCGACCTGCAGCCAGAGCATTCAATATTTCTAGCCCATGTAGTGAAGTCGTTGTACTCTCATGAAAAACTATCTCTCCGTCAAAAACAATAATTGTTATATTCGCAGGATGCGTATTAAACTTTTGGGACATTACGCGTGATCTGGTTTATGTTTTTTGACAAGCAAAACTAGAGGTTACATTTGAATAACAAAATAGGGGTTCCAAAGGAAGAGTATAAATTAATAGCTCCTTGGAATGACGTCTTAGGGACCCATTTGTTTTATTTTTGGCCTTCTGAAAAGAAGACCAAGCTCGTTTCTTCAGTCTTATTTTTAAACCGGTTTCTGGAAAACAGATTAACTCTTATCTAGTCACGGGATTAGACGTCAATTCTTCCAAAAAATACAAATTATCCAAAAGGAACTGCACGTATAGGCTAGGTTATATGGCATGCGTATAAGATATTTTATACGTATTTCTAACAAGAATCATATATTATTATATTTACGTGCACATATATGTTTAAAAATTGTCTATCGAATCTAAACATACACGGAGGGAATGGTCTTGAAAAAATGACCATGTCTGTATGACTAAAACTAGCATATCTGTACGTTAGTCGCGAATCAACGCCGATAGTATGTAGATAATTTTATTACAAATTCCAGTGAAAATTCCTGTATATATATATGTAGGATTTTTTACTGGAATTTCTTATAAAATTCGCTACCACCAATATACCTTACCACTAGACTACCACCGGTATTGAACCGATAGTACCACCGATATCGTATTTTTACCAAGTTCGTTCCTCCTTGCATGAACCGAAGACTGGGAACTCCTTTATATAACATCACTCTAAACGTTACACAATAATACTGGATTAAAATCCAATCAAAAAATACTTGCGGTTGCCAGATTTAAGGTTCACACTGTGGAGGTCAAAGTATACTGATTTTTAAATTGTCATCCTGACTCTTCGACGTCTCTCCCGAGTCGTATACACCCATTGTCAGTGGGATTCGAACCCGAACCACCCAATAACCGATTTTTCCTCGACTAGCACACCAGCCATACTCCATCACTCAAAAGGTGATGCCGGGTTTTTTTACAGAAATCTTCAACAGCCATAACTAATAATTTTTATTGATGCCGATCCAAAACGAATTACATCAATTTTCATCCATGTCAACACCATCTGTATGCCGTACCGTATGAAACGCTTAATGAAGACTCCAATTTATTTTGCACTGTGGTTATGCTATGCTTAGTTCGGACTCGTAAAACGCGGATGACGGAAAATCTTGATTTATCGAAACTGTGGGGCGAGAGAGAGGGAGGTGGGTACCTGGAATTTATTAATAATTTACGTTAGTACCGGGGTGAGAAGGGCAACAGAATAAGGAGAAGAAGGAGGAAGTGGTGGAGGCAAAATATTTTTCTCTCTCACCCTTCTTTTTCACTCGTTAATGGAAAAATTATACCGGAGTCTCTGGATGGGTGGCGAAAACCGCCTTGCGGAAGGAAGGAGCTCGAGAAACAGGAGTCCCTGGCTTTCTCAACGCTCGGTCATGCTAACGGGGTGAACGCTCCATAAAGGCGACCACCGTCGTTGCCATCGTCAACGTCGTAGTCGTTGTCGTCGACGTCGTCACAAAGAAATTCGGTGCTGGGGTCTGTTAGTGCAACTCGAGCATGGGCCACTGAGCTCTTTCTACGCTAACTCGCCGGACTCCGACATACTCGTACACGAATACCGGGCCAAATATGCTTTTAAGAAGGCAGCTGGCTGCAGTCGAGGTATTCTTAACTCGCCTTTGCCGCGAGAGAACTTGGAGGTAAAGCGACTCTTGGGAAGCTTTTCGAGGTTTCGCCAAGCGCCTTCACCAACTCTTCTTTCTGATTTACTTGAGTCTACACCATCTTTGAGAGTAGTGAAAGCTTCTGGGAATGAAAAAAAAAGTGGTCCTGACGAAATTTCTTGCTGCTAAAAAGTAATGGTATAATAGTGAATCCACTTGGCACTTCAAGGCGAGACAGTCACCAATAAGCGTTTTTTCTTTACGATTTAATCATTTTTCGCTAAATCGCGCTAAATTTTGTTTACGTAATATACTTTGCGCAGGAGGGATCGTTATAACGTGGTTTCATTTTTACAAATTGAATATTGTTAATTAATTGTCGAGATCCAGACAGTAGGAAAAGTACACCTTTACACGACGTTGAGAATTAATAAACCTTGGCACAAGCATATTACTTCCTAATAAACATGTCCTCAGTGAAACGCAATTAGCTGTGACATCGTCAAGTATACTCAAGACCCACTGTATGAATATAGGTTTTCTACGGTTTCATGTCTCCTCCGGGCGCTGATAAGCAGTGTCCATATTAAAGTTCCTTAATTTTGTTATGACATTGACACTTATAATTCAGCTTCATAAATGTTAGTGGTACAATCTGTGAAAAAGTTTTCCGACGATTGCTTTTTTGTATCAAGACAATCCAGTTGCACAGCGTTAATAATGGTATACTATGACAAAGAGTCGTCGTTTCCTGTTTTCAATATCACAACAAAATTAAGTAACCAAGACGATGAGAAATATATTTATATATGGAGTGCAATTTCAGTCAATATACCCGATGAAAGGAGAAAGAGACGCCCAAGAGATATTTAATAAAGCGGACACGCCGTCTAGTTTGCGAGGGCGCTGTTACTGCTTATGCTTGGAGGCTAGCTGGCTGGTGTAATATTCTCGCAAGCAATAGTGCCAGCCATGCCTCTCTTGGAATACTATATAGAAAGGTATAGGTCACAGGAGAAAACGGAGTGTTTCATAGGGCGTAACATCAGCAGCCTGGCGTGGATACAGAGGAGTGAAGAACACTCAAGCTCAGGTGAACTACCAAGGTTGCAAGAGGGATAGAATACAGGAAAGAACGCGAAGAACGCGAACGCGCGGCGCGACGTCTAGATGACGAGGCAACGGGTAATCGAATAACTGTCATGGCGTTCTCAGTAGAGTGGACTACCTATACGCTGTTCTGTGGAGGGTGGCTCGCATCCCAAGTTCCTCGGAAGTCCATCCCCCGACGACCTCGTCAGCCCGACCTACTCTCCTGATGCTGTTACGTATATACGTCGAATATCCACCGACTTACCTAGTGTCACAGTGGTTGTCTCCCATATAACCTCACTGGGATTTCCTATTTCTCTTTTGCTCTACACTGTTAGCAGCTGTCACTCGGATTCACGATATATATAAATGTACTCGAAGCAACGTGAAACTTCGTATACATTTTCACTATCTCTTTCCAGTTTTTTTTGTTTTTTTCGTTTGCTAAAAAGTTATTTCTTCGTAAGTTTAACAAAAATACGATGTACACTTTAGACAAAAACTATTAGAATTAAGTACATTTTTTTTATTTATCAAGAATGTTAGGTGATATAAATAGTAAATACATTCAGAACTTAAAAAAAAGTGTTTACGCTTGTAGATGAGGGGTATTTTATCATTTCACAATTTTTAATTGAATTTAATTATTTATCAAACTGAATTACAATTTGAATTTACACAATAATTCGTACATACACGTAAGAAGAAATAGCACTCGTTCAGTCTAATCTAATAAAGGATGATGTGATTTACAATTCGTAGTAAGCCATTTGTTCACGCTTCAATGTGGGTGTTAAATCAGGTGGAAATAGTTACTATTGAGTCATCCTGTATTTCAGTTGAGCTGGAAAATCAATTACGACGACGACCTAACGATTCATCTGAAGGGTGTAAATTGAAATGAGCTATCACGAGGAAAGTGAAAAGAAAAAGGAGGAGAAGTAATATAATATACTCTCTAGTAGCACTCGAGGGGTGAGAAGCTTCAGCTGCGGTACAGTCCTAGCTGGGAACTCAGCAACGAGAGGCCGTAGTTGAGTAGCATGCCCGGGATGATAGCTCTTATCTCGGGGGAGGGGAAGTTTACCCGCGAGTAACGTGAAATTTTACCCCGCAAGCACTTTATCGCCGATCAAACATTGATAACACGCGGGACCTTGCGGAACGCAGTAACAGAAGCAGCAGGCGTTCTATGGCGTCAGCTCACCCAGGGACGGAATTATACGGTGGACGAACGGGGGTGTTTAAGTTCTTCCTCTTTGCCAGCGACGGTGGTACTGGTCGTCCACGCTACTGTAAGAGTACGACAAAGCGAGGGACTCTTCGCGGCTCGTTCGTTATGCTAATCAGAAAGATCTTTATTGCCACTCCAAGTTGAGGGGGTACAAAATGAGGGCAAAAGGGGACGAGGAGAAGGGATGGCCACGACGAAACGACTAATTTACAAATTATAGAGTACCTCAGTGGTTCAACTATATTGTAGAAGCTTTCCCTGTACACGGATAACTCAACCCATTCGGGCTTAGTCATGCTCATAAGATAAGTTCTTGTTCGGCGACAGGTCCATGTCATACTATTTCCAATTAAATAATAAAGCCTATAACTTCGAATCACTCTTCGGTAATCTTAATCGGAAGTTCAATCTGAAACTCTGATACTTAAATATTAACGATTCACACGAACTCCTTAGGCTACACTTATTCCCCCCTCGGACTCTATAGCCTTCTTAAAATTTCGATAAAAAGGGGTTGTGTACCAATAAATAACATTTCTGTTTGATATGGTAAATTAGCGTTTGGTCGCATTTTCACCCTTGCATGCTTTTTCATGTTGTAATCATTATCAATTGATGATAGTAAAGGTTCAATAGATTTTTTTTTTCAGAAGTTGGTGACTGTGTTTAATGTGCATACCGTGAAAACTAATTTTTACAGCTCTCATTTTTAATTACGTTTCTCAATCTTTAGGGTGAACATTTCTACTATAGATGCTCCGTTCTTTTTTTCTTTTTTCACAGGAACTGTTATAATTCAGAGGTCTATTAAAACGCCACCAATAACTATGTATAAGGACTTAAATAATTCGCGTCTCGAAGAAGTAGCTCCTACAATGACCATTCCACGTCGCTCATTGGCACGTAGCCAGGGTGAACACAGAGGCGTGCGGTGACACGTGTTCAAGATTAGCCGACCGACAGGTGCCCGGTTGGTAGCTAGTTTGCCGCGGTTCCGTCTTCTTCCTGAGTAGAGCTGACTCTCACTATAAAGCCGCACCGAACGAGAAGAGTCCAGCAACCCCGAAATTCTCACCGAACAAGTTTGCGTACGCCAGTTTGCGTTACGCCCCGAAGCTCACGCCGAGTTCGTAGCTTTAACGGTACAGCGGGAGTCCACTCCCAGCCAGAGAGCCATAGAGTCTTGTCGTGAAAGCCTCGAGATTTTGGAAGCTTATCGGAAAGACGCTCGTTCAGCCTGGAACAGCTTATCCTCTCTCGGTTGGTCGACTCTGGCGTTGATGCTCGCTTCGATCCTAAAAATCCAGAAATTCACAGCGAAATACCATTCGGGGAACAACGAGTTCGTTCAACATTATTAGCACGTCAGGTTACAACAAATAACAACTTCATTGAGATTGAACTCATTAGCAGATCGGGTATTAAGATGTCAATGCTCATCTAAAAGTTTTCTGTGTCAGTCAGAATTAAAAACTGTTTTTTCAATAGTGTTGCATTAGTTCCTGAACAAGACTAAATTAGGTGTGATTGGGCGCATATCCGTTACGAGTACCTCATTCACTTTTGCCCAAAACTATCAAGTAGCCTTGAAACCATATGCTTACAGTCATATGCTTCAGCAATGACAGACATGGGATGGTCCTTCGTCGTACATCGCCTTTACAAAATTTGTATCATTATCTTTTATTGCAGTTCTTAGACTTTGTTTTTATCTGAAATACCAATGTTTTCATACCATCTTGGGTGTGCAGTTGAGTCACCACCTGAGTCAAGCAGTTAATCTAATTTCCACTTTCCACGTATTCTGATACAATCTGTTCACCGAAGTCTGCATAAAATGCGTGTAGGCCAACCCTTTAAGAACAAAATTCCATTTCCTTCTTCCAAACCTCTGATACCAAGAACGTCTTAATTAACTATTCCTTTGAACCGCAACACAAGTGATGTGCCTGCTACCAAGACGCGTGCACTTGGTGCCGTGCGTGGTGAGACGACGAAATAGCACGTAGTAGTTAACCGAGAGCCGCCGAGACTCACCCCGGATTCGTATGCGGTGTCGAGGGGGTTACCCAACCTCAGTCTTGCGGACCACGGATTACGTGAGCTCGAGATATACTGCCGTGTATCTGAGCACCGGACATATATCTATATACAATGTACAGTAAAATATGTGCTATACTCCGCTGGTGTAGGAACCAGTGAGCGCAACCCCTTCACGACGTCAGTCCATAAGATAGATACGTCAGTCTCGTGCCGCTAGCTGGCCGCGTTAATTACATCCCCCTGACGCAACCTAGCTAGTCTCGGTTGTCTTAGATCCCCGTTGACAGTATATAGAAACCGTGTCCCCTGTTGCGACTCGTTCGCCGTATTCACACGATAATTGAAAACCATGTGTGCAAGTTTTCACGGATTAGCGTACCCAATTCGTAGCTCAATTCCCTTCCATCATCTTCACATCTATTTACTTGAAATATATTTTATTCCCTCACTTTGCTTAACGCTCTTAATGACAGTCTTTTGATTTTTAATGTGACCATACTTTGGGATAACTTTGGAAAGAAAGTTATTTGTGCAAGGTATCAATCTCATTCCGAATAGCGTCAATCATGACACCCATGAATTTTAACACGAGATCAAGCAGGATGGCCAAAGTTTAATTGCTTAAAACTTAAAACAACGAAAAGTTAAAAGCTCGTTGTTAGAAATTTGGAGTATACATGCATTCTACAGTAAAAAGAAACTTCAAACTTGACTTCAGACTTAGGTGTCCAAACGGTACAACGAATGCCAACCTGACAACAGAAATACTATTATTAGAACGCACACCTCTCCTCCCAGTTTGTATGATTCGCTACAGAAACTATCCTACAGATAACTGAGTGTGTGGGTACTACAAATTATACCATTTTACCTCCTGACATTGTCTTCTCTGTGCCTTGAATACTTACAGTAATTTTCCTCGTATGTACGTACACTGTTATAGAACAGATATAAAAGGCTCTCGGGTGTGGTTACAAACGCCATAATGACATTGTTCGCAGTAATCATCGGTTACCCGTTCAAAACTCTCACAGTCGGCACGTTGCTCTCTCCTTTCCGCTGTATACCACTGTGGTTTATGTTGTGTGCGGAAAATGGGGCGAGAGCTAAAGCTCGAGGTCTGGTTGAGTATGTTGCTGCTGCGGAGGATTGGTAGAGGGGGTCGGTGCTACAAGCTCGCGGCGAGTCTGAGTCCCGGTGCGACTGAGCGTAATGCGTCACTGTCATCAGAGCGCACACGCCGGGACCAGTGCTACATATCTAAATGGTAAGCAGAGCAAAAGGCTGGCAGACCGGTCGAGTGGTCAGAGAGGAGGCGAAGGGCGAAGTGGGCAAAGCAAAGGGACAGCGGCAGCGTTCGTTGACGGACCGAAGGGGAAAAGGTATAGAGAAAGCAGGGACTCATGCTGCATACACTCTGTCCGTTAAATTGTACAGTATTACTATGTGCTTCGCGGCCACTGCGCTCTGGACTACCAGTTAATAACAGAGGCCGAAATGTCGCAGCAACTCGATGCTTTACCGCAATGCCGCATTCACGATTTCACCCTCGCTCTCGTTCGTTCACTCGTTGGTTCGTTCATTCGCAGAGAGCAACGAGCAACGGCACAACTGCACCACCACAGTCCAACGTGGCAGCCCTGCCCTCGAATAGCGTAATAAGTGTGAATATTCATGGGAAAATGCGGTGACACTGTCCATATATACCTGAAGCCAGGTAGAAAGCGCCGAGAATTTTGCGTTCAACGGTGGTCCTTTGCCCCAGGCAAACGCATAGGAGAGTGACAAAAAAAAATTGTGCACTCATCCTGAAATGTAATGAAAATTTGGTGAATGTCAGTTTTCGGATTCATGAAATGTTTTTACTGTTACGCTATCACTTTTTTTCGCACAAATAATTTATGGTATCTGAATGCCCTATGGAGAACATAGTGCATATATTGTTATATAATTCTTTTATATTTTTATTCCAACTGTCAGTGTGCGTATGTTGGAATTCAACGTTCTTTGAATCGACACGAATAAAAAAAATCAATTCGAGGGCTTGCAGCTAGCAGGCATCAAGGAGGTAATGGAAATAGACATATTAATTGTATGTATTATAGTACATATTGTTAAAACACATATTATTGTTGTCAAAAAGTAGAGTTAAAGGGTATTTGGTAATCGCTACCATTGATTGGTAATTTTATGTTAGACTCCAGGGTCGTTGCTGACTGGTACCATATGTCTACATACATTTTTTATCAATTTCCGTGCGCATCTCTGAATAGAGGTTGATTCGGTGCTCTCCGACTATCACGGTTCGTCAATGATGAGGGTATAATCGGCGAATGAAATGTGTGAACTGTAAACCCTTCAACCGACGTCACTGAACCCATGCAAATGCATCTAATGCTCCAAGGCCTTTACTGTCATCGCATATATAGACGAGATTTCAACACCCTGTCTCACGAGCTAAGCACACTGTAACTGCTAATGGAAGCAGGCGAGAACAGAGGGAAGCACCGAGATAGAGAGGTGAGAGAGATACGACAAGCCGATTTGGCTCTCCAGCTTAATTACCATTTCTGGACGATCGCCGGCTGCACTCCGACGAAGCGTCAGGTCACTTCTCCGTTGAGCTCCTCGGATTCATCGTTTGCGAGGATAGTGATGCAGTTTCCATCACTGCGACCTGAAATTTAACCCCGTCGAAGCTCTCTCTTCTCAAACCCTCGTCAGGATCGATATTGGAAGACTACGTCGCATTTCTACGGTGAAACAAGGCGCCCGCAAAATTGCACGAAAGCTTTCTTCATTGCCCCCGAGGCGGAATGCCCGGATTATTGGTTTTGCCGATGAAACAAGGGCGAAGGGCGACAACTCAGCCACCCTTGTCTCTAGCCTTCGGGTTCGTTAGGACACGATCTGCCAGAAGGCGGTATCCTATAGCGTTCAATTCCTTCAGCGGAAATACGGCTTTTGCCATCCCTGTGTCAGGGTAATTCAGTGGAGCGGATAGTACAGTGATTGGCTAGATAACTCCAAGCTGTGTATTTTTTATGATCACAGTATCAAGGAAAGAAGTCATTTTGAAAAGCTCATAAATATTGTCCAATTATGTCATAGCAGTTGTTACTATACCAACATCTTGCCATTATTTTTCAACCCGAAAAACAAGGTCTGCGCTTCGACTGCTAGAAGTGCGATTTCAGTCCGCTAACCGCGTAGAAATCAAAAGATATTTAATGTTTCTCAAGTCTAATGTTTAATGTTTCTGCATGCCACGTATCGTGAGTACCTAGAACTAAATGACACTTGTCAAAAGTTGTACATTTCAAGTACGTTCTCTTCCTATTGATGCTATAAGATGCTTCACGTTCCCGAATTTAAAAAATGTGTAACGCGCGCAGGAAACATTGCAGACTCTTTCACTATCTAGCGGCGTCTCGCGATAATCTGTTTTGCCTACACGAACCCATTTTATTTATCCATACGAAAATTTCAAATTGTTGAAAATGGCAAACTTACTGTTTATTCACCTTTCCATATATGTCTCCGAATGAAAAGTATTCTACAGAATAATCATTGTTAGTTCAGTAGTATGTGGCTAACAAATGTATCAATAAAACCCGGCAAATTTTCAATTATCGATAATAGGGCCCTTTAAATTAGAAATAAGGCGACGTAACGACCTCGTATTATCGATGAGTTTTGTCTCCCTAGCTCGGTTTACACTCTCGCTTTAGTATTACATGCGTATTGCATTACGATTTTAATCAGGATACCCGGTGTCTCCAATCCCTTTCGACCCTGCTGTATCCAAAGCCTCACCCTCGGTTTTACGATAATAATAGGGCTGTAGGGAAGAGTGAAACAAGTCTCCACCATTATACCACGGCTGATGTCTTCTATCGCACCATACGGCAAGGACTGGTCTCGGGGGCAGGCCGAGGGAATGAGACGTTCCACGCGCAGGCTATTCTCTTCTAATTGGTATGCCAGGAATTTCGGTGAAGGGCCGCGAGCAAGCAAACCCATCATGATGTAGCTGGGCGTATCATATTTTCTCATTAACGGCATTCACTTCGTTGGTGAAAGTTTCCAAGACCTGAATCGTATATTCAGCACAAAAACCACACGACGCCGCTGTCTCAAGAGGAAAACGTACTGAGGGGATGAACAATTTCGAGGGATATAGGAAACTTGGAAAGGTTGTCACCACTTTGATGCTGGGGTATTTCAAAGCTGTCTTCAGATATCGCTAAATAGTAATTCCAGTCGGTGTCACCATGTATAAGAAATAAATGAATAGTTCGTGTACGATAAAAAATTGTTGAGCAACATATAAGATGCAGGATTTTTTTACATATTTATTTTCATGTAGGTATATATTGCTACAAAAGATAAGAAATTTCTATATCGTTCGACGAGCATATACTGCTTACATCGTTAAGTCCACTCATATGAAATCAACGACATTTCAAGTTCGTAAGAAAAAAACCTACATAAATTCTTAATAATGAAGGCAAACACCTCAAATTAAGGAAGAGCCCTAAACAAATTCTTCATATATTGTATTTTTCTTTTACGCTGACGTATCCGTGCAGTGATGTAGGAATGGAATATCTTTTGTATGGCTAAGAAATATTCCCTTACAGTCGTCCAACTTTTGAAGCTTTCGCGATTCCCGAGTACTCTTTAAGATGTTTCAGCGAGTGGTTCAGTACTGCTGAACAACCATCTATCCATCTACTCACAGGTTGTACCAAGTGTTATCATTACAAACGGCACAGTCATTGCCAAGTCTCTATTTGTACGCATTCGTATATATCTCTTTCTATCAAGTGAGTTTCATAGTTTGATAAACACAGAATGGCCATTAACTGGTTGGTGGCCAACAACTGCATTACACATCTGGGGTCTTTACTATTGAAAAATACGAGGCGACGGAGGATCTTTCCAAGGGTCTTACACTCCCTTGCGGACAGCGTGCTTTCCCACTAGTGCTACCTAAACCGAACTGCCACCCTCTCACCTTACGGTCTCTTATTCCTTTTATCGGGAGTTTCACCTCCTGTGCTCGGTGTCCGATGGTAGAACGATCGTACGACGTCTGGTCGTTTTCCACGGTCCGTGGATTTTCGCATCATTGGTTCCAAGGATAGTGGGATGTGGCTCAGTACCTGAAGAGTGGTGTATACTACACTCTCATAGTAGGCTTTATGTATAGTTACATACAGATATATCTGTACGTCTACGTACGTACGTTTCGCAAGGGTGATTCTTGCAGTGCTCCATGTATCTACCTATACTTCGTCGGAGCGTCAAGGTAGAAGAACGGTAAACTATGGCTGCACGTGACAGTTGCTCCAGGCGTTCCAACTCCAGCGATTCAATTCCAAAGGCGTTCGCCAACTTTCGGTCAACTCTGCCGCGCCACGTTGCTTGTGCGAGCTACCGCTGTTGCTGCTGCTTCTGCAACTACGATTTCTCTTCGACCCCCCCTCAACCGACGATAGATAGAAAACGAGCGCGGCCGCATGCTCGTTTCTCTTTCTCGCTCGCAGGATCTCAATACTGCACAGAACTATATCGACTGTATCGAGAGGCCGATAAATATTCAAAGCTATCGTTCCCGTGCCTGGTCTATTCCCATGACGCTTCCTTTTATCGGATTGTGGCGAACCCCAAAGTTCATTTTTGCAAATTGGCTGCTTTTATAGTAGATGAACCAAAAACTGCATTTGTATTTTTTTGACCAGTGGCCAGCATTGGAAAAAAAACCAATATATCATTTAACATGAAAGTACAAACTTATATATAGATTTTTAATATATTTTGAATCTATATACAAGTAAAAAAAATAGTATATGAATGATTGTTAGGTTATTTCCACTGACACTTTTAAGTAAATTTCTATGAAAAAACATTTTTTTTTTATTGTGTAAGTAGGGAAATAGTGTACATTCGTAAATAATAGATGGCTAAAACTCTGAAATAATTATGTAAATAGTTATACGATTATATATGTCGACATATTATTGGCAATATGTTGACGAGTATTATAAAAAAACTTTTATATATTTTTATGAGAGAGAATATAAAAATGATGAACAAAAATACAATGTCAATTATTCTCGCAAACTCACAATTACTTATACATACGAATTCCCGGTATCTCTCCAAGTCGTAAGACTGGTAAATAAAGATCACATGACTATGACTTAAATCTCGAGGAAGTGGATTAATATATTTCACTAATTATCTAATTATACATATGAGTCGAATGAATCTCCGGCTACTTCATATAAAGGAGACATTGTGCCAATGTGGACGAAGAAGCAGCTGATATTTACGTAGATCGGCTCACGACGGACGTGCACTTTCGTTGGATAATTAAGTAGGGACGCCCGGTGTCGGGTTGGACGGTCGAAGGAGCACGGGCAGCCAGTCTGGAGCACAAGTGTGGCAAAAGCTTGTCTCTAAATCAGTATCCGTGCACGTCTGGCGCGACTCAAAGATGATTTAATACCCGACACGCGCGAGACCGCCCTGGCTGTCTCGAGAATTCTTCGCGCAAACTTCTCGATGAACATTCATTCAGGCTATTCATCTTCAACGAGAAACAACGGAAAAGAGCAATAGGGAAAAGTCACGAAGAGATTCGCACGTTCTTTCGAGAAACATCGGATTCTTGTTGACCGATAGATGTCGTAGTACGTGTGTTGCGTACATATCCGACTGCTGGATACAGTTTGCAAGCCTTTGTCACCCGTGAATGTTTTCTTTTAGAAAAAACGAAACGAAAACATCTCAGTGACTTTACACTTCTTTTTAGAGCAAAATTATATGAACGTATTTCACGTATAGCAACTTGTCTTCTTATTTAGTATATTGAAGAAACTTCCTGCGTCAGGAAGCAAGAATTGGTCAATATACTTCCTCATACAGGTGGCATTATCAAAAGTCTAAAATAATGAGTTATTAATACGTTATAGAATTAGTTATTGTATTCCAATAATTATTCATATAGGCCAAGATATTATAAAGAGTTTAACCTTTTAAATGTACAAATATTATATGATTTCTAACACCCTACATTTCTCCACTTATATTTTTCTGACATATTTTGAAACCTTCAATATTCCCTTAAAGGAATATCGAATTTTTTATACGAGTAATTGTATTTGACAAAAGTAGTCCACATTTTCTAGACGCGTTATGTGAAACGGTGTGAAATTTCATGTCTTCCTAGTGCCCTGTAATATAAAATTTGTGTAACTAGAATCTGTCGAGAAAGGCACTGGAATTTTAGATGAAATGCGAAAAAGGTGAAGTACAAAATTCACTCTATGGTATTTCATCATAAAGTCAATAATTCTACCGTTTAGCCTACTCTATACGATAGTATAAGAACGAGGCCTGCGAGGGTTTTTAGAACTCTTGGGGTACTCATGGCTTCGTACAGGCAGGAAGAAAAGGAGAGAACGATCGAACGAAAAACCATTATTCTCGTGAGCTTCGATGCGGAGGGGAACGGTATTGGAAGACATGAGGAGTTGGAGGCAGAGGCCCACCGGGCATGTGGAGGGTGGAAAAACGAAGGAAGATGGTGAGTGGGAACAGGTTTTATTTCGTGAAGGAGGAAAAACGGGAGAGGATACGAAGAACGGATCGAACGAAGACGAGATGCAAGGGGGAAAGCTGGAAGAACCGAGAGAGGATACGAGAAAACGGGAGAAAGAGGTATGACCCGACTTGGTTATAGGGATAAAAGGGGAGAAGTAGGGAGGATGGATCGGCCCAAAGGGCGCGAGGGTGCAGAGGAGGGCCGGCCGGCCGGCCGATAGGATTGTCGGGGTGGTCCGACCACGAAATATTACCGGTTATACGTATACGTAGCCAAGCTCTGCGCTCGCTTGGCTGATCCAGCAAGACCCACCGCACCATTCTCCCTCTGCGCCTGCTGCTCCAACGGCGCGTCCATAATCGTGTCGGATATACCCCGTACGTCTTTCACTACCTTTCCATTCACCGAGTAGGGCACTCTTGCCCGGCATGCTATCCTCCAACCCGCTCCATTGTAAACTAAATAATGGTTTCAGCAAATATAAGAGAAGAAATGGAGGCAAAAAAGCCATGGACACACATGCTGAACATGGAAATTCCATATAGAAGGGGAAATAAAAAAAGATGATGATAATATAATGCATCTTGTGAATTTTCTATATTCCGAATGAAATTTCGTTAACGCATTCGATAAGATAAAAAAATATATGCGGGTTCGAAAAAAAAAATCATTGTTATGCGAAATGTTCGCAAAAAAATAGGTAATGTGCGAGGTGAGTACAGTGCGAAACGGATATAACAAAAGTTGGAGGCACAGGGAACGTGAGCACACGGAACATCGGGCTTGAATAAGCTCGTCGAAAATAAAATATCATACCGGATGCTATTCGTTTCTGTGTAAGCCGATCAGGGAAGGCAGCGGTAGAATGTATGACGTGTATTACTATACAATAGATACACACAAAAAGGTAATGTATACAGTGAATGGACTTCGAGGTTTTGTCGAACAACAGTTATTGGCACCCTCATCCTCATCCAGTCCAATATCAATCGTAGAATATTCACTATACTATGAAATATCGCCTAGTAGCCTTTGTCAGTAAGTATGCACTCAGAGAAATCATGTTACTCCTCGTAAATAAAATTGACAACTATTAAATTTGCATTATTTAATTATTTTTGCGCAATGTATGATAAGTGAGTTTCCATCTCTTGTCTAATCACTATTAAATAAAGTAAAATTGATTAATTGAGTTTAAAAATATATGATGCTTAGTCAACAAAATTATGTACATAACAAATTTTTGTAACCTCACGAACCCTGAAGTCTGAAGTTTGCAGACTTCAAAAGTCTGTAAAATCAATAAAATTGCAAACCGTCTACTTATAAATAACCTTTTTTCCTTCCTCGATATTTTTCTTATTTCAACATTTTTCATTTTATTGAACATTGAGCCAATGACTGTATCGCTTACTGTACTGTACCTTCGACGGGGAAAGAAATAAGGTGGAGTGGTTTTAGAGTCGACATTTGAAAGGAAAGCGAGTGGCTTACGTCGTGCGAACAATCTCTCGCCCTCTTTATCCCTCGATTATTGGGACGTTTTCCTCATAGATGTTTTTTTTTTACCTAGCTGTTGTATTTTATGGTGGGGTTATCATGAGGGGAGACACTGAATGGTCAAGGAGAAAGAGAAAGAGAGAGAGAGAGAGCGAGGGTAGGAAAGCTAGAACGATTTTCATCCGTTGGCCATGATGGATTTCGAGGGATCCAAGTGGGCTCGAGAAGAGGGTTCTCGATTATTTGTCGTAGGCAGGGCTCAGTTATCTTTTTCGCTCTCACTTGTCCAGTATCCCAACCATTGACTATTTGTTCTCCCGTCGCAGCGGAAAGAGTGACCTCGATCGCGATACTCGGTCGTTGCACTGGATTCTCTTTATCCATCCAATTTTTTTCCCCCGTTTTATACACCCGAATTTCTTCTTTTTCCTCTCTTTCACCTCTCCCTCTCTCTGTCTGTTGTCCGTCTTTCTTTATTTTTGCGATCCGGAAATCCTATCGAGCGTTCGGTTCGAGCTTCCATTGTGAAACGAACGGTTATCCATGTGCCGTAGAATCTAGGTTTTGCTATGGTTGGATTCTGCTCACTGGAAAGTTACCGCATGTGTTTGGCTAAGAGAAATAAGTAATTGCGATTCGAGAGTGTATACCTGTGTTTATGCAGCAAGATAATATATTTAACGTCCTATGGCAATAATACTGTAGAGCATACAATCGAATCTTCGTATGTGATTACGATATATTTGCAACAGGAAATTCAAGTACTATTCAAGGCGATACATTCAAACTGGTGCATGGCTCTACGATTGTGAGCCATATGGTATACACGAAATTTAATTTGTCATAGACGATAATCGATTATCGATACTTAATTAGGAGTATTAAAACGTACAAATGCGAGGTCAACGTTAATAATACACATACGAGATGGAACGACATGATCATTACCCACCTCGGACACACCGATAGAGGCAGTTATTGGCATACATGTGGCTCTTTCTATCCAATGATATTCGCTACACCTACAGTGATTTTCATTTAGTGGTGTCTACCTAATATGTGAACTTGTTAATTTACCCCGTCACTATAATACTCGCCTGGTCGAACCAGTTAACAAACTGACGTTCCCCGTGGGTCCAGCTCGCTGCAGCCAAAAGCATACGCAGGCATGCATCGCCGTATTCAGCCAAGCTATCCGCCGCTATCCTCGCAGCCCCCAACCCATCACTGCTTTCCTGACTCGAAAGCTCTAGCTTCTGCCCTGACTCGGTGCAACTTCCTACCCGAGAATGCCACTTTGCATCCGTAAGCTGCATGGTACGAAACCCCATGCCACTATCGTCGTCGTTCTATAGTCGTAGTAGTAGCAGCAACGACAGCGGGAGCTAGTACTACCGAACTACCTCCTAACTAAATTACCGATGCAAATAACAGTGCTCGCTTCTTGCCAAGATTTAGTGTGGATCGGATTTGGGTGTGCAACTTTAGGTGGGGGGAGGGGGGTGGAGGGGGTGGAACACTTATTAAGCCATTAATTCCCAGGACAAACAGTGGCCACCCGCTTCTAAGCGACGTTAATTACCATTTATACGCGCACGAGTCCAGAACCACCACTCACAAACACTTTGCTTCTGTTGCCCTTCTGGTTCCTACTGGATGTCCCGTAAGGAGGAAACGCTTCCGGAAATCCTTACGCAGTTCAAGTCGAGAGCGATTTCTTTCTCAGATTCAGTTTAATTATTGCACTGCACAGACAATTGAATAGTCATCTGTTCATAAAGCTCTGTTTAATCGTAGATCGAGGCGAAAAAAAAAATTACGACTTGCTCCCAAATGATTAACATGTTGATCAGTGTTGAATTCATGGTACTTCAAGGTATAGAAACCAGAGTGGTCGTAGAATCTCTTTTTTAAAATCTTGATCAGATTCAGAGGATGTAGAACTAAACAATATCCGACTCAGTCGATATACGTTATCACCTTAATTTACTATTATTATTAAAGTCTTCTGTTTAGTGATTTTCAATAAATTCCGGACTCGTGACTGAAACGGGCAGAAGCAATTCGAAGTTCTTGTTGCTATTGTAACTGCTTCTAGTTTTCGACAACACCGCGGGATACTTTCATCCAAAAGTACGAGCTGAAAAACCATTGTGCTTGGAGTACAGTCGAAGTGATACGAAATTGAATACATCGAAGAACAGCCTCTCAAGCCAGCATGCTCTGTAGCTGCGGTTATTTAATATAATCTACCACGAGTCGAAAAAAGTAGAAATCTTATTTTTCATTGTAAAAAAATAATCATTCTCATGTATAAATATTAATAGAAACTATTATTAAATTCGATTTATGGATTGCTTCATTTAGTTTAAGGAAGTTCAATCTTAGGTTGGATTGATTCAAGGTCGATTCATTCTCAGTCCTCAGTTAAAGTGGAAAAAGGACGTCTGAATCGTACGAACTGGCTGTGCGCGTTACGATGAAGCGGATGCCGGAGAACCGTGAATGCTCTTTCGCCCGAGGGAAGTTGTTTCACCTCGGAGTTTACAGCCCGGAGATAACCTTCGCGAGCCACACGACCCTCTCATTCTTATCGTGAATCCTCTAGCTCTACCGACACGATAACTAAGGAGTTGGCGCAACGTTCCGTGCCGCTTGGTCTCCTTCGGGTCTTGCACCGTACCTACCTACTCAGGAAATTATTCCCAAAGCTTCCTCTGGCATCAGCACAGAAAACCCCTTCTATGTTTTCTTTCATCGCTGAAGAAACGGCATGTTGAATTAATTAAATTTATTGAGGAATCCGATTTGCTGCGTGTAGTTAGAATACACAATTTGGATCGCTCGAGCGTTTCAACCATATACACAATTTAAACAAAAATCGGAATGATAAGAAAACAAAAAAAATCAAATAAAAAATGTATTTCAATTAATTTTGTACTAACTTTTTATTAGTATTATTATGTTAGAATAATCTTTTTGGCACCTGAAGAGACGTTTATTTTTTTACAGGTTTATTTAATACATTTTATAAAATATATACAATTACTGAAGAAAATCGAAAAGAGGAAGCTGTATTGAATGTCAAAAAAGCAGTTTAATTAGTCTAGTCTATTGTTTGTTAGTAAAAACTAAAGAATTTTATTAGCTGCATGCAGCTAAATAATAATCAGAAAAGGGTGATGACTACAAAGAGCCGCACGTGTGTCGAGAGTGATGGTAAAGTAAACTGTGCAGTGTCTAGAGCGAGTAATTGATTTGACGCAACGTGTCGTACGTCAGAGTATCACTTGGTGCGCTACTGTCTTACGTATGGTATACTAAATACTATACTGTGTTATACTCGATGTCGCACTTTCCGTGTGATTTGCTAGCGAAATGTGGTGCATCTGGTAAGATCAAACCCTCGAATAATCCTCGACTAATCGGTCCGCGACGTCACTTGGCTCGGCTTTCAGAGAACTAATGCTCATCTCCCAGCTTTCTCGCTATAGCATAACATCGAGAGGTATAAAGTGAGAAACGAAGAAGAGAGGGAGAGAGAGAGAGAGAGAGAGAGAGAGAGAGAGAGAGAGAGAGAGAGAGAGAGAGGGCGCCGGAAAGAGATGGAGAGACAGAGACGATAGAATGGCACGAAGCTTTCGCTTCACTCGAAGCTTGCACTTTCGCATCGTCACGAGCGAACAACCCCGAGAGCTGGCTGTTCCGCGACGCGTCGACAAGAGGCAGCATCCCGTCGGGTAATTGAGCTCCTGGCACGAGCCAACAGTCTTGAGTGCACCACAACGTTCGTATGTCCGCCAGTGGAGTTCCGATGAACCCTCTTCACGCTGTTTTGTTGGCCAAAAATCAAATGAATACCAAAAAAATCCAATCCGTAACGAATTTCTAACGCATTTTAGGCAAAATCAATAAGAGGTCCAGAAAAATCTAGTTAGGGAATGAATTCTAGTCACCGGAAACATATTTTCTTATTTGAATGCCGGCCTAATAGCGCTTTATTTATTTGAAATAAATGATTTTATTTGTATTGAGTACTAAACATATTCCAACGTAATAAATATGTATTTGATTAAAATATATAATTCATTAATAATTCGAAAACATGTATTTCTGTTAATTTTTTTTTTTTTTTCACATTAAAGAAATTAATTACTAATTTCTGTCTTTTTGCTTCATCTTTGAAACTTGAAATTGACTACAATCGCGCAAACAATTAAAATAATGAAAAAAGTTCATGGAAATATAAAAATAGTCGCATGGGCTAACTGTGAATGTATAATTGTGAGACTTAACAGTCGCCAGGCCTATAAATTTATAAGTTTTCTCTAAGTGCGCGTGTTAAACTAAAAACGCCAGAATCGACATGCTCTCGTTCACAAACATTGCCAACAGAGTACCGCCCATATTGATGGACGAAATTATTCTTTGACGCAAGGCAATCTACTGCATTTCCTGGGTTGCATGTTCGCGGTAACTTTTAGTTGGATAGTGTGTGAGTTGGAGGCGGTTGCGTTGTCGGTGCCGTTTGCTCGTGGAGGAAAACGCGAGCATATACCCCCGTGTGAAAAATAGTGCCGGTAATGGACTAGCTTTGTCCACGTCACCGGCGCTTTTTCCAGCCCACGAGGGACTCCCGAGGCGGCTACACGCGGGGCAACCGACACTATGGAACCACGATCGAGCGTTCATCGTCGTTGTTGTGCAGAGCGCTCAGCCACTTCCACTATACGACTGGCTATGTCCGACTGTTGCTACTGCTGGCTGCTGCTTTTGCTCGTACCACCGGGACGCGAGATCGAACGTTGCGATACCGCGAGTAAATTTTATCGTCACGCACCGGTAAAACGTGCGATATATGTAGGTGTGCTGAGCACTTGTACATTCTATACAGACAAAGGTGCACTCGTCGACTTGTTCGACGAAATCATTATGTTATTCCCCGAATATTATGCACAATTTTGTCCCCGCACTTTGTGAAAATATTCTAGCCATTGTAGTTTTTCATTGCTGCACTTTGACGAACTTGTCATTCAAGATAATTAGACTCGAATGGTTTCTCTATCGTTGGACGATATATTATATGATGCGGACGATAACAATGCATTTTTTTTTCTCGTCAGATAGATTGGGACCCAAAATAAGTTGACGCATTGAAACTTTTTTTAATATCAAATGTCAAAACTGGCACAAAGAGACCTGGGTGCTTAAGCGCCCGGATCGTTATTCAGGACACTTGAAAAGTTTTATGGAAGGAAAATTTATAAAATGAAAAGCGTTAAAAAAATAATCTTAAAAATGAAAATTTCACAATTGCATTGCCTTAAATCAACCAATATCTTTTGCAGTATCCGTTTTAAAAATTAACATTCATTACTGATTTAGTGTAGTGAACTAATGACATAATCTTGTTCGGTGTAGTGAAAAATTGTTCGACGTTTCATACGGGCAATATCCAGCTCTCGTTTTTGTATTGATGTAGAGTGATACAGAGTATTTCGTCAAATGGCAAATTCGAGAGTCCGTTAACTCGGGAGATCAATCGGAACAGTGCTATGGCGGGTACCTCGTTAACGCTTGACACCAAACGCGCATTGAGCTCCGCTGCATTGCCTGCAGCGGGACCTACAGATAGATGTCACTACGGCGAGGGTGACGGTATATACGTCCCTACGAGTACATACGTATATACGAGTAAGCGGGAATTTGCGTACGCAATGAGCGTCGAACGCGTGCTGTCGCTGATTCTAGCTGGTGGCTAGTAATAACTGTAGTGTAATCGTTCAATCGCGATGGGAGGGAACCCATGATGGGTACGCCAGTAGATACAATAGGTACGTAGTCACTCGGCGAGTAGAACCGCGAACCCGTCGGCCCGTGTTGCTTCCCAACGATGTTATAACGTTAATGCCTGGGTATATAGCATTCGGATTATTCCAAAAGAGCGAATGACAATGACCATTCGATTCGCGTCGACCCAGATTCATCAATGTTTCTATCCAACGAGCGAATAGTCGACTGTGGCGAACCCACAAACAAATTTTGCGATACAACGCTCTAGCGGATAGATCATTTCACGAATATCCCAAATAATTATAAACATTTGTCTGATATTGAAGAAGATATACTTTGACAAAATTGAAAAACAAGAGAGACGCCAGTATTTATATGAAGTTGATTATTTTTTTTTTTTCTTAATTCTGCCTAGCATTTTTTTACAACGATAAACATTAATTCTACATTTACTTTCAACTGTGAATTGATTCTTTGAAATATAACAGTCACATATTTTTTTTAGTGATCCGTTTGGATCGTTGCGTTTTAGCGGAACAAACAGATGTATATGTGGGTTAGATATGTATAATCGAATTCCCGCGCAATGGAACCGACGTGACCATGCAAAAATCACGAATGAAATTGCTCGTGTAACCAGAATTTCGGATCGGACGGCGTAACGAAATTCGATTTCGACGGATAACTCGAATACCAGTACCTGAGTTCATATATATATATATATATATATATATGTATATATATATATACATGTATGTGGGCGAATAACGCGGAACATATAGTAACCCTGTCGAGTCTCGGTCTCTCATTCTCTCCGGGATTTCGTCCTAAACGACGTTTCGCTCTCACCACCATGCTCCAAACGCCACCTCACGACTTTCGTCTCGTAAATACGTAATTTCTCGGCTACAACGAATCTCGTTGGATCCAGAAAGCGAAGAACCGACCGCGTGAATCTGCCGTTTCGTCCCAGCTTCGCCATCTCTCTGGGGGGAAAAAAAAACCAAGCACGTTCAATTGTCACTGGGCCTTCGGTCTGTTTTTTTCCTCTTTTTCCCGCAAAATCAAACGCAATACCTTTTTCCGTTCATTAAAAATGCTATAGTATATAAGTCAGTTATAGTGATAATAATTAGAATTGCAGAAAAAAATGTCGCATCAGCCACATTTACGTATGGCATTTAAAAAATATAGTTTCGGTCGATTAGATAGTACAATAATACAGAGCTTTTGAAAACAGCGAGTTCTAACAATCTATTTTGTGATCGGGTAGTCGTTTTTCTTTTCTTTTTTGTTCTTGAGATTAGAAAGAAAATGCGAATGTCTCTCGGGTGTGAACAGACGCAGTATCCTTTTCATATGTTTACTAACGAACACATTTTCCACATTTTTTGTTTTCGGCTTTTGTTTCATTTCAGTGCAACGAAAGCTTGAACGCGTCGAGAGACCAGTTTAGTGATTGCGAAATGAGAACCAACGTCGCGTCGTTCGACCTCTCCCGGTAAAAGACCTCCCCCTGCCTCTCTGCGTACCTCTCAGCCGTCCACGAATACATCGACCCTTAGATTAAAACATCCCGCACCCTCACCCGCTGAAAGCTTGCTCGGTCGACTATCTATAGTCTCTCGTTCGGTATCTATCTATCTATCTATCTCCCCCCCCCCCTCTCTGTTTCTATCTATATGCCTCTCCCTATTTCCGGCCGCGTTGTAGATTAAAATACGTCGTGATTGGTCAGACAAAGAAGGCGATACCAACCACGAGAGAAGCGTAGGGTGTACTCTGTACTGTATACATACAGTATAACTATATTCGCAGCACAAGCTTCATTGCCGATAAACCAGCACCTTGTCCCTTGAATATTGGACGAAAAAAAAGGATGATTCATTAATTAAAAATTCCAGACACGGGAACGAAAGCGAAAGGGAAGACATTTTCTGGAAGCGTGCCAAGAAATAGTCGTTTATATAGGGCACATAAGGGCAAAATGGTATACGGGGGTAAAACGGCCTATGATTGAAGATTAAAGTTATTCTAACTCTCACCATATATTTCGATAAATAAAATATATTATTAGATTAAAAAAAAACAGAACATCACACTTACCGAATATAACGTAAGTTTCTTTCAAAAAAGTTCAATTTGCAACTGCTACTTTGGTGGAATCCATATCTGGACTTTGTAATATATTTTGTAACGGAAAGACACTACAAAAGGGTGTATTCGACTTTTGTGATTTAACCTCGGTCACTTTCTAGGGGTCCAGATGACCTTAACCCCAATATCCATTCAAAATTTCGAACAGAATATACTCGTATCTGAATCTGTGGCGCCGAAAGACTCATATCAACGTAGAACGTGTATTTACAATTAACCGTAAAATTTTTAAATTCATATTCATAACGAAGCGAACGAAAGTAAAGAAGTTTTATTTCAACCGAGGCGTAAAGGTTGCGCACATAGTTTTTTATTAACAATAAATAAATCGCTCAAGTAGTAAAAATTGTATGATAAATATCATCGTTTACATTTGTATATCACAGTTGATACAGCGTGTGTTCGGTCAGGCATATAATTTTTCGCTGTGAATCGTCCGTCATGAAATATTACAACAAGATTGTCCAAAAGGTCAATGTTGCTATCTGGCTAATTCTGGTTGATAGATAAACCAGGTTGCAGGGTTGAAAGACGGATATATTTCCGACAGTTAGGTCGATCCCTTTTGAGCCGTCCACTGGCAGATCCCGTGGATCCCGATGGTGGAATCTCGCGTGCATTCCGATGATAACGGCGGCTCGCTGACAGTTGAGCCCTACCCTCTACATCCTATAACAGTTCTGCCACGAGAAGCTCGTGATGGTATAGCTGCGCTCTGTTAAAAACAGCTTGCCAGTTGGTTGGAAAACAATTTCACGTTTCCGGTCGCGCGGAATTGTAGTCCTACTGCACGGGTGAAGATAGCGCACAGACCCCTCGCATAATAATGCTTCTCACAATAAAAAAAAAAAAATATATATATATATATATATATACACAAAACTCTCGCCCGGACTTTGGAACAATAATAGTTGACAGACATTGTATATAGCAGAGAGAATTTTACAGTAACTGAGCCATATGTGCAGATCCAGTGTACTCTTTAATTTCGAAAATTCATCACATTGTTAAAAATGATTGTAAAAATATTCGAAAATAATGTGTAGAACGTTGATAAAAATTCTTTGTAAGATAGATCAATCTGATTACCAATGATTAATACTTTGTACCAGGTACTATTGCCAATTTTATGGTACACTTTTCTACCCATTTTATTTATTTATTTATTTTTTTTGTATAAATAAATCTATACAGTTGATAGTTTGAACGGTGATTTGGCAACCTAAAAATACCCAGATTTCATTATTAAAAATTATTAAGAATATAAAATGTATAAATTTAAATTAACTATCTTTACAGAATGATTTAATTTATTTTAAATCGTTTATAGACACTTATGAAATCGTCTGAGATAAAACAGAGAATCGGTAAATGGTTGGTAACGAAGAGACTCAACATGTGCGACAAAAGCGCGTGGTAAATATACACCCGTCGTGAAATGCTGAAGAGCAAAAAAGAACCAGTAAAGCGAGAAATCAAAGACCATTCAATACGATTTCTATACATGCCTAGGGATATAGCTATATGTATAAATGTATATATTAAACGGATGCACGAGATTCGCGACGTGCCACGCAGAGATTCGTGGCCTTCTGCCATGGCGGACTACTTGTTTATGTCGCGCGAGTGATGCACTGCGTCGTCTCGAAGGAGATCACGGAGAGATTCCATTCGGTGTCCGGTCGAAGCGGCGATATCTCGAGCAGCCGAGGACTATCTCGATGCCTCCTATACCGATGACCACCGCTAGCAGCAGTACCAGGAAAGACAGATGCATTGTCTGGATTACTCGAGTTCCGAAGGCGGCACGAAGCCTTGGCATGTCCGGCAGCCGAGTGTCTGCCCGCAGAGAGCGTCGGCATGCATCGAGGTGGCAATGCCTCTGTCTGTTCAGGTTCCGCTTCATGGCTCTTCATATTGTTAGCCTGGTATTGTCGTACCCTGAACTTTGCCTCTGATAATTTCACTCGGTATCCGTGAGATAGCGCGCGTCACAAGCCATTAAATCATTCGGGAGTAGAACGTCCGATGGCAGCGCTGTCGTCAATGCTAATATCGCTGGCATTACGGAGCTGGAAATTCTTATACATTCTTATAGATTAAAAGAAACATTGCTCAAAATATTGTATCGATGTAGGTATCTTAAAAGTTCATTCATTCGACACAAGGGTCATTTAAATGTAAAAGTATGTTGATGAATTAAAAAATTATTTAAAACAGAAACCTTTAAAAAAATTTGCGTGTACGAAGTCGTTTTCGTTCTCGTTGTTAAAAGCCATTTTTTCGCTGACATTTTTAAGAATCATAAGTTGGAGTCTCGAAAAGTACGAATCCGAAAAGCACGAATAAAACCTTCGCCTCATCCTATACCGTCATTCCGTAGCAGTAGCAGCAGCACGCAGGCCAAAGAAATCGGACGCGCTAATAGAAATAGAGAGACGAGATAAAACTGGGTAGATTTATACGAGCGTGGAAAGAAGTGGATCTCGAAGGAATAGGGGAGGAAAAAAAAAAGCGAGGGGATAGAATTCACATGAAGTCTGTAAGTATAGTTCACAAAAAGAAAGGCAAAAAAAAGTGAGGGAGTGAAAAAGACCGAAGCATTAGATGCGATATACAAACTGGCAGCAACGAGGAAGAAAGTGACTGGATCGAAATCTTTACCGATAATACCACGAAGCGAAGCGTCGATTCTTGCACTCCCTTTTCTTTCTCTCGCTCTATAGGTCTTTACTTATACTTTTTTTTTTCACGAGCAGAGCTCGGTTTCGTTTCTTCGTCGAAGAGGGATGAAGGGTCTAGGGCTACCACGGGCGTGTTCCCGGGCCGTAATAAATTTGTCTTAGGCAGTGATAGCGCCTCCAGATAGCTGAGGGCACGTTTCAACGGAGTAGCAGCAGGAGAGAGCACCGCACCCGGGCAAAGGTGGGCGCGCGGGCGCTAGGGGCTGGGGTTTCGGCGGGGATTCCCAGCCCGAGGGGTCGTGCGGAGAGACAGATGGGGTAATTACTACGAGGTGTGCTGATAGCACGCCCTCCCAAGTTCTCTCACTCACCACTCGCTTTCGTCTTTCCCTCACCCACTGATACTCTACGCTGTAGATATATATATATGTATATATGTATACGTGAATATACCTCGAGAGTTCTGTGCTAACGCGCTTTCTCGTTACACATTCCCGCGCTACCTGAACTTTTGCGCTTAACTCTATAGCGCAGCTGTACGAAGATCCTTCAGGACGTATACGAAATGGGTAGAGCGGGTGGTGGGTCAGTGAGGGAGAAAAGATGAAGTGAGTAGGTATATCGCGTACGCCTCTGTGAATGACGGCGAAGTGAGTGGGAGAAACGGAACCCTTGGCAAAAGTGAGAGTGATGAGTTCACATAAAGCCCGTATTACCTCGACGCCTTGTGCTCCCGTTCTTCGTTTCTCCTCTGGTACTGCAGACACGCTCTCAACATACACCCTTATAATGGCAAGATCCTGAGGAAGGATATCTTCTGTTTTTTTTCCTACTACAACATCCTTTAGAAGGTGTGATTCCAACATTTTTGCGTAATTTTTTTTTATTATTAGATAGAATTCTTTGAGGTCGTTTTGAACGCATATTTTTCATTTTATACAATAATCATGCCTAAAAAGATATTATTATTTTTGGGATTTTTTAATTATTTATATTAATATTTGAAAGTTAGGTTTTTTTCCATTTGTTGCTGGGACTTTTTTCTCGCTCTGTTTCTATGTTACAAGCTATAAACGATTTTTTTATTAAAGAAACGAAATATAGTCTTAATAATGGACTGCCATTGTTATTCTATAATTTGGCATACTGCTATATTTATAGAAACTTAAACAACACCGAGATTGGTGGTAACAACCATTGTCCCTGTTGCATGCAACACATTAGCCTTTCAAGTCAATATACATAATCTTGCATAGTGTATATGAGTTAACGTTCGCTATATGGCAGGATTGCTAGTATTCTGGTCTACTAGTGCAGCAGAGACTCGAACAGAGAACGGTAGGATACTCCCCGAAGGGAAGACGACTAGAGAGTCGCGGCGTTGTGTAGCACGCGCCACGAATTATTAACCGACCCGGCAATCAACCAAGGCTGAACGTCGACGGTAGGAAAGCAGCTGAGCGCGCCAGAGAAACAGGACGATATAGGATGATGTTGGATGTTTGCTGGTTTCAGCAGCAACAGCAGCAGCAACAGCAACTATCCCGCAATACCGTTGCATGATTCCTCTGGCACACTGTGCTCAGGCAAGCCTAGAGAGATGGGTATCGAGTGAACTAATATATATACGATACGAAATAAACATATATATGTATATAGACTAGGCCACGTATCGAGTCCAAACTTCTCCACCAAGGAAGTGGGATGAAGATGAGGAGGAAGCTCATCAATCCCCAAGCACAGCGTGCATTATTCTCATTGCACTTTGCTCGAAACATTGAGCTGAGCATCGCTTCTGAGAGGTAAGCCATGCATTCGTCAAGCACTCGATTCAAATTGTAGGATCACGTTTATGCCGATATATTTTAGCACAGTGTACTCATACCAGGATTTCTGTTGACCTCGTTCTTCTAAAGTCAATATTGCGAGACAAGAGGAAATCTTTGAAGGACTCTTCTACGTCCAGCTTCGAAAATATCGCTCTCTAGTGAAATACTCGAAGAGAAGGTGGAAATATGTATTAGAGTTGTTGTGACCCAGACTTAAATACGGAAAGAAAAGATCGATTGTTTCGACAGATACGCTTTCAATTTGCTGCATTCAAGTTGTTTGAAATGTGTAGTGATAATTCAAATTAATTACCACTGGGGTGAACGTCCCAGTTGTAGTACATAAAATCGACTATACTCTTGTACGGTAATTTACCCGGCAGCCAACTGTATAATAAGCTACCGCAACAGATACATAATCTGCCAATAAAACTTGATTGATACAACTAATTATTTTTTCTTACATAACCATCAACACGAGTTTTGACGAATTTGTCCTCATTTTCCAGTTGTTTTAGCTTATAATTTTTTTTTAAACGTGCTTTATACTTTTTTCCTGGGGTATCCGAATCACACACTCCAACAATTTCCAAATTGCAAGATATATTTGAAACAGTTTTTGAGGATTTCGGAGGGATATGAAGAGATTTTGGGTCGAAAGTGCGGTTGAATCTCGAGGCTGTCAGGGTATAAACACGCTTAGCTGAGTGCATGCAGCAGCAGTGGCGTCCACGAGTACACTTTACTTGGTGTCACTTGGGTGCAATATAGTGCTACCGGGGTGAAAGTGGCGGTCGTAGGATGAGACTGGCACTGTGCTGTTGCTCGGGTCGCAGGTGTCTGCGATCCCGCGATAGGCGTCAGACCAGCAGAAACCTAGTGGATGCTTGTGTTGTCGGCGTTGAGCGAGCAACCGGTGCGAGGATCTCCGGCGTGCCAGGAATACAGTTGGAACGAGCTGGCGTACAAAGGACAACGATCTTGCGAGAGTAGGAGGGAGACACCGGAATTGAGCCGGAGCACTTGATTACCGCATAAATTAGACTCTGCTTAGCCCCAAGCGAGTCGCTCTGCCAAGGAAGGATTCACGTTTCTATAACTCCTATAACACACGGGTACATGCACTGGCTAAACAACTGAATTTGTCTCGGTAATGTAATGTCCCTAGATATCAGGCACTGATTGTTTAGTTGTTTATTACGGTCTGAACATAAACTGCAGTGTTTACAATATATTATGTAACCTTTTTGTTCAAGCCAGACGGAAGGTTTTTAAATGATGATCGCAATTAATGTCGGTGTAATTTCAATTATTGTCAGTGTGACAATCGTGAAAACTCTCAAAGATCGTATAATACAGCGAAAGAAGAATATGCAATTTTAACTTCAGACTCTGAATTATGGTACGGTCATGTCTTGGATGCAGCATCTTTAGTAGTGTAATATGCTTGTGCTATTTTATTTATCCAAGAAACCTAAATATATTCCTTCAGCGTTAAGCTCGGAAAATGCTATGTTTTCAATTCCATTACACACGCGAATATCTTTAGCATTCCCGAAGCTAAAACTGGAGGGAGACTTCCAAGAATGCGTATATTGTAGTTGTGAGTCTACATAAAGCCGACCTGATCTCAATTCCAAGCAGCATCAAGAAGTTTCGTTGGAATCTCGCAAAAACAATTTCGCCTCTATTACGAGAGTCGGTGGCGTCGCTTGCCAAATGTGCTGCTAGTTGTTTAAAGGTATAATGCATGCATATAATACGATATATGTACCTAAGGGTGCGAGCTTTCGGACATAGAGAACGGAGAAAGCACAAAAGGGAAGGACACGGAGAAGACAGAAGGGAGTGCATCGCGCGGGAGAGATTGCACCGCTACGAGAGAACCCATGAGGTATTCGTGTTCGCGAAAACGGCGAGCAACGTAGATAAGGACTCTATATAACGTGAGGAAGGGAATACGAGAGAGAGAAGTTTGGATGTACGAACGGTCCAACGGACAATGTACCTGGCGCATAGCCAGCCGGCAACCGACCCAACAAACCTGCCCATTGTCCGAACTACGAACCACCAAACCCTATATCAGATTCTCAAGGCTGCCGTATAAGCCGACCGGAAGAGATTCAGGTGGCCGAAATTTCTAGAGAGGTTCAGCCGGTTACCCTACTCCCACTTTGTAGTCCTACACTTTGGTACACTCTGTGTTCTCACCTACCGGCATCTAGCCCACTGTCTCACAAGCACGGAATATCAGCACTATTTGATATGAGGTTGAATATCTTCATTTGCCTGGTCTAATCGATTTTTGTTAGATTATAAATAAATCCCTTAGTTGACAATTTATAATGTCACCATTTTGTAAATACAGTAAATTAATGGTACATACTTTGTTTACCATAAAATTTCGGTACTGTTCTTGTAGTTTAATGTATGCACAGAAAACAGCGTTTATTTCTTTAATCAAAGTGCAATGAATTAACATGAAGGGAATTTAAAAAATGCAAGTTAGTCGATTTAGCAGGATCACTTGGTTCTACTAGCAGCTCTACGCGATTCACGGCAAATGGAACCTCCCACCGTGTCCCAGTTCAATAATTACTGTATGTTAATTTCGCGAATGTCGTTCGTGGATTGAAGCGACAGGACGTAGAAGCGAGAGAGAGAGACAGAGAGAGGGCGCGAGAAAGAGAGAGACAGAGAGAGAGAGAGAGTAAAGGGAAGTCCAAAGCTCCAGGGTACCAGCACGCAGCACGTTTGCCTGTGGGTGGCGAAGCTTTTTCAAATGCGTGTACCGACAGGAGGACGAGGGAGAACGGCAACAGCAACCATATAGCGTCAGAGCAGGGGGCTCTGCGGCCTCGCATTTTGCGCGCTAATGGCTTTCATCGGGCGGCGTTACTTTATTCCAGGCTTTTTGCCCAAGCCGAGCTCGTTAATTACCACGGTAGCGCGTCGTTCGTGGCCTCTCTGTCCGCCCTCCCGTTTTCAACTTCCGGATTTGACGGGCTTTTCGCCCCGTATTTTCGATAGCGCCCGCACCAACAATACTATGACCCAAAGCTCACTCGTGTTTTTTCCCCTTCCCTCTCTTTCCAACTCTCTCTCTCTCTCTCACACACTCCCACTCTCTCCCTCTCTCTCTTTTTCTCTCTGTCTCCTCTTCACAGAGAAATCAAACGTATAGCTATTAAATTGCGACTCTTGACGTGACTGACGCGACTGGATTCTATACCGGCAAATGCCCGAATATCTCGAATATTCCCTATATATGTGTTGACACGCCTGGGTGCGATATTCAATTTCGTCGTTCGAGCACAACGCTCTATTTATCGCTGAATCATCACGTTCCGATTGATATCGCACCGGAGAGTCTCAACTGTATTATGCGGACGATATCAATCGCGGTAAGCGCTCGTTAAATTCGCGCGATATTTCAATAATGAAAATGCGGCTATGTGATCTTTATAGCCAGTCAGCTTCTGCGTTGATGCATATAGCGCCAGTAATCCACAGTCGTATATTTGGTACATGTATAAACTCTGTAATTAATTTCTCTTCCACAAAACAACTCCATCACGATTTTATTTTGAAAAACGAAAAATCACTACAACGAGGCAGCACTACACGCCGTTTTTTTTTATTAACCTTCGACAGCGCTGTATTATCGTCTTGTGTCTCGTAATAAAGTTGTAACCTGATCGTGACATGTTTAGTTGATTAATTAAGGATACAGTTATAAAAGTGTTGAATCATATTTATTGTTTCACACATTTATTTTACTTATTCATCCATTATTAAATCGCCCTTATTATTTATTTTGAAGAGGAAGGTAATTTTCCAGTCTATGAGAACAATGACACCAAAAAATGATGTTTAATTTTTTTTGTAGGAAATCATTCATTTACGTTCACCTTTGTTTACACAACTTTCTCCCTCAAATAGTGTTCAAACAATTGTCGAAATCTTAGTGCTCAATTGTCTCGACTGTACCGAAAAAATTATCTTAAACCAACTAATCCCTTTCCTCAGTTCATACTGATTAGAATGTATATTACTTTTTTATAACTGTCACATAGATACTCGCCACATTCGTTGCCCGGTTTGTAGAGACTCTACAAACCTGGCGAGTCCCGTTGGCGAATATAATTGGGCACAACTCAGCTCTATACATACTGGGCGTCCGGCCGACAACTGTATCTCTTAACGCATGTTTACATCCAGCGAACACGGTGAAATGAAGGAGAAACGAGGATATCAAGAGTCGCAATAGTGACTCAACGCCAAATTGTTGGTATATTCATGTAAAACTGAAAAGAAATCAGTGTAAAAATCACGCACAAAGAACAGCAAATTAAATATAAAATTTATTAAATATTTTATTATTTCAATGAAGCACTTGTTAGTTCCTCCATCATTTTTCTCATTGTGTATCAAACATGTATTTTCCCTGCGAACGTCCATAATTTTTTCTTGTTTGCTTTACAAAAAAGAAGTATAAAAGTTTGAAGTTTAATAAAAAAAAGGGAGAAAAAACGTATTAAAAATAGTGTGTTTTTGTTTTCGCTACTAATTACCATTTTTTTTCTACACAATTATGGCCAGGAAACATAATTATTGATTGTGAAATATTAATTACACTAAATTATTCAATATTATTCCAAGTGTTTGTAAATTTTCATGTTTGCACAGTAATCTTATAGCCAACTTAGCTTAGCCATAATGAATTATTTCTAAAGAAAATCATGTTTTTAATACTGCCCATACAAGGACCACATTACATTTATGAAAGCCGAGATCTATGTTATACAGATAAAAGCATATATGCACGTCGTTATCATCAAAGGCTTCGATTTCAAAGCGTCCTTTCATATAAGAGAAACCGAGGAGATATCCCGAGTGACGGAATTCCCTGCGTGATAATATGTACGTTATGCTTCCAGTGGAGTACTGGAACAGTGTTACTGCAAGTACGTTGGTGCAGGGTATGCAACCGTAGTACTTAATAGCCTTTCGTGTAATTCAGTATACTCGATTTACCGCTGATGCTGTACACATTGACTGCGGCAAAGCTCGGAGAATTGTACGGCCATGTAGGATGCATGCGCGTTTGCTTTGTTTGCAATAGATGTATTTTGCTCGCTTTGCTCGTAAAATCTCTCATTTACGCAGCTGCAAGATGCATAGTGTAGGAATTTACCCGCAGTCGGTATATGACGGGCGATATACACGCTTTGTTCGCATCCGTGTGCGAGATCCGCAAGTTTCCCTGGCAGAGTAATCCCGCAACAACAACGCGGATGCTCGTTAGTCGGTGAAGCGGTAATGGAGGAAAGGGTTCGAGTTGTACCGCCAACTAAACCGATATATCTGTCTGGCTGCCTGGAGGTCGACTCGCGGCCCGGTTTCCTCCGTCGTCTGCAGAGTTTCGAGGACGAGAAAGCTCTTCCAAGAGCGAGAGCCAGAGCCAGGGAGATATCCCTTCTTCGTGCCCTCGCGACCGCACACGACGCCCCCCCCCCTCCTCACCCTCTTCAGCCACGCCGTACCTTCTCAAGATTATCTGATAAATGCCAGCAGAATTAATTAGTTAATTAATTAAGATTCGGCGGTGGATTCGGAGACGCCTCCGGGCTATGACAAGTCATCCCAAAACTTGCTTGAGCATATGACTCCAGACGGGTTGCTATCAAACCCTTTGATAAAAAAAAAGCGAAAAGAGCGTGACGGGTAATACATTACACTGACAACCGTGGATCGTATCAAAAGAAATTTCAAAGGCAACGATGATAATTAACAAAAATAACGTCATACCGAATTGGCATACGATGAAAATGGTTGAACGGTTGAAATTTGCCAGATTGAATTCATCTATGAAATATTCTTCCTCAGTGAATTTTTTCCTAGTATTAATTATACATTTCTTGCATTGATCTTTAATGACATAATTTTCTTAAAGTATAGAACTGTTTATTAATAAATTGTATACTTATGTATGATTTGCTTTTATGTTTCAGGTAAGTTTTTTCTGCATTGCTGACTAAGATCTCAAATGACATTTGGATTAGGCAACGCTTGATCTGTGACGTACGGCAAAAGGTATGCTTGCGGTATGTCTGAGACTGGAGGATCGCGTGTCGGAATTCCCGCAGGGTACTTCATCGAAACGAGCGAAGAAAAAAAGTATTAATAACTCTTTGGAATACCATTGACCTCTCTACAAGACACTCTATACGTGTACACATGTACAAGCGAACCATTCAGTCATCGTAGGAAAAATGTTGTTTCGTGTTAAGGCAGTTTGTATCTCGATAGTATACATTTTTCTCTGCCGTGCGATATAAACCGAGCATCGGAGTGTGAAGCTCTTAGCACGGAGTAACGCCCATCGGTAAGGGTAAAGGTAGTTGCGCGTTCCCATATAGTGGCTCGAGTCTCGCAAGCCGACAATCCGGTACTTATATCGCCTGTGCGTGCAGTTACGAGCCGACGTGCCGTTTCTAAAGTACGGGATATGATCCAAAGAGGTTTAATGGCTAAGGTTACGGCCTTATAACGCTCACTCGCTACGACTTAGCACACTTTTCACCTATCCAGTTATATACATTGCTGCACTGTAGGTGGAGTGAAGCTAAACTCGGTGTTTACGTGATTAACCCTTCAACCCTTGGCTAGATCTTAATCGAAAGTGCCAAACACATTTCTTTTTTTTTTACACTCGTGGTCCTGTTAACCAGCTAAAAAGGATATTCAAGTCTATTACGTGACATCGAGTGGCCGGTTGGGTTAAAATAAGTTGTGTGATCCATTGGTGTAATATGTACCTGAAAGTTCAAGTCGTTTATCACGATATCGAGCCTGAGAAAATGATTTTATCGACAAAAATGAAGAAAAAAAAAAAAGTATCAATTAGAATTATCCAGTCAGTGAGAGTGACGTTGGAAAACGATGAGAGAAATGACATCACCGTCAGATGCCCTCGATATTCGATCAATCTGCCAATACGAATTGGTGGCATCCAGTGTCGATAAGACCTTCGGGGCGAACTCGGACGTAGTACACTACGCTCACGGTACCATCAAGCTTCGATTGATTTTCCATTGGGCTTTCTACACGACCTCACCGGAACGCGGTTACTCGCGGCCAATACCCATGCCTCTCCCTCTTGCCTTCTCCCTCACTTCATTTATATCTATCTATCCTTCTTTCTCTCGTATCCCATAAAACTCAGCCACGCATTTTATTAGATTTCCCGTCGATCGAGACTTCGTGTATCGAACAAATGGAACGACAGGCGTTGTCGAAAATCTTTTCATTGTCACACCCCTCGTTACGAACGTATATTGCATCGATTGAATGAAGCTAAAATGCAAGGTCTATATGAGGTATTTCGGTCCAACTCAGTGAGCGTCCAACCTTCACCACTTCCAATTCCCTCCATAATTTTATACTATTCTATATATTATAACATGATTCTGATTACTATCAGTAATATTATAAATATAAAAATTTTCTAGTAATTTGTCCAAATTTCAGATATATGGGATATATCAACCAGTCTTTTATAATACAAGCCACTCTACATCCCCGAAAACGCAGAAAATTTCGATAGACTCCTAACAAGACTAATGAACCAGAATTTTGACAAATTAATGCCGAAGACAGTAAAAGCGAGTGGAAATAGCATAAACGAGTTACCGCGGTAGAGAGTAGGAAGCGTCGCCGAATGCGCCTATATTTTCAACGCAGAGACTCGTGGAAGTAACGACGCCACTTAGCTCACTTGGAAGGGTGGCTTTAATGTTTACGCGTCGAAACTTTTCGAAGAGAGTCCAAGTTTTAAATGCCTCCTTCGTTAATGCCAAGACTGAAGCGTCGGTGAGTTCTTCTTCATTTCCCTCAGCATCAGCGCCAGTGCCGGTCTTGCTGCAGTAGGCTTCCCCTTCCGAAGCCATTCGGAGTCTTTCTCGCTCCAAATCGACGATGAAGAGACGGCCACGCGGGCCCTTAAAGACACTCAGAGCGTTTCTCAACTTTTCCTCGTTCTTACACCCCCCCCGGTTTTTTTTTCGCTTCGTCCCCTCTCAAGCAATCACGCGCGCGCACTCTGAACTTATTACACCAATAAATTTCTTTGCCAACTGTTTTGCCGTCGACAAATCGAGATGGTCTACGTTTCACGTCCGAGTTCCTGGGTCCTCTTGCCTCGAAACTTTCAAAGTCACAAATTATATTATCTAATTTGCTACGGGGCGTTGTACGGCATGGTATGGTATGTCGACGGCGCATATATATATTACTGCGACGTTGAGTGTACATATATACATACATATCCTCAACGTCGAAGTAATTTTACGTCCGAAGAAAAGAGGGTGAGATAAAAGAGAAAAAAAAACAAAGTGCGAGAAAGACAGAGTTGAATAGATCCTTTGTAAAAATCTAATAGAGTCGCGAGTCGCAGTACCCACTGGCGCAGTTGCCGTAGGGTTTCCGGATTACTGCAAAATACGTCGGGAACGCGGAATTGCGGTGAGCCCCGAACACGCTCTCGACGCGAACGTTCTCTATAATACTCTCTCTTGCTCTCACTCTCTCTGTCTCTCTGTACTCTCCACTCTTGCACTCACCCTGTGCTGGTTTCCCATGCGCTCCTCCTTTCAGCCGCGGGCGAGTAAGCGAACGAACGAGGATGCCGCAGCAGCGGCACCAACGGCAGCACCACTGGATCGTTCGTCGCTGGGTTTTATCGGTGGATTAGCATTGCTTTACATAGTTTCGAGGCGCTGTGTGCACGAGGTTCCCGAAGCTGCAGTAGGTTTTGGACGATCTCGCTACTACGCTCTATCCCATATGCCTACCCGCACGAACAACGACCTCTCTCATCCTACCGCAGAGCTACCAAAAGCGTTTTCAGAATAGTTATACGCATTTCCTTTTTTCTCTAGCCATAAGTCTTCTGACCCACTTCATAAAGCCAACATTTTGCTTTCTCATAGAGATAGCATATTCTTCATGAGAAAATATACAAAATTTCAATGTGGATGGGAGAGCCCAGAATGGTAAAAGATTATCGAAAATTATAAACAAATCTCTGAATGTTTGATCCTTCCCTTTTTGTCACACGCGTTAGAGGACAGTTTTTTCTCCAAAGTACACCATACGTTAAGAATATTATCCTAAATTTATGTTAAAATTTATTTTCGAAACCCTTTTCGACGCCGAATACTGGAGAAGATTTTATCTATTTATTTTTTATCCTCTGTAATTTCTTAACAATTTGAATTCAAAGTTTCAGAAAATTTGGAATACCTGTCCCTTTAAATTAAAAAAAAAGTTGCAAAGTAGGACCTTCTACGATCAAATGGTATATTCAAATAGCTACGTGTACCTACCAAAAAAATTATGAGGGAAAATTGAAGTTCCCACTTTACAAGTTGTTTCATTTATTGTACAGGAATACGACCATAAAAAAGGTAAAATGAGCAAAACAATTTCAAGAATAACGCATCGTATATTGTAGCATTGAATATAAAGAGTAAAAAGTAGATATAAAACACCACATAATTAATTTGCAAAATATTACCGAGTGCGCAGATGCCATCTTAAGGCGTGCTTTCAACAGCGAAATGGTTTTTTCATCCCGTTTGGTACGAGAGAAAGGTGAGAATATAAAAATTCCAACGTTTTGCGCACCTCCGCTGGTGCTCCTTGCTGTTGGCTACAAGCTGCCATGACCGGCGATAAATATCACTTATAAGGGATATTAATTAGAGTGTATTTTAATAGAGGAACAATTAAGAAAGTGGGTCGCCGTAGACGACGACACGGGTGCAGCTTTCACTCTGATAATAATAGCTAGTGGTAGCTTTCTACGGACGTAACCACGTTTTACAGAACTCCCTAAGCACGGTGTCGTAGTCAGGGGGTCCAGGAGCGAGACTTCACGCGCTATAATACAAGGAAGTAGTGGTGGGCCAAGATTTACATCAGGGGTAATGCTAGGAAAGAGTTTTATACCGCAAGAGTACCATTACCCGCCTTTGACGGCGTAATAACCAGTAGCCCACTTCCCTTATTAGAATGTGGCCCCTGACGGCGACGAAGCTTTTGTTCTGTACTGCTCTGCCCCAGTAACGCAAAAAAAAATGTCCGAGATGAACAGGAAACCAAAAAAAGGAATACAGAAGAGAAAATACCACCATTTATCCCGTTAATCCTACAAGAATCCACGTAGTCAGTGGATTGCTTTTTGAGGATGCATCAGTTGCATGGTGGTCGTCCTCGGCTCATGAAATGGATTTTTCTCTGTAGTTTTTTTACGCTTCTCAGTGATTCGAAGCCCACTTTCTTTGACAGGGCCTTAGCAGAGTCTACATGGAGTCGGTTGTAATAACGATTCTCTACTAGAATTGGCAGAATCCAAAACCATTCAAGATCGTATAAAGGTGTATCGAGTTCGATTGTCGTCTTTTGATTGTCTGAGGAATTCTCAAACCTTATAAAATTTGAACTCGCACGTTGCTTACCCTTCAGCAGCGAATAATTTTGAAAAAAAAATCTACAATATTTAGCGTACTGTTTTCTACAGACTATCGCCCAACGTATTCGACAAGAAACTAGTATTGGCCCAAATATGCATAATCTTTTCCATCAGGTATCTTCATAAAAGTAATCGAGAGAGAAATGCGATTGGTCTTATACAACCTTTGAAGAAAGCAGATTTGAGATGTTCTCTACTTTTCCATCTTCTCACTTGCAATTCTCTTGGCCTCAATGGAAACTCTGTCCTTCTGGATTTATTCAAGCCAAACTACATCGAGTATCGTGTGCATTTCAAACTCAAAGTAACCTGGGGCAATGCAATATCCTGCTGGGATGCGAGTCCGCGTGCGGAGAAGCTTGTTCTCATCGTTCTATTGAGCGTTTCTATTCTATCGTCTGTAGACCGAGACTCCCGGACATTTACCTCAGTTTCGAGAGCCTTAGTTGCATCGGTCGATTGCCCATTGGCACTCAGTACCACTGTTGGTACTGCGTTTCGTATCCGAATCCTGCTTAGATGCTGCCTATATATTTCCCTTCCTGTTTAATGTACTAAGACTGATGCACAGATACGTATACATCTCGTGGAGCTCCGATGTTTCGGTTTCCCTCAATCTCCAATACGCCGTTCTACCCTGTGTCGCTCATTTGTAGACAGAGCTTCCACATTCTGTCTACAAATCTGAATCTCCCTCCGGCTAGGCTTCTCCGTGGTCAATCGTAATGTCGAATTGTCTGGCTGATGCGTTTAATCTCCAGTCTCAGTTGGAGTCTCCAGTCAATGAGCCTGTTTCTACAGTCAATGAACCTACCCAAAACCCATTTGTCTTCCACGTTATCTGATATAAGCGCCAAGTAAGAGATGCGCTTCATGTGGGCTGCATCCACTTCGCAGCCCTATACCATGATCACGCACTACGACAATCATCGCGTCTCAATGCACTATCACGAATGAAGCAACTGTTCAATGCATCCATAGAAGAAACTGTTCCGGGAGTGTTATTGATTCACTGTGAGCGTGAGGACAGAGAAACGTCATAGTACAGACCAATTGTATTCACCCTTTTGTATAACTTCCTGGTGTCGTACGTCTGACTGTTTTCTTACTTCGTCTGGATACCATTTTCTTTTTTTCTCTTTTTGTCTCTTGTGTAGTTCTAAGCGCTAAAATGAGTTATTTCAGACTCTGGAGTTTCTTTTGACCATTCTGTGATTATTAGATTTAAAGTGACAACAATAATGAAATACTATATTAATCTCAATAAACAATTCAATAAAGACGTCAAATTATTAGCCTCATTGTAGTTACAGTATCACTTATTGATATTCCACAAAATGTTCGGTGGTTTCATTGCTCGACGAAAAGACCTTATTTCTAGTACACATTCCTCTCAAACAAGAGACTTGGTCGAACTATGCAATGAAGAACAAACTAAAAAAACGAAACCCTTATTTCAACTAGAAGTGGCCTCGTTGAAAATAATCTTATACAGGATTCCTATGGAAACAGTCAGGTATGTCAAAAACAGGATGTAGATGAAGAAATAGTAGAAAGAATTAAGACAGAAAAGGATTGAAAGTTTAATTGCATTCAGCTCTCACGAGGAATGCCTGGTTCTGGGCTGAATCAACCGAAACCAGTGGGCAAAGATAGGTATACTCTTCCCCTTTCAAAAACTTTGTACTTTCAAATACACACTTTCCACTGTTATATTGTAAGTGTAAAGGCATTGGGGAGCAGGCGAAATACAGACCGAGGGGAAGAGTAGACAAGGAGAACGAAAAAAGGGTGGGAAACGCCGAACAAAAACGAAGAGTGGATGAAACGACGAGGGAATAAGAGCTTGCGGAGTAGAGAACGAGAGAATTAGAGCGTAGAAAAGAGAAAGTAACAACGTGAAAAGAATGGAAGCAGAATTATGCAGATGTCGGATATACGTTCTTGTGCAGCTAGCAGAAAGACTGGATGTCCTTATCCGAAAGGGGTCCTTTACTTCTCTGCAGCTTCTCCACTTCTATACCTCTACATTCGCGCCAATGGACATCTGGGATTTCCCGAATTGAATGTAAATTGCCTTTTGCCACGTATACTACTCACGTTGAAACGGATCTCGCCTCGTTAAGCCTTTGCAAATAAGGGATTTATTTCGGAGGGTTCTTTTTTTTAAACTGCTGTTTCTGCGAACCTTTTTCACCCTTATTGACGCCCTTTTTTCACGTAATATCTTAAATAAACAATGAAAATCTGTAAATATTTAACACGTCGAGTACATAATATTGTAGAACAAAGTGAAAGTCTGAATGACCGACCGTCAAATGTTTTAATTTATTCTTGCGAATTTCAACTTTCCGTACGTTCTTCTACAGTTTTCCACTATAAAAGTGATTCATCACACTCCATGTGTTATTTCTCTGATAATATTATCATTAACAGGAAATGCTGAAATGTTTTTTTAACTTTCGTTTAAGTCACTATCGTTATATGACCTTTATACCATTATCTGAAAGTATATTTACTTTATTGACCAGTATACGTACATGACATAATTCAAGTTCAATATTAAAATATCTTTTCAGTTGAATCCCATACAATAAAATATACTCACTATATGAAACGTGAAAGTGACGTAGACAGAAATCACTCAAGATTTTTTGTGAAACAACGGCAGTGCATGTATATCTTTCAGTAAATTGATTCATATATTCCGACGTCTGTGAGTGACGTTAGCTTGAAATTATTAAATATTTGTCTTTCTGTGAAGTAAAGTTTATTTCAATCTTCTCGCGAATGATATAGAAGACTTTGTGAGAAAAAACTACTTTAAAGAAACTAATGGATCTGTCCATCTTTGTAAAATTAACAGAAGATAATTTGAAGTAAATTTCCGAGTCAATTCTTATATCTACACTAAAAAATCGGGTAGTGCTAATCGGGTAGCTGTCAATTATACAAAGAACAGTGGTATTTATCTTTTGCTTCCTTTAAAACTTTTTCGAGAAATATAAGCTGCTTCTATAACTTAATATATTAAACGTTTTCCCTTATTTGAGATGGTTAGAAATTTAATTATGTGATGTCACCTCTCGTTCGACACAACTTAATTTATGGGAGATTACTCCGAATTTATCAACCTCAGAACATAACTTATAAGAGTTCATCCCTTATTGAGCAAATTAAAAAACAGGCAGCTGTGTCGAGTATTGAGGAAGAAGAAGTATTGAAGAAGACCGACATTTTTCCAGATATATATATGTTATAATAATACAATACTTTCTAAAATTTACACGCGATCTAATCCGGTATTCTGCAGAAAAGTCACACTGGAAAATTTGTAGTAATCGTTAATGATAATATCTGTCTTCGAAGGTTTACCATATATTCCAAAAAATTAATTCCATGAATTTCAGTGAATAACAATATTTTAGACAACAGTAAAACTTACTCTGATACAGAAGTGGAAGGTGTATGTATCATGAAATACACATTCGGAGCTCTAGCCATTTAATTAGAGTAGCCACCTACCCACGATACCCGATGCTCTGTTCGCTCTCCAGTTTACTATCCATATCTATCGGCGTATACGTCGCTGCGTATGTTTGCATTGAACTCTATACGCAACGCTTCGCGCGCCAATTTCGTTATTGCCCGAGCACGAGTATATAACGAATATAACATATTTCGAATATAACGTTTGCGTAATACTGGCGGAAAAGGGAGAATAGTGGAGATCGAGGAAGGGAAAAGGACCGGTGGTAGAGGATTATTGTATGGTCCGTACAGCTTGACTACACCGCGAAATGCTGGGCCCCGTTCGTAATTTGCAGATGTGGCAGACGAGCGAGACTCTGCAAACAGCGAGACTCGCAATGCTGCTCAGTATGTATATATATATATATATATATATATATCTATATATATATATCGTTGTCCAACTAGTCCTCTTTCATCTCCCCCTTTGCGTTATGCTGTCGGATCCTCGTTAATTAAGTTTCCCACCGATTATCGTAACCACAAGCTATACGCTAGAATACAAGATTGCTATATCTGTTGCATATACGATATGCAGAGACAAGGGTAAAGTTGAAAATTCAAATATTTATCAAATAATATCGCGGGAGCGTGACAAATATGAAAATATCGTTTCAACAAAAATACAGAACTGCCTGCGGTGTGTTTGCCTTTCGTATTCGTATCGTAAAGCATACAGATTGAACTAATATAATATGAGAGTGCTCCACAGCGACATCCCACTCTCGGTTCTCATTTATTATGAGAAAACGAGAATAACGATTTTTTCTAATAAGCGAATGAGAGTCCAGGAGTAATCGATATAACAACATTAAATTTTCATCATAAACCAAATAGAGAGAGGATATAAATTTGGTGTGAAATTTGAAGAGCAGTCATAAGATCTTAAAAAACAACAAAAATCAAAAATAGTTCATACTAACATGGAACATGGATTCGATTGGATATAAACCTAATATGATAATTAATCAATGTATGTAATAAAAATATCTCGTCGGTGCCGTTGCTACTGGCGTGTAGGACATTCAAGGTGGCCTGGATCAAATGACACAGCAAGCCCGATTTTTTTTTTTTTAAATTGCTACGAACGTAAATTCTTATAATATTCCACTATTGATATTATTTTTAAAGCCTTTTGCTATTTCGCAAAATAATGATTTCATTATGTTTGCGATATTGTCCCTCGGTTAGAAGAGCCACGTTGAGGGTCGTATCTCGTTCGAACACAGGCAACAGGTTGGAAACAAAGCTGTTTTTAAAAGATTTTTTTACACGCGTGAAACGGCTGATATAAGGTCGAGACTGTATGACTATCTACCACCACGAAACACCCTTCTCTCGGGTCGTTTTCTCGTGGTACTGTTGCTACCGTTTGTATGAAAACGAAGAACGATGAGTCGCGAGAATATGCCACGAGGCAGCTTGCGTGCCCGAGAACCGTGAAGAATCGCGGTGGAACGATTCGGCGCCTCCTCGAAATCGCATTAAGGTTTTTCCTTCAATCTCACGCGAAGCTTGAGACCTCTCGTCTCCGAGCACACACACACACACACACACCCTTCCCAACATTCTTTTTTTTTTCTTTTCACTTCCGGCGGAACGACGAAAGTCGTAAAATTCACGGCGATGTTGCCAACCATAAAAAAAAAAGAAGTGAAGGCACTAAACAGAGCTCTCGAAAAGCTCTAAAAACATCGCTTGCCGAACTTCGAAGTATTTCAACTCCTTCTCTCGTCGTAAAAAGTTGAGCTTTTGCCTTCTATTTCATAGAGAATTCTCATATGCTTAGCTTCGAGTTTCGGGATCCTAAAAAGATCAGTGCTGCTTGTGCAGGTATTAAGAAATCTGCTACTTGCATAAACAAACATTGAGGTCATTGAGCCCATTAAATACAGAAGACTATTTTATTTATGACCCATTAAGAAACTTCTGAACCAGCACTTGGTTAAAGGAAGATGAATCTGAAATAGCTAAGAGCGGCGTTACTCGCTGTGGAACTAAATGAGCATTTGATTACTTGTTGTTGCGCCTTAACAACGACTCCAAAACGAATAAAAAAAAGGGTATTGGCGCGGGTTTTAGTCTGTCATCGGACGGAGATTTCGAGTTTTATTTATTTGTAGCAAAATGTCGAGACTAAGTGTACTAAATATCGAGTTTCTTTTGTGCGCTCCTTCTCCCAACTTATCGATATTCACCTTTAAACATACAATATTAATTTGGTTACTTCTAAATTTAGAAACAGAGTGGCAACACTCACTTCGTTATTCAACTCACTTTATTCTTATATTATTTAATATTAATTGTTATTTTTAACTGTCCTGTATTCAACTCGCAACAATATTAGCATTTTATTAAAATTAAAATTGGCGCAAAAATGCATTGAAAGTAACGTAATGACTGAGTAATGGAAAAAAATAAAGACAAATAATGCAAATGTTATCATATTGAAAAATAATTTCCCTCCGACCTTTTATTCAAATATTTTAAAACTATTAGGATATAGCATTCAAAATAATGATAAATATAACATGATTTATGGATAAAATAAATAAATAGAGTGAGTGGAAAAGTAAGCGGAAGGTTGAAACTCTGATTGGTATATAAATTTCATAATTTGAAATATATTTTTTGGTATTGTATGACGTAGAAAAAAATGTTAAAAATCATCATTTTTTTTTCATATACAAACGATTGTGAGTAGACATTCAGTGATCCAGATTAATTTTCATCAGTCTCATTTTCTCATAGAAAATGGAGTAAAATATAATGAGTTAATAAATCAAATTCTGTGGTACTAAAATTTCGCTACAGTATTTCTATGTCGACATCTACACTACCGATGTATCCGAGAATCGATACAAAAATAAAAAAAAAGGTGGACTACAGTTGAACGACAATAACATCACACAGAGGCGTTCGAGAACAATAAACCGGGACGATAAGTGAAGTCGGTATAATGCGTGTTCTTGGCGAAATTTCGAGAGCCAGCGACGAATCCCGCGTTACCTCAGTGATCGCTCAGGAGTCGTACTGGCACGTTGTCCATTCGTGAAGTATATTTTGTTCGATTTTTTTTTTTCTTTCGTTGAACCAAGTGTCGTATACCGATCGTAGAAGCTATACGTTTTTCTCAACGTTCCCTTCTCTCCTCTTCCACATCCTAATCCTTTCCTTCAGGATTTCCCATTGATTCCACGAATCCTTTTTCCGTGTATACCGATTATTTCTCTCAGTCCTTTTCACAAGTCTCGAACCTAGCTCTGCGTTATCGCGTAAATCGGTGAAATTGCGTCGGTGCGTGCATTAAATCGTATCGATTCGCGTAGCAAAAGAATCGTAAACCAACATCGTACCAAGATGCGTTTTCAGTCGCTTCTTTCGCACTACGACACCAACAGCATGCCGCTCGTTAAGATCTGCGATATTCTCGATAACTTGGATCAAACCCATAATTCGGAATATTGGCCCGTGAGGTGAGTTTTTTTTTTTTATTACACAGTAAAAGTAGTGCATATCTTTTTCCACAATTTCGTGTTCTCAATTAAAATTGTTTTTTTTTTTTAATTTTACAGTCGATGTTCAAAAAATGTGTTGCAGTCTTACAAACAAAAGTCCAAGAGAAAATTGTTTGTAACACGACAAACAGAAAGAAATTTTATATAGTCATTTTATTGTATACATATTCTTCTCATTAGATAAAAAAATCTTTACAACGAAAAAATTGCGACACTGTGTAATATTACCAAACTTCTCCGTCATAATTTTGGTGTATAAAAATGACAAATATTGTACTCCAAAGATACGTGGAAAGTGTACATGATTATAAAATGTGAATTTTAGACACAATTTCTTCACTTCTGTAATTTAATAATAAATTCGAAGGTGAGAGCCGCCTTTTTATATGATTTTTTTTTTGTAAAAAAATATTTTCACAAAAAAATAACGTTTTTTATCAAGTTTCTCAGATGTCTCGAAACAGAGCTCATGTGGGTGTACTAAAAAGCTCAATTTACAAACTTAAACAAAACTAAAAATTAAACATCGAAACAATTTGTCCGTTAAAGAGAAAAAAAAAATGAGTGATACGATGACCTGCACATAATATTCATTTTGCGTTAAAACTACGCGCTTTCAAATACATTTCTGCGTGCAAGCCGACCGTACACGCGATTCATGGATTGATAAGTACATATTTTTTCTCCCCTTGCATATATCCGTTGCAAACATCCCGCTGCAATATCATATTTTTTTTTTTTTTTTTTTTTGGGGAATTCGCTTGCATGGTACTCGGGTAAATAATGTCTATCATTTTATTTTCAATGAACCGTACGCGTATTTTTTTTCCTTTTTTCTTTATTTGACTGATGAATATTTGCCCGTGAATTCGTGCCAAATATTAGTTCTCGAATATACGGTTTGCCGGAGCGAAAACAGATTTCTTGTAACAGACAAAAAAAAAAAGAATTATTTGCCCTCGAAAATCCAGTCGAAGAGAGTGTTCGGAACGAGAGCGAGAGAACGCCGTATAGCGATAATACAGAGTGAGAGAAGTAACAAGTCGAACGAGCGTGAAACGATATTATCAAAATAGTGTTTACAAACGAATTCTGTATTAACCAGAGGTCGTTATTTTTCCCATCGAAGCGTCGAAGCATCGGGCAAATATACATGTATATAGTTGACTCAATATAAATATAGGGAATAAATTCGCTTTGCAATCATATATGAAAAAAAAAAAAAAAATCACAAAATTAATTTGTTACAAAACTGTTCGAGTTTTACAAAAAGCTACCAATTAAATTTTGCTTAATTTCTCACTCTCTCTCTCTCTCTCTCTCTCTCTCTCTCATCCGTTCTTTCCATATATTTTTTTTTATTCGTTTCTCTGTACGAAATTGTGATAAATCAGCATCGATCGGGACGTCGGACAGGTCGGAGGTATTTGCGAGGCTCCACCGAAATTTACGGTGGCCAGCAGCATCGTGTTATCTCGCGCGAGTTTGGAGCGCGCAACGACTCTGTTGCCGACAGAGAGAAAGAGACAGAGAGACAGAAGCGAAGCGTGTAATACACGCGAACGTGAAGGATAGCGAGAACAGTTGGAGAGATGAAGAGAAAACGCTCGCGAGAGAATGAGAGAGACGCAGAGATAGGACACATAGGAGCGAGAGATAGGGGAACGCGAATTCGTATCTGCATTCCAGTCAATGAGCACGCCAGGTCGCGTGGGACAAACCGTGCTCTCTTCTTTTTCTTCCGGTTCCGGCTCGATGGGTTTCCTCATTCTCGTCATTGAGTCACAACTTCTATCGACTTTATACAGATCAAGATAATCTCGAACGCCATTAAAATCTGCGATGAAAGTCAATGAAAAAAAAAAAAAAAATTTTACGCGCTTTTGTGAGTCTGATGAAAATATTAGATTATGTTCGCGTTCGATAGGAATAAAATTCCTGCGAAGCAATTGATATCAAATTCAGGATTACACGCGGTAAAATTATTTATATGCACTTTATGTACATACAGATGGCAGACTGAGCGATGTATTTATACACTTAACATTATTCATTTTCGACTACGTCAAGCATGGAATTTACCGCAAGAGATTGCTAAACATACGCGATTAAATTCAATTAATAAAATCGATGAATTTACATGGATATGATACATTGTATTTTTTTTTTTTTGAGCATAATTAAGTAACGTTTGAATGTTATGATAAATCGAAAGGTTTCGGTATTTATTTTCGCGTATATTGACGATAAAATTAACTGATAATTAATGAAAATTTTCGATGCAAGCTAAATACGAACAATTGAATTTGGATGTTTAAATGTCAATTTAAATTAAATTAACTCCGAAATGGCAATTTATTCAAGAGGGAGCATTAAACTCGTTTTCACTGGGCACATTTCAATCATGGATTATTTTTATGCATACTTTTCAATGAATACAAGAATATCGGCGATAAGGATTTATGGTTAATATGATTTTTAAATGTAATAGACAGCTTATATCTACTATTCATTTGGCATGAATAATATCAACCGTGACATATACGATTCGTGAATATGAGTCCATTCGAATAATTTAAACTTAGCATATAATCGTCAATTATTTCCGCGTACATAAATACCAAAAGTCATAAGTCAATGACGAAAATTAAATTGAAAAGGAAAACAAGTCTGCAAAGTAGGATCTTGCACATTACTTCCTCATTATTTTCTACCGAAGGAAGTACATTGATTCATTTTAGTTTATTCATACAGGAAGCTTTGCGAAATATGAAAAATAATAAGAAAATAATATGCATGGTCTTACGTGGCAGGATTATTTAAAGAGTTCATCAGTGACGACTCATTACCGGAAATCATGTAAAATGTATTATATCTCTCAAGATTTTTTTTTTTCAGTTATCCTTTAGTCGAACTATTGGTAAAGTTCCAGAGAGAAAACACTGCTTTGGGTCGACCAACTTTGGTCATACTACACTTGGGTAAAAAGTTTCAGTTCGACAGCTTGAAATTCACATCAAGTTAATGTTCTTACGTTGCTTACCATTTTTGCAACAAAAAAAAATTACATTTTGCCAAAGATTCAACAATCTCATGAATTTTAATTGAATTATCCACAATTACTTTATACCATTTTGGAGTTCTAAGTGATTTATTTTCTTCTATGAAAACACGAGGAATGAAAAATGACCATAACTTTTTAATCACTTCCGATTCCGCTCAAATTCAATAGTGATCATAATTGGTCTGTACTTCAGTCTTACAATAAAGTTTCAGTTCGATCGCTTTAAAAAAATGTCGCGTTTATCACGTTCATTAAAACTTTGGAGAAATTAGAAATCGTAGAAAATTTAAACTGTCTTAACGATTGTTACAAAAATGATCTCAGATAAAGATTTTTCATTACAAACATTTTATTTTCCCTGTTACACATAGACACACCAAAATGCTGGATATTTTTCCGTTACAACTTTTTTGAATGTTTCAGACATTTATAGTTTTCCGACACTAAAATATCTCCAGACTTTTTTTTTTTTTTTGTCATTAAAACAAAGCCTGCTTTATGACGAAACAATTTTTTGTAGATCATGGAAAACTGGTGGCTAGTTTGTTTTCATGTATCAGAGAGAAACTAAAATACTAGGCGAGACATTAAAGAGTCTCGAGAGATTTAGTTTCCTGTGGCCTCGGTGTTGCCGTTAGCCGGTTTCGGAAGCAGTACGTTAACGAAGTTCACAGCCACGAGCCGTGGGGATCGCGTCCCCTCCGTTATAGTTATCGGCTCGGTTATCTCCTGTTTAACACCATTGTGTCTACTAGCGATAGGGTCCAGAGGTGAGGGAGGTGAGGCGGCATGATAACGAATCGGTAGCGGTGCGCCAGTGGAGAGAACCGTGGCAATAGAGCCGACAACCCGGTTAAGCGCAGTATGCAGGGGAAAGGATGAGCACCCAGGACAATGGTGCTTCAGACACCGTGAAGATCCGGTAATTGAATTATACTCCGATAACTGCTTATCGCCTCTCGGGCTCGACGAACCGTGGAAAATAACTTTTCTTCCTCGTCGGCGTTACGGTTCTCTTAATTTTCAGTCCTTCTTGTCGAGCTGCAGCGACTTTGCTGCAGAAAGACAAATAAAGCGAAAAAAAAAAAATGAAAAAAGCAATGCAGAAAGACCCGCACAGAATGCCTCGTTGTCCTGTCCCTTAGTGTTTTAAATGTGACCTGCGTGAGAGTCGCAAAGAATTATGCGCCCCTTTGTTTTTTGTTTTTTTTTTTTTTTTTATAGCGCGGCGAAAATGCGAGGAGATAAAAAATGAAAGAGGATAATGTAGCTTTTCGTGAATTATAAAAAAAAAAGCCTCGACCCTTCCGTCAGCTGCAGATATTATTTTATTCATTCGCAGTCGGCAGCATGAATGCTGAATTTTATTTTTACGACAAGAATTATTATTACATTGGGAAGTGATTTTTAAAAAAATTGTACTTCTGTAAGTACTTTTTTGAATTTATTATTTTCATTTTATTTATATCACTGGCGACGAGAATGAATCATTTTTTTTATTTTTATTTTGAATAAATTTTGTTGAATTACGAGAGGTACGGGGAAGGGTGGATTTTCACGTACCCTCTGCTACGTGTAATATTTTATTCTTTCCCACGGGAACGTGAGGGTGCAATATGTATAAATTTGATTCACAAGTATGTATTATAAATATATGATACTTCTGCTGAAACAGCACCGGAAGTTGTATACAATGTATGCATAATTTGCAATTGAACAACTACGGGAAAATGGGGAAATCGCGGTGATCGGGTAATACCGGTCATGTTAATTTCATTGTACTCGACGATTGTTTTTAATTTCGTATTTACTGTTCGTTTATACAGATGAATAAAATCTAACTTTTATCATGCCATACTAATCGGACCGATGAAAACGAATTTTTTATTTTAGATCATTACTTTCTGCCTCGTCTCTTATTATTTTTTTTTAAATGCCAATTTTTTTTATAAGGATTCAGTTACTCAGATCACCTTCCAAACTGTGTCCAACTATTATTCATGTCTTTTTTGTTGTTTCATTAGCTTTCATTTAACATTCATTTAAACTCTAAAATGTATAAGGATTATTTATTATTATTCACTAAAAAAATATTTCTCAATTACGGGGAAATTTACATATATTTGTATTAAATACAGCTCGGGAAACACTGACAACGGAGGACACTGAATAAAAAATGAGTTTTGTATCGATCTAGAATTTGAGAACTAGACGAATAAACATTACAGCACATCCGTGTTTAATAGAAACCTTAGTTCCTCAATTTTATAACCGCTATTGTAAATTGGAATATTGATAATTTTTGTTGGGCTTTCATTCATATCTTCAAGGTTCGAAAATATGTTTTCGAGTATGTAAAATCGATAATGGACCTGAGCAAAGTCTCTTTTACCGCGAATCGAATGCTCACTCAGTAATGGTTGGTTATAAATAGAATGACCTGTATTATCCTATCGATGACCGCTATTACCCGCATTATCGGGCAATTCAGGTCAAATTATTATTTTCCACATTCGATAAAAAGATAAATGGTTAATTGATTTCACTGTTTTCTATGCTAACTAGTTTTAAAGATGAGTTAATAAAATTCTCGTTCAGTCTCCATTTATCACGGACGATGATTTATTTTCAGAAAAAAATTATATATTTCTTAGTGACCACGATATTCCACCATTCTCCCCCCTAATGTACCTAATGTCTGCTTATTTTGAGAAATAAGAGGAAAATCGTGGTTTCTGTAGATTAAATCGGGAAGAAAATTTTTTTTTTCAACCCTTTTACCGCCGAGAAGAAAAAAAAATTTCGCACTAGTATCATAATGGCCACATGTATATTAGTTTTTGTTGTTTCTGCAATTTTTCAAAGATTAAATAAAAAAGAATTGATAACATATTAAAAGTGAAAAAAACAAAAAAATTGTCTTAGGGTGATTGAAAATTATTTACCGTTGCTTTTTCACAAAAATATGGCTCTGGCGATAAAAAATGTTATTTCATTGTGATACTCCTTAATGAAATAAAGACACATTTGAGTTTAGTTAATTGAATCAGTGTATATCGTATTTAAATTTGATTGCCAGAGCCATCGTATCGTGAAAAGCAGCTGTAAATCATTGTCAATTATATACATGAGTGAGTGACGGTAAATGAAGACATTGGAATTCCAATGAAAATAATAAGTTAACTTTATCATCGGCAGCCGCCGGTGAAAAGATACCCAATTAGTTTCAATTATTAGATAAAGTAACATCGATTTCTGGATATTTTAAGACATTTCAATTTAATTTGATTATTCCGATTTCTTGGTGTACGGTTTTTCGAAGAATCGAGTATCGGTACCTCTGTATATCAGACATTCTTTGTTAATTAAACCATTTTTTCATCTCCAATAATCAGTTATATATTAGACCCGAGAGCTACTTGAAACTATTTTTTATGATCTTTTTTTAGATTCTTAAATGTAACACTAGGCTTTGTGTCAACTTTGACATTTGGCATAAATAAATAATTTCAATACGTGAACTTGATACCGATCGCAGTATGACTGTCGACACCGATGACCAATCAGAGCACGGATAAATCGCTAACAATGAATTTCGAATTTGTCACTCATGAACTTTTTAATATAGGATTTCAGAAAATGCATCTTTACGTAGTACTGCACTCCAGGGACTAATAGTGTGATATATCTGAAGAGATCAGGAAAAAAGTGGCTACTTGATGAGGAATGTCTTATATACCTTCAGTTATTGTCTTCGAACAAGGATATTATGGGTTTAAGAGAATCAGTGCTGTGCTCGAGGCGAGGGACATGAGACATACAGGAACCCTGATGGGGAAGTTCGCGAGGGAGACTCGTGGTTCCCCGTGTGTATATATAACATACATACTAGGTATCGCCATTTCGGGATTGGCTGTTGGACAATTAATTTCAGGGATCAGGGTTGATCGAGCGTGACTGGTCGGTCCACTAACTTCGGTGTGCACTGAAAGCTAGGCTATAGTAGTTACACAGACGGGCATAGATACGAGGTAAAGCTATCCCAGAGAGTTAGCTTACTCTATACGCGGCTCGCGCGTCATGTTTGATCGATCAGCCTAGCACGTAGTCTCGACTTTGGCTCTGCAATCTCGCAATTGAGTCAATATGATGGTATAGTGGGGAAGGATAGGGGGGAGGGGGCGGCAAGAGTGGCGGCCGAAGAGGTAAAGGGGTCCCTCTCGTATACACTCCAATCCCAATATCGACGTCGGGTCCCGAGTATCATGAATCCCAAATTCGTAACGACGTTGTCCGTCGAATTTCAAATTTTCGTAACGACCAGCGAGCTCAGCTTCTGAATACGTTTGCTCAGTAATCATCAGCTGCGAGATCGTGAATTGGGCACACATATGCATACGACTTAGATTGACGTGTTCCGATTAATCGATCTGAAGTTTTAAATGGAATCCCGTAACGTTATTATGAATGAAGATGTTCGAACAGCTTTTACGTCAATATGGATTATGAATATTATGGAGAGTTTTTTCTTTTTTTTTGTATAGTTTCATACATGCAATTTGGTAATTTTTAAATTGATGTGATTCAGCACAGAAAATGTATAGTGTTAAACATTTTTTTGAGCATCCGATAGTTTCCACCACGAACAAAAATTACAAGCTTCTCTTGCCTATAGCACTTGAAGCTGGAAGATATTAAACGATATCGGTCTGGTGAATCGAATAAAATGACCCAGTTGACGAAGAATGCTTCATATAAGGCTACGTAGAAAAATTGGGTGTGCTCCAGTTAACTAATTGATTGGGCCAGCCAAGCTTATAATGTGTATCTTCGTTAATATCGATTACACGTTAAAAGCTTGTGGAAATATTTTTCAAATATGTAGTTTGCTGACTCGATGGTTCTGTTGGGAAGTCCTTAAGGATATTCGCTTATTAGTCGAAGTCCAACTTAGGGCTATCATTTTTTTTTTTTTTTTTTTTTTTCATTATTTAAATTATCTCTTAATTACACCTAAACCCATAGTTTCAGGGATATTAACCGTTCAGTTATGTGGGGATAGAATCTGACCGGAACTCACCAATTTTTCATATATGTAGAGCCAAGTTTACACTTGAAAGGTGCAAAAACTGAAATATTTACATATATTTATTGACTTAGTTACAGCCTGATAAAAATCAATATAGCTGAATGGCGTATATATGTCTACCTCATTTTAAATATCTTCAAGGATCACTTCAATTACCGAAACATTTTAGAACAGCATTATGAAGCATTCTTTGTCTATTTTGCCGTGCTTCGAGATCGAGTCTCAGAAGCAGAGAGGAAATGAGAGAAGCTTCTCCACAGCTACTCAGCGATCGGTCACTGGTTTCTCAAGGCTGAGTAGCAGCTTTCAACTGCGTTCAAGAGTTCTCTCAATCCGTGAGCTCGCTGTAGAGAGAGGATGACTCAGTGGGCGAGCGTCACGTCAAAGTTTAGTCGACAAGGGATGAAGCACGATGTTTCGCAACGACGACGACGACGACGACGACGACGACCACCACCACGGCGGGACTCTTCAGTAGACTTCTCTTTGACACGCTGCCCTCTCGGCTCCACTAGCCTCGTCTACAATCGAGCTCTTTCACCCATCCCTGCTCTGACCTGGTCAGCAGCGTCGCATCCAAACCATCAGCGTGTTGTTACTGGCAGGAGGCCGCGCTACTCTTGTTGCCCAAGCGTGCTTGCCAACCTCGCTACGGCTTTCTAATTAAGCAACCGCACTATTTTCTTGCCGAGTTTTCTTTCAACATTCTCACCGAGCTGAATTCGTAACTACATAAAACATTCGGAATTGTCCTTCATTTAATTTTATTATTTCACACACTCGTTGACACAAAGAATATAACTAAGGAACTTGACTGGTACAAACTTTATTTACATATTTCAGTAAAAATTCATCCAGATAGTCGCATATGATCAAAATGAAAGTTAGCAATGTGTACTTAAGGATTTTCATCATGCCAGACAAAAAAATATGACCGAATGTAATCTGTATTCAAATTTTTTTTAATAATTACATAAGCTCTATTTAAAACTAGCTCTACAAGCTGGGAGATGATAAAAAAATATCGTAGATTCCGCAAAAATAAACCAAATGACGCAGTTAATAAGGAATGCTTCATCTGCGGTAAAGGCAGACGCTGGAATCTTACATTGTGCAAGAGAGTATAAACGAGCGATGAGTTGAGAATCGATTGCAACGTTGCAATCGATTCCATCAGTAATCTAGAATGGAGTCGATGCAGCTTTTCAGAGTTCCGTCGAGGCAATCTTCAGTTTCTTCTCTCTCTCTCTCTCTCTCTATCTTTGCTTCTCTATATCTCCTAGCGAATCTAGGTCTGTCTGTAAGGCCGGCCTCTACTAGCAGACACATACAGCCACACAGGCGTTCAGTCCGAGAGCGATTTCGAGCTCCGCAGAATTTCTGTCCCCAATTACAAATGGACAATTGGACGCCGTCGGGGCGTGACGGGGACGATCTCGTCGCGATTACCGGATAGGCGAACGCGATAGCGCGCGAGATTCTACGTACAATCTATGTATGTAGGTACCTGTCTCTGCCACTATCACCAAAACCAGCGGTAGGAACAACGGCTGAAGCGTCATGATAGCTTCCGAATCTCAACTCGAATCTCTTGTGACACACGTTCCGAGCGAAAATGTGTCAACTATATAGAGTTCTTGCTGACCCGCTTGACAATCACCCTGATATGTCCAAGCTGGATCTGGTGCTAACCCGAACGATTAATGTCACGGTTCACATGGAAGTGACAATTAAAGATGAAAAATCTTGCCACTATGAACTATAAATATATCTTGTTTGTTCGTATTCCTAAAAATGTGTACAAGAAACATATGTTTCACAGACATTTTATAGACTCTCACAAATTCAAAATGTGTTTTTGCTAATAAAATCTGAAATATTTTAGAAGAAAAAAAAGTAAAAAATTGTTATTTTACGATGAACAAGAACGTTGAACGTTGAATGACAAATTTGATCGTGTTCGGCCATACCGCAATCACGTTCTAGGAAAGGAAGTTCTTAATCTGCATGCGTGAATTTGAAAGTGAGTGTAACGAGCGCGAGCCAAAATAACCTGCTAGTATTAAGTTAAAACGATGAATTGAGAATGCAAAGGTGAAATAAAATAGAAATCGTTCGACCTACTTTATCAACAATATCCGGTTCACCAATCGACTTTGTCTCCCTCTATATATCTCATATAATTTTCACTCACCAGCATTCATTTCTGCTACTTCTCCTGGTGATGTAGCCACACTCGGGAATCTTGCAACCCTTCTCACTCTCATCTCTGCATGGAGAACGAGCTTCCGCCATTGGATTGTTGCCGCTATGCTACCTACTGGCTTCTTCATTCATCCTTTTCTCAATTCTCAGTGTCTCTCAGAGTCTCTCTGTCCCTCGCACATTTCAACTGAAATATAGAGGTAAAAGCTCACTGGCTTCTTCTACACCCCTTTCTCGTCGTTTCCTTTTCTCTCACTTCCTCATCGTCGTCAAGCACAGCCACCGTAGCAATTAGTTCCGCGATAAGGTTACCGCCTAGCCCGCAGAAGCATAGTCGAGTCGGTTCTTACTCTGTCCCCCTTTTCACGTCTTCCGTCACTTTCCTCCCTAATGCGGGGTTCTCTTTTCTTCGTCTACTGCGAAATCGGGCGAGTACGGCGGCGCAATTAGCGAAATCCTTAAGACGGATCATTTGCAAGCTCCAATTTGCTGGGTTGATTTGGCGGAAGACGTGCTCTCTCTCTCCCTCTCTCATGGAAACCCAAGCAGAATTGCACGACAGGAAGGGAAAACCGAGCTGAGGACGACAAAGGGAGTGGTGGTAATACGACTGTGGTAGTAAGGGTGAAGGATGACGCGGTTAGGGAAGAAAGTGCAGGAGAACCGACAGATGAACGATCCGGAATATATAGAACAGATAGACAGACAGACTCACAGACAGTGTAGAATCAGAAGAGTAGATGATAATAGAGTATGGAAGTCGGGGGTAATACCGTTCAGCTAAGGAAACAAGCTTGCAAAGTAGAAACTTGCAATTGCTTCCTCATTATTTTTCATCATTTGCTAACTCACAAGTATGATGATCGATCGACTTTGCACATAGCAAACCATAATTTTGTAAATTCGAAATATTACTTTTCGTGAAGAATTATCTTTCAAAATAAGTTAAAATTTCGCTTATTACTTCAACAAACAGCCTTTTTGTCAATAACAATTTTTCTAAAAACTAATTCTTGAACTTGTTTAATTGACCTTCTTGTTTTTGTAAACACATTAAAAAATGTATTGTAAAGAAAATAGAAAACAAAATACGAATTCTCATTTAAATTTGTTCCAATCAGTCTCGTTTTACATGCGTATTAATTCAATAATACCAAATAAAAAATAACGCAAATTCTTTGAAAGATCAGTAGAATTATTTGCAATAGGAAATTTGATATTTTTGTAGATACTGTTAATTTCAAAATGACGTTTTAAAAATATTTTGGGTACCGGAGCGTGAGAAAAGTTTAAAGCACTTCATAGAACTTTTATATGGTCTCTAATAAGGGTGACCCGCATTGCCCTCTGATCCGCATTGTCCGCTTTCTCCCCTGTACAATCGTCGAGCGAGGTCAGAAGAGCCGCATGCGAACAGAGACAGAGAAAAAGCGAGAGCCGGAAGTCGACGATCGTGCACAAAAAGTAATTTAGTAGCGCGCCTTGGAATCGAGCGTTGCTGAATGTGCTGCTTTTTAAACCGTTCTCAAATCTCTTCTCCTTTTCACTCCACCCCTCCCTCCACCCCCTTATCACGAGCCGCCTGTTCCACGCTTTCTGCGCTGCCATCGTCACGCTCGTTTCTTCAGAGCCTGCGTTTTCCGTCCACTTCATAGTAGCACAGCGCAGCTTTCGAAGCGTTCTATATATCCTCGACATCGGACTCTGCCTCAGGCCTTCATCGCCTCCTCGTCATAACGAACGTATTTCGCTGATCGCGAATAATTTCTTTCGAGAGCTCGTCGAGAATCAGGGAACTGCCTCTTCTCTTCTCTTCTCTTTTGTGTCGTTCTTCTTCTTCTTCTTCTTCTTCTTCTTCTTCACCTTCTTCTCCCCTTCGTCTGCAATCCCTAGCGGAGCCTGCAGAGAAACAACGAGTTGGCGGTGCAATCGCCAGAGATCTTCAGTTCGATCGATACGAGGAGCCCCCTTCGAAAAGAAATTTTCTCCATCTTGCACTTTCCGCAGCTCATTATTTCCTGCTTTTCCGTACTCCCGACGATTCCTCTTGTCTCCGTCCTGTTCGTTATCGTTCTCTTTGGCTCGGCAGTTGTCACAGTTCCGAGCTCATCAGCCTATACTCGAATTTCTCTCGATGACCGATTGTGGAGCGAGCGACAAGCCGCCCTAAACGCTGATGGAAATTAGTGTATCTGAAGAGGAAGTGGTTGAGAGCCTCATTAAAATTAATTTCTTCGCTTAACTTTGCCGTTTGCGATTTTTATATAGCTAATTGAACTCTAAATATTCATTATTTCATTGTTATATCGTCAATCGACTCATCTAACACGACTAAATGACGATAAATTTTAAATCTCTTAAAACACTTACCATCATTCACATAATTTGAATACTGTTTCAATAAGTCATATCAATCTCATACTTTGAATAAAAACTGTTCAAAATGAAAATTTGTTTACCATAAACTTAGAGTCAAGTTATATTGAACAAAGATTGTCTTTGTCATCTTCGTTGGTAGCAATCGGTTAATATATTTCACGAATTATTGCAGTGAAGAGAATGTTCTATAGTGAAAGGCAAAAAAAAAAAAAAACAAAACCAACGGCTCTGCAGTCTTTTAGGACATCTTCGTCCTCCTTTTCTTCCTATCCTATCTCGACCTGTACCAACCCAACAGCGTTTATACCACAGCGTTCATTAATTCATCGCTATTACCCACCGCTTTATCTGGCATCTTTGTAGAACACAAAATATGCGACAAACGAAGCGCGGACAATATTTATTTATTCAAATTGATTCTTTATCGTCTTCGCGGTGAAACAAAGTTGGGTCAGTAGATCTCCCGACGTGAAAAAGAGGAATGAAAAAGTTTTATAGAAAATAGGAAACGCAGGAGAGTAGACCAGCATTGTCGACGCTTAAATCTTCCGCTCCAATTTTTTTTTCTTCTCTTTCTTCTTTATTTTCTGTTTCCTCTCCATTGTCGTTCTACCTCGTTTGAGCTCGTTTCTTCAACCCTACATCATCCCCTTCATCTACACTGGAACTGGAGGACAACGCCTTGTCGTGCTTCTACAGCATCAAGTTGCCAGACGAGAAAGTACAGGGATTAGGACGGAAGGCAGGAAGGGTTGTCGGACGATGCAACGGGTGAACAGGGTTGTTTGGGGGTAGCATCCAGAACGTGGCGTGTTGGGCTGCTGGAAAGAGTTTCGTATGCGGCTCGCGCAACCCCGGACACTACACGTGACCAGCGTATAGGCTCGCCTGTACAGTCTCTCTACTCATCCTTTACCGAACGAGAGTGAGTTTTTGAATCCCGAAAAACCCTCTCGACGCCGGTTTCAACCAACCCTTCTCCCTCTATCACTCCTCTTTCTATACCCTCGTGCACACTAAACTATCTCTGCTTTACATCGAGAAATCAATATATCCTTTTACTCTTTCGTTTCACAATTCACGCAAATTCCCTCCTCAACCCCCCCTCGAGACATTTAAATTATTCATGCACACGGGGTGTGATTCGAGAGGGAAAAAAAAGCCGGTTGCTACGTTCCGTGAATATTGAAACTTTTTCCGTGATTGACGGTCGAACTTGTGGGTATCTCTACACAGAAATCGTGATCCTAAGGTCAATGACAACAATTTTAAATTGACTTTTATTTGTGATCCACGTTTTTTACACGAAGATTGAAAAATATTAAAATTTTTTTCGTTAATCAAAAACCAAATTTTTTTGTTTATAATATTTTTTTTATATACCGAGAATGTTCAAGGCTGTTTTTATGAAATTGTTTATTTAACGATCTTGACACTACTTGTGTGTAATGTAATGAACGGTTCGGGTGAAAACATCTCCAAGATTTATAAATTTTTATAAATTTTCAACGAAATTTGTAAAATAATGTTTTTAACCTAATTTGACATATTCGGAGAAATATCAAGCACAAGTAAAACTATAAATAATAGGTTAAGAAAATCGGGATTAAATTATCAAGATACCATAATTAACGTAAGAATTTACCAGTTGAAAACATTTTACGTAACTATAAAAATAGTCACGTGAACTAAAAATTGATAATTGTCACTTATTAGCTGCCATGAATTTCACTTTTTGCCGAAAGTGATTTACCAATTTTCATACATTTTATAAATTACTATTTAACTGTTCTAATAAATATTACATTAGTTATTTAGATACTCTATTGAAACATATAAGTACAGATTCTATAACGAAAATACCTCCCGTGAATATTGAAACGTGTGACGAACCATCAAAACTAACGAATAATTGAATTCTTCTCGCTGAATTAATTCTACGGTCAATGACAGCGATTACGAGTTAGCGTAATAATGAAATGAGCGAGACGCATAAATATACACCAGACAGAGAGTCGTTCATTACCCTCATATATATTCTAGGGTTTTCAATGTGAAGGAAATAAGAAAGGGGTGTGGAAAGAGCGAGAGTAAGAGAAGGGGGCGGGGGGTGCAAAGTTTACGCGCCGTTACCGGAGGCGTGGAAAATCGCTTGGTTACCCTTAGCCTACAGTATCGTCGACGCATATCCACACCGGGTCGACCGTATTTTTCTTCATTAGCCGGTGGGGAAGCTCGCGTTGGTAAACTGAAAACAATTATGCAAATTCACCGTCTCCACCTCCGTCTGTTCCTCGCCCGTTTCTCGCACCCTCTTTCGCATTGTCTCTCGTTCATTCCCCGAGAGAGACCTCGCACCTTTCCCCGTTGCGCTTCGTTCCAGAGAGAGAGAGAGAGAAACAGAGAGCGAAAAATCGGGGGAATCAGCCGACTCGACGGAACGAGGGTCGCGCGCGCGATAGCGGCGCAACGCGTGTGCTAGAGCAGAAAGAAAGAAAGAAAGAGGAAGAAGAGAGGCGAAAGTTATAGATAATAGCAGTCGAACAAAGAGGAACCGGATAACGTGACGGAGACAATGGAAAGAAAAAGCGAGTGAAGTGGGATCACGAGGAATCGTATATCTGTAGAAGTGAAATCGCTGGAATAGGCAATTCCTTCACACACGATTGACGTTGTCCCAAGAATAACTGTCAAACACACTTTTTTTTTTTCAACCAATTTTTCTACCTCGAATATATCATTCGTTCGCATAAAATTTTCACGAATACATAGTTTAGTGGCAAGAGTAAATATTCTATAGGGTACGGAAAAATGTACTGTATTTGGCAACAAGTATTTGGAGCCTAAAAATCAATATAGTAACTGAAAGTGTCATTTCAACGTTTTATGTAATGCAGAGGCATACGTTGTTACGATTTATAAAAGTTGCAACGACGTATTTTTATGTTGCACGAGTAAATTGATTATAATAGAGATCTAGCCAACTAGAAAAATAAATAACTTAAGTTACTCCTATTCTTAGTGAAAAACTCGTCAATGCAGTTTAAATTCTATGAGTCACGCAATAATGCAGAGAAAAAAATTGAAATTCATTTTTCGTCATGAACACGGTATTTGAGTTTTTGTACTGTTTTTATGTTTTTAAAATGATTTTAGTAATTTCACTACTAAAATATTTCGATTCAAATTCAACTTCACAACTAGGCTAAATATATTTTAGCAAATAAGTGTCCTCCGTTTACAACACTTTTTGACAATAAAAGAGTTAAAATAGGAAAAACAGTTGACTCATATTGAAGCTCGAATGAAATATTCGTCTAATACAAATACAACGCCGTAATTATTACTGATGTCAATTTAAATGATTTTCTTTGTTTATTTATTAAATTGTCAGTATCATTATTACTTTCATGAAAACAGAATATACTGGCCATTTTTTTTTTTTTTGTTATCAATTTACTGCCTCTAGTGTATGCATTTTTCTCTGTTGTAATTTGAATACAGAGTAAGCTCGGACCGTTATGCGAATGCATGTAACAGCGTCCTGAATTCGACGCTCTACTCGAAAAACTTCTATCTCGTTCGAAGAGACAGAGAGCATACGAGAGAACTGTGCTCAACACCAACAGCAAGCACACCCAGTTAATTTCCTGCGGCTAATGAAAGCCTATATATGAGTCCCGCGCCGAAACTGTGAACCTGCTTATAGTATATACGAACGTGTGCGAGAGTGTGGAGCTGCTGTGGGTGGTTCACCCGAGCTGCCACGAGTGAACCAATGACAATGGGTGCCCTGGATTGTCGAAGGGGGCGGCATGCCAAGGGTACGTATAGACAGTCAGTCAGGCAGGCAAGCGAACCAGAGCTTTGACGGCGCGTTGAATGCTCTCACGCAGCCTCGAGCGATATCAACCCCTCTCTCGTGAGCGTCGAACACCCGATGCTTTCGGTCTCGACAAAAATGCGTTCATTCGATTCTTCCATTTCCTTCGTTTTCCACGCGGCCAGTCAATTTTATCTTCCATTATGGAGACTCATTCGACCGCGCAAGATAGTGCGCTCAGTCAAAATTCTTCATGGTTTTCCTATATGTCTCTTCCATTAACATCGACATTAAATGGAAATCCGTGAAAAGGAGAAAATAACAAATTTGTCTTGCAATTGTTTCGTTAACCACGATTACTGTATATAAAATATTTTCGCCCTCAGATTTTGTATATTTTTTTGTGGTTTGAATGGCAATTATATATACTCCGCATTATTTTGTGTATTTGTCACTCCATCTGTTGTAACAGTTGCGTTAAGTTAATAAAAAAAAGAAAATGGAGAAAAAAGATGGTAATTCAATTAAAGGAAAAAATATTGTGAAGTTGAATGTTGAATTTATTTTGCTTTCTTCATAGAGGAAGAGTTATGAATGATGGAATGAAAAATGAGAATCTCGACAACAACAAGAAATTTCAAAAGCTATAAAGCATAGCTATTACTTTTGTAACTATGAAGTGCACAAGTGTCAATGAAAATTACGGTACAATAATTTGTGGTAACTATAACTATTAGCTATTGCAAAGTACGACAAATCGTATTAACTCTAAACCCAAATTATTCGTTAATTCGAACGGAATATTCGATATCTGTTAAAGACAATATTACAAAGTAAATTAAATAATTTTCGTCGTGACTATACCAAATCAATACTCGACATAGACACGACGATAATAGACAGTCCTAGTTAGCCGTCAAAGCTTGTCTCGATCGATAGTGTCAGTGTACGGTACAGTGCACTTGAGTATACCTATATTACCCAAGTGTCAAGCTTGGGTCCGTCTGTGCATCGAGTGAGTATCCATCACAGGGGTTTAACTAGACTGCTGTCAGAGCCAGATTTGCATCAAGGAAATTATGCCGCTTGAATGCAGCCAACGTTATAATAGCCTGCTATCGTAAATCGTAACTTGAGAAACTTTTGTTAATAAAGTTTAAGGGCCGTTGCACGGCGTTAAACTGAAATTATAACGAATTAACTGGCAGTGTGTAATTGTCCAAGATAATGTAGAAAGATTCCGCACTCGGAATATGACCGGACAGTCGGAAACAGCAGTGCATAAGTTCATCTGTACGCATATTTCTGTCTCGCTCCGCCTGGATACGTCAAGTTAAGTCCACTGGTAGCCAGAACACGTTCACCTTTGCCATACTATGACTGTACGTCGACTCAACTGAAGTCTAATCGAATTAACGTCGGCAGACGTTCCGGTTTGCTCGGAGCTGGGCTCCAAGAGTTTGCCCATGTTCTGTCTGTTGATGCTGGCATATTGGTCTCTCGGTTACGCGTATGTTCGTACAACAAACTAAAGCGCATACCGTCCGGTAGATCATGCATAATTAATTAAATGAGTCAGGCCAATTAGATAACAATTCGTGAATCCAGTTCAGTTATTTGCTTAGAATCCGAATGTTTTATAAATACGGATTAACTTATAGATTAAAAATTATTTTCTGAAGCACTCGATACTTTATAAATACAATTTATTTTATTTAAGGGCTACGTAGTTTTTTTCACGTATATGTTGTCAGCAATGAATGAACTTTATATCTTTATTCAACGTTTATTCGGTGTATCATTTTGGATTATTGCACCGAAATAAGTGAAACTGACGTGTTTATCTCTACCGAATGATTCAGGAATACCTTTTGGAGGTTCTACAATGATATTGTACTCCGAAAATAGTGAGTTTAATTCAATCAATTCATTTAGAATTCATTTAGATGTTCAGTAGATCCTAAAAATATAATCTACGCTTCAGGACACAAATAAAGTATGACTGTTTACAATAATTGTGGTAATGCAATTAATTTCTTTGTAAGGAAACATCTTTGTAACACCACGTGTAAGATATTCGTATAAAACGCACTTGCTTGATACCAACATATTAAATTAATCTAGGACTAATATAATTAATTAAATACAAGAACGAAATCTCAATGGCCTGACTATAATTATCTTTACTTGATGCTCATCCGTGAAAGATACACTCAATTCTAATAACTGTCTTTTATTGATTCGCGGAATACTCAATTACTGAATTGCACAATATGTATAACTAAGTACCAAAAGCTCCAATCTTTTGGTACCAATTAAATGGTATTGCATTTCATATGGATTGAATTGTATTTTTATTTCAATAATGTTTTCCGCTGCTTCAACACCGCAGTACTTATATCGGTACCGAACCAACGGCGAAGAATACAGATTCACTAACTAGACATCGCAAACCATCTATCCTAAGAGTATCAATGACTCTGCTCGTTTTTAATAACGTCAAAGCTCAGTACGTGCGAGATAGCTTTCGATCGTCTTTTTGTCCGAGCGTTTTTGCTTTTCTATAAGACACAATCCATCCTCGTGACTTGCGATACAAAGCGAGTGGTAAAGAAACGATCCATCTTGCGAGTATATCCTATAGCATATCACGCAGACTATCGGCCAAGACTCTCACAACAATGCTCTCGCTTGCTACGTCGTTCCTTTTGGTCACGCCGATTCAGCAACGCTGCGTGAATGAGATTCTGCCCTTGAAGGACGGCTTCCCCCTGTGTTCGGCTGCTAGTGATGCTGGCTTCCTACTACCAGAGCTCCGCTTAGTCAAGTGTCGTTGCTTGGACGTGAGGCATCAACCTGGGGGTGGTCGAAACAGCTGCTAAAGCGAAGCTCAGCTAGTGTGGAAGGGTGAATGGGGTTGAAGGGTGGGTGGGCGGTTGAAAAGGGGCTATAGGTGGTTGGCACCCAGCGTAGCAAAGGGAACCCAGCGTGTTCTCCATGGTATTCAATGGTCACGCTCAATGCTCGGATTGACAATGCCTTGAGCCTAATTACATTCCGGCCTGGCACCGCGAGCGTGCTACCTCGCTTTGTTCGCCGCGAGCTGCAACGTTATATATACTATATACGCTTGCTACTACTACGGCTGCCTTGTACGCTTCCTCGGTCTACCTCCATTTTGCATCGAACACTGCCGCGCGAGAGTTGTACGTAGCTCTGAAATATCGAGACTTCGGCTTCGAACCTCGACTAGCGAAGCACTCGAAACTCTAACGGGGTGGTGTCTCCCTTTCAACTAGAGAATTTCAGTAAAGCATTGAAGAGAGAAAGAGACACGACTGAAAAACAATTATTTGGGAAGCTAAGTGGCCTCAATGGCACTCGAATGCTACGAGAGCCAGAAACATATCCGGCTCAGCGCACTACTTTAATATACTTTGCATTCAACCCTTTCGACACTCCAATGTCAATACAAACGACTGTTCCTCTCAACTGACTCTTATTAACTCGTACTTAACGAGAGGCTATCGTTCAATGCGCGTGCAAACAAGTTATAAACATAGGTAATCAAATTTAAAGTTGCGCGAGCTACATGTTTTATTTTGGTTCACGTTATTACAAGCTCATCGAACGCTACTCGCCATAATTTCAACAATTTCAAATTATGATCCGCGTAATATTATGATAAGCGTAATTACTATTTGAATAAACTGTCAATTTATTGGATATTTGAGATAAACGCAATAATAATTGTATCTCCTCTTTTTGATTCCCAAATAGAAATGTATCCGAAGCATCCCGTATTGATTTATATTCCTTTGTCCCTTTTCCCTCACGAAAAATAAATTAACCAACACCTGTACATTGCAAGTGTTTATTATAGGTTCTCACATCCATAAAAATATACGGTCCACATTAATTTACACATATTTCTCTGAGGCAACAATGTTGTTATGGTTAGAACAATTGCAAATAATACAAACAGCTAATAATTGTGGCGCAGGTAACTACTTGTACAGTAGAACTCACTATATTCTGCATTCTGTTCACATGACTTTTTCTCAGTGCAATGTTACAAAAAAAAACATTGCCATTCACTAATGGTAGCAAGTTGGCGTTGTCAATTAATACTGAGACCACATAATCGCGGCAAATGCTTCGTGATTGTATCACCGGAGAAAACGAGATGACGTAAAAGCGGAGATTATCGCGAAAGCTTGTTCTGGTTTTGCTCGCAATGTGTCACAGTATTAGTGTCTATATTAGCCATAGGAACCATGATCCCGACTCCCAAAGAGCTGATCGTGAGGTGGCGAATATAAAAAATACGGATATATCCCGGAGCATCGGATGCGTAGGGGTTGTCGAACCCCCAGCGGCACACCGCCGCAACGTCATCCATCTAGCAGGACGCGCGGCGTGTGCGACTGCAAGTCCAAGCCGCGTCTACTCAATCCTCTTCACAATATTAAGCCCTTTTATTAATGGTCCCAAGCGGGTGGCATCGCGTAATGGTCTCACGATCGATTAATCGAAATTCGATACTGCGTCTGCTCTCTCTCTCTCTCTCTCTCTCTCTCTCTCTATGGCTGTAACTGGGAGGAATACCAAGCAATAAGTGGGGTTCAGTTATCGGACAACTGACATAGTCTCTTGGCCATAGTTTACAGTGCATTACCTATGAAACACATTGGACAGAATGCGATAGAAGCATGCCGATAACTATTAACTGGATTGTGCATTGTAGGACCAATCATGATCATCTACAATATGTTGTTACGCTATGGGTTACCCCTCTGGCGCTTTGGACGACATGCGCCCTGTGTACTTTACACGTGAGTTTGCGTTTACCTGTATACTTAGCAGAGTTGCAGTGATGTGCTGTTCTACTGAGCTAAACGAAAAGCTAGTTTCGTGCAGGGTCTCCAGGAGTTTCACCAAGACAGGGCCACGAAAATCATGATAGAGTAGCTGTCGAGTTGAAAGGAGATGGAACTAGGGAGGTCTAGCAACACACGATGGGTCTTAAGCTCCCCGCGCCCACTGCTCGTAATAAACTTAATAGTGTCGTAAACGTCGTCGGTTATACGTGCTGGAGGAGCTCACTGTGTGTACCCGGGCCACTTTTGTCGTTCACTAGGGCGGTTGGCAATCGCGCCGAGTCGCCCTTGATGCTGCAACCACGGTCCCATGCCGTCACCGACGTACCATTTTGTAACGTTCACCCACTTACTACCAATGACAGAAAGCTCGGCTAGTTTTTATAGACGCGCGTGACCGCGAAGCTCTGCTGATTTTTCCGCTGTTTTCTTCTGTCTTTCTTACTTTCTGTTCTCTCTTATTTATTTAATTTTTTTTTTTCTAACATTATTACCGACAGTTTATGGCAGGTTCGGTGCTGTAAAAAAAAGAAGAGTGTTTTTAATAACGTCTGAGCTTTTTTATCCTCGGTCTTTTAGCTACGCAACGCCATCTTTCCGTATACAAAGCGTTACCGCAGAAATCGATTCGGAAAATTAATAGTAGCCATATAGAGAGCGTGGAGGGGCTTATCGGTTACCGAAAGCCGCACAACTTCGGTTTGTATATGGAGACCTTGGCTAGGGAAAGTTTTATCGCCTCTAAATAGTTGATGTATGTGGAAAAACCGAATAAGTCGAAATTGAGATACTTACCAAACGACCTCTAGGTCTATGATACTGGATTATGAACAACATTTCTACTGCTGACTAACGCAAAGGTTCTGGCGAATGAAAAAAAAAGAAAATGGAACTACGATTTCTTTTTTATTTTCGCGTGCAATGTAGAAAAAAAAAACAACGAAAGCTCTCGTCCCGCCAGAGAAATTAATCCGCTTACAGTGCGACTAAGTGGGCCGGGACGGAGCAGCTCTTTTGGTAAAAAAAAAAAGCGACCGTACATGAACACTATTCACTATATTATGGATTTATACAGCTTAATTGATGACCGCAAGCCCGAAAACCCGTGTGCTCGGAATTTCCACTCTGTGGCTCACACATATTGAATGTTGTGTCTGTTGAAATTCTGTACTGATGGAGATGCTACCCATTTGACATCCAATTATAGGTTTTTTTTTTCTTTTTGCTTGCAAATTAGTGAAATACAATGTTTTTTTTTTACGGGTTCCATTCATCCGTATAAAAATAAAATTGTCTTCTAAAGTACAAATAAGAAATCTTGTAACTTGATAAAAAATACTGGAGGACAAAACAGATGAAACATTTTCATAAGTGAAATATTTTGGTTGTAGCTCCAGTAAACTCCAACTCCAAACTAGCTTTTTTCAATTCTATAACTTGAGAATAAAATAAAAAATTAACACCGCCCAAGTGGGCTGGAAAGAAAAATACTAATGATAATGTTTCTTTTTTTTATACTTCCCAACTGGTATATTTTTATTAAATTTCACGATTTCATGTGTACAATTGGAGTATTAGTTTTATTTTGATGATCTTCCGGTAATTCAATGGAAATACCAGTGTTTATCATCACGCGAATGGACGGTATTGCTCTGTCCACCTTTGGCTCTTGACGAGCTGCAGCGTTTAAATACGGCGCCAGAAGCTTTAATCGCAGTCGGTAAAACAGAGCTTTTACTTGCTCTTAAACTGATGCTTAATACCAACGTAAATCGCGTAGGTGTGAGAGGGGCAGCACTGTCGGGATCGAGTTCGTGCGATAGAGAGAGGGAGAGAGAGAGAGAGAGAAAGAGTGCGTGGAGCGCCTCCCTTTAATGCTCGACTGCGGTAATTCAGCGCTTCCGGTCTCGTGATTCGTTATACCAGCACAGGTATAGAGAAGTATTCCTGGTATATATGGTAGTCTGAATGAAAAGCGATAGGTATAGAAAGACGGATTCGATGTTGCTGACGTTTTGAAAGCCACCCTCACCTCCGTCTATCCTCTCGATCTCCGCTCATCATCTTCTGTTATCCCTTCAAATTCTCTCATCCGAACTCCCCATTCTCTCAATTTCATCCCGACTCTGCGAGAACAATAGGATACCTTTTCAAGTAATCGAATCCGCTCACGTACATTAATTTAATTGGAAAGTTATGCGTACTCTACACCCATAGTTTGTATATTGTGTTCATACAGCCTACTCATTATGTGTCAAATCCATAGTTTTGTACGTGGAACAGTAGTTGAAATATTAGTGTTATTTGTTTGGCATTGATAGCCGGGCTCATGCGAAAAAGAAAAATGATCCAAAGTAGCGGAATGTTTTTCTTTTTGCCGGAAAAAAAAAAAAAAATCACCTATGTTTCACGGATATATCCCATGGGTAAAATCGACCTTTCGCGTCATAGACGATATTCCACAAGATAAAACTTAGCGAACGGCAATACATCTTCGACAATTACCGTCGCACGCGTATATACCCCCACCAAGGCCCACCGCGGTCCACGCTCTGTGCCAAGTTTTCACATAAATCCGCGAATATTTTTATGTGAGAACTTTTCCACCGGGACTTCTCTCCGCGTGTACCTCGAGAGCTATAATATCGTGGGCATAAAAGCTTCGCGGCATATCCTCGCCGCTTTCCGGGTATATATGCATAGCGAGTGACTAACGTGCACGAACACCTAGACCGATTTACGACTAGTCTAATCCCATTTTTTTCGCATCCTTCTATCTCCATAAGCTTATTCGAAATTATACTTTTCATTTCGTATCAAGTTCGTATTTCGAGCATCCAGCACAAGAGTGACTTATCATAGTGTCCACTAAACAAATAAACAAAACCATGAGTATTTAAAATGAAGAAGTATTGAATATATTTTTCTTGTAATTAATAATTATAAGAATGACGTTTCGCTGGCCTTGAATGTAAAGTACAACGAAAGACAACGAGATGCTTTCGAGGATTTTCGAGGGTCAGCTACTTTCATGTTGTGCGTATGTTCGATGAATATATTGCCATCTACACGCTCTTCACAAAATTTATTTCCGCGCCCTACATCATATAGTTACTACAGCGGAAATGCTTGATTTCGCGAAAAGAAAAATGCCTTGATCGAAGAAGACTATCTTTTTTTCATATACAAAGTTAAATATTCTGACGTCGGGGGAGAGCTGTCTCGTTCGGGCGAAATCGTCGATCTCGCGATGCGGCAGAGGAATCTTGAAGGGCGGATGGAAAGGGTGAAATAGTGTGAGCACGGGCGGCGAGGGGGGTAGCTGACGCTTCCGTTGCTCGTTCGATCGAAGAGACGCCTATTGAAACGGGCGCGAGCTTTAAGCTTGCAGGAAATTGCATAAAATTGAAAAGACGAGAGCAGCCAGGGTCTTCTGCTCCCGCTTGGTTCCTCCCCTTCATCTTCTTCGCGAGGCAGGCAGGACGAGAATAAAAACTCCGACGACAGCTATGGGAGTTGGGGAGGTGAAAACCTGTCGACACGTTTGATTGGCCCATTCGCGACGTTTTAAATCGTTTAATGACTTTGCAGGGAATTGAATTCATAGAGATAAGGAAGATACGGAAATGAGCTTTAATAAATGAAAAAAAAAAGACAAAAGACCTATTTACCTTGTTAATTCTCTTCAATTTTGAAAATGTAACTATGTATATGAAAATGATCTCCCTCCAGGTGAGACGATATATCATTCAAGAATATAAAATACTCCACCTCCAACACATGCTCAGCAATTAGTATACGTCTTGAATGATCCCGAATAGATGTGTTGAATAGCTTATGTGACGAATTTTCGGCCGAAAATTTTCATTCCATTTTTCTGGGTTTATTTCTCTTAGACGTTATGGAAGAAAATATGTAATCTTTCATAGTGACTGTTAAGATTAGTGGAAACTGATACATTGAAAGTGACAAGGATATTTTATTGGACATATTAGATAACTATAAAGATGCTATTGAAAAAAAAGATGTCTTCTATTATCTTCACCGTGAACTACATCCGTCACCTTGTTTTCGATACTATCCTCGTACTTTTTTTAATACGCCAAATATAACTTTCTTGTAGCCAGATCTGCTATTCAAGGTAGATTCTACATTTAAATGTATTTAAGTTAATCACACAATTAAATTGGAACTTACGTCCAACAATTCGACTGTTAGTAAGTTGGTTATTGGTCAATATACCAATATCCAACACCTCTTTCAAAATTTCTTTGAATCAGGAGAAAGAGTTAGAATGGGAGTAAGTAGGCGAATCGGTCGAAGAAAGACGAAAGTGTAGACAGTGCTAGAAATGCCCCGTTCCAATTCGAGTCTTCAACTTTTAAACTATCAATCCAGTCCAAGGATAACCATCGCGCGGTCTTACTGGCTCGGTGAACATCGCCACAAGGAAGTAAAAAAAGAAAGAAAAAAGAAAAAAAGCAAGTAAGAAGAAGAGGAGGATCGAACTGAGTAGCTTCTGAAGAAGAGCAAGAGGAAAGCATCTAGGAATACCAAAAGGAAAACCAACACGAAAGAAGAAGAGGAGAGAAAATAAAAAAAGATAAGATGCCGTGAGCGACTCAACGTTCTACCTCCCTTTATCTACTCTATCTATCTCTCCTTCCTGCCTCCTCACTCTGTCGCGTACCTCTTCATAAAACTTGTACCGAAGCGTGAGCGAAGTCGAGAGTCCCTTTCGAGTGTCGACCGCCGGCTTTGCTTGTCTCCTCGACTTTCTCTACTTCTGTCTACCGTCTCATTTCTCGATTTCTTTGCTGACCTCCTCTTTTTCTCCGGCACCATCTCTCCACTTCCTTCACTTCTATGCTTTCACTAGCTACATCTCTCCACGACATTGCTGCGTCGGCCCCGCAAACCTCCTCATCTCTGCCTACCTGCACCGTCTGGCAATCGCCTAATGCAACGGGATTTCATCCCTTTCTACTCCCATCTTCTTCCATTTATCCTTTTCTATCACTCTGTCCCCTCTGTATACGTGTGTTAGATTCACAAGAGTCACTATCTCAACGAGGAGAGTCGGCCAAAAAGCATCAGAGTGACCTTCGCTGAAAGTATACCGGGCAAGATGAGAGGATGGAAGAGAGAAAAGCACTGCTGCCTTTTCAGGACTAGGTGCTTCGTTCTCCTCGCGTATAACACGTATAGGATCCTTTAATTAGGGAAAAGCACCATCCGTGCGAGAATGTCTACTACTCTCGTTCTCCCTCTTCATCTCTACTGTGAAACCTCCCACCCGAGACTTAATTAATCTTCGGTGAATGCGCGTTATATCTCGGCACTACCGGCGTTAATTAGTCGGGTGTTACTGTTGGCAAGGCATTTAACAGATGCATGACTCGACGACAATTACTATAGTATGGAATATGCTCCTGATCCTTTTGGTCTAGCCCAAGACGAATGATCCGTATATTAACATAAATTATTGATTTGTTTCATATGAAATAAATTGTCCAATCAAAATTTATAACAACGAAAGTTGTTTATTAGTTGCAAATTTTCAAATACATAAACTAATTGCTAACAAATAAAGAATCTCCGTAATATTAAAACATCCTTGGAGATATGATAATGAAAATACAGTTCTAGCTTTCATTTATCTGCGTTCATTAGCATTTTAATCAAATCGTCTACAATTGGCGTCACCGTGTTGATATGTAATATCTATATACTATTCCTTCATATATCAATGGTCTCGTTACCATCAATAAATATAGCAGTAGATGGACAGGAAATTTCTACAATTTGCAACATGTTCGCTGACTGGTGAACACATGCAGTCACTCATGCATTCACGCCACTAATTATGCATATTGCCTGGATAATGATACACAGACGATTCTAGTTGATCTGCATTCTCGTGTTTTCATTTTATCTGTTTCCTCTCACATGTTTGAACTCATGAAGCGAAGATATAGCCTTTCAATAAAGTGTGGGACAAATTTTCAGGGCGCAAATATGTCATAATTATTCAATCTCATGGGGACTTAAAAAAGACAAGCCCTGGGCTTCTCATATGGGGACTTTGAAAAATCCGAGCGTTGATGTGTTACTTCACTCCGCCTATCTCGATTGTCCTACAAGGCGACGGCGAGATATTTTTATATGTATAAGTGAACTATACCGAGTTCTTGTCCAGCGAGGTAACAGTAGCTCAACGGGGCTTACCGCACGGGACCACAGGGCACATAAAACTCTCGCTGTATCTCTTGCGGGCAAAGCGAACGCGTCCGCGTCCACGCCCGATATTTATGTAGTGCCGTAGCGCGCTGCTCCATGTTTATGGTTTTTGCTGTGCAGTAGCAGCAGCAGCAACAGCAACAGCAGCAGCAGCAGCAGCAGCGGCAGCGGCAGCATCAGCATCACCACCATTCTAACCACCCGGAATAGAGGCATGCAAAGAACGCCGTAAAATGGGGTCCGTTGGTGGTGGTGGTACGTTACCGAAGAATAAACGGCCTATGGGTGGTCGCATAAATTCGGATCCGCTGCTTTACCGAGCCTCCAGAGTCCGGGTATTCTCTGCAGCCTGCGTTCACCATGTAAAATCATGAGCTAGCTCCAACGACGTGCGATACAGTTCCCTCCAATACTGTCGAGCAACGACTTCGGATACGTTTCCTAGTACATCACGCCGATTTTTATTTTCATTTTTAGATAGATCTAATCTGCGAGCAATGCATTTTATTACTCGAGACAAAACGCTACTCGAGTGTACAATGAAATCGGTGAATTTTATTATTTTGCGAAGAAATCTTCACCTTCGATTGTAATATGTAAAATTCAGATGATTTTTTTTTTCGTGATGATTTTATCGGTTGAACACGTTTCATCGTACAAAATTTGCTCTATGCAAACGTGAACATTATGTGTAAATGAATAGCATAAATTGTCATAACTTTGGAACGCATGAATCTTAAAGAGGTCATGTCGTCCTAAACAGGTAGTCCCTTAGTTCACGTCAGGCCGTATTACGGACATCAAGCGCTATTCTGCAAGATGCTGTGAAGCTCAATTGTATCTCATCGTCACGTGAAAAAATAAATAAATAAATAAATAATACAAAAAAATGAGTAGCCCTGGGAAATTTTGTATTTTCACAAAATTCTATTACACTAAAACTGTTGCGATAAATATTATTCGAGAAGCAGATTTTTATCTGTGGTTCGAAAGTCTACCTCGCAGATTCAATCAACCACGATATAGAGTGTACTCTGAAGTGGAAACTTCTGTGCAGATCGGTCTCGGTCTAGCACTCTCCTGCTGCCGCGACTTTTCTCCTTGCAACCTTCCACAGGGACGTGACTTATCGCTCGCTTTCTTCCCGAATGTCACTTTGCAGAACAAGAGGCCGAAGTCGCTTGCTGTGAAGTGTAACACTGGCAAAGAACTCTCAGTCGCCTCGTGTACTCTGAAGCGAGCCCTCAAACTCGATATCTACCCTCTCATATCGCTCTGAACTTCTAGTGTTCCTCTCGCTTGCCAAGATAATAATATATTTTTAATCTGCTTATAGAATTACACTGTAATATGCAAAAAAAAAGAAAAAATAACTCGGGGCTGTATAAAAACAGTATGCAAGGAATTCGACTTTAATGGGTCAGACTGAAGTTGCATCATAAAGCAACCAAAATTCAACAGCTGTGTCCACAGCCCTTCGATACTTTGAATCCTCCTTTTACGACAATATTTACAATATTAATGAAAAACATTTTATTAAACAAACATTAAATAGTATTTTTGTCATTCAGGATTTTTTTTAACTATAGTAAAGTGACAAAAGACGTAAATTTTTTCAAATTTGCAAACTTATGCGCGTGGTCACCACTAATTGTGACTCTTCTCTGCGATTATACGCGATTGGCTACACCCTCTCAACCACCCCAGTTCCGCACGTTCGACGCGAAGCCAGAGAAAAAAGCGCCATAGCCACGGATTGTTCGTGAGCGCGCAGGCACGAAATGCCGACGAGATTGAAAAGTACGATACGTGAGCGGATTTGCAATTAGATAAACCGACGGCTCTACGGGTCTAGCGACAGAGTCAGATAGACATACACACACACGTAGACGCATACACACACGAATAGATGAAAAAGGCGAGTGAGAGAGAACGACAGAGGCAAAGGGAAATTTAGAGTGGAATGAGAGAAGTGCAAGTGAGGCATGAGAGAGAACGAACTTTCTCTGGTATCGCGAGGGTACATGTATTCGTTAGAGTATCGACGCTCCGCTCTACCACCGGAGCGCGATTTCCACCCCCGTCCTTGTCTAAATGGTATTTTTGTCCCGCTGGGAAATCAAGCATTCGATGAAGCGACTCTTGTACCCAGCGTTAATTCTATTTGTAGCTATTTGCTTGGATCTCTCGCTTCTTCACTCTCGCGAATCCCCTGGAATTCCTCAGCCACTCGAGATCGCGCGGTATACACGCGCACTCGGTATTCCAACTCTATCTTGTACTTCAGTTGCGCGCAAAATTTGTTTTTTTTTGTAAAAAAAAATTTGGCGTTTATAATAAATTTATAACATTTATTGCTTTGTATTTTCATGTAATAACTCTTTCGGAAAAAATTCTCAAAAATGATATGTTACCTACAAAAATCTTCTAGCTGCTGCCCATCGTAAAGTTACTATTTTTTCTAATTTCTTCCATTTATTTTGTTTTCGAAAAAAGACCGTAAAAAATAAATGGTATCGCCGGCCTACTTCGGCTGGGTTACCGAAAATTTTTATTTTCGAAAGATGTTTCCCAGAACTTTTTCAGATTTTTTAAATGTCGTTCCATAATTTGTTTAAAAAAAATCGTAGATGATTAAAATGTGTAAATTTTTAGTAAATGGAACTCCTCGAATTTTTTGTGATTCGGACATGAAATTAAAAAAAAATTACATCACCATTACTAGTTCTCAAAAAATGGGATTATTTTTTATACGATTAAACTTGCGGACGCTTATCATATTTTTTATGTTTTTGCGCAAATTAAAAAAAAAATTGAAACATGTTATTTCACGTGAAAAGAACTTTAAATTTACAGGATTAATAAAATCTATAATGTCATAGAAATGCAATTGCAATATTACAATTTTCGAAATGATACAGAATATTCTATGCTGTCGTAATCGGAAAACCTAAAAGTCTATCATAACTTCATTCAGCTTATTGAGTTAAAGAATCTTTCGGTAAAGCACTAACTTTTATTAAGGAGTAATGCTAATTTAATATTGGTAATTTGTGGAGACGGCACGCTAAAGTGAATACAGAAAATACAGTGCGGATTTCAATTAGTGTCCAATTAAAGAAAGAAAAAAAAAAAAAAAAAACTTTAATTCGATAAAAACCTTAGATACCTGGTGTAAAGCGTTTAATACCATTGTTCAATGATATCAATTAACTGCATTAGTTATATAATCCTTCGCTATACTTCAAGAACCCTATGGAACTTACGATGAACAGTGCTCTCGGTACCGAGAACGACGGCGATGGCTATATTCGCCTCGTTTCATCCCTTCCTGTCTTTCGGCTTCTCAATTAATTCACGACGGGACTCTGCTAATCCTTGGGACAATGCGACTCGAGGCTTTGTACGTATGTATATATATCTAAATCTTCCATCCTGCGACAATGCATATTGAATTCGTGAAGACCCTGATTACTCGGCTCCTGGAAACTTGGTTATAAAATCGAATTTCCACGCTACTATTACCATACCTTCGAAATTATTACTCTAATTAGCTCTGCGCGTTTTATCGTTTGTTAAAGTAATTTCGTTTTATTGTTTTTTTTTATAGATTAAATACAATGATAATTATTATTTGAAAACCTCTCTTGGAACACAGTTTTTGAATAAGTTTTATTGTTATTTTGCATTCAGATTCTGATAGATACGTTACAAATTACAAAATATGTATTCTTCCGCCATTTTTTAAATGAAATTTTGTTATATATATTATATTTATTTCAAATTATTTATTCATAATAATATGATAATTATCACAGTTGTTATAGAAAATACCTACCGTTCGAATTCCATTTCCGAATTTGCGTTAGAATAGAATTTTCTTCCGGAAAACCGAAAAATAAATAATTTCTCTATTGATGAAGGGTTGCTTTCCCAAGAGACCTATTCAGGAGAAGAGTTACCGAAAATCATGAAAATAAAATTGTGTTGCAATTGTACATATGTAATCTTGCAAAATAGGTTAAATAAAAAATACCACACGACAGGCACAGAAAAATAAATCATTTTCATAAGTAAAATATATAACTGTCTTTTGTAACCTAGCCTCATTTCTCACCGGAGAATTTTTTTTTCGTTTTCAAGTTGTCGAAGAACTTATGTTGCAGTGATGTAGCAAAATGACTTTACAATGTCATATTTTTTTAATGCGTAAACATTCTGTTCGGCTGGAGTATAGTGCCTTCTATTTGAAGCTTTTGCATTGAAAATATACACTCACTTCCGTAATCGTTTTTTCTTTACCTCAGTAATTTTAGAGCTCTCCATAGAAATCCCTGTACTCTACAGAATCTTCTTACGAAGTGAATGACACTTTCCAAAGCAATTCGGTCTTGGCTGCAAAGCAAAATTGCACACATGGAAATGTCAATTTCTTTTGTGATTGTCACTTGATATTTATTACAAAGTAGCAAGACTTCATACATGCAATTGCACGACAATTTTATTTTCATGATTTTTAGACAACTCAACCTCCCTTCAAGGCTTAACTATCAATTTACTTTGTCTTCGGGCTCGTTTCCTGTTATTCGACCAGTAGTGCAAAGTTAACACGAGCTTCTAGGAGCATTAAATGGTCGACGAGTCGCTCGAATGACCACAAGCATCCAGGAACATAGAACGGAAGTACAAACATGGAGCTTCGGATCGCGAGATGTCGGAAGGATCTAGCGAGTCGAGCATGTACGGATTACCACGGGCATTCGGCATGTGTAGCAGCAACAGCAGCAGCAGCAGCATCGCATTTGTTCGGTAATCCCACGTATGCGAGAAGCGAGAGTACAACCGTGTGCCTAGCGCGCGAGTCCGTCGTAGAGAGACCATTGAGCGAGAGCAGCGGCAGGGTTATTGCCTTCCGTAGTCAAGCGCCGAAGCGCAGATCAAGCAACAGAAGCAGGTACATACGTAGTAGTGTACGTAGCACAGCTTCCAAGCATGGAGAGCAAGCCGTGCCTGAGATTGAACGCGTAAAGCTAATTAACCGACGATACAGCAATACAGTAGGTAGTAGCAGTAGCAACAGCAGCCACTGGCCCGGGTAATCTGGATGTTAGGTATAGCTTCCTCGAGATACTGCGGAGAGACCAAGAGAATATCGTGGAATGAGAGAGGGAGAGAGGCAACGTTAGACATGTATATACAGTTGCGAGTTAGAGATGGAACGGAACTAGGCCGCACGGAGCAATGAGAGAACCGCAGTTTTGTAACCGCATCCGCAAGATCCGTTGCAAGCAACATCCCTCGGTTGCGGCGTTGAACGCAAACGTCTACGTGCGCTTTCAACCTATGCGAGTATCGCTCTCTCTCTCTCTCTCTGTACTCTCTTGCTGTTGCTACTGGTATATTCTGATGTTCTCTGGGCGCACACCCACGTAAGTCCCACAGCGTGCTCCGCGGTCTCCCGTGCGGTTTACGATGCCTCCTACCAACCCAACTTATCGAAACATGTGGGCACCCAGCGTTCGCGAACAAAAACAGGAATCTTCTTCGTCCCCTTCACCAACGGTTTCCTGGACTTCCGTATCATGAAAAGTCTTTGCCGATAACCACAAAGATTGCGAATCGAAGATGGATCTATATTTCCTCGATGCAATATCGTCATGCAGTACCTTTTGTGAATATCAACGGATGATGGACGCGAGTGATCAATTCTGTTACGTCCATCTAACCGGTTAAAAGTTCATATATCAATCGTCTTTAGAAGCATTGATAACGGTTATTATTATTTTTATTTGTTATTACCATGAAATTATATATTCAAATGAGCCGGTGATGCTCATTTTTTTTAAAGACCAGACTTTTTTTTTTTTTGATCGTAGGATCAGCTAGATCAACGTATGGGATGTAGCTGTCGAGGGTGGCGTATTTGGTAAAGACAACGGGTACGGCGTCGAGCAATCAGTCCCGGTCACGTAGTACAAAATTTCTTTCTCTATCTCATACTTTCTATCCGTCTCTCCGTGTCTCTCGAGCGGCTCTCGACGGCATCGCCTCGTGCATAATTCAAACGGACGGGTCGTTATGAAAGTTTTACCATTACAAACTCGAAATATAAAGTAGGAAAAGAGAGCGCGAGGGGACACGCTTACCCGGTTGGGCTCTCGCTAGCCTTCTTTAAATTGTATCGCAAATTGCCGTGGCTCCGCGAACGTACCAACCAACCAGTCCAATGCTCTCCCTTCGTTTCGACTCCACAGCCTGCAGTGTAGCATCATACTCACCCTTCCACCCTGAACAAACCCACGTAAACGCCGCACCTCTCTCGCCGTTAGCCCACAGTCTAGCAAGGTTTAGTAATGGCCCGTTATACAACACCTCCAACTGCAGATACACACCCTGCATAGCGTCCACAACGTGGATACTGGATGTAATAGGAAACTGGAGCCGTGGTACTTTTTGATAAGGGCGGGACGTCGGTCGTGCACCCCTTGCAAGTCTTGCGGTGAACCCTGGAATTTCAATCCCCCTTTAACGAGTGATAAATGGATCAGGCCGCTTGTGTTTAATTATTCATTTTTCTCCGCAGAAGAAGCTTGCTTTTCATGAAAGATTTTTGTTTCCAAGATAGCTCGATGCTAATACTGATCTGCATTGTTGTGTACAGTCAAAACACTCAAGGCGTAATTAATGCGAAGGATATTAATTGAATCTTCTCATTATATCCTCATAAAATAGATATAATTCATGAAACATAGCAAACCCAGTTTGAAATGGCTATTATTTGTTTATTTATTCCCACTATTTTATAAAAGTTTTGTGGTCGAATTTTTATTGAAACACTCAAACATCGCAATCCATTGCCGAACATTTTATTCGAGGTGTGACTGGCTTTCTACATATTGGCTACGAATACATTCAGTTCAGCTTTAAATGTAGCAGTAAATAATATTTGGCAACCGCAGCAGCACGTGTGGTCAGGACTAGTTAATTAATTCAGTACTTGTTAAAAAAGTTTATGGGTGACGAGATTTCATCGAAAAATCGAGGTCTATTGTTGTTGTTCGTTCGTGCGTTGATTGGCTATCGGAAAAGTTGCAAGCGAGCTCAGTCCAGCGTCAAATAGGACATAAAATTGAAATTATGGCCACTATAGGAAACATAAATCAAACGCACCGTGTCTCTACCCTATTGATAAAAATCCGTGACAAGAAAGTCTTGATAAAATCGATATATGTTGTTGTCCCGTTATTCTCATGATGATTTTCTCCATACGATTGTAAAAAGGTCTTTGCTTAATGCGCAGTTTCAGTCATCAACAATTCTTTACTGGAAACACTTTATCGAAATAATATCATTCATCGTAAAAGAATCCTGTGCAGTATTATAAAAAAAACGCAAAGAAAAATATTTCTGCATAATAATTTATGACAAAAAAAATAATAATAATATTTTCCACCTAAATTTTGCGTGATCCAAAGAAAAGTGAAAGCGGGCCAAGCCTGCTGTCTCCATTATACCGATCAAAGTTTTTACGAATTACTTCTGTAGCCGTTACATCGCCTCGTGGAATTTCATAATAACAAGTTCAATTGCCGTAACAACATAGAATTTGATGTGTCCAATGTACTGCCTACCTTTTGAGAGCAGACTGCTCGTGAGAGAGCATTCGATATTGCCATATATATATATATATATAAACTGTTGTCGCAAAAGCCCGTACGATAGCGCAGGCACGAAGCGTCGACCCCGTAACACAAAGGTCACCGCCGAAACGTCGATTGCTCGGATGCGCTTGAGTAATTGGTTTCGAAAATTGAAATCGACTGCCGCTTCGGAAACTCTGGGTAGAATACAACTGAAGCTCTCTTGTGGGCGCGAATGTTCAGTCCCCTTCCATACTTGCGTGGTCACCATACATTTCAACAGAACAGAACAGTACAGTCACCAAGTAATCTCGAGATGTCTCCCGTCTGTAACCCTCGTTCCAGACACAATCGATGCAGATTAACGTTTACTTCCTCGTTACAGCCAGCCGTCCACCACCCATGGCATTCAGAAGGGTGGTTGGTGTTGTATCCAACAACACTCCTCGACACAGCATCCATCATCTTGAAATCATCAATTAACACCTGAGCGAGATAGAATTTCGCATTAATTCTTGTGGTCAAGTCTACTACCAAAAGATCGAAAATTTATTTCTCTAATTCCAACGTCAAAAACTTCACTTTTCGTGCCTTCGATTTAACCGTAAAAAGTCACTTTTGGTAACAGTGAGTGAAAAAATTCCCGATGCATACAAATAAAAATTCGAAGTCTTGTTAAATTACGGTCCTGTTAATAACTTAGTAAAATATAATAAAAGATATTATTACAGAAATAAAATGTCGTCTCGCACCTTCGAGTATAATTGAAATTAATTCAATACTGCAGCTACTTACAAGAAAATAGCTATGACGATCATAACTAGATTGAGGAAACCAAAAATCAAGTGAAATGATAAATACAGAAAATTATATGCTTAAGAGGAAATGGTGGTATGGAATAAGCATGTCTTACCTACAATTTAGTTGCATTAGTAAAATATTTATAGTTTGAAAAAGTGATTAACCGATTCCCGGTGTCTTCAAAATGAGGAAAACATAATTTCCTTATTTCCAAGTGCAGAAATTACAAAATCAATGACTTCTTGTAATAATAGATTCTATCATTATTATAGATTTATTTCGGTGATTACTGGGCGTTAATTGTCCGAGAAATCGAAAGGCAAACTAATCGAAGCGTGTTTAATGGGCTTACTTTACCTACTGTAACAGTCGGTAAAGTCCATGAATCCCAACAGAATTTTATTGCTTCAAAATGTACCATCCACTTCTTCGAAAGTTCTAGAAATGCCACAGGACTTTCTGGAGCTGTGCCAAGGGTATTTGTTCCTTCAGGTCCGTTCCTCGTATGTGCTTCTTGAATAATACAAAAAAAATAAACTTGGCATGAAGCAGAAAATTCGGCCAGATTTTGGCGAATAATGCATAAATCCTTTTACCCCGAAAACTCTATCTCTTCGTCATAAGACTACCTGTGCACTAATTCTCGATGAAGCAAATTGTAACTCACATATAAATCGCACGATTATTCCCTAGTGTAGAAATTGCGTTCCGCTCTAATTGCTATGTAGGATATTCTCAACAAGAACTGTAGACCCCCAGTATACGTCCGTTCAATAATTCCACCCTAATTAAGCGCTCTCTCACTCATTAAATAGCTTTCGTATTTACAATGCAGGTAGTCTGATGAAGTCAACTTCTCGTGCCTGCATGGGCTTTTTCCAACCAGTCGAAATTAATTTGTGCGCATAAGTGGGTGAATTGAAATGTCGGTCATGGATTAAACATAAAAATTGTCAGTAGCTTCTCTTCAGGCTCTCTTACTTGTATAAAACCCTTCTCACTCGCTGCAGTCCTCTAACGTTTTATTTTGGTTTTTTTTTAAATTTTTTTTTATTCATATCTCTCTGATGGTGTACGAGTGCAGTGCAGGGAAAAATAAACGAGAGACCATCGGTGCCTGGGATAAAGAGGGGAAACTGAGCATCGAGAAGTTCGAGAGAAAAATCGATGGTGCACCCACGTGCAGTCACTTCTGTAATATTCAATACCCGGCCGCGTATACAGGTGGCTATTCATCAATTCAAATCCGCAACTTCTCGCCATTCATACAAATTCCACGCGCACCGAAGTGGAACGCCGTTCTGGTGCCTTGTATAGTCGCCTTCCCCCTCCAACTCTCCGGTACGTTAATGGATGCTGTTCCCCTTGGGAGACCCGCGTACTCCATCCAAGGATAGAGAAGACCAGCGAACAGCAATGCTATAGAGTGTGTATAAGAGCGACGAACCCGGCGACTCGGCCGATACCGCCAGGGGATGATCCCAAACATACGGCCCGATTGGGAAATCCAGCCCGCAGCGTCCACCACTTGCTCTCTGTCTCATTCTCACTGGACTCGATCAAATAGTCTCCATACGTTCGTGAACAAGTTTTCTTGGCTACCGATAACGCCGTTATGGAAGTTTTCTTTACGATCTAGCGATAATACTAGTCGCATAGCATTCGCGTTGTTTTTGTAAAAAGACAATATGCTGTATTGTTAATTCAGATCTACGAACGATGATCAACAACAGTACAATCTTTCCGAAGGACCCACAATCTCTGATTACTATGTTGAAGACCGACGCCCCTTTCTACATCGTATGTCTATGTATCTCTCATTTTTCTCATAATTTTTATATCGCAAGACACGCGAGAGACGTAGGAATAATTATGACGAGAGTAATATCGTGACTGTAGCCGTAGAGTTCCCGCGGCACCATCTGAGCATTCTACCGTAAACAGGTACACTTCAAAAGAGCCCCCTCACTCACTCACCTCAACGTCAAAGCAACACTTTCACCTCTGCCACAGCAGAGCACCAGAACCGAGCATCATCAACACCGCGCCAAGATTTTCTTTATACGCCCGGCTGTCTACAACACACGTACAGTGTATCTCACGACCGGGGGATGAAACTAATCCCACCCAGAATTCGCATCGTTGACTTTTTCCCGGTCACGGAAGCGTACGGAACCTCTTCTACTCCGTCGTAGTAGTTCTCTTTTCTTCTTTTTCCCGATATCAAGAATTCTTCCTACGCAGCTTTGATGACAGAATGATTATCCAACGATACCACCAAGAACTTTTCTCAGTTGATCCTGGAGGACATTATTTTTTTAGTCGTTGACTGTCAGCTGGTTCACTGCTCTGCCCTTTGGTCGCTCTACCCCCTTCTCTCCCATTTGGAATCTTAATCTACACCTACCCCACAGTACCATCTTTCAGTATCTCCTTGATACGGTCTTCGGGACATCTTTGATCATGAGCGTACCTCTGTATATCACCGAGTCACCCAGTAGTTTATCCAAGCGGAGCTGTATATCCTCCGTGCCGGGGGATCGTCTAAGATTTGAATAGACGCCTCGATCCTTTTGAAGTCTTTGGTCGTGTGACCGAGCGCAACGTAGTGCTGACCAATATTTCTAGGTAGAAACTGCCTTCTATCATTCTCACTCAAAACCAGCCTGCATTTCTCCACCGAGGGATATACAGTTTGGCATCTCTTCTCCTCTTCATTCCTCTATCTTAATATATCTGTCATGTATACATGTATTCGATAGTACCCTATCAGTCTCACTCCGAGTATATCGATACTAGTGTCTCCCAAGCGTGCGGCACGTAGTGGTAGTCCGACGTTCGATGCATAATCACAGCCCAAGGGTCCCTGACTCACTCTAAAGTCCGGTCGGATTGGCCATCCACGCTACAGAGACAGAGACGATTCAACCGGGTTCTCTATTGACAAGGTGTATCCAGGCAGCCTCGTCATCGTGGGTTGGGTCTTCTCTGATACCGGTCAAAGGACCCTTCTCTTCATGGGCTGGCTCTGTTGAGGGTCATGTATGCGATGGTCACTTGGGACCAGTCCACGGTGTAAGGGAAAACGAATCTCGAGTGGCCGGCCTCTGCGCCTCGTCGTGAAGTAATCGATATCATAACCGCTATGGCGGTTAAAACGGCGCGGTGGGACGGCCCGAAAGCACTTGGTCATGAGGAATGAGGAAAAGAGGATGAAGGATGAGTGCGGATTATGTTTGATCATTCTGGGAGCACATTGAAGTAAAGCATTCATTCATATGAAGCTTCAGCAAAAGGTCCAACGCTTGCTCGTGAGCAATTAAAACTTTTCTTCTTTACTAACGAACGCTCGTTTAGATGCTGATTAGTAATTATCCGGATCCACATGAGATGAGCTAAGAGGACTGAGGATACTCTCTTACTATATGTCAGTGTCAGTTGAAACGGATATGTGGACTTTAAAAGCCTTTCATAAATTCCTCTACTTCCGATTTACCGGATTCCAACAGCTGGATGAAGGACCTGATGAAATTATCTGTAAATTCTGTTCAGAAGCGTTGGAATACACGCGTACCTTTTTCGGTGTTTTTTTTTTTGTTCTCCTTAGAGATCCATAGATGTGTGTACATTATATATAGTATATAGCAGAGACCACAGGTGCGATATTTCCACCACGTGCCCCCGAGGCCAGAGTCCTTTCTCCAAGCGCTAGAAACCTCAGAGCACGTACTTTCCTTTCACGTTCGTCGATCGGTCTCGATACACTACTTGACCGCAGTATCGCGGTTGTTATTTCACAGAGAAATAGTGTATACACTGTATACCAACGGAATGAAAATAAAAATAAAAAATACTGCTTGCTATCGTTTGCGTTGCTTCTTCGCTTGTTGGCAAAGTTTTTAAGATATTAAGGGGGAAAAAAGCAAGACTAGAATTGAGGAGCATCCAACGGGGTACGATGAAGAGACCAACCCCTCGGTATGGTATGTGTGTCCCGCCCATTAAATTATCACGGCCATCGACTCCCTCGACAACTTGATGGCGTACTACGCTACCACGAGCAAGGGGGAAACTGAACACGAAGCAAAGCCACCGACAGAGCAGCAGGGCTTAGGCTTCAAGCGGCCACAGGATTAAGAGAGCCCACAGCCTTTTCCGGTGATTTGGTCGTGAAGAAATAACGAGTTCCTAGGCTTCGAAATGCTTCTTGGCTATATTTTTTCCTCGCTTCATGACCACTACGACGATCCAATGGCTTGCTTGTAATAACATTTCCAGTGTTATTTATTTATGTCGTTGTTTTTTTACGAACCAGCATCGTCCTCATTCCAACGAACAAAGTTATTTTTGGACGTCATTATCGGGATTGCTAAGCTTCAACGCTATAATTGACTTTTTAATTCGTTGACGTGGTCGTATTCGATGCAGTCTGTGATGCAGCTGGAAAGCGTCGTCCATTACAACGGTTAAATTAATTCGTGAACGCGAACGAGTTCATTCGTGCTTACGAAACTCAGTTGATGAGAATGACTACGACTATAGGTCCATCGAAAAGTCAAGCTTTCGTCGCCTGTTCGGAGAATTCTTGGTGGATCGTTCTCGTGGAGCTGTTGAAAAGTTTCTTCTGGCGACCCGACGCCCCAGATGCGAGACTCTGGCGAGGAGAGGAACGTAGATGGCCTGATCAGGTGTGCTGAACTAGAAAGGGCGCACGCTGAAGGGTCCAACGGAACTAGACGGACGAAACGAGAGAAAGGGGTAGATGGGAATCTCATTGAGTTTCGTTGAAAATGCTCCAACTTGGACTTGGGAGCACGAGGGAGTGAGAAAAGCGAAATGAGCGAAAGAGGAAGTAAGTCGATTACGTTGCGAACGAGAATTCCATGACCTTTAACGGCATCATTCGTCGTTAGGTTGCTCCTACTGCTGCTTCTGTGCCACCTGGACTTCGATCTTCTCGCGATTCTGGCAAACTATCGCCGGAACTAATCCAACTAACTAGGGTATGCGAAGATAGTGAATACTGTGGAAATGGGAGCGAAGACAGGTAACAGAAGAATCTTAGTGATTCTGCTATCGATGGAAAGAACTTTGTTGGTCTTCCAACTGTTTCTACTTAATTAATTCTAAACTTAAAAACTTAGTATTCTGGACTGTAGAATTGAGTTGTATTACCATAGTTAATCAGTAATGTCGCTTCTCTTTTTATGTGATTGCAATTTGCTGTACTAAAATAATATTTGTTTTTTAATCCAGTACAAAAATTACAACAATATCGCATGTGTGTAAAATTACACATGGATATTAATCTAACTTTTAATCGATTGTAAAGTTAACCAACCATTTTGGCAGTGTATTTAATTAGGTGGGGTAACCATTTTTTTAATAATTATAAATGTGAAATATAAGTGAATCAAAAACTCGTGTTGAAACTCATTATGTAAACATTATTCTTCGATCTACTGATTAATCTTTTATTGTCACTGCACGATTATCGGCCTTTCCGATTCGATTATAATAAACAACACTGCGAACTTGTTTATTTGAAAGCATAACAATCGATCAAAGTTTTCGTTTGTCTTCACACCTCTTGTATTCACGTCACGGTGGTGTTGTACTGTAACTCTCGTGAAGGTGGTAAAGAAGGGCGACGATGCGAAAAGCGATGTCAAGGCGACAACGCAGTTTACACTAAACACACGCGTGTATCTCGGTTTCGTTCACAGACAACGTGTGCAATTCTACAGACGTAGAAAGCACGACAAAGCAGCACAGAGCGACAGGAAAACGCATACGACGACTATGACCCAACTCGTTCTACCGAAAATTCCAGCGTTGCGCTCATCCCTTCAAGGGTAGATGATGGTTTTCGTTAGTTTGGCCTAGTTGCGGCTCTATGCCAGGTTCCCATAAAGAGAAACGTTCGAGTGAATGTATACCGCGTTCCATGTATATTGCTGCCCACTCGTTCGTGATCAAACCAACATATTCGTGTGCACTATACCGCCAAATATAGCTGAGTTTATTGTCCTCCAGGAATGAAATTGAAGATATTTGAACCGATACTAGTTTTTGTTCGCTTGCGTCGCACTGTGCTAGTTTTTAGCAAACGATCGTCCTTACATATGGGAATTAGTTTTTATTTATAGACATACATTGTGCAAATCACTGTATTTCGTGGAGCCATCATATTGAACAGCCCTCATCAACCATTACGATTGTTATGGTATCAGGAATTACCTTAATAATCATAATCTAGTCACTTCCCTCCAGTCTGGGAGAAATAAATGAACAATTTTGTAATATGCATATAGACAAGTACAAAGCTCAATTAATGTTAACGCAACTTTGTCTAATACATACATCTCAACATCGTTAGGAATGTAAGATTTAGAAATGTAAATTGTCGATACCGCCCTGTTGGCGTTCTAATCTCAATCGCTAGGATTTATAATTCATAGTATTTTCTCACTGCTTACGAAAACATAGGACATACTGAAATTGCTGAGCGCTCGTATACCGCAGCTCCCCGACACGAAACGGCATCACTTGTTGTTCCACGCTGTTGCCCTATTCGTGGTTCCGAGTTCGTTTGCATCTCGGTCCTAGGATTCGGTTGCATGGGGAACGAATGAGATTAAGGTTGGTTACGGTGGGAGTATCGTAGATTTGTGGGTGGTAGAGATGCTTCGGCGAGCAGAGTAAGAGCGGTGAGAAGTGGCAGAGTACAAATAGTTGGAAGCGGGTATAGCTGAGGGCGCTGGGGTGGGAACAACTCACGGGGGAAAAGCAAACGGAGCAGGGAGGTCCTGCGTTCACGAGGCATGATTTCACGGGACGTTGATCGGGTGAGTGTCATGCCACGAAATTCCGGGTATGTATGTGCCGCTACTGCAGCTCTGCCTCCTGTGCCTTCATGTAACATGTATGGGAACGCAAAAGGAATGGCGGAGAAGGGAAAGGGCATACTCGCAATCGGGAGTGGCAACGTAAGGGGACAAGATTGCTTCGCATAGGAGGGCGGTTGGAAACGTGCGGTAGGCCTTTTCACGCAACGTGGCGTCGGTTAGTAGATGTCGTTTCAACAAGGCCGCATATACGAGCTGCGTCACCCCAAGAGCTTACACGTTTACCGATATTTAAATTCGAAGAATCGACTTTCTTGGCAACAACAACAAAAATGTAACCAAAACCACTTACAATCTCTCGACACGTACTTCGATTTCGTGAAAAGCTTAGAGAGATAAAGAATGATATTGTATTGGAATTTCACTTGTGTAGAAATGATAAGTGATAGGGAAAAAAAAGAGGGTAGCGATGGAAAAGGAATGAACTATCTGAGAGAATATTCCTGAAAATACAATGTTATGATCGGCACTCTAATTTTGCTGAAGGCTGTAAAAGACAATATATATGTTTTATCGGAATTTCCCTTATTCAGTGTTGAACCGAAAAAATCACCCAATAAAAAAAAAGAATATGCGAAGGGGTGAAAATCGGGAACATGGGGAGCCCGGCCGGGACGGAAGTCGACACGGCGAATATATACGAGCCATCGATGAATGTCGAACGCAGCCTTTGGCGATAGTCGTTTTAATCGCAAGAGCCGCCACCACTACCACCACCCCGCGTGCCAATAAATTTACCGATTCCGGGGCGCGCGAAAGCCTCACTTCTCAACCCACATCGCGCTACTTCACTCCTTCCTGGCACGCTAACGTTTGTTCATGAACCTAAAAGTTCCGACGCTCTACATCCCGCTGACCCGTCGATATTATCGAGAGCAGATCGTTCGTTTTAAACGCCGTTAATTACGTCGTTCTTTCGTTCTGAATATATGCCCGTATGCCATTCTCAATCATAAATTGTAGGTAAATGGAAATAAACGCGATTCAAACACCTCGTAATGAATGTGAAGTCATATATTATTATTGTTATCGATTCGCGGCATGCAGTTTTAGTATTTTCACCTTCAAGTACGTCCGGTTCTGGGCCGGCGTTTATCATTTACAAATATATTAAATAATCGTTGCTATGTTATGCGTGTATTTAATTTGTAATATTTGAAATCATTGAACACATTCCACATGAATAAAAGTGAATTTCAAAATGCGCTTAATACATTTTCGATGAAAAGTTAAGTTTTATTTCGAGTATATTTTGGGAGGCCCCGCTGAACTCTTTAGTTACTGTACGAAATAAAAATATAGCTCTGGTCCCGAGCAAACCAGGGATAGACGTCAAAAATCTTTTTTCATTTGACTGATCTCGAAAACCAGACTGTTAATAATCATCATATTTGAACGTAATCTATCTCCAAGTCCTTATCGTTCCGTTATTGTATTTATTTCGGTCAAATGGAAATTGGCGAATAAAATCACTTCATAGTATTCCCGTTGATCGCTTTTTACATCTTTTGATGTAAAACTACGTAATTTTAAGCATTCGTTTTAAATAAAAACGATTGCAACAAATTCAGCGTACTTTTCTTTTGTCGCGTTGACTGAAAAATAATTTTTACACTTGAAACATGCTTCATAAAATATAGTAATTATAAATATTGACCCGTAGAATAAATATATAATTCAACATGTACATCTTGTTCTTGACATGTATAAACAGCAAGCAATTTGTAACTCAACGCAAGTACGTTTCCTTTAACGGCGTTCTTTAGTAATTTCATCGTATTAGGAAATTCAATTCGTGCAGGACTTTGTTATGAGATAATTGCCAGCCCGTGCAAATGGTCTCGTTAGTGTCAGGTCTGTCGAAGAACGTTATGAAAAACTGGCTCGATTAAATCGAGCGACAAAACCGTCCCTCGGTCGTTGGCAAAAGGGTGAAAGCAAAAGAAAAAGTACGAAGCGGCTAAAAAAAAAGAGAGGAAAATTGCAGAGTAGCGAAGTGGTATGAGTCGGTCTTTCGTCCGACATCCGTTTGCTCTGGCGCTCCGACTATCGTTGGCTCCCTACCGGCTCTACCGCGTGAAAGAAAGCACAGTGGCTGTGGGACTGAGCAAACAAAAAATCGGCAACTACTCGTAACATAAAGCAAACAATTAACCATTGACAGAGTTTTGTTTTTCTATTTTCAGTAGGATGGCATTTTAGCGACGATGTGACAGCACTTATGTTAATCATTTTCTTTTAACGCTTTTGTATTGCGGTCACGTTTACACGAATTTTAAGTGAGATTCAGTTTGTCGCTTAGATCGTTAACATTATATTTTCGTAAAAAATACATGTAAAATATATTTCATGTTTATTCATTAGTTAAATCAAAAGAAGCAATTTTAAAATCTTATTTTGAACTTACAAATTTGTTCTTTAAAATGATTGTTGAGTTTCTGGAATTAGTAATTTTTTGTATTAAATAACGTTTTACAGATCAGTCGAAGTAATCAGGATTCTGAAATTATACAAATAAACACATTATTTATTTTGCCAAATATTTAAAAATATATTCTTAAAACTTGTACTGTGTAATACAATTTTGTCAAAAGACGATCGACATCCGGAATATAAACATTGACTTTAGTTACATCCAATTTAACACAATTAATTTGGCCGACTTTCTTGGCGTCACAAAGGCACATCATGTGTCATAAAAATAGCTTCACAAGTCCGCACAAAGTTTCGCTGGCTTGCCTATTGCACGTAACTGGATGCAGTTTACCCACTCGACTCGTCTGTGCCAAACACTGAAAACTCGAGTTAATCGTTGGAGCGCGAGTGTTTGCACTGCGCGTCGACGAAGGAAGCTGCTCCTGGTGCTGCGCCATATATAATAGTATAGCAGGTTATAGCAGCATGAGTGCAACGAACGGTACCATGAGATGAGGCAAAAGAGGATAGCGTTTGTGGGGTGCGAGGCAAGAGGATATGGAACGGGCCCGTTTGCCCTAGGCAAACCGAAAGGGTTTGCTGTTTTACGTGCAAGAATTGGGTCGTGTTTGCAGGCTCGCATCGATGCCATGAGCAGCTCTGTGAAAGGAGAAACGAAGGTGGGGAATATCCCGAATAGCCGGATAGAACGACGTCGATGCACAGAGCTTGTAGTTACGCTAGACTGTCTCGTGGTCTGGAAAAGCACAGCTATGATGCGAAGGATAAATTTCCTCTCTCTGTCTCGACACTGAACCGAGACATTGCTGATTCGAAACGTTTCTAATTCGACTCTCAAACCTCATCCGTATCTTAATTCACATCCTGGATATACCCTTTACCATCCAATAGGTAAGCCGGAATTGTTCATTCGAATCGCTCGGCACACAGACGGCCACTGGCTGTCCACTGTATTTTGCTAGTTCATCAGTAACCGGACAACGAGCTAGGGTTTATCAGTTCTTGGATCACGATCGCAGGCGATAGTCCATCTAACGAATCTTCGGAAAGAGGGACTGTGATCACTGGTCTCTCTCGTTCGTTCTCTGGCTCAACAAACAGTCGACGTTGGTTTTCTCCTTTTCTGTGTTTTTTTTTTCTTTTTTTTTTTTCTTTCTCTTCTTCTGGCTCTGCAGCTTCGAGCGCGAGCATCGCTTCGCTCCCTTTGGGACCCGTCGTCGACGTTGTTTTCTTTTTATCTCGTCTGTTCCTCACTACGGAAAGTCTACAGCTCACCGGACTCTCGCTACGTTCCGTTGATTATATAAGAGACCCTGAGAATTCCTCGACGGACCTCAGCTAAGTAGTCGAAGCCCCAGCAGTATAAACGAGAAGAAACGAAGAGCTGGCGAAACTGAGCAGGGAATAATTAAAATCAATTCTGCAGAAAGGGCGTGGTAACAAGCTGAAAGAAGATGAAAGTAATGTTGGGGTAAAAAAAAACGTTGAAGGTGGGATGTTTTTCTGATGGGAAAACTTGAGCGAGAATAAATAGCCCTAACGAGGGAGGGAATCGTCAAGGGCTGGACTCGAGTATACTTCAAACCACGAGAATTTTTCTCCTCTTCATCTTTTGCTTCTTCATAGACTAAGCTTTCAAGCTCCTGCAGCTTTTTTTGTCGGATATTGAAAGATTCGTGTTCTACAGAATTCTAACAATCGAGAAATGCCATTTAAGTTAATTTCGCCGTTTATATTTAGATAATTTTTTTTTTCTTTTCCATGATTTCCGACGGGAAAACAGCACAAAGCTATGAAACATTTGACTACAGTCTCCTATTTTTATACCCCAATCCAATAGTGTTTAGTTAAAATATGTATTATAAATCAGTTTACGACGTGGCTAATACAGAAAACGTAATATTTGATTCAGATGCATTTATTCAAATTATCCAAATGGCTTTCCTTTGGTGTATTTTTCAATGAAAGCAATTTGTAAATTTTTATCCCAAGTTGTTTTATTTTTGTATTCTATCGATTTTCAATAAAGCCTAATGAATATTTTGACGGTTGAAGTGTTTCAGTCGATAAGCCGTGATTTATTTCTCCCATCGGAGGTTATTCGTTGGCGAGGGTTGTTCCGATCATTTGCGGCTATTAGGAGCTCGCAGACGGACAGAAGACTATATCTTCGATGGCCTTCGGCCGGATGCGGGACTCAATTCCCCAAAGGTCTATTCCCCATGAGGCTTCCTCGACCCCCTAATTAGTCTGTTCGATAAACTCAATTGCTTCGACTCTCACTGCTACTCTGTGCCTCTGTAGCTGGATGGCCCGTAGTCTTTCTCGAGCATTTTTCTTTTATTTCGCGAACGATTCCAACATTCGATCCTTCGTTGCCTGTCGGTACGTTCCAGCTTTTAGACCGGTCAGTCTTTAATCACATCCTTCTCGCTCGTTAAACGACTCGGATAGAACTTTTTCTATCGTTCACCGTAACTGCAGAAAATGGTCGCTGATGATTATAAAATCGATTCTCCATTCAACGCAGCTTTATACTGTCTGTCGACGACACAGTAGTCGCAATCGTAAGAATAGAGGACACTGGTCAGACCTGTAAAAGAACAGACGTTTACTCCGTGTTCGCAAGTTTAGAATGCATGTTAATGTCAAGGCACTCTTTGCTAATTATGATCGGTAATAGCATTTATATCTTGCTTTCTCCTATAATTTTTCGAAGTAATTACGTCTTTATAAATAGTGAAAAATAGATCAAAATAGACTAATTACGAAAATAATGGGCGTTTAACTAATGTTGAAACTGTTTTTGCTAAAAAAAAATGGATTCCTTACTGCCATGTATCACATCCGGCCACAAAATTATATCTCTCTATATTATATAAATATCGCCTGTTACACGTGGCCAGTAGCAGTAACTTCAAGTTTTTAAGGTGACGAAAAAAAAACCCCCCAACCAGACGACGAATTCCCATGTCTATTTCCACATCACTTTATACGTTCGCAAACTTGTCGTAAAATTTCTAAAAATGACTCTCGCGACGATCCCTGGTGAATTCCCTTCACCGTACTTTCCCGAGCGCAGCAAACTTGTTCGCTCTTTTTCTCTACGTTACGAATGTCCTCTAAATTTGTGTCCCAAGGGCCCGGAGGGCGAAGATTCTTCGTCGTGGATTCGTATTCTTGAGGAACGGTAACATGGTATGGAGTGTTGCTAGGTTGGTGGTGAACGAAACGTCACGAGAACCGTTCGCTCACTTGCGCTTCTATCATTCCGCCGCACCCTTACAACGATCAACCTGTAAAATATTGCCAAAGTTCCGCAGGGATGGCAGTGAACTCGGGAAACGAAAAGGAGAAATACCCAACCAAGATCCCGGGTGCTTTTGGCGCTGCTGCTGCGTCTTCTGAAGCGATTGTTCGTCGTGACCGGTAACTTCTCTGAATCACCCACATATATAACTCGAGGAACGACGAGTCTTGGGCTTCTTCTACCGGAGATACATTCGACTTTTCGACCTAAGGCACAGCATAGACATTTCCCTCGACCCTCCTACCCTAAAACGGTCACATTTTTCAGGAAAGCGATGCTGCCACGACATTCTGAGTGTCTCAACCGAAAACGGGGCCCTCTTCGCCTATTCCAGTCGCCCGATTCTACCACCTTTAAATAGCCATTATTATCATTCCAAGCGACACTCAAGTTGCCGGAAGGAGAATCCCAATGCACGGTACTGTATCCCTATAAGCTAACTTCGATCCTGAAATAAAAATGATCTTTATCCCTTTTCGAATAGTCTTTCACGTACATCTATGAAAGTTTGGTGGTGGTGGGCTGTACGATGCAGGCAGTTACTACTTATTACTGCGGTATATCTCCGAGAACTAGACTCCAGATGGAGAGAAGAAAGCGATAACATAAATTGAATTGACTATATGTGGCGCGCCATTCTATCTTTTCCGATGGGAATCTGTGTACTGTAGACAGATTTATGACTAATGCCCATTGAAATCCATGCAGAAGCCAAACTAATTTATGTTTTAATTTCGCTTTCTTTTAATTATAATATCGATTATCAATTTATTAAATCACTCATTTACTGGTGACGTGGCTGTCGATTTTTTAGGTTCGTTAGATCGTTATCTAGATGTGCTAATCCGAGAGAGATAGACACATACATTACATATCATAAATTTAAAGTTGTTATATACATAAAACTTACGATGCACGTGACGTAATAGTTCTATCGGCATCAACAATAGAGAAAATATATGCTGCGCAAGATTTCGTCTTTAAAAGTAAACGAAGCAAGTGTCAATATTTTCTCCTCCGTTGAAGTGAACGAGACGAAGCTTGCTCACGCTCGGTGGTGTCTCCGTTTCAGCAAAACCATGATCCTCAGAGCACCCAAGTCACAGGATAGAATTCAAACAAACAGGTAGCAATGGGATCTGTGTGTGACGAGAGAACGTCAATCGAAGTCGAAGATGCGATTCGGTGGCGGCGAAGAGGAATCGAAGGGCAGAAGGGGATTGGAGATTGGTGCGGTAGAGTAGCTATCGTGCTTTCCCCGATTGCTGCTCGTCGTCGTTGCTTCCGTACACGAGTCTTCGGTGTGGTCGGCTCACCGGATGTGCGGAAACGCTATTGGCTTCTCTCTTTCTCTCGCTCTCTCTCTCTCTCTCTCTCTCTCTCTCTCTCTGTAAATCGCTAGCCTGGAAAGCTCCGGCTTCGACGACGACGATGAAGACGACTCCGGCGAGTGTTATTCGCTTCCGATGGTTCCTGATAGTCGGGTAGGGTGAGTGTGTGTACGCTCCACTGGGAACTAGTATGTGTCTGTGTGTGTGTGGCTGTGACGGTACCTTGCTTCAAAGAGGGACGAGCGAAACGTAGAAAACGAGAGTGTAGAGGAAAGCGTACGGACTTTATGCCGAACGAGCGAGAGCGACAAAACGAAAGTGGGGGTAAATAAGATATATCGAGAGAGAAAAAAGTAGGATATTGAGGTTGAGAGAGAAGGTGTAAAAACGTTAGAAAGAGGTGAGAGAGCATGAATGGAATGAGTATGTGTATATGGGGTGCGCCTTAATTCCCTGACGAAAATTAAATGATCCTTTATCGACAAAATTGAATATTATTTGAGGCTTTATTAAATATGACCTAATGGGTAAATATTATTAAACGGGAATATGGAAACATATTTGCTTACATGTTTATGTGAAAATGTAAAATATGTTTAATTAATTTACCGATCCTATTTTCACTACAGCCGGATTTATTAATGTAATTCCGAATGACGATGTTCATAACACAGTAATTAAAATCAATTTTTCGGCGCTTATAACTTCAAAAACTCTATTACTATTCCATGACACCGACTAAGCGGAAAATGTTGTTACAGTGGAAACAATGATGAAAATATCAATAACATTTTTATTACTGTTCAATTGATTTTATCGTGCGACTCTTGGTGGCGGTTTTATGAACGAAGAATCACGATTTTTTAATCTTAAACTTTGCCGTTTTGTTGATAATATCGCACAATAAAACACACTATTTATACCGATGGAACTGACTAATTTCCGAACCCAAGTTCTGAGACAACCTGTATAGTAGACAAAGAGGTGACAGTATTGATTACAGTGTGACAGTGTAGATGCAAGAGCGAGATCGAGCAGGGACATAAGTGCACTCCTTTGATGTACTCAACCTATTCGATCGACTCGAACCTCTGAGCACGTACAACGTCACCCTCCGTCCTTGTGCTTTCGTGTCTTCGTCCTTAAAAATCCCTTCACTTCCTGAACCTCCTGTTTAGACCATCGTACTCTCTCCCTCTCTCTCTCTCTCTGTCTCTGCACTCCATCGTACATATTACCCTGTATTGGCTTTTCTCTGAGTAACTTCTCGAACTTCGGCAGCTACGCCTTTCAGGTAAGACCCGAAGGGAGTACTACCGATAATATAATAACTACGATTTACTCTCATTGATGTACAAACGAGGCATGATTTCATTTGAACCAAACATAACCCAACTGGGTTGTTCGTCAATGTTTACCTGCCCAACCTGTCAACCTTCAAAATGGAGCCCAACACAACTTCACAACCACTGTTGTATTATACACAGAGAAACTTCGACATTCAAGAAACGAGAATAACTTTGCTAGGAGTTGCTTGTATTGATTTCGGCGAAAAGTTGGAAGGAAAATTGAGTCTGAAAGTTTAGAAGGCACATATACATATATCAACGACACTGTAAAGAAAAATCGATTGGTAGCGGCAGGCTAAAGTATGAAAGCCTTCGAGCGAGCGACTGTAATCTTCCAAGTCTTTTTGCCTAACCCCCTCCCCACCTCACCTTTCCTTTCAGTATCCTCTGGACTCAGCCATCCGTCTATACCTTAGCCGTTAACCTATAGCCCGGAGAGCGTCACTGTCCCTCGATTATACGATATCCACAAACATTTTTTCTGCTCTTACATATTTATACTTCTCGATATACGTGTTAGATTTTTTTGCTTATTTTCGGGCAGCTGACAGTTATGAATTATTTGTAGATATATTTTCTATCTTCTAAGATAAGATCGTTCAAAGTGGTGACAATATATCGACCAAAAAATGATGAAAAGGGTTGTAAGTTTCTAAAATATAATGTATAGGAAAATAATTATTTGTATGGCAAGAGCGTAAAAAAGAACTTCTTAAATAGTGGTGACTCTTAACACGAGTAAAAAATGTCTATCACGCCCTTGCCTCACATCCTATTTTCTGTTCAAACTACTGTTCAAAGTTTACTTTTAACGACGACGACTTTTAATGCCACTGAGCGAACCTCAAAAGGACAATATTTGTAGCAGCCTGTGCGCATCCGTCGACACTTTTTGCGCACAGCTGCTACAGAAAGTATTTTTTGTGGTTAGATCGGAGGCACAAAAAGCCGAGTTATTTTTGCGCAGTATTTATTAGAAAAAAAAACTCCTTCTACAATTAGTTATATTTCGATCTATGGTTCTTTTTCACACGATCAGAACACATAAAAAAGTCGGATTTTTTATTCCACTTTTTAATCGGTACAAATAGATAAGGCACGCTTTTTTGTCGAAAAATCTTTTTATCTTGTATCACATTAAACACGAATATACATTTTACCTGCTTCATGGATTGTCTTAAATAGACACAGCTCTAATCTGCTTTCAGGTCTTTAGTCTGTCAACTTCCTATCTAGTCTCCGTTCACTGCTGAACTAGACATGATCCGTATTCCTATAGTTAACGTCCAAGGCAACCCGAAGGAGTATAACATGAAAGTAGTTTCTCGAAGGGCCAAGGGTCCTACGGGTGTAGCGGAGCCTTTCAGTAGGATAACATTCGAAGCATTGAACGCTATACGCTTTTCCTCGAAGTAGTAGATTCTCCGCGAGCCACAACGGGCTGCTGTGCCTGTTTGCTGAACGGGGTAAAGGATAATCTGGTATACGCGAGATAGAGCGAGAAAGTTGTGCAAGATAGCCTCTTACGGGGGCTGTCCAGGGATGAGAGGAACAAGCCGTGCGGAAAATCGCTTTAAGCCACGCCGGCTAATATTAACTTCGAAGAAGACGCTCGGTGTACTGTCGTCGTATCTCTCTCGCTTTCATTGCCTTCTACGGACACTGGCCCTTCGTCTGACTCCACCTTACACCTCTCACTTCTCTCTCACTTCCACTATACACCCACCTTCTCGCCTTCGGCGTCGACATACCGAGGTTAACGTTAACCAGCATCTTCTCATGAACGTCCCCGTTGACCCCGAGGGCAGCCAGCTTTACCCCGGCAAAACTTCCTGTTTGCCTGACTTCAAAGTTCGATGATTTATCTCACTACAGTATCGACGACCATTTCTCGCTTATTTCTCCACTCCAGTGGTATCTTCAAACAAGTACTATTTTGTCGTTAAGATTTATCCGAGGACTCTTACAACCCAGCGATATTGTATTGACAAAAGATATTGATATTGATAAAAAAAAAATCTATAAAAATGTTACCGTCTTAAAATTGATTTATCTTTTCAAAAAGTTAACGAAAGAGATCACCAAATTTCGAATACTATTTGTAATTGAATACTTATTGACGCAAAAAAATATATATAATTGTTATTTCAATGATTAACGTTTAAATGTTAACAAGATTTTATTCCCACGAATCGATACTTCGACTAATGTAACATTATTTACTTTTTGTTGCAGTATTATAAACAATAACAAAGTGCAAAAACCCGATCCCGACAACATCAAAATGTTCGTCGGTCAAGTGCCCAAAGACATGGGTGAAAACGACCTCCGAGCGATGTTCGAGGAGTACGGAAAGGTCCACCAGCTCAACGTTCTTCGGGACAAGTTCACCGGGTGTAGTAGAGGTAAGTGAAAAATCGATCGGAAAATACATGCAACGTTCGCGATATTTATTTCAGCCATCCACCACGTCGTTGTGTCATGAATAATGAGAATTCCGTCGTTATGTTGCTCTTGACGTTGCGTTGGGTTAGCCCGATCGATTTATTATCACTAGATGACATCTATTTCTCTACATAGTATATTGTCGTAGGCGAGAAGAGGTCGTTTTGGAGAAAAGCTCGTGAGCTCGACGATACGTTAACGTCGTATCGTGGCGTCAGAGACACTTTATCGCGTAGCTCTCGTCTGATATTGATTTTCGTAGACAGTATACCAGCAGTACCGAGGACATACGAGAGACCGAGGACAACTGTGTTACTGGCCTCGACGCGGGTTCCACCAACACAGATCGTTCTACCCTCGGCTATGCGGGCACATTCAGGCCAATTCATACCGCTGTATTGTTTCCAAATTGACGTAGGTAACGATGTGGCACTGACAGCTACGGAGTGAGAGCCAGGAGCACGGTTGCTCCTGGCTAGGCCGTCATTTACGCGGGTAGATTAACAACCGGACGACGACTGGAGGGAGGTGTGGACAACGAGAAGGACTGGCAAACGAGAGGAGGCCGTTGGCTAAACGACAGTCTCTCTCTCTCACTCTCCCTCTCAGTCTCTCTCAGTGTTTATATCCAGAACATCGCTTTCTCTATGAATGATAGAAAAACAAAAAAGGTAGAGAAACAAAAGCTTATAGTTGGCCACGTTTACAGAGCGAGGTATGCGTTGAAAAAACGCTCACAAAGGGTTGAAGCGAAAGTGGATTGAGACGTACAGTGCCGATACTTGTCACTCAAATAGAATTTTTCTCTGTATCTCTTTTTTTTTTAATTACCCATCATGTATGTTATGCATCTATTAATAGCTTTATGTGGTGACATGTACGTGTAGAGGAATAAGTACACACAAAAAGAGGTTTTTGAAGTTCTATATTAATACCGTAGGAAATGATACATCATGCTGGAGCACTAGTCGTATTCCTTATCCAGGTCTATTTGATGACAGATGTAGATTTAGCGAAATACAAATACAATGTAGTAAAAGGGAGGATGTTATAGTACGGAGTTATATAGTCGGCAGAGTTAAAGGAACTAAAGAAGAAGTGGGGTTAGGTATACGCACGTGTGTAAAGTAGCATAAGGGGGAATTGATGCCCAGCAGCAGACAGTGGAATAGTGGTCGCTAGTAGCTTCCACGCGGCCGTTCCGTATTCTATTGATCGCCTCCAGTGAGCATAAGTGAGAGGGGAAGATGTGCAGTGAAACGGAGAGGAAGAAAACGGGGATGCGAAGAAGACCTAAAGGATGCAGAAGGTAGTAGCGGGAGAGAGAGAGAGAGGAAGCAGAGGAAGAGGCGAACATAGAACTTGGTTCTATGTGCTCCCTATACCACCCAGGATACATAGAGGTGACCCGGATGAAGCTCAGAAAGGAAGGTGCTTTGGCGAAGGCAGGAAGGAAAAGTTCAGTAAGAGATGAGAGAGCGAAGGAGAGATGGAAAGACTCGAGCAGCAGAGACACTGGAAAGCCGGGAGAAATCCTCGCGTCATCGGATAGTTTTTTGCTGGCTAGCTCGCCTCGTTCCTCGAGGAAATCCGATGGCCATTAGGCTGGACGCGTTTTTACGTCTGGTGCCCTCGTATCCTCACTTTGCTACGGTAACACGAGGGTCAGGGAGGTCGAAGTGGTGAGAAAAAAGGAACGGCAAACGGATAGGGTGGTGACCAGCCACTGGGAAAGGTCACTGATTGCGGGTGAGAGCCCCTGACGTCGGGGAAAAAAAGCTTGAAGAGTCACATAAAGATTTGGACAGCCATCATCTGGCCAGGTTTATCATTGCCCTGCAAAACAAATCGATATGGCTTTTTCTTTGTTTGGTGGTTTCATCTCGGGCCTTGGCTGCAGTGAAATTGTCTTGAACCTTAGAGACGAACTCATGGATCATAACAGCTCTGGGCGGATTACTAAGGAAACGAGAATGAAGGCGGAAGGGAGCAGGAAGTAGAGGCTGATCGATCGGTGGGCATTATTGGCAGAATGATCCTTCTCGACAGCGTAGCGCATCCGGTTCTATACTCCGATAGAGGCCGAGGTATCCGCTCCTTGCCTCCGCATCACCTCCTTCCTTCCTCCCCTGAACGACGAGGCGACGGATCGGAAAGCGTACGTAAATATTGACTAGCTGCAAACGTTGGACCTCTTCGCGATCGCGACTCCATCCTCCCAGTTTGAACGTCATACCCGTCACCGCTGCGCTATCAACCCCATTTCCACAGAATGGCGAACGAGAGTCAAGTTCTGACGATGCTGCGTGTGATGCAAGGGCGTGTGGTAACGTCGTGATTTTGTTTACGAATAGAGGAAATTTTAAGTTTAAGACTGCTGTTCTTGTTGCTTTCGCAAAATCATCGAATTGTTTAAAAAAAAAAAACGTTCGCATAGACATTCCTCTATGTGTGACGTCAATTGATTTCGTGTGGTGTATGTCAATGTCGATACTTTCACAGTATACGTAGGAATATTTATTCTGATTCCCGAGGACCCGAAATTTTATTGTATTCGAAGTGGCATCAAACTGGAAAAACTGTATTAACGTTTCAGGAGGAGCCCAGAACTGGATTAGTTGATTTAGAGGGCTACGGGTAGAGTACAACATTGGAGAGAGGTCCAAAAAAAAAACACTGTATGTTCTAGGCTAACTGTGCTAATCATTGACTCAGGAGAATTTAGTAGTGGTCAGTCTGAGAGGCCATAGCGCGAAAGATGGCGAGCAGAGTCGCTGGTTAATGGATTTTACGACGTCTAGACTTGGCTTGACTCTTCACAGCGCTACATATATACCCCTATATCTACTCACATCGCACCGCTTAATCGACACTCGGGCGCGATCATGCCCACCTTCCACTCTTCCCTGTCTGTGTCCTCGAAACTTCGATCCGCCTTCCTTCGAAACTACGACGACAATGACAAAGAAGACGTTCACGAGTAAGAGAGCCTCCACTTCGAGCGGCCAAGTGAAAGAATCTCCGGATGGTTGCCAATTAGAAAGAAGTGCAGACCCGTGTCTGCGTCGCGGTGTTCTCCTACGACTTCCACGAGCTACGCCAATAGCTCAAATTGGCTTGCTCGCAGCAAAAGTGTCTCTATGAGTGTGCGCGTTTGTAAGAGTATATGTATGTGTGTTGGAAAGTAGGAGACTCTCTTTTTGTAGCATCCAACGGATATCGAACACGACCGGCTCCTTCGCGAATCCTTGGCGCGAAAAAAGGAACACTTCCGGTCTTCCTTTCTGGTTTCCGTAGGATTCCGGTCCTTTTCATTCCTGGTGAAACGCACAAGCTCTTCTTCGTTCTGAACGGACCTCCTTTATTAGACGCTTCATCGGTTTCCACCAAAGAAAAGAGGAAAGGGAAAAGCTATGATAGATCCCTCTTAAAAATTAATCTATCGTTCCTTTCACTCCTGACTTGAAAATTGAAAGTATTTGATGATGTCTTACAACTATACTTTTATACTTGTTATATATTTCGGCAATCTGTAATCGATGACTATTACAGAGAAATGTGAAAGCGGAAGTAGCCCTTCTTTATTTTCAACAGACAAATTATTCCCTTCTAAAGACGGTACAAAAATTAAGTCCACTTGAAGACGATTAAAATTTTTTTACCAATACTGTTGTACTAGTTAAATTAGTTATTCGCCAACTTGTAAACTTTCTGACACTTCCTTTTTCATTTGAAAAAGCTACGACTGCTCTAATCTCGATTTTCTCCATGAGGTATTATCATCGATCGGCAATCGGAGCTTATGGCTCTACTTGTCATTAATCACCGGAACACTATTAATCGTTTTTAAGTGGTGGTGGTTTTCGCTCGAAAAGGAGACGTCCGCTACCGTGTGACCATAAAAGGAAGAAAAGTAAAGGCGCGAGAGCGTAAGACGAAGAAAGTAATTCAAAGAGGGGAATAAAGAAAGACTACTTTCACAATGTGTTCCTTGCCAGCAAGCTCTGTAGTTCACTTAATTGAGTTCGACCTTCGAAGTACTGGATAATAATCAAACTGCACTCATTCTCCGAGGCGCCAATCTTTTCGTAATCCCCGCTACACCAACACAACACCAGGGAAATAATATGTAGGAAATACTATGGCATGTGACTATAGCGGTGTCCGGTGATCGATTCTCCTTCTGAAAGGTCGAACGAGTGTCAACTTCCAATGGTGGCCGCAGCTGCCAAGAGCTATTTGCAGTTGCGACTTGGCCGACCGTTAAAAAAAAAAAAAAAAAAAAAACTAGTTGCTATCTAAATGGACTACTAAAGTTTTTACTCCGAACATAAGCATCACTAAAAGGATTCTAGAAATCATAGAAGGATTTTGTAGCGATTAATGAAAGCTGATGGAGAGCTTAGGCATCGATGTCCTGTTTTTAAAAAAAGTTTACGAATGATTACACAATCTTGTGATGGTTGAGAAAAGAAAGTCTTCTCAAGGAAACGTTGTTTACTGAGCGTGAGGCAACCGGCCAAAAAGACATTACCGTACACTGGCCACTCGGCGTTCTCCTTTACGACGTATTTCCGTCCGTCCGAGATTCCGCTGTTCCTTTTTCGTCTCTCCTTCTGCTCTCTTGTATATCCACTCACCTCTCGGCTCTCTCGTCTTCTTCGACGTTCTACCCTTCTTTGCCCTGCTGAAAGGCATCGCAACGTCTCTACGCTCGAGAAACGTGAGATGTCGTCTTCTCAAATAAGAATTAGAGTCGAATACTCCTGGCATGGACAGTCACTGGTTGTTGGCATACTCCCACATTTTTCAATCCAGGATTGCTACGGACTTTAGAATTTTAAGATTATGTGAAACATGTGCGAGAGAGATAGAAATAATGATGCTCATACCAGAGCGATATTTTTTGTAAGTGTAGGTGAGGACACTGAGGTGATGTTTTATATCGTCTCAAGATGACGTGATATAATAAAAAAAAGTCTTTAATTTACAAGATTTCATAGTACTTCAAAAGATAGACTATTGATTTATCACTTGTCGTTAACAAAAATTAATCTGTCTGTTCAGTACTGTTATAGAAAACGAAACTTAAAAATCTTTATATAAATGTTTTGAAGAAGGTATTACAGACTTTTGTACGCCACGTTAACGGTTACTTTTCTCTCGAGAACTTGCCAACCTCTCCTTTAATAATCCTTTCATTGATCGTCAAAGTCTGAAAAGAAAGTGTACACGTTCGATGAAATTATTCTGGTAATTTTCCGTGAAGAAAACGATAAGCAGCAAATACTTTAAAAGCATCGTCGTGAACGCTCACTTTCAACGAGCCTGGTAGTCGAAGACTTGAGAATCGCAATTAGCGTTCAACGCTCTTAATGAAGTGGCTCGAGAAGAGGACCCGTTGAAGGAGTCAGAAGAGCGCGAAGCCGTTCAACGTCAAGCTGCGCGGACCAGTGGAAAAGCGTACTTCGCTTTTCTACGATCTTTCGCGAGGGTAGTGTCAAAGCATGAAGTTGCCAGAGAGAAAAGGTCTTTGACAGGGAATTTCCGTATTCTTAGAAGGACTTTTCTCGTACAAACACTCTCTTCGAAAAGCTCTCCTTAACTATATCGACGTCATCTTATACACTCTTTATCTTTTCTCACGAGCTTTGAAGGGCTCACAGATTGAAACTGTACTCCTGTTTCGCCGCTATGAGTACGCTGATTAATTATGCACCAGGAATGGTTATACTGCGACTTTGTAATACATCTGCGTAGACATAAATAAAGGGAAAGAAGTCGCATTTTCTTTATGCGAATTTACTTAATTTGATGAATCGCGAATATCACCGATCCTATCAAAATTTAACAAAATATTCTACATAAATAACAGATAAACACGATTTCAAACAAAACACGGTTTATCTAAACGCATTATCATACTAATCACAGTATGATAATACATTTTGTAAAGTCAAAACACAGTGAATGTATTAATATCAATCAAATGATCAACGTTCTTGCTAACAGGAGGAAAGAGTTGTTTCGGACCAATATTTAAGCAAATTTTAAGGAAAGACAAAACGTTACAAAACATATTTTATATTCCAGTATAGTTAGTTATCAAAGTTAGTCTATGATTCAGGAGGACAATAAAATAGTATTACTTTCGATTTTAAATAGCAGACAAAAAATTTAATGCGATCATGATTATCATTATTTTTATATATTATTACTATTATTATTCTATCCATATTAAATGCAAACACATTAATCATTACAAATATCGTTATTAACCAAATAATCAATATTTTCGATATTTGGTAGAAAATGTTATTTTGAATTGGTTTTTATAAAATTCTGCTGCCCATTAACATTTATTGTACCCATTTTGAGCTTTTGAGGGGCATTCGAAAAGTGAAATATAAGCGTCTACGTGCGTCATTAATTTACACAATCGACCGGAATCATCTTACGCCTACCAATCACACAGAGTCGTACATTTTGCTCGTTCGAGTGGTGCACGAGCTTTTTATTCGCAATCAAAGCAAACTTCGAGAGGTCTTGGCGCTCAGCCAGGAGCAGGATTATAATATAAGTAGTGAGAGCCCAGTACCGAGCGTCAGGGCCTGGAAAGTTTAATTTCTCAAATCCTCGGCGAGCCGCTCGTCTCGTACTTGGCTTTGTGATACTATATAACTCCTCGCTACCCTCGCCCGCAGTAAGCCACCGAAGATCTCTTCGGTGCGAAATTCCCTTCCCTCTACTGTCTTTTTCTTCGACCCCTACCATTTTATTCGTACCTTCAACTCCTTCGTTCACGGACAGTCGCCCGGCCAAACTGTCATCGATTACGCAAATATTTGAGTGCTCAAAAGTAATGTAACCGTATTTCGATCGTATTCTGCCGGTAGTAACCAGAGTAAATTTGCCTTGAGCTTATCTAACCGCGGCAGCCGCACGAACCGGGCCATTCGGCGGCCACCACCTGCCGTGATTTTCGTCGTGGCTATAAGCGACGATAGAGTCGATGGAAAGCTTCTGGCTCGGAAGTCCTCGCGACCCGATCGATTTCATCATATACAAAGCAAAAAGAGGATATATTGTATAGTCGCAATGTCGTCGTAAAGCATTTTTGGATAAGGAAAACAAAAAAAAATGGGCTACGAAGAAAAGATTCGTATAAATTCTGGAGGGTTAATTCCTAAACTTCCTTTTTTTCTTCTTCAATTCAGTTGGATATAATCTATAGAAATATGACAGTTTCATATGACGTTCAGTATGGCAGCCAAGAATCTGCTCGAGAGTGCTTTATGTCTCGACCCAATTTAGCGATCGTCGGACGCTTTTCGAGGGTTGTCGACATAACTGATCGAATCTCGTTTGTCAAAGAGGTGTCGACGAATCGTTCGTTCGTTCGTCCGCGCGGTACCTCGGTGGTGTCGTCCCAACCACTATGATTCCAGCTCTATCTCTGATGGCACCGAGCCTTTGGTGCTTTAGCTATTGCGGAGCACATGCAACGGAGCAAACCCGCGTTTTCGGTGCCGACGCGCGTCGTTTGTCTCTCAGCTCTGGGACTGTCATTTTGCCACTCGCTCATCCACCACCCGTCTACGACAGCAGATGCGCTTGAGGCCCGCACACACACACAGAGAGAGGTATATGTAGAATTCCGGAAAATTCACCGAGAATATAAATTCACTTCTCGCCAACGCTCCGATAATCCATTGGAACTACTCTGCAACGAAAAAATAGTAGGTAACAAAATATTGCATTTTCGTTGGCTAGGAAAAATATGATTTATTAGTTTATTCACTGATGTAGATTCTGTGACTTATGAATCTCTTTAAGATTAACTGTTCTTTTTTTTTTCTTTTTTCTTCATCACTAGAAAACTCCAGATGTGCAGAAACAATCATTATTGCGACAGTTAAAAGTCGAAAGGCTCCGAATTACGATTCCATATTAAATTAAAAAAAAAAGAGTAAAAAACAGAAAAAATATAAAACTATTGAAGTAATTATTTATAAAGTCATGATTGTATTCCAATTCTAATTATAAATTAATATAAATAATCATAGCTGAATTTATTTTGCAGTTGAAATGTTGCATTGATTCAATTTAAGCATGAAAAGTGGTGACTAAAGAATGTTCTTTTGTTGTCACGTTGCTGGGAAGTAAGTATTTTTTATCCTCACAATCAGTGCCAACACAACCATTGGTGCGACGGCGAAAAGTCGAAGAATAGCGAACAACACCTCGTACATCTTTTCTCCCTGTCTGTAAAAATTCAGTCTACCGTATACTCTCCCTATATCTTTATATATTTTTGCTGGATCTCGTCGAGTAACACAGAGCGAGAGAGAGAAAGAGCTCAGTCCCCCAATCCACCCAGTGTATGGCTCGATGTGCGTCTCACGCTCGGGAAAGTGGAACTCGAGTACGACAAAACCTCAATCCCTTTAATGGAGACAAATCCACCTACACAAACGCGATACCATGCGCTGCCTCGTGGTTCTGCCGTTGCTGCGTCTACCCCACCGACCGTCGTAGCGGGCTTGCACTGTAGACAATTTGTAAGAGTATATCCCACCAACCCTGATATTAGCACCCAAGCGGAGACCATGTCCCCGAGACTATACGCCAAGCCCAATCATTCCCTGACCCTCTTCCTCTCCTTTTCTTCTTTAGCTTTCTTCGCTATTCCCCACTCATTTCATAAACCCAGCACTACGAGTCTCTTCTATTTTCGTCTTTATTCTTTCATCCGAGTGACAAATAATCCGATAAACAACGTCTCGAGTGAGTCTCCTGTTGTTATGTATTCTTTGCCACGTGTAGACAGTCTTTGAAATGTAAATCTAAATGTGCAAAAATTGTTACCTAGAAAATGTTCACGTTTCATGCTGTGCTGAAGCAAAATAGTATTTTCTTAGTACCTCCAACTACACTGATTTTTTAACATTTTCTTCCGATCTGAAAGTGCTCAATTCAGTACTCAAATCACATCAAATTTTTGTTCTTCTTTTAAGCCATCCGTCGACTTCGTATCAGACCCTAAGTTTACTATAGGATATCAGTATCGTGTGTCAAAGCTTTAAGTAGAATGTTGCCTGAATTTTGAAAAAATTATGCGACAATAACGTAGTAAAAATGTACAAAGAAATCGCGTGCTCACGAAACTTCGTCTAAAACGCATTAAAGATTTTACGGTAAAGTAAAAAAAAAGCTGCGTACTAGTGTTTATACGCATAGAAAAAGTGTGTTGATCGACAATTTTCATCACGATCTAACGCCCGGGGTGCTTCTCCAGAGGTGAATGAGATGAAGTGATGGTAGAGTAGCGAAGAGCACGAGAACCCCATGAAATATTATAAAATTAACGAGGTTCATCCGTCAGTCGCGGGCCTGGCGGCCCAACGACATGGCATCGAGGCACTTTCCGGGGGCGCGAAGCAAAGTTATATATTCTCGCGCACACTCAATCTTGGTTCGTCCTTTACAGCGTGAGTAGAATCAGCACCAACATCGAACCACTCTCTCCCTCTCTTAGCTAAGGGCTGTGATGCTCCTACTGCTTTGTATGCGGGAAGAGCGAGTTGCTTCAGCGCCGCGCGCATTTATGCGCACATCGTGCGTCGTCGACGTTCTATCCGGAGCTCACCAAACCGCCACAACCGCGCCATGTCTACAAACCCTCTGTGTATAGTGGAACACAGAACACTCAGCCAAAACTTTGCAACACTGAAAATGAAAAGTCGTCTCTAGACATTAATTGCTCGACACGGAGGAAAGCAGAAGAGATGCCTATTTCTCACAAGTGGGACTCCTGATCGCGGAACTTTTCGACTTTTCATCTAATGCATCGACCATCATATCCTTCTTACGTTTTATTTTAGTTCATCGCTAGCTGAAAGACGTTTTGCTTAAACTATTTCTTGGAAGAAAAAATTAATTTAAAAAAAGCAGTCGGTCCTCACAGAGCGCAAAATTTAAAACCCTAATTTCCAATTTCAAGATTCGCCCACAGTGCGCCGTTCATTGCGTCAGAGTTGTATTGCCGTCTCAGACGCTCTGCTGAATGTATGCATGACTTTTTCAATAGTTTTGACAGGATTTGTTTTCTTCTCGGTATACTCTTTAGGTTATCGAAAGTTAAGGTGCGAAGATTCAAAGCATTATATAAATATGGTGAGCATATAATTGTCTAGAGGTGTAAATATCGATTGCCCGATAAATCATCCTCGATTAGTCACGACTCCGCGCGAAGTTAGTGCAAGAAGTTGAGAGTGGCTCGCGTGCGGAAGTAAATTGGTCGGCGAATGAGTTACATACTGTATAGAGTGAATGAACGTTAGCTCGCTAGCCGATCTCACTTGCTCTTCGAGGGAGTTTTATCAATTTAGGAACACACGTAGTGTGTAAGGAGATTGGCGAACGCCGACCGAGCGTCCAATTTAATTAGCGATCGGTGTACGAGAATGGCGGGGCAACGTTCGTTGCCGGTGGATCGTGAAGGGACGCGGAGTCAGAGAGGGCGTGCGCTTCTGCACCTTTCGATATATAGCCAAGCGAGCCAGTCTGAGGAAGAGCACAATCGGGTGAGCGCCGCTCTGCGAAGGTGGATATACCACCCGGGAAAGCGATACTCAATCAGCTATAGTCGAGGCACGAACGCGATATTCTCCTGGCAGCAGCTTACCGGCTGTCAGACCGGAAGTCCATACCCCCTTTATCCAACATCCCTCTCCATGCACACTGCTACAAGCTCTCCTTCACTCGCTTATATATATATATATATCCTTCGTGACTTTCCCGCAACACCCGGCAAACCCCTCGTAATTAACTGCGAATTCTATTTCGTGATCTCGTGTGAACGATATCCGTACTTCGCAATACTCTATAGCCTTGTTCACTTCGCGGTTTTGCGCAATAAATGGCTTATAGGCATATACCTGAAAAGAATGGTCAGCCTGTCATTCTGTTTCCTCATAGAGAAAGCTTTGGTTAAAATATCGGAAATTTTTTTTCCGATGTACAAACTTCCAGTTGAATCTCTTGTAATTTGAGAACGGATCTGCGTATCGACCTGAAATCTAAAGCACAGGCAGAATTTTCATGTTATAAGGTAATAAACAACGGAATTACGCTATATCGTGTAAATATAAGTGTATTGAATGGAAACATTCAGACGCTTGAATCGATAATGGGATTCAAAACTATTGAAAGTAAACATTGCAAACAAGGCAGCAAGTTATGAAATTTTATAAGTGAGTCAATATTTTTCGATAAATAAAGAAAATAATAGGTGTAATTTTAGTTTAATACAACAATTCTTCGTCGTTCAAATTCTATTTTTAAGAAAGAAACCGTGCACTTAAATAATTATACGATTATTTTGTTATATCTGTACAGACATTGGAGTTTTTAAATTTACCTAAGTAATGATGATGCATCTATTGAAAGTTCTTACAACGCAAAATCGTTTTGCAATCATAAATGAAAAATTAGTTGATAAGTAATAAAGAAATATATTCATTTATATTAATTATGAAAATAGCAGGATAACATTATCGACAAATGTCACAAATTTTTACAGTTGTGTCTACTGTACATTATTTTACGAGTGTGAAACTCGATCTTATGCAATGACAACATATTTCTATACATTCCATTTGACGCCTTTGCGAATACGGGTGTATTTTTCCTGGTCAAAAAAGAAATTTCCATATTAAATTCAGTATCAGACTTTATTCTTCTAACTCTGCATTTTTCTATTTCTATTTCGCTGCGGTCCTCATATTACTTTGGATGGATAAAGCTCTCACCGCGACAAGTGTATATGCGCTAATTCAGTACGTGTGTGAAAAAGTTTTCCCCAAGCAAGCGTGGCGCGTTCGCCGGTTCATTGGATACGAGAGCCTCGGCGTTCGCCTCTTTTGCCGGGACTAAAAGAGTTTTTACAAAAGCCAACACTGGACGTAGCTATATATTGTCTCACAACCGGACTTTGTGGACCATAAAATATAGTGGCATGCATAAATACGAGAGCAACGCGCCGTCGCTCGACGATAACATGAAGAATTGAACGCGATTATGAGGCATATTCTTAGCCTGAGGTACAAAGTGTGTATCAACACTTTTCCTTTCTCTTTCTTTTTTTTTCCCCCCTAAAACAAACTAAAGTAATCGTTTGAAAATACCATTTATAGATCAACGGTACACACACAACGCCGCTTTAATAACATACATAAAATACTGTAGGAAAGGAAGAAATTCAAATATAACATTGGTCATTTTAGTTGAAGTACAAATCAGGAAGTATATGTACACATAAAAGATCGGTAAAAAAAATAGCTTTATTTAGGGACAGTTGGCTTTTGGTTGATATTTCAGGAACGATCATAAACCAACGTTTCGTAGTTCCAAAGCTCACGTTGCAAAATTCTAACTTCAAAAAATCTAATCTTCACAAAGTATTAATCTTGCAGGCTAATTCGAAATCACACATTTCTCTCTTTGTGGACACACGCATGTGAGTCTCGCCTTATGCAAGATTCTACTGTACCCCAAAACGTTTTACAATATGCAAGGTAAACGATACGATCAAAACGATATAAAGAATCGACGTATAGGTCATAAGTAGCGGAAGGAAACATTTGAGAAGAAGAGAGGCACTCAAGAAATCATGAAAAGCTGGAGGGGAGCAATCGTAGTGGGATATCTCGATGTAAGCTCAAGCCGGAAATATACTTACTTCCTACATACAGTATAGAATGGTGCACCAATCCCAGTACACGTATATCTACAACCAACATAACCCAGCTGCTAACCGCACTCGGTAAATGGAAAGCACATTTGCATCGGGCTACGCACTCGCAGGCTGAGCTCTCACTTGTACTATATGCCGACCTCAGACATGGCCCTTTCTCGTCGACTGTTAGGATTAATATGTGAGTGCCTCTATTAGTCTATCGTGTCGTCCTAAGTACAGTGGCATACACATCGGAGAGACAGAGATAGAGAGAGAGAGAGAGAGAGAGAGAGAGAGAGACCCTGAGGGCCGAGAGTCCGAGCAGGCTATAGTATGGCTAACTTTGTGGTGACCGAGGTGCAACCCTACTCCTCGTCGTATACACTATATACCTACATGGTCCCGGGCACCCCCGTGGCGCGATGTAATATTCATAACGCTCGATACGCTCGGAACAAACTTGTCTAGCCGGCCGCGCGCGAACCACCACCCGGTAATTCGAACGTTCGTACCGATCGATACGAAATTGGATCACGAAAATAGTATATTCTAGCGCCTCCTCCCTCTCCCCCATTTGAAACGCCGGTTCCATCGACGATGCCCGAAGCTGTGGTCGTGAACACCCGTAATGCAAAAACGACGACACCATCGATACACGGGGCTCATGACTTTTAGCATCCATATATTGGTTCCTATTCCGAGAGCAATCGTTAAATTCTTTATGAAATTCGGATATCGAATATTATACTACGTGACATTTATTACCGGATATGCAGTAACTACACTCTAAAAACGAAGTGCGTTGCCAAGTGTGTTGTTCGCGAACCTTTGCATTCCAGTAATTTTTAACACACATGCAAGCGTGTCACGTTTTTTTTTTTACGTACTATTGCCATGTCAAAGCAACACGCTTGTAAGTATATAAAATAGTAATTTTTTGATGTAGTAAGCGTAAAATTCGATTTCACGCACTATTTTCGGTGCGTAAAATCAATTTTTACGCACAGCATACTACACGAAAAAATATCGTATGCTAACTAAAAAATTCTCTATGGATTCGCCACAAATTTATTTTTTTTAAACTGTTCTCCTTCACAGCAGAAAAATCGCGGCAGCTAGAGCGGTTTTGATGAAAAAAAAAAAAAAGCTAACCATTTTATATAATTTTATCACATCTGTAGCAATGTTTTCTCACTCCTCTGTACGCATTAAAAAATAAATTCCCGAGATATAAATGGCGGCCCCTAAATTAACGACAGAACACTGAGATGAAATAAAATTATGTAATACATCACAAGATTAAATGTATTAGAAATGAGCACATAAGAAAACGGCCGTATAAATTCAAATTCGTGTAATTTAGTAAGGATTACACGTGTCCAGTCATATAAACATCATATAGCCGAGACCTCTAACAAAACATTTGGCGAGCGTTCATTTTCCGCATGTAAATTACGTAGGCGTTAACGCGAGCACGACAACGGCAAGAGACAGAGTGAGAGAGTGAGACAGAAAGAGAGAGTGAGCGCGAGCGCGCGCGCGCGAGGTGTTCAGTGGGTAGGAATTTGGGTACGATGAGAGGGAATTTCGCCCTATGACTTTCCGGAGGATTTAAGTAACGAGAGTGCCGCATGCCTGGTCCCAGTTCTGCAATTCACAGCAGAATTCTCCGTTTCGAAAATGCTCGAGAGGCAACGAAGCTTCTGCTGTTTCTGGTAGTGGATCCTCGGAGCGGGAGGGTCTCGAGTTATACGAGGGGAATGGTTTTGCGGAACGCGCGAGAGAGCGAAGGGTCGCTGGCTCGCTGCGGATATTTATATTCCTGGCACCTAACTCCTGTAAATCCCTGGACGGCAATTAGGGGTGGCTCCGGCCTACACCCGTGTCTCGTCTCGTCTTCCCCTTCCTTTACTCCCGACGCTTCACGATATATCCTCCACTTTGCAGTACACCCCGGACGTGGAAAACCAGTGGAAACGCGCGCGAGCCCGTGTATACTCGACTGGTATATGTATATAATACGCTATATAGTGGGCGGTAGTCGTTAACGCCGAGCTGCCATCCTATGTGCAACGAGACCTGCTAGCTCTGCTCGCTCATTCCCTACCTCTATTTCACTCGTTAACCTCCGCGCGCTTTCTCGCTTTCTTCCCCCCCCCCCCATCCTTTCGCCCCTTTTATTTCGTACGAGATTCGCGAAAAAAAAATTCCTGAAATCCTTCTCGTTTCTTACGATCGCGGATATTCGCTTGTGATATGTTCAAATAGAATTGCTTGCATTGTTGTCATATTTAGAAGCGTGTGGTTTTAAAATTTCAATTATAAGCCAAAACAGCACGCTCGCAAGTGTGTTAGCAGTGACTACAACTCAAGGGATAGGGAACAACATACTTGGGAACTTGGAATAACAGCGATTCGTTGCTTACTTATTTTTATACGAATATTCTTTGGAATAATATATCTTCGGTAATCACAATATACTTTCATTTTCATGAACATGTTATTCTGCGTTTGCCCCAATACGTGACGAAAATGAGACCTATTATCTCCAGCTTCTACCAAGTTCCAGCAATTGAACTCAGCCACCATTAACAAGGGGTTATTCCCATTATTTCCATTATTCCAAGTGGTGTCAAACGATTCAAGAGATTATTGACGATAGAAGCGAATAAACGAATCGATAACAAAAGCATCTGCCTCAGCGCTTGCAGACAGTACTCGAGTTAAAGGAGGGGTGTGAACGAAGTAATATGCAGGGTAAGAATCTTATCGCAATACACCCCTCACATACGATATCGAGAGAAAGAGAGAGAGAGCGAATTGTCGACTCGGCAGAGGGGTGGAAAAGCCTGCGCAAAAGGGGCGTATAAGGGGGTGAGAGTAAGAACAGTGCTTATCCCGCGGGAATTACGCGTGATCTCAACCTTGCTTCGGGTATATCCGGTTTAATGAAATAAAGGGCGGAAGGGGAGGGTGCTAAACGGTACGTGAAATCTTGGTGTACTCGATGTAGCGATGTAGAAACGAGGTAGCGAGCTAGCAATGGGCTCGTAAGGGCTCCAATCGAGCGTAAAGGGGGTCGGCTGGCTGCGCATATTCAGTCGATAAGAAATAAGGGCGGTCTCGAAATCCTTTGAGCATGACAGAGACGATAAATCAAAAATTATATAATGCAGGAAAATTTCAAGAAAAACAGGATTTTTAATAAATCCTATATTATGGTGCACTGAAAAGTTTAAAAAATCTTCGTTACGTTAAGAGATACATCCAAAAATATAATTAAAATTGGGGACTGGTGCCATTGGAATGAAAAGGTATTGTAAATACTTTTTTTACCAACTAAATATGGATCATTATGCCTACGATATATTATGATTTATTAGTTTGAATTTTGAATCGTTTCGATGAATATAAAAATCAAGAAATATTAATGTATCACATTGATTTAAGTCATTTACATATGATAACATTTACGTAATCTGTATGTTATTAAATAGACTTTTTTGTATTTTAAAATGTATATTTAATTAATTACTTAAATTTATCCGTTGCATATTCTTTTAATTTTCATTTTCAACGCATCCGTCTTTCTTTTGTTATGACGGGATGGAGGTAAAATGACGCTAGAAATGAGTAGGGGTTGAAGTCGAATCGAGAGGTAGATGAGAAGTAAGTAATATGAGACCACCGACAGCATATATCATCGAAGGTAATATGAAGTGTGAAAGACTGAAAAGAGAAAAATAACAGTACAATATACATCAACATAGAGGAAAACTCCATTTCATATGGAAGAAGGTCGACGACGCTTTCTTTTCTTTTTTTTTCTCGATGACTCGTGAAGAACATTTAGACGACGACGAAGTGTAGCAATTTAAAAGCGAGGGTCGCGGATGTTCTCCGGTAGGTTTCTTGGCTTTCTGTGGAAGAAGGGTCGATTCGTTCGTGCGATGGAAATACTTTCGCTTCATCTTTCTCGACCGTTACGATGTACCCTATTCAACCCAGTTCTTGCTCTCACTCTTGCTCTCTCTTTGACGTTTTCTCATTCTCTCGTAACTCAAGTTTATCCATACTACGCGAGACACCCTAAAACGAAGCCGGGAAGCCGACTCGATGGCTGTTTCTACCACTGTGCTCTATTACAGCTAGTCCAAAGCGATTCCCATTCGCGGCACGACACGCGGTCCGCATACGTATGAGCTTTTGCCAATGGGGTCGGAGTCGCACACTCACGAAGATGGGGCATTAAACGAGGTGAAAAAAAATAGTTTGCTGGGCTACGGCCCACTGAAACAACCCCAATACTCATCGCTATTACCATATCCATTTTTTCCCCTCAACTGTGCATGTTGAAAATATATTGTAAAATGTCCAAACCATTGATACAAAATTGAGACGCATTTTTCGTGATAGGGATAACAAGTTTCCATATTTATAACCGTTCTTTACCCTACTGACAACTTATTCTACTGTAACTTCTTAAATTCTATATTTGTGCAACCACAGACCATTCAATTAATAAATCAAGTGAGTCCAAGAAAACCGGGCTTGACTGACAACAAAATTAATTTGACCACTATGAGCTCAAATTTTGACGGAAATATCTACTTGGCATCGGTCAAACGGTAATTTATGTTATTTTCCAGCTCGGGCGAAACAAAAAATTCAAATACCGGACATGACATATATGAGGGATGGCGACAAGATATTTTTTTAAATATAGCGGAATAATTATTTCATGTAATAATAATAAATGATAAATAAGAACTTGATAAAAATGTGATAAGCAAACAAAATATATCACACCGAGACGTCCCAAGGACAACGTTCGCTTATACAAAGTACCGAAATCTGAGGACACGAAAGCGAAGAAAATCTACAAAACGTGTCTCGCCTCTGTCACGTCTTCGGTTCAAGTAATAAGAATAAAAAAAAAAAAGGTACATAACAAAAAGTAGACAAGATAGAAACCAAAAGATTTGCCTCAGATTTGTAGGTAGGCAGGCAAACGTCTCACGTTGTTCGTACGAACAAACGTGACTTCGAGAGTTACGTGTCGAGTGTCGCAACTCGAGACAGAGAGACTCTGCGGTAATACGCTCGAAACTCGTGTGCAGGAGACTTGGGTCGTTCCAACGGCAATGTCAAGGAATCCAGAGAAAACGCTTTTTCTTCCCGTTTCCTCATTCTCGCTCCATCTTCTCGTCCAGGTGGTTGGTACATGAGACCGGTGAGAACTGCGAGGGGCTGTTTTAGCGTCGCACGATCCCGAAGGAAAGCATAGAGATACAGCGAATGCAGAAGAGGGTTTGTGGCTTGCTGGCGTGAAATCAGCTGCCACCCGCGATGTACGATTTCCTAGCAGTTGTTTAACTCCCTACATTTCTCTGTGCTTCGGCGACACGGCCGAAAGACTCTGGTTCCTGTTAACTAAATTCGATATCATCCGAGTCAGACACACTAAAGGTTTTCTTGCATTCCAATATATCTACAAAAAAAAAATGTATGTATAAGCATACAAGGTTTAACGTTAAAGTTTTAGAATTCTCAGCTATTTTCCAGGTTCGAATTAAAAGCACTTGCGTTTGAATTTAGGTTCAACCTTGAATCATAAAGTAAAGTTCGAACTTTAACTGCATTTTTACTGTCGAATCCATACGTGAACTTGCAAGGTTTAACAAGAAGTTTTAATACTCTTAGTTGTTTCAAGTTCGAGATGTAAATAATTAAGTTCACACTTGTAAGTACTTCAGACAGTCCTTGAGTCCGAAAAGTCAATCGTAGCACTGTTTTCATAACTAGATCAAAAGAAAGTGCATGAACATTATAACATTGAAATATTATAAAATTGAAAATATTTATATACGATCCTGTTATGAATCTAGAGTTTCATTGCAGCAACAATATGTGCAGCACATATTATAAATCTATGAAGAATCTTGACGTTTTTAACCACATAAATGGAACGTCTACTTTAAGTAATTTCGAACTTAAGACCAATCTTAAGATCGAACTTAAGTTCAAAGTTTAATCCTAAATTTGAACTTGCCTCCAAAAATTCGACCTTTACTACATCAGAAATGTTAAAACTGGACGAGTATTTTCGCGATTGATTTGTGAGCAAAAAAATGGGACTATAATTTCCACAACTATACAACTGGTTTTAATCACTTTCAACAACCATTGGACGCTCGGATCGTCATGACTTCAGAACACCATCAAATGACGGTCCTTTTTTGTCATCATTCGATGCACTAAATAAATTCATTTAACATTACTCTTGTTTACTTCGTAAAATAGTTTTGCCGGCGTTGGAATGACGGAGAATGTAGCGAAGACGATGAGACGAGAAAAGCGGGAAGAGCTCCAGGAAAAGCTCGAGCTCATATAGCTACGACTACCTTCGTGTCTTCCTCGTCAGAGAGGTCGAGTTGTACCCAGTGCGGGGGTCGCACTCGTGCATTGGCCTCTCGCCCGAGGCTCTCCCCTAGCTGTTATAGTCTTGCCTCTCGCGCTCCCATGACTTTTCGTGTCGCCCCGTGTGGGAGCTACTCTTCACTCTCCGCGACCCAGGAAGACGGAAGTCCGGTACCACTCTCGACTCGTTGCGCAATTCCCGTGTCCGTGATCTACACTCGTACGTTTATATTCCTTCGCGGAGAGACGAATTGTTTTGCAAAGATATACCACCGGGTTGTTGGACGTCAACTGAAAATAATGGGGTGGCTTTAACGCTTTAGTTTCTGCAATTATTGCTGACAATTTGATCTTTTACAAGTTAATAAAAAATATACCATATTATTATTTAATTTATTCGAGAAAGTTCAGAACGTTAGTTTGATTCTAAGAACATCCATTATGATTTCATGTATTCTATGAAGGGTTGACAATTTAAACATTACATTAATATTATATCTTTTAACTTTTCTAATATAATAAATCTCGACATCAATGGAATCCAAATTTAACAAAAACTAAGATGAACTTATTTTTACAAATCAATGTAATTGAAATTCTAGCATTTTTATATATATATATATAGGATCAAAACTCTTCTTATTCCCATGTAAGAAGTTCATCGGTCTTCGGCAAGCTTCGAAGCACTTCCGTATGGATACGAATTTCGAGCTTCTCAATAGGATAGCAAAAGCAAATATCCGAAGGCCAGCTATGAGTACTGGTGAACTCTGACTGAAGCTGCGCAGTATATACATCGTTCACACACCAGTATTGTGTGGATCTTGTACCTATCTATCCCATCGGTGTATATGCTTTGGCTCCCGAGAAGCCTTATATACAATTCCTCGATATATCGTTACCATCGACCTGATTCAACCGGATTTGATATTCTACTTGCAGACCTTCAAAACTCTTGCATCTCGTATGCCGCATCGTCCGAAGAGCTTTATCAAGATTTCCCATCAGGATATTGCATTGGACATTCGTACTCTAAAACTAATTAACTCATTCATCCATTTATACAGAAAATCGTTAAGAAGCTTCAAGCATTATGAAATATTTACGTACACTTGAAATAACTTTGATGTCAATTTTGAGTGTTTCATTAAATACATTTTTGTGAAATATCAAATTGTGGTTTACTGGATTAAGTTCTATTAAATCATTAATACTAACAATAATATCGTCATAATCGAAAAAGTGGAGCATTGCAAAAACGACAGACACCAATACCGTTCATTTTTTAGTAATATTTACTACCGCTAAAAAATAAACTTGCGTCATACATTTTCGTCTAAATTGTCAAGGTGGGCAAAAAAGTGCTGTAGCTTCATGAAATTCTCGAATTTCTTTTTGTAGTACTTGCAATACTTGTATATCAAGAGTTTATGCTGCTTTATAACAATTAACTCTCGGTATACCTAGCACTTTATAGTGGGCCATTCGACGTGTGTTAGGTTGCGGTAGTAGAACAGTATTGCAATAGTATTAGTAGTAGTAGTAGTTGCTAAGGGATACTGCCGAGAATCGTCCAAATAATACCTGTTAGCCACGGCGTGTGCTGCCGGGTGTGAGTTTGGCGGTGGGTAGAGTTGCATAGGTACACTGTAAAGCGAATTAGATAGAGAGAGAGAGAGAGAGAAGTGGGTTGTACGAGAGAATGTTAGTTTTCAGGAAACTGGCGAGTGAGAGAGGGGTATATACCGGGGCACGTCCACTTATTAAATTTACCAACCTCAAATTCCGGCCTCCAGAGACGTGAGGCCGAGGGTGAGGGCAAAGTGAGGGCGCGTGAGAGCAAGCGAAGAGAACGAGCGCACCCCAGAGGGAGGGGGATTTTCGTAGGGTAGCCGGGAGTTGCGGGATTGGGGCGTGGGTATAATATACAACTTCGGTACCACCAAATTCCCTCCTAAATACCCCGCCTAACTGGCTTACGGCGTACGTTCCGCAGCGCACAGCCAGAATCTACCACCAGAACCAGCCTCGCACACAACCAGTATAACCAGAAGCAAGAGAAACCAAGAGGTACCGTACACGCTACCAGAAGCCAGTCGCCCACGGGCTTTACCACTCCGCCCTTTCTGCTCGAAGGTATACGTACAGAAGGTACGTAGAAGCAGCCGGAGCCACCGAACCTCTGACCGATATTGCACGGTAAATATCGCCCAAATTCACCTCGGACCGTACATAAATGTCTGTTACTACTTACACAAGTTTCTACAAATCTACGCTGGAAGCCCCACACGCCGTGGGCGAGCGTGAGAAAGTGAAAAAGTTCTGGACAATTGAAGCCTCTAATTTTCAGATATGTAGGACGTGTAATATAGGATACTGATGGAAAATCTGGGATTTACCTAGAAGGCCTTGAAATAAGTAGAAAAGATAAAACTAAGAAAGTCTTAATCCAGAGAAATACAGAGAGTTTTAGGAAATATTTTTATAGTGAAAATTCTTGTTAGACATAACGAGGTTAGATTAAAATTTATATTTAAAAAAAATTAATAACTTTCCGAGTTGTTGGAATCGTAAAAATAAGTGGGCAATAAATGACAAAGCGTCCGAAATTGTCATCTTTTTGTGTTGATGAGGGAACTTTTGTCTCAAATCGGCAACATAATTAGATAAAACAATAAAAATATCTTATTTCTATTTTGGAGATTATACTGATTCCAACCAGTTTTTTAAATACTGCATGTTTAGTTGTGAAATTACGTAATGGTGGATGATCAATTCCTTTAAGCATTATTTTGCAAAGAAAGATATCGTAGATTTTCCAATTTTCTTGGAGGAATTGTATTGTGAGCGCCCATCTTAAGTCCAGGCATAAAGTCGATGAGTGGTTGCTTCGTCCCTCAAATACCTATACTCCACAAGCTGGTATTGGTAATACCACAGTACTCTATAGTATATACCCTTAAAACGGTGATATAACTCGAGCATAGTCTGCGAAGCTAGCTGTGGAGCTTGAAGTCGAGTGAAAAGGGGACTTGGCCGGAGCGAAGAGGATACGAGAGTCGCATATGGAGGGTGGGAAATTCCTGGAAGAAGATGCGGGGACCGTCTAGGATGCTATGCTTCGGGTTCCTCAGTGTAGCTTCAGCTTGGTAGCCTTCTTCTCTCTTGCTTGCTAGGTGGCTCTTTGGCTGCAGAGAGAATTGCGGCAGAAGCCGCGAGCAGAGAGACAATACAGTCGACGGCAGACGCAGCAAATTGCCCGTTAATAATCCCTTGCGAACCAACGACGACGAGGGTTCGGGAGCTCGCTCGGTGTGTTCGTGCCATCCGCGAGCGAGCGCTCACCAGACGAGAGGCAAAAGAGAAAGAGGCGGAGTGCCGATGAAAAAGGAGTGATGTAGAGCCATGGAGGACGGGGGATGAAAATACTTTTCACTGATCCGATGTAATTGCGACGCGCCGCTAACCCAGCATTTTTCACGTACACGAAAAATCCTTGTGACGCCATATGCCCTCTTGAACCTCGGGATGTCAATTGAGAGACAGAAAGGTAAAAAATGCCAACGGATTGAAAAAATAAATAATGCGAGAAATACTTGGCAATATCGTGCAATTTTTTGAATGGGGAATATCTACCGCAAGCAAAAGATTTTTCCTGCAAACTTGTAACAATGCTGAATTTTCATTGGAGGAGTTCAAGAGAAGTAAAGCCCACACAGTCCACGTTGTTCTCACCCACGATTTAAGCTCTCACGTGCTTCCACTGGGGCTGCTAGCCTCTGTCATGAAAACACGTGTAAGACGCGGATGGGATTAGGCCAAGCCATGTGTACACCTACGTACATACACGTAAACTTGCACAAACACAGATAAGACTCGTGTGTTACTCGCGTCTTGTATGAACAGTGTAAGAGGGCTTTAGATTCTGCCGCTCGATTTAACAGTATCGATCTCAGTCCGATGGGAAGCATTGTGGGGTATATAATCGTATTATTCTGCTGGCGACATCATGTTGCAGGTTATATAACGTGATGAGAGGGAAAGTATATATGATTTATGTTTGAATGCCCAACGAAAGCCTATATACTCCAACGAAGCCAGTATACTGAGATTTGTACTTTGTGTCAAAACCAATACCAACAAAGTCTTACAAATCTTATAGGTTGTATTGACTATTATGAGTAAATAAATTTCAAAACATTGCAGGATATGTGTTCTTAACATTTTGTTTTTTAAATTTTCGAAGATCAAACGCGGACTCATTAAAGACTCAGGTCGGACCCAATTTAATAAATCGATTGTAATATCCACAAATTTTTATTCAAGCTCCTTTTTATCTCGATTCGATGGGTATGAATTTGAGACCAACAGAATACAGGATATCGATTAAATGGGACTAGGAGGACCACAAAATTGCAGAAAGATCACATATTTTCTGCCGTATGATCTCAAACTGCATGTTTGAAATGATTCAATATGACACTTAAGGATGGAAAATTATCATTCGAAAAATCCAAAAAAAAAGTGGTCAGTATCTTAGAAACTCAAGGACTCAAAAAGTAAAAACTCAGTGTTTCGACCTTTAAGTCAAGACTTTCCTAAAGTAGGGTTAAAAAAGAAGTAGAGTCGACGTTTATGTCTGTCTATCCCTTGTAGTCTGCAAAGAGAAACACTATCTGCACACGTACATTCAGCCAAGTAGTGTGGCGAGGCATTAACTTTGCTCTCTACCATTCCCACTGTATATTTCTTTAGACCTTGGCACTTCAACGCACGGAAAAGGAGATTCTTAGAGTGGGTCCGGGTCTAAAATTCAGGTATGGTCGAACATTTAATCAAGTTTACTGCAGCTGTAGCGCAGTCCAGCCGGAGGAACTGTGTGGTGCACTGGTGCAGGCTCGGGCTCATCTTCCTTTCCCCAGAGCTAAAAGACTTACAGACATTTACAAGTATCTCTTGCTGCAGCAATTACTCGACTTAACATTTCCTTGGCAACCGAGAGAGTGCGACAGGGAACGAAAAGACAGGCGCAACGACAATTCAGTTTTGTAGCTCGAAGTATTTGGCGACTTGTCCGAGTCGAAATTAGAATCCTTCAACCGTCCGATTCCCATTGAGTACGTGTTCCATGCAGGATCTGAAACACTTGCAAGCGTAGCAACACTTGAATTGGACGTGTGTCTGATACTCGATACAGCATCTCTTAGTCTCGTATCCCTCTATCTCTGTAACATACGTTGGCATTCATGTACGCCTGGACGAACATTGACGGGTTTCGAAATTCACGGCTGAACGAGCGAAAGGAAGCTGCGATGACGCTAATTCGATTTACAGCACTTCCCAAAGAGGAGCTTTGACTGACGCCGCATTTCTGCCATAGTGGGGTACATAGCATTGGCGAAGCAGCGGCTAACGTCTCATACTATGTGAAAACGTTCGCGAATACAGATTGAAACAGGGAGACAGAGGGCGAAAGAGGCATTTGTATTTCAAGTCATACGAATCCGTCAGTAGCAGACAACGAAACTGGTGGTATGGGTTCATCATGCAAATGAAATGTATTGGGATAGCCATATAGCCCCATAGGCGTTTCCGGACGTTTTTTTTAGTATTGCTGATACCGATGAAGATTTTCGCCAGAAAAACCCTTCTCTTCATAATTTCCTTTTCCTTCATAATTTCCCGTTCTGCTTTGCTCTCGCTCGTCACTTCTTGCCTCGTTACGAACCCGCTCTCACTTATCCAGCCTTGCACTCCTGTTATCACTACCGTACCTACTTACCAATGTTGTCACGATCAAAAAAACCATTAGAGTATTCGCATATCTACCTTCAGCGTTCGTTACTTCTCCTTCACTGTGTCCCTGAACCCACCATTCCTAGCTCCTCCGTACTCGTTTAGCTGTGGAAGAAGGGCGAATTTCCTCTTTTCTTCTATTACTCCCGTGGAACGTCGGAAGCGGGAAAGCAAAGTCACGTTCCTCAACCACACAGCCGGACGATTGCCCTTTTCTTTGAGGTGCTCTCCAGTCCAGTTTGAAGCTGTCCACTCCTTTTATTCACGTACGACACGTATACTTTGTCCAATGTTATATATACTTTGACGTATATCATGCACACGGCTTTTTCCAGCTCTGTACTATTTACCTTATCTTATATGCTTATATCCAGTATTTACTCGTAGGAAACTAGACCTTTTCAACTTCGTCCATTTACATCCGTCGCGTTTTAACGTTCAACAATGTCCTACGAGTCGCAGCTCTTTCCCGAGTTGAAATTCGGCTCTCAGCATTCTCTCTAAATTTAGAGTGAGCCGAGTGTGAGAACCCTCCGCAGAGCATCCAGAAATGGCAATTGAAGTGAACGGAGAGCATCGCAGAGTGAATTTTTTATGTTTTAACCTGCCATTAAGTTCTACGGAGTGAGACGTGATTTCAAGATTCTTCGGTGAACCTCTGAATGTGGTGTATCTTACCAATTTCATTTTCCAGTCATTTGGGGGTTCCACATTTTTACTTGGGTTTTGTTTTACTCCATACATGTCGTTTATCGTTACTTTTTCGTACTCATGTCATTATCTCCTCATAGAGAGTAGAGTTCACTGGCATACATCACTAAACCCTCTCTATTCTGGTAAAAACTGACCGTCCACGTGATCCCTCATCTTTGAGGGAGATACTTAGTCGAAGTAGCGAGGGGTGAACATGAATAAAGGGTCGTGAGCCTTTGGTAATGCCGCAAAATTCACATTTTTACATTGAGCTGACCATATTACTGGCAGTAAGTCCTCACTATAGTGCAAAGATCTGTTCACACATTTCCTCTCGCGTTTCGGGAATGATATAGTATATCGATATCGTTTGACAACTTTTTACCCTCCATAAGGGCTTCTGATTTCAAAGCTGGAAATCCGATTCAGGGGAGTGGAAAGCCCTTACGTTGCATTTTAGCCATTGATGTAACCCTCGGAATATACTATATTCTTGCTAGTCTGCAGGTTTCGTCGAATTTAACGAGGGGAAGATTCAAAAACGTCTTGTCGATTCCCCGGGGAGAATGCTGTCTTCGATTTACCCTCCTTCAGCCTGGTGAGTATTGGTGTATATTTATTGGCACCGGGCAACTATAGAAAAGTCGACCAGCACTGATCAGACAGCAACACGATAACCCGGAGTTTGAATAGACGGGGATATTATTTCGCACTGCGAACGTGAACAGCCCTCGCAGAACGCCCAACCGCAGCCCGCGACAGGTCTTCCCTGTAAATACATAAAGAGATGTTCCGCTTTGAAAACTAAAGTTTATTCGTGTAGTCAGCAATCCAATATCGGCTCGTCGATCTGCTTGAACAAGAATCTTTGAGTTGGAAAGTGTATAAAGAAATGTCTCGAAGTGAAAACTAAAGTTTATTCTTGTACTTTTAACCATCCAATATCACGTCGTTTGTCAGATTAAAATGTAGAACACATTTTTCCTAATTTAATGGTCGACATCAAATTCAATATAATGAAAGCTGAGTAGTTCAATAGCTCGACTCAGTATACTTCATAAAGTTTTTATCCAACAGCTGGAATCTCAGAATGAAAAATATCACTTTAAAGTACATACATTCCCTATTAAAAATCAGACGGAACATCGACATTCTCCATCAGATCCGTTCTTTCGAAAAGAGACGAGGATGATATTATCTAGTGAATTCATCCTGCGAAAAAAGAACGACTGGAAATTCTTGCCAACAAGAATCATCGGGTGAGGTAGCGCTTGGCGAGAACGTGATAGAGACGCTCTTAATTTCCGGAACGTCGCCCCCGTTGTACGAACGTTTGGCGAGGACTTTCATGCCCTCGTCGTGTGACGCTGTTCGCGGTGCTCTCTGAGCGGGAGCCTCTGGCAGCATGAACCTACCAACACCAAAGGCCTCTCTCAGCCTCTCTTCAAGCATTCATGCGCAGTTACGATTCATAACTTTTTTTGTTGGCCGTTCGTACCGCGAGAGAATGCAGATGGGTGAGGGGTGTAGCGGAGGCAACTGAAGAGGCGGAAGATGGAAGGGAAAAATGGGAGTGAGGCCAGGCTTGATATGGAGATGGCAACTCGCACAGAGCGACGGCGAGGAAAGGCCGCGAGGCAAAAGCGTCTTCCACTCGTCGTTCCCAGTTCCTTCTCTCACGTCCTTTTTTTTCTTTCTTTTTTTCTTTTTTGCTATGTACCTTTTCCCATTTACTTTCTCTCATTCCACATACACCTCTATCTACTCTTATCCCTCCCTTGAACTCGCTGCTCTCAATCTCACTCTCTGTGCATTTTCTTATTCTTTCTCTCTCATTATTCATTTTCGTCCGTTGACTCTCCGCCGGCGTCTCATCCCGGATTTCACACACATGCCCACTCACAACACTCGGATCGCCGCGCCCTTCTTTACTCACTCAGCCGGAACTCCGTGCCAAGGAAGAAATTGCAAATTCTCGAGGGACGAGGAGTGCCTGATTCCATGAGTAACAGTGTCTGCCAAAGTATTCGTTTTTTTCCTCATTGTCTCGTCCTTTCCCTATTTACCTAATATATAAATTGCAACAATGACCAGTAAAATTATAAGAACTGTTAAATATGAATTTTAACCAATGTACATATCTTGTGGAAATGATCATATTTACGGTACATTTATATCATTTTATTTGGAATTTTTTTAGGGCTGTCTTCAAGGTTAATCTCATGCACGGTCCAGAGCTAGTTGTGAGATAGTAAATGAGATACCACGCTTGTTTACCTCCATGAATATTGCTACATGCAACTTTAATTTTCCTCTCTTATACTCATTTTACATGCATAAGTATTATTAATCAATTATTAAAGTTCACCGAATGTTCAGTTCTTCACTCAGGAAGGAATGAATTTTATTTATAGGAGTGTCAATATAATAGTCTGACGATTCGGGTTCACTATAATAATTCCTCCCTCTTTCAAATACATTAATTCCAATAAAGTATTATCGATAAAATATCTGAATGAAAATGTCTATTTTCGTCAATCAGAATTATATGGCGTTAATCTAATGATTCAGTATTTTTCTTTTTCTGTATTACGAGGCACCGAAAATATTTCCATAATTTTCTCGCAACTCGTTACGTGTTTTATATCCCATAGTTACCTGAGCTTTCGACACTCGACGATCTCGAGCACAGGACGTAGAATCGAGGGAGTTTTCACTTTCTTGTTGAATAATGTCAAGCCACTGTCTGTGAGGGCGAACGATAGAGACAATGGGAGAACTGTCTCTACTCTTGAGATATCCTCGTTCTCGCATCCCTGGAAAACAAGGAGTCTCGTTAATCGTGAGTTTCTCTTGGCGGCCAGGTTTCTTCGAACCGTACAGCGGGGATACTGGTGCAATCGTCGAAACTCGAGGATGGCGGAACGGCTTGCCTCAACCTCCCGAGTGAACACCACCACCACCAGTAAGTGTAGACGTCGAGAATTATTCTTGAACGCAGGAGAGGTATAACGTGATACGGAGGCCGCCCATTATTTCGTTTGCCAGCGTGTTTTACCCGATACACTTCCACTCGGGTAATAGCTTTTTCCTCCTCTTCATCTCTCTCTCTCTCTCTCTCCCGCTGTCTAGTTTCGTTCGTTCCATTCGCCTCTTCGTCTCGACTAGACCGACAAGCCTCTGGCTCTCTCTATCGGATTTCTATCGGATTTCTTTTCAGCCACCTTAATCGGGTAACGAACGATACACAAGCTAGTAACTCTAATAATTGGTGCTTATCCGTCGTCTCATCGACTCCAGAGACTCCTTGCTTTCACCAGACCAGAATCATGCCTGCTTCCTTCAACAATTTTCTCTCCTAAAGGTTTTCCCTTTTTATCCGGAACTTCCTTAACAGACCACACTACCACGGATGACAGTATTACGTGACAAATTATCCTCCTTCAGTACAGAAGATATCAGTATTATTTAGATTCCGCAATTTCGACAAAATAAAATAAGTGTTGTTACAGCTCTTGTAATCTACTTGTAGATATTATTGATTATTACATAACGTCAGCATTTTAGATAAGCCAAGACTGTCCTCCATGACAATTGTTGTCCATTCAATCGCCTGTTAGTTATTCAGCTGTCAATGTGTAAGCTGTACTGGTCCTTCCTAACATCCTGTGTATGCTTCTATGCTAATCTCGATATTCGCAACAGTATTAATAAACAAGCAAGCACGCATATAGCGACGTAGACACACGATTCGTGACTGTTCATAGACGGCCTATTGCTACCCCGTACATTCACACTCATGGATTATCACGAAGTTTACAGAGTCCGACAGCGATGGAGTTATGTATACCGTATAGGTCGATGCGTGTTTAGAGAGTATACGTTCAGTCAGATAGCTACAGAAACCTTAACAAACGGATGTATAGATGGGACATAGAGAGAAATATGAATGTAGAGAGCTTGTATATGTATTTAATATGACAAAAATGGAAAACAAGTGGGTGGCCACTAAACATAAGTAACGATAAAATTCAACTGACAAATTAACTATCCTGTCGATCAATACTCTTCTCGTCTATTACATATCTCATCGCAGTCGCATTGGGTAACGTTATTCTTCTACCGACGAGAAAACTTTTCTCTTCTCTTTGCGCGTCGTCTAGGATCTTTATCCTCCGCTATCACCACATCATCCGATAACGAGAAAGAGAGCCGCCAAAGATGAAAAGAATAAGAGAACGACGACCCACTCGCCATAACAATAACGATGATAATAATGATAACGCTAAATCGAGGATATAAGTTATCCCTAGGTCGAGAAAAGCTTCACTCGCTTCTCTCATCGTCTTTGCTCCTCTCCCTTTTACTTTCTATTCCACCGTTGCACTCCCTTACCTTCGTCCATCTCCTCTACTGTGTCTCAACCACCAACAGATGGAACTTGACAACAACAAACGGCTCGAGGGCTCGTACTCCAGTTAAGTTTTAAGTGGAAACTTTAGCTTAACTCGCCAAAGAAAGAGCCTGTGACATTTTCATGGTTCGAGATATACACTGTCGCTGTATTTCGCCCACGCTTATTCTCTTAGTCTTCGTATCGAGAATCCCTCTGCGTTTGTGTACTTTGTAACGTTTCTTAGAGATGAACGCGATACCGCAGTCTCCCTTTCCCATCCCTATCATAGAAACACGCGCACAATAGTCACAAAAATATTCCTGATAATTCTAATTTATAATTGCCCTGGTTTTCCCCTCCAATAACAAACTGAGTACTATCTAATTAGGAATAATATCGATAGTTCGAATACGATATCGTTTTTCCATGAAAAAAAAACTTTAGAGATGCTGCATTCAGCCTATATCAGCTACTCTCTGTCATCAAACAAAAAAAAAAACAAAAAACTGTCTTTCAGGCATCAATGTCATTGTATTTCAATGACATCTGTCATTTTCCAACACGACTAACCACTTTACTGAAATTGCGTAATGCAATTCGGAGTGAGGAAACTCTGCTGCCATTATTTGGAAGGCTAATCATGTCCCTTTGTATGCGACGTACAATCTCGGTGACTGTCCTCGAGTCTGGTTAGTCGCAGAGAGCTTCCAAACCAGTAGTGAGATAGGCGTCGGTATAGTTACCTAAGACTTGGCAGATACGACACCTGTTTCCCGAGCACTTCTGCCAACGACAGGGGCAGATCCGTTTGTTACACCGTTCTAGATCATACGTTACAAGAGCGTGTGTTTACAGCGGAGGACGAGACCGGTCCAAGCTCCTTGGCTTGGGGAGGCATCGTGTGCCTGCGATGAGAGCGCGTGGTGCACATAACGTCTCTGGTATCTATATATGTATATAGACGGACACTGTTGGTAGTGGACGTACCGCGTAGTGTGTTCTGGAATTATAGCGGAGATTAGTCGACGAATAACGTCGTCCAGGGGAGATGGGGGATGCGCACGACAACGCACATAACGTAATCGTCCTAGTATCTTCGTCGCGCCCACTCTAACAATGTTATCCACGAATTCCTCGACCTATCCGAGATGGCTCGAGTTACTATACTCAGAATTTCATACTTCCAATCAACGAATTCATTTCGCACGAGCTTTTGTTGAGTCTACTCTAATTTGTTTAGCTACTGAGCTAAAAAATAACCAGGGACTTATTAATACTTAATATGTGAGGACATTTTATGTGTAGCTATGCGACGCTCAGAACATTTGTGTAAAGTGACAAAACAATGAATTTTAATAGACAAAATATTCATTATAGTCACTTTTTTTCTGACCATCTCATAAATAGCCAATTTTTGCTGCTAGTTCAGAATATTTTTGTAATCTTGAATTTAAAAAATAAAAGAATAATGGTACATATTTGGATGAAAAATTTTTAAAAGTTGACGAACCTCAACAAACATCGTTATAAAGTATGAGAAATGCCTCAAAAACGCATACTCAAGAAAAAACGAATGAGCAAAATATAAACATAGAAAAAAAAATTATATTTGTTTCAATCTTCCAATCAATATTTCCTATTACCAGACCTATATGTTATAATTTCGAATTCAATTTTACGTTTTTTTTTTACGGAGGATCAAATCCGATCTGCATTATTATCTTTGATGAATCCGCATGAGAAGAACGTCAGGATATCCCAGCTGAATATCTGGAGCGGACCAGTGATATTAGGCAAGAAATTGAAATCCTATCTCACGAGATCGGAGGATCTACTGGTCCCGGGGTATTACGATATGGGTTATGTCCGGTTGAACCGAATTTCGATAGAGGCCCTCTCAGTCCACTCACTCACAATCAGTCTCACGCCGAAGCGACCTGCTTCGCATAACCCTCGCATAAGTTTTTTCCCCGATCACCCAGTAATGTCTGGGGCAAATCCTCACGAAGATTTACGGGGATTCTCCAGGGTGTAATCGTGTATGATAGTACACCCCTCGTGAAATAGGGGCGACACTGGTATTTGTTTACGCACAACCCAACATCCCTTTATCTACTTTCCCTTCTGCTCAATCGGTCAAATCGATCGACTGCTTACACACAGTGTAGAATCGAACTTGTCGCTTCCACAGCCCAAACAATTTTTCTCATACATAGACAAAAGGACCGGCGAAAAAAAGGCAAGCACTGGGACTTCGATAAAAATAACATGTATTCATTACGCTTGGATCTTATCAAAATTAATCTATCAATTTTTGTAAGTTTTTATCGATACTCATACCGACCTCCAAATACGTAACAATAAGAAGAAAAAAAAAACATACTTGGCCAGTTGCCAAGTTTTATTTTCTTACAGAATTTAAAAACAAAAAGTATACGTTAAATTCGACGTGAATTTCACTGTATTAAGAGTAAAAAAAAAGGAACAAAAAAACTACGGAAAAAAGAAGAAGAAAAAAGTGTTATTTTCAAAAATATTATATAGCCCGTAATTGTCTTATGTAAAATATAAAAATAAAGGAAAATGTTCGTTGTTCAACATGTGTTAAAAGTTACCGTGGATAAATGTGTTTTGAAACAGCGCACTTGATTTTAGAATGAAAGTTACGGATCTTTTCCAACAACTTGTTGAGCACAACTTAGAGATTTCCTTTCATTTTTCTCTCTTTTGATAAGTTCACCTTAACCCCCTCATCCACCGTACGGATTCTGGTAAATATTTAACGTGGAGAAAGTTAGACAAGATGCGCACATGCTGCAGGGGAGACTTGTAATACGGTTTAGCGTGTCGGCCCTCCGTTAGAAAGGAGGAAAAGATAGAAAGCACAGGGTTCGCTTCATGAGCAACATGGGTTACTATACACAGAAGTCTTACTACAGCGAAGTGTTTTCTTCGATGTTATATACATTTCTCTACCCGACATCGTCTACACGACTGTATATGCATCGCCTCGAGCCAGCCTCCATAACAGTTCCTTTGTGTACCCTGAGAACAGAGCTATATGGCAACATTAAAGTTTTAATAATATTAATATTAAAGCCGCTTAACAGTGAGGCACCGCCGTGAACGCGCCATCTCGCGCGCGTTACTGTCGCTTCTTACAGGAAAAGCGGAGAAATTCGCCCGAGATATACAACACTGTTAACTGAAAACTCTTCCCTTCCACTACGACTAATCTAATTGTAAGAAATCCTCGAGTACGGAGACTTTCGTCAAATTCAATGATTCTAAGATCCTGGATCTGAGGCCGAAAGACCCTCAAACTATGCAAACTAAACAGTACAAGTCGGATAGTATTGTTATGCCATTCGTTTTTTTTAACGTAAATACATTTCACTAGATGTCTTAAGTTTTAGAATAAGTAAAGTTAGTCATAGTAAACAAATCATCATTTAGTCAGAGATAATTTGTCAGTACATGTAAAGCATTCTCTCTAGCTGAAGCTTCTCTCTGCTCTACCTGTCCAATCCGTTCTTTTTTACATCACGAATTGGAATATTTATCGTTGTATTTTCCCACCGATTTTCCACGGCATTGGAGCGACCTGGTCCATCGTGATAACACCGACGACAAATAGGAATCTTATCGCTGTATTAGAGTACTGGATAGGTTATATGTGTTATACCATATAAGCTGCAACGAAGTATTGGCAAAGTATAGGTGCCTCGCTTTTCTGCTGGTTGACTGGACTCCAGCAGCAGCAGCAGCAGCAGCAGGAGCAGAAGGAGGAGGCCCGAGACACGACGAAGACGACGACCGCTTACCCAGCGAAGCGTTCGCTCCTTTGGATATTATCCCAGCACCGAGCCGACCACACCGCTTGCCTCTGCCCCGTGCCTTAGGAAAACCATCTTTTACGCTCGCGGAATACCAATGACGCAAGCCGAACGGATAAAACTGTATCGGGATATAGTCTAGCCACAGCAAGCAACCGAGCCCGGGGAAGCCCTTGGCATAACCGACAGCGGGGGCTCTTTTTCTCTCGCTCGCTTTACTAAAACCGCACGAGAAAGGTACCACCCCCGCCATTTTTATGGAATTTCCTTCTGCTTTCTGCGTTCTTTCTCGGTATACATGCAAACTATACTCTTAGCTCTATATACATCCGTGGAATACTCACTGGTCGTGAAGGTTGCCAGTATTCAACGTCGAATACCACATTCCAACTACATTTCCGAAGAAACGAACAAGTGTTGCACAGATACAATATCACCCCGAAAGAGGTACTCAAACGTGGTTTAAATTTTTTTTTTTTTTAATAATTACTCAGGTCAAAAATTTTAATACTTTCGTCAGAAAAATTACGCAGATGTAAAAGAAAATTTTGTTTATACCAATTGAATGACTTTACTGATCAAACAGATTTACCAACAACGAAAAAAAGCTCCAAGAATACTTTCAACTCGAGCTCCCAGTGTGCTTTTTACAAGCCTTACTATCATACTTGTGTATCATCACGCGACATCGATTCGTCATATTCAAGTCCCCGCAACACGCGTACGTTTCAAACCAACCTCTTGGGTATATCCTCTTCACGGACATGTGGGACATTATATATCGATGGAACATAGACAAGCGCGTGGATCAGAACGACAGTTTCGTAGAGGCTTGTTGGTCGCTTGCTTGCATTTGCGTCCCGTAGATCCTATTATAGGGTGAGAGGATGTTGTATATGTGAGAATACTACGTAAAGGTCTGGTACCTATTGCCGAGGTCTTGCAGTGTCGAACGGCGAACCTGACGATAGAACGTAGAGAAACGAGGATGAGCAGCAGGAACGTGGACCAGAGGATCCCAGGCGCAGCGTTACCTCGGGGCCATGTTCCGTTAGATTTCCCCGTGGACTCTAATCACGCATCGATCCAAGGTATTAGCCGCAGAGCCTTGTGCTCTTGCCGCCGACGCCGCTGCTACTGCTGCGGCTGGTGGCTATCCGTCCACCAACCTCGATCGGCCAACGGCGATATGTCTCTAATGTGTTCGACACGCCGTGTGATATATCCCAGCCTGGTGGCGTTGCTCACTTGTACATCCGATCTGCTGCACCTGCCTTGTCCAGCCCACGATGACAAAGAGAACAGCGGATTCTATATCTCCATTCGTGTGATGCCGCTCTTGTTTGACCGAACGTTTAGATAATGTACTCCTGTGCCACAACGACAAAATCCGGGGGTTGATGGCTCACGATAAACTACATCCAGTGTACATTAATATTCATTGTATTTAGTAATCGAACCTTTGTCGATATACAATTGTAAGAGTAAGAATATTTAAATAGATACTTATTATCGATAATAATTCTCGAAATAAAATACTTAAGCAGTTGTCTGCATCAAATTGTGAAGCTGATTTTTCTTTCTTTTATTTTTGATATATTTGAATTGATTGTAATATTGTCCCATTGATTTTTGTATATTTTGGATCGCAGTTTTTACCAACAAAATGAATAAAAATCACGAAATATTTATGACTATTTTTCAACTACACATCGGCATTGAGCGTCTTTTGACTATCAGACTGGAAGCTCAAATGACGAAACAAGAAAGTCGACCGCGGATTACACACAAAGAATAATAATTTTTCCGTAATTTTAGCTTCACCGTAATTTTCCATTCATTTCGTAGCTAATTATGATGTTTTCATATGAATAGGGGTTTATCCCTTTGTAAGTTAGAATTACGATTAATGTCAGCTTACTGCGTATTGACGCACTATGGCGTTAGTGCTGCTTATGGAATGAAATAATTAATCTGCTCCAATTCCCTTCATGCTGCATGTCACGAATACCTCCATTAAAATCAAGGAAAAGCAAATGGTTCGGATTCATACCTCGCGAGTGTTACTGGGCTCATATTCGACGCCAGAAATGCAATCTGTATATGATGCATTTCTGAGAGATGCACATTGGCTATAATACACGGGTTCGTCACAGATCCAGTTATTCAGTGCGTCCCTCATTATCCTGGGAAATCCTGGCCGTGCGTCTGAATAAAGGATAAGCTGCCTCTCTACTTCGGCAACCTACTTGGAGGGTTACGGATGAACAAGAGGAGAGCGTATCGTCGCAGAGACGACGAAGATGAGAACGAGGAGCTTCAAGCTGGCTTTACAGTCAATGCGATTCTGATAGGTAGCCATGGAAAAGCAATGAATAGCATTATGCCACCGCCGCAAATGGCAGAAGCTTCTACCACCAAGTGTCTCCTTCGCTGTAATTCAGACTCCAATTAGCGATAATTACGTCGTGGATTGGGAATCCTTAATGACGAGATTCCGAGAACGATGTACTGGCATCTCTATAGAGAGAACTGCAGAATTGGGCGTTTTAATATTACTCAACGACATACTTAACTCCCGATTTCTCGCTGGGCAAAGAGACCGAATTTGTCCGTTTCAGTGTGATCAAGTGATTTCCAAGCTTTCGGTGTGATCAACATTCTCCGATACTGAGAGAACAGTCTAAAAAAATAATGGCTTTCGTGGTATGGTCTGTTTACTTGGCTGACGTCAGATCAGGGCTATTTTAGGTATCATATCGACCGATATGACTTCATGCAGACGTGAGAGGGCTATGACGATAGCATAGAAAAACCGAGGTTTACCAACGCCCTCTCACGTCTGGAATCGACGATTAAGGGAGAATCCGCACGAGTAGAAAAGAGAATGAAATCCAACGTTGGCTACGAATACAATTCAGCACGCACGTAAGTCGACTGAAGAAAATCCCCGCACGTTCTTAGAAGCCCGACATGCCCGAATAAACATCTGATCAAGCTCCGGGAATAAATCACCGGCCCAGATCACGGACGGATTCTCAACGCGGGCAAAAGTTTCTCAGAGGTTTTCTTCGAGCAATGACTAATCGTTTAATCGTTCGGGAAATCCGACAAGACGCTCCACAGGTTTTTTTTTCCATTCAACGATTTTTCTTCGAGTCTAAAAGACAAAGAATTGGAGAATAATTTTTCTTTTTTAAAGGAAATTCTAGAGCGGTTAATTTGAGGCTTTCGAAAAAAAAAACGGACAAAAAATAACATATACGCGCACGTGGAAGAGGCTTTGTAGGTAAGCGGTCGTATCAGGGAGTGAGAAAGAGAGTCTCGAGCGCAAATATCGTTTCGGCGATGTAAAAGAGTCCGGTGGACCGGGAAGCTCTTGCGGTAGAACGAGCCCGCAGGGACTAAGCGCTCGTACACCGCAAGCCTGGGCATACTGGATAAGAAAGCCCGACTGGTAGGGATGGATATAAAAGGAGCAGCGAGCTCGAGAAAAATCCGTGTTAGCCTAAACCGCTGGTCGACTAACCCACCTGAACTAGTCTATCTCTTGAATATAACGTCAGTCTTTCATATATGCAACCTTCGAAACCCTTAGAAAATACTTAAATTGAATGTTTTCGTTTAAAGAACTACAAATACACAGTCTTAAACAGAATTGTGATCAACTTATTAATGATTATTTGAAATACATTTTCATTTTTTTTTTAAATCCTCACTGAATACAACAGAAATCTTTCTACAATAATAACTTTTCAATGATCATTTGTATGAAATAATAAAAATTCAAAATTCGGAGGTGTACAGGCTGATTAAACTAAAATTTACGGACACGAACGACTCATGTTCAGGGTTTTAGTGTTAATTGTACACGCCAGGTCAAGTCGATACAACCAATGTTAGTAACTTGTCTATTGTATCCGTGAATTAAAAAATTTTCCTCCATACACCTGTCGGTTGTTTCATGGGCTTCACCTACAAATTTTTCAAATACCATATTTTTTTTCGTATCAAAAACAAAAACATTAGTAAACCAGACTTTTCGCTTAACACAAGACGATTCCTATGCGTGATGTAGTGAAATTATTTGTGGTTTATCCGAACGAATGTCGAAATAATTGGTGCTGTATTATAGCTGATACTAGTCGTGACCTAGTATCCATGTAGCTCAACAGCAGCTACATCAGCAGCACTTGTATATATGGTGTATAATATATTGCGTGAGCACGAGATACACGATACCTTGAAATAGTGTACACACATCAAGTGTATATATTGTATGCAACCGAGTATAGCCCAGTGTATTAGGGACGAAGCATTTCGCGTCGGTTCCATGCGCACCGATTCATCAACGTTGCCAGACTCCGGGAGCGCAACGATTCGTCAATTTCACGAGACGTATACGCTCGATGCACCGGACGACTCGCAGGTAATATCCGGAGACTCCTGGGAGCGTAACTTTCGTAAAGGGGAAAAGTCTTTGCAGAGCGTCGTTGGAGTCGTGGCCGGAAACCGGTCGACCACTGTGCCACCCCCCTTCAATCCCCCTTCCTCTATCTTCCCTTCCTATGTACCAGTGCTGTCTCTGTAGCTCTCCCATATAAGCAACTCCCTCTGAGTCATGAAAACTCGATAAACTTTCCCGACGACTGTCACCACGAATTACGCCAACTACGCCCGAAGGTTTCGACGTTTTCCAACCACTCCTGCAGACCAACCTTTCGACCTTACGACTTGACTGTAAATTCCCATTAAAAACCAAGCGAAATAACTCTCGGACAGTCTGCGCTGTTTTTCTCGGGATATATATAAATATTGGATGGTAGTTGATAAACAAATGTTTGCATCTTGTGACCGCGAGATCTTTTTTCATGTTAACTTAAATGTCTATTCGAATCCAACGAAAATGAATTTAATTGATTATCAAGAAGAGGACACAAGATGTTTAGAAAAAAGCTTGATAATTAGATTCGATAAAATGAAGATTCGACATTTTTGTTATTTTGTATCTATCATACTTGGTTCATGCTTATAATTGTCAAACACATATGAGATCTCATTTGAGTAAACAAGAAATATAATTACTCACGGAAATACGGAAATTATCAGTATCGCATTTAATCTGCTGAGAATTGTGTTGCCGTTATTTTGTGACAAAAAAAGAATTATACATTTTTCATGATTATGGAAAGCCTGTTTCAGTTATTTCTGTTTAATTACATGGGATTGATTGTTTGTATCAATTTTCTGATCAATTGAAAAAAATCTCCGCATGCCAATTAAACGAATATTGAAAGCAGCTTAATTTTTTTTTCGTTAAATCCAAAAAATAGCACATCTACAATTTTTTATATTCAGACTTGTGAATTCTTTTACATGCTTTAAATACCGTTACAAACTATCAATTACATGAGAAAAATTGTATACCTTTTTTTTTTTTACCAGTACACAAATTGAATACACTTTTCTGTCATTTTGTAATATTCATCAGATTAGAATGCATCAAAACAAATATTTTTCAAGCAGGACACATTAATCGTCCAAAAATGAGAGGGATCATTTCACAAAATTTTAGGATTTCCTTTTCGAGACAACTTGAAAACTCAATATAGGGGCTAACTGATTAATAAAGGGCGAGGTAATAACACAAGACGAATTTGTCGCGATTATATTTTTTAGAACGGAAGGGTTCGAGAGTTTCCGGTCATAGGTATAGAGTAAAAGGTGTAGAACGAAGCGTCCTTTCGTGGTCGTTGAAATGGGTTTGGCCAGACGAAGGCAGTTTGGGAAGAGGGTAGGCGTTGGCACCTCGACGAATGGAGCCATTTGTAGACACGAGTATTACAACCGGTGCCAGCGGGCCCTCATCCCAGAGCTTCTCGCGGGGCAGGGTTCAGATCGCTCAGTGTGATTTAAAGGTCTATCGGGCGATGATGTCTCGAGATTAGTTACCGACCCGAACATAATTTCTGTACTCCTGCGGGAGATCGTAAAACGCATCGAGAATCCCAAGGGACGATGCAACCGTGCGAAACTCACACTGATCCTTTCAGTACTGGCTATCTATTCTCAAGATCTGAGGGATCGTCTTCATGAGCCTTTCGGAATAGAAAATAAAAAAGAAAACGGTGACAAATCGTGGGTCACAAAATGAAATTATATTTCGAGGCAAACTCAATTCCCAGGACTTTTGTTTATTAAATAAACCATCCAATTTTAAAAATAATACCATGTTAAATTATGTCATTTGTGATAACCTACATTTTTTTTCATACTCGAGGTAAAGAGGCACATATTTTTTACCCTGAATTTCATTATAAAAAAATGGTAATTTCGACTATAAAAAGGTCATAGCTTCAAGGAATATTTTTCCACTGGCCAAACGTAGCTAGTTTGTAGTATATCGTAAACTAAGCGAAAGCCGGTGGTCGAGGAGAGGGAAGGTGTGTAACATATATGCAGGCCAGACTGAATCCTCGAGCTTTTGCTGCAAAGGTTATCGTACACCGAACTTTTGGAAACTCACGGTAACTATCGATCCCGCGTCTAGAGTTAGGAATCCCTTTTCCGTTGGGTGTCATGCTTCTGCTGGTGGTGCTGATGCAGAGGCGACGCGACTGTAAACTAGTCCAAAGGATATTTGAGTATATGCAATGAGTACATTATCGCAAAATCTTCAAGCATATCGTTTGTCCTCGATACCTACATTTCCACGCAGTTAAGAGCGTGTAAAATTCTGAGTTCTTAGTGTAAAAAAAAATGTACACCATAAATGTTTGCTTTAACAACCGGACGCATATTACCTTTTACAGCGAAGAACACAATTTTATTTCTTCTTGTCATTAATTTTGAACGTATTGGTAAATTGCACACGTTTCAGAGTTAAAACTATTTGGCAAAATAACAATGCTCATTCGCTGTTAGGAAAAAAAAAATTTCACGAAAAAGCATGTCCGGTCTTTTCTATGATCGCACTATATCCACATTAAATCAATATTCTTTGACAGCATAAATATTTGATGCCTACACTAGCGCTTTTTCTCCGGATTATAAACGGATCGCTTTGAATTTTGTAAAACTTTACTGAGTAAAATATAGATAAATAAAGTTTGCAAATTACAATAAAAAATATCCCATCGAGCTAAATGAAAATGAATTCTTATTGTATTTCTAAAAAAAAATCGCTTTTGTTTAGTTCGAAGTTGAAGTATTACTACTATTGCATTGAAAAGTTTATCACGACCGTCAATTGTTCATACATTGTATTTTATGATATTATTTTTCCCTTCCCAGATGTATAAAAGGATTTACAAAAAAAAAATGAAAATACATCTGCCAATTTTTATTTCTAACGATAAAAAAAAGTAGAAAAAAGTGACTTAATTTTTATATGCAAAAACCTTGATTATTAAGAAAAACACAAAGTAATCTTCTTGAAATATATCTAATATTTGTTCTAGTTGCGTTTACAAATGCAGTACACTAAAGTAGAAAATTAAGTTACATCAACTAGCTTGTGCATTAAGTCAATGTTAGCAGTGGTTATTTATTTTCTAAGAGTAATATTATTATTTACTTGAGGAATAATCTTAATGAATATTCCAAACTGTGAACCCAGTGATATCTACAAACTGTATGATTTCATTTTTTTTCTTTCTTCATTTTCTGTTGCAGGATGCTGCTTCGTGACGTTTTATACGAGAAAAGCTGCCCTCATAGCCCAGAACGCGTTGCACAACGTTAAAACCTTCCCTGGGGTAAGTAAAAGTAAAGTGGAAGGATGAGCCCTTTCTGTAGCGTGAAGGCTATATATAAGAAGAGAGAGAGAGAGAGCACGAGTTTTGCATCCGAGCCGCAAACATCCTTTCCGCAAGCCCTCTACCGCGAATTTCTTTGATAAGAGACTCGGAGCTGGAGGCTCTTGAGAGCCATAACGATAAACTTCCTCTCGCGCTTGGCTATGACGAGTAACGTCCCACTTATTCGCGCCAGAAGGTGACGCTTTCGAAACTTTTCCGCGCACCTAGTCCACCACCGGCACACCATATATATACAGTAGGGCTGCATACGGCGGGCGCGCACCGTGCAAATATTTGTCGGTTCGAAAGTTTTTTAATCACTCAACTTCCGCCAACCGCACTTTACTCTTTAACGTCGCTTTTCAGGGAGGGATCTGAGCTCGGCCGCGGCGCACTTTCCGCCCGTTGATGTGCTCGAAAGAAATTATTCCATCGAATTTAACGCCTGTGTATAATCTCGTGAAACACCCGTGTCCTTTGATACGTTAAGTCATTTACTGAGGCACTTGGCAAACGTCAACAAATAATCGATACACCACTTTGAGAGGGAAAAAATGTCGTAATATCAAGAGGCCTTCTCTATCGAATTGATTGCATGTTTATTGAAAAAAATGTAATTCAATTTAAAGAATTAAATATTATCTGACAGTGTAACAAAATATTTGTATATGGTTGATCGACGCTTTATTAACTGGTTAATCAATTAGAAAGTCAAGCCACTGGAACGAAACTCAACTTTTGGATTTTTCAAAATTTTATTTTTCTGTACTTTAGTACATTTTCTTATGAAGCTCGAAAATGGGATGCATTCTATAAATTTAGCAAAAGAAAATTGTGGGCTTTTATCGACGAAAGCTTTGTGTTAAAAATAGAAAAAATGTCGTTTCATATTTTTAGTCCGTTGATCAATAATTATATGGTTTATCTCAACAAAGATTTCCGAGGGGACGATCCGAGTGCTCGGATTGGAACAGGCGAAAAGAATTTGCTTCGTGAACATGATTGGCCCTTTTAGATAGCTGTAAAAAATGCAGTGTTGAATTTTACAGAAAACTCTTGTAATTATCCCCGCACTAAGTAAGATGTCAGAGCTTCCACTGTATTTGAAACAAAGTGAGTAAGCTTCATTACTCACTTCATGCATTATGTGAAAATATCTTTAAAAAAGCGTTTTAAGACAAGACAATTTTTTGACTCACTTTCACTGAACTTACTTCGGCGCTTTTTGATGACACTTTTGAAGACTATCATCCCGCTAAAGATCTTTCAGTTAAAAATAATAATAATAATAATGATAATCCAGCTTAGTAATAACTTACAAGTCTCTGCTCCGCCGATATCGGAAATTTTGCTTGACTGGATTGCATTAGCGTTTGGTTAATCACCCGCCAACGATGAGAGACGACGAAATCTATAATATAGTAGTACCTATAGGTAAAATGAGAGGGTAAGATATCCTACCATAATTGCGCGTAGCGTACTGCCTTTCTCGATGGTGGAACTTTCATCGTAATTGCGAGACGTCATTACGAGCGTTTAAGCGATTATAATGGGTTGCTTGGGCACTTCTCGCTCTGTTCAGACGCTTCTCACGATACAAGGCTCTGTGTGAATTGAAGCAACGAAGATATCTGTACAAACCAATTGGTCCGAGGTATTTCCATCTAACGGAATAATTATTATTGCTCCGTTGGAATTATTGATCGTACGTTGTATATATTCGATTGTTTGACTCCAAGGAGAAATCATGGAGGTGTATCAATTCATCTCTTGTAACATTCCACAATGTAATGGAATTACAGTGTACGTTAGACCTGTTCAAAAAGGGGGAATATTTTTCAATATTAATGCTCATCTAGATTCGGATACAGATTTCCAGATTCTTGAAATTCGATACAAAATAAAAGCTTTCGCCTTTCAAAATAAAAAATTTCCAATTTTTTAAAAAGCACGTAGCTCCAAACCGCTTGTTGTGTACGTTGTACAATATTTAAAAAAAAAAAATGTATTTTCATACTTTTACTTCCGTAATTAAACGTGAAATAAAAATATACACCAAAATCTGTCCTTCCGTTTGTCATTGCAATTTCATAGTAAATAACTAAACCCCCAATTTAATTTTATACGATTGGGTGTTGATCCTATTTTTATAGCACTTTTTTTTTTCTTCAGACCTATATATCGTCATAGAATCGCTCTGACCTAATCCATTGAGTGCAGCAAAGCTCGGTTGGGTGAAAGCTCGAAGCTTGCATTGTCGACCGAACGACGTCGCCACTGCTTTTCCTTGTTGGATGGCATATATATGTATATACGCCGAGACTGACGCTTCGATACTCTCAGATGTATTGGCAGTATATACTACTACCAATATCTTCAAGCCCTCCCAATAAAACTCCTCAGCCAACGCGATATAACGCAAGTCTTGGTGTAGGTTTAAAGCAGGGTCTGCATTTTCGACTTGGATAGCCGCTTAAGCTCAGGGATATTTATTGTCTCACAAATTACTCCCCGAGGAGGATGTAACAGCCGAGCTGGGCTTGGCTCGACTCCCTCGTCGGCTTCGTAGTCGTCGTAGTTGGACGTAACTACTACAGGCCGCACGCGGCGCGCACTGGCTCTGGACGGATGAGACACGGCTTTAAACTCTACCGGACGATTCTCTCGTTTGCTCGCGGAAACTACAGATCCCCTCTTCCCCGACACACACACACACATACACAGGATCAACATATCTCCAACTTTTTCTTTTCTCTCTTATATTCTTTATCCCAACTGTCGTGAATTGTGTTCAATAATTCATTGAGAATATTTCTGGGTAACAGTGCTATATTAAACGAAATGGGACACACAATGCAAATCTCTTCTATTATGAGAAAATCGCATAAGCTCTAATTTAGCTTGTTGCCACATCGTTTAAGGAGTTACACGAGGTAGAGAAGAAGAAAAAAGTACAGAAAAAATGAAAAATTGCAAAGTAAAAAAGCTTACACATAGCTTTCTCATTTTTTCCGCAAAGCCCTCTCTATAAGAAAGTAGGTAGGTCAATTTTGGCTTCCTCATGGAGGAAGCTTTATGGACCATTTGTTTATCATATACTTTTATAAGAAGCATTCTTTTCGGATAGTATTAAAAATTCAATGATCCTGCTTGATTAACGTGCAGAATGTCGGGTCATTTATTTGAACCTGTGGGAAATTGTTGAATTAAATTTCTTCTTTTTTTATCTGGTAAGTGGAAAATTTTCGAAAATATGAACTCTTTGTTGAATTCCCACTAAATTCAGTATCAAACATTGACATATTCTATTGAACTTTCATGCAACATTTCATTTCAGTTGCTTTGACCATTCTCGAGTTATAGCATTGAAAATGCGTGTATTTCTATAAAATCTGAACAAACTTATCGATTTCTTCAAAGTTCAATACCTAAGGTCGCATCACGGCGATAAAGTTTTATGCCGAGTTTCGGATCACTTGCTTGAATCGTTCCCGAGTTACAGCACTGTCAAAAAAGAAAGAAAAAAATACGAAAATGAGAAGTTCTATAAAATCAGAACTACTTTATCGATTTCGCTCAAATTCAACACCAAAGGTTCGCGGCTCTTTAAGTAAGGTCAATTTCCAAGACAGTTTTTCATTGAGATTTAAAAAAAGAATTATTCTTTAAATGAACAAAAAATACCTTTTCGGAAATTGCCATTATACACAGAAGTAGATACTTGTACAGTATAATAAAAAAAAATAATAATTCACGAAAAATGTAATAAACAAATATGAATATATTTCAATTTAAAAGAATTCAAACAAATTGATTATAATTCTCATCTCTCTTAATTTCGAATCGTCAGGATCAAATAAACGAATATTCCACAAGAGGTATAAAAAAAAATAACAATAATCAAGAGAGATGCAAATAACGTTGATGATACGCCAACCTAAGCTGCTCCAGTTCCACCTTTCCTTATTCAAGAACAATTTCAAAATGCAACGTTTGAAGAATATATTTTTTCTCTCGTTAGACCCGCAAAAGTCTCTGTGTGAAGATTAAGTAGAATAAGTACTGCGATTGCTAACAAAGGGGGTAAGCGAAAAAAAGTAGTCCGCCGTCAGATCTGAGACGATAAGACTTTGAGGCTACACTTGAGTTTCTCTTTTTTTTTTTTTTTCTTTACTATTATTCTCTGTGGTCCTCAACCTCCGGCTACTTTTTTCCATCTCCGTTTATTATTCCATGTACACTTTTTTTTTTCTCAGTCTAATTGTACGAAAGATAGTTACTACGGCTTTGCACCCTTTCAACTCAATGGTAATATCGTCCACCCCTAGTCCTGGGTGGCCCTCGAGGGATATATAAGCCGAGTCGCGTGGTCTCGTTTCAACGGGGGACTCGCTGTCGCAGCGAGTCCACTTCCATATAGCGCGCGCAAACTCCCTTCTTCTCTCGTGAAATTAGCGATTCAATTATGAAACGTAATCTGGTCGAGAGGCAACGGACCTTCCAGTCTCGTTTCCTCACGAGAGATTTCGCTGGATAGAATACGCTCTCCTGCAGCACTATCGTGTATTCTATCCCCCGTTGTACCAGTCATCGCTGCAACTATACGAGACATCCTAACAAACTCTGGTGCACGCGGCGTGCGGGCGAATGCGTTCTTCGGCCGGTCTCTACTCATCGCTCTCGGGCTTTTGTGTCATCGGTTTGTCCTCACATCTTCCGTTTCGCTTCCTTCCACTGTATCTAACCATTCGGCATGAGCTCGTGCATGCACCGGTAATACATCTCACGACAATCTAATCTAATCTTACGAAAACTAATTAGCGAGAGACAAACACACTTGCGAAAGCGTCAAGATTGTTTTGCACAGATGGCGTTCCCGTTGCTTCTGCCATTCTGTTGCTGCACTGTTCTTACTTATCCTTCCATTTTCATCTTCTTACCTAGCATGGAGAAGCGCCAAACTTGATCATCCAAGGGACAATTTGGGTATATCGAGCGAAAAAAAAATACCTTTTTTTTGTGAGCTAAACGTTGAAACCATGTGTCTAATACAGAACCTCCGTAGTGGAGAGTAATTAAGGAGTATAAATATTGGGGGTACTATAAAGATCATCCAATGTTTAATACTATCTGGAAAGATTTTTATAAAAGTAAATGATAAAAAAAAAGGTCCACAAAGTTACCTCTATGAGGAAGCCAAAATATGATGTTGAAGTTTGCATCGTTGGAATGAAACGAAATCAAGAGAAAAAATTAATTGTAATGAACCCAAATGATTATACAAGGTATACATTTTTTGATTTCGTTGAATTCCAACGATGCAAACTTGCAATATCATACCAAAATTCACCATCGTATTTTCTCATATAGGAGACTTTGTGGCGGACTAAAAAAAATAAGGAAGTAATGTGCAACTTTCTGCTATGCAACCTTTTCCATACTATGGTTTCTGTTTCTTTTTTTTTTTTTTTTTTTTTTTTCAGAAACTGATCGGGGCACGACAATTTTGTGCTTACTCAACGGTTATGTTCACATTTTCCCAGCTCTACTTATCCCTTTTTTCACGGTTCTCTTGATACCGAGGCCTCGGGAGCTTTTGCGAAGCTTGCACAACTTCGACTGTAAACTTTCGTCGAGACTCGGGAGTCTTCCCCCAGGGGTAATTAAAGGGTTACAACGATGAGCCTGTGCGCACGAACGAAATAGTCGAGAGTAAGCGCTTTTCGAGAACCCATCTCCGAAATGTATATACATATACCCTCTTTGCCGTTCTCTTATATATACATACATATACATTTGTGTACCTATCGGTGTCTGCTTACGATATAATACATGGGCGCTACCCGTTACGAAAAACCGACACAGGAACTCCCATTATATACATATATATATATACATTGAAAACGATCAGGAGATGACACTTCGTTTTAAAAATTTCCGGATGATACGAATTTTGCCTTCGTCAGCATAAAAATGATTTTGCAATCGAGCGCAGACTTTTGTAAGAGGCCGCGGGACTCTCGATGCAGGGGCCCTTGCATCGTTAATAACCCTGTGAATGTGCATGTCACCGGAAAGTGAATTAGGAAATCATGTATAGCTGAACGCAAAGATGAAGCTTGCGATGTAATTGCATATACGTGACTAAGACCCATTCGACCAGTATATAGACACTCGTAACGACCACTGAAAATGACACGCCACTTTAAGAATAGATTCTACGTAATTTACTCCGTCCAGTGTAAAAAAGAAGAAAATATATATACATGTACATCCAAGTGCATACAAGTCTCGATGTGAACTATCAGAATAACGTTATGTCGTTCGTTATAAACGCCGAAACTCTAACTGGACCTGAGTAAATACTGTGGATAAGATATAAATCATAATTTAAAAGTGCTGGTTATGACTTTCGATGATTCAAATAATTTCGCTTAAGTACATACGGGGCATTCCACCTCGTTTCGACCTGGCTCTGATCCTTGACCCTTCCGATTGGATCCGCAATTTTTTGTATGACTATCGTACCTCTAGAAAGCACTAATTAAACAAAAAGATTCGCACGTTTTTAACTCGAACGACACAATTTAAAAATCTGAAAAAAGTTTGAAACCCCTTCTTTTGAAAAATAATAATTAATAATAAATAATACAAAACAGTTGTCGAAGATTTGTCTTGCTTCCGACACCAAAGATTCATGTTGCACTTTGCCGACTTTAATAAAACAGAGTGGACCAAAGAAATCGATATTCCAATGAAGGATGCACGCAGACAAAAGCCCTTTATCGATAGTGACAGATTTAAAAGAGGAGCGCAAATCCTATGTATATAGGAAAATCGTGAACAGTTAGAAAAGACAGAAGATCGTGTGTATCTTTCGGTGTGACAGGAATGATAGTGGTGTGCCTGTAGGGCGAAACGTATATGGGAAAAGCGTGTTTCTCTCACGGGGAAGGGTAGAGTGAAGCGCACAGACGTTGTTGTAGGTGGGTGAGTGGGTCCTTTTGCTCGAGGACACGAGCGACACACGTGTACTCTTACTCCTCTCGCACCGCATTTTACCTCTCGCCGTTGTTGCTCCTGTATATACATATATACAGTAGCCCGACACTCGTCGAGCCAAGCGCATCCCGAATATCGTTTCCTGCTGTTGCCTCGTAGTTTTGCCCCCATATACCCCGGAGCAACCAGACAACAACTAACCTTGGGCGACGTCGCGGCAGCCGCCACGCGAATGTATCACGATGCCAACCGGAAAATGTTCGCGGACCAGTGTATCCGTAAACATAAGCTCGCGGGACGGTTTGAGCGTCGGTGAATTTATTGTAAAAAGGGTGTGTATGTTATGTTGTATAGTATACTGTATAAGGTACACATTGGTTCTTATATATGTAACTCTCCGGCGAATGTATACTCCATATTCTTGAATGCGATGTACCACTTGGCTTCGTGCCGTATGCGAATCTATATTTTGTGTAATAAATATACAACAACAATTTACATATATCAATTGATCACCATCAATTTTCCATTTAACCGAATTTTCAATTTTTGACTAGCGATCATTTTGCTGGTAGTAGATCGCATGCTCGGGTTACTGTATGCGGGGGTAGAAATCGAGTCGAAGGACTCAATAGACGTAAAGCTGTGCATCTACTTTGGAAGCGAATTTTTGGTCTTTGGTGTCATGTTGTCTTTCTATTCGTCGTTATTGATGCGTTTAAATAACCACGATTCCAAGTTACGTGGTGTTTTAAGGGAGGTTATCTAAAAGAAACTGTAAGACTTCAACCAGAGGCAATCTATTAAGCTGATGTGGTTGATACTCAGAAATCGCGATCGGTAACCGAAAGTGTAATACAATTCTTTAAATTCAAGTGCTCATTTAAGAGCGATTGAAATCGCGGTGCGCCGAGATTGCTCGTTAAACATTTTTGCGGCTACTCTCAATGCTATTATCTAGGTACGTATATCGTTGAATTTTTTTTCCCAATATTTCACTTCGCTTTTTTAATGAATATAGTATCGACTTATTTAGATTGAAAATCGAATTTATCGGCATAAAGTCTACGTTCAAAAAGTCGGAAATCCTCAACAGATACGACAATTATAATTATGAAGAAAATGCTTAGTTATCAATTTTATGAAAAATGTTGAGATAATAATTTTGTCAGGAAGAAATATATACATACTAAGAGCTTCTTCCGGCAAACTTCGGAATATATATATTTTTTCAGCGAAACAAAAATTGCTGAATTTGTGCGCCCACATATACTGTATTTGATAGCCCTAAATAGGACCACCAATATATATTAGAATTACACATGTTTTCCATATAGTTAAGCTGAACATGAACACGCATTTATCATAAAATTCTTCCTTTTTTCCATGCCGTCCTTGCGTCTATTGATTAAACACACGTCACCGGTTGGTCACGTACGACATCGACGTGAGTGCCATTGTAGGATCGTTTTGCGTCGCGCGTATATGGATTCGGTGTGCGTGAGGACTATCGATGCTCGCGGCTCTCCGCGAGTTTATTAAATTTTTTTCTCCTCGAAGAGAAAGACACACACCCCCGCGTTTTCTCTCGAATCGAAATATACAGCCGCATTCCATTGATATCGATCGTTAGAGTCAGCGGCGCGCGACAGCCTCGACCAACGTTCGTCGGGCCTGAATATTTTAAGGCCCCGAGGCAAACCCGATCTTCCCCCGGTATCTGCTACGAGCACGAAGCTCAACGTTTTCCATGGTTGGAACTCACCACTGCTAGCATCGACTACTCATCCCCAACGACCTCTTTTCTCTCGATCTATCCCTCCCCATCATTCCGCCCCCTTCACCCACGACCCACTCGACTCGGTTAACCTTTCATTTTTCATCGCTCGCCGAATTCGTGCCTCTGGTATTCCTGAATTCGCAACCTACTTCCTCGTCCCTCACTCCCCCGCATCGATAATACAATATACTGCTCTCGGTCGTTATCACGTTCGACCCTTTCTCGGGTGCTTTCTTTTTTTTTTCTTTTTTTTTTCTTTTTTACTTCCTATATACCTCGAAGACTAAGGCTTCGGTGAGCTGCGGGTGATGTACACTTCAACCCTCCGCTGACACAAGGCCTCTGCTTCTATAAACGTTCTAGTGGATGTCCAGCAACGTTTATATTTATAAACGCCTTCGTTAGCGCGTCTATTTAAGTAATTCGCACCCTTGACTTGGTGCAATAAAAAAGGGCTGGAAAGTGGAACTTTGCACATTTGTTTGCTCATTATTATCGAATTTTTACTAAGCTGCCTCTATGAGCAAGAAAAGGAGTCTAACATATCGGTGAGTATGCGTGACACATTTTCTTAGCTGGTGGCGATTATTTCAGAGATACCTTTTAAGATTCCTCCCGTGGCAGTTTTTCTTTCCTCTTTAACGTCGCATCGTAAAGACGCTAAATTGTACAGATTAAATTTAAAAAAAGGTATTCTTCAGGAATCCTTTGGAGCTTTTCAGGCAGGAGTAAGAATGACATTGTGTTTAGTCTCCGAACGTTATTATCAAAGTTCAGTAACGTTGTGGGACAGCGTTAAAGAAAAATGTGGTTTTGCTTCGTTGAGTAATCGAACCGAAATCTTTGAGAGGTATATACAAGGGGGGGTGAGAAATGTGTGGGTGGCTTTCCAGAGCTACAACATCTCGAGTTTAGAGGGCGATGCTAGTGGGAAGGAAAGCACAGAGAGCGATAGCGATGGGGTTGGAGGGCCACGGCAACCGGGATAAATCTCGTCGTCGTAGCCCGCGGTATGGTGGAGGAAGAGAGAGAGAGAGAGAGAGAGAGAGACAGAGAGAGAGAGAGGAAGGGTGCCCCAGTGGCAGAAGCAAATGCAGAAGCAAGGGGGTGCACTCACTCTCGCTTACTGCTCGACTCATTTCTCCGGTGCCGCGCCGACACAGACCTCTCGACTCGACGCCACTCGTGGAAACGAAATCCGATACGAGAAAAGCTAAACTCCTTCAAATGCAGAGTCCCGCAGCCGTTCCTCCTGCTGCTACAACCGCCACGACCCCTTCACCTTCATCCCTTACAATACATACACAGATTATATATATATATATATATATATATATATATACTCACTCATTCACCACTCGGCTCTCCTTGTACGCTAGAATCTTTCACCCCCGCCCTCACTTCTCTTCCTTCGACTCCTTATCCTGGCCCACTCCACTCCCTCTCAACCTGTCTCGGTCTCTGGTTTCTCCCTGAAAGGATGGTGGCACAAAAAGATATAGCTTACATTTTATTTAATTTAGTTTAAATACAAAACATGTTAATAAATTCCGACCACTTTTTAAATTTTAGTGCTTAGATTTTTATTGCCGAAATCACTACACGCTGGGTTGATAAGAACCATATTTGAATTTTTAGCGAATATGGTAAAACTTTTTTTTTAACTAATTTCTGTATAAGTGCGGAGTAAAAAATAATTTGGTAAAATCGGATTACGTTTCGTAAGAGAAATATATTTAGTGTAGCAAAAACTTATTATATCACTTATAATTATTGCTCTTTCTGGAAGCTATAGTAAAGTGACAAAAAACATTTTGCGGATTTTCAACTTTTATACATTTTTCATCCATTTTTAATACATAATACTTATTTATCATTTAACAAACGAAAATTGCAAACTTCATCTCACAATCAATTTAGAAAGAATGTATTCTTTTTTTTTTAATGGAATGTTGTAAAAATCGTTAGCTATTGAATTGAATATTCCTAATGCAATGCTTTCCCACTTTTTTGTTGTTGTTCTTAACTATCTTCTTCTCTTGGTTTGAAGCAAAATAAGAACACTGAGAAAAAGGTTTGGTTGCAAAAACCAAGAAATTGGTTTAAAATATTACCACGAAATATTGGATAAACTAAACTAAAGTTGATTAATAATAACTAAATAATTGATGGTTAAATTAACTAAATCCTTGATAACACATCAAACTACGTGGTAGTGTCAATGAATTAATTTGTGTTGGCTGACCATAAGTAGGCCGTAGTAAAACTTTGAACCAATTTCTTGATTATTACAAATCCAAGCCTCTTCCTCCGTGAAGAAGAAAAATGAGTGCGCTTCGTTTCCATTCGGCACAGTCGTTCACTCCTCTTAGTCAACTCTTTTAACGGGGAAATACGTCGTACAGAAACTCCAACTTTTTTATTTTTTTTTTTATTTCTCTCTCTCTCAGCATCATCCAACCCCAAGTTCGAGCTTAACCTTCTACCTATTCCCGTCTCGTTTCAAGCCCATCGACTCGAGAGGCGTTTTAACTCGGTCCCTCTCGCTCGCTTTATTCGCGTTGCCCCTCACCCGAAGTGCTGCTTCTGGCCCCCGAAGATATTTGTTGTCATTATTCGACTCTTTTCCTTTTCTTTTCGTTATACCACTCGCCACCCCTCTTTGGATGTTCTCTGGTTAACGATTCTTTGCCACGGAATTCGAGCACTCTCGGTCCTGGCATACCGTCGATGGTATATAGTGTCGATCGATCGCTAGGCACTCGTGGAAAGAACCTTGAGAGACTTTCCGCGTCATTGACTACCTCGGCTAACTACCCCGCAAGGGTATAAAAAACACTTGTGCTGCAAAAGGGTCCGCTTAATCTTTGCAGTTTTGTTTGTAAATCTAAATATACACTTGTGGGGAGAGTCAATTAAACGAAGGTGGAAGGGAGAGTAACTTAAGAATGAAACCCGCATCAACGTGCTCTTTATGAACCTGCAGAAAATCATAGTCACGCAATTTTGATTGGAGGCTGCGTTTATAGTCAATTTGATCACGTATCCATGAATCCCTTTCGGGCATATCACCCGCGAATTTATTCCAACGAATGCATGTTTCAAACTTAAATAACAAAAATATTTTAAGTACTGATTCTACACAGTTTTTTTTTTTTTTAATATTCAAATAAAGCCCTTCAATAAATGAAAACAAAAAAGCCTTCTATATAAAAACAAAAGCAAAAGTTTGTAGAGAATGACTTCGTCATTTGTTTCGACCGTCACCCAAGATTTTTTCATCTCATCGTTCATTTATTAATACATTTTAACAGTAAGAATTAAATTGTCATGTTGCCAATATAATTTACGAGTCGCCAGTCACTCTGCTGTCACTTAAGAGAAAAGAGTGAAAAAGAAGCGAGAAATTATTTGAACGCCGTCACGTTACGCGGCCAAATGTCATTATCTCGTGTTCGTCGTGGCAACGCGATTTTCAATTTCCGTTTCAGACGAGTAAAAACAAGATAAATAAAAAGAAAGGAAAGAAAAAAAAAACAGAAGCAAAAGAGAAAACAAGACGAGGCGCGGAACGAGATAGAGAGGAAAAAAATGGTATATCGTTGGCGACGTACCGCAGCACACACCACGAATGTGCGACCCTTCCGACAACTCCGTTACATATAGCGCTGCAGCAACACGGCAGAAGCTGCAACAGCTATTTCTATTTACCGTACACAGGGATACTCGATTTATTACGGTCTATTCTTGTGCACGAGCAACATACTGGATGTTTTTCGTGATAAATCCAAGCGACACAAGGTCTGAGCACGGGTCTCTTCAATATCCGCAATATTGCTTGCTATCCTCTCTATATAGCTTCACTGCTGGTACTACGATGCTACCAGTAAACCCCATCCGTCGATGCCCCAGGCTTTCTTTGGTAGCCCAGAATTTTTCGTGCGACACTAACGAAAAACTCCATATTCACAAGTTATTAAAATCCAAAGGGATGCATTCCGTTCGAAATAACTTTCGAGTAATTGCATACTATTTTTTGGTTTTTCTGTCCTTCTAGCAACGAAATTTTACAACATTTTTGCCAGAAATACATTTTTTTTTTTACCAGAATAACATATTTTTCAATCCTACCGCTCAACGATTCTTTTTCGCCACGGTAAATATCGCAAAAACATTCATCTTTGCAATAAAATTCAGGACGAGGTACTTGAAAAGGTAAAAATTCTTTTTAAAACGTGAAAACGCAGATGCGTGATGTTTCGGAGTTTATTGACGGGTTACTGTTTCAACGATTTTAGTTTTCAGTCAATTATAATATAGACTGTAAATCGAGGTTCGCAAAAAAAAATTTCTCTCGAATTAAAATGCGTAATAAAACATGTATACATTTTTAAAGAGATTCTTTACTCTAATAAAATTTCAGCGAGACAAATAATTCCAAAAAAAAAAAGAAGTTTTCTCTATGAGGAAGCAGAATAACGTTGAACTAAAAATTGAAAAAAAAAAAAGTATTATATTCGTGTGGGTAAGTTTGAATGAAGATTATTTCCACGGCACCCGACGGTTACGAGGGATTCCAAATGGCAAATTCCGTTCGAGATACGAGCTTCACAACGTCTTTACGAAGGTATAATAACCCTTAGAGGACAGTGCAGGTCGCTGCGGGAATGAAGAGATCGCATGCGCGACCCCGTTAATTTTATTCGTACTACGACCGCGGGCATCTTCTTTTTGGAGAGCTTTCTCGTAGACGACGCGTGCGCTTGAAGATGAGAAACGTAATGGTACATGAAAAAAAAAAAAAAAAGAAAAAAAAAGAAAAGAAGGTGATGCTGGGCTCTTCGAGGTCGAGGTCTCGACCACGAGAATAGAGACGACCTATTATAATGTGCACAGAGATGTAAGTCAAGAAATAAAATAAAATGGAAAAGACGGTTAGACAATAGGGATTATACCGAAGAAAACCGCGAGTCCGATAAAAAATAATGCATTTTATATGCTTTTGAGCCACACGTAAAAATACATAATTTTTACATATTCAAAAAATACATATAGATATATGAGTTTCAATAGCACTTTGACTCGACATTTCTTCCAAAATATGAATACAACTGTCAATTTTCTTTTTTTTTTCTTTTTTTTTCAAGACAAGCTCACCAGAAACATTTATTTTAGACGCCATGCTAAAAGTCTCACCCTTTTGGCTCATATATCTCAGCAACCATGTGATAAAAAATTAATGAAAAATCCTTTTAAAAATACCTTATTCATTTTTTCTATAAAATCTATAATCCTTTGATTATTATAATCTATAATAACCAAAATAGTGAATTTTGAATTTCATAAAATCGCAGCTACAAAATAAATAATAAATTAGGCTCGATTAAAACAAGGATGACCCAGCATCGTTTCGTAAATAATTCACGATATTAACCCGCGCCCATGCAATAGAGGACAAATAACCGTAACCATCCCCACCGGATTAACTCACTTTTGTAAAACTCTGCAGGATATTCGATTTCACGATCATTACATTACGGGTCATGCGCGTATATAGCTGTTGTTGCTGGGAGGCAGAAAAGCATCCTATGCCCGTAGATTATAACACTGAAAATATAATCCACCAGTAATTATGTATCACGGGTAATAGGGGATGTGATGGTTGTGGAGCGTAGCATAACAGCTGGGTAAAGCTACTGCTACCCGCTCTCTCTCTCTCTCTCTCTCTCTCTCTCTCTCTCTCTCTCTCTCTCTCTATACTGCCGCGAGAACATAATTTTGAAAGTAATCCTCCAACTCTGTGAATATAATTACATTTGTGGTTCATCGGCAAAACTCCAACGTATCATATGCAATTTGGCATCTATCAAAGTGACGGAATATCAAAATACAACGGCAGACGATGATAATGCTCCCTCTCGCGATTATTAAATTTCGGCTGATCGAGAATAAAGTATTACTCGGGTTACATTAAATGGAAGCAATATATGTATATTTATAGTCGAGCTCAAAGAAGCTCGATGAACAGACACTATACAAAAAAAAAAAAAAAAGATTAAAAAGGTTGACAGTGGCACGCGATACAATCATCGGTAAAATGTCAATCGATCATTTCTTTTTTTTAACTGTTTGATATTTTACACATTTATGGATATCAATGTTACATAAAATCATGATAATGTGTCATTCATGGAATTCACATTTGTAATTTTAATATATTTAACGATACGGCTAATATTTCAAGCCTTTTGAAGGGTTTTTGAGGAGAAATCTTGTATCAGGGCTTTTTTTAATCACTGTAACTAAAAATGTAAACGTATATTATAAATTGAATGCTCGTAAGTATATACTTGTACAATATATTGTAGTCGGGGAGAACGGGGCATAATTGGCAGCAAGGACAAAATTTATATTTTTCTTAGAAACGTTCTATTATGCAGTTTTATTTTATAGCATGTTTAAGAAAAAATAAGTTATCAGAAATATATAAGTTATTAGCAGTAAATTGTTATCAGAAAAAATAGTTGTTCAGAATAAAATAGTAGTCTATCATTTAAAATGAAAATTTGAAATTTTCATAGTTACATAAGCATATTTTTATTCGGCAGTATCTAACGATGCCAAAGAGGCAATAATACATTAGTAAAAAAAAAATAGTTTAATTAACTATCAGAAACCTTTGGTTTTTGTCTTTCCTATTATTTTTAAAAATTCCACCAACAAACAATTAAAAGACAATAAAAATCCTCTAAAAAATCATGCGTATTCGAGAAAATACAACTGGCTTTCAGAAACATCGAATTCGATTTACAAAACCAAAAATAAAGTTGTCTTAAAAATTGTTAAACAATTTTTAAAAATTATTATAGTTCAAAATCAATATTCTCAGTAAGCTCTTCAATATGATTGATTTCTTATGAATTTTTCTTTAATATTAAAATACTCAAATTCGGATCGTTTCAAAGCCTCAGTTAGGAATATAATATATGCGAAGCATTCTTAAATATTACGAAGGCTTTTTCTTGGTTTCACAAAAGAGAATTTTTTTTTTAACATACAAAAAAAAAATTCAAATATCAATACCAAATTCACGATGCTGTAACATATCACTTGCAAATATTTTCAATAATTTTTAATTCCGTTACAATTAATGTTTATTAACATATTATTACAACCGACAAGATAAAATCAATAGAATCAGAACAAGAGTAAGCAGAAAAGGCGTCTGCTACAAAATTATTGAATATGAAAATTACCTAACGCTAAAACTGTCGAGCTCGTGGTGATTAACTCACAGACAAGCGAGTGAAATATAGCATAATAATAACAATAATAATAATAATAATAATAATAATAATAATAGTGATAATAATAAAATACGAGGTGCACTAAAATAATGGAATCCTCTTGTCACTCGTCGCCTTGTATTTTGCCATTATAATAATACTACATAACATGCACACACGTATGTCGGCACTCTCGGTACTCAGAGCGTTCTCCATGCTTTACCGTCAAAACTTGCATTCGTGAATGAGCGAGTGAGAGAGGAGCAAAGCTTTTCTAAAACCACATGCACCAACCACATCAGCCGTAGACAGGAGGGAGGGAAGGGGGGGTGGTAGGGGGGCGGGGGAGGTATATATGTAAAGACGAAAATAAATCAGGACGGAAAGCGTCGTCGTCCGCGTCGACGTCCGAGTAGTCGTCGTCGACGCGGGCGTCCGTGCCGACGTCCGGGGATCGGTACGACTCGTCTTTCGCGCTCCTCCAGCTATGCCTGACCCACATTTTCGTTTTAAATAACACGTACGTGTACACCATCGTGTACATAGACTACTATATGGGTATATATGTATATGTGTATGTATATGTATATGTATATATATATATATATATATGTGTGTGTATATGTATATACACGTGAGATCCGTGCAGTCAGAGGTCCTCAAATCGCGACTATACGGTGACCACGTCGACAAGCACTCCACGCTGAGTAGCTCTCTGGTTTTTGGTTTCCGGGATTCATCCGGAAGAGTGCTGTTAAAAATGAAAAGATCGAGAGCCTTGCAGAACGAGAAACTTGGTACAAAGAGTTTTTTTTTTCTTTTTTTTTTTTTTTTTGTTAAAACTCCGATTAAGAGAGAAAATAAAAGTAGAACGAAAAATGTGAAATAACGAAAGGAAACTTTCAACGGAAATTCGCAGGGTTTAACGTATGCTGACTCCAAAAGAAATTAACAAAAAGAATGCAGTGCTGGGCACCTTTCACTACTTTGAAATTAGTTCTTTGTTTTTTTTTTTTGTCTTTCTTTTTTTTTGTTTATCCAACTATAATTTGCAGAATTATAATTATAGAAAACTACTTTGAGTGTATTTTTGTCATAAATTATAAAGAGATAACTCGTTCTTGTTTATTCTTGTAACTAAAATGATAAAAATATGTATATTATAAATAGGATGCTTGTAAATATTTTAGTAGAAGCAAAATTGACAGGAAGGTCCAGAAAAAGTTCTTAAAAACGATACAAATTTTATATCGGAAGAATAGAAATTGTTCGCAATAATATTAGTTTTATAATATTTTAAATAGAAATTTAATAATATTTAAATAATACTTTAATACAACTAATTTTCATTGCTACATCAAAATATTTTTGTTCTGTTGTTTTTATCTAACGCCAAAATGTCAGCCATAAATTAATTGAAAAAAGCTCTCTGATTTTTGGTTTCCGGAAGGGTCCTGTTAAGAGTGAAAAGATCGACAGTCTTGCAAAACCAGAATCTTGCTAGAAAGAGTTTTTCAAAAATTAAAACTCTGATTAAGAGAGAAAATAAAAGTAGAACGAAAGGAAACTTTCAACGGAAATTCGTACGGTTTATCGTATGCTGACTCCAAAAGAAATGAACAAGAAATGCAGTGCTGGCGACCTTTCGCTAGTTTGAAATTAGGTGTTCTTTAACTTTTATTCGGGCAGTTTAAATTTACATAATTATATAAAGCATTGCCTTGTGTACGTTTTTTCATAAATGGTAAAAAGATAATTTTAGATCATTAGCACATAACAAAACATAAATAAAATTCAATAATTTTCTCGACTGTTGTTAATATCAGATTTTTTTAAAGATAAACTATTGGTGATTTTTAACTCTCAAGCATTTTCCACCAAACTCGCACATTTTTTCTCCATTATCTTTATTTCAAATGCCAGAATATTTGAATGTATTTTACATATTATTTGCTAAGATATTCAAGAATAAAGCGAAAAAAGAAATAACGTGAATTTTAAAAAGTCCCTTGTGCAGCGCAACTTGTTGCACTGACTTGGGGCTGCTTGAGAATTTAGTTTGAATTATTATTTACAATTTAAATCAAACGATTTTCAACATTTCATCGAAAGCTTTTTTTTTTCATACAAAAATGTAAAACGAAATTTGGATGCTTTTTTAATTCATTATTTAATATCGATCAAATACGTCTTTGGAAATTAAAGAAAACATGTTTTCTGAAGATTTGGACCAAGTTGTAATTCAAAACGCTCTCTCAGAGTGGGATAAAAAATAAATTAAAAAATTTAAAAAATGTTTTTCATAAAGCACAAATATTTTTTTCAAAAGTGAAGAAAAACTCTGGTTTTCTCGGTACTTAGCAAATAACTTGGTCGTATTCTAAGAAACATTTTGTAAAAATATAAAAAAAAAAAATTTCTGTCCGTTTAGTCTCAAGCTCATGTTAATTAATATATACGGGCTTGTGACTAAAGTATGTCTTGGATCATGAACATGAATATATTGACAGTAACGTGTAGCAATATTTCCATATTTTGATTAAACCTCATCTCCTGCAAACTTTTAAAGCAGGCCACGGCTTACAAGGGTAGAAATGATGAGCGCACAGTCGACGATAAAAAGTGACAACAATGCTTATCTATGTAACAGTGTTAATTAGGTGTCGATCAGTTTAAAAAAAAAAGTAATCAGTACAAAAAGCAGCTGCAAAAACAAACACAACATTTCACTACAATATCGTTTCTATTATTCTCATAATGAATTCCACAAAATTATTCTTATGAAAAAAAAAAAATGGAGTAATCGTAATATAATTACGAAAATAAGACATGATGATTGTTGGTTAATATAATAAACTAAATAATTTACCATAAATTTAACCGACTTCACAATAATTTAGACAAAATAATTGAGAACAATTGCTTTATGACAATTACAACAATTACCCCAAAACTATAATTACAAAAAATTATTTATAACAAGTATTTTAGTCCCATCAATATTATTTGAAAAAACGCTGTTTGATTAACGCAACTAAAACAATAATAACAATAATTCAAACCCCATTATTAAACCAATTATTCCCAATAATTAAAGAAAAAATGCAATTTTATGATTTTACAACAATAACGGATAATTTTATCGACAATATGTAATTAAATGTGATTTTAATTTGTTTCATTGAACCCATCCATATTTTAATGAAACAAAAGAGATGATTGTTATTGATAAAATGTATGCCGCCGTCGGTTTTTAATCGTCCCCGAGATAATTACTCATTCCTAGTTCAATGTGGCTCTCAGCGAGAGTTTTGCTGGTATATATATATCACCTTCGTCACGGTCATTCATACCCCGAACATTGCGGACGCGTTTTCTCTTTCTTTCATTGGTTTTTTTTTTTTTTTTTTTTTTTTTTTTTCCATTGCGCGCCAACCCCGAGAACGTGTATATTTTACCTTCGCTAACGAACCAGCGAGCGTATCCCCCCCCCCCCCTTCCCATCCCCGCGCCATCGTAATACCGCGACGCGGGGGTGAAAGAGGTTGAGGTACGAGCTGCTATAGGGTTGCCGAGCGGCTGCTGCGTACGAGAACGAGAGGATGGTAAAGGGTGCGATAGAGGCTACCTCTCGGCCGGGGCGGCGGGGGGTTACAAAAAATAATGGACGTCATTACAGAGCGGAGATAATGGGCCGAGAGGCGAAGTGGTTTTCGCTTGCTCGAAACGACTAGTAGTAGTATCACACGAGCTGACGGCCAAGATCCGTATTTATAACGTCCACGCACGCTTCTGTTCTCTTTTTTTTTTTTTTTTTTTTTTTTTTTTTTATCCTCTCCCTCTCGCATTTCTTTCCCCTGATTTTTATCTTCTCTTGTTTTCCAAAATGCTCCGAGACTCTTTTTTTTTTTTATCACGCTGTAGAAATGTTATGGTCACGTGAACTACAACGAGATCAAATTTTCTATGGCAAATTCTTTGTCAGCAAGGCTAATCGAATAAAAATCAGACACAGAAAGTGATGACTCTCACGATAAAAGTAGGTATGAAAAATTTGAAAGATAAAGATATTAAAATATGCGAAACGTCGTGGGAAATTAATTTTTTTGGAGTGTAATTAGAAATATATGTTTTCCATTTGTTCAAAAATTCGACTCCTACAATTTTTTATATTTTGATCGTGGCATGTATTTATTGTTTTTACAGATAAATAATAAATAAAAAACGTTTTTTTTGCGTTTTTCATAACCCTGTTCTTTTTTTCTTTTTACCGCCTCAGAGGAAGCCAAAATAATTTACTCTAATCCTGAAATAATATGTGTATTTCATGTTTATTGGATGACTAGAATAAAAAATATAAATCTCCGAAAATCATTTCTTTTTACTGTCTCGACACCCTTAAAGTAAGATTGCACAGGCTTTGAACATTCCTTCCTCATTATTTTTGAATTTTTGCAAAGCATCCTCTATGAAGAAGCGAAAATCGATAAACATTCTTACTCATAGAGGTAGCTTTGTAAAATTAATTAAAAAATAATTAGTAAGCAGTGTACAAAATTCTTCTTTGCACCTTTATTTATTTTTTTTTTTTTTTACGACACGAATAAAAAATCACAATATTCAGCACATACAATGAATAAAGCGTTATATTTGTTCAGCCTAAAAAACACGTATTGTTAGTCCCAAGTATCAAACACTCAAATTATACGGTCACAAAGCTTTTTTTGTCCTTTTTCCACCCATCGGAAAATGCAGACGTCAGGACCGAGAGTGAGGCCGACAAGACAAACGTTCAATTCCAATTTCGTGGCAGAGTCGATTATGGCAAAGGCGCGTGTGTTGGGTCCAGTGTTCATGGTACTAATAGGACTCTCCGTGGTGCCACATATAGTATAGGGGTTGACTGCAAGCGCGGGAGAACGAGAATAAAGGTGTTCACAGAGAGGGTTGCAAGCGTTTGCTTGGCAGTGCTGCTACTGTTATACCGCTGCTTGTGGTACGGTAAATTGCGTCCCATTTCTCACTAACTTTTTCAATTTATCGCGACTAGCGCGAGCTAATTACGACGAAATGACTTTTGCCGTGCTCGCCAGAGCCGCAACGCGTCACTCAGTGCTCCGGCTATACGGTTCTCCACTTTCGCCCCCTCTCGTCGCTAGAAGCCCTGTGAAACGCCAAAGCTCCTCGCACAATTCGCCCCTTCGCGATATGACACCCTGCTATCGCAAGCGCGCTGACTATCCTCCCTTTTTTTCGAAACTTCTGCAAACGACGTTGACTACGTTGACGTTTCGATAGGTACAACGCGAAATACCATGGCCACTGTAAACCTGTCCAAGACAACGTCCACTTTGCTTCGTCATAGAGGAGGAAACATTGTTTCTATGGGGGAAAAAAGAAGAATTTCGAGATTTTTATTTCAGGACACTCAGAATGATGGAAAATGTCGGGATCAGTGGTTTAGAAAAAATGACCGCATCGGTTCGATATTAAATTTCGCCAAGATCGGTAGAACGATTTGGATTTAATGGAATTTAGAAATGTTCCATAATTTGAACAGCGATGAAGATAATTTCTTAAACATCTGAGATTCGTTCTAGTGAATTAAGAAAAATAACTTAGCCAATACTAACTGAATTTTCGAATCCTGGTCGCAAATATTAAATATCTAGTCACTTAAACGAACTCCTTTTTCCATTAACTCAAATATACAGCTTAAAAAAAAAATTCACTTTCATCTGATTGAATACGTGGAATCGTTGATTAAGCCACAATTTTGCTAAATCTTTTCTCCCAGTGCATTTGTGAGCGTCACAGCTTCCATTAATACCATTAAATATAAATCTTCAAATACTTTAGAGGAGTGATTTTTATTCGAACATCGCAGAAATTGATGAAAATTTTTCCCCACAAGCGTAGTGAGCTTGATCAGCGATGCGGGAAATTGAATTATTCATATTACTTGATAAAACCCAATACCCGGTACCATTTTTTAAAAATCATTTTCCCCTTTTTCCACTGATGAAATTGTTCAACGCTAAAAACCCTACCATCAGTTACTTTTAGTTTCTACAAAAAAAAAGCCCCGGTCTAGAGTAAACGACGTTTCATCCGATTTTACGTTGCACAGAGAATATACATTTTTTTTTCATTTTTTTCCTCTCGTAACCTCATGGCCTCATGGATGCGTATACGAGTGCCGGCCAATGATACCGGAGATATTTCAAAACTCTAACAATTGGATTAAACAGGGGGAGGTAAAAAAAAATAGAGGACAAAAAGTAGAAGGACGTCAACCATATATATATGCCGGTGGATGAAAGGGCTCTGGCGGGTTGAATGGCATAGGGTGAGGTAAAACTGTTAAACTCTAGAGTCTCCATTGCAGCTGCAGCATCGTCAACCCACGCAAGCTGCAGAGAGAGCTACACTTTTGGTAGGAAAAATATTTCTGTGAAAAGGCTTTAGCTCGCTTTAACGTCGAACGGAAAATGTCACGCGCCCTGCGTACACTGTGATACGTACATGTATAGCGACGTATTTTTTTTTTTTTTTTTTTTTTTTTTTTTTTTTTCTCCTTTTTCTACCGTGTACAATACTGTTGTGGATGGAAACGTGATGAAAATAGTGTAATAATGCAGGTGCGCTTCGGCTGCCTCAACGAACGAGCATGGAGCTAACCCCCTCTCTGCTCTATCTTTTTTCATTTGCCCACACTGGAGGCAACTGGCGCTACTGTGGCAACCGTTTAATTGGCCTGTTTCGCGTTCGCGTTATTGAATCTCACGTTCAACACAACCTTAATTAGTAATTAATGTGTGAATGGCAGGTTGCCGGTGCATGCATGCTAAATGCTAAAATACAAATCGTTTGCATCGAATGAAATACATGGATTCCCCAACATTACATTTCAATGTGAATCAAAAATATGAATTGAAAAATATAACATTATTTTTATGATTATCAGTATCTCGGTCACAAACGTGTTTTGTTTTTCTTCCTCGTAAACGTAGCTTTGTGATGATAATCAAAAAAAGAAAAAATCAACCATCGAGTTGATATGAAATAATTATGATTTTTGTACAGAATGTACAATTTAAAAATGTAATGAAAAAAACAAAAATTCAATCAATCACACTTGATGAAAATTTGTGTATATATCAACACTAATATATCAGAAACTAAAATCATGTTATTTCATGAATTTGATTGCAATTAACTTAACAATTTCAATTCCACACATTCTTTTTCAGTTTGGCATAACTTCATTATTCTCAATATTACCAAGCAATCATTATATTCTTCATCACGCCGATATCGATCATGATGAAAAAGTCACGTGTTGCGATCACGCCATGAGCAACTTTTTTTTACAAAAAATGATCGTTTTTGTCGAATAGAGAAACTAATGAAATTAAAAAAGTCTGGACAGCAAAGTCATACACTTCATAATTATATTTGGAGCTGTGAGTGATTAATTCTTCTACGAGGCGATGAAATAATAATCCTCGTAATTTTAAAACCACTCGATTTATTTTCCTCAAGTTCAATAACAATCATCTTTGGTTCAAATCTAAATCTCACTTTAGCACAAATTTTCAAATCGATCGTGTAAAAACAATTCCAGTTGTCGCGTTAACTGACGAGTTTTGAGAAATTAAAGAAATTTTATAAAATGTCAAAAATGTCTTAGTAATTAAATAGAAAATCACAATTTATTTTACATGGGTTAAATAAATTACTGTACAATCGCGGACCAAAACCCAGTAAAATGAAAGCCGACATTGAAATGACGATTTTTCTACTCATAAATACCACAGAGTCCTCTATGAAATGTAGCAAGAGGCATATTTTTTTTATTCTATAAAATGTCATGCTCAAAGCTACTCCACCCTTTTACCTTTGAATTTCGAACGTTTCAATTACAGCCCCCCCCCCCCCCATCCCTCCCTCGCTCCCTGACAACATAATGCTAATTCAGGTGAGTGACGTAAAAATAAATCTCACTCTACCTTCTGGTTTCGACCATAAAAAAAAGAAAAATCGAATAAAATTTTCGGCATTAGTGACACGACGTGTACATACATAATATGTGTCGTGGAAAAGGTTGTAGAAGAGGACCAGTTGGCAGAGGAACGATATGGATTTGCCTCGTTTTTACAGAAGGGCGCTCGAGCTCCAGGCGGCATATTGTCGTCGGCGAGGATCGGAATTTTCAGAAGAAAATTATGGCACACGCCCACGCGCACCTGCTTCCACCTGCTGAAAAGCGCGCGCGAGCGATGTGGTAATACTTACTACTAATACTATAACGCGCCCGCGGTTGTCGACAAACCTGTGATCGTAAATTTTGCGGTCTACCAGCAACAGCGACGATCCCTCGTTCAGACGAATATGTGCATGCACGTAGCTTACGGAGCCAGACTAAGGATCCGCAGTGTGCGTCGACACGTGCGCACCAAGAATAATAAATATTCCACTAATCCGATCGATCGAAACTACGCGCGCGCTTCTACAGCGCATCGCGTACATAAAACATTTCCATGTGGCAAAAAAAAAAAAGTAAAGATAAAAAAATAAAACAGCGTGGCCAACGAAGCGTCGAATATTCTTTAAAATATTTGCAAATTTTTATAAAAACTGAAATTTTTAATTGTCAACTGGTATTTAAAATTTAATAATACACAATTGCAGTAAAATTACAAATCTTTTATCTTACTTCCTAATTTTCAAAATTATTGACATAAACTATTTTAACTTTCGTCTCATTTGTATGTTAAATTTAATATAGCAATTTTGTGATTAAAAGTTTGCTGTACCTGTAATGAAAGCGTTCATTAAATTGATCAAACAGTGTATGAACGTACCATAACAAAATTAATCGTCGATAACTATACTGACAGGCTCGAATTATTCATTGCTGAAATTTGTCACGCTAGTGAATCAGTATAATGACTTTTAATCGTAGTAAAATAAATTAAAATTGAGAAATTCACGAAAATTTTATTATTCTCACATTTTCTTTCAATGTCACAGAACTTGAACACGTTGGTTTCTATAAATTTGAAGCTTGCCAATATCCCGATCGGATAAACACGCTACAACCTCGTAACTCTTTTTTTTTTTTTTTCTTTCACGAAGCCTGTACGACGAAGTGAAAATCCATAAACATGCCACCTCATAAAAGGTGACTTAGTGAAAAGTTAAAAAATTAAAGAGAAAACAATGTTGAAAATTCGACAGTGCAGACTTTTTACATGATTCTTCATGAAGCAATAAAGCGCAGGATATCGCATGCAAAAGTCCCTGACGACCGTGAAGCCCCGCCGTTTATTACCACTAAAAAAGTGAATAGGGAGAATTACAAATTGAGTGCGAGAAATATCGTTCCGCAGGGATCCGAAAAATAAATAGGAATTCGTTAATTAAATTAGTGCGGAATTTCTGTTGTGTATGTTTTAATTGTTATTTCCACGTTGGGCTTTAGTGGAGAGGAAGCAAAGAGTCGGCCCTGCGAGGGTGAAATACTGCTGGGAAAGTTGGGGCTCGAAAAAAGGGTTGCTCGCACCCAGCAGGTAAACGTAAAGGGAGAAATGTCAAATATATATACCCGCGTGTATTGCTTCGTATTTACGTATACGTATACATTTATTTACACGTGTATGTAGCGAGAGTGGTCAGAGTGGCTGATGCCTCGTGTGGTGTAATCTAACCAGGTGCAACGACGCACAAACACGCGTGAAAGCGTTTCAACCGCTAGTCCGAATTTTCCATTCCCCCAAACTTGTACAGTGTATATAATAATACGTGTATGTGTCGTTGGTCAGCGTATAAAGGAATTCTTTTTACAACCGTTCTACCGGAGAAAATATATTCGATATTTTCGACGCGGATTCTCCATAACGTTTAGTATATAATATATACAAATATGGGATATTCCATGCCAACTCGACTAACCTCTAACTCTCACTGTATTTTGAACATAGTTCGTGGTTTTTGCTTCTTCATAGGAAGTTTTGTTTCCATGAAAAAAAAAGTTTTTTTCACCATTTTTTTGGCAATCAAAATGGTCTGAAATGTCGAGAAAAATAGTTTAGAAAAATGTGCGTGTGCATATTTCAGAGATTTTTTTTTTTTTACAAAACCTCCTTCATGAGGAAGCCAACATTGATCAACATAATTCTTCGTAGAGGTAGCCTTGTAAAAATTGAAAAATGATGAGGAAGTAATGCGCAGATTTCTACTTTGCATCCTTTTTTTTTTTTAGTTATTCAGCGAAGTGAATAGCGTTTCATTCCTTTGGTGTAAAATTTAACACCGCATTTTTTAGAGTCTACATCGAGACACTCTTTTCCATTGATTTCTCAGACGGTATTCACAATCTTCTGGTCTGCAACATATATCATGTTTCCGTAGATATTAATGTTTCAGTTGTTTTCAAGCGAAAAAATATTAATAACAATTTTTTTTTTTCGTCAGTGGCGTAATGAACTTTTTGCTTGGTTACTAATTTAACAGGGAATATATCCGGGCTACCGAAAAAAATCAGCAAGTCCGATGTAAAATGAAATATTCGCGAAGTAAACAAAAGAAAATCAAGGCAAAATTATAAACGAGATGTACGGGTTTATGTTTTTTTTTTTTTTTTTTTTTTTTTTGCCGCCACTGAGATTCATGCTAATTAAAAACGAAATGAAAGCGAAGCAGGTGGTATTGCGCCCTTTGTCCTTATTTTATGCACGGTATTTTACCCGATAATTTTAATGCAAGGAAATAATTAATCCTCCACAAGGTTTGACGATGAAAAATTGTAAAAATTCGAAATTACAAACCATATTTTATTCAAATTGTTATATTACAATGTTGTCACTGCAAGAAGATTCCTCGTTGCAGAGTTGAAACTCTTTTATTATTTTTCATTTTTGATTTACTCCATTTAATGAGAATTCAACAGAGTGTCCATATTTTAGAGTATTTTACATATTTCAGTTCTTTTTCTCTGAATTATGCAATTTCCCACACGTTTAAATAAATGACCCGACGCTTAGCAAAGTTCATTAAACCGGATAATCATATTAATCATATGAATACAGTCTGCAAAGATTGACCTTCATAAAAGTGTATGATAAATAAATGGTTTAACAAATTCTGCAAATGATTCGATTTCAACTGATGCGTTATGCAAATATTTAAAAACAAGGTTGCCACGTAAAATGTTGCACATTGTTTCCTTATTGTTCTCGCTCGCTGATCCACGAAGCTTTCTCCATGAGGAAGCCAAAATTAATTTTAATTCTCCACAAAGTACTTTTTCATACAGAAGGCATTGTGGATAGCGGACGAAAAAAAATGAGTTTTAGACATTGTAATGTCAACGAGACAAAGCATTTTTAAGCAAATATAATTGTAAATACTTAATGGAACAAATAAGTAAATAAATTCAAATATTCAGAGAAAATTTTAGCTTCAAGCTGAGAGAAAATATCTCCTATGTCCATGGAGAACGAATTATGCGCGATGTACTCGATGCTCGATGTGCCGAGAGCAACGACGGCTGGCCGTTTATACGCAATCGAAATAATGATTAAACGCATCAATGGCCCAAACTCGAATCTTGCTTTGTCACGGATCGGCAGTCACAGCTGTATCGGTGAAAAACACAACAGCAACTACAACAACAACAACAGCAGCAGCAGCAAAAAGTCCACAGCTCCAGACAGAGCGAAACGGAAAAATCGGAATGAAATGAAATAAAAAAAAAAAAAAAAAAAAAAAAAAAGAGGATTGTAATGAAATTCGTTCACGCGCAATTCGCGCGCTCTCGGCATTGATCTCCCGTTCTATCGCGAAATTAAAGTCAAACAGTGTAAAACAAAAGTTGTTGGCGCTCGGTACAGCGCGACAGCACTGCGCTCGGATGAACCAGCAGAGGACTATGCAAAATACGAGAGTGAGATGTTATCGAACGGATTAATAAAATCGAATCGTTACTCGGCTCGACGGCATTATTATTATTATTATTTATTTTTTTTTTATTTTTTTTTTCTTTCTTTTTTTTTCGCCATTCGCGTCGACTCTTCTCGTACTTTCACCTGTGAAATTTGTATGGCCGATTGTATCGCGCACAGAGCCCGATTGCTCCACTGTTGGAACGTAACGAAGTGTGTAACAAAGCGCGCGTTGCACACTACGAATTGTTTTACTAACATCGGGCAACAAAAAGGTTGCAAAGTCGAACCTGGCATATTGATTCCTCATTTTTGTTTTGTCCCTTCACGAACCCTCATCAATGATAAAGTACGTTCTTTAGTTCTGGCTTCGTGATAGAGGAAGCTTCGTGAATGGTGGATCAAAAAAAAAATTATTAAACAAGGTTCATACGTGCAAGGTTCGACTTTGCAACTGTTTTAAAAATAATTACGAAAATGTATAATTTCTATAAAATCTTAACTACTTTATCGATTTAGCCCGAGTATCAAGCATTGAAATACTCTATTTAAGTTTTATGAAAAAATTGACATCAGTTGCTTTTTCCAATAAACTTTGTCAATATACTGCTTAGAAGCTTCAGCGAGCGCCCGAGTCTCAATAACCTGCTGGTGTTGCATAAAACTAAAATAGATCGTCGATGTTCGATACCGAATTTGGATGAGTATCCAACTAAGAGTTCATATATTAGATAATTTTACACTTTTTTCTTCTTTTTTATTTAAGTTCAACAATTTTCCACAGGTTGAAATAAATGACCTGAGATTTTGGGACACTGACCAAAGAGGGTCATTGAATTTTTAATACCATCTGGAAAGATAGCTTTTTATAAAAGTATACGATGAATAATTGGTCCACAAAGCTTAATTTATGAGAAAAGCCAAAATTGGCCAACGTATATTTTTCCATAGGAATGTGGAAGCAACGTAAAACGTTCTACTTTGCAACCTTTTTTTTTTATTAAACATCTCCAGAAATATCTCGACATAAATAAACGTTATGACTTAATATTCCAAATTGATAATGCGATGCCTTTTCTTAACTCGGAGAGTTGCCAACTCCAGAACGACCGCTGACCTATCATTTCCGGTTGTTCCACAGTACGACTTATGTACAACTCCTTTTTACATCATTTTTCCTTTACAACAGTCCGAATCGAGAACAAATAAAATTACGAAAAGTTTGGCCAACCTACTTCGATCTTACTTTACTCTCCGACCCGATCTTTTTATTTATTTTATTTTCTTTCATTTTTTCTTTTTTTCATTTTTGGCAACGGACCACACACACCGGATAATATCGCAGTGAATGAAATACTTAATTCTCTCTGCCAGAAGCATGTCAAGTGCAATTTTCTTTCCAGACTCTCTCTCTGTGTGTGTGTGTGTGTGTATTCGTTGGAAATTCTTTCGATACTCATAAACCCCCAAAGGGGTTAATCGATGAAAGTGTCGAATCGAGAGCCGAGGTAGGAACGTTCATGCGGAAATTCTAAACAATCCCTTTTCAGTTATAGACTTTTCTCGTGCTGAGAGAGGCATCGTCGTCTATATATAGAGACGAGTGTGCGAGCGCAGGAGATTGGCGCAGGGTTCTCGCGGCGAACGGAAATTCGCGACGTGCCGAACGAAATTGATTTCGATGGCGGGCAAGGGGAGCGCAAGAGGAAAACGGGTACCACGGGGAACGTGCTTCGTTCTTGGTTGTATTAGATATATAGATTTATATATATATATATATATATATATATACTGAAGAAGTAGCGCGTGTAGGTCGAGTTGCAGAGCGTGCCACATTGGCGCGGCGAGTGTCTCGTCGTTTTCACAAAAGGGGGAGAATTGTTCCCCAAAGGCATTAACGTACTACGTGTGCCCACGCTTTATATCGTTTTCAAGCTTTCGCGCGCGCGTGGATAGCGACGCGGCGTGCGACAGCCAAGGATTTCCCACCGCCGAGTCGTTTATACGGCCGAAATAAAGAAATTGATACGAACTGAGGAAAAGAAAAAGGAAATAAAGAGGCCAAGGCGAGCTGAGAGGAAATAAAGGAAATCGATACGACAAATAGCCGTATCTATCTATATTGGGCGTTTCTTGTATATACCATAGAGAATAGACGAACGTGATAAAGAAATATTTTTCACGATTTCGTTATCGGCAACGATGCCCCACGACACACGAGACTAGAACGAGAAACGAGCAAATATCGCGCAAAACTACGAACGCGAAGATCGTGGGATAACACGTTCACCGTTCGGAGAACCTCTCTCACCAGGGATCCGGTGACAAATTGCTTTGATCCTCCGGAATAAAACTTTCGTTTTTTCGTGAATATAAAAATCAATGTCAACTTGGCTATTTAGGTACACTCTCGAGGGTTTCAATTTTTTCTTTTTTTTGTTCTTTTTTATTTCAACTGAAAATGTGAAAAAAATAAACTAAAAGAAAATTATGTCTCCCATCTGAAAGTATAATTGCGAATTATTTACCGCTGCTTCTTACGAAAAGAGATTCGAAAACAAATAAATTAAGAATTTTACAGTAAATTATTAATTTTTTCAATTTTATTTATTCGTTAAGAAAAGAATAAAAAATAAATTATTGAAATAAGTTTAGTTTAGATAAAATTATGAATCAAAAAAAAAATGTATAACGAACTGAAGATTAAGTTTAAATTTTCGTTCAATTTCAATTTTTTTATTTTATTGTCCATGTATTCGAGCGCAAGGGCTCAGAATTTCAATTAATATACTTAATTTAATCTACTCAAATTTGAATTGATTACGAGATGAAGAATAATAAATAAATTTAAGCTAAGTTAATTTTGCATTGAATTAACAAATAAAAAATAACAAATTTTATTTGCAAAGCAAGATCACAGTACTTGTATATAAAATACGATTTTTCAACTTTTGAAAATCGACGTATACTTTAACAACAAATTCTTGTGTACAAACGTCCAGATAATTTTTTGATAAATCGAAGAAAAAAAAATCATAATCTTTGTAGCAACAATAAAAATTGTTATAATTAAATTTTAATTACTATTTTATGTATTCTTTATACGAAAAAAATAATACATATATGATTGCAGTTTGTCACTTTATTGACTTTAAAAAAATCGTTAAACAGAAACCAATACTTTTTTTTTATTAATAATTTGCTATAAAAATGAAAGTAATAAGATAATTATGTTTTTCTAAGAACACAAGCAAAATTAATTGATTGTTCTTTTTACTACCAATGGGAGGAAAACATTGCCATAAAAGGTGCACAAAAGCTCATGAATAAAAAAGTGAAAAAAGTGTGTTTACCAGGTTCATTAAATTCTGATAAACATCACTATAATTTATGAGCTCCGGTGAAAGGCGGAAGCGCCTTCGAGCATTTATAATAAAAGCAGAAACGAGGGTAAGGCAAAGCGCTCATGTCGAGACTGCGGATAATTTTGCCGAAGCCGCAGTAAAAAAAGTGTCGAAAGGGGTCTGATGCCGGTGTATATATCGTCGGCGCGAAAGGGTTGCCCCGGCCGGATTGCTGCGACACTTCTCTTCGTAGTACAAGGAGGGATGACCCGGTCGGTTGCACTGTGGGAATACAGGGACTGAGGGCGTGTTGCCAAGCGCAGTTTCTCACCATTCTTCAAATCGATTTTTTAGCCGTTCACCTGAAGAAAAACTCTCTGTGACGCTCTCTCTCTCTCTCTGGCAAATGCCGCAGGCAACGAGATGGGTGATTGAAAAAGATAGCATCGAACGTTGCATATAAATGCTCTCGGTTCCATCGAACTATTCCCAGAAGTAAAACTATCCAACATATTTCTTGCGTTTTTTATTTTTTTTTTTTCTTCCGATTTTGAAGATACTATACGTAACTAAGCTCGTTTAAATGCAATAATGTAATCAGAGTTTGCGATAAGGAAAAAAAAGTATTCATTTTCGAATTCATTTGTCGAATCAAAAATTCATTTTCTTCGTCTGAAGAGCCTTAAATCACGAAGGCAAAATAGATAAAAAAAAATAATGTGGAAGCAATGTGGAAAGTTTTACATTACATTCTTTTTATACCAAATGTTCGATGAAATATAAACAGTAATATATTTTTATTAATTAGCATTTTTTATAAATATTTTAATTACATTTTATTTATAAAAACTAAACTATAAACGAAATAAGTCGATTAATTGAAATATTTAAATGAATCATAATGTGTCTGTTCTTCTATATTAAAGTTTCTGTAGAGCTGTCGACGTGACAGTGTGTCTCGTCCGCGTTGAGTGAATTATAATACAGTTGAGACGTATTATGATCCAAGTTACCAGACCAGACGTTTACCTAAAACTTGGTGTTGTACATGCGTCAAACACTAAGTTGGGAGGTATTACGGCACTGGTTGGCAGACGCAGAGCATCTCACTGCTTCCATGGAAATGGTTACAATGAGTTCAGAGACGAGTGTACAGACTCACCAGACAACTTTGAACTAAAATAGTACACGCGCTTGTGCGATTATCTCTACAAGAGAGTCTTGCGTACAGGCCTTGGCATGTGCGGCCCAAAGCTCTCTCTCGTCTCGGCACTCTCAAGTCGTTTCCGTCTCTCGCCGATACGGAAACCTCACTCTCTACACTGCTTCTTCTTCTTCTTCTTCTTCTTCTTCTTCTTCTTCTTCTTCTTCTTCTTCTTCTTCTTCATCATCTTCTTCTTCGCAAATGCTGTGCATCTGTTCGAAACTCACCAGCGATCGTGATGTAACCAAGACATTCACTCGTGATGTAATGAAGAAATTCACTTGCTCGTAAAACGAAAATATCATACATATATGGGATATTTCAAGTCGACTCACTTGGTCATCTGCCTGACCACCTCGGGATCAGTTGACGATTTTTTTTTTTTTTGGCAAACCTTGGTCCATAAAAGAGTTTATTTTTTTAGATTTTTATCACTTGTTTTACCCTATAACATTTTTTTTCATAACTTTTAAGTAAAAATGAATTGCGACCAGGTTTAAAATTCTGGAATTTTTTTCATAAAATCTAGGACTAAAAACAAGTATTTCCATCATAGTTGGAGAGTACACCGAGAACAATTTCTACTTTCTTTGATCGTAAGAAATTTTCTTTTCCTGATTTTCGTTCTAATTGAAATGGCTTTTTTTCAATTTTATTTTAATCATTGGGCGAATTTCGAATTATCCACGACACGTTTTATTTTTATTTTTTTCCTACAAAAAACCATCCTTGAAATGTCTTCATTTCCAAAATTTGGGAAAAAAATGTTTTTCTTAAATTAAAAAAAAGATTTATGAAAAAGATAGATCTTATGAAAAAAAAATTCCGAATTTTAAACCTGGTCGAAATTCATTTTTACTCAAAAGTTATGAAAAAAAAAAATTATTTAAATATTTTATTGAAAAATCTGAAAATAAAATCCTGTTTGTTTGGATCAAAATATGCCAAAAGAAATTCGTCAACTGAATCCCAGGGGATCAGGCCGACGACAGGGAGAGTTGACTTGGAATGCCCCATGTATAGAAGCATTTGTATTTTCAACCAAAATTATGATGAATAGGAAAAGGGGAGAAAAGAGAAAAGATTGAGATACCTACAAGTGACAGGATCCGGCACGATGTTCACCTGTAGGTACTTCACCAACTATGAATGTATATATATATATTGATCGCGGAAATTGAATACCGCCATATCACTTAACAGCAGGGTATATACCGTATATTGTATAGGAAACTCACGTATACGTCTTCCTGCCAACGTCGAAATCGATATTCGAAGCCTGCTTCCGTTCGCAAGACCCGAACATGGGTTACATAATCGGGATAAATAATTATTATTCTTCGGTTAAAGGGCTTTTTTTTTTAGTGACAGTATATTAGTTAAAAATTATTATTAGTTGATTTATAAAAAAAATAATTAAACCTGTTTGTGAGCAATTTCTTTAAAGATATTTAAAGAATCTTTTGTAAAACAAATTGCTCTTAACAGAGTTTCGTACATTAGTTGGGAGTAAAAAAAAGTGTGTCAAAATGAAACGTCATTACAGCTACCGGAATTGACTCTAATAGTATTTTAATTATGAGTTCCACTGCCATGTCCCCTTTTTTTCGAAAACGCTTATTTTTATCAAACACTAATTAATGGTATTTACATTTAAACGCTACTCAATCGTCACGAAACATTTAATATTAGAGTAGGAATAAAAAATGTAGGAAGAAATTCCGAAACGAAAACTATTTATATTGCTTTTTAACTCCAATCACACGACACAATTTTTTACCTTTTGTTTTTGCACTCTAAATATTTTTTTAGATACCCTTTTTTCATTTTCTTTATATTTTCATTTACATTCATTAATTTTTTTAACCCACTCAGAATCAATTACGTACAAAATGAAAAAGCCTTATTTGACATAAATGAAGACGAACAATATATATTCACAATGCAAAAAAATGTTAAATATTAAAATTCAAGAATTATGCAATAAAAAGTGATAATTTAAATCATAAAAAAAAAAATGTATGTGCATCAGAGCCTAATCTTACATTTCGTCTAACAGGCGAATTCCCCAGTAATTATTTTACATATTCAATCATCGTTTATCTTACAAATATTACACATTTTTTCCGCCACAAAATCAGCATTATGTAGATTTTTTTTACAGCTTCAAACTCCTAACTTTTATATTCATTTTCCTCGCCATAATCTGAATAAATTGAACTAACAAAGATAGAGTCTATCCAAGAATATTTGTGACTGGAATCTCTCGAGTGTCCCTCCTATTGTAATTGGTCTTCATCGTTTTGTTTTATCGAGTTGGAGCAATTGTCTTTAAACTAAAATTTAATTGAAATAAAGATGAAAAAGTTTGAACGATATATATATATATATATACTATAGGAGGAAATGGGAATTTTTGCTCGATACTCTCCGGTGAACGCGACGCGATTTCTCTCGCCATTACCGTCAACATCCACGTGACAGTACGTGACCGTCTCATTTTATTTTTTTTTATTTTTCAACCCTCGACGAATCCATGCAGATTTTTCACGAGCGAGAGCGGGAAACCCTGACGAGCACTCGACCCCACCGCCGCGGCTGCTGCTGTTGTCGCGCACCCTCTCGGGCTTTGCCCTCTGTTCCTTTCTCTTTCATTCTTTCGACACTCATCTCTCTTTTTCTGGGCATCTCGTACCTTTTTTGTCATTCTGTCGTCGCTGCGTGCGACACGGCTGTACGTGAAACGAATTTGTAATCGACGATACACCGCGGCTAGCATCGCTACTCCTTCTGTTACAGCATTCCGGCTGCTGCTACTTCTGCTGCTGGTGAACGACGTGCTCGGCCCTGATCCTTGATTTTTTTTCTTCTTTTTCTCACAATATTCGTCCGTGCTTTTCACTTCAAAATATTTTTCCTAGTTTGACTGAGAAAAATAGTTGAATAATAATCGAGTAAAACTGAAGTATTTTTAGTTGTCATTTTTGCGTGACATTGGCGAACCTATTAAATGAACTTTGCTGATTAATTCAATCCGTCAATCAATTATTGCGATTCGTTTCACCAATTAGTCAGAAGTTACACAGCATAACCAATTTACGATAAGAAAGATTAAAAAAAAAACTATATTTCTCTTTATTCGTGCTATATATATATATATCTGTGAAATTCTCGTTGTGGCGAGATGAAACGATGAGGAGACGGATTGGCAGAAGCGACACACACAGCGTATTCTACTTCGAAAGCAACAAATCTGCCTACGTTATAAGGTTACGGACACGAGAGCCACTAAACCCAAAATCGCGTCTCGCGCTTAGCATAGATATGAATTTCATGCTCGGCCCCGGACCACCAGTTCCCTCGTCGCCCTCTTCTCCTCGTTTCCCGCTTCCTCCGAAACCCACCCCAAACCCGGCCCTCTCTGCTCCTTCAAGTTTTCGTGAGAGCACGAGGGTGAAATTCCCCACGTACGGAAACGAGTGCGCACTCGAGGCGAAGTGCCCCCCCCCCCCCCCCTCACACGCCGCCGCACACACCCCCATTCAACCCCACCCTCGACTATTTTCCGTGTTATATACCGTACCGTACTACACGAATATATTTATGGCCACAGTGTTCAGTATACACAAGAACGCGAGACCGAGCAGGAGAGAGATCGGTGCTTCATGAATTCACGAGTCACGCGGTCCAAAACCCGGGCTCTGCGTATTTCCACCCCTCACCATATATATATATATATACCGCCATTCCACCCCCGCAACGAACTGCCGTCGTCGACGTTGACGAACCATTTTCCCCGTGCATTCATAAGATAATTTCATTTCCCTTTCTCTTCACGTACACTGTATGTATATATATATATGATTTTGTTCTATACTTTAATCTATATTGTGTGGCTAAATAGTCGTGTATCATTTTCCATGCACGTTATTCACATGATTTCGTTCTCGTCACTGACAAAACTGTTTCTAATAGGAGGTAGCTTTGTGAACTTTGGGGAATAATTAAAAGGCTTATATGGAAGAAATTATGTGACTATAGTACAGAAGAAATAAAAACTGTTTTTGTTTTACCTTGCTTCCTCGTAGAGGATGTCTTCGTGAAATCTTTTTTTTTTTAATATCTTCATGTCAGGATACTCAGAAAGATCTTAAACGTATGAAAAAAAAATGGTTTCAAAAATATGTGTGTATGAGCAATTCTCACGCAATTTTTTAGATGTGCCAAAATTTGGTACATCAGTTGTCTATCATATAAAAATGCATGTGTTTGAATTTACTGCGGATCGGTTAAAGAGTTAAAATTTCATTGGATGTCGATATTTTTGAAAAAAAGAATTTCCACGCTATAATTGTATGAAGTATAAATAATATCCGTGCGAAATTTTCTGCACCAAATGGATTAACATTGAAACATGATCAGTGTTGAATTTGGCGAGAATCGATTGGGATCTTCACGGTCCAAATGAAAATTGTCTTCAAATGAATAAAATATGCCACATTCCGAGGAAACCTCTTCTCGCACTCCGCAGAACCTAATCACAGGCTAAAACATAAAAATGTTCACTCTGCAATAGTCTCCGTTCACTCCGATTGGGTAATTAAATTGCCATATCCGGAGGTTCTGCGGTGGGTTCTAACTCTTCACCCAAAAAAAATGTAGGCTGAATGGAGGGCCTAAATTTCAACTCAGGAATATAGGATGATCGATGTGAATCAATTGAGTGCACAGGCATTTGACAGAGACACGAAAGGAGAGATCGGATCGCTGAGGTTATTAATCTCAAGCTACGACCTTCCGATTTCATGGAGCCGGGGCTCGACGATCCGTGTTTGCATATATACATAGAGGAAGCGCTACGCCGAGCGAACGTGGCGGCACGAATAGTCCAAGTATCCGGATCTGGGAATAATTGGTTAATCGAGGGGATACGACCCGCTGTACTCTCCTGGTACTTACATGTGTATATACTATAGCTCTATACGTCGATATCGTATCCGATAGAGATTTTGCACGTGTATAAGTGAACGAAGCCACGTATTCATCTGTCTATCATCATAGCATATATGCAGGCGAACCCGGAGCCTTGCTACCTTCCGGGTGGCGTGACGTTGCCAATGGGCGTAACCAGGTGCCACGAAGTAATTAACGCCGCGTTTAGATTACCCAGCCGGACAACAAGGTGAAGTGTGCGAGCCCCCTTCTTCCAACCCTTCTCTCTTCTCGACCCAATATCCGATCTCTATGAAACATTGAACAGTGAACGACAGTCTGCAAGCTTTGCCCCCCCCCACTGAACCATTCACTGGATCGCAAAATTTGACCCTTTCGGAATATAACTTTTATTTAAAAAAATAAACTACACACAGAAAATAATTATTACCAACGGAATTCTAGTTTTCGTAAAAAAAATTCGTTTTTTAAAAACAAGTAAGAATTCGGTTGTTATTTTAAGTAACAAATTGTTCAAAAATTCGACAAGTTTTTTTTTTCATAAAAATGACAAGAAATATTTTGCAAAATATTTCTTACACATTTTTTTTTTTTTTGTGGTTCTGTACTTTTTTTGTAAAATTACAGACTTGCAACATTTATTTCTGCGAAATTAACAAAAGAGAAAATTGTAGGCGTTTGTGAAATAATTTTTTTTTTTTGTTAAGAGTACAAAAGTTTTTTTTACCATTATTTTCCTGTGTCAAATCAAAATAGCCTTACTTTATTGTAGAGAAATTAATAATAAAATTATGAACGTGCTACAAATTCGACTTTATAAATATTCAACTACTTTTTCAATTTTTGTTTCCCATATTGTTTCAGCCATCTCGTATTTTCATATATTTTATTTTAAGTCGAAATTGGCTAAAAAAAATCAATGCAAAACCGTTGTACTTGATTACAGTTTGATATGTTAGACAATTGGGCTTAAATAGTGTTTCTTTACATCTGTATATAGTGTCGCTAATAAAAGAAATAATTCAACATAATATTGATAAAATTTCCGCGACGCAGCTTGAATGCGATGTTGTATGTCTGACTAGAGCAACATCTTTACTACTAGCTTTCCGTATATTCGATCTTTGCGTACATGAGACTCTGGCGAAATTACGAATGCACTTCCTGAAAATCAAAAAGTAAATATTTCGATTTTTTTCTTACTGCCTCAATATTTAATTTCAACAGTTTCGATTTTTCTGAGAATTTTGCAAAATTCCGTAATAATTGAAGTAAAATCAAAGATATCGCATATTGGCAAAAAAAAAAAAATTTCATTATCAATTCTCAAAAACCAATCTTTTCAAATAATAGTAAAAATATAACTACCATAAGATTTAAAATTTCATAAAAAATATACTTTCTTTGCCTTGTATTATTAATACTGTTCTCCCCCACAATATTAATGGTTTCGAAAAAAAAAAAAATTGCAACTCCGAAATTTCAATCAACTGAATCAACCGAAATCTGGCTGTAATTGTTTTTAAAAAATGTCTCAGAGGGGTCAGAAAAACAAAGTGACTAAAGTGAATGTTTCATGTACGAAATGATTGACACACCTGCTAATTAAAAATTCATAATTCGCAGCGTCACTAATCCAAGACAGAGTATCTGTGGCAGCAGATCCAATAAGCCAGACTCGACGGCAACAGACAGTCATCACCTGTACAAATGAATATTAAAAGCTGTTGATGCTATTTCATGTTGTATTTGATAGAGGTGTCGAGTCGTCTGTAGATATATACGTGATGATAAGATGCTCTCTGTACTGAACATAAAAGATATAAAAGGATCGACCTTGCATCGATTGACCTCGAAGTCGTCATCGATTCTCCGCATTGCGCCTCTCGCAAATCTTACTTAATGTTCGCACACTGACAAGCGTCTTGTACAGAGGATATGTTTATATATATATATATATAAGTGAAGTGGCATTGTTGCTGCATCAACGACGTCATCCCTGTAATTACAATCACCTGGTAACGTCATTTCTATATTTATACGCTTCAGTTGTTCGTGACTCGTTGCACACGAACTGTTTTAAGTCACCATTTTCATTAGACACAACAAGCACTGATTAAAAGTAGTCGTTGCACGTTAATCATCGGAAATTACATATCCAAGTAAAACTGTACTTTGCGACGATATCGAAATTTAAACGGTACTTCGTGTTGGTTGAGAAGTTTTAATGATTGCAGTAACCTCGAATGAGAATACACGACGAAGATAATACTGTTACGGTTATTTAAATTTTAGCTGTATTTTATCAAAATAAACGATGGCAATCAGAAATAAAATGATAATCCTTTCGATAGATTTTTCATGTCGAAACTATTACCAAAGTTTTTCCGATAATACTCTTATTGACGGAGAGAAGAACTTTGTGGGATTGAGAATGCGAGGTTTGGATTTAGACACGACGCTCTTCCAATGATCTCTGGTGGCCGATAAAAAAAGAAAGTATGCAAAGTTTCGATAATCGATAATATTCTTCGATGTATTACAGATGATCCACAATTTATCTGGCAATAATTTAAGTTTTAATAAAAGTTACCATTTCTTTTTTTTTTAATCGTATATAAATTGGCATCACTAATGTAAAACCGCTGATTACGATTGCCCGCAAAGTCTTCATCCGTGTCAAATGGCTTTTAAGGACATTGTGTCATCTAAAAAAAAAAGCGGAATAACAGAATTGTAAGGATTTCATGGCGTAGAATTTCAAACGTGCTTCTCTCAGAGATAGCTTATCGGATAGGAATATATTGAACAGCCGGAGTACTGGCAATAGTAGCCAGTACGCGTATTGGTCGCTACACCGATTCGTGCTCAAATAAGAAAATAGAAAGGAGAGAAAGAGACACTCAAAGATATCATTGTTTGCTTCCAGATGCACCATCCAATCCAGATGAAGCCGGCGGATTGCGAGAATCGCAACGGTGAGTTCGCACATACACACGTACACTTTATATAATAGTAACAGTGGTGAAAATGTCCGACTAAAATATTTCAGCTTATTAGAATTTGACTCAAAGAGACGCCTTCAAAATGTGTTATTTTCGAATTTTTGATAATTATACAAAAATTCGGTGTGTTTTTTTTTGTGGTTGTTGGGGGAGTCTATAAATTGTCAGACATTTATGAATTATTCGTGAAAAAAAAAAATTAATAAAAATGTATTTTTCGATAATTCCCATTACTGAATTAATATTTCTGTAAATCTAAAGCTATTAAATATTTTTCTGAATTATGTATAGATTTTGTAATAAAAAGCCATCATTCACCGTGCCCAATAAATCGGTAAAGATACATGAAAAATAGAAAGAACTCAGCTCTAATTTGTCGAAAATCAAAAGCGCTTTCAATCTCTTTTTAATTCGACAAACTTGCGGTTCTTTTATCAGCCAACATGATCAATAAATACTAACAAGACCCCACGTTAGCACGCTAATATAGACCGTATTTTTTCATTCTATATGTATATAGCGTACTTTAATATTCCTATTAATTCAGCTAGTTCCATGCATAGGGAAGTTCATCTGCGATCTTGCCAGAGGCGAATCAAACTTTGCAACTTCAACGTTACCCTTCCCGGCTGTCTGCAGCCCCCTCCCCACCCCCACCGCCCCAGTCATTCTGCCCCTGGCCACAGCATCTCTCGCTCTCCCAAGCCGATCAAGACTTTCGATCGTTATCGAAGGCTATACGAACCAGCGTATAGCTCTTATATACAGTACAAGCAAACAGGAAGGGCGAAACGACGCGCTTTGACCGAGGCGATGAGGCGTGGTTGGGGCTTCCTGGCGTATATCCCGGACGCAACTTTGACAACGACCGCTTCGAGCACGAAGCGTGTGGCTTCGTACTGCGCTAATTAATTGGTTAAATCGATGGAAGGGCGGGAGGGGATGGGGGGGTTGACCTCCTCGTATCACCTTCCACTCAGGACGGTTTCACCTTCTCTCTTGTGAAATTGCGTGGTCTTCCGACGTATAATCGAGCTACATGGCGACAAGATTATTCATTGCAAGATTGAATATCAAATAACGATCATAAATGGCGCATCAAATCTTTAGATTAATGTAATTACTTAAGTAAAGACAGCGGGTTGATCGTATTTGATTAATTCATAGCTTAAAGATATATGCAGGAGAAGAATTATTCTGAGGTAATCAAGAAATTATCTCTTTCCTTTTAGACTGCTAAATACATTCGTGAGAATGTCTTGTGGTTGTTCAGACAATTTTTATTCATACGAGTTTCAGATAAGTTCGATATTTTTTTTACTGTGTTTGAACTCTGTTTAATTTCTAACTAAATAATAATCACTATTTAATTTCACTTTTAATCACTTCTGATCGAAGAGGTTAATTGTGAAATTCGAGCGCTAGATTTTGGCGAAAGTTATTTTGTTTTAAAAAGTGATAAATCCGATTATTAGCCCGACGAAAAAGTGGTTCATCATTTAATAATTTATTACATGGAAAAATTTATTACAAGCATAGCTGTCGTAATGTTTGGACACAACAGAAGTCGTGTTTTGGTAGAAGGAAACGATTTTTTAAATATATTTCTATCATTAAAAAAAAACTCTTTGGTCATTTTTATATATAATTTTAAGATAAAAATGGTAATAAAACCAAAACGATTATATTATTATTATTATTATTATTATTATTCTTTTTTTCAATACCTAAGAATTTTTCGATTTTTTTAGTACTATCTTTGTCGCTTTGTAATGTCCTTTTCGTGAACGATTTGGCTTAACCTAAAGTCACTTTTATAAAAGTAAAATAAGAATTTATCGAATTTATAAAAAAAAGCGTATAAATTCGATCCAAATATAATACGCCAGATACTAAAAGGATCAATCATTGAAATTGATAAAATACTCTAGAAGGAATTGAAATGACAAAAGTCCTTCCAATTCGGATACAGAGCAAAGCTATTAAAAAAAATTATTATTAATATCCACGGTGTAACATTTACAAAAATATTTTTATCTGAGCACCAATTCGTTGAACCTATTAAACCTATAAATATATAAATACCTACAGTCGTCCAAACAAAGAAATATAAATAAATACTAAAGGATTTTACGTTTAAATCGTCACCCACAGTACAATAAAATATAGGAGCAATTAAAAAAGTTGGCCCAAAATCAGTCAATTCCGAGATGCCTCTAAATTGAGAAAATGAAGAATGTCGACAATAGAAATCATCATCTATGCATCCACTGATATTTCAACATTGTCATCTTCGACGTAGACGCAATCAAATTTTCATCAATCGCGCCGACTTACACTGAATTTTAACTATTTATAGACATTAATCTCGAAGATTGTGAATATGGAGGCCAAATCTGTTGCAACCTAATTGCACTTGCCAATTATTCACTTGGTGTCTCTATCGAGACAATGTAGCGTCGCGTATACTCGAAATCAGCGACGTTCTTCCATCTCATAAGATTTCATGGATTAGGAGAAGAGAGGCCCAGTTGAATATTGCAAAGAGTCGATCTAAGCGTATAAAAAACCCCCAGAATATATAATACGAGAGACGAGAGAGACGAGAGCGACAAAACGCTAATCTGATAATTCGTAGTTCATCGGAGCTTTGGTTGAATTGCGTCCTCTCTGGGACTGAAAAGAGCGCTCTCTAGAAAATTGAATTTTTGGATTAAATAACTGATAGTTGCAAAGCAAAAATCACGTTGACCTTTTGTCGACATCGCTCATCCTTTCGGTTTCTCTCTTTCCTTCTTTTTTTCATATCTCCCTCTCTTTCTCTGCTGTCTGCTCTCTTCGCTGTAATAAAATCTGGCAAAGCTTGCATAAAATGCATGAAACCCGAAGCGCACGCGGCTGAAAGAATGCTAATGAAATATTAACATCAGATGTAACGCACGCCTCATGTGGATCCGCACTGCGGAGTTTTTCACCCGGATATATATGTATATACTTGGAAGGGGGCGTTTTCTTTCCTATATTTCGTTTGCCTCATATCACGCAGCACTCTCGTTACGTTTTTATGAACCCCGTCTAATAAATATACGAGTAGTGTACGAAGTAGAGGCGAAAGAGATGAGCATACGGTAAACACTGCGGATTCCACTATAGCCAAGCTACAGCGGTAAAATTATGATTGAAAAAAAAACACACACACACACAATAGTGCCGAGATTGCTTGATTTTTTTAACGAGAATATCGTACATATATCTGCTTTTTTTTTTTTGCTAGCAAATGTTTGTATTTAGCGCCAGCAGGTGTTAAGTTTCGTGGAAACTTTTCTAAGGTTCATTTTTTACAACAGATTTTCTCGCATTGTCGGGCAAACGGATATACAGAGGCGTCTCTTCGTCGTATAGGACGATGAACAGGCCAGGAGAGTCAAGAACGAGAGAGAGAGAGAGATTCACTACGAAAAGCAGCCAGTCTGTCGAACGAACGATTTATTTATACACCACATGACATTCTATTTATCTTGGCTGACGAAGCTAGCTCACTCGATTTCTTACTGTGAGTGACTGACATCACGGACTGACACCACAACTGCATGAGACAATACTTTTGGTCTTTGACCGTCGCCGTTGAAATTCATAATAATTTCATGTATTTTAATTTAACATCTTCTTTCATTTAAAATATTTTTATTATTTTTTTTCTTTATTTTTGTTGAGTTTGTTGTTTAAAAGGAGACTCCAATTTTAACGAACTAACCACACCTTGAGAGTTATAAATTGACGAATATAAATTATGAATACACACGAAATTATAAACGCATTAAAAGTACGCAATTTAATGATGATCATAATTTCATGGAAAATATAATATTTTAGCCGTATATTGTAAATATGTAAATATTAAAATATAGCTCATGTACACATTAATTGTCATAAGGAAATAACTTTTTCGTGTATAAAATCAATATATTATAAAGTGTAGACATTATTCAGAGAATCAGTTTTTTTAAATATATAATATTCCTGTACAAATGAAAAATATTAATTCCACACTCAGTAAAACACACGCACACACATTACATTCATACATAAAATTGTTTCGCTTTTTTTTTCCTCATAGAGGAACCACTTTGTTTCCGTGAATATTTTTTTTTTTTCGAGATTTTCATGTCAGTACACTCGAAATGGTTTGAAACGTCGAGAAAAGTGGTTTAGAAAAAATGTTCGAATTATTTGAGAAAATTTTCAAAAAAATTCAAACATTTGTACAAATTTTATTCGACTTTGAATTTTCCAAAAAAATGTCTTTACGCGCTTAAAATGGCATATAAAGCAATATTAAAGAACGATCGGTATTGAAATTAGAATGAATCTAAAAACTGGTTCGGTTTTAATGGAATTTTCAATTTTTCGATAAATTAACATTTTGCTCTGACTCCCGTCAATTCACACAGAATCAATTGAAATTTTTAGCAGGCGAATAAGTCTGCGAAACGATTCAACCTGCTCATACATTGATAGGTGTCAATTTGTATCGCTATTCAGTGTTAACATCAACAGTATATAATTGCATGACTCCATCACGAAGGACAAAAAGTCACTGTAGCCAATTACAAGGTCTAAAACTTGGTGGTTTCTTCGCCATAGAGTTTCTTCGTAACTATTTGTAAGATCATTATTAGCAAGCTCCATGAAGCAGGATATCGCTATAAAGTTTTCTTGTCACAGATTCGCGGACCGTGACTGTAGTACAAAAATACAATACCATAGTGTACCAAAGCGGCGTTCCAATCGCGAAGAAATGGGGATATAAATAGTCGAAGCTTGAAATAGACGAGAGGCGAAATACGTTAGCTTTTTCTATCTCTTTATCTCTCTCCCTTTCTCTCTCTCTCTTTCTCTCTCTTTCTCTCTCTTTCTCTTGAAACCCCTCTTTCGTTTGATTCGTTCTAGGGTCTGCACTCGAGCACGAGCGAAAAGAATAGCGTCTGGGGGCTATCAGTGGAACGAGACTCGGCATCGTGAGAATGAGTAGAGGAGAAAAACAAACGGAAAAAAAAGAAAGACTCAGAGAGAGAGAGAGAGAGAGCGAGAGGGAAGTGAAGGGGAAGAAAAAAGCAAGCTGTGTATGTTCAGGGATACCTCAAGAGTACGTCACATAAAAGCCTGAGAACCGCAGTAATTTCTGCGCGAAACCCCTGAGGCGTGTTTGTGCGTTGACGCCGCGATAACGTTTATCTTATCGGCGGCTGCGTACTTTGTAGTCGGAGGCTGCTCATAGAAACAAGATAGCCGGTGGCCATTCCAAGGTAGAGGAGACCTAATAGTTCCCAAGCCGATACAGGTACACGGCCAATAAAGGAGTCCGGGGTTTGTTGGTCGTCACGGGGGCTTGTTGAATCACCTGTTTGTCTGAAAATCACAACGTTACCATCAGAGTTGTAAACATTCAATTACGTTCAAATTCACAGTGTTTGTTTATTTCATAAATCTTTTGATACTTATTACTATTTTAGAATATAGTCTACAATATTGGGATGGAAATTTCGAAATATTTTATTGAAAAATGATTTTATGTGTCGACAGAGAGTTTGAGTTTGAAACAAGCCTGCAAAGTAGTCCATATGTGAATCTAATTTAAGCTAAATCTGCAAAAAAAATCGACATTTTTTTTTCGTGACGGCATTTTTGTTTTCTATTTTATTCACCAAAATCGAAATTTACCGACATATCGATAGATCCTTTTAATAAATTCATCATTGATAATCAATAATCGTGAAATCATGACGAAAATTGCAGCCGGATGTCTCAGAATTTACAGGAGTTGAAGTTCTCGCAGACACTAAAACCAAAAAAATTGAAATTGCAATTAAATTAGAACGACTCTATCGATTCTCGCCAAATTTCGTACGCATCATGGTTTGATGGTAGTCCAATTTACGTACAAAAGTTTCAGCCCAATATCTGATAATTTGCAAAAGTTATAGGATGAAAAAGAATTTTTTCAAAATTTTCATATTCCTGTAAAATTTTTATTTTTCAACCGATTCACGTTGGCTACAATTCCAAACGTTGTTGTATATTACAGCCCACTTGCGTGCCAAATTTGAAGAAGATACAGCTAAAATTACGACGGTTATCATGCTTACAAGGAAATTTGTACATACATAGACACGTCCAAAACTCGACGTTTTGGACCATTCTGAGTATCCTGACATGAAAATGTGTAAAAAAAAAATATTTCACAAAAACAAAGCCTCCTCTATGAGGAAGCAAAAAATGATTAGACTATCTCACTTAGCTAATAAAAATTATAAAAAATATCAAAGAAACTTCAACACAAAATTACATTTAATTAGATCGGCCAATAGCCATACTCATATTGAAATATATGGACAAAAACTTTGAGATTAATTTCTTCCAACACCTGAAAAATAATTTTTCAAGAAGGCGCATACATCACCTTCAAGAATTGTACAAAACTCAGCGAGAAGACCAACTTCAAGAAGAACTAAAATTCCTTCTTCGCTGGTGTCAAGAAAGTCTTACATGAACATTGCTAATAAGCTTGAAATGAAAAATTGATGCAACCAGCCCCGGTGACTTCCCATAGAGTAGATGCACAAGTGCACAACTATTTTTATACACACAAGCTTGAAACCTATATTGCTGGTGAAACGCGTTCAACGCCATAAAATTTCACGGATATTATCATCACAAAGTCTATCTATGCAGTACACATTTTATGGAGTCTAAACAAAGCTCATCTTCGGCGATTTGAACGGAGTAAAAAAAAAAAAGATAAAGAGAACACATTCACGAATCAGAATACTCGAATGGAGTCGAAGCGGAAGCGCAAACATGGTAATTTTCAGGGTAAAATAGAAACAGCACGTTGCTACAGAAAATACATTGAAGATAAGGTAAGCTCTCTCTGGCTCGTGACCTGCGCGCACGGGTTCTTGGGTAACACACGGGCGAAAGGATGCGGAGGCGCTCAGAATTCAAAGTAGATTGATGGGATAAGCTGTAGAACTCAAATGTTTACGGGCACATAGTGCCCTCCCGCCCCTCAGTTGTATATCTACTCTCTACGATGCAGTCTATATTGCACACGTACAACTTTCCTATACCTCTATGCGATGCATAAAGAAATATTTTGTTAATTCTATTCCTGTTTAAGCCTCGAGAGCCTCTTCAACGTTTAGCAAATTATTTGGCGAAAGCTGGTAAAACATTATTTTACGTGAATTATGCTATCTATTATTTTTCTACTTGACTCGTATTCAAAGGCATCGTGTAATTTGTTTAATTACTCAATGATATTTAAATGTATTTTTTTTCTTGTAAACTATAAAACAAATTTTATTTTTTTTATTTTTTATTTTTATGTAGCAAGTACGAGTAACCTTTCTCGAAACATTATTTTTTTAAATAAAATAAATAAAATAAATAAAATAAATAAAATAAATAAAATAAATAAAATAAATAAAATAAATAAAATAAATAAAATAAATAAAATAAATAAAATAAATAAAATAAATAAAATAAATAAAATAAATAAAATAAATAAAATAAATAAAATAAATAAAATAAATAAAATAAATAAAATAAATAAAATAAATAAAATAAATAAAATAAATAAAATAAATAAAATAAATAAAATAAATAAAATAAATAAAATAAATAAAATAAATAAAATAAATAAAATAAATAAAATAAATAAAATAAATAAAATAAATAAAATAAATAAAATAAATAAAATAAATAAAATAAATAAAATAAATAAAATAAATAAAATAAATAAAATAAATAAAATAAATAAAATAAATAAAATAAATAAAATAAATAAAATAAATAAAATAAATAAAATAAATAAAATAAATAAAATAAATAAAATAAATAAAATAAATAAAATAAATAAAATAAATAAAATAAATAAAATAAATAAAATAAATAAAATAAATAAAATAAATAAAATAAATAAAATAAATAAAATAAATAAAATTCAGCAGTATCTTTTAGATAAACTTTTTTTTTTAGCGGCTGAACTGACGCAGAGTACTTTCTCACAACAAGTCTAATTTATCTTTTAAGATTATTTTTTGTATATCATATCAGCTGATAAAATGACCACAAAATAACTAAATCTTATCTTTGTATTGCAAAATAAAAACACAGTACCGTTTGTAATCTCACAAAATGAATTATTATCACATCCGAGAGGAATAATAAACGAAACCCAGATAATCTGCCAGAAATATCAGCACTTCAATACTGTGCAGTAAATCCTCAAGAAGAGAACACATTGTCGAGCGCTTAAACGCGGGATCGCATCCAAATATGAAATGATAAAGGAAGCCACCAAGGAGTGGAGTTTACTTTTCGGATGTTCTTGCTCCTCGACAAGCAATACACGGGATTGTCTCTTCGTCGCCCGTTATGTGTGTTTGTGTGTGTGTGTGTGTGTGTTTCCGAGCCAAAGAAAAGCGGATGTAGCCGACGAACTTTGCGGTGAAAATGGTGTACCCGCGCGGCTTCAATTCTGGATGCCAGCCAAATATTTAGGTACTACCTCGATGCACACACGCTCGTAAATGAGGGAGTGAAGCGAGAATGCTCGTCTAGGAAAGCTTGCCCGGTGTATCTGCGCTGTTTTGCTTTTGCGAGAGATGGGATGATATATAGTACAAGAGCCTCCCCCCCTCACCGCCCTTCAAGGCGTACAAACATTCACGTCGCGAGTCCGTCTCGTGGCTGTGGGATGCATTCGGTGGCCGGCAATGCCCGAAGAAATATAACGTTTATATACCAACGCACAGAGAAGAACCAACCAGCGTCCACTCGGGCAAAATCGATCCACTGTCTCGCGGTCGCGTTACGGCATTATTTCGACGACAACACCCCCCCTCCCTGCCCTCCATCAGCCTCGAAACGTATTTTATGGACTGTCGCTCGCCGATGCCAACGAGGTGTCGAGACCACGATCCCTCTGACTCGCAAAAGAGCCTCCCTCGCTGTTCTATCACTTGCCAAGTACCATTTTTAAACGGAGGCTACACCCTACATCATATTCGTCGCTTGGTTCATCGCGTGTAAAAAAATCAGTACACGACAGCGATAGACGTGTAATTAAAAAAAATAAATAAATAAAGTGCAGAAAAGAAATCAAATAGTTGATGAGAAATAAATCAAATTACCGAATTTGTTTACTCTAAATTATAGCGCTATATTGTTTTATTAATTTTGAGGCTTCGAAATAGATTGTTAATTAAGGTTCAGTTTAATTTGTTTCAATTAAAAACACTGATGAAATAAATTCTTTATATGCTTTATTTTCAAATCACTGAGATAGTCATGACGAATTGCGAAACGGTCTTAAATGGTTTATAGGGGGGAAATCAAATTTTCTAACTGTTTACAAAGAATCCTTTTTATTTATTTATTTATTTATTTATTTAAATATTTATAATTTTTTAAATTATTTTCAGATTGTAAAACAATTACAAAAATTAAAATTTCAGGAATACTCAAACATGGCCTGTAAAAAGATGCCATATTTAAAAATATGTAAAAAAAAATAGTTATACTCATAATACTTGTAACCACAGTAAAACGTGCAGCAATACTCTCTCGTGTTCATTGCGGCTTGTCACAAATTTGCCAACAAATAGTGGCTCGTAAAAAAAAAATGACGAATGTATCTATAAAAGTGTACGAATTCTTCGTACTTCAGTAGCAAAGCAATTCTTTAACCGGTAATAATCCAGTAATATAACGACGTCATAAGGACGTAAAGAATAGCAGGTTGTCGCGGAGTTGTCATCGCTACGCAGTTTAACATGAAATATGTGTTCGTTTGAGGGCTTTGCACTCGTCAGTAAAACTATGAAAAGGGCTCGTAGAAGTTAGAAACGAGCTTGCAAAGTACCGTGACCAAATCGTAAGTGTGTTGTGTTTAGCATATATATATATATATACACACACACACATATCGGAACTGTTAAGACATAGAAATATATCTACTGTGTCGTACAGCAGAGCTTGTTCCTCGAGGAATACGAAGAGTATACGTTATCCGGACAGGTAATGCGTTTTAGCTCTACCCTCCACTTATGGACGAATCGAAACGGTCACGCTATACTCGCATCGGCTATCGAGCAAATACGAGCACGAGCGGTCGTTAGCCACTTTTCCTAGGTAATCTATATATATATATATATGTACATACGTTTGTATACTACAACGACTTTTTCACAGGCCACCCAGTGTTCAACGTGTACAATGAACAGTGGATGCCCTGTGAAACAATCCCACGACGTTCCCGCCATTTTTCTTTATGCCGCTTTAGCATCCATTTCTATGGTTGACATCGATCGACGCGATGTCGCCATTTCGCGAATAAAAGCTGCTAAACGTAAACACTATACAGCCAATTCCTTCCAGTATACACATTGAAATAATAATTATTTTACTCTAATAACACGAGTTAAAAAGTTGTAACAGTCGCTGAATGTTTGTAAAGTTACGGAGCGATTCTTTTGTGAGTTTGTTGAAGAATGTAAAAGGTGGATATATCCCGGTAATTGGCCAACAGTCGCCGGTATGTGATTTGATTGTAGCAAAATGTATAGTAAGAGAAGACGATAATTATTGGTACGTAGGAGATTATTGGAACATTCAACTTAATTGATTTTCCCCGAGGAGTATATGAAAAATAATTTGTATAAAGGGACATTCTATTGTAATTCACACAGAATAAAACCAGACCCTTTCAAATTTTCATAATATTTTTTTTTATACTGATCCGAAATTATAAATCCAAAAAATTAAATTTCATCTAAAAACACGATTTCGACATATATAATATAGAGATTTTTATTCTTTATTTAATGCAGCTTAATATAAAAAAGTACAAATATTGATAAAAATCATATTGAGCCTGATCATCTAGTTCTAAAGTAAAACAATATTACAGTTCACCAAACATCGAAAGCACTACTTTTGTGCTGTTCGTTAGCAACTATAAGTTACAGCTGATTTCGCCTAACCGACATAACCCCACATAAAATATGTAAAAATTAAATCTTTTCAACCATTGTCTCATACACATGCAACATTACAAATCCCTGTGTAAATGTCGTAAATATATACGTATATAGTAAGGCCAAGAATCTGTACTTCCAATTTACTAACATGTAACTCTTGAAAATGTAACTCTTGCGAGAATTGTACACATTGAAGTTCACGCGTAATGCATCAGAGATGATACTTCAATAGTGTAATACGATGTCCCAGTTTGCTCTAGTGAAGATGACACTCACGTGTCCACAGTCCGCATAGCCAGTTCGAGGTAAAGCAGCACATATAGAAAAAAAAAAAAAGAGCTGAGAGAAGCTCGAAAAAATATCGAAGATCCGGTACATCCAAAGTAGATCGAGTGTCGCGTTATTATCTGGACGGGCGAACACATCTCGCGCGTGGTACGATAACGCGCGGACGCTCGGTGGCGGCACAGCGTAGTCGACTACTCTATCCTTCGTATACATATACAGACACTTTCAGGTAAATACGCGAGGCTAGGCGAAGCTGTCCATACATAATGCAACGACGAGTCGAGTCTAGCAGAAAGTCCCGAGGCGATCGCTATAGGCTATACGAATATATCCGTATGAGAACCTCGAATGAAGTCGGATGACCCCGTGCCCTCTGGGGCCCACACGATACCCATCTCACACCGGTAGTCGCCATCGCACTCACTTGCTACACATCGTCATGTACAATTTTCCTAGAAAAGTCAGTAACGCTATTCGATACGTTTCTGCATATACATATATATGGGGCATTCCACGCCGGCTAATCGACACGGTCGTGACCCACGTATACATTTATATCGTTTTTCTTTTAGGATTTTGTAGGGCAATATGAAAAAGTACTCTAGAATGATCTTTTCGAAAATTTTTCTTTTCGTAATCACCCCAAATTTTAATTCTCAAAAACTACGTCGACGTATCTGTTTGAAATTTTTACAGTAAAATGTTTGTTCAACTTTTGTTTCATGTTTTTAATAATTTGATAAACAGATTATTATTATTATTATTATTATTATTATTGTTGTTGTTGTTCTGAAGCGCTGAACAGCTAAAAATTGAAAAACATTGATTTCTTTGTAGTAAAAAAAGAGATTTAAAATTTGATATGTAAATGAATTTGCGGTAATGCTAAAAGATAGTCAAGTTTAAAGAAAATAAATAAGTGTCGAAAAGAAAGTTAGCTCGGATTAGCGAGAATTAATTTGCTTGGTGAGTTTAACATGGGATTATTGATATTAGTAATTTCGGAAATGGAATGTGAAATATACAGCATCGTCAAGGCTAGAGCTATAGTCTATGTCACGAGATGTTGCATACGCTGACCTCATCGCCAACACGGTCAACACCAGTCAGTCAGTCTCTGAGCCGTGCGAGATTCTGCATCATCGTTAATCGCAAAAAACATCAATGCTCGGCATGTGTAGAACGCCTGGCGGCTATATCCTGGTTATTGTGTGTGTGTATGTAAATAGTCTTGCCAGTTGTGTATACGTGTGTTTCGTCAGGCGTTGAATAATCGAAACGTCGAGAAGAGACATACAGCTCGTGCACAGTTTACCGATGTTACTGCTTGCCGGTTGAATCTTGTGTGGATGCTGAGAATCCGTCTTGCACACTCCACGTGTTTGAGCATGCAAAGAGTTGCAGATGCATATAACGAATGCCAATGAATCTCATTTTTTAGCTCTGCAACTCTGCGACCTGAGGAAAACGAAGTTAACAAAAATTAACGTTTTAGAAATCTGCTATATTTTTTTTCACTTTGTGACGTCATTCTGTGAGGAAGGGATACCTATATTGCCAAACCATTTGAAAGCCCTTTAGTTATTTAAAAAAAAAATCATCATAAAGAAAAAGACATAAATGAATTAATCGTTGTTGTTAAACATTTAAAAATATTGAACAATTCGGAGAATAGCAAAATATCTACACATTAATCTTTTTTTTTTTTAGAAGCATTTTTTATATAGAGCACAAATAAATTAATTGTAAATAATCTACTTTCCCCTATAAAGAAGAAAAAAAAAATGTCCTCAATCGAGTTTTTTTTATTAACTTGGGTATTTTAGTATTGACATATATGAGGTTGTAGAATTGCTGATCAATTAATTTAATATATAGTTACAAAACGCAAAAGCTTTGTATATAAAATTAGAAATAATGACATCAACAAAAAAAAAACTGTTTAGTTTGAAAAACAATTTTTTTTCATATTTAATTTATTTTTAATAAAACATAAGGTGTTTGTTTATTATTTTTTTTAAAGGCTTTTCTATATTGCGTCAGGACTGGTAGAGTTCTATCGCGTGTTGCATTATATTTCAAGTCGTTGGACTCTTCGGAGAAAATGGAAAACCGTCGTGTCACGTCGTCAGCAACGACGACGTGAATGCAGAACGCGAACGATGCCAGCAGACGCGATGAAAGCCCTGGGCGACATTTACGTGGCCGGACTTTGCGATAATCGCGCGAATGCTTGGGTGAATCATCGCCGAGGCGGTTTTCCTGGCAACTGCGGGGGAAGATACCTTCAGTTCCTGCATAATACAATTCCAACATATACCCAGTCACGTGTTATACAGACTTTACGTTCATATGCAATGCGGTCAAGACAGTTGCTAAAAAGTAAAACAGCTTTTAGATATCGCTCATTATACACGATAAATTTCGTTATCGCAATCGTATATAATTTGACGCGCAACAAGCGCATACACTGTTAAAAGCAGTCATGTGACGTCTGCATTTTTATTTCGTTACACTTATCGCTAATCGAGTGAATAGACTGCTTGCATTTTTCTGTAAACTAAAGGTAAATATGTAAAGCTGCATTTATCACCTTCCAACTATCACGTACGTGCAAAATAATTTTTTTTTTTCATCTTGTAATGTAAAGAACAAATTCAACAATTTATTACTTTTATAACAATGTTGTGTACGATCTGTAGTAAAAATTTTGGGGACGTAATATTTTTCTATCAAGGAAAACAATAAAAATCACTCGGTTTTTTTTACATTTTTTTTTAAGTACAAGTTTTTATTGATAATTTTTTTTAAGCTGTAATGTTTCACAATTTAAGCATGCTGCATTATTTTGCCACAATTCAGTGAAATACCTCTCAAAAAAATAATTATAATAGAATATTTTTTAAGCGAAGAAAAATTTGTGCGGAAAGAAAAAATTTGTCAGTATTTTTCGAACAACCCAGATGCGGAATATTTTGCAAAAATAGAAAAATAATAATTGTTTGACAAAAAAAATGAACTACAGTTTCCTGCGAAGAGAGTCGGAGAAGCAAAAAAAAATTATTCTTTGAGCTACATTTTTTTTTACTTACGAATTGATAAAAATAATTAAAAGTCCATTCAAGGTTTAGATTTTTTCGATGTATATGTATTTTATTTCATAATGAACCCAAATAATCATTATTCAAAACCCTAATTTGAAATTATTTAAGCAAAATCTCAACATTTATTTTTTTTAATCCGTAACAATTCTCAAAAATCATGTTTTGTAAAGTTATTATTTTTTCCATTTTTTGTTATTGAAAAAAGACCGAAAAAATTGATAGAATCGCGGGCCGTATTTACTCAAGAAAAGATTTTTCAGAATTTTTCCAAATTTTAAAAATGTGTCGTTCGATAATTTAGTTCAGAATCCATGTCGGGGAAAAAATGAATTTTAAATTCATTAAGAAATCACTATTTGTTTTCTTTTATAATCATCTGCATCAGTCTTCAATTGCAATAGTTCAAAATTCCTTATTAATGGAATATTATTCAGCACAATTTGGCAGATATACATGAATAAACAACATCGGTGAAACATTGACTAACGCAATTGGATAATTCTATATATATATATATAATCATAAACTCCAAGTGCACGTGTATAAAGCTCATAATTCATCGCCGAAACTATTCCATGCCTCGTTAAAAGCACATTTCGGAAATTCTCGAAATTCCAAAAATCACGTGGTTATCTGTGGTCGACATCCGGCGATGCATTTCGGTAAGCTCGATTACGCTTTTGCGGAACAAAGTTATGTTCTGGTGGCGTCGAAGCGCGACGCCCAATCAGCTGTTCAACACACAACCGCACGAAATATATGCACACAGGCAAATAGTGTGTCAATGCAATGCAAAAGAGGCAAGCAACCGCCGGAGGTAAAAGCTACTGGCGTGCAACGGCGGGGGCTGGCTTGTCTCGTGTATATATCGCTTGCGTTTCGTGCTTAATATATGTTACCGCTGTGCGGCTATGTGGGAGGAGGCACAAAAGAGAAGGTAGGGGAAGAAGTGAGACGAGACGAAGATACGCGACAGGTCTGCTTACGAGAACGCGCGGCTTCCTTGCACGAGTCCAAGTGAGAAAGAACGTCAAAGTTGTACACCGTGTGCACGCGGTCGTCGTCGATTCTGCGGGCGGAGGAGTGGAGGCGCGAGCCGGGTAGAGTCGAAGAGAAGGAAGGAATCGAGCCGAGCGTGTGCCGGCGCTCACTTGTTGAGTGTCGAGCGACGGACGTCTTGCCATCGACCGGCATCACCGCGGGTGAATCCTTAAGGCGCGTGAAAAAAAAAAGAAAAAAAAAAAAGAAAACATCGTACGCGCTATTATTTATTATACAAGACACAAAGAAAAGAAAAATAGAAAAGCACTTTCTATTTTCTTTATAAATCACACGAAGAGTTCGAATTAAATGAAAACATATAGTAATGTCCAAAAATTAAAATTGATATAAACAACAATATTGAATGTTATAAATAAATAGTGTTATGTTGTTTTTATAAGGTGAAAAAAGATAAAAATGTAATATACTGTGGGAAAAAAAAAGTGATTGAAGTATGAAAAATTCTAGACGAAGATATTAAAACCGCACTCGTAGATTTCCTGCGCGATAAATGCTGCTAATCATTTAATAAACAAGTGACGAGTGATAAAAGTTGATTGAAAAATAAAGAAAAAAAAATACCGTGCGTTTTCTACGGAAAAAGCTAGAAACTGGATATCCGTTGGAATTAGCAGTCGAAGAAAGAGAGTTATATAGTGGGTAGCACCACGCATTGTGTCGCGAACGCGCGAGCGCGTGGGCTATTTTCGAAGGCCTCTCTCCTCCGTGTGTACTTACAGTCGTGAATTCCGCGCGAGTAACAGACGTATACGACCGTAGAGAAGGCTCTGGCCCGTGTTTTAGCGGCCGTGTGTATATATCTCTAAGCGCATCTTTGCCGCACACACACAAAACTGGGCATCATCACCAAGCTAGTCTCGGCACGCTCGTAAATACGCTATTACAAAAGCGTTAATGATACACCAACAGCAGTTTGGATGATGATGCAACTACCGCGATTCTCCTGCTTGTAATAAAGAAAAACGAGAGATGGGTTAGCGACTTTATTCCAGTTCAAGAGTGAGGATTGAATTCACTTTACCAAAAAACTTCTGTACTGTATATACGGAGCAAATATATATATATATATAGTAAGTCAGAAGACGGAAAGAGTTTGCAATTAATCAAGGAAGGAAAATTTAAATCGTGCACGATAACTCAAGAAGTCACGTACAAAGAAAAAACCAGTGCCAAGACATCACGTATTCTTCTTCTGATTCTTATTTAACGTCGTATATTTTAAATTCGTATAGATATTTATTTTCATCGGCTTCGATGATATTTGAGTAAACAAAAGAAAAAAACTCCTCGATATTGATTCGAACGTTATTCTTGTCCAAAGATCGAAGCCTTTCTGACCTTCGTAAATTTATTCCACGTTTTCTTTTTTTCTTTTTCTTTTTTTGTGTGTGTATGTTATTACGAATGAAAATTATGAAATTTACCCGAGAGCCAATACAATAAACCGTAGATCCAAGCTCGCTTGTCTTTATCAGGCTGGTGGTTGGGGTTTGGCCTTCGTGAATAACGCCCATAGGGACGCACAGTGAGACTAAAGTCGTGTCCATTCCGTCAGTCATACAATTTTCTTTTGTTCACGTTATTATCATCATTATCGTTAGACGGAGTACATCGGCCGTTGCATAACGATCGGGTAGAAGCGTGTATATATTCTGCCTACGGTAGCGTGCATATATAAAGCCTTCGACGATTGCGTAACTATTCCCTCGCCGTGGTGGACAAGGGAACGAGGACGACTGTGTTCTTTTACTGCGGTGCTTCGACGAGCTTAGAGAAACTCACGCACGCAGGATACATTTTCTGCTTACGCTGAACGCGAAAACAACGCGTTCGAGGATACGCGCATTGCCATTGTGCGACTCGAGGAAGCTATACGAAGCGACGGACAGGTCAATGCGAGTTCGCGAATTATCAATCTTTTTTTTTTTTTTTTTTCTTACATCGGACTGTGCAAAATGACGATATAAATCAGCGAAATACCTTGGATCGTGAAAATTGCGGAGTTACGACGACTTAGGCTTATCCAAAGAAAGCGGGAAACGAATACTCGAAACGAGTCTCGAGAGTTTATAGCTGGCTAGTAACAACTATTAGCTTTCCCACCTTGTCGCGCCAATTCCAGTCTTGTCGAGTCGCTATATCTAACGCGACACGCGGAAGAAACAGGTGTATATATATATATATATATATGTGTATGTAGCGCGGGTGCTTTCACTCTGTGTGCCCGTAGGACACGAGGAAAATCTCTGTGCACTTTGAGGTCGTCGAACCATTATCGTCGTGTCGTGTGGAATCGTGATCGTCGGGTTAAACGACCGGCGACGGATCATTATAGCCTGCTTATAGAGTGGGCACGCGAATATAAACAAAGTATTGACGGTGTTGATCTTAACGAAGGATGTTTTTAAGTGTCAATAGTGAAAGTGTCACGGTTATTGCAGTGTAAGGTGATTTTTTTTTCTTTTCGTGAAGTGATAAATTGGCGTTTTTATTTTTCTTTTGGTCTGAAAGTGAAAAATAATGGCCATGAAGAGTAGGAAACAGTATTGCGGAGGAGGTGGGCACTTTGGTGCTGCGAGCCAGTATCCTGCAATCAGTCAAGCGTATTGGGCACCACAAGCGCAAAATGTGCCGTATTCCGTACCAGGTAATTAAAAAATGCGCAATCGAACAATTCTATTTATAATAACAATAGAAATACATATTTACCTATTCGACTGATGATTTGTTCGAAAGAATTGTGGAAATCAACTATTTTTGGGTATTTATTGTGTTAAATTAATTACAGTGAGAATTGACACGTATTTGTCGGTGCTTCGTATTTACTCAAGAAAATTAATTGTGGAATAGATACTTACAAGTGGCAGTTTTGAATAACGTTTAATGGGATGCTGGAGTAGATCTTGTTACCGAATATAAGGACGGTAGAAAAATAGGCAATTTTGTACTTGACACAAAAAGGCACAAGAAATGAAAAAATCAGTAATTAACTGAACTTCCTGAAAACCAATATGGCCGCCCGAAATATAAACACTATCTGTTACATAAGACATCAAAGTTTCTTCAACTCAGATATATCGAAAAAGAGTGCACGACCATTCTCGGTGTCCTTCGAATATTCCACAAACTCCACGAAAACCGATTTCACGACAAAAAAATAAAATCCAGAGTATACTTTGTACTTTATACTTTGCATGGATTTCTTTTGTGCAACTCTGTTTTTTCGAACTCTAGGAATATGCGGAGGACCTTCAACAAGAATGCACGTGCACGCTTTTTTTTTTTACGTACGTGAGTTCAAACGTCTTTTGTATCTTATAAAATAGAGATGATGTTTACATTTCAGGCGGCCATATTGTTTTTCGGAAAATTCAAGAAAATACATATTTCTTCGTATCTCGTACGAGATATCAATTTAGAGATTTGTTCGTCACGTGGGTTTGTGAAAATCTCCCGACTATAATATGCTAAAAATTGTGTATTATTTTACAATTTTTTTGTTTATTCCATTTGGTTGATAATTGAACTTTTATTCAGTCGAGTTTGCTAATTTTTGTAAATCTATTTTTATTAAGTAATTTTTTTATTATTGCACTTTTTTTTAAATATACATTTTTTGTCAGTTAGCAGTTTTTTAAATCTTTAAATTTATTTCTATTTCACACTTTTTGAAGTTCATCCATAGGTCATGTACAATTACTAAATCTACAACTAATAATGACTTTCGGAGATAAGTGGCGACATAAAAAAAAAAGCCGCATCGATCAGCTGATCACCGCTAAAAGCATAGCTCCCAACTTTTTTTCCCAGCGGACAGTGGGGAGAAAAAATAATAACAAAAAACTTAGAAGCTCTCGAATACAACAGAAGGAACAAAGCAATATGTGATTTCAGATAATTTCACAATTTTTGTTTATATCAATTATGGTTTTTTTGATTTATTAAGACTGGTAGGATACGTTGATCATTACAAGATTATTTTATCAAGATACGTTCTACCAGGACATTGCAGATTAATCTAAATATCCTGTAACTCAGAATATTCTTCAGTTTATCTTTTATACTTTCGATCCAACAGAGCAACTAACCCAAAGTTTATTAGATATGCTCGTTTAATCCATTGTCAATTAACTGAAACTTTATTGGTATTCGTTGTCGAACATCGTCAGGGATATCGATTTCTAAGAAGGATGTGATTACGCGTGTAAGTTACCAGTAGCGCGCGGTCGGTCGTTTTCATATCGTCGCAGCGCCCCACAGAAAGGTGCGACGACGATGAAGGCGACGAGCAGCGAGCAACACGACGACACTCGACTTTATGAATAGTCAGCACACGAATGGCGCTCGCTCGCTCGCTTATACTCTGCGTTGTTCATCGAAGAGAATGAATAAGTATCTTACGTAGGTATACCGAGGATGGCATAAATATACATGCTGCGCGTATAGCTTGTGGCGTTACGTGCCAGTGGCAATGTGAGACACGACTATTAATAAAATAAAGAGCACCGCGCGCGAGGTGATCTTAAACGTCGAAGCTTGTTGAGAGAGGTTTTGTCGAATGGAATTAAGGAAGAACTTAGGCAGCTTCATTTCAAACGACTCGATCTTTGTGTTGGTAAATAGAATTTGTGTAGTAAATAGAATTGGCGATACTTAACATGCAATTAAGGTGGCTGTCTCGGTTCATCAGGTAATATGAACAAACTTTCAAATCTAAGATCTTTCTCCACTATGCCTGTGTAGGTTTACGTAGACAAAATTATAGGATATTTTATCGATCGTTTCGTGGTACGCGCATTATTATTTCGATGGTAAACTAGAGCCACTTTATATTTGTAGCCACTTTTACTAATAAACGATCGAGACATTATATATTTAAAAACAATAGAAACTCTATTGGATTTCTATAAAGTTGGTGTAACGTTATTTATTGAAAGTATTTTGTCACTGAACTCGAGAGACCATATTTAAAAAGAAGGATGCAAAGTAGAGCTTTGCACATTGTTTGCTCATAGAGGAAGCTTTTTGTCTTTGAATGTTATGTTTTTATTTTAAAACAATTTTAATCGATTTTCTGTTGATATGAATTTGAAAAAAATGTTAATTTTTCAAAAAATTAAAAATACCACCAAAATACTAATTTTCTGATGATCACAAAATTTGCAGCAGCGAAATAATATATTTCGCCTGTAGAAAATTTCAGTTAATTTGGTGCTTGATTTGTTTTCCTGTAAATTAACTGTTATTCATTTTTTAAATTCAAGCAGAAATTCATAAACTGCGTTAAAAAAAAATTGTCTCATAGGTACTTGACGTAAAAACTGAATTAATTTTCTGTAAATTGATTTTCATATATTTCTAATCTTTAAGCAGAAATTCATAAACTGCGTAAAAAAATGTCTCACAGGTTCTTGACATTGCAATTTGCGAAAATCTTTTAGTACTCGAATGACCTGACTGTACAGCTGAGGTGCCTCCTTAAGTTCCACGGGTGCTTCCTTCCGGTATAGAATAAATTAAATTCTTGTCGAGCTCCAGCCGAGTCAGCGGTAGCGGTATAATAAACCCAGTGCCAACACCAACACAACATATGTGCCTAGGTATGTAAAATGGAATAGATGTACGAAAGCCACCGAACGGAATATCGGTGCATAGGCGTGGGCGGACGGGCTCAACCTGCAATATACATATATATATATATATACACACATATACCTGTTATTTGCCTGCATCATGCGAAGCCACCTGCTGAACGTCCGTCGTCCGAGTAGTCACGTAGTTCTCTTCGGCTGAAGCCCATATTACATTGAAAACGGGACAGAGGAGACTCGGTCGAGTTTACGGTATGCCGGAGAGCCCCTCCTCGAAGCCCCCACCGATGCGGCTGTCATGCGAAAAATGCCGAGTGATTTTTCGCTCGAATTCCCAACATCGGTAGCAACTCTCGCCTGTTTATTCCCGAGCGATTGGACTCTCTAAGTGTACGTTCTAGAGTTTAACAGTAGCGGAGCAGCAGCAACAGCGCATACTATATAGGCAAGCTTGAACTATGCAGGTAACTGTGACGCTATAGGTCGCGACACGGGTCGCTTCGAGATGTAATCTCATCGTGAACAATCGGCCGACAATTCCCAATGAAATTGCGCAGAAAAACGGTCATGTAAAAAGGAAAGAAAAAAAAATTAAGAGAAGTGCAGAGGTCCGTTTCCGACTCGTCTCACAACGCTGCAACCGAGTGTAATAGAAAGGACCGCCTCTCTATGCAGTCGAGACTACAGTCACATCTTTCAAAAGTTGCTCAACGTAGACTGAACGTATTATGAACATATATTTATATTGATTTTTAAAAAAATTGTAATCACAATTTTTATCGTCACTTCAAGGCTCTATAGAATTCTTTGAAGGCTGCAACTCTGTTTTTTTTTTTTAAACTACTATAATTATTCAGCCTTCTCATGAAAAGTAGTGCAACCAGTAATTTTATTAATATTTTTTTTTTGTTACTAATATTGTAATTACTACAAATCTTTAGGAATGTTCATTTACATCAAGCTTAGTTCGGTCGATGGACTTTTTTTCTGTCAAATATTTATTTTAATTAGCCTGTAAATACAGTTTTTCGATATTACTTGTTCAGTTTTGAAATGATTTAATAAAAAAAGTGAGTATCTGATTTTTTTTAAAGCATGTATTTAGGTGTAAAAACAAAATAAACTAAAAAGTGTTCAATTCTATTTATTACACAGATTATTATCATTATCATTATTATTATTATTATTATTATTATTGTAATAACAACAAATTCTTCGGAATTATTTCTTACATCTAGCTTATACAATGTTTCGTTAAGCTTAAATTTTTTTTTTTTTAATGATCGTGAAGAAATGACACAAACCGGGTATGCATGTATTTTCTGCGAAGTATATAGCGACTAATAATTGGTTGGATACGCGGTACAGTTACACGGTTGAAATGACATGCATTTAAAAAATTAGATGGTACATTGTAGAAGATAGGACTGCGGAATGTGTAGTGCGGCGAAACGTACGATATACCCTGGGCGGCGGCTTGCAACTTATTACGGAAGTAACGGTCAAGACGGTGGAGCGAGCGAATGGCGAAGTAAAAAAACAAGGAGAGAGAGAGAGAGAGAAAGAAAGAAAGCAATGCGTGCCATTAGGAGGAGCGTAACGTCGCGAGGTAACTAGGTCGCGTGCGCACAGTAGTACCACGGTTCAGCGAAAACGAACGAGCGAACATCCTTCTTCAACACTTGTATATTTTTACACACACACACACATAAAATACAAAAAAAAAATACTATATTTGTAATACGCGAGTCAATCTTCCGAGCCTTGTGAATATATCATTATGTATCAATTGAGAGACGCACCTGTTTTCCATGGTGTATCGCCTTCGACTTACCTTACAATTCCTGCGAATATAAGTATAAACGGTCAAGGGTCGAATCGTGCTGTCGTCACGTAACCGAATTGCATGCTACGCTGGTAGTAACTTACACGCAGATTCCTCACGAACAGAGCATTTTCTATCTCTCGCAGCATTATGAAGGTCACATTCGATGTTTATCAACAAGAAATTACGTGATTGTAAACTCGCGGGATACATCACACTCGCGTACAATCGCATTTAGCAGGGACATAGGAATTGTATAAATCAGTTGAGCTGCAGTATACAATAGAAGTTCACAAATTTAATCAGTGTCCGCATCAAGGAAGATGTAGAGGAGCTTGCATTTTTTATGGACTTACAGTTTCTTGTACGAGGATGATTATATTGAACGATGCAATTAAGGGGTTCCAGTCATCTAAATAATGGCATTGGGATTAATTACTTTCTTGTGAAAACTATTCACTCACATTTTTAAAGAGAATTTTATTTAAATCTCATAGCATATGAGTATTACTAACATTACAGATAAAAATTTATTTTTATAATCTTTTGTAAAAAAAAATAATAGAAGAAAATTTATTATTTTTGTAATATTTTTATAGAAAATAAACAATGATTGAGGAAAATTATTTCTCTTACTCATCCATTTTCATATTTCGGTCACAAAAAAAAAAAAAGACCACCAAAAAAAAAAAAACAAGAACTAGCTCATAACATATTTATCAAACACTACGGTTGTGTAATTTTGTACAGCTATATTGTGTATCAGAACGCTATGAGATGAAATTAAATATATTTCACTTGTCATCTGAAAAATCCCTAATTTTTTAAATCGTTTTTAATGCAATGTGGCACATTTTTTTTCTAAAAAGTTGATCTACGAATTCACCACATAGCATTTTTTTTTGTAATGTGTACTGTTTCAAAATTATTGTTTAACTGCCAAAAAAAAATTCTCCCATAAACAAATAGCTGTAATTTTCAAACGGACAACACTATGAAAATTCTACGTGGTAAATTCGAAGAGCAACTTTTTAGTGAATAACTAATTACGGATTATTCTTTGAAAATAGACAACGAAAATTCGCTTATAGCGGATAATTTGAGACATTGACGTAGGACTTTTGTGCCTGGATTTGAAATTTACTAGGTCTCGATACCACTGACACGAGTGAAACTTATTTTTTTTATGTCTTTCTCTGCTATTCTCATGGCTCGGAATTCGCATAAAACTGTAGTAATTGGAAAGTTTGTAGAAATGTACGAAAAGTAAATATACCGAATGAGGTGAATACACTTGAAATTTAGAATGTGCTCTCTTTTTTTACAAGGGCTCGCTTAAAAAAGAAATACTTTGCGTCGTTCACTACAAGGATGGATATCATTCGAATGGAAAATCATTTAAAAGACTACAAAAAAATTAACATTTCTCTATTAACGTGCAGAAATTTTTTAAACTTCTCAATCCATCAATAATTATGTATAAATTGAAGTAATTATTCTTTACATTAAATGATAATATTCAGCAGTAAAAATGCACATAATCATTTGGTAAAAAAAAAAAAAAACAATTACTTCCTATATTTTTTTCATTCGAATTCTAACTATTTCTGGCTAAAAAATTACACGCTAATAATTAGCGTGCGTCTACGTTAGAAGTAGACGGAGGTGGAAGGTTTGCCGTAAATTACATTTCAAACTACAGTGCATTACAGTGTCTCAGAAAGCTGGATTCTCGCAGCTTTGGCTGCTACCATATACTCGCTCTGTTACATATGTTAAACTCGCTTCAGCTCTGTTTAGTTGTACCCATGACGTCGTCGGTGCTTTCCAGCTTGCGCAACTCATTAGCGTACTACTGTCACCTGACTCGACTTAACTCGTTCGTTCGACGACTCTTCTAGTAGCATCTCATCGCTAAATGAGTTTAAAAGTGGCTACGAGGACGCGTGAGGAGTAACAGGCTGTGCTGCGTCGGCACATCGTTGAATTTTGTTGAGGCACTCTTGCATCGACCTGAATGCTTATACAAAAAAAAAAAAAAATTTAACGTCATCGCTCTAAAGGAGGGTTTTTATAAAGTAAACCAACTCATGTGATCTTCACATATCGGAGGTTTACATTTTACTTTAACCACTCTAGTCAATTTCACATTTATCGCCACTTTTGAGTTATTGTGTCCACAGATGCTCACAGAATCATGAGTTAAAAATTGTGTATTTCAATTTTACGCAAACTTTGTGTCATTGTGACATAAAAAAATGTGTAAATTCATTATCAAAAAATGTGTAGATTCAAATTCAAGAACATTTGTCACAGTGTTTATTTCTTGAAAACTTTTTTTTGCAATATTCTGCAATTATTTTATTACAATGTTATTCTGCAATGTGGGTAGAATATTAGATATGCAATGTTTTCAACCGACATTGCTGCTATATTTTAAGAATATTGTTAAGAAATCTCAAAAATTTCTGGTTATATTGCTATATTTCAAAATAATATTTTCACAATGTTTTCTAAATATTCGAAATTCATCAACTTAGTCGTATTCAAATTTTGGATTTATTTCAAAGATTGAATTTCATTTTCCTTCTCAACGATAATTCAAGATTGCAGAAATGCGTGATACTTTCTTTCAGCATAGACCATTTTTAGCTTCAATTTTTCTGCAGTCATACAGTGCACCATAATGCTACAAAAGTAAATACAACATTTTTGTGACTCATCGCAATTTTAGTAAACGAACATACACATTTGTATATCTTTAAAACAATGCAAATGCATTGAAAAAAAAATTAATAATTAATTTTAATTTTTTAATTTGAATAAGATCCAGTGTGATTGAATTGTTTTGTGCTCTTGAGACTCAATATTGAAGACCATGATTTAGTATAATTGTCCATTTTAAACAATATCTAAGCGCATCATCGCTTATTCATTCAAGTGCATAATAAGGCGCTCATATTTTTTCACGATAAACGATAGTTTGTTTCCGTCGAAGTTCAATGCGTACCCAACAATACGTAACTGCGTGCAAAAAGTTTATTCCCTTCCCTTGTATCGATCGTCATGCCATCCGCTGCGATGAAATACTTTGAAACTCGAGCACATTTATACGCTCGACTGCACTCCACTCGATCCAGCTCAATCGATCGATCAAGCCACGCTCATTTAATGCTCATACGCTATTCGCGTTTCTTACGCGTGTTGCAACGCATCGGACGATGCGGTTCGATCGATCACCGGCTAGTATGATGTTAAAAGTGAAAGGTGCAAAACAAACTCGAAACGCTACGTTTGTCACACTATTCTCTGGAATATAATAAATAAATACAATAGATGTGTACGCTAGTTTACATGTGTAATTGCTATGACCGAGTAAGATTATTTATATATTTACCGTCATATTAAACATATATTTTCTATTTTCGTAAATTATCGAGAGTTTACATTAAAGCTTCGGATATATATGATTCCAATGTAAATCTATATAAAGAGATCGTGTGAAATTTATCAATGAATATCATTAATACGAAATTTGGATAATCTACTCGAGATGGCGATCATCGTTGGTATCACATATATATTAGGTTTTATCGTACGTCGAAGCGTGGTTTTCCTGCAGAACCAGACAAAGTCCAATAAATTTCTTGTACGTTCTACTTATAGCAGAATCACTAGTATTTCTACTGGCAGCATTGGATCAGATTGAACGTAACGTGCTGCAGATCAGCATCGTAAAGCCTTCGTTGCCAATCACAGTTTCACTCATGTATACTAATAACTTGTGGAATAAAAAGGAAGGCTGCAAAGTAGAACTTTGCACATTGCTTCCTCGTTAATTTCAATTTTTCATAAAGCCACCTCTATGTGGAAGATTATTTATCAATTTTGGCTTGCACGTTGATTTTTTTTAAAATTCACGTAAAATTCGAAGTGCTTTACCGATTATCACCAAATTTAGCACGTAGCAGCGGTTAATATTATTTTTCATCTGTAGAAAATTTCATTTCATTTCGTGAGATTTTACGTGAGGCAAAATTAAATTTTTTTCGAAAAATTCAAAATCTCATAAAGACCAAATCTATTTGTCGATTTATAGAAAATTTAATACCGATCCTCCTTCATAGCTTTATTTGTAAAAAATTATTTAACTCGATAACTACAAATTTGCGAAAGGTAGAGAACATACGGAGATTTTTCTAAAAATTCAAAATTGAATAAGAAATAATCTTATGTTCGAATTTTTTGTTTGAATTTTTTTTTTTTCATACATACATACATACATTTTTTTCTAAACCACTTTTCTCGACACTTTGGACCAGTCTGTGTGTCCTCACATGAAAATCTCGAAAAAAAAATGTCTATGAGGAATTAAAAATTGAAAAAAGTGTCAAGTCATACGTATATATCGTAAAAAAATAGGATAACATGATCACCTTGGGGTAATGTACCTCAATTAATGAATTGTTCATTGATTGTTTTATTCCACATTTTTATTTACTGTTTTCATTACCACCCTGCTTTAGACACTTGCTATTAGTCTCAACGATCAATTACGTATTCGTGTAGGTTTATTTCTCTTTCTCAGCTCCATGGGTGGTGAACCCGTTCGTCTTTACCTACCATATAGCCTTTCAACAGTGGCACCTCTAGTCGCCCTCTTTCCTCTCTTATACTATGCACCTCAGTACGACTGTACTACGAAGACATGCGTTACATAACTTTTCGCACACAGAACGTAAACTGCGTATAAGGAAGTCAAGGATGTTTGAAAGTACAGATAATCGAGTATGTGTCCAGCTAGCGCTAGTGGCACACGCCATTTCTCGCGGAATTCTTTATGAGCCTGTGTGTGTGTGTGTGTGTGTTGTATCGCTGCGTGCAATTGCGACGGACAAGCGTCATACATACGTTTTTTTTTTCACATTTTCCTTTCAAAGGCTCTTCTATCCGAATGATTCAGAAATAAAACTTTCGAAATATCTCAGTATGAAGCTTACAGATATTATACTATAATTATAGTACTTTTCTAAGCCTGTGCATTTGTAAAAATTAATTCACGATTTATGTCCTATGACACATGAATTGACATTTCAGTATTTCTAAACAGAACATCGTTATTTAAAAAAACGCTATTAAGTAGATCGATGATGTGGCATCATACAGCGCGATGCACGATCTACGTCGCGAAGTAAACACCATTATTTAATAATTCATAATTGGCAAACAATTCCGACGCAAATCCATTGAGTAACAACTTGAATAAATTATTCGCGAAATGCAGAGTTAATTAATTTCTTGAATAACAAGATCCAAGCTTCTAAAGCTATTATTTATCATTAACCCCTTCACTGTCAGTGGCCTCTATAAGGGGGTGGGGACAATGTCGTGCCACTTTTTATTCATGACCCCAATTGGGACATTTAAAAAAAAAAGCATATTTATACTATTGCGACCTAATCGTACTCGGGTACTTCAAGCTCTTTAATTCAGATCTGAAATAAAATTTGCAAAATGTAAGATGGTTGATCAAAAACATAAAAAATATTTGAATTTCATGCAACACATTCTTGGCATGAAACGTTCTCTTTCACCTGACAGTTGAGGAGTTAAAAGATAAATCCTTGAAAAATATGGACGCCGTTATTTATTTTACAGTAGCGTGACCCAGAAAAACCTTTTTTTTCGGGACCTTCATGCTACAGCGTGTTTCTCTGGTTTACGTGTTCATTGTCTAATTTTTTTTTAATATTTAGAGGTCGTACCCTTGGGTACAAAAAAATGTAAGTTAGGTTGAGTAAACAATCGGTTGTGTGTGATGATATTTATATATTCGAATAGGGAAGATCGCGCTGAACAAAAAAGTCTACGGTCAAAATGTTCTACGACCAAAATTGACCAAGTTATTAGCAATTAGAGTTAGCCAATCACAGACCGTGTTAGTGTCCGCCCGGAAACTTGAATTCCGCACGGACACTGACGGTCAAAAGCGTCGAAAAAGGCGTTTTCAACCGTTAGTGTCCGCCCGGAAACTCGAATTCCGCGCGGACATTGACAGTCTGACTGGCTTTTTTTTGGTGAACAAAAAAATTCAGAAAAATACATTTGACATGTATTTTCCTGAATTTATTCCTATTCCACCGTCAGATTTTATTTTCACGCAAGTGCGGCACCGGAAATGTCCAAAAGTCAGTCGGCGAACTTTTGAATCTACTAATTTTCTAGGCTCTCCAAAGGGTTATCGGAAAATCTGAGTCAACCAGCGTGTTCAGAAGATCGAAAAACTTCACAAAAATCCACGAGCTCATAATCTTCCATTTTTGATACCGTATAATCAGCCTAGTAGGCGTTTTCGGCCGTCAGTGTCCGCGCGGAATTCGAGTCTGCGGACGGACACTAACGGTCTGTGATTGGCTAACTCTAATTGCCAATAACTTGGTCAATTTTGGTCGTAGAACATTTTCACTGCAGACTTTTTTCTTCAGCGCGATCTCCTCTATTCGGATATACAAATATCATCACATATTTGCGAGACACCCTGTATACCAGTGTATTTTCATTTCAAACCGTAGCTGCTGATGTATTTATATATTAAGAACACATGCTGATCCGTAAGCCACTCTTCGGAACAGTCCACATAATCAGCAAAAAAACATATGCGATGATATTTTCTTTTTTTATTTTAAGAAATCAGTGAAGCCCGCCGTGAGCTTTGTACATTTTACAACAAGCAATACTGCTGTATGATTTTCAAGACGATGAAGTTTCATCGTTTTCTTTTCTCGCGTAACCGATATCCGGCAGCGCGTGGCCCCATTGGAATTTTCAAAGTCCTTAACTGAGGCACGTCTCTTTTTTTTTCCTAACGCCCATCTCGCGCGCGCACACGGCTTACGTGCCGTATCGCATTCGACATCCAATGAAACGAGTCGACTTTCGAGGCAGTATATAACGATTGCGCTTTATACAGCCCCTCGTAAACTCTACGAGACTCAGTGAACAACTTTACAAAGGAAAATCGGAGAGCCCCGCGAATGCCGGTGGAACCAATGAGTGCAAAGTTTTCGCGTTAAAGCCAAATATTGCCTACTCTACTTTCCTCTGCCTTTGTTTGGCAAGCCGAATCAAAAGACTTTGAGCAATTTGAAAAGAATTTTTCATTATTTTTCGCAACTGCATCTAACCAATCTTAATCAATTTTTTTTTAATCAAGTAGAGTTAATAACGATATTTTCAGGAAGATCTGGAAAATGTTTACTTTAATTGTGAATTTGGAAAATAATTTTATTTTTTTTTTACAATTTTTATTATGAATTCACCGCTAAATATTTTCAATTATTTTCGCTACTTCAAAATTACAGCAATTTATTTATTTGTAAAAATCTGAACGTATGAAAGTAAGGAAACTTTTCTTCTAATGAAGAAGCGAAAAAAGCATATTACTCGGTGAACTCGTAAGACATCGTTCACCGTACAAAATGAGCCGTCATTTATCAAGATCGAATCAAAATTATAAATTTGACTCATAAAAACCTGTTTAAAAATCTGTCTGCCTGTTACTGCAAACTGATTGTTATACATTTTTTAAACTTTAATCAAAGATCCATAAATTCGACCTCCACCTGCTTTAATACGGCTTTCGTTTTGAAAACGTTTACACAATTTTCTTGGTACACGAACATGGTGACAAGACTGTACAGCCGGAACTTCCTCAAAATTGTCTGAAACGTCGAGGAAAGTGGTGTAAAAAAAAAAAAAAGAAAAATGTGTGATGTATGAGGAAGCGAAAATTCATCGACATACTTCCTCAAAGAGGGGACTTTGTGCAAGATGAAAAATAATGAGGAAACAATATGTAACATTCGACTTTCCCCCCGCCCCATTTATTACCACACGGAAGAAAAGCATAAATTTCGGAACAATAAACTTTTCATAAATTTAACGACTGATAATAAAAAAAAAAAATTTACTCTCCCATCAATTACTGGCAACCTTAGCTCAGCGAGAGGCTTCCTTTTCAGTGCTTCGCAAACAGAATAAACATTTTTGGCGTATACCCACTTCCGACGAGGCATCGTGTTTGTCAGAAACACTCGTGTTCCCCTTATTCAAGTGTGCGTATATAAATGACTGTCAGTCAGGGCGCGCTTACCTGCCAGTGGCCTCCCAAGAAAGTTACGAAGTTACTTAGTTGCGCGGAACGTTAAGAGAAGCGGAGTCAGAGGACTTGAGAACGGCAGTGTGTCAGTAGAACGAAGCGAAGCTATGGAACGAGTTCTCCACTTGCCTGGTGGATGGCTGTCGGGAAAGCAAACGGCGGTGAACTCGGAGCTCTCGCGTACACACACACACACACACACACACACACATACAGCTTCCTTCTCTTCTCTTCGCTGTTTATATTCTATCTCGTTCGTTGCCCTTCGTTGCACTGCTACTAGTCCAGCCGCTTCCGCGTGAAATACGCTTGGTACAGGCGTAACAGCAGCAGCAGCAACAGCAACAGCAACACTTGATGCAACTGCAACGTGTATATATATATATTGTGCATGGAGCTCTCACTGAATTGTTACAGTCGTACATTGTGTTCTTACTATGCAACTGTAGTTATACACACATTTACGTATCTCGTCCTTGTGCTCTATACTCTTGAGCTCTACCTGCTACACTGTACACTATAATACAATGAAGTTGTATCTTGCGCGGTGAGTTATTATCGTGCATGTTACGCATTCAATATGAGAGCATCTTATTTCTCATATACATATACTTGCGTCGCAGATATTTCTGGAAAACGTTTTATTGGGTTATAGTCTCTTTTCGGTGGTTATATTTTCGTTGTATCAACCTGAAAGATCATATTTACTTGAAGAATAAATAGATCTTCCGATAATCCAGCTTTTGTAAGAAAAGTTGACATTCTTTACGAGAGGCATTCCGCAAGAAATGTCGAGATGGTCGAGATATTAGACAACAAAATATTTGTTATCTTTTTAAGAGTCACTTAGAATATGTGGAATATTTACATATTATTTCAGATTTTTTTTATCTTGTATTTCGGACAAAATTAAATACCGATTTTTTTATTTTCGCGCTTTTTTTTCGATTCTGTGTATATAAAAAAGGATACATTGTAGTTGCAACAAAAAATCGGCACGACAACAAATATCTTCAAAAATGTCAAGACAGCGAAATAAAAATTTGTGTACAAACATCCAACACTAATTTAATTTCTAAAAAGTTCGGAGACAGCACGTAGCTATTATCGATAGACTGGTTATATAACCTATTAACTTTTTCATTTCTACTTCGATTTTTATTTCAAAATGTTACGGCTGTAAAAAATAAAGCTGCAAAGTAGAAGCTTGGGAATTACCTCCTTTTTTTTTTTTTTAAGCTCGACGTCTGCAAAGCTTCCTTCCATAAGGAAGCCATTCATAATTGATTAATGGATTTCCGCATAATGGAGCTGTCTGGGCGAAAGACTAAAAGAACGGCAGAAGCAATTTGCAAGTTTTATTTTGCAGATCTTTTCTTTTTAAATCAAGTTACCGAATTTCATATTTGCTCGAATCCCGTGCATTTTATGAACATTTTTGGCTACTACAAATTAATTGTGTTATACCAAAAATTAATTATAAATTCAAATGATGTATTTCAAATTAATGACAATTAAAATGGTGATTTTATTTGAGCAATATCATTAAATATATAATGGGAAAATTTAACCGCACGATCCACCTTAATTCAGTAATCGCTTTTCAACTTTCACGGCTGACGTACAACACGCAACCGGTACTATGCATATTGCGCGGAGGGTGCACGGTTTATATTAACTCCGGGAGGTCAGTGTGCATAAGGCAAGCAGGCAAATACCAGGTTGCATAAGGTCAATGTTAAATCGAGTCGACGAACAGAGGCGCGGGGATATAGAGTGAACGGGTGTGTAGCAGTTCACTCGTGCACTAACTCTCTCTCTCGTCCGCGTTCGCTCGTTCCAGAGACTACCCAGCCGGGCAAAATGAATTGGCAACGAGAATACAGCGTGACCGAGAGTGCCGTCGCGAATTTGCATTCGACCTGTGAACGAGTAGACGCCAAAGTCCGAGGGGCGGAAACCGAGCCGAGCTTTTACGAGTCGCTTGGCAATAGGAGTCATTTCAATTATAAAGTCATTTTTACTATTAAATGCTCTGTTATTGACGTTCAAAAAAAAATATAAAAAATAAATCAAAACCTAATTTTTTTTTAAATTTATTAATATCTTTTTTTTTTATATTCCGAAATCGAAGTAAAAATCTTTGTCACAGATAGAAAACTGTGAGGCAACAATTTGCAAGGTTCTACTTCGCAGGCTTATTTTTAAAAGCAATAATCCCTTTAAGATAAAATCATCATCAAGCTAAAAAAAATAAATCTGTTCTTTCATGTGCACTTTAAAATGTTGTTATTTATTTATGAAATAAATTTGTTCTCACGCGTTGATTTGTTAATTTATAAAATGTCTTCGTACCATTCTTCGTTGCTAAGTAATTGCAAGCATCTTTATGGAACTTGAGTAGTAATTAATTAAGACCATTGAAAGATAACATTTACCCTTTTGCTTTTACGACTTAAAGACTCGTAAGCAAAGTACGTTGGAAGTTTGTTGCTTCCGTTGAACGGAGATGCATGCTCTTTCTCTCTCTCTCTCTCTCTTGCATTTGCAGCAAAAGCACTTCTCTCTGGTCGTTGGCCCCAACGAGCGAGCGCATGTGCCACACAAAACGTCGTCGTTTCGTGCTCCACGCGCGTTTACGCAAACGTAATTTCCCGCCTACGATGCATTGCCAGTTCGAACCCCACAGCTGCATACACATATACACTAATGCAGTGCACATGCATTGACCGGCAAGTAGGTAGCAAAAGTGTTTCGTGTGCAGCCAAGAAAGCCTCCGGACCATCGTACTTGAGGTGGCACACAATGGAAATAACAAAACGCCCCCGCGGGACTTGATCGTCACCAGAGCTCTCTTATAGATAGAGACACAGGAGCTTTTGACTCTCGGTTTAATTTGCTTTACAACCGACGAAGAAGAGATTGCATCAACCAAACGCGTAGGTTTTTGCCGTCCATTAACGTTAATATAATAAAATTAAGGAGATCAACTCTGGGAACGAACACGCTCAAGTCTTTTATTACTTTATAGCAACTTTTTCGGCGACAGGAAACATCTTTTTTTTTTCGTCTTTATATTTCTTGTTGAGGGGCTTAATCTTTTTTATTACTTTTAAATTTCATGTGTTATTTTAAAAAAGTGGTTTATTGCAAGTCTTGTTGTTGGGGTTATTGGTTATATATTGACGATATAAAAAATTGAAATTAGATTAGAAATACTATATTTTTTTCTTTTTTGAAGATACATTTACTTTGTTTCTTTTTTTTTTTTTGATAACTTGGCTAATTTTAAGCAGGTCATATATGATGTGACATGTACGACCATTAATTCAAAACTGATTAATTATTTTGTATATGTTTAAGGGGAGTGAAAGCAAATAATTAAGATTTATTATATTGGTAAAAAAAATTGTATACAAATTTCATGAATTTATTGTTTCTAACGTTGTATTGATCAGTTTCAATTTTCCGTCATCAATTGAATCTAGAATGATGCTTATATTAAAAACCTGTTGGAATTCCATTTATATTTTACTATTTAAATGAAAAAATATAATATTGACAGAAACAAATTGCATAATATTTCACGAATAAAAAAATTCAGAAAAAAAATCAAAACATTAATGGCTCAATACTATATCCGTTAACTTACTTTTTGTAGACCTTCTTATTTTATCCATCAAATATTCAAATATTTTGTTGTTATTGAGATATGGAAAATGAAAAAATTAAATAAATTTTTCTAATCAACAAATTAATATGATTCTTCAATTATTAGAAAATAAAAAAAAAAGCAAAAAAGTAATTTAATATTAATTAGAAGTGAGTTAGAAAATGACGAAAGATTGGCAGATTGTTCTGAACTTCGCCACCACATACTTATTTCTTCTAGGCTTTACCACAAGTCCTGTCTGTCTTTCACTTTCTGTTATTAGTTTTTTCTGCAGATTCCAACCACTAATACGCAATGATATAGCAGCAGAGCGATACAAGAAGCAACGTAGTTGAAGTTGGATGAAGGGGCGAGCGGGAGGGAGAACACGGCACGTGCCGGTGGTTTCAGTTGTCTCCGGAGTTTATCAATGGAGGTTGCACTTCTAGTGCACCGGAGATACTACATAAGAAGGCGCGGTATGGGGAGGAAACAGGAAGCTCGAAGTCGTGAGTCAATCGATCCGTGACGAAGGGGGAAAACTCCTCTCTCGCTCGCGCTTCATACAACAACCGTATCTCGATCCCTTCTCGCCTCAAAACTTCCCGACAGTCTAGATCGAACGATAGCAAAGTGTTGGATGAATTCTCCGGGCGATGCATCATTGTTGCAATCCGGATTTTCTCGTCGAGTTGACGAAAGAATATCGCAGGGAATGAGACACGTAAAATTTACTTCGAGACATCCGACAGAGGATGGGCGTTCGTCTGCAGTAGAATATAATAGCGTAACGTTACGTATGGGCCAGTTCATGTTTTATCAACAGGCTCGTGAACCTCGTATTTTGAATTTTTTTTTTGGTCCTTCTAGTATATTATAGTGCGATGTAAAAAATAAACTAATCACAATTTTTTACATTTTTTCGTAAATTTATTTGGTCACAATCACCAAAAATGCGTCGACCATTAAAAAAATATTTATTGCTGTATATTTCTTTGGTAAAAACAATGTTTTTGCTTCTTCGTGGATAGGCGTGAAATTAGGATTGGAATGAAATATTGAAAAATCAACTAAATTAAAAAATAAGACTTGTCCAAAATTTCAAGTTGCGGCACTATTTTTTGTTCCAAAAAAATTGCTTTCAGTACGTATATTAATAAACAATAAGGAAAGATAAAAAAATGTAGAGTGGAAAGTATTTTTTATATGAGATATTCTTAGGTATATTCAAATTGAGAAACTTCAGAACTCATAATTTTCAATCCTTTTCGTTGCTAAAAATTATTTCTTATAATTATTCGAGATAATGGAATTATCCAATATCAAATAATTCATTATTTTTATTAAGAACATTTCAAAAAATCATACTTTCATGTAATTTCTGTATCTTTTTTTTTTATTTCAATATAAAAATTTTAAATCCTAGACGTACTTTTAGTAAATAACATTTTTTGTATTTATGTCATCACATCAATTTTGCGTTAAAATCTTCAATTTTTTTTTACCTCGCCCAATAATATTTTAGAAGGACGAAAAATTAAAATAAACAGACGAGGGTCACAATTTCAGTGATTTACCGTGGACTGCCCTGTACATATTGCTATATCTGTATGCAAGTGATAGAAGAGTTGAGATAGGAGGAGATGAATGCATGCAAATAGACCCGATGACTCAACTGAGACACGCCTCACGTCGTCGTCAAGAGAGGGAGAGAGAAATAGAGACACTATATAGCATCTGCGAGAGTCTGTGTGATGTCACTGGATCTTCTTTCGCACGATTGACCCAGTAATGCTATTACGTGCCCGACTCGGCGCAAACTCTACGTAGCTATACTCTAGCCACTATAGCAATAGTGTACTGTGTGTGCCTGATGACGATAGTTCATGATCACGGTCGTCGCGTGTGCGTTACGCACGACTTCTCACGCCTGATTCCAGTAATTTTAGTTAACACTTAGTTGTCACACTGTCAAATGAAACTGAAGTTTTAAACTACATAATAAAGCCCGCTTATAATCTTACCATTTTTTTATTAACAAATTACAAGTATAATCAATGAGAAACCTTAACTTTTGATTTTTATCTCTAATATAAGCAAAAAAAAAAAATTCCAACACGTATGAATTTTTTTTTGCTTCTTCATAGAGGAAGCTTTGTTTTCGTGAAAAAAAATATTTCGGGAATGTCAGGAAACTCAGAATTGTCCAAAACGTCGAGAAAAGTGGTTTACAAAAAATGTCCGGATGAATAGTTCAGGTGGTCGACTTTATTTGTGAAAAGTTAAAGAAAAAAATTCAAACATCTGTTCAAACTTTATTCAAATTTGCATTTTTCGAAAAATGTCTGTTCGGGCTCTAGCTGCATCCCCTTTTTTTTTTTTGTAAAGGTGCATATTTTCTAGAATGTTAAGACGAAGAAAATTTTCTATACGATCGTGTAAATTAAATTTCTAAGACGAACACTGCAGTCTACCCTCGATTTATATTTTTTCAAATATTTTCTCAACGCAGTATTTTCCGGCAGAGTTGATGTTTAGTAAACAAAATAGAAAAAGTCGCTCGTTGGGTTTACATCGGGTTTGTTATGTTTTGCGTCGCGGTAGAGCCGAAAGGATTTGCCAATGTATTGAAAATCGTGGTTGAGAGAGGCGATGCTTTGTAAATATGTCTTAAAATGCTTTGTTGAACCGAACTGAAGCCAAATCAAAATAGTAAATCTAAACTCCTGCTGTTGAGATAATCGTTTATTCATCCTGCAGTATTATTCTCGTCGGTGCGATATATGTTTACCATCCCAGAATATCGACTTTGTTTCCCGTAGCTAACGATCCTATAGAGCTCAGTCGGGGAGACTATTAACTGTGGAACTGCTGTGTTACGTAACACAGAGCGTCTAACTGAAACGTAAACATACATGGTTTTCGATCTCTTTTGAGGCCACACAGTGCGCAGTGCATATAGTAGGGCTTATGGGGCGGTGCAAGTGCGTCTATGTGCTGCACAGTAGAATCTTGCCGGTCGTCAATATAGCGAATAAATATCGAAGAACCGGTATATACAGCTTCGCGCCATAATACTCCTCAAAGTCTCTCTCTCCCTCTCTTTCTGTTAGGTACACATTCGTTTTGCGCTCCCGTGCACGATTCTCGTAACGCTTCCAGTCGTAACTTTGCTTTGCTATTGGTTTACTCGCGCCCACGTTATTTTTATATATTTTTTTTTAATCGCATCTCTAGAAATAAAGTTTACCGATGTGTGGATAAAAATCACTGGCGGGGAAAAGAAAGATGAATGAAAAATGAGGTGGGATGAAACTGCACTCGCGTATAGAGGTCGACGAATTATCTATCTGCTTCTTCTTGCTGCATAATGCATATAGTAAATATGTTTGGAATCGGGAGTCCTATGTTTAGATCGGTATGTTACTCGTGTCTCATTAAGTCTGGCAAAACTCGTTGCGATTATATATTTCCTTTTGTATCGACTGATCAGAGGAATCCATGTTTGGTGGATTAAAAAAAAATGTATAAAATGGTATAAAATGGATTTTATGAAAAGTATTTAACGTACAAATGCTGAGAAAATTTTGCGCGAAATTTCGAAAAAAAAAATGGATATTCAGTTTGGGATAAGTTGAAAATTAGAATTGCTGTGAATCGATCTACTATTCCCTGGTTTTTTGACACAATTTTACTTCCAAAGTCAAATTTATAAGGCTTCGACTGAACGGAAAATTATTTATTGAGAAGGTATTTAAAAAAATGGCCAATGGCAATTTTTTATTAAAGGTCTTGCATTGGACGAAAAAAAATGTCCATTTTTCTTCGCCCTTCAGAAGCAATCAAAAATATAACACCTACATTTTATTAAATTGTTCATGGAAAAATATAATATTATTGCTTTTTCATTTTTTTTTTGTCGGACCTCAATCTTCCATAATACACGAATTTGAAAAAAAAACCCTATTTCCGAAACGAGTGAATTAAAAGATCCAAAAAGAATTCACAGATCATCCAGCTTTAACTCAAATATTACGTAAAAAGCTCAAAGTGGAAACTCTAGAAATTTATTATTCAGTATAAATCTCGAAGTGTATTATACATCGTGATCAAAAAAATTGATTTCTAATCAAGTCCAAAAATAATATACAGGCTTATGATTATTTGCATATATAAGTCTTAGAAAATAGATTGTGACAAAAAAAATTGACTTCTGATCAAGACCAAAAATAATATACAAGCTTCTCATTATTTGTATATATAAATCTTGGAACTACATAGAATTTAGACTGGAGCAATATGACGTTCTCGCCTTGTTCCGTATATAGTTCACAAATCTTGGAAATTCACTAGAAAATAATGAACGTGGGTTCTCTACATCTTCTCGAGAGCTCAAGACATCTCAGAGAGATATGAAGGCATTTCTGGCGAAAGTACACGAGAAAGGTACACGAAGGAAGATCGTATGGAACGCACTTTGTTGAGAGAGAGAGTGAGAGAGAGAGAGAGAGAGAAGCTCAAGCTTTTCCTCTCGCAACAACTAAAACGTGGATCTTAAACATGTATATATACGTAGAACGAGCTCGGCGGTTCTTTCGTTGATATTTGTCGCTGAATTCTGTGTGCCTGTGTGTGTGTGTGTGTGTATGTGTGTGTGCATGTGTGTGTGTGTGCTCGTAGTATTATTCTTGCAGTTGTGCAAGAATACCGCTTGATTACATATACATCTATACGTTATATACGTTATATATACTCGTACACGCAAGTATAACATGTTGGTGCAAACTTAACTCTGTACGTGTACTTGTGCATGGGACATTTCATGTGAATACAAAAGTTTGAAAAACAAAAAAAAACATCTAAAAATTACAAATTGAACACGTTTGACAAGAATAATTACAGCAAGTTATATTTTTTAAAACCATTTTAATCTTGATCATGGATTACTCCTATATTTTTACACTTTTCCATTAATTGTTATAATTTTGAAATTGTACAACTACCCATGATTTTCAAAGAAAAAAATCGGTTTTTCGATGCTCTGTGGGAACTAAACTTGGGTATATTAATTTAAGTGATGCGACGATAATATTTGTGAAAAATAGTTACTTCAAAAAGATAATTAATTATTATCGACACTCGATACTTTTTTCAATTTCTTTCAGGCTTTAAAAAAATGTATATCCTTGTTTTTTTTTTTTTTTTAAGAATCCATCACATTAATACGAAAATTTGATTACAACAAAGAATAAACTCTGAAAATAAATTTAAATAATTAAACTTTATTGAAAATACCAAGAACGTTGATTTTGAATTATGACAATGCCAAAAAGTTACAAATAAATTAATTTAAAGAAAGACATTATTTAATAAATTCGACAGAAAAATTAACAAAATTATATTACAAAAATTCGGTTTCCGAAAACATATTATAATTTTTGTCGTATTCTTAAAGTATTGCGAAATTTTTATTTTCGAAAATTTGCTAAGACTGTCTTAGTGAATCTGTCTGTTCAACGAATCTCAGAATGGAACTTCCCATATATTTAAAGGTACTCATGTGACGTGACACGTATATAACACAAACACACACAATGAAACTCGTTGGTGATTGTCGTACAAACTTGTACGTTTTGCCTTAACGACGACACACCAAGTTAAAGCTACCTGCCTACCTGATGCCGCAACCTACTTAGAGTCCTTTACAGCCAGCACCGCTCGTGCGACGTGCTTCTGCTGTTGCAGGAAGGTGCAGCATGCAGAAGCATACACAGCAGCAGCAACCAGCAGCTCGGCCATGGTCGGTTCATTGTCTTACGGCCAGAATAAGCGCAGTAAGTCTCGTTCGCCGACGTTCCTTGCAATAACGCAAACGCGCTACCTCGGCATCTACTGCTTATGAACCAGTCATTGTGGCTCTCGGCCGCCCTCTCAACTTGCCCGAGACTATACGCCAACCAAGTAAAATCCTTTGTGGCCAAAATAAATCGTAGCACGTGACTTTGACGGTACCCGCTGCTTTGGTTTTACTCCTCGTATATAGTATAAGACCTCTGCGCACCCGTCATGTACTCGTTCTCTGATAGCCGTGTGTTCCAGATACGGTTATTACTCACTCCACTCTCAAAATATTCGTGTAAACCACGACCTGCTTTGGCTACCGGAAAACTTGTTCTCGTTACCATTTAACTGTCCTGTCAAAATTCTCAACATAACTTTGAGGGGCTCTTGTTGTGTGAACCTGATAATCATGAAAACTCGGATTTTTGCAACTCTAAAGTTGAAAAAAAAAAGAAAATCAAAGAAAGTTATGGTTTATGAAAATTATTCATGAGTCTGTATACTTGACAAATGGTACTTGTTGCAAGATTTGAGGGTCGAAATTTCATAGAATTTTGGGTTGCCGTTAAAGCGACGTTTCGGTCCGGATACATTCACAAGAACTTGTGTTAATTTAGCACAAATCTTATTGTCAATTTCTAGTTTTACACGAATAAGTAACAAATAATATAGTTTGTCTAAAACTTGAACTTTCAAATTTCACATATTTTTTGTGTCATTTCTACAAAAATACTTTTAAAAAACGACGCTACTAGTTTAACAGTACGTTTTTCTCTTGTAAGTTCAAACAAAAAAATTCAAAACCGAAATACTGCGGTGAAATTTACAAAAATCTGTATGTCATAAAAATTTTACAATTGATTGATATTTAAAAAAAAAATGCAACACGCTAACTGGGACAAATTTCAAGCGTTCGAGCTTGAAGGATTTAAGCAGAGCTTAAGGATTTTACCAGAAAATATATAGTTAGAACTAAGGCGGATTGATATTGCATTTAACAACAATCGACAGAGGGTGATTTGAAATTTATGACATCTTTTTAAAAAATCTATACTTCCTCTATGAGAAAGCCAAAAATGATTGGCATACTTCTTCATAGACGAAAAATAATGAGGAAGGTTCTACTTTGTCAGGCTTTATTTAGCTATTTAGCGAATGGGGACATGCTTTCACCTACTTAGTTCAGTCCAGCTTAGCCAGGCTATACTTGAACAGAAATAAAATATCCACATGTGGCAGAGAGTCCGGGAGCTCTTGTGCTTAGAATTTATTATATAGCGATGCTTACGTTAGATGTTCGCGCATATGCCGAGTGAAGAGCTCTTGATATCGCGCGGTTCTATTTCAAAAAGACGCAGTAAGGAAGGACCGAGTCGTATTCCCGCCTTAGTCGTAACAGCGGACAGCCAATTCCGCTCTTTACTGTTAGGATCTCACGTATCGAAGTAGCTTCCTCTTGAAATTTACTTCAAGCTCAGGAGAGTGGACACGTCGAGTGAAATCCGAGAGTGTCTAAATCGCGAATAGAAAGCTGAGACCTATACGCCCTCGTGGTCATTTCGAGACGTTAGCCATTCTACACCTTTTATGACTTTCATTTTTAAAGAAATCATGTGTCAGTAACAAAAAAGATTCGCACATTTCGCTAAGTCGTAAATAAACTGCTTCGTATTACTTTATGTAACATAATATACATACGACAGGACATTTTTTTTGTCCAGTAATCTTTTTAAATTGTTCTTTTACTGAAATTTTTAAAACTTGAAGTATTTTGCTTCCTCATGGAAAAGCTTTGGAAGGGAGGCATATCATTTTAAACAAGTCCAAAGGATTTTTATAATCACCCTTGTGATGCACTCCTTGAATATATTTATTACATTCATAATATTAAAAAGTGTATTTGAGGGAGTTCAACTTGAGATTAAAGTGTATTAGGAATTATTTCATTATTTTTTCAATTTTTTTTTGCGTGAGTCATTTTTTGCAATCGGGAGGTTACAGATTTTTTTTTTATGTCAATATTCATAAATATTGCGTGAATTGTCATATTTAAAGATTTTATAGATTACTTTAATGAAATAATTAATATTGACTAGATTATCGTGTAAATAAATTATAAGCACGCCCATTTGAAACCAGTAAACTATTCGCCAATATATGTTTAGTCGATATCGTAAATTTGCGAGTAATGTCGCCCTTTGATTGTATATTTATGCTGTCGACATTTACAAAGCTTTTCAATTATCAAGATAATAATTATAAACATAATATAACGCCGGGGCGTGGGGTAATAAAAACGATTTCAGTGAGGAAAGCGAGTGTGCCACCAGGATTCAACAGAGTCCCGGTTTACACTCTTGGCAGTCCTCTCTTTCATTGCGAGGGTCGTTAATGCGGGGTACTAAAAATAAAATGTAAACGCTGCAGGTTCTCAAAGTGAAAAGCAACCATTTCCCGTACTTGCTGCTAGTTGACGATCCACCAGAGGCTACGAGCTAAGAAGAGGAGAGCTGTGGTGGTAGTCGCAAAGTCACGGCAGAAACTTCTTGCGAAACTTGACGACTATGCGCTCTAAGAGAGAATGAGAGAGAGAGAGAGTGAGCAAGAGCGACAAGGGAGCCCCTTTTAAATATTCCCTACGAGTTCGAGTAATCATACAGCTATTATAGTTGCAGCACATACACAGCAGCGGCAGCGATAAAAAAAAAAGAAAAAAAAAAAAGAAAAGAAACGACGATGAACGAGTACGTGGATAAGCAGATTATTATTGTTCGATTATTATCTTCGAAGGCGGCGGGGCTCTCTTCATCCTTTGCCGTTTTCTTTATTGCGAAACCAAGAGAGTTCAAGAGTCATGAATTCTCGTCTCGTCGTCGGTTAAATCTTTTGCCTTGTCTGTATGGGCAATCTGTGGCATTTGTCATTGGAGGACTCGTGACAAATCGTAATATATCGTAACTGATATTTCATCTTTGCTATATATGTTGAAGAAAAATGATGTAACACTTTGTACAAAATATTCGTTTAATCACAAGTTTCTGCAAAGAGTAGCAAAATAACTTTAAGTGACTTTGAGTGACTTGAAAAAAATCCACATTAATATTACCTTAATTTACGCGAAAAAAAAAGAGAACGAGTGAATCGATTGAGATACAATTAAGTAAATTCGTCGAACGGATGAAATATCAGGTTCAATTGCACACTGTCGATGATTTTTAATTCTCGCATGATTGATCTAACCGAAAGAGTATTGATTCGAATCGAACCCCCTTCAGTTGCATGCATGCAAATGACTCAAGCGTTTCTTTTTTATTTCGTGTACTTCAATACAATATACTTTATCATTTTTTCCGACTCCGTTGAGCTGCAATAATAAATAATAAGCTGCTGATAAGGTAACACAATTGAGTTTCGTGTATTTTCCACAAATCTTCAACCACCCACGCCAATCTTCCGTCCTCTCTTCTCTTTAACAAAGCTGCGCGCTCTGCCTGCGAATTGAGCTCTCCCTCATTTGTCCAGGAGTGTTTGGCCAGTCCCGTTGAGACTCTCTTCGTACCAGTGAGCACTGGAGTGTATATATATATATATATATACAGCAAGCATTGTGGATTATTTTACTATTGGTCGATTTCGATGCCGTAGAACTTCACGTCGATGGCTAATGAATCCCTCTTGTCGATTCCTGTATTCGAACGCGGCTTTCATTTCCCCGCGGTACACACAAACAACCGTGCGGTGGCTTCCGTGAGCCGGTATAGCAATTGCCACGAGTACATGAAAGAATAATAAGAACGAAGGGAACAAAAAAAACAAAAAGAAATGAAAAAATGAAACACCGAAATTAGTTCGCGTTGAAGAATATACAATGGTCCCTCGTAAAAGCGACAACGAATTAATGTTGCGGAAGATTTTTTTTTTTTTAATATCCTGTAACTTTTGTGCAATTTGCACGTTAATTGCAGTGTAACTTTTTGCGAGCCCAAGTAAAAAAAAAAAAGCAAAGAAATAATTTTATTTATATTAAATAAATACAATTATTTTATGCCCGAGCTAATAGGATTTATTTAATTCAACTGCACTTCATCCGATTCGAACAAACCCAACGCACTCCCCTCTCTCTGTCTCTCTCTCATTCTTTCTCTGTGTGTATATTCGTTGGTCGCCTACTTTTTTAACTTTTACATTTCAACGAGAATTCTTACGGAGAAGGTTTGTGCCTCACATCGAGCAATTCGAGAGCTGATGGTCGCGTTGCTTGCGAGGCCTTGAAAAATAGCTGGGAGAGGCGAGAGTGAGAGAGGAGCAATTTGGTATGCAAGAAGCACCTCGACGCTTTGTCCTGCGGGAATGGGTGGCGACCGAGGTGGTGACTATGGCATTGGGTATCTCCGAAGGTGGAAAAGAGATAGACGATGTGCTGGTTTGAAAGGAGAGACGAATAAAAAAAAAAAAAAACACGAAGAATATAGTCGGATTGCCATCGCTATGGACAACCGGAAGGAACCAAGGGGCATCGGATCTCATACAAATGTCCAATTAATGCACCCCCGCGGGCTTTTGCGCTTATAGAAACAGCTCGTACTTTCAAAGATTTCCTTCTCTCTCTCTCTCTTTCTCTAATATATATACACTTTTGTCCCTTCAGTTTCCCCAAACATTCAACTCTCGTTTCCGTCGCATCATGTATATATATATCTATCTTTATATATTTCCCTCTGTAACTTTTCGCGTTCTCTTCTTGACTACAGCCAGAATGAGATTGTCCGCAAATACCCAAGAGACGCGAAGAGTAATACAAACGTCACGAGAACTTATGAGAGAAACCAGGCCGAAGGAATATATATATATATATATTTTTTTTTTCGCAGCAAGGAAAATCGTTGAAACTGTGGATATATTGTAGGCATCTACTGTATGCAGTTATCATGGTGGAAGAAAAAGAAATGAAAAGAAAAGAAAGGAAAAGAAAAAAAAAAAAAACGTTTGGTTGCTACCTGCAGCAGCAGTCGTATGAATTATTTCGTTGAGCTGGAAGTTTTAGTCGAGTGACCTGCTGAAGAAAGTTTGTACGTATAACGCTAATCGGTATGTCGGGCGCGTCGTCGACGCCTCTTCTAGCGCGCCTCTTTGCGACTCGTCGTCACTTCCGGCGAATTCTGTGAGGGAAATATTAATGAAGCTCAGAAACGTTGCGTATATACTTGTATATCCCATAGTATATATGCATTTGTGAAGTACGTGAAGGCTTTTTCGTCGACTATGTATATGTATATAGCTTGGATATATGACCTCCACTATGTTACCATTAAGTATCTTGAATTTTAAAGGGAATACATTTAAAAAAACGTTTGAAACGTCTTGGAAGAGTTTTTGTACAAGCCGGAAATTGTATTATCCTAGAATATTAAAATATAATGATGCTGGGAATTAAAATTATACTAGAAATTTCAGCTTATAATATCATATATATATATTATTTATTTATTTATTTATTTATTTATTTACATTAACGGATTTACCCCTTTTACATTATATTTTACTGATATCAGCTTACTTGTTATTATAACAAAAATACCAAAAATATATTAAATTTGACAATTTATTAAATTATGATTATGTTACATTCAAAGTAAAATTTATTTTATTTTACGACAAATAAAAATGAACTTACAGTTATATTAGAAATCAATTCATATTTGCAGCCCGTTTCAGCGACTAATAATTTTGTGTCTTAAATATATTTGCAGATTTATGATTTCATTAATTTCTTGTACCGAAAAATATGATATTTTTAGCAGGTATTTTACCAGTACAAAAGGATATTAATTTTACAAATATTTTGAACAACCTGTATTTGATATTTGATTGAAATAAATTCTGTTTGTTTCAAACAAACTTTTATTCGACTCAAACAAATTTCTATATTTGATTCAAATCAACATTCCCTCCCAATTTCTTCAGCTGTAACAAGCTCGATATTCCTGATCTATTCATTGCCTAAACGTTTTTTTTTTTATTAAACACGCTTTATTGTTTTCATTACAGATCGCAAGCTTTTCGTGGGCATGCTGTCGAAGAAGTACAGCGAGAATGACGTGAGGGACATGTTCGAGATTTATGGAGCCATCGAGGACTGCACGGTGTTGCGGGACAATGCCGGGCAAAGCAAAGGCTGCGCATTTGTAACATTCGCGAGTAAACAGTACGCGATCACGGCCATCAAGACCCTTCACCATTCGCAAACGATGGAGGTGAGCCGGAAAAAAAAAAAAAAAAACGAAAAACGAAAAATCGCTACACCGAAAATAATTGATATATCATGAATTATCGTAGAACGTGTAAAGTGCCAAGCGTAACTGTTCTGCAAATATAAGAAGTCGGAACTAAGTACCTACTTCACTTGCTGAAACTTTTCTTTTTTTTTTTCTTTTTTTTCGTTCTCTCGAGTTGAAGACTGCTATTCTTCCGCCGTAAAGAATTGCGTTGGCTCGATGCCACTCTCTTGAACCAGCGTAGAGGGATATATAGTATGGGTAATAGACATTCACCCCGGGCTAGTAACCTCATCCGAGAGTCGATATACCGATTTAACTCACCGGGGTGAGAATCGAGGTACGCGGATCACCGAATGGAGAAGCGCGAGAGCGAGCACACTCTTCAACGATGCCAATCGTCTCGGATATACTTCATTCCTTCGTGTGACGCGCCTTTCGGTCGCTCATTTCCTTTTGTTTTTCACTATTCGAAGAACGTGCGGTGTGTTGAAGTGCAGCCTTTGAATCAGTTACCTTTGAATCACTCAGAGCGATTGAACTTTTAGACGAATCTAAGAACTATTGCTGAATTTACTTCCGGTCTTCAATATTCTTTTTTACACCCTAGGTTGATTAACCTCGCTCGATCTGATTTATTTTTTAAACGTTCACCACATTATCCTGAATTCTTCGGTATTAACTTGTATATTTTGGCCATACAGATTTAAGAATAAATTGTCATTAAAATAATTAATCAAAATTATATATTATTAAACAAAAAAAATATAAAAATTATATACTCTTCCAGTCGTGTAGTGGAAAATTTTCTGATTTTCCGTTGAATATTTTTCTATATTTATGTTGCCTTGTAATGAGTAATTATAAAAATATGAAATAACATTTCATATTTTTCTCATTTTTCCTACGGATTATTTTTACTCGAAGTTTAATTCAAATAGAATCGTAAAGATGAGTACTGTTTTCTTTAACTTTTTTCCTTCTGACAAACATTGACGGTTTTTGGAAGAGTCGAGAGTTCGGTGAAAGATATATTATACCATAATACGGGATAACTGCACCGCTGCATCGCAGTAGTACTTGCGAGAGTGCAGTTACGCGCCTCGGGAGTATATAATGCACTCTCTCGCTCTCTCGACGTGCAAAGGTGAAAATCCATTTGGCTAAGGAAATCTGCTTCCCAGTTGCAGATAGCATGCTGTGCGCTATCCACCCCGAACTATAGATAGAGCTATACGGAAGATGCATTTGCCAGCTTTCGCTACCCCCGACGACTGCATCGCATCACTATTGCACGCCGAGAAATGGAATAGGGAAGCAACGGGAGCTTCCGCCACTCTACCGGCGAAAACTTTAATAAAGCCTCTATCTTCGCATCGCATATACGAGACTTTCCGATTCTTGGGTTTTCTCTGTCTTCCGGCTTTTTCGTAGAGGTTTCTAACTTAGACATAGCACCTGCATAGATTTCACTATTTTTGTGCTCTCGCTCTCTACTTCTCACCTGTATCTGTCATAACATTATCACAGATCCGTCATTCGGTTACAGCTACATGCATTCACAGATCAGATGATAGAAAAGTTTTTAAATCTAAAATCTTTCGCTGAATGTTGCTTCCTTATAGAGCGAGCTTTGTTTTCATGAAAAATTTTATTTTATTGGAATGGTCCAAAAGGTCGAGAGAAGTGCCGAAGATATGAATTTACCATCATACGATTTTTTTTGTAGTTCATATACAAAGTTACAAACATTTTGTCAAATCTGTAGCAAAATCAAGATCGTCCTTTATAAAAAAAAAAAAAAAACGTTAATTTTATTCCTTTATTATGAAAAAAAAAATCTCAATGCAAAGTACATTCAAAGACCTACATTTTTTTTGATGTTACATTATCTTGTTCACACAAACCTTTTTAATACAGCGAATTGAAAAATGCAAAAATACATCGGTATTTAATTTTCATTTAAACATAGGACAACCATAAAATTTGAAATAATTTGTAGTACATATTTCAGACACTTGAACGTTTTATTTGTCACATCTCAAAAGTGCAGAGGCCCAATTTTGTGCGGAATGCCTCTCAAAACTTTCAAATTATCTGTAGTGACAGTCAAAAGCACGTCTCGTTGACTCAAAAGTGTCAACCTTATGCATTCACTAACGTTCCTTTTTTTTTTCACTCGAGGTGTGAAATAACTTGGACCAAATGTTAGCAAGTTCATGGTTAGAGGGCCATTCCGGAGGCGCGGTATTACGCGTTTATATAACTACTATGAGTCTACAACTGTAGAGAGACAGAAAGAGCCCAGTGTAAGTCGTTGCCAAGGCACGAGGCAACCGGGTTCGTTGCCGGTGTCGTCAAAGTGCTATCCGTACAGTTGTAGTTCGAGCCTCTCCATACCCCTTCTTTCGTTGTCCCGGCAATTTCATTTTAATATCATGAATATTTCCGGCTTCAAGTGCCACGAACCCGATCGTCCCCGGCGATATAACCGTTGGCTCATTTCATTTTCGATTGCACATCCCGGTGGCGACAGCACTCCTTCCTACCGTTCACCCTTGAATCCCTATGTCGCATATACGTGCGAGAGGCGCAGACTATTGCCCCCCACAGACAACCTCAAACCTTTTTTGCTGCACGCGTTGCATTCAACCCTGGCCTCTGCGTATAGACGGCCAAATCTTTGGGGAATGGAGGGAAAAATCTTGTGTAAAAAAAAGAAACGATATATTCCGCACCTCTCCACTCACATCTCTGTATTTTCGATCCCTGGAGAAATTGTCGCATGATTGACTTAAAAAGAAAAAAAAAAAAAATCAAAATTCAAAAATGCGCGACAGAAGAAAAAATAAAGCGATATAAATTTCGATGATAAGTATTATTGGCATTTTCAATTTTCATGCACATTTTTTTAAGGTAAAAGTGTGGATCAAGGAAAATGTGATACAGCTTCAGAAAATTGGAATCTTATCTACTCATAGTTGAGTCATATTTGAGAAAAAAAAAGAAAAGGAAATTCGGTTTCACTGCACTGTTCATAGACGAAGTAGGATCAAATTTTCTCTAAAATATTGAAGTGGCTTTGACAATATTGAATTACAGTTTCCTACAATATTAAAAAAACAATGCACTTTTAAAACGAAGCGTGTTGTCGAGTTTGCTTTTCCTTATTCTTTGCATTCTTGTCACTTTTTATTTGTAAACAATATTTTTTTGTGAAATGACCAAACATTTTAGTTTTGTCTTTTATATTTATCATTTAAAAAAGCATTACAAATTTTTTAAAAAATGTTATAATCGTATCAAATTCGAAATGAAAATAAATGACGATTCAAATATCGTCCACGCTTTAAGGTTCGGATAGCTTAATTGTCAAAACAACGATAATCGCAACTTTTTATGTCCACGACTATTAATTCCATAACTTTGCGAGCAATAACATTTAATATACCATTTAATATTTTCTACGCATATTAATATTTATCCTATTTGATATTTGCAGGGATGCTCGTCGCCTTTGGTTGTAAAATTCGCAGACACGCAAAAGGAGAAGGACCAAAAGAGGATGCAGCAAATACAGGCGAACCTCTGGAACATAGCCGGAGTCAACATGACGCCGCATTACCTAACAACCGTAAGTAAAATGCGTTCATGTATGCATCGAAGCACTCTATACCTCAACGTGAGCGCGAATATACATGTACTTACCTGCAATGGCTATGCATGACTAGCTCTCTTATTTACCTATAGCGCGGGGGTTTAAATATAGTGCGTGTACAGAGATATCTACGTACCGCGTATACTGATCTACATATGGGGCATTCCAAGTGAATTCACGTGGTCATCGGCCTGACCCTCTTGGACTCAGTTGACGAAATTTTTTTTTTTTAATGTTCTGGTCTAATTGAAATGGCTTTTTTCAATTTTATTTTAATTATTCGGCACATTTTCAGTGTTTTACTGTCAAAATATTGGTGAATTTTTTTTACCATGACTTGTTTTATTTTTCTTTTTTTTTTTTCTTACAAGAATCCATCATTGAAATATTTATGTTTCAAAAAATGTTTTTTCTTAAATTAAAAAAAAAATTGAAATTATTCTCGACCCACTCTCGAACTATGATGGAAATACATGTTTTTAGTGCTAGATTTTATGAAAAAAATTTCAGAATTTTAAACCTGGTCGAAATTGATTTTTACTAAAAAAATTATGGAAATAATTATTTTATAGGGTAAAACGAGTGATAAAAATCAGAAAAAAAAATCCTAAAATTAAAAAAAATATATAAATTATTCTCGACCCACTCTCGAGCTACAATGAAAATACTTGTTTTTAGTCCCAGATTTTATGGAATAAAATTTTAGAATTTTAAAATTGGTCGAAATTTATTTTTACTCAAAAATTATAGAAACTAATTATTGTTTAGGGTAAAACAAGTGATAAAAATCTGAAAAAATTCTCTTTTTCTGGGCAAAATTTGCCAAAAAAAAAAAAAAAATACGTCAACTGAATCCGAGAGGGTGAGGCCGATGACCACGTGAATTGACTTGGAATGCGTCATATATTACGCATGTATATGCCGTTGTTACTATATAGCATACAACAACGAACTCGGTGCTGTAACCTGATCATGTACCGCGCCATCTATGAAGCATTCTCTGTCAACGCTGCCACTTGTTTTTCACATCTCCCGGATATATTTTATAATTGGTCAGATTTACCAATTGACAGTACTTCCTGTATTTTTTTCAGATTTATAAATTCATTGTTTAATCAAAATCTGCAATTTTTACTTCATCACAGAGGAACATTCGTTTTGCATGGAAACATTATTTTTTTTTTTCGATTCTCATATCAATATACTTAAAATTATCGGAAATATTAAATATCCAAAAAGTGGTCTAGAAAAAATGTATTAAATTACGTTTCGTGCGAACAGTTCTGTCTGCACGAAAATTTTTGCAACTTACGAACAATCAGGCTAAATAGTACTTGAAAAGTAGGCTAATGTTCGATCGGTGATAAAACTTATCAGCACGATACATTTTTATGAATTATTATCACGTGAAGCTGATATGAAAGCCGAAATTTTCTGTCGGGATATTCTTATATTTTGCGACCTGTAATTTTCGAGATACGGGGATTTAAAAAAAATGCAGCATTTTCGAAAATAACGCATTGAAATATCTAAAAAAAAAAAAACAAAAAATCAGAGGAAGTACTATCAAGTGGTAATCAAAATGTGGCCAATTTTGAAAAAAAAATCCCAGAGAATCGAAAAAAAAGGGTCGATAGAAAGAATGCTTCATGTATATGCTACAGTCTCGTTATGTCTTCGTTGATTCTCGATGCGCTCGCGTTCTACCTATATTTACGTACGTGTGTCACGAAAAAGCTGCGGACGCTAATGTATTTGCTTTGAAAACAGCGGCCGCTGCGCGCACAGCCGCGAGTCCAACGGGGCTTCCCCGTTCGTGTTATCCTATACGAGCGCTCGGCCAAGTATCGAATAGTAAAAGTTTGCGGAATCGTGAATAGCTGCGGAAGCGGTGTGTGGAGGGGGGGGGGGGGGGGGGGGGATTGTATATAGTCTATATATATATAAATAGTATACGTCTATCTTCGTTCTATTCATCAATCCATCGGTGGCTTTCTCGCTCGGCAATATATGCGAGTCGTTCCTGCGCAGGAACACATATCGACACTCATTTTCGATGCGGTTTGAAGAACCCACTTATAGAGCTACACGCGAGTGGCTTGCGGTTTGCAGGAAAAAAAAGACTCCATTATACATGACCCAGAATTATTTATTCACTCGAGCACACTTCGCACCCAGATTTTTTTCCTTCACTCCGTTTCAGACTTTTTTTTTTTTTTTTTTTTTTAAGTGACTGCTTTTTTTGTTCAGCTTTTGATGTAGAGGAGACCGGGGTAAAATGACAACGCTAAGCAAATAATGCCGTCAGATCATTGCAACATGCGTACGTTTACTGTTTGTTGAGCAAAAATAGAGGTTTTAACATGTTTCTCTTTTTTTCGTGTGACTGGAATGGACAGTGTCTGGGGCAAAACTATGTACCTTTGGATTTTGCTCCCACTTAATGTCGACAATCTCATCTCTAGTGATGCTTTTCGTTTGAATATCGATTCACGGTAATGTTGAATTAAACATTTTTTTTCTGAGGCATCAAGGCAGCTCTCGCGAGATACAGTTGAGACGAATTACTGTCTCGAAGAAATTTTTTTTTAAATTTACAGAAAATATATTGTTTCGATTTATGCGAAATCATTTGATAATTAAGTGTCGGAAAATAGCAACTTTGTATATAGTCAAAAAATAGCTTTTATATGAACAGCAGAGAATTAAATAGCTTCCTGTAATAATAGTATCATTACGCATGACAAGAAATATATATTTAACTAGCGCTTCGCGCTCCAACGCTGAGTTAATTTAGTTTATTTTAATTTAATTATTCAATTGGAGCAAGATATCATTGTGATGGTATATTTCCGCATTGAAAGTACCCCTAACAAATCTTTTTAGAGTCATTTATCGAGACCAACATTTTTTTGGCCAATTGTCGAAACGAAAACTCGGAGAAAAAATTTCGGAAACAACCACTTTTTTTCGAAAAAATTGAAACATCGAATTTTTTCCTTCGTCATTCGTTCTGAACACAATAACACCGACTAATCTTTCTAAAGTAATTTTTCGAGACTAATTTTTGATATTTTATGTTTCTCAATATAGGTTTGAATATTTTTTTCATAGCTCACGCAAATTATGAATTAGCTGACAACATTTTTCTATGTAACTCGAGTAACATCAAATCATTATTGATATAAAATTTAGAGACAATCTATAGAATAATTAAAATATCATCACAATTTATATTTTTCGTGTTTTTTTCTCTTCTTTTGACTGTTAAATCACTGATTTGTACAAATATCGTATCGACAGTGTAAACGCTTATTTAATCAATCCTGCAATGTGTAGAACCTCGCAAATTACTTCCTCATTATTTCCTCTACCTTTCATTAATCTTCCTCTATGAGAAACTCAAATTCATCAGCATATTTCCTCACAGACGTGGCTTCATCGAAAGTATAAAATAATGATGTAGCGATTTGCTATGAAAATTTTATTTTCAACCAAATAAAACTTTATTTCATTCAAACATACTCATTTCCACCCTTTTCTTGGATGAATATGTTTTTTCTTGATGAATTAAAAAAATCGGATATTGGCGAAAGTTCGTTAAATATGATTATCCGAAGTTCCTACAATGAATACCAGAATATTCTGCATACAAAGTACACGCTCGTGTGTTGTGTTGGGGAAAAGTTTCGTGAAATTCGTGTGAGACTTAGTTGCGCATATATGGAAAACGTTTGCCATTAATTTAGGGTAGTAGGCGTTGCTTTGGCCATCGATCTCAAGTTGGGAGCTCGAGCAGTCGAGTTATATAGCCAAAGAGACGGAAGATTAATGACTGTTTCTCGTCTCGTTTGGGGCCTCCTTTGCAGAACGACACACATGCCCTGGCACCATCGTCGTTGCAGCTACTGCAGCAACTGCAGGCGACGTCGAGCGCGGCAACTCCCGTTGGCGCCAATGCCGGTGCGAACGCCCTCTCGACGGTGCAGCATCAGTTGTTGCTGCAGCAACATCTGGGCTTGGGTGCTGCGACACCCGCCCAGGCAGCACCACCGGCTGTACCAAGTCCGCCGGAAATCAACCCCGCGAATCTTCAAAGTCTCGCGACTCTCGCCTCCCTCAACTCTGCCGGTGAGTATGGTTAGTGTCGCACGAGCATTTTTTCTTTTTTTTCTTTCTTTTTTCGTTTGTTATTTCTTTTATTTATTTATTTATTTATTTATTTATTTATTACTCGCTGAATGAAATGAAATGTTAGTTTACACATTTTTTGTTTTAATCACAAACGATTATTTTCCTTTTTCTCTTGTATCTCAATGAAATTTACGATATTAAATTAGTTGTATGTTTCTAGTTTTAGATTTGAAAAATGTACAAAAATAATTCGTCATAAATTTGTATTTCCATTTTAGAAACAAAAGAAAATGTAAATTTAACATTGTGTCACTTTTAATTTTTGTTCAACAAAAAAAAAAAAAAGAACATTGTAGATTCGACAAATACACAATTTTTTTATGTCGCTTTACTAATTTAACAAAAAAAATCTAGTTTTTAAAAATAAACAAACGATTTGATATTAATTATTTATGTGCAATACTATTCTTCGTCCGAGTGACGTTATTTTTGCTTTAATGACACGTTAAAATTATGTTATTTACCGTTAAGTCCTAGAAATTGGGCTTGATAGTATTAAATAGAGCATGAATCAATTTATCGCTTTAAATATTATTTTCAATAGCCAATAGGTCATCGTATTAGTTGAATTATCGAGTAATTAACGAAATATGGTGAATTTGTAAAAATTTTCTAGCAAACGCCGGAGTGTCACCGATGAGTATGCAGAATCTTGTGACACTAGCAGCAATGACCGGTGGAAATAACAACATTCAAGTATCGCCTAATAGTGAGTACAAAAGTGGATTGAACGACAGGAGCAGAGCGACCAACAGAGGTCACAAAAACTGAACTGGCAGTATCGACGAGCTAGCTACTCGAGACCACTATTACTCGAGAATGTAGAATTGCACAGTACAGCTTTCTTCCGCATGATCTCACTAATCCGGCTATATACACGCGCAATATCATCATTCCGAGAGAGCGAAACGGATTCTTCCGCAAAGATCTCTTAAACCGCCAAGCCTTCCTTCCTCCTTCTTCTTCTTCTTCTTCTTCATCTTCTTCTTCTTCTTCTTCTTCTTTTTCTATCCGCTCTATTACTCGCTTCACTACTAACTCACACGCGTGTGCTAATATCGGCGATGCTCTGTATGTTTCAGCGCTAAGCGGATTGGCCAATTCGACGGCAGGTATGTCGCTATGTAAGTGTCGCATTGCCTGGTACAGTATTAACCATTACTAAATAATACTCAATAATAATTAATACTTCCTCTGCGACTTTAATATCAGAATCTATTATAAACACTAACAAGAAAGAAAAAAAAAAAAGAATACTTCATTTCACTTCATTGTTAATATCGAACAGTCCGAAATTAAGGTGGGTCGATCACGGGAGGCTTTTCAAGATACAAATCTAGATTTAATATATGGTTAAGGATCTGCATTGGGCCGAACGAAATGCAAGAAAATTGAATGCGACCAAGCGTACAGTCTTTAAGATACAAAATATTGTAAAGCTGGGGTTTTTTTACACGAATACCCATTATCGAATTGAAGAACGAGCCTATAATCGCACGTGAGAGGCATTTCTTACCAACAGGGCCACTATATTTTTGAACACATTTTTTTAACCCTCCAAATACGTTTTACCGACCTTGAATTTTCTTTTAATAGCCTCGATACATGTATGGTTATATAAAATTAAGAGAAAAATAAAATGTGAATTAGTGAAAAAAAATACAATCAGAAAAAAGTGGTCCAGTTTGTAAAGAATGCCTCATGTATAATTAGATGCCCAAAGTCCACGATAACATTTGCAAAAACAGAAATTTATATGGGGCATCCACCTGACTTCAACCTGTGTCTGACCTTTCGATTGGATCCGCAATTTTTTTTTATATCACATAATTGACATAAATCTTAGACATGCAAATACTTACTATTCATTCATTAATAGATAATTTAAAGTTAAGAAAATCGAACTCTGATTAATTAACAGCTTTTTTTTGCTGTCTCGTTAGAAATTTTATAACTCTTCACATTTTTCACAATATGCTAGTGAAATCAGATACTCAGTATTATTCTTTTTTAACTTTAGAACGCTGAATGTTCTTTTTTTAACTTTATATTAAGATCTGTGAAAATATGTATTGCATTATTAAATTATAGTTGCATATTTGACTTCCGCGACGATAGGGCGACCCACCTTAAAAAAATGAGAGAAAAAAAAAATCGTCGCGTTTAGTAAATTCTAACGATTTATTTTTATTTTTTCCCGTGATCAGCCGCCCTTCTTGGGAAGACAGGAAGTACAGGTGAGACTGAAGAAAAAAAAAAACATACACAGTCCGTAAATTCGCTCGCTGATATGTGCATCGAAAGATTATTTTCAATCTATTCGTTATTTCTTTTAATTTATTTTATTGAGTCTGTAGATGCACCGTAGCACTAATCGGTTTTGCGTATATTTATCTTTCGTCTGCGTTGCAACTGAATCCCACGCACCAAATCGCCTCAGCAGTCGATCCTTAATATTTCATAGATCCCAAAGAATTTCCTCCATGAATCACCGAAAAAAAATCCTTCGCCTGTATATTGTAATGTGCCCAACGGGCGCATCCACGCCTTGAAATGTATTTTTTTTTTTAATTTACATGCGAATAGATGCTACAGGAGCATGCGATTGTTATTCGGCCATTCGATCGCTTGTACAGTATTTCAGTATTTTTGTGTTTGTTTATATTGTTTATTAACACGACGTTGTTCGGGCCTGCTAATTTGTCTGACGCTCGGAAAATGTATTAATATTTTAGGGAGTATAAAGTATATCAATAATTCAATTTTGTTAGTATAAATTTTGGAGCAACGTAAGAATTGTCTCTGTATAAAAATTATTTTTTTTTGTTGGTTTCGATTAAGACCCTCTGTTTTTGTTTTCAAGAAAGATTCAACGGATAATTTTATCAAATTTATTTTATAAAATTATTTTTTATTTCATATACCAAAAATAAAAATTCTACAATTGCTTATATTCAACTAGGGATTTTATATATTCAACAATCGTATAGGAATTTTTATATACGATTTAGTTTAAACGACAATAAAATAAAATAGTCTTGCCTGAAATCGGCGGTACCTTAAGACGAATATCTACTTTTCATATTTTTTTATCTTTGCATTACATTGCAATTATTGCAATACAAGTTATTAAGGTCTGACAAGATTTTTCACTGATTAATGTGGCTTTTAATATTTTACTTTTTCACATCTCCACAAGCGGTGGCTACCTAAAAATGTGTAATTATAAAAAGAAAAATGAATTATAATAGAGGCCGATATATATTACGTCGAGCGTGAGAGAAATGCTTGTAGTGCCAGTGACGGCTGGTTAAATCTTTTTTTTTATCAAGAGTGTGATCGGGAGAATTTATATTCGCGTGCTTCTTGTGGTAATTAGTTACAGTCCGATGTATATACGCATATGTGTATACAGGACTCTGTATATTTACAGATAAAAATCCTGTGTGTTCCCTCGTCCACGAGAGAAAACGTTTTCAAAATGTTCTTGCGTGTGTGCTCGAAAAAAAAAAAGAACACACACACAATTGATGGCTTCGATTACGTTCTACTAACTTGATTTTCCGTATAATATTAATTGTGTCGAAAAAGCGCTTTTGTTACCATCAATCATTATTATTATTAATCTTAATTATTTTAATTTCAAGCACTAGAGGTTCAGGTGCACTACGTGAATTTACGCGGCTTCTTTCTTTTTTTATTAGTCTCGGATAATTATAGGCATGATGCATGCAATCGATCGAAATTTAATGCGTGTCATATATGAGTATTCCTTTAAAAAAAAAATGTACATTTTCTTTTAATGAAGAGAGAAAAACGATGTCTCAAAGTTTCGTTGATTTTTCAGGGTCAACTGGCGGCAGTCTGAGTCCTGTGACCTCACTGGCACTCAACTCATTGACGGGTACACCGTTGAACGGTCTTCAGGATTCCCTGAGCAACGCTTACTCGAGCTTGCAGCAATATGCCGGTAATTAATCACCAAGAGCTTATGTATATATCTATATATATATTCCCCATGGTGTAGACATAAAAATCCATTGAGCTCAAGATCCATTAATACCTGTATGTACGTAAGTGAACAGTTTCTAACGTTTATTTCACCTGTACGCATTGAAGCTCTCATTGGAAAAACGACGGTGACGGTGGAAAAGAAAGAGTTACATAGTGAGTAAAAGAAAATAATAAACATAAAATTGAATTGGACTGCGCTCAATTAATTTTGCTTTGTCGTTGATTTTATTATTAGACGTTAGATTTCTTTTTGTACTTTTTTTTTTACGCAGTATTTTAGAACATGGTAGATGATTATAGAAGCGTTTAGAAATTTGAATTAGTTGGAGAATGAAAAAACTGAAGATGAATGAATAGCGCTTATATGATTTCGTTTAATCACTAAATTTGAGTTTATTAGTCTTTGTGAGATTTATTGTTGTTAGGATAGAATATATTCAAGCATAGTGGATGGTAGTAGAAGCATTTAGATAATTCAATATCTCTCTTTGCACTCACTCGTCGCTCCACCGAAATAACTCTCGGTTATAGATAGTATTGCCGGGAATTTATTTTCGTACAGATGTAACAGCACATAGTCAGTATTCCTGCACATTGAAAATCGTTCCAAAGCTTTCCACTGATTCACTTGCAATTGAAATACACTCTTGTCGCGTAATCGAATACCCGGAAGATATTTCCGGGAACAAAATCGACCTCCGTTGTGTGCATGGTAACGGAACAATGCCGCTCATGCCGGAACAATTGATCATCGATAATTGTTAGTTGTGATTGATTAATCTATGTTGTAAACGCGCGTGTCTATAATTGGAAGCTTTCGAATCTCACTGTGTGAGATTTTGTATGCATTTCTCAGCTACCATACAATGAACTTGTATTTAAAAAAAAGAAACATTTCTGCTGTCTCGGGACGTTTGTAAAGTGTAGAAAAATATTTTATATTGAAATTAATGGTCATTTCAATACTATAGTGACCTGAATTGCGTCGCTAGTCTACATTATCCTGTTTAATCTACGTCTGCTTTACCTATGTAGAAATTTGTACACGTGCTTGCAATGATGATAATAAACCCAGTATTGGCATTATCGATATGTTTAAAAATCAAATGGCCCATTATCGACTAAATCGAAATATCGAGCTCAATCTATTTGAATTTTTTTAGAACTTTTTTTTATTGACAAGAAGAAAAAAAAATCTTTGAAAATAATTTTTTTACCTACTCGCCACTCTTAATAGCTTGACACTAGATCGCATTTAAGCTCGGCATCATCTCCACAATTTCTACATAGGTTGCAGTAAAAACTCGAACTTACTTTTAATTAATCCTTTTCAATGTTTCAAATCGACAAAAAATGTATAAATTAAACTTTTATTATTTTGAGTTAAAAATTTGTACACGTGTGTTCTTTAGACTCATTAAATCTACATCATTACTAAAAAAAAAAAAAATATTTTTCAAACGTTCATTCTTTTAACCAGACGAGTGCAAGAAATTATAGAGAAAATATTGCCCTTTTGAAAATTGCACTCATCAAGTTTACAAGTGTGCACTTCACTAGAGCGAAGCCCAATCTCGACTCGAATGTTTAAAATCAAACAAAAAAAGCATTATAAATTTGCTTACTTATTGTAAATTAACATTTGTGTCCCTGTGTTCGTAGTCTGATTAAATCAACATTAATACTAAAAAAAATATTGTAGTATTTTACAAATTGCACTTATCGATAGTCGTAGCGAAGCCCGACCTCGACTCGCACGTATATTCATCAATGTTCGCAACACTGCAGATACAAGAATATGAATAAGACAACGGTTGCAATGAAGTTAGCCTGACCGAGTGGGAGAGCAAAGAAAATTGTATAAATTTTCGTGATTTTCTCTGTTCGCAATTAAATCTCGTCGCTGTCGTTGTTCTGGCAGCTAGCCAAATTGTTGATTCCGGTCGTACACCGCAAATTATTCAGGCAGGTGGATCTTTCCTGGATGATTGCCATTCGTTCGTCCCTACTGCGATTAATCTCGACGGAACATTGTAGTGTCTTTGACGACGAAAGCTCAGGGATGCGGAGGCGACCGGGGTCACAAACGGGAGTAATGTGTGCGAGTCGAGTCGAAACGGGACGAAAACGTGGGAGCTCCCCTTCCCCCTACACCCGCCAAGGGTTGACGAGAGCCAGAAGCCCTCGATAAATCAAGCTGACTCTGAGTGATAAAAGATCCATCAAACTTTTCAGGGTTCCCAGCGTTCACGGGAGCGTCGGCAGCAGCCGCGGCAGCGGCGGCCGCCGCTGCAGCAGCTCAGAATACGAGTTCAGGACCAGCGGGGAAACAAATCGAGGGACCGGAGGGAGGCAACCTCTTCATCTACCATTTGCCACAGGAGTTCAGTGACAACGACCTGGCATCAACTTTTTTGCCTTTCGGCAATGTCGTCTCTGCCAAAGTTTTCATCGACAAACAGACTAACATGAGCAAATGTTTCGGTTAGTTCAGCAAGCATTGTATACGAATAATTTATCTATCGACGAATCGTATTTGTCGTCGACACCTTTTTGTTTTCAATGTTACTCTGAATATCGTCGATTGTGGCTGTGAGTTATTTTCTAATTATATGAGTACCGCAGATTAATGAGTATTATTATCAAACGTTTCGCAATTACATTTTTGTAAATATGAATATTGTTTTGGGGAAGATTGTTTTATTGCCAAATTGTCATTTGCTTGGCTGCTATATTATTAATTACACTTTCTTGAACGGTACAGATTATTCATTTTTAAACCCATGTAAAAACATGGCTCATCAAAAATTGTTAGAGTGCGTGCTATCGGTTTACAAATAAATCACAATTTATATTAAGCCTTCTTAGAGGTGAAAAAAGAAAACAACTTGGGGCATTCTGAAGAATGAGTAATTTTACGCTGTCTCATATCATTGGCTCTGCGCCACTACGCACGCTTTTTTCCTCATTTCCTTTAGTTATAAGGAAAAGAGGGGAAAAAATGTGAAAAAAACGTACTGGCGTCGTGCCAATGATAGTACTACTACGCACTTCTGTAAAACGTTTCCTCTTTTCGATCTCTAGCGACGCCAAGCAAAGTTATCATAGGGTAGTTATTGTTATCAAACCTATTTTCGAATTCTTATAATTCTTTTTTTTCGCTTTTGCCGTATCAATCGAAGGTTAACTGTAACAGGCTTGGCCGTGGCATTATCAGGCACCGATAACTTCAAACCGACCATGTCAGATAAGCCCTAGCACAATCTGACTACGTCCTTGTAGTGCAATCGGGCACTCCTGAAAAACTCAAGATATTTCTCAAACTAGACTTCAGTGACTTATTACAAATATACTTTTATTTCTGTAGTAATTATAGTATTCTTAAAAAAAAGTGTTTCAATTATTGAGGTAAGGCTACACTGATTACAGGCTAAAATATGTGTATTTTATTGTTTTTCTCCGTAATAAGAATTGTATAAAAAATCACGGACGTTCGAATTTTCGTAATTTTCTGATTACGTTAAAAAGTTACGTCGATTCAAATATTAAAAGAATCTTGAACGATTTTCTTTTTGTCGTTACCATATTTTTATAATTTCTTTTTCTTTTATGTAACTGCAATTCATTCATATATGGTGACTTTTACCGACAAAAAAAAGAACGACACAATATTTTGACTGAAATCGATGGAGGTCCAACTTCAAATATAAATTAGCAAATAATTTTAATGAAAGCGCCTTAAATACTATTAATCGGTATTTCGATTTATCAACGTATTTTCGAGTGCTCGCCTAAATATCGGACACGGCGAAAATCCCAGAAAATAAATTAAATTTTTTCTTTCAGGTTTTGTATCGTACGACAACTCATCGAGCGCTCAAGCCGCGATTCAAGCGATGAACGGCTTCCAAATCGGCACGAAGAGACTTAAGGTCCAACTGAAGAGATCCAAAGAGGCGTCCAAACCTTACTAGCCGAAGACCATGAGCCTCGTTCGTAGGTAGATAGTCCAAAGAAAACAAAAATTCAAATGACAAAATAAACCAAGACACGCGTCGGGATTTTTATCCGGTTTGTCTATATAAAATTCAGTATCCAGAGGTGGCCAAGTACCTCGAACTCTGAGCATTTTGTAAGAGTTGAGGCTGACCGTCAAATTGTAAAAACATAGGATAATATTATGCGCTACCTCCGGGGGTTCGCTTTGCTCAAGGAACGTCGAACAACGATGCATTCGACTCTAGTCAAACAGTATTTTACTCGTGCCCGGTGTAACTCCGCGGCAAGACTTCCTAGTATATTATTACGCTTCTTTTATCTTCTTTCCCATATTCTACTTTTTTTTTGTCGTTCTAGCGCGGACGGTTACTCGGGACTCGTACAAAGTCACTCGTACCTCTTTTAATTAATTACTAAAACGGTAACAAGAGAATTTTTTTTTCTAGAGCCTGTGATATTACGTGAGAGCGAATATCGGAACTGACTATTGTAGTCGTTCGATCATTCGCTCTCACAGTGTTTGAAAATAGGAGACTTACTTCCATCTATTCACTCGCTTAATTTGATTCGTTCTTTTTTTCTTTTTTCGCTCTTTCTATACACATATATATATATATATATTCCTATTTGTCCATCTTTCTCTCTCACCGCCAACTCCGTCCGTCTAATGATTCGTAATTTATTACTAGATACATATATATATATATTTACAATCATACCGATCTGCCACTTTTCACTCTTATCGTCTCGTCGTGTTTAATTGATGTCGTAGTTGAGTGTGATCGTTGAGCTTCCTCGAGAGCTCTCGCATCCCTTCGGGGGGAGCGCTCGTGTTTTCTTTTTTTTTTTCTTCTTTTTCTATACATTAAAAATATTTACAATTATCGTATTGATTAATATCACGTACGACCATGTTTATTGGGCTGGTCCTTAAACGGGGTCAATGCGAATTTTAATCTCTACACCTCTTAAATCGGTTTCAAATAATTCAAAAAAACATCGAAATTTTTTTGAAAACAATAAAAAATTACTCTACCCTCAGGGATTGAAGTTTTCCATTTAAAATACATGTGTTTTGGAGCTTCTTTTGACATGAATTTTATTGAAGAAGTAATTTAGTAAAAAAACATCATCAAACGATTATCGCAATTTTTGAAGAACCATTTCAAGTTTGTATTTTTCACAAATTTGAACTAAATTCTTGTATTTTTAAATTCAACAGTTACCCTAAAAATATAAATTTTCATCAAATCACGATTTTATTAAACAACGCAAATACGAAAAAAAAGTACATAAGAGGGTTGACAATTGTATGGGCTGCATCAGCGATATTCGAAGCGCAGGGTGGTTGACATTTATTTTCCCTAACAGCGATGTGCTTGAAAAAGATTACCAGTAAATTTCAGATCTTTATGTATATTTAATTAGTCCGTCAATACAATGTAAAACGGGAAACTTTAAACCCTATGGACGAAGGGCCAATTTTTTCTTTATTTTGAAAAAAATTGAGATGCTTTTTTCAATTATTTGAAACCTATTTAGGTGGTGAAGCGACTAAAAATCGATGTATCCCCGTTTAAGGACTACCCTAATGTTTATATATTGTTAACGACGCTGCCGAAGCTTTATTAGTATGATAGTACTAACAAAAATGCCGTGTGTTTATTAAAATAAGGGGACGCTCGAAGGCCCATCGAAATTGCATCGCGATTTTGCTGATTCGCCTCTCGTTTCTCTTTTTTGCATTCTTATAGAAACGTGAGGCTAATCGCGGGAATCTTCGTGACTCAAAACGAGATTCCCGAGGTTCCGTTATCGAAATCGACAGGATCCTCGTGGCTTCCGGCCGAGGACGGCGTTGCTACTCGGTGCTCAATCTTTAACTTTGTATACAGTCATTTGTTGGGTAAATCGTCATCAGAGCTGGACGAGTTTTTGCATTCGAATTTCTAACTGCATAATAATATTGAATAACTAATAATGAAGTAACTTTTTAAATATGTCAATAAATTAACCTACATTAATATATACAACTTTTTAAGAGACATTTTCACACATTTTTATGAATCTCAATATACAGTTTTATGAAACTTGTATGAATATGTTGAATATTGACACTTTGTATGAAAATAATACATACTCTATACAATGCGCGAGGCTCGATACGGTAAAATATCAGTGAAACATAGGAAATTTTAAGCCACACGGATTTCCAGATATTCAATATCAAAAATAAAATACATCATATAAAAAGTAGGTTTTTTTTTTATCTTTTCGAAAAACTAAGATAAACTCCAAAGTTCAGGCTCGAAAAATGTGAATCTCTAAAAATAGACATCACTTTAAGCTATCCAGCTCAAATTTATTATGCACATAAAGCCGTTGATCCTCATTAATTATACCAGCGATATGCTTGCAAGATTTGTCGCGGAAAGATCCATCAAAGTTTTACGTACAATTACTATTACAATCATAGGTATACGAATTCTTGAGCTACCTAATTAAAAGTGTGTACCAATATTCAATATACTAAAAAACCTACTAGGATCGAATGACGTTTCGTGTTTCACGAAAGACGCGATGCAAAATTGCGGTTCCTACAGCCGTTTTTTTTTAGATGTTGCACATCTTGATGTCCGTGTGTTCTAAAATGTAAAAATGCTAGCTTCCGGATTATTTACTAGAGTACAATTGACTCCAGGAGTTAGGTGCATCACATCAAGATAGATGTCCAAAAAAAAATCAAGTTTTAGGAGACTCAGAACATATTTTAAAAAATTAATAATATCACAAAGTTAAAGAATGCAATTAAGAATATTTTCGTCAATAAAATATGAGAGGTTTTTTTTTTTTTATATAAAAAAAAATTCTGAAACTGACGTTGGTAGTTTTAATGAGAAATTAATAATTATAGATCAAATACTTATAATTATTTTGAAAAAAATGTACGACGTCCAACTCTGAATGTTGATACCGAGGGCACTGTGTGGCATCGCTGAGCTTCCCGTTTATTCCGGTGTGGTTGGTGACTAACCTGTCCGTGTGTTTGTTTGTGTGCCAGCAGGTGGCCTGTGACGTTGTGACCGTGTACTCTCGACCCGGAGTCGCCGTGCCATGTCTGTCTCAGTCAGTCAGTCACGACTCAATCGCTCTCGATCAGTCTCTGTGTGTTGTCGGTGCCTGTTGCAACTCAACATATATATATACATATATATATATATACATTTATATATATACATCGACCTGAGATCCCACACGACATCCATAAAAAAAAGAAAAATTTCCTCCCATTCCTCCCTCCCCACGAAATGTTTACCCGCAAATGTCCCAGTCACGACCACGTACTTCGCACAGAACCGACTTCGTATACCGCGCTCTGTACAGCCCGATCGCTCCGAGTTTCTCCTTTATCGCCATCGATTTCTCGAGAGAAAAGAAAAACTCGTTATCATTTTATCACATCGATTTTTGTTCCGATCGCCGAGCGAAAAATTTCCGTCGTCGCAATTTTTTATAAACCGATTTAAACGTTTTATCTCTTATCCTGCTGAGGCGGTAATCGTCAAGATTTTTTTACCGCAAAGCAAACGAAAGACTGGCGAATTTGTGCAACCGCGACGAGCGGAAAAACCACAAAGATCGGCGAATCGGAAATTTCGAGAAAACGATGGCGCGCGAATCGAGTCTCGTGAAACAAATTAACAAAAAAAAAAGGAAAAAGTAACGATAGTAGAATCACGCGATGTAAAGTATATAAAATAAAGTATAAAGAATATTTAGTTAAAAAAAGGGGGCATAAAGTAAGAAAGAAAATGCCGATCACGGTGGATTCTCACGGAAAAGAAAATTATCCCGACGCCAACATTATCTGTGTGTATATATGTGTGCCCGTGCGTGTGTATATGTGTCTAAATAACCGTGCATACGCACGACTTGCTTGTGATTCGAGAGAAAAATTCTTCGAGATCGATGAGAGAAAATCGGCTTTTTGCCGTTAAAAGTCACCTCGAAGAATCTCAATCAACGTTGCCGTCGTCGTCGTCGTCATCGTCGTCGTCGTCGTCGCAATTATGAAGACTCGCAACGGAATGTCTATGTCGGGCGTAACCCGTGAGAATGACGAAGACGGATAAATAAAAGAAGTAACAAAAATTTAGATATATTAAAACGTTGACTGAGAACAATTTATTTTTATCGGATAGTTAGCGGGATTTTTCGCGACGCCTCGTCTCGCGACACGTCTGTTGTGGCTTTTTTTCTTCTTCTTCTTCTTCATAAAACACGAAACGATTGATGTAAACGGAGCAAAAATCGTATCATTGATCATTCGGCTTCCGCTGCAGTTGCTCCTCTACTTTCGGACTCAGTCTATTTATTTATTCTATTTATAATACGGTATTCATAATTTTGTTTTAGATTATTCAACCCTATTTATAAGAAAATGTATAAACATTTTTTTTTCTTTTTTGGAAATGAAGAATCTCCACATAGATTCGTTTTATTTTTCACACGAATTTATGTGGACATTTCTTTTATTTTCTTTTTATATAAAAATGTATATATGTATTCTCTTTATCAATATGGAAGGATGGGAAAAAAAGTGATATCGAAATATTTATGGAATAAATAAACAGAGTGTCGAAAGTGTCGGGGTGGTTGTAACTCTAACTGCGAGGAAAAACTGCCGAAGCCGAGCGTCGTATGCCAAAAATGCTATACAAACGAGAAGGCGTTTCGCGAGCGGGCACTTTTTGTAAAGACTTTGTATAGGATTGTAAAATAATGTCGAACGGGGATTATCGGTCTGATGAACGAGAAGTCGCTGAAAACGGGGGCGTGGGAGACACTGAGAAAAATCGGCGGGCTTTAACATCCGATTCGCGAAAATCTTAAGACAGCAGCTGCATCGTAGTTTCAATTAGTTAATTAAATCCACGCAACTCGAATTATTTCAACGCGAATAAGATAGATTCGAAACAATTGCTAAATTTATTTTTATAATTACTCGGGAGAAAAAAAGGTGAAGAAAAATTTTAAGAAGGAAAAATTGTCTTTAAATGCAAGACCGAGGCTATAATATTATTTTTTTATTGTCGAGTAATTAGAAGAGTAGATTCTGCTGTATATGTCTGTCATGCGACTATCATGGAACCGCCGCAGATTCGGAATCACGGAAGTACGTTCCTTACTGTATTTCCTGGCTCTCCGAAAAATCTTCCCCCGCCTCCTACACACACACACACATACACACACCGATATAAATATATTAATACATACATTCTTTGCCATCACTTCCTCAATCGCACCTCGTTATCCCACCGACAAATTGGTCGTCGCTCAAGAAAAAAGAAAAAAAAAAAAAAAACAAAAAAAGAGAAAAAAAAGTGGAACATCATCGTCGTCGATCGTCTTCGTAAAGCCTTCAAGCCTTGGGACAAAAACCGGTCATCGCCGGGTGCACGAGGGGACGCCGGGCCGTGATTTTTTGGAGCTCGCCCGATATTTTCGCATGCGCCAAAGCTCTTTTTCCCCCAGAGTTTCAACGCAAAACAAAACAACAAGAAACAAAACAAAAAATATATATATATGCCGAAAGCTCACGACCAGCAAACCTGATCCATGCTTTATCTTTTGCTCATGGCGATTTCTATTGTTTTTTTCTTGTCTCTCATATATATATTTTTTTTTTCACTGCGTGCTGGCGCTGTGTCACGCACGCGGCGAATGATCGACGCGCGATGGTGACAAAAAGATGCCTGAATTAATATAAACAAGAAAAAGAAAAAACAAAAGTATTCTCTTTCAAAGTTTGCAATATCGGCGAAAAATGTTGAATCATCCCTTGGATTTTTGTGTCATCATGTGCGTCGATCGTTGCGTTAATTCCCTTTTTATGTTAACGTCTATGTATATGTATGCATAATTGTATGTATGGGAGTAAAGTCACATAGCGCCGAGAGCGAAAGAGCGAAAGAGAGAAGCTCCGCTAGTGCGAAAAAGGAAACGAAAATCCTGGAAACGCTGCAGAGGCGATTGCAGTTTAAGCTCTCGAGTTTTCTGTTTTTTTTTTCTTTTTTTTTTTTTCTAATTTATTTCGACCAGTGTCGCAAAGCTCCAAGGCAAGATTTACCAAAGACGTGTCTTAAATTATTAACCGTTGTACTTACCAATGCAAAGCTGCAATGACTAATAACCACGTTAAGCCAACATTTCTATTTTTTTTTTATTTTATTATTTTTTTTTTTTTTGTTTAACATTTAAATGCGGTGAGTCGAGCACACGCAAACACAATACAATGATTTACCAAAAGGAAATGAAAAATATAACAAACGCATACACTCACAAATAAACAAAAAAAATAAACAACATGTGTACACACGTAAAACTCGCATGAACGCAAAAAAAATGGAGCCTAGTCATAACTATTCGTTACGGTGTTTAACATCACTGTGTTCTATACCATCGTCATTCGTCATCATCGTCTTAAGCACGACCGTCATTAGATATGACCATCGATACTACTTGTTCTATATGTGTAGTAGGCATCGGTATTTCATTGTCGCCTATTATTACTTTACGACTACTGGTACTATTATTATTATTAATATTATTATTATTATTATTATTATTAATATTATTCATGTCACCGCAAACTATCCACGTTAACTGTTGAATATTGTTATTATTCGTAGAAATGTTCTTACGAGAGTAATTATTTCGTGGCACCGGTTGCAAGAATTTATTATAACAATATGTTTCTTATTACAATTAATTACGATTATTACTTTTTATTATTACGTTTATGGGAGATGCGACGACGATAAAGTTTTCGACAATATTGTCGTCGTTCGGTAGCTCTGACTTGTGCGTGACTACGATTCTTTGTGTCTGGAAATTATATCGTGTGGATGGAAGGTTTTCGGGCTCGGTTTCTTTTTTTTTTTTTTTTTTGTTTTTCACAAATTCAGCGAGTGTTTTGCTTTTTAGGTAATTATTATTATTTTTTTTTTCCCTCGATTGTACTTAAAATGTAAAACATGATGTGTGATTAGAGGTCTTAAGATTTTTAACGGAATCGATCTTGACTGCACGAAGGAGTTTTCGCGATGATTTTGTTTGTTTTTTTTTTTTTTTTATCGATGCGCACGACCCGTCGTTTTTATCATGACAAGCGACGAAGTCACGCTTTCGAAAAAAAAAAAAAAGTAAGAATGACCGCGCAAAGATATCGTGATAGCTAAGCCTTGCGCGACCATCATTGTCGTCACAACTGCAAACAGTGCATTATTAGCTTATCAATGTCATCGGTAAAAATGATGTTTAGCAGCTATACGTTTATTTTTATTATTACTATTATCATCAGCGTTATTACCGTTTGGGTGCAGTCAGCGCTGGCACTCTATCACTTAGTCGGGTTAATTTTCTTCAAACCCCTGTTACGAAAGTTTTCATTTCTTTTTTTTTTTTTTTCGTTTCGCCTTATGTTCCACAATCTCGTTTTACTTTTATTTCAATTTCTTCTTCCTTCGTCAACACATTTATATAGCGTTTAATATTTCTATTCGTTTAATTTCCGCCAGTAATTGTTATCCGGCCGGAAAGATGTTGGATTCATGGATTGTGCCATTTAAAAGAACGAGACGAGGTGATTCGAAACGCCAATCTGCAAAACGACTTCGATGCCAGTTGTAGAGTTTAAGCTAGAACCAAAGTATGTTATTCATGTTTACCGTGGGGGGGGGTTGGGAAATTCTAAGAGAGAATAATACGCCTCGTGCTATCGTCGTAAGCTCGTGAAACGCGTTTGTAATAAATACAACTTCGTCTCGTTCACAGAAGAGAATCCAGCGTATTTCCGAGAAAAAGAAAAAAAAAAAAAAAAAATTCGCGGCGATCTTATCATGCAAATCTGTGAAGTAATAACGTGAATTATAAAATTATTTGTTCTATTTTATTTTTATTACTTTTTTTTTTTTTTTTGTTCGCAAGATCGACAGGCCAACGCTGTGTATTATTTAAACAAACAAAAATTGTCATAAACCGGCACATTACACATGTCCGTGTGTATGTATATATAGGTATATACATATATTACTTTGGGCATTACATTTCTTACCCTGTATGTCTGTATGTATGTATGTATATGTGTAGGTATATATGTATACGAATATGTACGTGCCAGCGATTTGATGTCAATGTTTTTTTCATTTTTATTTTTTTTTTTCTTCTTCTTTTTTTTCATCTTTATTTGCTACACGCGCGCGTTATGTGCCACACGCAAATCCGTTTGTTTTACTCCACACGTGAGAGAGATCGTCGAAATGTCGTTTATATTGAAAATATATGCAATGCGTGTATAACGTCTATCGAGGGCAGCTCGATCGGCATATGACGTATGTGAAATAACAATATACACATATTTATTTTGTTGGTTTAATTTATTTTGTTTGTTTTCGGTCCTCGTTTATTTCCATTACCCTTTTCATGCATTTCCGAGTTACAATCCCAAACGTCGCTTTGTTTCTTTCTTCACCTTTTTCGTATACATATATATATATATATATATTTTTTTTTTTTTCATTAAGATTCCTCCACCGATTTTAGGGATAATCTTTGTATTGTAATTTTTATGCCACGCGGTGCGAGAAGTGTCTACTTCTCGGACTGCGTGGCATAAACACCGTTATGAACAATGAAGCACATGTTTTTTTTTTTTTTTCTACGATAGAAAATAACGAAGCAAGCTTTTTTTTGCCTAAATTCGGTCGCTCCTTAATGTATAATTTCACGAGTTAACACGTAGACCATAAAAAGCGAGCAAGTTTCGATCAACGACTTTAAGACAAGACTCCATTTTCAATCAGTCGAGATCAGAGTCGTGTGTGTAAAGCAAAAAAAAAAGAGGAATATCACAGGGCGGTCTATACTTGTGTGTGAACGAGAATATCACCCTCTGGGAAAATTTGTATTTAAAAAAAAATAATAATTGCGGAAAGAAAATAAGCGAATTTGAACGCTATCGATTTTTCGGTGGATAACCCAAAATTTTGGATGTAGGGAAAAATTGCTGAAGAAGCAAGGACGATTATAATACACCATATTACTCGGTGATCTGCTTTGGCTAACTCTAACGCATATCGAAACTTTCGATACCAACAATTCAAAGGTTATGTCAGGTTCGATCGGCAGGAGAGTGAAGTAGCATTTTTAATGACAAATTTTTACTTGTGTCTCGTGGAAAGAAAAGAGAAAAGAAAAAAAAAAAAAAGATACAAAGCAAATCGCCGAGTATCAATGTGCCATTTGTTTCTCTGGTGGACGCCATAGGCCGATCGTATTGACCCACACATGTTTAAGTATTCACATTTGCATATAGGTAAAGTAACAATTAAAATAGTTATAATGTATGTCACAACTAAGAGTCACGGTGTCTAAATAGTTACGATTTAGATTTTTTATATTTGCGTGCGAGGGTGTAGACGTGTGATATATAAGATATATATATATATATATATATATAAATATTAAATGAATAAAAAAAAACAAACCAAGCGTGTGTGAGCGCGCTGCGCTGTAGTTAGTCGGGCAAGTTAATAAATCGTATTTTGGAAATAAAAATTATCCTGGCTCATCATATTATCTATCCTGACAATTCCCTTCGACAACTTTTTTTTTCACATAACGACGGCACGGTATGTAAAAAAGTTGATTCACTAATTACCCTTTTTAAAAAAAGACAGTCTAAATATCCCGAAATTTATCGAAATCATGAAGCCTTTATGAGTCTGTTGATTGGTCGGTATGTCGCAAAGCCAACCATTTTTTCAAACGGTCAAATGACCATAAAATAACGGTCACGGTTCGTCATTGTTTTAGAATCATATTTCTGTAATTCAATGAGACCGCTGTTTTGGAGCTCGTCATTGGACCGTCACAATGACGGTCATTTGACCGAATATTTCTATCTAGATGCGAAATGAACCATTTCGAAAGTCATTTTTTTCCGACATAAATTATGGCCACATGTTTATCACATTTAATGAGACCGTCATTAGACCGTTACAATGACGGTCATTTGACCGACTGTCTAGATGCTAAGTGACCGCCATTTTCTTTCAGTCACAAATTGTGGTCACATGTGCGATACCGCGACACGCGCTCCATCTACAGTTACAAATCGGACACGCGGCGGTCATATGACCATCAAGTAACCTCGTCTTATGACGAGCTCGCATCACTCCATGGCGCTCGGCTTTCTTTCAGTCCGCAATGTTGGCAACAGCAACTTCAGGAAAAGCGAATTATTGTTTACCTCACATTGGCATCTGTGACAAAAAGGTTCCCAAAATCAGTAACGGAGTGGTGTTGCATTCCCGTGGAGAAATGGATGTCGCGAATGAAGAAGAGACGGTCGAAAATACCGTCGTTAAATTAACAGTTACCGGCGAGGAGTGCCGAATATGCCTGAAAAAATGCAATCAAGTCTGGGAAATGTTTCATCACGCAACCGGAGAGATACCGAGAAAACTGATGGCGTGCGCTGCTGTGCAGGTTAGGATTCCTCGTCTTACACTTTGTTGCATCGCGTATTTATTTATTTTTACGTTGTATCTCATATCCACGCGAGTTTATCTGTCGATCGACGTAATAAAAAACAGAAACCTTCGAATGCCGTGTTGTCGAGATGCTGCTTTTTGTAGATCTTGTTTGTATACAAAAACAAGCTGTACATTGAATAGAAGGCAATGTTTAGGTAACTTTTTTAATACCTTTATACTATAAACAACACCCTCAATTTCTGTATTATCGATATTTACTTTCTTGTCAATCCGATTGAACAAAAAAAAATTCCAGTCCATGTGATGATAATATTTGTATTTCCGATGGACATTGATATCTTCTTAGCTGGGATCTGTATTTTTAAATGCCCCTCAACATTTATAATAATAGGTATCAAGACGCCAACCGTGTGTTTTGATTATCTTGATAATAATAGACTGTTTCATTTGCTACATACCAAATTTCGTGATGATCGGTAAAACAGTTAGGATTTTTACATAATTTCGAGTTTTTCAAAATATTTATGTTTTTGCTCTGACTTTCGGAAGACTTAAGCAAGTAAACCAAAAGTTTGTACCTAAATGTGACGCAACTATGTTTGTAGCTGTATGTAACGTCATTTTTATTTTATTCTTATACATTTTTCATTTCTAATGCACATAAGTATCAATATTCAATTCTGTATAACTCTCAAGCAGAACAATATATCGAGCTTAAATTTTGTACACAGGTGGAGTATTAATTCCACTTCATTTTATCACGGGATGTGCATTAAAAGTAAAACTTATTATGATCATATATATTTCCTTATAATGAGTCTAACATCACAAGCAGCATAGTAACAAATCGTACATTGACAAGAATATTTTTGTCTGAAATACAACACAAATATAATAAAACTCTATCTCAAAAGACAATATTGCAGATATTGACACTATAGATAATTTATATAAAATAAAGTAGTAATATATTTGTCATGTCTTTTGAAGTTTCTTTTACATCTTCCAAATCCCAATAATAATAATAATAATTACAATGTTAATATTTTGTAATTTTAGGTGGAAGAAGGTGACGGTTTACCAGCGATAATTTGCCAGCCGTGTTGTAGACTATTGGACGTATCTTACGAATTCAAGTGCCAGGCCGAGCAGTCGGACGCAACATTGCGTGAAATTCTTACATCAAAAATGGATTGTGATGAAGATACGAAGATGCTGACGCATACGGAAAGCACGGCTATTACGGAAGCGACACCGGACGAAATTGATCAAGAACACTCGAATGTGGGCGAATGCACGGAGTTGGTAAACGCTCTGACAAATCCTCACATAGTAGCGGAATTGAACGAACACCATTTTGCCGCTCATCAGCATCCGATAATCTTTGAAATACAACCCCCACCGGATAACAACGAATCGATAATAGCCGAAGCTCTGGAGCAAGAAACCGTTGTAGAAGACAAAATGGCAAGTATCATGAAAGATTTGCACGAGGAATTGCAGATGCAACGAGTATTCATGATGCAATTGAGCAAGACTCATACATCTGACGAAAGAATTGCTCCGTACATTACCGACGTTCACGTTCCTGATATTCCCGATATGGAGGAACTTGAGAAGCACGAAAATAACGAGACTGACGAGGAAGAAAAACCTCTGATCTCGAGAACACCGAGGCACAAGTGTCCGCACTGTATTAAAACTTTTGCGATAAAATCTTCGCTCGACAAACACATCGATGGTCACAATAACAAGACAAAATTGCGTTACGTTTGTTACATGTGTGACGAACAATTTCCGAGCACCGCAAAATTGAAGAATCACGTTTTGAGCAGTCACGACAGTTTGCGAAACGACGAGAAAACGGTGGTTGAAGAAAAAGTTCCAGACTCGATGATAACGGAAAAAACAACTATAAAAAGTGAAAGCAAAAAGGGTATGAAATTTTCGTGCAACATTTGCAATAAACAGTTTACCTATCAAAAGTCCTTTATGACTCACGCGAAGACTCATCCGGGCTACGAGCCTGAATCGATTGCTAATGAGAAAGAGGAAACGCTTGGAGGGTCCGAAGATTCGAACGAGAGAGGCAATGAATCGGAGGACGATGATATGCCGCTTGAGGGTCTTCAGTGCAAACAGTGCGGCAAACTTTTCGCTACTAAAAGAAATCTTAAGAGGCATATTACGACACACAGCGGATTGAAGTTCGATTGCACGACTTGCGGCAAAGAATTTTCACGTATAGACAAACTGAAAGAACACGAACAGTCGAAACACAACGAGGAGCTGTTTGCCTCATCGGATTCGGATTCGGACGATGATACGGACAATGAGAATAAAAATCATGATGGCAATGACAGCCGGAAGAAGGTGAATGCGCGATTAAATCATTTCTTCAATTACAAATTCTTTAAGAGCCATTTCTACATTTTTTATTACTAAAATTAATACAAAATTACGTATTAATGTTGAATTAAAAAACTGAAAAAAGTATACTTTTTTTTCGGGAAATTGCAATTAACCGTTTAATATTTTTGTGAATTCATCGCCATAAATGTTTTTTTCTGGATTATGGACACATGCTTCAGTATTTTCATGTTTTTTGTTACTTATTACAAAACCTTATTGATATATAACTTGAAATATCATTTGTCTGTTTTTTTTTTTCGCAGGAAAAGCACAGCAGACCTCATCAGTGTCCAATGTGCCCAAAGGCATTTGCCCAGGAGCAATCTCTGACGAATCACATGGAGCGTCACAAGCGCGTTAAGGACACGCAAAAGCGTTTTCTATGCGAAGTCTGTAGCAAATGTTTCGCCCAGAGTGGATCTCTGGTTGCGCATATGCGGACTCACACAGGCGTGAAACCATACGTTTGCAGTGTTTGCAGTCGTGCTTTCACGAAAAGCACTTATTTGCAACTACATTTGAGAACTCACAGCGGCGAAAAACCGTACATATGCCAGTATTGCAGCAGAGCTTTCGCTCGTGCTAATACACTGGCGCGACACATTACAATGCACACCGGTGAGGCCAAGTATCACTGTCAGATTTGCACAAAATCATTTAGACGCTTGACCTCACTCAACGAGCACACATATACTCATACGGGACAAAGGCCTTACGCTTGTAAAATATGCACGAAAAGATACAATAACGCGGGTTCGCTCTATGCACACACGAAAAAATGCAAAGCTCAACAATTGTCAGGCACTACAACGACATACACGATTCCCGTTGAGGACAATCAGAACGGCGGTTCAGCGTCTGAAATGATGCTATATTCTCAAAGAAAATTAGTTGAGGATTCCACCGTAAGTCAAGTAACTCAGTCTCAGCAATTTATGATCAGCAACGTTCACAATCCATCACTGAAGCCTTTGCCAACAAATATAATTCCACAATTCACGATCGAGGATCCAAATTTGTGCACGATTAATAAAACCTGTAAGAATTCATACTACACGATATATCCAAATATGCACATAGACTGAGTCTCTTTTTGTGTTTTCTTTTTTTTTTTTTTTGCTGTGGGATTAACAGGAGGCATTTCACTATGAAGCAATGAATTTAAATTAATGAAAAAGAATTTGATGAAGAATTCTGAATGAAAAGAAATTTTAACAGGAGGCATTTTACTATTAAGCAATGAATTTTTAATGAAAAAGAATTTGTTAAACAATCTTCCATGAGAGAGGCATTAATGACGTGATTGGGGATAAACGACGAATAATAATTAAGCGCGTAAGATTAATTAATTATGTACATTGTCTGCTATGTACAAGAGTACGAACGTTTTTATTCGGAGGAAAATTAAGTACAAGATATTCTTGTAAATATAATTGAAACATTCGAATATAGAGATTCAGTGATATATTAAGAATAACTACGAATAGCGTGCATGCATATTAAACAGAGACAGTAAATTTATACATATTGATGCAACATTATTTTATAATAAAGTTTTATATACGAAATATATAATGATTGTTGATTTATTTTCTCTCCTCCTGAGTTCTTTGAAAGCTAGTTTCCAAATGTTTTCGAAAATTTTAAGACTATTCGATTTTTTATTAGGTCATTTTTTTTAAATCTACTTAGAATTTGTGTCTATCGAAATCAAAGAAATGTAGATTTTTTTAAAAATCTTACATTTTTTTAAATTAACTACTATAGACTTCATGAAAAATTTGGTTCAGTTTCTGTAAATAAAAGTATGTTCTGAAATGTTGGATTCAAAAGACTTTTTAAAACAAACTAAAAGTATTCTTAAGTAGAAATCAAATGTGAATACTTTTTTCTTCATAAATGGTTACAAAGTTCCGAATTTTTGGTGTTTTCATAGAATGGTTTCACAGTACGTATAAGTTTCAATGTCATTGAACAATTTTACAAAAGCATTCTTAAAAAAAAGTCTCGGAATCGGAAACCAACTATTTTTTATAAGTTAAGGATTCTGGAAACCAAAACATCGAAAAGTGCCTTAAAAAAAAACGCAAAATTTTGTCTATATTTATTTTAAATATTTGGTGTGGAATATACGGTACGCGCCAAAAATTTGAACAATTTGCGGCCGAAAGTCCATCACAGCGACGAATCTGTAAAAATACCATATCATCAATATAATATACGAAATGCAGGGTGAAATGGTCTATATTTTTGAAATAAATGGGAATAAAAAATGTATTATGTAAGATAATAAACAGAAAAAATATTTTTTAGATTAAATTTATCGTCATTTATTGGTTCTCTGACGGTAAAAAAAAACACTTCTTCTTTTTCTACTCAATGACTCAAATTCGATGCAAAAATGTGAAAATTCTTTATAAAGAAATAATGCTTATTACAAAATTATACCTTAAATTCATTATGAGCTGATACATAAATATTTTCGATGCTATTAGAAGCTCTAGCACTTTCTCTCTTTTTTAAAAATTATTCTTTAATTTTTAACTTGTTACAAAAATAGTGCTTCGCTTGACATTTATCGAAATGCAAATTAAACGTTATCTGAAAAATGCTTGCATAACAGAAGCATTATACTGAAATAAAGGAGAAACCGCGAATAACAATAATTAAACCCGTAAGATTGAGTTATGAATATTAATTCTTGTACAAGAGTACGAATGATTTTATACAAAAGAAACTGAATATAAAATATATTTGTAAATACAATTCAAATATCGAGCTGTTTGAATAATCGAATAATTTCGCGGTTTCTTTAAAAGATTTATATTTCGATCACTGATTGGCTCGCTCTTTCGGTCAACGCAGTGACTTTCTCTGTTGACTTATGTATTGCCCATCGTACTGCTGTCGCTCAGGTTAAACGCTTGATCAGTTGATCACTTGCGATCACTTGCGATCTCACGTACACAACACAACGTTCACAACTTTTTTTTTTTAAACAAAAACGATAATATGGATGACACGTCGAGTAAACTTGTATTTCGTTATAAAACGACGGATTTTCGATATACGATAAAGAAAGATGACGCTAAATCGAAATTGGATGTTGTACTTGAAGAAAAATGGAATTTTGCTGAAGAAAATGGAGTTTTAAGATATAAGTTAAATATGAAAGAATGGAAGATATTGGAGGGTCGATACAGATTTTTGGCACAGGTGTGTTTTTTCATTTTTGTGATAAGACCGTAAACAATAGACTGCCTCTTAATTTCTTTGAAAAAAAAAATGAAGTGTTTTCAACTTCTTAGATAATAGAATTGTGTCTGTAATTTCAGCTGAATCTTGACAGAGCTTCAAACAGACGAACGCCAGAAAACATTTGTTCCATGTCTCAGCCATTCAACAGTGAAAGCTTCAACTTTACAAAGCTACCAGCGAAAGAAATATTTCTTGACATTGGTGATGGCAGTGGTAATGATGTTATAGCTGTTAATGTCAGTCCCATCGGATGGGGACATTTCTTATTTTTGCCAGAGCGCTTCAGGTGCTTTCCACAAAAAATGAGGGAATCCAGTATTCTGAAAGCCTTGGAATTGATGCTTCTGAGCAATTCACCGTAAACATCTATTTTATTTATTCAAAATAATGAAATGTTGGTTTCAATATACTGCTTGAATTTTTCAACTTTTCCTACTATTTTGTTTTTTCAGATTTTTCAGAGTTGTGTTTAATGGTCTGTGTGCTAATGCATCGGTCAATCATCTACACTGGCATTTGTACTACTTGAAACATGAGATGTTACTTGAGGATATTGTAGGTTTTATTATTTTAACAATATTATGCCATCTTTCTAATTTTCTGATATTATTTTTACTGTTTATATAAAATATTTTTTTTTTTTGTCTTGGAGTAAACTGTATTTTTATGGAATTTGTTCTTTTTAAGATTTCAATATGTTGTCATACTTTAAATGACCCCAAAAGTAGAGAAAGTGGTGTAGGAAAAAACAATCAGGAACTCAAGAATCATTAGAAAAGCTAGACTGAAATGTTGCACACAACTGAATCTTCCTCATTATTTTCTATTTATCACACAGCTTTTTCTATGAAGAGATCAACATTGATCAACAATATGGAAAATACTGAGCAAGGAATGTGCAAGGTTCTATTTTGCATCCTTTTTTTTTAATGAGAAAACATAATATATATATACATTTTTTTTATACTTTGCTTCTATTTTTAATTTTTATGTATTTTAGGTTTTGTTCAGTTTGAAGATTCATTAATAGTTGATTCACATTTTAGGATCTCCAAGAACTGGAGGGTCCTTTATTTTCATTGAAAGATTTTCCAGCCAAAGGATTTTGCCTGAAATTATCTTGGTTTCCCGATCGCGACATTGAAAAGCTTGGATCTTGGGCCTTTTTTGTGATAAATCATCTGCAAGAGAATAACGTTGCGCACAACGTATTCATCACGAGAGCGAGAACTAAATCTACAGAACACACTTACAACGATATACGCATTTATATTTGGGCAAGAAAGTCGAGCAGCGGAGTGAAAGATACCCGGGGATTTATCCTTGCAGTGTGCGAACTCTTTGGTCACTTATCTGTGCGAAGTAAGAAAAAAAAAACACAAATAAACACTAGATTGTAAGGCAATATTATTACATTTCTAAAAAAAAAAAAATTACTATTAATAGAAATAATTTTCAGCTGAGGACGTGTATCAGAACTTAACAGAAGAAAAAGTTGTACATTTATTAGCAGATATAACTGAAGAAGTTTTTAATTCAATTCAACAAACTCTAAGAGAAGCAGTTGTAGATAAAATGAATGAAAAAATTAAGCAAAAGTAACACAAAATGTCTCCACGTGATTATTGGAATTATGTAACTATAGCAACCAAACAATCAAGTTGTGTATAGTAACGAATTTTCACTCCCAAATTTGACAGAATAAACATTACTATTTATAAGCTAGTTTTAAGTTGAACTGAAAAATAACCATGTTCGATGTGGAAAATGGTCATCGCGTCTCGAAACCCGATTACGAAGGATGGTTTGGAATGGATTCAGAAGAAACTGAAAATACCGCCTCCTCTAAGCATTACAATGCGGAAGATTTCGTCTCAGGACCATTTCGCATTGAGAATGGAACAGTGCCTATGAATATATTGGAATTTTAGTATCCTTATAGCGAGATTTTTATTACTGCCTTTCTTTTTCTAAAATTCAATTTATTTTTTCCTTATCAATAATCAGTCATTCTTACGCGTATGATTGTCAGAGATACTTCAACATTTGCGTCGCCGATCACGATACTGTTATTTTTGCATCTGGAAATCTTATTCATTTTTTAAACACAGTCAATGGTAGCATATGGTTTAGGAGAAGCTCCACTGGTGGTGGAATAGGACACATCACCGTAAGTGATTGAACTTTTTTTTTTTATGCATATGGGACATTTCATAATAAACCCACCATTGATACATGGTTTTTTTATATCATGGTAAACTAAGTAAAAGGCAGAACGTATATTAAATTTATTGTTGTAAAAACTTGATTTACTTATTATTTTTTAAAACATCGTCAGCCATACTTATTAAATCGGAAAAACATTTCGAAAAAAATCAATCAACTAAGGAGTAATTTAAACATTTTCTTATGTAACTTAGAGATTTTAGCGTATTTTTCAGTTCCTTAAATAATGACTAACGATATGTTTGTTTTAAATATTATAAACAAATAAAATTGTTCTGAAAAAATTCAAAAAATCAAATAAAACATCAAAAGTATCAAACCCAGATCGATTTGGCATCTTTATCTATTTTCATAATTAAAAAGCAACTTCACTATTAATCATTTATTTGTATTATATAAGTAATAACAGAGATTACATTATGTGTTGTTGAAATTTGCTTAGAAAAATCCGACAAAGAGTCACATTGCAATAGGAGAGAATGGAATTGATCCACCGATAATAATTTACGAATGGCCCAGTATGGAAATTGTCACAATATTAACTGAAGGAACAACACGATCCTATTCACATTTGGCTTATAGGTAAAAAAAAATGAGTCAATTCGCGCCAAGAAAAAAGTATTTCAAGCATAATTACAAAAAAAGATTTACAGCCCGGATGGTCTGTTGTTGCTTTCTCAAGGAGGCGATCCTGACTATATGATCACAATATGGAATTGGGAAAAATCTAGAACTCTTTTGCGATGCAAATCGCACGGTCAAGATATTTACAATGCAATGTTTTCACCGACAGTGCCTGGGCACTTGACGACAAGTGGTGCTGGTCACATAAAATTCTGGAAAATGGCACGAACTTTCACAGGTCTCAAGCTGAAAGGTCAATTGGGAAGATTTGGGAAAACTGAGATCTCCGATATTATTGGAGTTTACTCAATGCCCGATGAAAAAGTCGTGTCTGGCTGTGAATGGGGTAATATTTTACTGTGGGACGAAGATTTGATCAAGTTCGAAGTATGCAAGAAAAATAGAAAACCGTGTCATAACAAATTGATCACACAATTTGAGTATAACAATGGAGAACTTATGTCTGTAGGTGAGTATCGTTTTTTTATCCCTTAAACATGTTCATTTACCTCAGTTTTCTGGTCAAACCAGTGAATGAATTTTAGCTTTGAAGGTCTCATTTTGTTTAAGAAAAAGTGCATTTTGATTCCAGTGGATTTTCATTTGAATTCTGTACAGCAAAGCTCTGAACTAAAATATGGAAATATCTTTATTTAATTCAGTTCTTACTGCATCCCGAATTAATTTCCTTGCACCGAAAAGCACCCTTTACTTCAAGCAAATTACAACCTTAGAAACAAAAATGCAATCACTAGATTGATAAAAAACGTCATCGATCGAAACATGTTATAATTGTAGCTTTATATTGTTTCATGTGTATTTTATATGTTTCAAATTCAAGTTTTATTTTTAAACAAAAGAAACATCACTAAAAGGTGAAAGTATCACCAAATTATTCTTGTAATTGTTTACGGAAATTGATGGGATTTGCATTTCAGTTAGTAATTTTATTTAGACCTCAGTCTTAATATTTTTTATATTATTTATAACCGCTGTTTTTATTTTGATGATATGAACGAATAAATTAATTTTTTTAAGGCATGGACGGTTGGATTCGCGTCTGGTATTACGAGACCATAGACTTGGCTGATCCACCTGACGAGGATCGTTTTCTCGAAATCGAGCCAATCTATGAGTTTCAAATAAAGGAAGAAAATAGCAACGGTATTGAAGAAAGCTCGATGCTTATGTCCATTCAAAAACAGGATCCAGACGATCCAGAGAACACATTCTGGTACGGTCAAGTAAGTGCATCAATAAGATGCAAATCCATATTGAGATGCCCTGTTTTTTTGTGATATTTATTTCCAGGATGGAAATGGAGGCTTGTGGCTGATAGATCTCGGTTCGTTCGAAAACCCGTCGCAACCACTAAGACTTCTAACATGTCACGCTGGTCCCATTACATGTATGGACGTCGCAACGTGGGGCCCATTCGTCGCTACCTGCGGAAAGGACGGACATCTTCATATTTACAATTATTTAGCGAAGAAATTGATTCTGGTTCACAAATTTCGTGACAAGGGTAGCAGAGTCGTTTGGTTTCCGTGCTCGGTTAATATTCTTCAATTATAACCTTCTATCTATTTATTAGTACTGTACAAAATATTCCTCATGAATATTAATATTTATTCATATTTTTTGTATTATTGTCTCAACTTTAAAAAGAGCTCGACATTTTCTTTCCTATTTTTTTTTTTTCAAATATGAATTAGTTACAATTTTTCAAAGTCATATTTAATATATATTCCTTTGTATATTAGATTTTAATGTGAGAGTTTTAAAAAAGGCAACAAATTTTCCAACTAATTTGAACAATATATATTTATCGACTGAATAGACAATATTTTCTTAAAGATTGAGGCTACTGGTTCGACGATCGTTTGCTCTTTCGAAAGCGGCATCATCAGAATAATTACTGTAGATGTTTTGGAAGCCAACGAATCGAATAATATTCACGGTGATTACGTGAGATTAATTCAGGTCCGAAAGCCTCATACATCGATTATTACAGCAATGTCACTTAATTCATCAAATAGGTACGAAACTCTAATTCAATGATACTTACATTAATATTGCTTGTATTATGCTAAGAATATTATCCATAGCTTACTGGTAACTGGCAGTGAAGATTCGACGGTTTTTGTATTTTGCATCGAAGCTACTGATACTTACCCAAATCTCGTACCAATCGGCTACATAAGATTGTTCTCCGGAGTTTCCTGCATTACGTGGAAGCCTGAAGAAGTATGGTTAAAGATAAATGTGGGATTTCTTGTCATTCTGGACGTGATTTTATAATATAAACCTTTAACTATGCAGTCCAACGTCGTTCTCATTGGCTGTTTGCGTGGGAATTGTGCAGAAGTTGAATTACCAGATGAGCCTCAGGATTACACGACAGTTTCGTACGAGCTCGTTCGCTGTGAAGCAAAATTCTTTAAATTTCAATCGGTTAAATCGAGGATACGGCGAGAATTGGCGCGTCTAGAGATGGAGAGAGAGAAGGAAGCAAAACGTCAAGTGAGACGAGAGAAAATGGAGAAAATGAGGGTCGAAAATCCCGGAATAGAGATTGATGAGGAAGCCTATCTCAGTATGATTGACTAATGATTTATTACTCATATGTCAAATATTTCTGGGTTCAAATAATTAAGCCTAATTCATAGATACAAGCAAAGACTTTTTTTTTAAAGATTTATTATCTCAAATGACTTTTTGCTATTTAAGAAAAAAAAGATTTTCATCGCTCTTGAAAATTACATGTTTTTTTATATTAAATTGATGGAGGAAGTCTTAAAAATTCCATAGACTTTTTCAAATGCTAAAAATTTAGTAGAGCACTTTATATAATGCAGGAAAATCGTAAAAATTCGTAAATGGAAATACAATTTAAATTTGACTGAAGCAATAAAAATCTAGTTAACAAAATTCTAGTTTCAGTAATTTAATAATTAAGGGAATCACAACATTTTTCCATTCCTTTATCGTACATTTATTTTCAGTGGAGACCGAAGAGGATCCACCGCTTCCAGAAATTTATATACCCGAAGTACCGAACCAAGTATTGATGGCAAATTACACAGCTGGTGGAACGATTTGGCTGTCGGTGGCAGGATACGACGCCGGATATATTTACGAATATCCGATTCCAGAAGCAAGAGAAAATCTGTCTTCAGAGCCGATCAAGAGCACAGTCGTTTTTGACGCAGACGATACAGAGATCCGAACTTGCTTGTTTTAGTAAATCGACATTATATTTTCCTCGGTTTGAACCTTGAAACTTTTCAGCCCATCACTGTTTCTTGTTTTTTCATTTTTTTTCAGTAACAAAAAATATTTAATTCTGGGAATGCAACGAGGAGAGATACGAATTTGCCGAGTAAATCCAAAAGATCAGACGGATTTATCAGATTACTGGATGCTTCCTATGCACGACAATGCCAATGGCAGCATATATGCAATTCTACTGAGTTACGATCACAAATATTTATTGAGCTGTGGTCAAGATGGAAATCTTTTTTCATACATCATCAATGATGATGGTCCTCATACGGGGATACTAATTGAAAAAGCAAAAAGTCCAAGCGATTTGGTACGTACGACTGAAGTTTAAAAATTGAAAACTAAATTGAGTGATAAAGCATTTTAACATAAGCAATTTGATTTTAATGTCAGCCGACTGCAAATGTCGAAGATATAGAAGAAGCTGATTATCCGAGTCTGGAGGAAGTAATTGTAAAATCGGAGAAGGATCGAATTTTGGCGGTAGCGAAAAATAAAAAGGATTCAACGCGGAAGATGCTGCGCAGTTTGGCTGAAGAATACAATAGGATTATGGAGAGAAATCGAGACCTATTGAAATCTCAGCAAATTCCTCAGGAGGAATTCGAACTTGATCCCAGAATCACGGCTGACTTAAACAATCAATTGAAAGAGGAGATGGATCTGATTCACAGAAAAATGGCTTTTAAAGTGGAAAAAAGTCGCCTTGGACTGCAGAAACTCATGGATCACTTTATCGAACCCATCACCTGTCTTCCGTTTGCTGTCTGTCGAATTCTGTAAGCAAAACTAGAAATTATTAGCGGAAAAATAACTTTTCTATCAAGTTTTTACAGGAAAAATAGTTTTTTTTTTCTAAATCATAGAATATATTGCTTATGCAAATAAAACATATATGAATACAAATTATGTTTGAAGGGTTTACCTTCAAATAAATACTAATTTCTTGTGAACGTATTTTTCTAATGTGACGATTTTTATATGACTCAGAAAACCAGATACGATGGTTCATTCACTAAGAGAGAGGAAATTGGAGGACAATTTTGCGGCTAATTATGCTGAAGTTGTGAAACGAATTGAAGAAAAAGAAAAAGCAGCCAGGTAAAAACTTTTCAATGGGAATTTAAGAAACTTATGGTAATTATTGTCTATTGTTAATTTTTTTTGTAACAAGCAACGTGGACACAGCACATTATGAAATGTTGTGCAAAGAGGAGTATGTTTAACAAATTTTAATTTTTAAAAAGCATGCTAACATCTTTTTTCAGAATAATAAGATGAATAATTTCCTCTATTAATTTTTCGTTGTTTGTAGAGTACCCGAAATAAAAATCGTCGAACAGGTGGAGGAGACTGAGGAGAAAAAAGTGGTGGAAGGATTCGAGAGTTTTCTAAAAGGTTTGAGTCCTACGACGGTTGAATATGATCTGAGTGTGCAAATAAACCAGATGTTGAGAAAGTACAGAGCGAGAAAAGAAAGAATGGAAGAACGTGCAAAAGAGGTTCGAAAAAAAACGACGTCTTGAAAAAGCAGTTTGAGTTTTCTAAAAAAGAAGGCGTTTACAATTTGAACCAAAATTTGCCACAATCAAAAATAGTAACAAAACTGTAAATTATGTTGCGAAATGTAGTAAAATGCAGACTTCCATTTACTATGTGCATTTTTAGATCATTTTAAAGGTTTTATTAAATCCTGAAAGTCCGATTTTCTTTTTTTTTTTTAGAAAATACAGAGCAGAGACGTGTTATTATATTTATGTTAACTAATTTTTTTGAAATTCATTTCATTATTTTTAAATTTAATAATATATATTTCAGTGGAAAATTATGTACAAATTGAAGCCAGATCCCAACGTAAATCATCCCGACGACGTAGTGGCGATCGAGCAAGCCAAGAACACGATCGGCGATTACAAATTAAAGGTCTGCCCGGACTACAGTCAGTCTCAGGAAGCGCGCGAAACGACTTTGACAAAGTACAAACAACTGCTAGACTGCAGGAAGAAGGTACAGCCTTCAAGATTACATTTTTTTTTTTTTCAAACTCATTTAACCTTTTTAACATACATAGACTCACTATCTACGAGAAGACTTCAACACGCGATTGCGATCTTTGAGAGACAAGAAAGTAGCTCTGCAAATCGAGGTTTTGGAGTTAATTGAAAAATTGAAGACTATACACGCAGAAATACCGGAGAGGAAAATAAAATCCTTGCCGGATATCCCAGTTATTAATTACGAAGTCGAATTTCCGGAGAAAAATCTCGAGGTACAAGATAAACAATAATTTTCCAAAATCTAAGTCGTAGATTTCGGTATCTAATAAATACGTTCGTTAATTTTAGTTTAACAAAATGTTTGTTGAATTTTACGATTTTTTAAAATTTCACAAAATACAGAAAGGACGTTATCAATTTTACATATTGTTTTTTTCTGTTTGGTAAAAATTATAAAAAATATTTGCAACAATTTTTTTTTGTACTTGTAAAACTAGAAACTTAGAAACTTTTTCTTTCTAAGATTAACAAAAAGGATTTGTGGACTTTTGGAGACAATCTTTTTTTTTTAAAGGTATGTAAATTTCAGCTTTATATAAAATGTTATCTTGCAGTTGGAGAAGTACACTTCAAGAGCTGAACGAGTAAAAGAGACGAAGCGAAAGAAAATGTCTGTCACAGAAGAAATAATAATACATCCGATGGATGAGGAGTATGAGGTGCTTTTGCTCGACGAAAAGCTCGTGCAATCAGAGTTGGATACGTCACTGAAAAATTTGCAAACAAAAATGCCCGATAAGGTGCACAAAGCGAGCATAAGTGTGTCCAGCGACGTTATTCAGTCCTTAAACACGTATGATCAAACGGAAACCGCTTGGGAACGAGAGATGAAGCGTTTGAGAGCAACCAGGAAAATCTATGAGCAAGATTCGATTTTGAATCACATTAAAAATAGTTACGAAGAATTGGACAAACAATTGGATGAGCTTGAACGCGAGAGATTGGATATAACGGCCGACAGCGTTTATTCCGATTTGTTTTTGCTTACGCTTAATCAGGAACTTATTGTACTGAAGGAATTCGAATCGATGGAAAATCTGTTGATCGAAAAAGTGAGGAATAAGCTCAGCGAGCGTGATTCTGCCAAACAAAAGATTGAAGCAATGACTGCAACGATGGAGCAGAAGAATAGAGAAATTACAAAATTACATGAGAAAATGAAGGATCTTCATACACACTTTACGAGTCTGATTAGTGGTAATAAATTTGCGGATTTTTTGCGAAGGATTTATAAGAAAAAGTTCAAACTTCCAAAGGACGACGATGATGGTTTGTTGAGTCTAGTTTGTAAACAAGCCAGTTTTTCCATTATATCTGGTTAATTGCTCTTTTTTTTCTTTTTCTTTTGCAGAATCTTCATCATCGGATTCATCGTCTTCCGAATCGAGCTCCGAAGAAGATGCGAGGAGTCTAGATAGTGAGGATCTCGATATAATACATTTAGACGAAAGCGTGTGTCCAATTGGCTGCGAGAAAGAATTGTACAACGCAGCATTCACAATGCGCGAACAACGCTACGAATTCGAGCATCGTACGAAAGAAGAGCAGAAAGCGATCGACATGCTTCGCAAGGAGGTTGATGTTGACACTAGAAAATTAAAAATCGTTGAGAACGAATTAAAGATGAATCAGAAAGACTTTGAAGATTTTATGGTAATTACATATGGCATCATAAAAAATGAGTAATTGGGTAATTAAATTATTAATGTTTTCAACTACAATTGCGTAATTGCATAAGTAGTCTAATTAATTTAGTTACGCAATTACCTATCGAATTTGGCGTGTCAACATTTCAATGCTTTTGTTGTACTATTTAAAATGACCCAAAATTTATGACATTACAAATTAAAAAATTACAAGACAAATAGATGCAATTATTAATGAACATTAATAAATTCCACAGCGTGAGAAACAGACGAAATTAAATGACATCGACATGACCGTTGTTCTCAAATTCCATCAACTTCAACACTTTGTAGACGAGAATAAGGTTGCAAAAATTCGCGACTGCGTAGTTTTCGACAAAACGAAACTCGCGCAATTGTACAGGAGAGTCGGTGAATTGCAACAGGAGGCTCTCGAACAAAAGGAGAAACACAAGTAAAATCATCTTTAAATCAATCGAGAATAAATCCAACGTTTTACATGTTTACTTTTCTAACAGAAAAAATCGTACGCATCTGCATAGAATGAAGGTCGATTGCAAGCACATGGATGCCGAGATAAAACGTTTGAAGGATCAAATAAAGAAAGAGATGATGCAGAAATTCGGCCGCGAACTTTCTCTAATCTCACTTTACGAAGCCGTGCTGCGTAGAATGATTTACGACATGAAAGCTGATACTAAGAAAATAGTCAACGAATTTGATAAGCAAATTAAATGTGAGACTGTTAAACAGGGTTTGTTCATTTTTTTTTAAATTAACGCAGATTTTTTAAGCATTCGCTTTTGCTTTTTTTCAAAGGCGTAAAAGACAAGTATCACGAACAGTTGAACGTTCTGGAAAATCTTATTCAGGACAACACGGAGAAATTGAGTTTCCTTACAGTTTTGGAAGGCGAACAGCTGAAGTTGCATCAAATCCTAAGACACGCGCCAGAGTCCGAAGTAATTAACGAAGACTGTATTTACGTGATACGAAATTGTGTAGAAAATTTAGACACGATAATTTTAAGACAAGAATGCGAATGCAGGTTTTGTTAATTTTAAGGACAAAATATTGGAAATCGAGCAGGCGTATCAGGATGATCTCGCGCGCTTGGAAATTATCTTGAAGACACAGAGGCATCAGAAACATTTGTTCCGCAATGATATCAGGAATTTGCGTCTAAAATCGAGGCCTCTGCCGCCAATCTGTGAGAACAGAAGACGTCTGAAGACCATGGAGGAAAAAACAGACGAGCAAAATGATGAGATTGTATTAGACGCGTTAGATATAACACCGGGTGAAATGTTTGCTACAGATTCCGGACAATTTGATAGCGAGGAGAGTGAAAAGATCGCAGGTGTCGAGGAGAATTCTAATGAGGACAAGGATGTAGGCGAAGTGGAAGAAAACGAAAATGACAGTCAAACCGCTGAAATGGTACGTAGAGTCAATCAGGAATGCCGAGAGTTTGAATAAAAATGAATTTAAAATACTTTTTGTTCAAATGAACATCGATTGTTATCATAGCAATGAAATTCATTGCTTTTTGTATGAAGAAAAGTAACTTGAGATAATTAATCTTGAAAAATTGCATGAATTCAATTTGCTCAGAATTATTGACAGTATTTATAATACATTTTTGTACGCATTTTACGAACTTTCAAGGTGCGTTAAGACTATTAAGGTGAAAATCGACACTGGTATTAAAATATTGTAGATTTTTAGAAAGTTAAAACACACACTCTCGAATCCTGGTATGCTAGTCGTTGATTTAGACATTTGCCTTATTTGATGGTTTAACGAAGCATAAAATTGTTGGATAGGTTCGTCGTCTACTTTCACGAGTGATGGAAGGTTCCCCTGGCGATAATGAGACGGAACAAACTATTCAAGACATACTGAGGCAGGTCGTGGAAAATCTACCAGTCAGAGGCAGTGTTGCGGATATGCGTGCAGGAATTGAGCGGTCGGTTGATCGCATTATTTCGACTCTGCCTCAGGAAGACGAGGTAACTGCTGAAGCTATGAGACAAGCCGTGAAGGAAAGTTTAAACGACATCGTTTCCCGGTTAGTGAACAAAGATTATGAAATTCAATGTATTTTCATGACACATTGATAATCTTTATAATTCTCGCAAATTTAAATACATGGTTCGTTTTTACGAAACGAATAAATTTTTCCTTTATAACTCTACTTCTTATAATTTTTTTGAATGATCTGTTGAAATGAAAGAGAATATTTTGTATTTTATGCAAAGAGTTTACAAGGAATTACAAATTTACAAAATTTTCAGTTAAAAATTAATATTAATGTAAAATTTTGCAAAGGTTGATTGCCTTTGCAAAATTTTACATTAATATTAATTTTTAACTGAAAATTTGTGTCTCATTACTTTCAAGCGCTTAATTTGGCCTTTTAAAGCTGTAAAGTCAATTCCAAACCCGCAAAGTGGTGCAGAAATGAAAAGTTAAAATACAGACGATAAATCTTTTGTCAGGCAGTCTATTGAGCTATTTGTAATAAATTTGTAACAGACTCGAAGACGAATCGCGAATAATTGAGGAAGCTGTAGACGTCGACTGGAAAATGAAACAAAAAATAGAGGATCTATTGGACACCATGGGAATAAAACGGGAGAGCAAAATACAGAATACACTGATAAAACTTTTGACATCTGACGGTGGTATCGAGACCAGCATTGAGTATCTGTCACGTAACGTGCAGACGACACCGGACGTCGAAACTTTAGCAGCTTTGAGAGAACACGCTCTTCGTACTCTGACTGAAATCAGGGATGAGATGGAAAATATTGATGACGCCTCGACCAGACAAGTAACAATAAATTATCTTTGCACGTAGAAATGGAGTCTCTCGTGAAAATTTAAATTCGTATTTCTCCCTAAAATGCACTTAGCATTGATTATTTATTGAACATGCGTTAACTTTCTTTTTTTTTAATTCAAGAACGCATTTGTATTAAAATTCTAACGAATTAAAGTATTAAAAGCGAGAGGTGTCCATTTTTTGCATCTACCTTAAATTGAACTTAATTCCTTGGAATATGACATTTTTTTTCAAATGGTTCAGGAAGAACAAATGGAAAGTATGGATCACAGCATTGTCGAGGAACAGATTGATCAACCGGGAGTTTAGAGAATATTGCTTCTGTAAAACTACTTTATTTACAAAATTTATCCTACGCTAACAGTAAAGTGAAAGAATGCTAGTCATCTTCGAAAATCGCGAGACGTTGATATTACGCATTGTACTTTCGAGGCACAGTCCGGCCGTCCATAATTCAGAAAGTTTAATAGTCATAAATATATTTGTACATTTTCTATCCTAAGTAATCTTGCCTCGAGCGAAGTATTTTTTGTTGTTAAATTAAAAAAAAAAACGACAATTGATGACGATTGTTGAAATAAAAAAAGTACTGGTCTAAAATTCACCAGACGTTGAATTTTACCAATGTTTCTGAACTATGGTTACTAGTCAAAGGTAGGTGAACCAGATGACTCCACAAAATCCGCAATGCCGCACCGTAAGGCACTTTTCGATGCGCTTTGGCGCGATGACAAAGAAAAAAAACAAAGAACAAAAAAAAAAAGGATAAGGAAGCGGAAACGGGACTTACATTGTTCGTGGAAGTTTCATTACACTTCGTGATCTGAATGTTCTCTTGAAAACAAAAGTATATACGAATTACTTCGTGACGTCGCGGAGAAATGTCGCGAATCCATATAACCGGATCTTCGAATATTTTGGTATATTCTTCGGAGAGGAAATATACTTTCAGAGTACGTAGACCGTGTCATTGCTTTTTAAAACTTTTCAGAATCGGGTAGATGTTGTCGAACGCCTCGTAGATTTCCTGACGAACTTTTGCACCTGAAACCACAGAATGTCTTAAAATTATTTTTCATATTCCAAGTGTCGTGAACAAAAACAGAAATATTTTTCTGAACACATTTTTATTTATTTATTTTTTTCAGAATTTACTCGTAATAGTGATTTTTTGAAAATATAAATTTTGAATAAGTCGTAAAACCATAGAGTTAATTATAAATAAAAAAGAAAAGTTTTCCATCGAATTTATTGAACAAAATTTTTAACTAATTTTTAAAAATAACTTCAACATATTTTATTTATTTATTGATAAATAAAGCAATTTCGACAATTTAAAAAAATAATCGGCTTTAGAGATTTTTTCGCATGATAAAAAAAATCTATACAAATAATCTCACATACATATCTTTTTTTTCAGTTCACAAAATAGTTCACTTTTGTCCCTAAAATCAGTAAAGTACCTCTTTCATGTTTTTTTAATATATGAAAATATTTGAATATTATAACGACGCTTTTTCGGATATTCTTACACAATTTGAAATAAATTGGTTGAATCGACTGTGGCTGAATAATAATTCGCATAATTTTTATTTCTGCACTAAATCGTTTAAATACTTACCGGTAAGTACAACTTTCCCGGAGACGAATATTAGCAGTACGATGCGAGGTTTAACCATTCTATAAATTAAACCCGGAAACAGTTCGGGTTCGTACGACGAGAATTGACCGTGGGTGAGCACCAAGCCCTCCAATCTTATAGGAAACTTTACGTCACAGCTACCAACCATATTTTGGATCTTGAAGTCAAGGAACTTTGCCTATTTAATAGAAAATAAAAAACAACAAATATTAAACGATTCGGGGAGAAATAATGCAATGAATAAGGCATAATATTCGCATTAAAATGTATTCAAAATATTTGTTCGTATAATTATAATTATACAAGGGCGCTAAAATGATTATTCTTTTAGCAGGGTGGCTGACGTTTTTTTTCTTTCGAAATTTGAGAGTGAAGCGGTTAAAATTCTTCACATAAAATTCATATATTTATTCACATAAAAAATAAATATACATTCATATTTATTTTTACGTGAATAATTTCGTTAAAAAATCCAGTTTATCGATATCGAATTACAGAACTTTTATGACCTTTTTGCATTGACAGGACTTCCTTAAATGAAGAAAAGGCATTTGACATAATTGCTCTTTTAAAATATTTTTATTCCTACTTGATAAGAATTGTTCATCATCTGTTATTTAAATAAAAAATATTTTGAATACGTTTTCGTTCGAATGTTGTCCACTACAGGTGAGGAGCATTGTTAGTTATTGATTACTGACCGGAAAGCCGAGCTTCTGTATAATACGCGCGTACTTTCTTGCAGCAAGCCGCGAGTCTTCTTCGCTTTTAGCACCCGTGCACACCATTTTACCGCTACTAAAGATAAGAGCGGTGGTTCTCGGTTCTCGAATTCTCATGATAACAGCGGCAAACCGCTTTGGATTGTACTCAGCGTTTCTCGCGTGGAGAGCAATCTTCTTCAAGTCTAATTTGCAAGTTAGATTCACCGTCGAAACGATATTTCTGAAAATTAAATATAAATTAATGCTTGAGCCAATCCGATATAAGAAACATTATTAAAAGAAATATATTGCGTATAATCTTTTTTTTTAATTATTGAAAGATTACTGGAAAGCTATAATCACTGAATTATCATTTCCAGGTCTTCGTAACAACTATTGGATGATTACAAATTACATATTTCATTTGTATCTATGTGGACATTTCATTATCAATGAATAATACTTTTTTTTATCCAAATACTTTATATCACAAGCAAACTTATGACTACCAATATTCAAATAGATATTGAAAAGTGAATTAATATATATTCCAAAAAATCTACTTTCCAAAAAAAATTCCTTTTCAAATAAATTTGCATTCTAAAAATATTAGCTTTCAAAAAGAAATTCAGAACAAAAGAACAAAGTTCTACAATATATCTTAGAACAATCTGGACAAAGCTTGAACTAACTTTTCAACAAATTAAAAAAAAACATTAAAGAGAGATTATATGAGCCAAGTGTGTGTTTTAATAGTAAAAAAAAGTACTTAAAAAAACCATTAGCCTTATCAAAAAAATCGCAAACAACAGAAAATATTTCTAAAACACATTTAAGAACAATCTCAACAAAACAGCTTGAAAAGAAAAAAACGTCAAAAATATTCAGAACTAAAAGCCCAATTTTTCAACTGATAGTCAGAACTAAATGTCACTTGTCCACAAGTAAAGTATGATAATGGATTTATTATTATAATTTACAAAAAGTAAAGCTTTAGTTTGTCCAACTTTACATTTATATAATAAAACGTTTAAAAAAGTTGGATCCCATTTTCCTTATTAATCAATTACTCTATTTATGCATTCAAATAATGAACTTATTTTAAGTACTTTTAAAAAAAAAACTTACTGTAGTTGTGGGAGTATTCCTGGATCTGCAGATGCCGGTGTCATGGGTGTCATTGGTGCTGGAGTGGAAGGTCCTATAGATGGAGGTGCAATTTGACTGGATGGTTGGACTATAGGTGACATCATGTTTTGCTGCATACATATAAATCAAAATCAAATCATTTAAAGATATTCTAAAACAAGGGTCTGAATTTGGACTCATTAACATGAACAATTTAAACTACAGTTCAACTCACCGGCGTCTGAGGTTGCATTAAACTCTGGGGAGTAGCAAATGCAGGAGTTGGTGCATAAGTATGCGCAGCTCTCTGCGGTGTCGATATCATGAGCATGGAATTGCCCTGCATATTTGGACTCATCGAATGAAGCTGCTGCAGTTGATACTGCTGTGACGGTTGTTGTTGTTGTTGCTGTTGTTGCAGGGCATTCGGGAGGATCTGTTGATCCTCCTCTGGCTGATGGAGAGGAGTGCCAATGCTCGGGATACTGAATCCCGGACTCGGTAGCATTTGATCCATTTTTGTAGATGAAAATTCGTAACTTTCAGTAAAAATAAATGGAGGTTAATAAATACGCGGCTCCGGTTGCCGCTAAAACTCGAGACGGAACTTTGTTTTCCTTTTTTTTTTTTTTTTCACGTCATAGTACTTGCAAGCATTTTGACTATTTCGAAGCGCAATCGAAGGCTTTCGCGTATCACAATCTCGGTAACATAATCTCGCACTAATTTTTGTTTTATTTACAACTAAAGAAATATCGTACGTGCCGCCGGAATAAACGACCGCATAACCCGCAAAACTGTCAGAGACGATTTTTGTAACGTGACTTTGAAAGTCACGGGTTTATCGACGTATTTTTGAAGGTATTATTTTACGTTATTAATTCTTTGCTTGTGCGGCGCGTATCGTCACTGTACATTATTGCAAATTGTAAACAATTTTGATACAAACGAACGAGACGAGTGTTTATTAATTATGAAAATCTGTGAGTGAAAGTAGCAGCGGTAAACGAGTCGACGTGTCAGTACCTCCAACATTAGGAATATAAGATAATGGTATTCGGTTAATTAACCACGGTCATTTATTACATTTTAACTGCGGTCACAAAACCTGTTTACCTATTTTCTCAAAGATTGTTGATAATTCAGGAAAAAAACGCAAAACACTCTAACTATGGAATCATCATGTTTAATTGACACTTTTCTCTCCCTCTTTCTCATTTTCTGAGTTTGTCTAAAAGATCAATTAGCACTGAGAAAATTGGCAAACCGGTTTTTGTTACCGACTGAATTTTCATAACGTGTTGTTCACTTGTGATGTGCAACCTCAACGAGTACGAAAGAGATAGAACTAACCTTGCGATCCCGAATTCTTTTTCCATGATCTTTAAGATAAAAAAACAAGAAAATCGTGCTACAATTATTGTTAAACGGAGCAATACTATCGTTCTACAATTATTGCAAATGGTCAACCGTGGTAAAGAAAATCGAATTACAGCTTTCTGTACCGATCGAGTAATTGTACATCGTCTTTAGGTGAAGGACAACATGTGCGATCAACACGATCGGTAACAAAAACTGTATCCCAATTTTCTCAGAGATGATCGATTTCCCGAAAAAACTGAGAGCCAAAGCACTGTTTACCAAAATTACCGGTAAATTCATCGGTAAAAATGGTATACATCATAATTTACCACGACATATTTACAACACTAGCTGTTGGTAGCACTGTGTAAGAACCGCAGCGCGCAATTAGCTTGGAACTATTTTTTCGAATGAAAAACAAGAATGCAAAGTAGAATTTTGTACATTTTGTACATCCATTTCTTTTTTCAATTTTGCTTCTTCTACAGGAAGCTTTGTTTAAAAAAAAAAAATTCGATATTTTAATTCCTGCGTTTAGAATTTACCAAAACATTTTAAAAAATAACATTTACAAAAAGTCCGGGAATGCAATTAACATCTCAAAAAAAAAAAAAAAAAAAAAAACAGAATTAATTGATACGTATGTGTCTACGCATTTACGACATCAAAAATAAATATTTTCGTTTTGAAATTCTTTCTAGGCTGGTATGTCCCTGGACTTGAATAATAATAAGACATTTTTGTAACTGTATAAAAGTATCTTCTTTTTTTTTACTGCGCAACCCACAGAGATTCCAGTCTAAAAAAAATGTATACAAGAATGTCCCTTTTAAATTATTTTTAAAAACAACTAGACAGACCGGAAGGGCTGCCGTGGTCATCATTTTTCTATGAGCGCTGTTGCGTTCCTTTACTAAGGTAACCCGGGCGCTTCAGTGACAACGACGACCAATCACAGCGCGAATAAAGCGGTGACAATGTACAGCGATATTTCGAGATTTGCGAGATATCTCGAGTCACCGACTTTTTAGAAGGAAGAAGATGGTTTCTCTAACGACAATGATGGATGAGTTTCTCGACGCAGCAGAAATACAAATCCAGACTTTATTTTTCGTATTACATCTATTTGCCCCATACCAAAAATCACACGCAACATTTTTTATATTTAAATTCTCTGTCCTATTATGATACAATATTACAACGTACGTATTTTGTTTTTTCTTTTCTTTTGTTTTCCTCGACAATATGCATACATACACTGTATATACAATTAGATTTTCTACACGATAATTACCACAAATTATAAATTTCATTCTCTATATATTTTGGCAGATGTACTTCGGATGCATTTTTCCCACTCGCTTCACTTAGATGAAAATTCTTAGAGCGTACATATTACTTTATAACTATTTACACGGTTGTAATTGAAATATATGCTTAGGTGCGGCTGGTTTTCGATATGAAAAGAAAAAGTTATACAGCGGAGTGTGATGAGAACCGACGACCATCACAGAGTATTTTTTAGTACCATTTTCGCACGTAACGAAAATAGCAATATGACACCAATCATGGTTTTTTTGTTGTCGTAAATATACACCGGCAATATATTCTTAGCGCCAGGAATCGCATGATATATACAATATCAGCATTTTGCGTATTTTCTTTTCATCTACTTTCTTTGTACATTCGCACTTTCCCCCGAACGATTTAATATAGCAGAACAATTGGCAGGAGAAACTTGTTGAGTCTGCCGTTTTTTCTCTAATAATTAGAACGGCATTCTCGTCAGTACAACAGTCGCGACTTTTGTTTTCAGTGGAAAACGAGCTGCACAGCTACGGATTTTACTCTCTTTTACTTAAAAGATCTGCGAGTCACATTTATCACGTAGAAGGCTAAATAATTGTTTTTAAGTATTACCAATCGACGTAGATTTCATAGAAAATAAGTTTACACTATATACCTCTAATTAAAACAAATGCTAATTAGACTGAACTCTTCTTTATTAATCAGTCATCGATTGTTAATATTTCAGTTAATTCCATCCCGCCGTCTACATGAAAATGTGTATAACAATTTTTCGAGACTCGCAAAAAAGCGTATTCAATTTTTTTTATCGATAAAAAAAATAGTATAAAAAAAAATCCATGAGTTTAATCGTTCGTAATAATGTTCTGATCATGCAGAATAGTTGACAAATCGAAATAAACAGATAGGACTTCTTTTAATATCATTTATTTTTATTTTCTCTTTTTAAAAAAATGGAAGTTCTCCTATCATTTTTTATATTCGGATCTAGGGGATTTTTCAATATGTTTATGAGAAGAGCATTGCAAACAACCAATGTCGTGGGATTTTTTTATTTTCTTTTAAATCGATAAAATAAAATACGACACGCTTTTTCTTCAAGAATCTGTAAATACCGTAAGTCGGATCGTTCTCTACTGTAAAATGTCAAATAAATTAAGACTGTAACTGTACACGGCTCAATTAGTTAGTAGTGCAATATTTTCAGCTGTGATATTTAAAAAATGCAAGTTTTATCTCTCGACTCATGGCAATGTACATTTCGCGTCTTAAACGAAATCCACAAGAGTGAATATCGATGCTATTCGTTGACGATATCTACAACCACGTTTGCCTTTCATTGAAAGCAGTTCCAGCCTAGCTAATCGAGCACCAAGGTTGCAGAATCTTCCCTGAATATTCGCACGTTTGTTAAACTATATGTATATCCTAGCGTTTTGTGTGTACAATAACAATAAAGTATAAAAATTGTCGAAGGTCCATCACACGCAAATCCAATTGCGAATGCGACACGCCACTGATAATTATCTCTGTATCATTTTAGGATTAGTTTTTTCCTGGGCGATTATTAGTCATAGTCTCATACTGCATAACAATGAGTGAGCGCTTAGAAGGAACCAAGCCGTTATAGTTCGTCGTCGTTTCTTTTGCCGATTTTTCTTGTTCTCGTTTCCCGGCTTTTCGTCGTAAACTCCGACTGATATTCAACATTTCGATCTTTAGCAGAATCGTATTCTGTATTATCTAAATCGGATTTTTCTTGTAATCGCGAGAACGACTGGGACGACTCTTTTCCTTCATTTGGCGCCCACACTGGCTTTTTCAATTCCTCGAGCGCATCACCAACTGCAGTTACTTGAAAATCGTCGCTTTTCGTTTTGTCGTCGCTCAAAATTTCTTCCAAATGATTGTCGTCTTTCGACTCTGTTTCGGTACTTTGGAAATTCGCTTTTGTCGCACTATTCACATCCTGAATTTTCGAATTATCGATCTTGTGTTTTGAAATATCTTCAACATCTTTTTTCGCCTCATTTTCATCTGCATTGTTGTCGCTCTGAAGTTTTCCATTTTTTTGTTCTCCCAAATGCATCAAACTCACTGCATCAGCTATTGCGGCTTCCGTGAGTTTCACGCGCCAATTGGGAAATTTGTTATCGAGGGCGCTCGTCACTCCATTGTACACAGCGAATGACTCAGCGTTGTATGGCACCTCGAATAGATTTTTCCAGCGGAGAAGTGCGTCTATTCCGATCGACTCTGGATCAGGCTTAACTTGGCTTAATTCATGAAGAAACCACCTAACGATATTCTTAAAATCGCAAGGAAAGCAGTAATTAGGATCGCCTTGCTTGTGTACTTTGTAATATTGTAGCGTTAACGCGTCAGCAAGAATTTCTATTGAAGGCTGATGCAATTTCATAAAATTGAAAACATCTTTTTGCTCAATATCGCACAAGACTTGCTCCGAATTGGAATGTTGCAACAAGAATTCGACATCGAGACACGCCGGCAGGATCGTTGCATCAGATTTCTTACTAAACTCCACAATTGCTTTATCGTTAAAAATTGTTGCCTTCAAATCAGCATATCTCAAGACAGTAATTTCCTCTTTATTTTCAATCTCCCTCGAACCAACAGCTTTGTTTCTCGGTTTAACCGTTTTCTCGATATCAGACGATAATTTGAAATCAGGAGACTCCGAGGGATGACGCTGTTCCAATGGTTCCTTGAGTTCTTCATTGGTTTTTATAGCACGCTTTCTCAAATTATCCTTACTCAACTCAAGACTCGCAGCTAAATCTTGTAGCAATGATTCGGCATTTACGTGCTTTGGCATTGTATTTATCGCCCTGAACCATTCACGATCGCGAGCCTCAATCTTGCCGTTTAGTTCGTCGAGTCTCACGTGCTCGAATGCTTTGTCACCGTCGGAGCTCTCATCTTTAGTCGGAATTTTTGCCAATTCCCGGTCGATCAAAGTTTGATCAGGCTGTACTTCGCTCAGCTCTTTTAGCAGCCATCTTATTAGAAGCCACAGGCTTAATTTCTCCACTGGTAATATAGTATTGAGCCCACGAAGGTCGCGAACATTTTTATATAGCAACTGTATATTAGCTGTTGTCGCAAAAAATGATGGCTTTGGGCTAATATATATTGTATTAATCATATCTTGTTTCATCGAGTACCACGTCTTCTCGAAATTGTTGAGACTCTGCGAGGAGGAGGAGGAGGACTTCGTCGGAGCAGGTGCTGCACCGGCTTTCACGATTTTCACGATACCCATGTCTTTGTAAATGAACGCTTTTAAATGAGCGTACTCGACGGGTATTTCTTGTCCCGTATCGCCCTCGACCTCCGTTGACGTAGTAGCACCCACGGGTCTGCTTGTACTCCCCGTATTCTGTGATTCATATAAAAATACAGTTGGTTCTCGGTAGCAGAGATGCCTTGCAGTCCAGAGTTGGGCAATATTTGCATTCGCAGTCGCAGATATATGTAGTAAAATTTAACGAATTATCTAGTTGAATGGAGATACAGCCGATGAGTAACATGCATTCCATAGATAACGAGTTACCCCAGCTTTGAGATGTCGCAAAAAGATACATTTTTTTAAATGTCGTTTAGAATCTAAAGAAAATTTACAATTTATTGTAGATTTATAAATCTTATTCTTTTGCCAGTATGAAATACCAATCGACTGGTTTTTTCGTTTCACTGTATATTAAAAGTGCCATTTTACAAAGAAAAAAAAAAGTTTAAATGTAAAGAGATATATCTGAAGCCCTTCTGAATTTTTTCGAAATTTAGAAACATCCTTTTATGTCTGTTTTTACAGAAAAAGAAAACAATCACAGGAAATAAAGTTAAAAAATTTGTAGATGTTCTTGACACTCTGAATAACTTTTAAAAATAGTTAAATCTTTCTTACGACCACGTAAAACTAGGTTGCTCCAGTTAGTACGGATGCTCCACCGAATTAATGTGGACAATTAGTGTTGAAGAGGAATTTGGCAACCGAAAAAAAATGCAAAATCTAATATAAATATTAAAGGAATACGTAATAAATGTAAATAAATATGAAGAAAAAATATTTGGATAGAAAATCTATAATAAAATGTTTATTAAAATTTCAAAAATCGATAAAATCAGTAACATTATTTTTCTATTTATAAAAATGTAAAACAGTCTTAATACCGTAAAACAAAAGAAGCTATTATCTTTTATCCATTATAATTAGATTGAATACTTTTTTTTATACATGAATATGCCGACAAAACCTATCAAAATAGGGATTAGCTATCGTGCTAATTTTTTTTATAGTTTGTAAACATAATTACGAAAATTCTGTGAAATCTGAAGAAAAATCAAGGTTATCCCTCACAAAGGAAAAAAAGGTTTACTTTATTCCTTTCAAAAACGTATACAATTCGTTAAGAACTATGCATATTTAAAAAGATTAAAAGGCATATTAAAAAACCTATATTTTTTAGAGTAACTTTTTTCTTTTTAGAATGAATCGTTTTTAATACGCAACAAATTAAAAAAAAAAAAAAAAAATCATACAAAACGTGAGCATTTAATACTGGGTGGAGTATGAGATCTAAAAAATCTGAAATAACTTATTCTTAATATTCTAAATAACATTAAACAAATGTATGAACTCTTTTTGAGATAAATTGCACATAAAGTGGCCCAGTTTCAATGGAATGCTTTGTAAATAAGAGAGATACATCGGCATCGGAATGCCCTTACTCCAACTACTCAACAAGAGTCGAACAAATAGACAACAATGATTTTCTTGATTTACGTTTTGATCTCGATCGTGATCCGTTTCAGAAAATATGTTATTTTTGAAATGCGATTATACAGTGCTATACTCTAAATTTAAATACAAACAATTTGTTTTTCATGTGTAATAAATGAGTTCCATTATCATTAACTTTAAATAAAGAGTAATGTATTTTCGAGTTATGAACAAAACATTTTTTCTATTAAAATGCAAAGAAAATGGATTACTTGCTTTTTAAGTTTAAGGAATGACGTTGTATAATCTTATTTCAGGAAATAAAAAAAATTCTCAGACAGATCCCGATAGAGATGAAAACGTAAATGAAGAATTACCTTTTTTTTAAATCAACTATTTAAATTTGTATTAATCACAATTCGTTATTTTCATAAATATTGAAAGCTAAAGAAAAAAAATGCATGGAGCATAGAAATAATAGAAAAAAGAAATATATTTTGCAATTTTCACAACCAGCATGCTGAAAGTATATTTCTCTTAATATAATTTACGATTAAAAAAATACTTGCATTTTCATTTAATTATTGTTTCTTTTTTTTTTGGAGGGGTTATACATGCAAGATTTTCAGGTAATGCTGACAATTATTGTAATACCGACTAATTATTCGAATAAAATTTATGTTTATATACTTTTATTCGAATTATGCCCAACTCTGCTTAAACCTATTTACTTATTAGTAACATGCACACACAACAAAACAAGAATGAAAATTCGATCATTTATTTTCGTAACAAAAAAAAATAAAATTAAAGAACAATCAGTGCGTTGGATATGCAGGATGCATCGGTTATCGGTACTTGCTGAGCCTGTCTATCAGCCAGAGGATGAAGTAGTTCGCTATTATGAATAAACACCAACGAATACAGACCTGGGACGTGATGTGCCGCACAATGAAATCCTTCAAAGAGCCTTTCAGTCGCTCGAACACCGACAGATCACCGGGAGCTACCAGTTGCACCTCGTCTCGTGGAACATCACCTACAACGATTAAATTGCGAAATCACGACAGAAATCAGTTTGTATAAAAAAAAAAAAATTATACACCCATCCATCCACTAGTGAATGATTTTTTTGAAATTTTTTGAGAAAACTGTGTTATTAGAAAGATATAAAATGTATCATTTTTTGAAAAATATATATTATATAATTTTTGAAAAAGCGTACCAATCATTATTATCAAAAAATTTTCTATCTCCGTCCCTTACCAATTAAAGCAATTATATACTGACCTAACTCGACAGTGAGTTGTCCATCATTAGCGATATGAGATACGACGAGTTCCGTCGCTTCTTTATTAAAAAGAAAGACAACGGGTATCGTTACATCATCGGGTTCCTTTCCGTCGCCCGACATAGCGAACATTGGCGAGCCGGACGCACTCGAGCCTGCAACTGTATCCAATACTATTCCCGCTATGGCACCAGCTTTTTGGATTCTTCTTGCCTGTCGAACGACAATTATTTTTATTTTAAAAAAACAATTTTTTTTTATTCAAACGAAGAGTTATAAATACCTTTTCAACGAACATGCAGTTTCCACGAGCTACCATTACAACTTTGCCGACCAATTTCTCGGGTTCTACTAATTCGCTGCAAGCCTCTGAAGGATTCGCGAATTCGACTTTTCCCGTGACTCTATTGCCATCCTTAAGACCAGGACCAAAGTGAGCAGGTCCAGCCAGAAGAGTCACTTCTAGCGGAGGTGTCATGTCGTTTCTTGTGTACGCAACGAACTGCGGTCGTGTCTCCGTCTGTGTAGACTGTTTTCTACTTAGTTCAACCATTTCTTGCATAAACAGAAGGCCCTCTTCAGCGTCTTGAGCTGTTCTCGCCTATCGATAATAATAGAAAAAGAAAAAAAAAACATGCGATTAATATCGAACTATGAAGAATCGCGAAGTTATTTTCCATTGTTTTGCTTACGTTAGAAAAAGTTTGCAATAATTGTACGCGACCATCTGCGAGAGTTAGAATCGTTATTCCCATGTTACCCAATATTTTTAAGTGCTCCAAATTGTTTGCCTGAAAAAAAAAGAAATTCAGACGTAAACTATTTAGCCTATACTGTTGAGGATATTTTTATATTTAAATTTTTTTGAAGACGAAACTGCCGAATCGCAATTCCATAAATCAATCCATAAGTCAATAATATTATGGTAAAAATACCACATAAATACCATGTAAATAAATAATTCTATAAAGTTGACAGAAAACAATCTGTGTGTCTCGGAATTTTACAATCAAGTCGATCATATTACAAGAAAGGCTTTGCTAAAAGCCAATTTTTTGTGAAAAAAAAGAAGAAAGTGACTATAGTCACCCATTAAAATATACCATTGTTTCAATTACCTGAAACTGTGAAGCATTGAGACGTCGTTTCATGGATCTTCGTGGACACACGTCCTCGACCATATTTCTCAAAGGTTGTCGAACTGAGGCGGGAAACAGATGTAAACTGTTGGGACACGTGCGGTCGAGTTCTTCTAATTGTACGATATCTCTGTCCAGGTCCTGCGGAATTAATTGAAAAACCATAAGAAAATGTAGATATTGTAGCGAATAGCAGAAACGACACTAACCGCTGTAACGTTTGTTCGTACTGCAGCTAAAGTCAATGGCAGCAAATGGCCTTCGGTTGTAAAGATAAATTCGTCCAAATCGAGGACGAGATCGTTGGGCTCGGCGAAAAGCAAAAAGAGATATTTAAACGTTTCCGAAAGCACGAAACTGTCCATCGTGTCGTCGTGCTTGTTAGTTCGAACGTCAGATACCGCAGCGTAGCCGCAAGTAACTCTCGCGTATGTCTGAAGGCTCTTGAGTACCTTGCGGCCGACGCCGAGATAGTAATGATCACCAGTTGCGCGATAAAGGAAGTAAGTGGATTCCAAAAATTCTGGACGCAGTGGATGATGACCCCAGTGAACCTGTTAAAGAAAATTATTAAATAATTATTATTTTCTCAATTTCTATAAAATAATTGAAAATATTTTATTTCGCGGAAAAATAATTCGAAGTTTTTGTTCATTGCGTAGCAATGCTACCGATTTAATGAAAGACCGGAATGGAATTTATATAAATATAATCAGAAATTATTTAAGTTGCCATATCATGTAAATTTATTAATATAATTTTACGAGACTGAAATTGAATTCCTAAAAAATACAATTGTGTACAAAATTTTAAACAATTTCCAGGTGTGATTAGTTTTTTTTTTCTTTGAATAATTACAGTACATAATTACTTACAGAAAATAGTTATTCAATTTTTCTTTCGATTTGTAGCAACGGCGAGTTAATTTGACAGAAGAATCGGATAAAATTTCATTCAACATCAGCATAAAGATTTTTAATGATCGTAACTAATAGATAATATTTCACGAAGATTCCTGGGCACTTTTTAAAACCTCAAACATAACTCCAAATAAAAATATGTATGATTGTTAAACTATAAGTTGTAGAAAAAGAAATTATACGCATCTTCCTTGAAGAGAAATGACTTACTTGAAAATCGGTAGTGAAAGCCTCAGGTATAAAATTATGTCTCTGCATTACTTGATACAACATTTCGTGCGTTTCGACGGCGGGTTTGATATCTCCTTTGAGGACCTAAAAAAAAAAAACAATAAAAATAAAGTAAAATGATGGATTTTGAATTTACAATTCACGATTAGCAGGGAATTCAGCGATGCAACATTTACCTGTAATCCCGGCCAGAACGCTAATAGCGCGTCCATAAAATTCTTTGAATTTGTATTCGGTCTGTGCATATGTACATCTAATAACATCGGTCCTTGACTTACGTACTTCATAACGGCTTGATAATGTTTGTTGAACCGTCCCAAATACTTCTCATCACCTGCGCGATCGTGTACATTTTTTTTTAATATATAGAATATGTTTTACATAATATATTTTTTCCAGAGAGAAATTTCCAGTTTACCTAACAAAATATAAGCCTTAAGGCAATACTCATAGTAGGAATCTATGCCCGCGCCAACGCCTGAATCCCGGCGGACCCAATCGCCGGAGTGAACGTTTAGAACTGAGCCCATCAAATCTGTGCCTCGATGACGCATCTTCCACAGAGCATCCATCGCTTTTTGAGCTTTATCCTATTAACAGAGTCCTCTTATGATTACGATTTATCACTGAGAAAAATTCATACAGGATAATCCAGATTATATTCAGATCTGCTAACATAACGTTCAATAATTTGTCTGTTCGAAATTCAAGGATATGTACCCATGAATTTCCAGGATGTTTAAAAAGATAGAGGTCATAAATATCGAAAAACAGATTATTTTTCTTTCATATCCGATTCTTTAAAAAAAAAAATCGTAGGAAATGAAAAATTTGGATTTCACCGCAGTCACTTCAGGTAGATATGTGCAAAGTATAATGTCGATTATACATAATCCTGAGTGTTAAAATAACGGAGAAACTCACTTCAAATATCGATTCCCCTGTTAATCTCGATAGAGCAGCCATCTCCAAGATCATGCTACCCGCGCAGGCGGTACAGGTTTCTCGACACATTTCCGCGGGCACTCCTTTCATGCCGTGCCTCAAGTTTATCTGTAATACGTGAAAATTGTGTTAACGCTAAAATCTTGATTATTTATAAGAAAATTTTGTGCAGTATCGCGAATGTATTCAACGTTGCAATTATTATAAATAATAATAATTATTTTTTCAAGCGCCTCGAAGGCTGTAAAACATCGAATCATTTTATTGAAACAGAACAACGAATACAAAAATGCATTGTTTAAGAAAAATCCTTTAAAAAAATCATGAAGATAAAAATAATGTCCACAATTCATGAGTTTTTGTCAAAAACCATTTGTTTTTGGTTTTTTCTAAATTGTCCAGATACTTTCCTACCAATAGGATGAGAATTTGAAAAAAAATCTATTAACATATAATAATTAATGGAAACAGTTGAAAAGTCAATGCAAGCGTTACAAAACTTGTTTTGCTTTTTAATACGTCAAAATTGCATTAACGCTATGATTTCGATTATTTTTCTTGAGGCTATTTGATATTTGTTACCCTGCCAAATGGAATTCCGGTTGTCGTGTTGAACGCTGGCAGAAATCTGTAACCCAAGTCTTTGGCAAGATCCAGAAGTTCACCTCTGTACCATGGCATTATGTCGGCCCTCAATTGTAGGTACTCAGCCAATATATGACCACTCAGAAGACCCCTTCAACAAGATCTCTATAAGTAAGGTCTCTTCTGCATCTTTGTACGATTAAAAATATTCAATTTACCCGAGCATCCGTATATTCGTCTCAAAGAGGGAGACAATAACATCCGTATCAAATTTAACATCTTCAACAACCAGGCGAACTGCGTTCTCAAATTCTTCCAGATCTCCAAGCACCTAACACACAAATACACATTTAAATTGACATTTTGAATCGGATTTTACTTTAATTGATGAGAATAACAACTCAATACACACCACAAGAGTGTCCAGAGTGTCTACCAGAGTCAAAGAAAAACTGCAAAAAAAAAAGTAACATTAGTCATAATCTTGTCATCAATTTGATATTGATGCATCATGTATCCAAAAGTTTCATTAATTCGGAATTTGTGTACTTTGCTAGAAGAGTAAAATCTTGAAAAAAAATCATCAATTCTGTAGGCACTAAGAACAATGATTTTGAATAATTATAATGTCAAAGTTTTAAATTAAACAGTTTTAAAAAATAATTTTGTCTTGATTTTTTATTTTTTTTTATTTTGGGCAGTTACAGCATAGAAATTTTTTGTTATTTTGGAAAATTATATAATAACATCATAAGTTTGCTAGATAACTTTAAAAAAAAAAATACAAGATATGCTTATTAGAGTTTATGCAATGTGCACTTACTTTCCAAGGGTGGAATCTATGTCTCCCCTGTGTGGCTCTGATCCTCTGTACCTGCCTTTGCAGCTCAAAGGCATTAATTCATCAGCAGGATATGCATTGTCCATATATGCATTGTAAGCATGATAGAACATATCCCTGGCTTCTTCCCTAAGAACAAAATACCACCTGTTTAGATGCTATTCAAATACTCAAGAATACTTTAGTAGGAATCTTAATTTTTTAAAATAAAAATCTATACAATATACTTTTCAGTTCCAATAATCATAAATAGTTCTTAACAAATTGTGCTAGGAAGACTTTTAAAGATTAATTTTTTCAATCTGTTTTGTTGCACTTTGTGCGTATATTATCAAGCAAAAGTCTACAACTTTATTACCTTCTAAGGGACAATTTTTTTGTTTTTTTTTTTACTTAAAACTTGATCTTAAGTTTAAAATAAAATAAAAAAATTAACTATCAATGTGGTGATTAAAAAAAAACGTTAATTTTTTTTTTACCAACTAACTGGTTGTGAAGTTATTTTAGTGCAAAAAAAGAAAGTTCACAGAAGAAAAGTTCCAAATAATAATGTTTAGAGATGACTCACGCAATTTGTAATTTCCCATTTAAATAACTTGGGAAACATGTTTTTGCAAATATTTAGACTTTTATACCTCTGTAATTTTCATATTTATATTATATTATATTAGAATAATTTTACAGCATGTTTCTATAGAAAATTTTGGTATATAAAAGGTACTTTGCAAAAAATGCCTAAATCCAACCATATGAAATAATTTTCTAAGTTAAATTTGTACAAAATTTTACCATTTACAGACATATTTTTTTTGTACTTTACTTTGAGTCACATTTTTTGAATTCAAGAAGAGATTAACAAAATCAGGACTCTGGAATTACCTACATTTATTCAAACCAGTATTTCAAATACATTTTTATGCAATTATTACAGATTCCTGATATGAGACCTTCGATACTCACTTGAGTGATTCTCTCTCCTCTCTGCTCATATATTCCGAAAGATTATCTTCTGTAGTCACGGAGAGTGCTTGGATCGCACATCCCATTGCCAAAATGCCCCAAATAATTGAATTTCTAGCCATTCTGCTTTTTCGCTATTCTACTTTTTGTCAAGATCGTATATTTTTACTTTTGTGCATTATTTGTGTGCCACTAAAATTGATACTCAGTTCATGTTGCTACTTAAAGAGCACATCAAATTACAATAGCGTCGTCGCGAGCAAACTAACGACGTAATTGTGAATCATAGCTCGCAGTTGAATGCAGAACTGCAGTTTGCAATTGAGTCTCAGGAATATGCTGAGGTATGAGCACTTATTTTTTGATTGCTAGTATTTCCGATTGTCACGCCAGAGCCATTAAATTTCATGAGCCGAAAATTCCGCGAGTTATCATGAAAATAAGCTGAACGTCGAATTATATATGTGTGCCAACTTTTGTCAATATTCCGGGAATTCGAAGATTTAACGTCAAGACGACGATTTTCGAAAACAAACGAAAAAACAACAACAAGAAAAAAAACAAATTGAATGAAAAATAGAATTATTTTTCAGACACGAACGTCGGGAAACATATGCAAGTCGGAGGTAAAGATAAACACGAGCTTGTACAGCTGATTACATGTTTTCATCAAGGCCAGATGATGTGGCTACTGTCAATTGACGAAGACAGTTTGTCGAGAATGGTGATACACGAATCACCGGTATTCAATATGAATGTATTTTTGCCAGTGGCAGTTGGTTGCACCAATTAATCAACTGGTAGTAACATCTGATGAGCCGACTTTATCGCGGTATTACTTTTTTACTTTGGAGGGTATCAAGTGTAGACGTCGATTCTCGCTTCACTTGTTTCACTGTCAGCCAAACTAACCTCGCGTTTCTCGGTTAGCAGAGAAAAAAAAAAACCTCGACGAATGCGAACAAGAGCAATCGGATGATATATAAAGCAGCGGCCAATGTTACCAACCTCTTCTAGTAAAGGGTAACATGTAAAAAAAAAAAATTGGTCAGTGAAGAAAAATGTTTCCCAGTATTCTCAGAGATGATTGATATTTCGGCCAATAACAGAGAACAGTCATGTGCGAAATCGTTAGGCTAAACTTATTGTTCATCGCGTTTGTTCTTGAAATCGATTATCTCTGAGAAAACTGGAAAACAGTTTTTGTTACCGACTGAGTCGACTATACATGTTGCACTTCAATTTAAGGGCATGTGATACCTACTCAGTCGGTAACAAATACTATAAAACATTATTCCGATGATGCTGAATGTTTCCGGATAAAAGAAAAGTCTTATATCATTCGTCTTTCAAATTTGAATGATGTAAGACTTTCATTTTTCCCGGTATTGGTCTAATTTTCACGTATTATTGTTCCAAAAATTATTTCCTATCTCACTCGCACTCGTGGAGGTTTTGTCTCCCCTTATTGGGCTCGCCTTTTTTCCTTCCCGGCTTTAGCGCGAATTTTCATGAGTCGATAACATCGATAACATCAGCCAATCGGCGTTCACCATTGGCCCGCCGAACATTCAATCAAATCGGTCACTGATAAAAACGAACCCATTTCCAGGGTGAGCTTTCTGCTGGCACGTCGCGAAAGGAGAGAGGAAAAAAAAAAAAGAAAAAGTCAGCCTATAAACCGTCTGTCAACATGGGAATATGTTTCGTAAGGTTCTGATCTCACACGTATTTCCACGTACGAAATTCTTCGTTGCGACAATATTTTCGTGTATATTATGAAAAATGCCAGGATAATACGTCGAACACGTAAGCTCGTCTGGAGGATGCATCGAAGTTTTTGCTTAGCCCGCGATCACGAGTTTTAGTGACGAAGTTTTTTTTTTCTTTTTCGTGATTTCTGTAAATATCCGTGCAACTTGACGTTTATCAAAATGGCTCTAAAGGACGAAGAAAATACATGGTAAGACAGTTTTCTAAATTTCAATCTTTTTCTTATTACCATTCTCCAATTGCATTTAAACAGTTTGTGGATTTTTATATCCGAGACTTGTAAATTGCATGCACAGCGATTGCCTTTTCATTGTCCTGTCCCAGGTATGTTAACATACCGAATATACAATCACTTAGCTTGTTCACAAAAATGTCAATAATGTGGCAAATAAGTTCTAATTTTGCTACGTGATTCATTTAGCGATTGCATAGATGACTTTGTCTTTTATTAGCGTAAAGATGCGATATACTTATCCGTCTGTATAACTCTGTAAGTTAATTTACATACAAGTGTTTGGTAATAGGATTACAAATGTGGATGTATCCATTGCTTAATACAAACTGAATGAAAACATTCAAAATATGGATGTAAATATATTATTCATTATACTGTTGTATTTGGAACAATTTCAATTAGCATACAAATTTTTTCTATGGAAATTCGTATACTAAATTTATTCTGCACAAGAACTGCAAAGATTCAAAAATAATTTTTAAAGTGGAACATGAAGCATTGCTCTTATCTTCAATTAAAACAGTGTCTTAATGTCCAAAATAAATATTGTTTGTAATAAGGACAGAATATAAAAGAGTAATGAAAAATATTTACATACAAGTGATTGATAACAGGATGTTATCAATCAATGTCCACAATGTAGATTTATCTAATGCTGGATGGAAATTGAATGAAAAGATTTTAAAGCTTAAAAATAAATATATTAATATATATTATACACTGTTAAAAGTTTTTCTGCAGAAATTTGGATATTAAATCAAATTTACAACAGAATATTATAGAAATTGTATATTATACTTGTATTAAATGTATTCAGCACATAAACTTAAAAAATGATTGAATATCATTTTTAATTTTACCTTTGATTTAACTAGCATCAAATATTAAATTCAATAGAAAAGAGAATAATAAATATTTACATTTAATTCTAGTAACAGTCAGTATCTAAAAAATGTTTATTACAGCAGTAATTCAAACTTCAAAGAATATTGTAAATTCAACATAACAAAATGGATTTGGAATAAAATATTTTAAGGAGTTGAATAATCAACTTACAGATATATTCGTTGTTATTTATTTAATATGTGAATTACTATTATTTTCAATAATAAATATGTCTCTCATAACTATTCAATAGTATTCATTGTACCTACAATCTAAACCATTCCTATCTTATCAGTAACTATTTGCTTAAACTGATCTCATTTCCTCAGCCATTGTAGATTGTGGAAAAAACTGTTTAGGAGTACTATACCTGAAATACCATGAATCATCTATGATACTTCTTTGGATTTTTTTTACCAGGGTACTAGAACTGGAGGCAGCCTTGCTGGACACAGAGGCACCTTCTGCTTCAGATATTTATGCCATTTGCAAAGGCCAACCAGTCCCACCAAACTTGAGACCGGATGTTTGGCAGGCTTGTCTGGATGTTACAGACAGAGGAAATCAGCTCATACACTTTAATGAGGTGTTTGATCTTCCCGAGCAAAATTCTATAAGGGAAGACTGCAAACAGCTAGTTGGTAATGCCTGAAATTTCTTCTTCAACCTTGCAATTTATAAAAAAAAAATTATTTTCAATGAAACCTCATTCAGATAATCGCATTTATAAATAATACTTAAAGAAAAGTAGAAATAGAATTACTATTTTTTAAATGGCTGCAAAAAAAAATTTAGTAAAACTATTGTCTTTAAATTATTATTATCTTTCTATAAAAATTATTCACGTTTTGTCAGAATAATCATTTAATTAATTCATAGTTATTAACTTAAATATATATTCTCTAAGAATATAAATTTGAATGGGTTTTTTTTCAATTACTAACTAAAAAAACATATTGAAGATTACATAAATGTTGCAGAAAAACTTGGAAATGACGACGAGGACAAAGTGTCCGTTGTTTCCGACCTAGAATCTATACTGACGTTTTACTGCAAAAGCCGAGGAAAGCATTACGAGCGTGGAAACGGTTGGCTTGATTTGTTAGGTCCGCTGATAGCGTTGAAGCTTCCCCGTGCTGCAACGTATAATTTGTTCGAGGCTATAAGAGACGTTTATATTCCAAGGTACGCGGTATATTTTAAAGCTCACGTTGATCGTCTTAGAATTCGGAATTTTTCAAACGTTTTGAATCTTTTTCAGAGGTGATACACATAGTTCCGTCCTGCGGCTTTTACTTCTATATCACGAGCCAGAATTATGTTCCTTTCTCGACACAAAACGCGTGTCACCGGACCAATACACCAAAGGATGGGTCAACACACTGTTCGCCGGAGTTTGTTCGTTACCTGCAGTATGCACTATGTGGGATCTCTATTTTATGCAAGCAGATCCCTTCTTTATGATGTTTCTGTCTCTAATTATGGTGATAAACGGAAGGTAAATTACCTCACAATCAATCACACTCAATTATCTGGAAAATGATCATTTATACAAAGCCATTTGATTAATATGAGTTTTTACAAAAAAAAAAAATATAAGACAACTAAAAGTGAGTTAAATATATTATTTATTTATTCGGAGAAGATTAATAAGTAAATTTATTTTTAATTCATATAATTCAATCATTAAATTGTCTTAATAATTTTATTTATTAATTATAATTCATTACATTGAACAGTTGTAATTAACTAGATGAATAATTCCAATTATTCGAATTAATTCTAATTAAAACGATAATTTATGACTCAAGTAATTTCTTCTGCCCAACTCTGGAAAATAAACATTTATACAGAGCCATTCGATTAATATGAGTTATTACAAAAAAATGCAGAATGTCAATTAAACCATTAATGTCAGACCCTCAGATAATAATAATTAAGCCGATTTTATTGTGAGTCTCCAGAGATTTACAAAAATAAAATTAGACTCAACATTTCAGAAACCCTTTTTGTAAATTTAACACAACTTATGCACGAAATTGAACTTGCAGGGAACAAATACTTAGCATGAAGGAAGACGACAAGCAGAATATCGTTGACGCTTTAGCAGCGATGCCTTGCGCTCTCGAAGCCGAGGACGTTACGGATTTCTGCTCTCTCGCTCAATATTATTCGATGAAGACTCCTGCATCGTTCAAGCAAGATCTTTACTCGATTATGTTTGGCGAGGGAGGTGACGAGAAATTTATATCGCACGCGTTATGTTTGCCAGTTTCCGCCCAAGAATTGGTAGAGAACGCGGTTGAGACTCCAGTCGCACCAAACGCCCCAGTCGAATCGGTTAGATTCTTTCTCGTGGATTGCAGACCAGCAGAACAATATAATGCAGGACATCTACCTACGGCTTTTCATCTCGACTGCAATTTGGTAATTACCCAGACAATTTTTTATGGGATATTATTAGATTTACTTGTCACATTACACGTCGACATACTTTAATCGTTTGGGATTAGTTACCATAATTACTTTAAAATAAAATTATTCAAGTGTTGAAAATTCTTGCAGTAGTAGTAAAAAAAAAAAAATTTTCTCCTGGCCCTTTTTCGTATATATATATTTTTTTTATGGAACAAAAAATCTCAAAAAGAAGCTCGATTAAAAAACGCGCTTAAAAATGAGGATACAGTCTGCAATAATTAACAAATTTTAGATGCTTCAAGAGCCAGCTGCTTTCGCGACAGCTGTCCAAGGATTGCTGCAGGCTCAAAGACAGGCTCTGGCCGTGGGTTCTCAAGCTGGTGGCGAACACTTGTGCTTCTTAGGAAGCGGACGCCAGGAGGAAGATCAGTATACTCACATGGTGGTCGCGTCATTTCTACAAAAACACACACAATACGTCAGCATGGTTGCTTCGGGTTATCAAGGTTTGTTTTCGTTCTTCTCTGCAATTGTGTAAATTGATCTTTCAGCGCAGGATTTTTGGTAATGCTTCATTTTTTCTGGGCAACAGCGATTCACGAATATTTCGGTGACGAAGTAGTGTCGAATTTGGTGGATCACAATTCGCAGCACTGTTTGGTATGCAATTCAAATTCGTCGGAGGCAAATTCAAACGAAGCGAGTCCCGTGAAAGGAAAAAACAACAATACCGATTTATTCGGCAAAATTGGCCTAGCAATGAGATTAAAGAGTCAGGAGGTGAAAGGAAAACTCTTCGATTACATTGTAAATCCGTCGGCTAGCGCGACCGGCGCGGTTGAAAATAAAAATGGCAGAGACGGGGAACAAAATAGACGATCGAGAAATCCGCCACCGGTGTTCAGCATAGACGATGATCAGGATCTCGGTAAACTGTCTTTTTTTTTGCAATCGATAGGATTCTAAGAGAAATAGAAAAAATTCTCAAAGAAAAGCAAAGTTTTTTGGCGTGTAATTTTGATAAACACCGATTGAAAAACTCTTACCTAAAATCTTAGATCATACCGAAAAGAAAGATAAAAAAGTTATTTTTCTCATATTAATATCCTCAATTCGTAGATATGACGATGGGCAATCACCAGAGCGAGGAACCCGTCGAAGTCGTGTCAATTCAGCAGTGGCTGAAAGATCCAAATTTGCTACATTCCTTCAAGTGCCAAGAAGTCAAGGTCAACGGATATGTTTACGAGAGGCAAGTGTCATTAATATAATGGTAAAAAAAAACGCTTAATTTTGTTATTACACAAAAAGTGCAGACTTTTTTAAAAAAAAGTGTATTTACGGCAGAATTTCTGTAATGTTCATGACAAAATTAATGTTCACGTGATATCTAAAAATGATTGGCTCGCTTTTTTTCCTATTTTAAAAATCTTTTTGAAACAAGTTATTCAATTTGTCCGAATAGATATGATTTTTAAAAAATTATTTTGAAATTGTGAAGTATCCTTCTACGAAAAATAAAGAACTAAAAAAAATTAAAATTTCACGCCTATAATATTCTTTTTTTTTAAAGGTGAAAAATGTGAAAAAAATGTGAAAAAAAATTGCATTACAAAAATTTGTTTCATTTTTATAAAAATCATTGTAACGATACTCAAAAGAATGATTTTCTTAAAATTGCAGTCAGCTCCTGGTCACAGATAGTCATCTAATAGTCCTACGGGAAATTCAAGGACGAAAGGGTGCGGCGCACGTAATAGTGAAACGACCGCTCTCGAGCATCGTTAAAATAACGTCGCGTAAACGTCATCCCGATCTAATAACGTTTAAGTACGGCACGACACAGTACAACGACACCGTTCTAATATCGGACATGGATAGATTTCTTATTCCGAACGCGAGCGAGGCGACTAAGCTGATATCACAGCAGATTCTCAAGCAATTAAAGAGCTCGGACTAATATTCGAAAAAAAAAAAAAACGTACGCCGTAGTGCGGGCCTCGGTTAGTTAATTCACTTTATTAACCCCAAACAAACAAAAAAAAGCGCTACGAATGTATGTTGCCACTAATTACACAGAAAAACAGGAAAGTTCAAAGCGATTTTTTTTTCGTCGATATTTCTTTTTTTTTCTACTCTTTCACTTGTTCACCTTCACACCGCCAAATCTCGTATGTTTTTCTGGACACAAGGGAGGTCTCGAAATAAATAAACAAATGACATAGTATTATACGTCCATCGGGGTAACAGGTGCAAGTGCCATCGGTAGAACAAAACTTTTTCTCACAGGCATAATCGTCGTACTGCCTGAATATTTGTAATAAACAACATTTTCTAAACTTCTATTGCCTTGAAAATCCAAGAGTCCCGATCGTCGTAGTTGCCATTTACGTCTGTCTAGCCCGAATTTACAGCAGATATTGGATACCTTTCGTTACTTTGAAACGGGCAATCTGTATTTATTACACACTATTCAATATATGATTCCATATTATTTCAGACAACCTAAAAAAAAAAAAAATCTTAAAATCCGGTTGAGTGGTTCCAATAGATATTCCAAATTTCAAAATAATAAAAAAGTTCCTATTGGAATGTGCCAATTTTTTCATTTTTTTTGCTTAAGCTATAATATCTAGAAACCATTAATCGTATCGCCAACTCTAAAAAACGAAAATGTGCATTTTTTTTTCAAGGTCCACAATAAAAAAGATATTCTTAATATATATTAAGAAACTTGGTGTATCGATTGATATTTAGACATTTTTTGAGAATTTTTTTTTCGTATGGCTGATGTGATATGGAATGCGTCATATATGTTTAAAAAATGATTTTCATCGGTCGACATCTTACTGATTCTCGTATTGTTTTTGCACTGAATTCTATGAAAAGAATAACTAAAATTTTCGTTAATTTTGCGTGAAATTGATTGTCAAGACAATTTTCAGGACTTTAAGGGCGTACCGATTTCAGACAACGAATGGGTCTTCTTTTTTAAGGGTGAAAAGATTCCTATTTTCTGAAGTAATTTTTTTTTTAGAAGTCCCATCTATTTATTTACTTTTTTTTTCTAATAGAGGATGTCAGAAAATTATATCAAATAAATAAACAAATATATAAAATTTCTTGCATTCGCGTCGAGGAATTTTTTCAAACTATCAGAATACAATCAACAGAATGGGATTTTCAACGACTGTCGTTATCTGGAAGCTGAAAATGAGGAACATTTTCAGGATTTTTTCTGACGTACGATCTGTAAAGTGTGTTTTCGTAAATTCTTCGCGTATGAAAAAAAAATGAGAAATATTTTTTAAAAACACACAGAATTGTCGTTGATTTTCTCGCGCGATTGCAGCAGAACAGCGTGTGTGAAGTTAAAAAAATCAGAATGTACAGTAAATTTTGATTCATTAGCTATAAACTGACGTGCGAAACAAAAAAAAATGGACTTAACAGCAATTTGAAAAAAGAGGTTTTTCGGTTGAAATAAAGTCTTTTTGTTTACTCTTATTAATAAATGTGTAACGAAAAAAAAAGTCCATGTAAAGTTCATCATTCTGATATTACATACTTCAAAATTGACGTATCCGGAATTAAATTAGTATTGAAATAATTGCGTTCTAAGTTTCGGCTAAATGCGCGTACAGAATCAAATTTTTGAAATGTGTAATAAAAAAAATGGATTTTTCTTTAGAGTGTATTATATCCTTAATGCTGTGGATAATTATTTTAGGACAATTAAAGTTAAATTAGCAGTATAGAAAAGGTAAAAGAATGTCTATTTAAAAGTAAGGAGAGGTTTCGAAATGTAATTAGAACTTGATTTGTATCGTAAAAAAAGGCGATTCGGGTTTAACGATAACCAATATATTTTCCGCGGAGTGTTTTCTCGAAACTGACGTTCGTCGTTCGTAATGCTGATCGAATAATATATATTGAACTTCGTGACACGATTCGTACTATATATTAGTGCTGCTTCAGTGACGTATCTGCAATTTATTTTTACTTTAAAAATTGATGAAACTAACTTGACCGAGAGATGATGCATTAAAAGTCGACGCGAAAAAGATATATATATATATATATATATACATGTATGTATATTATCAAAGGTTGTGCTTCCGAAATGAAATTTCTGAAGAATCGAACGTAATTTCGCGAACGATGACGATATATTATATAATATTTATGTGTAGCGCGAACTCTGCTCTAGATCTGATTGGTGTACTCCGAAAAAAAAAAAAAGAAACATATATTTAGAAAAGTGCGTAAAAGTATATTAAAAAAAAAAAAAAAAAAAAAAAAGAAGTGTCCGGAGCAGAGAGAGCGAGACCGTGTTTGCTATGAAAGAAATTTTATAAATCCCTGTAAGATATCGACGTAGTAATTTATGAAAATATGTTACTTCGAATGCATCGAGCATATAATACATATATAGTACGAGACGAAGGACACTCGTGTATCAAATCACTTTAATATATTATATATTATATAAAAATAATTCATTGGACTATGTACATAACGGATACACATTATTATTATTATTATTATTATTATTATTACTATAGCTGTAAAATAGTAGTCGACATGTCGAAAAATAAACGATCGAGATACACTGAATGGCTTTCGATTTATTCGCGTTACAGAATGTTGATGCTGCTGTTCGGTGCTGCAGCAAGAGCGTGTGTGCGTAATCGAAACGGGAAGTCAAACGACAGAAATTTTACGACTATACGCTGCAGACAAATGTGCGCGCCTGTTCTTCGTTATTCAGCTGATAACGCGATAACGTATTGCCCGGTTATTTCAGCTGTGACGAATTCCCATCACAAATGCTCTTAAATTTTATCTCTTGTAAAACAAAAAGGCATTATTCAGTAATGACGAATCGTTGTTAGTTATATCTCTGTAACTTTTGAAATGCCGATATATATAGTTGTTAAAGTACTTTAAAAAATCAGGTCTACGCAAAATTGATAGAAATAAATCAGGTGATAAATTTGCTTTTGATGAATTTGCTGGGAAATCGTGGCAAATATTTTAGGTCGATGATAATAGTTTATATAAGGGACATTCCACCTAGTTTCGAATTTTTTGTATCATTGACAGAACTCCAAAAAATACTAATTTGAATGAAGAAAATAAATTTTACACATTTTTTAATTATGTACGATTTTTTTAAAACAAATTATCGAACGACAGATTCGAAAAATTTGAAAAAAAATTCTCAAACTAACTTTTTTTTAATACAAATTTTTGGTAACCGAACCAAAGTGGGCGATTCCTTCTGTTTTTTTCGGCCTTCTTTAAAAAAAAAAATGGAAAAAAATGGAAAAAATAGTAATTTTATGATGAGCAGCAGCTAAACAATTTTTGTATGCAACACATGATTTTTAGAATTTTTTCAGATTTTTCCAATGTATATATATTTTATTTCATAAGGAACGTTGAAAAGCCATTAATAAAATGAACCAATTTGAGATTATTTGAGCGAAATCTTAACATTTATTTGAAAAACTTGAAAAAAATTCTCAAATCTTTTCTACATTTTATCACGATTAAAAATCTGAAAAAGCATAAAAATGTCTTTTTATTTTTCGTGCCGAGTCGCTACGACTCTTTTGATTCCCAGAATTCCCAGAATAGAGCTCCTTATCTTTAGTATATGGGGCAAACCACGTCAAATAATCAGCCGCCCAGATTTGTCATGTTATCAAAAAACGCTGATAATTTTTTAAAACGTTATTTCGACTGATTGAAAAATGTTACGAACTTTTTCCGATTTTTTAGTGGCATATTTCAGCGGTTAAAAAATACTAACAATAATAATAATTATTATTATTTCTTAACGCGAAAACGACAACTTGTATTTAAAAAATAGAAGGATAAAATTTATGATTTTCAACATTGATTTGAATTTTTTTTAATTGCCTTTTTGCCGATAAAATTTAATGCCATTTTTTCATTAAATGAAATCATAAATGTTTTTTTTTCTCGGAAACTTCGTTTGTCTGAAATTTTTACAATATATTCCTCGATATATATATATATATATATGTTGAGAATGTATGAAAAAAATGTCTTCCTATATGCCTCGTTGTCTCATATATTCATAATATTCCAAGAATTTTTAATCCATTATCGTAGAGAATTTCGGTTATATACCAACTCTTGAAAAAGCGCGATATGAGAATTACCGGATAATAATTTTGATAAGAGTATCAGGAGTTCCCTTCATTATTTTGTGTCCGAAGATCGTGCAGTAGTAGAGATTTGATCTTCACTAGTGGTAGAGTCGTTCAAGAGATGCAAGAAACTTCGCCCAAGCGATAACACATTGGCGCGCAGCTGCGCAGAATCCGCACCGCGTACTCTGCAATTGCATATACACCTCTGATTGCACTTTTTAGGGCTGACGAAGAGTTAGTTTTTACGACGCAAGAACAGACGGTAGTGGAACGGCGTGGTTGGCAGGTCGGCTGCGTCGTTTCACAATAAATATAATAACATCGACGGCAGGAGACCGGCGAATCAATTGAATATGGAGTTTGATAATAAACGAGGGAAAACGTTGTCGCAAACCTGAGGTATATAATGGGTCAAATAAACTGGTCTGAACTATTCCCAGGAAAATGGAGTGCACTTATTTTTATCTCTTACATGGCACTCTTCGTCAATCAAGGTACAAAGTAATTCCAGTGTTGTCATTTTCCATGTCGTTTTGACGTTTTATTTTCCGCGTTTACACGTTATTTTAAGGATATACAATACATGTCAATTCGCTTATCAACTGAACAATGCAATATCGAAATTTTGTATTTATAGGTTAAATAAAATAAGTATTATATTCACGGTAAGTTAAGAATTAATCCTGCTTTTCTGGAGAATATAAAAAAATGTATTTTTTTTACTTTTTTTTTACTGCCGGTTTAGTGGTCGGCCTGATACATACGTTTTCTCTGTCAAGAACTTGTGAAAACGGTAAAAATAACAATTACGAAATAATAATAACAGTGTTTGAATGAAATTATTTGGTTGTTTTATCATACTAAGAGTAATAACATGTGTAGAATTATTGGAAATATCAACTGTCAATATTGATGTAGATTTTTTTTGGGAAAAATCGTACATAACCTTGAAAAATTATGAATTTGGTTGCAGCGTACTTGACATTTGCTCCGATATGTCAAAGAAGACATATAAAGATAAAGATATCTTTGACTATGTATATCTGTAAACACGGCTTTTAATAAGCATTTTAACTCGTAATATCTTCTAAAATATGTGGACAATTGCCGATTTTTTTTTCTTTGTATTATAAATACTTTAGTACTATTTTAGAAAACAAGATTTTGTGGTAAAAGGTCATAGAAAAAATTAATTTCAGATGTCATGAATTATAGTTCTTACTTGTAGTCCCATTTGATCCATGTTAAACGTCTTAACTTTATGCGTCAGAATCCATGTCGGCAGAAATTAATTTTAAATTCTTCAAAAATTTGGTCTATGTTTGGTCTATGTTTGATAGCACTTTCTGAATTGAATTTATGACAACCAAGAGTAGTCGCTATTTACAGTTGATCTACGAGTCAAGGCCAATACTCATTAAGATTTGCTGGAATAAAAATGGACTTCTGTGTGTCAGTGTATTTGCAACGATAAATACAATGAATCATCATTATTCTTGCCATGAAGTTGAGATGCATAGCAAATGCTTGCATAGAGTCACTTTTAATTGCTTTGTGCATATTGTCACTTTTTGAGGATACATGTGAGCTTTTAAATGTTTGATTCAATGCTGTATATAATAATATTTATAATTTATTATTATTATGATTATTTATTATATATTGTTATTATTGTAAAACAAAAGAGAACCAATATATATATATGTATATATATATTATGCACTTTAACATCCACAATAAATGTTATTATTATTATGCTTATTGAAGATGGAATTTGGTCTTAAAATTGCTATACTTCTTTAATTCATATTCATGATAATCAGGCATTTTATTCGTTGCTTTTTGGTTGAAATAATTGTTTGACTGACAAATGACAAACTGAGATAGTGGAATATTTCAGTAATTGTGAACTTGTAAAGCAATTATATTTAAATGCACATAGAAAAATTGAGAGGCTTAATTGGAGTTTGAAAAAAGAAATTTTTAATTATTTTCTGTATTTAAATTACTACAAAATGCAACTGATAAGTCTCATTTATTTGGAAAAATCTGAAAAATTTCTCAAAAATCACAGGTTGCATATAAAAAATGTCTAACTGCTGTCCATTGTAGAGTTACCATTTTTTCAAACTTTTTCCATTTTATTTATCGAAAAAAAGCAAAAAAAAAAAATAGATGGATTCGCCTTTTTTCGAAATTTTTAAATTTGTTTTAAAAAATCGTAGACAATTGGGATGCCCCACCTTTTTTTTTTTATTTTTCCCAATTTTATAATATAATGTTTTCAGAGAAACTAATTGCAAACGCAGATTCGGTAATAGTTATTCATTTTATTTTCAGGAATCATTGTCACTTGGTCACAGAGCAAAGGAGATTATGATTACAACATTGTGACTGTAGTTCTTATGACAGAGGTTCTAAAACTGATTGTTTCGGTCTGTCTGTACTGTTGGGAGTGAGTTAAACAGGCACATTAAGCCCAACTATTATTCACGCGAAATATCCTGGTTGCACTTACAGTATTGCATTTGTTTGCAGAAATAAAGTCTCGCATCTTTTCCGGGAGATATTGAAGCACAAACAAGGTGAGCAAGAGGTCATAACTCGCTGCTGGATTATCATGATATCTTTTCAGAACTCTGTGAGTTACTCCGAAATTGAATGAACCGAGCTGTTTTTTTGGTCTTTTCAGTTCTCCTACTGTACATGGTACCGTCGTTTCTCTACTGCCTCTATAATAATCTCGCTTTCGTCAATTTGGCTGTGTTTGACCCAACAACGTATTACCTATTGCTACAATTTCGGGTCGTTATCACCGGAATTATATTTCAGGTATTTTATTGCTCAATAAACTCTCAATTCTGATTTAATATTAGATCATCTGTTATTTGTTGCTGCTGAAAATATTCATGTATCGAGTTAAATAAATTCTCTCAGATTAATGTTCAAGGTGAATGGAAATTTATCTTTTTTAAAATTTTGATTGTATTTTTGTAGAATACACAAAAAAAAACAAATGTATTGGCAAATAAATAATGAACAGATTTTTTTTTCGGAGTCTCGATAAAGTCTTTTACGCAAGGTGTTAATTGTTCTTCGCTACGAATAATTCAACCATGTGTTCCCCCAGTTACCTGCCCTATGATTTTAGTCACTAAATCGTTAACTAAATATGGTTGAATTAATGAATCAGATGGATTTTATGCCGTGTTACTTAGTAACCTTTATCTAATGTTATTTCTGATACTCAAACTTATATTAATCTCGTTGAAAAACGGTTTTTACCGGTAAATAATAAATAAATAAATAAATAAATTATTTGTGACTCATCAGGTGGTATTCAATAAACAATTATCAACCAAGCAATGGCTGTCTCTCGTGCTACTGACACTTGGTTGCATGATGAAACATCTCAATTTGGATTTCGGCAACAACTCACTCTTTTCCGACTTTCATCTGAACATCAATGCTCTATTCATCTTCATTCAGGTAAAATATTTGCAATATTCTGCTTCAAAGAATTTTCATTCAATAAAAACGATGACTTATCGTAATACAAATAAGAAAGAAAAAATAAATGTAAATACTTCAATTTAATGGCGATAATGAGTAATTAATTATTTGTTCTTATTTTTAGACAATCTGCTCCTGTTTAGCGGGTGTCTACAACGAGTATCTGCTAAAAGGACAAGGAGCAAACATAAACATCTTTCTACAAAACGTTTTTATGTACATCGACAGTATATTCTGTAATTTATTAGTGCTAGCGATTCAGGGTAATCCGATCCGCGCGTTCGATAACGTCGGTGCCAATATATTTCTTCAGCCTAAAGTCGTTGCAATAATGATAAACAACGCGGCAATTGGAATAATAACGAGTTTCTTTCTAAAAAATCTCAATTCGATTCTAAAGACATTTGCAAGTGCTTTGGAACTCATGTTCACAGCTATTCTTTGCTGGATTATATTCGATATACCGATCTACACGAACACCATTTTGGCGATAGCCATGGTGAGTTACGCGGTTGTTTTATATTCTCAAAATCCAGTACAAAACGTAAAACCAAAAATGCACGAGGGCAGGGACGAGGAGAAGCAGATACTGTATTCAACGGAAAGTGAAACTCAACTAGTCTAGCCACGCATTATTTTCGCGTTGTTATAGCGTATAGTAAAAAAGAAAAAGTACTGTACTGCAATGCAGGATTGAATAATATTCGAGTAAAATCGTACTAAAAAAACGTTATAATTCGGGGAATTATAATTAATTTACAAAAGGAGCAATAATTTTCATTTTTAAAGATTAATTATTCTAAAATTACTTTTCGTTATTCGAGATAAAATAAATAATTCTATCCACTCTTGAAAATTATTCACAGATATTCATATCGAAAAGATAATTTGAATATAATTTTCATTCAAATATTGCTTATCTTTGCAAGTGACCCATTATTTTTGTAGCCACCAGTCGAATTCTATCCAAGGATTCGCAAAATACGAATGAAAAAAGTATTAAAAATACATTTTTATCTAAATGATTATTGAGTATAACGTCTAAGAAATATTATTATTCATTGTAAAACAATAATTGAGGGAGACTTCACCGATTTAGAGGGAAAACGTGTGTTCTTTTTTTATCGTTATATAATAGTGTAAAAAAATTGTAGGAGTACTTCCATGAAAAAAAGACATTATTAAAAAAAAACCTAATATTAGAAAGAAATTAAACTACTTTTACAATCTAGAAATTCTGTAGAGTCTCGCGACAAGTACATTTGAGAGCGAGACTCGACCGAGTTTTTTTACTCGAACCCTCCTAGTCTACGCGCATTGAAACTTGTCATTATTGTGCCTAATGATCGTGATGATAAAAAAATGCACATTCATTATATAATACGGCTCTTGCCTTTCGGTTAAGCACAAAATGAACAAAATATCGCTTCAGTATTTGTTAAGATATATATATTTTTTCGTTTTCTCGGCCGTTGGATCGTCCTCGCGGTAGTCAAGGCATTGCTATATATTTCCTATCGTACGCACGTTTGTCGACCGGGGTTCACGTTGGTCGTATGTACAAAAAAAAAAAAAAAAAAGAAATGTATATACGAAAAGCAATTCACGGCTGTATTTTTTTATAACCATTTTTTCATTAGTCATTGGTAATCTTTGAGATAGTGAACAATGAAAGAAGTGACGTCAATGAGGTGAAGATAAGTAATAATCAGTACACTCGGCCGGGGAAAAATGATTGTATATAAAGTTTTCATATTTATAATCATATATATGGTTATATATAATTTCAGTAGTGCAAATTCGAATTGTTAAAATTAATGATATGGCAAAATTTTGTTAACGTCCACATTTTATCGCTATAGCAAACCAGTGTAAGAAATAAAAAATTTTAAAAAAATGTATGGAATATTTGCGATAGTTGCTTTTGCGGTCACCCTCCGTGTTGTGATCGTGGCCGAACCTGCATATCTGTTACGATTGCTGACTGTGTCTACTTAATTTACTCAACCAAACACATTCTTGTGTTAGATTATAATTTAATGATATATAAATTTTTTCACATATTTGTGAGCAATAATATTGAATAGATTAATTTCTTAGCTCTTTTTTGCTGATACATTTATTTTAATATTCTGTTTTTCAGTGTCGTCAACTATATCTGTATAGTATTTTAGTACTTTAGTGAATATTAAAAAAATGGTAATATTGATTGTAGATAATATTTTTGTGAAGTACTGTTTCAAGTTTCAAACGAAAACACCAAAAAAAGAATTCCCAAGGGTTTGTTTAAATATGAAAAATCCAAACTTTCGGAAACAAAGATTTTTATTAATAATAATTATAATTAATAATAATTGTCGTATTCCAATACTATACTATAACTCTGAAAAAAAAAATCACAAAATGTTCTGTCAACTAGTAAAATGTGTCTAAACATGAGAAATATCTGAGAGGTTTTATATACTATTAATTGCATTTGGAAAAAGTGCTTAAAAAAATCGTGGATAAAAAATCAACAGCTATAAATAAAAAATACTCTTAAAGAGCCAAAAAAAATTTGGTTGTCTTACAACTTTCTTATTAAGTCGTTCATGTCGCGATAAACATTTTGCAAAAAAATGAATATTAAAAAATAACATTTTTTGTTAAAAAGAAAAGGTGACTAATCTACCCTAAAAAAAAAAATTGCAAAAATAATTTTTAAGAGCAAAACGAAATCTGAAGTTCACACAAATTTGCAAATAATTCGGACATATTGTGAGAAACATATTGCGAAGAAATTAGTATTGAAAAAAATTATAGTTTTCGTTAAAAAAATTCTTATGTCTCCGCTTAAAAAAAAAAAAAAAAAAATCCAATATTTTTTTGGTCGTTGACTAAGCTATTTTAATGACAATCTGTCTTGGCGTATAATTGAGGCAACGATGAAAATTGATACTATCATATGTGAAGGCAGACTTGGCGTTAATGTTTGCGTGATAGGCTAACGGCCCGGAAATAACGAACCCCAGCTACACTCGTTGTATTATTGTGTCTGAACCCTCAATAGTGGTTGACCCACTTGTTTCGCTGCTTCTCGGCGTCGTTCCCTTCCTTATAATTTCTTTCTTTCGCACCCTCACCCCTTGTATTATAGTTGCACTCTACGAGCGACTATAATCCATATAGTGGCTCATTGAAGAAATGCTCCATTTTCTCCTATATCACCGATCAAATAAAAGTCACGGCTATTCCCGTTGACGTTCATTAAAATAAAACTGTTATCGGTGATTGGGGCTCTCTCATATCCCAATAAAAAAAAGCCCGTCTTTGCCGGTTTTAACTACTTTTCCCACTTTCCAGCGTCGTTACACTTCTTCATTTCTATCGCGTTCTCCATTAAACGCCCTGAGCACTCTGGTAGCGCAATTCAATTAACTATCACTCATTGGAGAAATGTTTCTCTATCGTGGATCCTATAAAGTCTGTCTTTATTTCAAATTCTCAAAGTTCAAATTTATATTTTTTTGTTTCTTTTTTGTCGAATTGAAAAAGTGAAAAAAAAATTATTCACCTGAGATATCAGTGAGTAAATTAAAAATTTAGTGGTAACTATGAAATTTAAAAAAGTAATAATAGTTTCGCCAGAGTGATAATATTTATAGTACATTTCTTTTTTTTTTATTATTTTCTCTTATATATGTATTAAAAAAAAAAATTGTTATATTTAATTATTGAGACGAAGTAACTATTTTCATTATTTTGCTGTAATTAATAATAAATTGGAGATAGTATTTATTATTATTACAGTAAATTTAAAAATTTCACTGGCCAAATACAATCCATAATAATTTCGTCAAAATTGTATTTTCAGATACATTTTCATCCGAATTGTATGCTTATTCCCGTGTGGAATAAACTAGCGATCCATCATTGCCTTATGCATTGCAATTTAACTGTGTAATTGACCAATTGGGGTCTGTCATATCACATTTACAGGTTGAACGATATATGAGGCATTCTCTGTCAATTTATTTCATTTTTGCATTTATTTTCCTGACCCTCGTAGATATTTTTCATAATTTAAGTAATACTTGACAAGACTTTCTGCGATTTAAAAAAAATTTAATTCAATTTTTTTTAGAAAATGCTGTATTTCGGTTTAATTGTAAGTAAACGCATTTGGAAAACTCTGAATCAGAGAAAAATATTTCTCACCATAAAAATTATTTTGTATTGGGTTTTCAATGAAAATTTTCAAACATTTTTGTTCGGCCTGATAATGCTGATTTTAAAAAATATAAAAATTACGTTTTCTTTCAATGGCTATTTTTATTGTTCCGTAAAATTCATGTCATCTTTTTTTAGTCTACGTATTGGAACCATTCGAGGTTTCGGAGTCTCTCAATATTTTTAGATTTTTTTTTTCCAGTCAACATTTTTTAATAAATTTTTAAAAATCTAGTATTGAAAAATCTCAAAAAATTCTCAAAACTTGTGCTTCTAATTTATTGAATGTTTGCTGACGAAAAACGCAAAAAAAAAAAAAAAGAATTATAAATATTCATATTTGTTATAGGATTTTTGATCATTTTTTCATATTTTTAAACTAGAACCAAAATAACGAATTAAAAAAAAATGGATAAAAAAAATGATGGCTGAAAAAAAAAAAAAAAATGCCGACTGTGTCTTTTTTAACAGGTACAATAGCGTAAAAAAACAGTGAGATAAATTGGATATGTCAATCAGAGTCAGGCTCAAGCGTTTACCGATTTGGCCAGGAAGGCCTCTCTTGTACAATTTTTGTGAGTGATTGGAGTGTCTGTGAATGTCTCTGATTGAGTCCCTCAGTGAATGTCCAAGAGGAAACGCTTTTTTTATTTATTAGAAAATTTGTATTTTATCCTGAAATAAATCCTGGAATAAATTCCCTAAGGACCAGGAGTTACACATACCCTCAGAAATACAAATCCAGCAGAAAAGAGAGTACAGAGACAGATAATAAAATTGTACGAAGCAGTACGAAGCAAAAAAAAAATTACTTAGCGCTAATCTAATATTGTAAATTATACGTAAAATATATTTTTTATTATATATATATATTTTACTGCAAATCCATTGGACCATATTCCAAATGATGATATAAATCACTATAACAGTTACCCTAATCAATACAGTCAATATATCAGAAAATTTGTTATATTCAATAATAGCGTATCGAATAATAGTTTAATAATTATTAATGTTCTGGAAATATTAATCCATTTATCGTAGAATCGTTGAAATAGCGCAACGGTACAGAGAGTGAGAGAGAGAGAGAGAGAGAGAGGATAATATATACCTATAATCGTGTGTATTTCAATATCAAAGTTAAATTGCAGCATATATGCGGGTGTATACCGTTAGAGAGCCGACATAAACTCCTCATCAACTAGTACCTGTATATATTCGTTTTATTAACTGGCATGCTGCTAGTTCAGGACGTTGACGATCCGTAATCCAAGCGTATACGCAACCTGATATAGTTTAAACAAGAGAGTAATGTAATTACTTTGCCAATCCAGTCAGAATAATTGATCGTCGTGTGTATAACGTTGGGTGTTGCACCTCTAGGTACGACGTCACCAGGGCAAACTTCATTATCAGTGTAACGAGAGAGTGAGAGAGAGAGAGATGTAGGACGAGAGGTGTATATGGTGCATTGGCTACCTAAAATCTAACAGGTCCCTTTTTCTCTCTATTTTTTCCCTCTTTACGTCCGTCTCTCAGTACAAGTTGAATAATGAAGACTCTTCGCGATCGATCGATCAATTATAAAGTGATCGATGTGATATGTCCTTAAGCATTCCTCTCACGCAGCTCTACGGCCCTTATCCCCTACGACGAAAAGCTAATCATGTTGCTTATTGGTCTCGCTGTCTAGAAATCCCTCGATTGATGTATTCCCCTCGAGGATAAGTAATTATTATTGATGATCATTGGAATCCTTTAGTCGTTGATGCCTTTTTTAAGGGGACCAAACGAGGGGGGATTGGCAAGAAATATTTTTTCATGTGAAAGCATAAATTTTCTCTCTGGAAAGTGTTCTTGAAATTCGTGATTGAAAGCTTTTGGAAAGATTGCGATAAATTGGAAACAGGAGTTATGAGAAAATGTGATGGAGCTTCTGGAAATTTAGTAAAATGGTCAAGAATGTGTTGTCGTATTGGCCGTTTTGGAAATTTAATAGAATGGTTTAATAGAAAGGTGCTTTCGAAAAGAGTAGCATAAAATTGCAGTTTATACAGAGATTAAATAGGTAATTTATTTGTGTCGGTGCGAGAAGTGCCTACTTTTCGCACTAGTGCGATAAAGTTGCATACGTAACTCGTGCGAGAAACTTTTTTCTCAATTCGTGTGATTGCAACTCACACTCGTTAAGAAAAAGTTTGATCGCACTCGTATCGTAATATACTATTATGTCACGCGGTGCGAGAAGTGCCTACTTTTCGCACTAGTGCGATAAAGTTGCATACGAAACTCGTGCGAGAAAGTTTTTCGCAACTCGTGTGATTGCAACACTCGCTTTTGACTCGTGCTGAAAACTCACACTCTTCAAGAAAAACGTTTTATAGCACTCGTATCGTTATATACCGTTACTGTTGTTTCAGATTAATGTGCAGAAATTCAGAATACACCGAGAATAATACGAACGTCTATTATTTAGTCAGTTTCAAGTACTCGAATTGAGACGTTAAAAGGTAGAATTCGTTCTCCGATTTTATAAGAAAACAGTGTCAAGTGAAAAGTTGTATTATTATCGCAGCGTTTTGTTGCACGTACAAAATCACAGATTTGCAGCGCTTGATTGGCATTTCATCAGTTCTAAATGTAAGTTTTTTTCTTTTTTGAAGCAACGATATAAAAAAAGATTGTTAGCCGACTAGATTCCCTTGATTCCATGCCAAGAAAATGTGTTTTAATTTTTATATCATTAAAAAGTTATTGTATGAAAAATTCCAAGGTATAAATTGCTCGAAATAATATTTCGATAGTTTAAAAAAAAACTCCAGCTCCGAATATAACAAATTACAGAAGAAGTTCACTTTTTTTCAGTCACCCCCCGTTACATTTTCAAAAAAAAAAAAAAATAGACTCCTACTATAATTTTTTACATTCGAGTATGAAGAATTTTTTCGCCCAATCGCAATGCCGATACGAAAAATTTGTCAATCAATTATTTTTTACCCCGATGAAAAAATGAAACACTTTTTTTATTCACCGTATTAAACGGGGTAGAAACCGATTAATAAGGAGGGCCCTTCACATCGACAATGCCCTTTGCGAGAGATACCAGAATACAGCCGCAGGTGACGAGGAAGTCCCGTCGACAAACGGAGTTCCCGTAGTGTTACGAAGAGGAATAGAGACACGTCGAAGGGGTGACGGAGTGTGCCGGTCAGCCGCAGTCCGCAGAATCGGAGGCAGCAATGATTCTCTTCACGAGAGTCCAGGCTTTCGCGTAAACCAAGCAGCCTTTGACGATGTCGTCGTCGTCGTCGTCGTCGTCGTCGTCGTCGTCGTCGTCGTCGTCAAGAACTGCCCCCAGGTCGAAGGTGGGGATGGTGATGGTCGATATCCATACCCGGCGCGCCAGCTCACCACGAGAGAAGACTTTCAGTAGTCACATGCCGGCTTTGGTCAGATACGTTTCGTTTGTTCGAGAAACGCGCCAACACAAATTTCTTTTTTTTCTTTTCCACTCTTTCTTTTCTTTTTTCTTATCTATTCGCCTATGACGATCACGCGAATTTTATTGACAACGTCTGCGTCGAGACAGGAGGTGAAATTATTTTAATATTAAACATTAAATCGTGTATTAAATATATTTAAAAACATTTATTTAAAAAATTAATTATGTATATATATATATATATATATAGTTATTAGTTATATTTATGAAACTTCACCTTCGAATTTGCTCTTAATTTTCAATTCGAAGGAGGAAATAAAACGTTGGGGAGTTTCTGACTCGTATATTAACTCTACCATTAAATAATACTACCAGATTAAAATTCTACTGTAATACAAAACTGCCCAGATTCCAAGTCTATCACGAGACGACTCTACGGGGTTGATGACTAAATATCTGGTAAAACATCTGATGGTAAAAAAGTAAAAAGTTAGTCTCGTGGCAGAATTATAATCTCGTTTGACAGAATTTTATATACCACGAAAAGTTTCTCATTCATAAACAAGTCCACAAATTATTTTTGTCAGTGAAAAAAAAAAAAATTCTAAGTTTCTATATTTTTCAAAAATAATTGTCTTAAAAATGTATACTTTTATTTTGCATATTATTTGTAATCACTTTTATGAAAAAATTGAAGAGCTGTCTCATGATTATTTTTCTTTTTGTACTTTCACGAAAAAGTTCTTATCCGCAAATTTATTTTCGTTAATTTTACAACAATACAAAAGAGTACAAAAATAATATGTTGAAAATGAGTATTTTAATTTTGTAAAATATTTTTATTAAATAAAATATTTAAAAAGTCGTAAAATACCTGAAAAAAAATTGTCGAAGCTGCAAACTGGTTTGTTTCCTTCGAAAACTAGAACTCTGGTCTTCGAAAGATATTATTCTTTTTGCTGTATTTAAAAACGGTAAACTTTCTAATGATAGAGATTTCATCCGATATTAATACGCGATTACAAGTTTTTTTTGTTTCCAACCAGTTAAATTAATGGTCAGACTTATAAATGTGCCAAACTTCACTACGCGTAATACGATAAACTTTTTGTCCGATCTCTCGCAACCAGCACCTTCGTGTGTACCACTTTTTCAACCCTCGCCGGAGAGAGTGCTTGGCAGAGGGTTGTTCGTGTCGTGACAGATTTCAGGCGATAAGCTTAACGGGGAGACTTTCTGTAATGTGGCTCGAAAAATTTGGATCTCGGTCGGTATTATTTGAATTATGGATCAATGATCAAAAAAAAAAAAAGAAAATAAATTAAATAAATTATAATAAAAATTCTACCGATTGTGAATTATTTTTTAAGCGATTGTGAATGACCATTCGGGTTATTTAACTCGTAAAAATGTATTCTGTTTGTCCTGGTAAATTTGTGTTGTTCGTTGTTTAACTATAAACAGCATTTTATAGCGTAATAGCGTTTTTCTATAAATTCATCGAGGCCTCGGTTTCGTACATGCGATTTATTTATTCACGTACCTTGAACGCAGTCGGCTTGGAAGGATATAAGTCTTCCGGTTAGCGCCTCTATATTTTCCTCTCGCTCTTTTCCTTCAGCGATATAATGGTTAACTTTAGTGTAGCGTGTATTGTTGGGCTTTAGTTTGATGCTATATCGATAGAGAAAAATAGACGGACAGAATACCTGGCAATTCGTGAGTCAGGCAAATCGCTTCAGCCTTCCACAACTATAAAGTTGACGTTGCACTTCTGCGCTCGATAAAACACGCCTACGCGAACTTGGATTGCTCTTTTCAAGCACACACGTTTTGTTCAGTTGATTATTTAGGTATTCCCTCTCATCACGTGATTTAATTGCAAAACAATTCTCCCTCAATTATTCGAGTATTGGTTATTTGATTATGTTTATTGAAAATTTCATTTAACTATTTGCAGAACAATTATTTGGGGCCTGTTCGCGATTTTCAACTATTGGCATTTTTTTTTTCTTATCCATAATCTGTGTTTCTGGATGTTTTTAAAAACTTTTATAGAGACTCAATTACATGTAATCAATTGTAACTATTATTATAAAACTCTGAGTGCTGTTAATTATAATCATAATAAGTTTAGCTGAGATTTTTAAATAAAATTGTTCACAAAGAGAACAGTTTAATCAAGTAAAATAATTTATAATGACACTTGCTTCTTTTTTTTTATTTAATGGTTTTATTTAAAATTTCGTAAGTCCAACAATAATCAGAATATTTTTTTTTTGAATTTACGAATTAATTATTTCGTAATTAATTGTAACGTAACGTAATAACAAAAAAAACTTATTGAATTAAATGATTTGATTATTTTTAAATTTTCGAATGAGCTCGATTAAAATATTTCATAATGTGTCTAATTACCAAAATAATCCATTCTTCCAACTTTTCTCATAAAAAAATATTTTTAATTACTTAATTGTTGACGTTATCGTAAAATGTTTAATTCTCTATTACGCTAGTAAAAAACCTGAAAAGAAAACACAGTCAATAAGGTTGAATTAAATTAAATTAAAAAAAAAGATTACAAGAAAACGTACGAAATTAAATGACTTAATATTATGTTAATTGTCGAATGAGTTACAATTAAATATATTATAATTTTTGTGTTTATCAGAATAATAAATTCTTTTAACATTTCTCATAAAAATGATCACTAATTAGTAAATTATCGATGTTACCGTAAACCGTTTGACTGTTCATTACAGGAAAACTTATTAAATTAAATTAGTCATTGTTTTTTGAGTTCCAATTAAATATTTTGTAATCTTAATAATCAACAAAATAACATATATATATATATATTTAAAAATCTTTCCTCATGAGGAAAGATAAAATATGAAATATTAAAAATGAGTGTGGACGTTATCTCTAAATCGTTTAACCGTCCATTAGGGTTGATTATTACATTGGGTGGCGTTATATCGATGCGCGTCGATTCGTTATTATGAAGAACCCGGCGTTTCCGAGAGATGAGACGTGACGAGTTATGTCCGGGTGCGTGGAGTTCCAATCATCGATGACGGGATCGACGAGTGAGGGGCCTCTGCAGCCCCCGGAGGACTCCGCGCCCCTACCAGCCGGCGCAACGACCTCTTCTTCGTCGTCATCAACACGTTCGTCCTACGGCGATCGACACCCTCTGGACAACGACGAGGCTTCGATACAGTCGCCAAGTCGTCAGCAGGCTCGATTACGTCAGAAGATGATGACACCTGTTCGACCCCCATCCGGTCAACCGATACAACTCACCCCTCTTTGGGAGCACGTGGTGAGTGCTTTCGCATCGATATACCAATTGTTGCACTCTCGCACCCCCTTCTCCTAGAATAGGGGAACGTGGGGCAAAACGGTCTATTATAAATGATTGGTAAAATTATTTCGAGTCTATTCTCAGATTTACTGTGAATAAGAAAAAAGAAAAAAAAGTGGAGATGGTAGATTGAAACTTTTTCAATTATTTAAAAATTGTACTTAATTTTTTTCCCACTGATGGGGCAGATCGGGGTTGTTTGGATTAGGTACAGTGATATGGATAAATCGCTATCAAATATTAAACAGCGACTGATGTTTTTTTTGATAAATAATTTTTTTATTATTTATTTATAATTATTTTATTATTAACATATTAACGTTTAAAGATTCGTCATTTGAAAACAGTAAAGATTCACGTAATAAAAAATACGTATTCTTTTTTTTTTTTTTTTAATTTTTCATATTTATATTTTGAAATGTAATAATATTGCACTAGTTTTTATTTTAAAAATTTCCAAAGCAATAAGTGACACAACCAGCCCCGGTCTCCCCTACCGTACTGCTTTTAAATCCTCAGATTTGCTGATGCAGCTCTCGCTGGCCAATTTTCATTTCGCACTGTTATCCCGTCGACAATATCATACTTCCGGAAATGGTACTTTTGTGTAATTACCTTGTATTGCACATTTTGCACTTTTCAGGAGAGTTAAATATTGCAACTGGAACGTGTTATACCGGCGGATATGGTGGCAACGGTTATACCATTGAAATTGTTCAAATATAAACTCGTATCGATGAAATTGTTATTTTTTTTTCCCGATCATTTGACGGTAAAACGATGTACGATGCCGTTATAGTTAGGGTCGATTGATGGGGAAATCCTGAACGAGGTTTGGAAACAGGGGAACGTTAATAGCTTTTGAATGATTGGTGGAAATAAATAATTTTTAATACTTGGTATACATTCTGCGGTCCTAAAGCTTCGACGATATAACACACACGGTCAATGCCCGAACGATTGTTGTGATAAAATAATTGTCAGTCAACATCCGGAGAAATGAATCGATAATTTTTATTAATAATTATTTGTTATTATTGTTGCACGATCATTATTATTATGATTTTTTAGCCTTTTTTCTGATCGGTCTATGCCTCCACAGAGTTCGAAATTTTTCATCGAGAAAAAAGATTTTTGATCGGTCTATACCCCAACAGAGTTTGAAAATGTTCAACGAGAAAAAATATTTCTGAGTAGTCTGTGCCTCGACGGAGTTTCCAAATTTTTCAACGAGAAAAAATATTTCTGATCGGTCTATGCCTCAACTGAGTTTGACATTTTTCAACGAGAAAAAAAGATTTCTGATCGGTCTATGCCTCCACAGAGTTTAAAAATGTTCAACGAGAAAAAAGATTTCTGATTGGTCTATGCCTCGACAGAGTTTGAAATTTTTCAACGAGAAAAAATATTTCTGATCGGTCTATGCCTCGACTGAGTTTGACATTTTTCATCGAGAAAAAATATTTCTGATCGGTCTATGCCTCCACTGAGTTTGACATTTTTCAACGAGAAAAAAGATTTCTGATCGGTCTATGCCTCGACAGAATTTGAAATTTTTCAGTGTTTTCTCAACACATATATGCATTTTAAAGTTAAGAATTCGAAATGATGTCATACTCAGATACAAAATATATAAGTTCAAATCTATTTTATGAACTTTGTTGCTAATCACGAGAGCACTTGAAACTGGGGAGAATGCTCAAAGTGACCACAACCGGTACATCTACCCTAACTATTTATTTATCAACAAGTTCAAGAGTACGCGACTGGCTTTAATGTGAAAGGTCAAGAAGAAATTGGCCAATCGACGTAATTTTCCGCGCTTCGTCAAGTTCTCGACGAGTTACCATAAATATTAATTGACCCACGAGTTTGTACAGAATGGATCGATCGTCGACATTTACGCGTCAACGACGTGCAGTCCTCTTCGATCGTTGCACTTTCTTCAGCGATCTAAATCGTAGATAAAATCCAATCGATAGGTTCGCACTCAGCGATTCCCTTCTGAGGTGGACACGCGCGAGACCTTCGACGAGATATCGGAGAGATTGCGCGACCCCGAATGGGAGGTACGTCAGCATGCTTTACGGGTTCTCGTCGATGTTTTGCCAACCCTCGACGTCGACCTCGTGGACGAAGTGATGATACCGGTCTTACCTGAACTCATTAACAATTTGGGACATCTCGCACCCGCCGTCAGAAAAGGAGCTCTCGATACACTCAGAGTTTATCTCGTTTGCAGTCAGCTTAAAGAACAAATTGTTACACGGGTAAGTCGTGTGTTAAATAACAGAATGAAAAATCACACTTTTACACAAATATTCACAAGAAAACGAAAATTAATATCATTTGAATTTATGACTTTAAGACAAAGAAAAAAATCTTACAGAATGTCAGCGCTGTTGAAGATACAAAACACATTGATTTTTAGTGATGAACATCCCAAACAGTTATTCAGAGATTTAATAAAAATGATTTAACAAATCTTTGATAAAGAGCTTAATTTTTCAAAAATATAGAATGAGTTCCTTAAGTTTTCTCGAAAAGATGCGATTTTTTAAGAATTTTTCTGTAATTGTCATATTTTTTTTTGGGTTGGAATGAAAATTTACTTTTTTGGAGAAATTACACATAATCCATATGAGCGTTTTTAGAAGCTGTACAAAAATGTTTCATACACGATATCGATGTTATTCCAGATACTGGAGGAGGGTCTGACTCGACCGGACGCTCTCGACAATTTCCAGACGAATGTGACGCTTGGTGTGATCCTCAGTACGCCTTCTCTCCTATTTCCTTCCTCGAGTAGTCCTCGTCCTTCCAAGCAGATGCTCAGACAGGCGATAGGAGCATTAGCGATGCGTCTTATCCAACTGGCGCACCAGGAAGCATCGATACGATCATTGGTGAAGATTCACGAGATACTCGGCGACGAGGAATTCAACACGTATCTGAACGAACTGGACGCCAATGCCAAACGTGATTATCAGGTGCTCTGCGACGTGTACAAGGTGAAGCCCAGTGAAAAGAACTCGAGGAAAAGAAGTGGAAAGAAGACAAAGAGAAAAAAGGATGTGCCGAATGGTGTTAAAAAGAACAACGAAGAAAATGACGTTGAGAGACGAAACAATGAGCTCAATAAAAAATGGGACAATGACGTTTATGCTTCAGAAGACAAAATAGAAGAAAAAGCACTGATTAATTCTCCAATGCCAACGGCGAGAATCGTGTTAGAGACGGAAATAAAATTCAACGAAGAAACAGCGATAACAATGACGATACTCGAAGAAAAAGATTTGGACAGCGAGGACGAAGAAACGGATGTTGAAAACGGCGAAGAATTCGCCAAGGATGAAGAAATAATATTGGAAGAAAAAAATGTCATTGAGGAAGCCAAGAATGATGATGATGATGATGACTCCAAGGACGCTTGGATAGAGAGAAGAAAAACACCGAGAAGAGTACATTTCGGTGGCGAGGTCGTAAAACTACGAACTCCCGATAGCGATGATTCTGAATTAGTTCACAATGAAGTGCCGCAGACAAGGATACCTTTGCCTATATCACCCACGACTAAAATGCCAGATATTCGTCCTAGAAGATCAATGTCCAATCCAAGCAGTCCAAATGTTGCTAAATCGAGGATCCGAAAATCAAGATCAGCATCCAACAGTCCAAGAAGAGAATTTTACACACACGACGCTAGTTTAAGTCCGAAAAAGAGTATTTTGTCAAAGAGCAATCCAACCGTGGTCGTCGAATTGGTCGATGATATTAAGAAGATCGGCGCACCAAACTCCAGGAAAATTGTCGAGAAAAAAGTTGATCAGCTTTTTGGCAAAGAGGAGGATGATCGAGGTTGGGCATTTGAGGTTTGCGAAAACGATGTTCACAACGATTTACAGGACGAAAAGTTGGAGAGTAAAAATTCCACGAACGCGAAAAACAATCGCGAAGTTATGACGAAGAAACGAAATTCAGCGACGATCAATAACGAGGCGATGGAAATCAGTGAAATCGGTGTTAACGCAGCGGAGGAAGATGCGAAAGTGGAAAAGGTTGAAATACTTAGAGGATCCGAGGTCGTCGATGCGACGCTGGAAAGTTTTCGTGCCGTTGAAGTGAAGGAAGAAATTGAAGTGCAGAAAACCCCTGCCAATGCGATGGAGATAAGCCAGAAAGACACTCGGGAAGTTGAAGATAAGTTGGGAAGTTCGGGCGAAATGAAACCATCGGATTCTCATCGACGTTCACCGCGATCACCCAAGAAAATGGGCTTTGAGAGTTTCCCGAGAAAAGAGAGAAACTATATTCTGATGGAACTGTCGAGCCCGGTTAAGACGAATCCACGGAAAATAGGCGAGAGTGAAGTTATTTACGACGATCAACAGCTTCTCGGTGCTACGGTTAATAGCGCGGAATTCTCGAGAGGTAATTCACCAATGGGACCTGCCGCTGATCACTTGTTTATTGATCCAAATGGCATTAAAGATTGTGATACCAGTTTGGAAGATCAAAATTCGAGGACTCACGTCGAGAGCGAGAAAATTGAAAAGAAAAGGGAATTGGCTGATGACGAGATGCAGGAAATATCGAAGAAGAAGGAGAGTTTCGTTGACAGTCCTAGTCCTGTACCCAAGTTTCGGGAATCCAGCTGGGAAGAACTTGGCCTCGTTGATCAGGACGTTCTCAATGATCTTCATAATAAGGTAATAAGAAAGTTTCAAGTTTATTTTTCTACATCGCACTTTTTCTTCTCGCTATTCTTAAAGTTTTCTCGTGAATTATTATAATTTATTATGTTAACTGTGGCATTGTGATAGAGAAAGCAGCAATCATCCAGCTTTTTTAAGCATAAATTTGATGGAACTTCATAGATTTTTCTACTGGTGTAGAAAATTATACTTGATTCCTAAACAAAAAAAAAAATTAATTACTCAATTCGAAAAATAAAGAAAGGCTGCTTGACAAGTAATCAAAAAATAATTGACTCAATCATTCGTCATGGCAATTTTTCCAGATGCCTTTGACCATTTCGAGGATATCGAAATACAGAATTGAAAAATATCGATCAGACTCTTAATTTATGTAAACAATAAATATTTTATTGAGGTATTCGTCATGGAAATTGTTCCACAAGCATTTGATCATTTAAATGACAAAATACGTAATTAGAAAAAAAAACACAAAGTTTCCTTTACAAGAAAAAAAAAAAAAAAGAATAATTTATTGAGCTATTCATCATAGCAATCGTTTGAATAGTTGTAAGAGGGACACGGCACGAGTCAAAGGAGACTCTCTCGTGCAATAACGGACGGACAAAGTATTTCCCAAGGAATATATAATTGTTCGTGCATGAGCGCCGCAGTACGAGACGGTTTGAAATAAATCGTAGCATTCGTTACGATGACAGTGGCAGGTGGCATATGAAGCTAGAAACAGTGGAGGTTCGAAGGTGGGTTGCCGACGTTCGAAATATCGTATCTCGAGAATTTTCATTCACGGGGTTCGGAGTCCGAGATCACGGTTTGATACAATGCCTCCTTACCCTAAAAGTGGGTCGATCGATTTCTCGGGGGTTGCCTGAAACTTGTCGGCACGCTCTCGAAACTCCCTTTCGCGACGCGATTTTAATTTCATTAACTGGCTTTTCCTCGTTCAACCAGTTTGCCCGATTTTACATCTACAATGTCACAGTTGAGGTCTTCGTCTTTCTGTCTTCCATGAATGCCAAATGCTTCCAACTGCATTTATTTCATCGATGACGCTATTTAACGAGAGAGTTGGCGTAACCATAGTAATCGGATGGTGAGTAGTCGAACATCTCGAAGTCGAGCCTAAACTTTGCGAAGAGACTCTCGACTCTTTCGCGGCTCAGTTGACTGAAGTAGATACTTGAGGCATTCGAGTGGCCATCCAACGTGTGTCTCCAACGTGGCTCGATCTTTCCGGTTAAACCCAGTCTGGCGATTGCGAAGAGCTGATCCTCGTTCAGTGTCTCGACCTAATGTAATAATCAATCGATCATCGTTTAATCTGTTAGATTATTCTAGTTGCAAGTTATAGCTATCAATTAAGAGCACTCATTTTCCAGATAATTTCAAATATTTCTTTCATATGAGGCGTTCTCCACCAACTGGGGTACCTTTTTTTTTTTACCCATTCGGATCTGTTCTATTTTTTTGAGATATTGTCAGTGAAATCATGGAACTTAAAATCTAGTAGTGTTAATTTAAAAAAAAATGTATAAAAATCGTGGCCTTTCGGTAAGTTCTACTGGTAAGTTTTGCAAGATGATGTAATTTATTTTTTTTTTTACGAGAATTCTGATTAGTTTATCATACCTTGGCGACGATGTCGTACTTGAAGGAGCAAGGCGTGCAAAATAAAAAAAAAGGCATCCAATGATCATCGCCGTAGCTGGCGAGATCGGTGTCGATAAGATAATCCACAAATTCCCGAAAAGTTGGCTCAATTCCCGCGGGACCAGGTACCCCTTGCTTCCGTATCACCTGATCGTCTCTCGGTGGTACGAAATTTTTTTCACGATATTTTCGCACTATTTTCGAGCCAAATTTCTTGTAAAAGTGAAGTGACCCGTGCTCTCTACCAGCTACGGAATTTTCCAGTTTGTCACGATACGCGCTCAGCAATCGTTCAAAGGGATGACGAACCACTATCAGCTTTGTCGTTCCTCGCATAGCCTGTGGTCCAATAATTTTAGAGCATCGTCAAATCAGAGACTTATATTTTATTTTTAATGCGAATAAAATAAAGATAGCGACCAAAAAAAAAAAAGAGGTGGTTGTCGTAATTTACCGTTTTTAAATTAAACTAGAAAATTACGAAATGCAATAAAAGTTCTTATAATTACAAAAGTGACGATAAAAATACATAATTTTTTGTACACATTCTTGGAAGACTAGAAACATACAATTCTTTGGGTAAAATATTTTTGTCATCCTTTTTTTGGTGCAAAATACTAGAAATAAATAGAATAAACAAATATGGATATGTGGAGGAAATTTGTTTTTTTTTTTTTTTTGTAGAAGTGTATCGCGACTAGATAAATTTGTTCTGGAATGGCCAATATACATAATAAAGTACTCGGTAGAGCACCAGAGTAGCAACGTACCTCTTCAGCCTCCGGATATTCCAATTCCGGTATGACTCTCCGCGAAATTGTGGATATTTGCTCCTTTCCACTAACCAATTCCGCTTCTGGTACTCCATTCAGCAAGCACAAATTGTAAAGCCACGTTGTGCTGCCTGCTTTATAAATTGGACAATAGGACACTCGATGAGTCCTGTGACAGTTTCATATCACTTTATAAACCTAATTAAATTTAATTTTTCATATTCCACAATATTCCCTAACTCACCGATCTATATAAAAAACACTGTACTGCGGTGCCGGTGGATATTTGTAAAAAGCATTTTTTTCCGTTTCCTGAAATATTCCCAATTTATGCTTTTCGCAGATTTCACGTATTCTGTTGGTTCGTCTATTATTCTCTGCTTGAGCGTCGACCTATGAGAGTATATATATATATATGGGGCATTCCATCACATCCCGATCAAGATCTGGCGATGATATCTCAGATCGGCACCGTAATTTTTTATTCGAAAGTACTTGTCGAAAAACACGTGGCAAATTTTTTTTAGATTTTTTTAACACTTTTCACCTGAGACAAAAAACTTTCGAAAAATGAAATCTCGGGTGAAAAGTGTTAAAAAAATCTAAAAAAAATTTGCCACGTGCTTTTCGACAAGTACTTTCGAATAAAAAATTACGGAGTCGATCAGAGACATAATCGTCAGATCCTGATCCAGATGTCATGGAATGCTCCTGATAATATTTTAATATGTCACTTTTTCGATCTATATTATAATTTTTTCTTCATTTTTATCCCAAAAATGCATTCGAATCTTTTATTTTATTTTTCAAATTATTTTTCATATTTATCTTTGACTGTTATGAAATCTCCATCTTCGGATAGAGCTCAAAAATTTTGTTATATTTTGTAAGATTTTTAACAATTTTTTCAGATTCAAAAAATTATTTAAAAAAATTATATCTCAGGTAAAAAGTGTAAAAAAAATCTTTAAAAAATTTGGTACCTGCTTTTCGACAAGTACTTTTGTATGAAAAATTACAGAGCCTATCTGAGATGTCATCGTCACAGCTTGATCGAGATGTCATGGAATGCCCCATATATAATATATATATATATATATATATATATATACACATAACCGTTGGGTACATATTACGAAAACGTTAATTATTTCGTTATCATCGATCGTGTCCTTAATTGGGACGCAGAGGCCCAGAGGCTTTGCACGCTTCATCAGAATCATACACGTCCACGACTTATAACTCACCAGTGACCGCTGCCGCGGGTTGTCGTTATACCCTGGTTCCAATTTCGCGCGACTATTCGATTTCGACACGAGAAATATTACACCGAAACAGAGAAACAAAAGTAGAACGATACTCCAGTGTCCGCGACATTTTCGAAACATTTTCACTAAAAAACGATGTGCCAAACACTATATGGTTATTTATATGTTTATTTCTATATTTTTGGTATTATATTTATAAATATATATATATATATTTTTCGTAATCTCCAGTCGAATTGAAACTCCAGGATATTTTGGTGTATAGAGCTTTGCGATTTTTCTTCAGATTTTATAAGCTAAGTATGAAATCGTTTTTTTTTGCTTCGTCATAGAGGAAGCTTTGTTTACGTGGAATTTTTTTTTTAAGATTTTCATGTCAAGACATTGAAAAAAAATTCAAACAACATTTTTTTTTATTTAATTTTGAATTTTTAGTTTAGAGCTATACAATTTTTTTTACACATGAAGGAATGTTGAAGAAGGGTCGATATTGAATTTGGAATGAGTCGACAAATAAGTTCGGTTTTTCGAAAAAAATTTAATTTCACCCTAGCTCACGTAAAATCTCACCAAACGAACTAAAATTTTTTACACACAAAAAATAATATTAAATTTGTAGATTGTCAGTGAAGCAGTTCGAATTTTACGTGAGCTTGAATTTTTTCCAAAAAATTAACTTTCTTTTATAATTCAAAAATTGATAAACAAACTTCCTCACAAACGTGGCTTTGTGAAAAATCGAAATTAACGAGGAAGCAATGTGCAATGTCCTACTTTGCAACCTCCCTTCTTTTAGCACCTGATAAATTTAAAGCTACATATTTTTTGCCAAACAAATTTTGAAGCCTTTTTTCTTCATATAGCATCCTTACTTTTTAAATATACTGTTCCACTACCTTTTTAAAATTCCAAAGAAAATTCACAACACTCAGGCCACTGCACACCAAAATATCTTAGATTGCATCAATCCAATCTGAAACTATGCTGTCCACAGGTGTGTCTGTCGTTTTTTAGAAAAAAAAAGACACATCCATCATTACGTTTATTTATGATTTTATTTATCTACATATATAAAAATAAAAAATAAAAAAAATTCAACGCAGCTCCTGCTGTGAATGTACTGCACCTTTCGAGTATCACGAGACTCAAGATACTGAAAATACTGCACTGGAGGTACTCGTGGAAGCGTGACTGTGGTTAAGGACCGGTCCGACCGACTGACAATGAGGATCGCGAGCTCACCTTGAGAGAGGGGCATTGATCTCGGAATACTAATAGCCTGAGGTCGTCGCAGCTGTTCAAATTATTATACATTCAACGTAGCATTATCCAGTGGCTTTCACCATCAAAATCACCGACATATATAACTATGACTATTATCGTTAGGCTTGACGTTATACGAGCATTTGCGAGGCGATTCGACGGCGAATATCAAGACTCCAGGGGCTTAATTCGGTATGTGCAATCCAATCCAGGCAAATTACTTGAGCGCTCAGTCTAACTTTATTCGAGCGTGGAAGCAGTTATGAAAAAAAAAATTAAAAATAATAAAAAAATTCTTTCCTCCCTTCTGTTTCCTCTTCCATCAGCCGTACGATATACTGGCAGAAGTATAGCATGTCCTAAGATTTGTGGATAATTTCAGGGCAAGGTTTTTCCCCTGGATGAAGAGCTTAAAAACTTAGAACATTTCCTCTTCCACGTTATTATGCAGTCCAGACTCGTCTAAACGCTGGCTGCCTGGATTATGACTAAGGAGTAGAATAGGGATCGAGTTAAACACTTATATACACAAGTACCGAATACCTTAAGGCTGTACGGGCGCCAAGTTAAATCCAAATTGAAATTTATGCAATTTCGACAGAATGGTTTTGTGCCCCAAATCTTGGACAGACACTTTTTGTCAAATTGACAATAATCTTTTTTTTTTTTACAATTTTAAGTGTTACAGAAAAAAAGTACAATGAATTGTCGACAATTTTGTAGTTTCGTTTTGTGAGACGTTTTTTGTTATCTTAAAAAAAAATGTTTTGGTTTCTATTGAAAATATATTTTTGTCGTTATTAGAAAAATACTTCTCATTTTACACTTTTTTGTCTGTTTCAATTTTATTAAAAAATGCAAAGAAAAAATGTAAAAAAAAATTACAGTAACGAAAATTTTAATTGCTTAGATGATGATCAGATGTGTTGCTGGCATTTTTATATAATAAACAAACTTAGACCTAAATTAATAGAATTATAAATCACTAGAATAGATGAAAATCATGGTTTTTTTTGGCAAGCTTTTCTTTTACATCCATATTAGGCTCTAAATTATTTTTCACGTACATTTTAATTAGCTTTTATAGCCACATCTTAGCGATGTAGTCGTACTTGAAGGAAGAGGTGCGGAATAAAGAAAAGCAAATCCAATAATTGTCGTCATCGTTGGCGAGATTGGTGTTGACAACACCAATCTCACTCTCAAAAAGTCTTGGCTAAATTTTCACAGAACCAGGAACGACCATAAATTTTGAAGATTTTTGAAGGGTTTCATAAAAATAGTCTGAAAAAAATAATTATAAAAACATGGAGTTAATTTCATATTTAAAAATAATGAAAGTATTCTATTGAATTTATGAAATATTTGGTACCGATATTATTACTATTATTCAAAATCGATGTCATTGCTAGTACATCGAATGTACTACATTTTCAATCACGTAAATTTTTTTCAAACATTTTTCTGTTTTTTTTTCAAGGTTATTTAAATTGCAATAATTTAATCAAACTTTGGGAATGTATAATGCATCATTAAACCTTGAGCAATTGCGTATTAAATGCGCATAAAATATATATAGTTGCAATTCTGATTTATGTAAAGTAAACTTAGAAAAAGTGACATTATAGAGTTTTAGCTTTTAGTAAGCCTTTCCATCCAATTCCATCAACCTTTTAAGGTTGTTTTTCCCCGACGACGCGCTTGAAACCATCGAAAATTTTCTTCCACATCATTATACATTTCAGGTTCATCTTTTGTGTGCGAAATTACTGCTCTGACTTTTATACAAATACCTGCATATAATATTAAAAAAAAAAAAATTCGTATGTCAATTTCTTTTTCACGAAATATTTGAAAACTCGAAAAAAAATCCAAAATTAATTTCAATATCGACCAAAAAATAGTTCATTCTAATCCTGAAATAACATATTTATTAAATCACTAGAACAAAAAACAGAGATTTCTGAAAAATCATTTCTTTCCACCGACTCGCCACCCATAAAGCCTAAGCGATTGCGTAGGTCAATGCAATTCCATTTAAGTAAACTAAACTTGTTGAAAAAAAAAGAAGTGAAGTTACAGGCTTTTAGGTTTTAGTAAAGCTATTTCCATCAGGGTTTAAACGCTTTTTAAGGCTGTAGACGATAGCGGCAGAAGTGTGTCTCTTAGCTTGTGGCTAATTTCGCGGCAAGGTTTTCCCTCGATGACGAGCTCAGAGAGCCATCGGAAATTTCCCTTCCACATCATTATGCAGTCCAGGCTCGTTCTAACGCTGTTCCTGGATTATGACTGGGGACTAGGGAAGAGGAGTTACACACACACACACACACACTCTTGTACAGCGTGTATATAACCGAGGCCCTTAACCAACATAGCGCACCGCATCTATTGTAGCCAGTAAATGCGAATCGAGGGATGGTAAAGGGAATGGGGGTGGTTGCAAGAAAATAATTAGGCACGTGTTGCGTGCCGCGGGTGACTACTATGTCGGTCTACCAAGAGAGCGCCGGTAGTCCTACCGATAGTGTACTTCCAGTATGCAAATATGACGCTACATTACTACCATAATTCACTCCACTGCCGCCTCTGCGCTCAACGTCCACTTTCATTTATCTGATTCGTATAACGCCGCTGCATATACTCTCTCATTCGGATATAAGATTGCCAATGAGGGGGTATGGAAAGGAATATAAAAAAAAAAAAAATTAAAAAAAAAAGTAGGAAAACATTATTCATTCTAGCAGTTTTCACGGTGGATTGTTGGAAGAACATCGCGTTCCAGTTTTTTGCTAATTCAAAGTGACTGGAACCCTCCGAAGAGACGTTGAAATTCTTCGTTACATTATCACGTTAATTACGATATAGAGAATGATTATCATTTGAATCTGGGATGGAGAGATTTTTTTTTGATATTTAAAATAAAAAATTTTATCGATTATTTTAAGGGTTTTGATTTTTTTTAAATATTATATTTATGTTTGTTAAAGGAAATAAAATTTGTCAGGAAATAATTTTCATGTTTGGACTGTGAATGAGAGATACAGAGTTTGGGATTTTTTAAAATGTATATGGGGCATTCCAAGTCAATTCACTTGGCCATCAGATTCAGTTGACAAATTTTTTTTTTTTTTGCATGTCTTGGTCCAAATAAAGAGGACGTTTTCTTTTCAGATTTTTATCATTTGTTTTACACTTTAAAATCATTTTTTTTTCATAAGTTTTGAGTAATAATTAATTTCGACAAGGCTTAAAATTCGGAAATATTTTTTATATTTTGTATTTTCTATATTTTGAATCTTAAAAATGTCAATAACAAAAAATTTCCCATATTTTGCGAGTAAAACGCTGAAAATTCGCTGGATCGTAAAAATGTGGAGCATTTAAATGTGGAGCACCTACTTTCCACCTGGGTCTGACCCTTTCGATTGGGTCCGCAATTTTTTATACGATTCACATAACTCTAAAAAGTACTAATTTACCACAAAAAAAATTTTATTACACATTTTAAATTATCTACGATTTTTTGAAACAAATTATCGAACACATCTTAAAAAATCCAAAAAGAATTCTGAGAAACCTTTTTTTTTCAAAATTTTTTTATAATAGTATCTGTGTGAGTGTTCAAGGAAATTCTTCGCCCTTTATTATATTAATATAGATTATATAATAATAATAATAATAATAACTTATTAGGGACGAATTGGACAATTCGTCCCTCAATAAAAAAAAAAAATTCTTTGACTTGAATTTTTTTTTCGCTATTGCAGGACGACTGGAGAGCGAGAGTACGAGGATTGGAGAGAGTGGCATCAGCATTAAGAACATCCTCAGCATTGATTGCCATTGAGTCGCGGCTTGGATCGCTTCTTCAAGCTGTTTTAGGTGGTGAGCGTAGCTGCAGAGTCGCCGCAGCTGGAATGGCAGTAGCAAGGGTAAAGTACAGTATGGAACTTTAATCATGACGTAATTCCCGAGGGTCCGAGAGACTCGTATATATGAGATGTAATTATAATGCATAGGTGGTGGTAGCTGGCGTGTCCGAGGAGGCTCTCAAGCGGAGGTTACCACAAGTGGCTTGGGGTCTGGCACGTCAGGGTGGTCCGAACGCGGCGCAACTAGCCAGAGTAGCGATGCTTCGACTTAGACCAGCGCTCTTGCTCGAACAGCTTTTGCAGCCACATTGCATCAAAGCGAGAAACGCCAAGGTCAATTAAAAAATGTTTGCAATTATTCCAAGATTGTGCATTCGTACAATGAAAATGTATTTCATATACTTTCGTTACTGAATATTCAGAAAAAAAAAAAAATTTAATCGATAGAACTAAATTCTAGTCATAGAAAAGGAATTTTTTTATTTGAATGCCAACCTAATAGAGTCGGATATTATTTCTATTGAGTATTAAATATATATCAACATATTAAATATGTACCTCAGTTAAATAAATCTTTTTTCAATTATTTTTCATTTTTTCAAAATTTTTTTTTCAGATTTATTATGCATAGTATTTATTAAAAAAACATTGTATTGTAAAAAAATAATAAACTAAATTGTTTCTGATTATCGTTGAACTGTGAACATTTTAAGTTTTGCATAATAATTCAATTTAGTTATATTTGTTTCCGAAAGTATTTTAAATACATTTTGATTGAAAGTATCTTTGCTCTCGAGGCAATAATAATCTATGATTTTCAATCAATTCAGTCGTAATATCAACGTGTTTTTCTTTTTTTTTTTCCTTTTTTTTTTTTTCTTTCAGACTCGTGAGAATGCACTTCAACTTTTAATCTTCTCGCTGGTAACATTTCCGAGTACCGAGTTCAAAGTGGAGAACGTGGCGAACAAAGTGGCGACAATGGTCGCCGACAGACGGAGGAGAGTGCGACAAGCTGCGCTCGATACACTGGCAGTTTTGGCGCAGATCTACGAGCCAGAGGTGAATTTAACAACGCAGAGAACGACGAGGATAATTTTTGTATTTGGTGGTATTACTCGTAACGAAACAATGGGAGAGGGGAAAAGTACTAATCGCCACGTGTCTATCGGATTACAGGAAGTTATGCAAGCCGGGAAAATAGCAGCCAAAGGTCAGCAGGATGGGGATGCGATGATTGCTGCGATAAGGGCTCGACTGGCTCGAAAATCATTGCCAATGGTTTCCGCGGATGGTCTCGTTGTCTATGGCTTACAAATTTCACCGACCGTACAAATAGCCACAGGCATGGAGTATTTAGTCTTTTCAATTTACTTTACAATAGAACCAATCGCGTAGTCAAAAATGAAACTGAATCTTTTTCTACTTTTAACAAAAAACATTTTTGTAATTTTATTTTGAAAAGAACAGTTTGTCAATTTTCAGGTTTAAAAAACTGTTATTCTATTTTTACAACATTTTTCTTTACATTTCCCAAAATAACATATTTGTAAATGGGACTAATGTTTTTTTGTCATTTTACTAATCAAAGAAAATAGAGACAAATGTTGTTGAATTAACAAACAGGTTCGTTACTCACATTTTGGCTTTGCAAAATGATTTTTTACTGTGTATTATTCTGACGAAATGATTGCGTACAATTTCTTCGAAATTATATAATTTTAAACCGACTTTTCGCAAATTTTTTTCCATTATTTAAAAAATAATAATTTCGTATTCAATTATTGGAACACTGACAGTAAGTTAATCGTTAGCAATGTTTGTTAATTGAAAGCAATATTTATTATGGATATTATTGTTTCCTAATTAATTTTAAAAAAAATAATACTGATAATAAAATAATTAGTATTATTTAGTAATAGTAATCCGCACTCATCGTTTCATATTTAATTTTTTTCCTTTCAATTCAAGGGTCTTCAATTTATTATAAGTGACTTAAAAGTTTCACGATTCATCCCACTGTATGATAATAATTAAATTCAGAACAAAAGTATATAAATTAATTATCATAATAGCAGTAAGAGACGATATTGTAAAAACTGTGTGTTTTAAATAGCTCATAATTTTTTATGTAATAAAATATTTTTTAAATTACATAATTCAAATTGAAGGGAAAGAGTTAGGCTTTGAAGTAGTAGGAATAGTTTTTCCATTTAAAAAAAAATCGATTTATTGGAAAGTTTCAAAGTTACGTAATTTTGAGGTACCAAATTGAAATACGTTGGTCTTCATAAAAAATACAATCCTTTCTAATTAATCAATCGTAATTTTCTATGAGTGTTTTCGAACCCACAAACATCATCAATCGAATGGCAATGTCATTAACCGTTAGAAAAAGCAGAAATTCGTACATTATAACGACTGTAATAAATATTACCTGAAAAATTACATTTTGAACACTATAAAAAAAAAAAAAAACTCAGGATACGTAAGATAAAAATTTGCGCTTTAATATTGTGTACAATAATTTTCAAGAAACTTTCATAATAATTCTACAGCTATATTTTCTACCAAATTATTTTAAATTATTTTATAAAGAATTATTTGATAATTAATTATGATACTGTTAATAAAAAGACAATTATTATAATTATTTATTGACACTTATCCATGTTAAACACATCTGCTATTATTTCAAAAAAAAAATTTAAAAAGATGATTATGTTATAATTTAATTATTCAATTATACGGAGAAAAAATTATTCGAAATCTTTCTGTCAGAATAATCGCCAGAAATGTTGTTAATTCTCAAAGTCCTTTTCATTTAATTAATTGGAATCTATCGTTTAATATTAATTCTGTAAAGAAGCTTAATAAAAAGAAATTCTTTCAGGTCCGGACGTTGACTGGATCGTAGCCGGAAGTGGTTCCGTTTCGCCGGGAACTGGTCGTACAAGAGGCCAAATTATCGCCACAACAACGAGACAAGGAGTTCAGGAGAAAAATGCAAAGTAAGGAGTACAATAAATTTCACCGCTGTACCCCAAAAGTATCCGCAATAGTATCGACAAACTAATATCACGGTTCTATTGTTGTAACTTCAGAAACGAGTCTATGAAAAATGTCTCCAAGAGCAAAGGACCGAACTTCGTGGCTGTTGGAGTTGGACTTGAATCCAAGAATGAGCAGCACCAACCGCTCGCCTGGCAACTAGTTCAACACTCGGCACAGGCAAGTTATATTCGACGAAACAATTTCCAGACGTATTAAAAGTGAAACTTCGAGTCGTTTTGTATACAGCTATTATGCCCAACGTCTATTTGTCTTTCCGTTTCTATTGTAATTATCGCGGACGTATTTGATGCGAAAATTGGCGACAATTGCGAAAATTTATTCGGAAGCTCCTGATCTCTATTTCAATTCTCATGGATATTTGGATTTTTTTGGAAAACAATTTTTCACGAAAATTATGTCAGGCTTGAATGCACCTTGGTTTCTCGAATTAATAAAGGTTATAAATATTTCCATATTGACAATTCTGTCAATGAGACACTGATGGATATGTTTTTTTTTTAATTACCTATATTTTTCTTTTTTAGGGCCAGAGCCACAGGATTAAGGACAAGTTATGGGATCCGGTGAATCGTGACAATAATTCCAGTGGAAAAAATCTTGAAGTCGGAAAATCAAGACTAACCGGATCTCTTCGGTATTATCGCTCGGCATCCGATCGTCTTAACGATTCCTTCGAGTCCGAAGCAACGCCAATATTTCTTCTCGACGACAAGGATGTGATAATGAAGCAACGAAAAACGGAGGAGAATTTTCACAGACGAATGGACGAGATTTATGCCGAGAGAGTGAGATAAATTGCATTATTCAATTATCAATTCAGTGAAATTCACAGATGTTCGATATGAATTCTTATACTGTGTGTGTGTGTGTGTCTTTTTTTCTTCTTTTTTTTTTTTTTTCTTTTTTTGCAGACTGGCATCGGTCCAACGGCTCAAGATCTCGCGGGAAATAGATTAGAATCTCGGATTCCGGTGCCGCAGTCTCGTGATCGCGAGATCAACGGCAGAGATTCGAGAATTGGCACGAGTTACATCACGAGAAGGAGAAACCAGGAAGAAAATAATTTGCAAAATTGGTCGGCGAGCTCGCGAGGCTCCGAGGCGTCGAGGCCCCGCTCGATTCAGAGGAGCAATGATCGCCTACAACCGGAAGTCAGTGCGCAGAGCTACCAGAGAATTCGGAGAGACGCTACGCCCGAACGTTTGTCGCCGACACGCGATACGTTAGTAATGGATTTATCGTCATCTTTGCGTTTGGCAGCTCGGTTAACTAGAATTTTAAATAAATCATTTAAATCATTATTCTGCCAAGTGAATTCATTTTTATGATGAAAATAATAATCTTGAGCCAGAATAAAGTGGTCAACCATAAAGATGCATTACACATTTTTAATATAAAATTTTCATTTGAGTATTTTGAGACGAGAACAAAAAAAAAAATCAATAAAAAAAGAACGCGATTAAATGAGAAAAAAAATCGGTATTTTTTTTGTATGAAATAAATTTGATTATTTTTCCGAATAAATATCATTTTATTTCATTTTACTGAAATTGTGAAATTCATGTTTTTCAGCATTTTTAGAAGCATTTTTTTTTTATCATATGTATTTAGAGATATCACAGAATTCTTTTAATATTTAAAAAAAATGTGGATTTTTCTGTGGAATTTGTTATATAATTTTCTTTTAGTAATATAATAATAATTTTTTGGTATTATTCTTATTTAAAATAAATGCTCTTGACATCGTAAATGGACGTTGATTTCTTTCGGATGTTTCGCTCGTCTCTCAAAGTACTTAAAATCTAATCGAGTGAAACTTTTGGTTGGAAATTTGTAATGTATTTATAATTATTAAAAAAAATGTATATCAAAGAATTATAATTGTAACATGAATTAATTATTATTATCTTTTTATTAATAACTATTTTATACAATTCAAATTTCGTTTTTCTCTTTTAATATTAAATTCGAAGAGTCAAAAGTACAATTTAAAAAAGTGATTGTTCTTCTATGAGAAAATATTATTTTCGGCTTCGACGAACAATTAAGATTATTTGCGTTTAATAACTCTTTAATTTACTTTAATTTGCGCGTGCAGATTTTAAATCCCCTACAAAAGTCCATGGACCAATAAAATTGCGCATTGAAATCCAGCAAATTAGTACAAAATTCACCACCAGATGTCATACCGCTTTGCTTGAGTTTTCAATATGATTCGATTAGTACAAAACTCACCACCAGATGTCATCTAGCTTTGCTTGACTTCTCAATATGAAATAATTATTCAATAATTTTGTCTATTCAACCACAATGACAATTCGAATGATTTTTCATTGAAGAAATATCTCTACAGATGTTAGGAAGAAACATAAAAAAAAAAATCTTTGTTCCTGGCTAAATTATGGAAAAAATGTATATCCTTGTCACACGTCTTTCCTGCGTGTAGCAGTCGAACGAGCCACAATTTGGAAAATACATGTATTTTCTTTCTTTATAGTTACAGATCGATATATCAGCAGAGGCGGGGTTTCGCGGATGGTAACGTGTATCGCGAGGTACAAACAGCCCCGACGACGACGAGCTACGACGTTTCACGTCGTCGTCAGAGTCTTCGAGATTCCGAGGTGGCGAACAGAATGCCACAGGAATCCCGAAGAACTTCAACCGAGGCTCAAACATCAACGAGCAACGATTCCCGATCGCGTAGGCTCATGCCGAACGGTCCACCCGAGGGCTACAGACTTTTAAAACCATCGGTTACCAACGGGTAAGTATGTCCTAATTCAATCGTAGCTCTTATCTAGAAAAAAAAAAAAAGTTAAAGCTCCGCGAAGGTGGCAACGCGAGTGCGGAGAAAATAAATTTGCTCGCGGTTGGGGGTCTGGTGTCTTTTCCTATAAATCGGAACTCGGGGTGCCACACACATGTTCGTGTGTTTGCTGTACTTTCTGCATGTGTGTGTGTGTGTGTGTGTGTGTATGTATGTGAAAAATCCATTCTCCACAGCCGACGACGACGTTAGCAAGCCGACTCTGCTACTGCTGAGCACTACCAGCCGGGCTTAATGTGACTAGTGCTCGCGTGCACGACTTAGATTCGAATACGATAAGGAAAGTAGACCAAAGCCCGTCGGGACCACCGGATCTACGTAGGCTTTGAGAAAAAAAAGAAAAGTAAAAAAGAAAAAAAAATAACGTACACTTGTTTGTTGGAAAGGCTGATCGAATTACTATTCGAGTAGGGCTCGTATTGGAGTACTGATACTTGCTAATTGAACTTTACTATTCAATCATGTATCGCGGTCTGTAGGAATTGCACGACTGTAGAGATCAACAAATTACCGGGGTTTTGTTTTTATTAAAATCGAAGAATTATACTTTGTTATAACTTCGTATGTTGAATTTAGCAGAGAAAAACGAATTTTAATTTATTTTAATTTGCACATTAGATGTAAGTAAAATAAAAGTTTTGCAAAAATGGTAAACGAATACCGAGTAAGATTTGTATTTTTCTTTTTTTAACTAAAAATATTTTGTCATTTTTTTTTGCAATAAAAATTGTAGATTTAACCGGCTTTTTGTTACTTTACTAATTGAACAATAATAGATCGTAGCATTCGAACAGATTGAATTTTAACGAAAACAAACAAGTCTGCTACTTATTTGACGAAATATTTTTGTTACGATAAATAGCACTTCGGGTTTTCAAAATTATTTTTCTTTTTACTGTAAAGAGAGAGACTTAGATTTAAATACGAATCTAAGTCTCACTCTGAATGAAAAGTAAAAAAAAAAAAAAGTATAACGTAGATTGGTTGCGATGGCTGATCGAATTAGTATTCAAGTGGGGCTCGTATTGGAGGACTGCTTGCTAATTGAACTTTACTATTCATTAATGTAACTCGAAGGTCATTATTGCACGAGTATAGATCGACAAATTAGCGGGGTTTGTCTTCATTAAAATCGAAGGAATTATACTTTTTTATAGCCTCGTAATATTGAATTTGGCAAAGGAAAACTCATCTTAATTTTTTGCACATTTAGTGTCAATAAGCGTTCATTTATTTATGTTAATTTGTCGAAAGAAGTCTGTAAAATAAAAGTTTGACGAAAAAAAACGTAAAAAGTATGAAAGGAAATTCGTATTTTTATTTTACAACAAAATCTTTTGTCATTTTTTCAAACAAAAGGAAGAAATTTCACTATTTTTGTTTGTCACTTCACAAATTTAACAATGACAGATCATAAGGTTCAATTATTTTTATTATTTTTATTATTATTTATTTTTTTCATATTATTTCTTAAAATAATATTGACGAACTAAAAAATACGCATTTTATTGTTTTAACATTACAATGAGTTGTGAATTGCGTTAAGAATTAAATGTGGAGTTGAAATGACAAAACTTGTTTTTGGTAGCCCGGAATTGAGTTTTTTAAAATTGATATCATTTTTTTTTATTCAGTGCGTTCATAACGAAACCTAATTTTTTCCACATGTTTTTGTTATTATGATTATTATTATTTCGTTAATTCGTCAAAAACAAGTCTGTAGATGTAAAGTCTGAAACGCACAAAATAATTGTTAAAAATTGGTATTTTTATTTTACAAAATATAATTTGTCAGGTTTTTTTTTTACAACAGTGTAAATTTGCAATATATTTTGTCGGTTTACCGATTTAGTAATTAAAGAATCAGAAAATGCAAGCAGATTTTTATTAAAGTAACAAACGGATTTGTCACTCGATTGACAAAATACTTTTTTACGACAAGTAGCACTTGGAATCTACAAAATTAATAATTACTGTAAACAGCCAGTCTCACATACGATTGTTAAGAAAATCCCAGGCCATCGAATCTACGTATTAGACATTGAAAAAAAAAAAAAAATAAAATAAAATAACGTAGGAAGGTTGCGAAGGCTGATCGGATTATGATTTGACTAGAGTTCGACTTCGCGACTGCTCGCTAATTGAACTTCACTATTCATTCACGTACCTCGAAGGCCACGCGGATATTGTACATTATTCCACGACTATAGATTCTCAAACAGCCGGGGTTTTCTATTACGAAAATTATAAAGAATATTATACCTCGTTATAACCGAGGTTACAACTTTTTTTTTCTTAAATTCAACAGAGACTGTCAGCGCAAAACTTTCTTTTTTGCACTTTGAACTTGAAGATTTTTTTCACGTCTTTACGGATTCTTTTTTTTATTTAACAAAAAAAAGTATGTAAATTTTAAGTTTTATAAAAAACACGCAGAAAACAAATTTTTATTTTACGAAACATCTTTTATCATTTTTACAACAATAAAGTTTGTTAAAACAATTTATTTTTAAAGTAACACTCAGATTTCTTATACATCTTTTAAAAGAAGCTTATTATTATCATTATTTTTTTTCAGATAAAGTAGTAATTCGATTTTATGAAATTATATTTTTCGCTATGAATAGTGGGACTTCGATTCGAATACGATAAGGAAAGTAGACCAAAGCCCGTAGGATCATCGGATCATAGGAGGCATTAAAAAAAAAAAAAAAAAAAAAAAAGAAAAACGCAAAAAAGAACGTACATATAGGTTGCGACACGGCTGATCGGATTACAATTTGAATAGGGCTCGACTTGGCGAGTGCTCGCTAATTGAACTTTACTATTCATTCATGTACCCTCTGAAGGCCATGAGGGCATTATACATTATTGCACGACTATAGATCGACAAACTCGCGAGGTTTTCTATTATAGAAATCGAAGAACGTACCTTGTTATAGCTCCATATTAAATTTAGCATATAAGGTGAGGCGGAATGGAATTACTTATAAAAGCCCGTCGTGCTAGTCAGATTTTTTAAATTACGTACATTAGATCTTTGTTTCGAAGAGTTTTTGTAAATCCGAAGATAAAACCTGATTACTTGGGTCAAAAACATTTTTTAAATTGTTATATACCTTTGATGGAAATTTTTTATGAAGTAGACGGTATATTATATTTATTAAATTTAAATCTATATTAATAAACTGTTTATTAATTTTTTATATCGTACATGCACATTAAATTTGACATTCCTGGGTTCATGCCTAAAAACTTTCGATAAAAATACATTTATTTTCATAAAAAAGAACTTTTGTTACAGTGATATTTAAGCATTTGCATCGCTGTTACGATATGGTAGAGTTAGTAGATTGTAGAGATGTTTTATATTATTAAATTAGCATTATTTTTTTTTTAAGAAAAATTAATGGTGGACTATGCAAAAATATAATAGTAGCGAAAATAAAATTGGCAAGACGAGTAACGTAGATAATAATAAAGTACAAATTTTGAAAATTGAGTGGACAATCACACCAACACTCACAGAAACTCACAAAGTTTCATAAAATAAAAAATTCAAAACCTCATAAATTTCAAACGATTCAATCAATTCTCGCCAAATTCGAAGCCAAACCGCACGTCACCATTAGCCTACTTATGTTATACTGTTTAGTCTGATAACTCAGAGCTTATGTTGCAAACAGACATTTTGAAAAATATTCAATATCGCACATAATCTGAATGACCGCGTAAATTTTGCTGAAAATTGGAAGAAACGATGAGGCCCTTCACATATGTGTGATAAATTTCAGCTTTATACCTCTGTCTGCTGTCGACAGTTACAACCTGCGGGGCAATCCACACCATTTCGGCCTGGGTCTGACCCTCGACCTGTCCGATTTGTCTCGGAAATTTTTGTAGGATTAGTTACACCCTCAAATGCACCAGATTTTTTTTTCCTGTTTTTTCTATGGCAATTAAAAAAAAAATATTTTCTTAAAGTGACATATCGAATGCTACAATTTAAAAGTCTGAAAAAAATTCTGAAAAATAATTTGTTCAATATGAAAATTTTCTAGCTTATAGTCAAAGTGGGCAAGATTTTTCTTCTCATAGTTTTTAAACTTTTTTGATTAAAAAAATTACTGAAAAATAGAAAAACAAATTAATGTACTACAGGAGATTGGTTAAATGTCTATTTATGTAAAATCGGATTTTTTAAAGAATTTTTTCCGATTTTTCCGAACTATGCTAAATTTTATTATATATTTTTTTTAAACTGACATATCGAATGCCATAATTTAAAAATCTACTAAAATTCTGAAAAATACTATGTTGAATATCAAAATTTTCTAGTTTATAGCCAAAGTGGGTAAGATTTTGTTTCTTATAATTCTAAAAGCTTTTTTGATTTAAAAAATTATAAAAAAATGGAAAAAAGCTTAAAAACTAAGAAAAATCTTGCCCACTTTTGCTACAAGCTAGAAAAATTTGATATTGCACAAAGTATTTTTCTAAATTTTTTCAGATTTTTAAATTATGTCATTCGATCTGTCACTTAAAAAAATATATAAAAAGGAGAATTGACATACCAAAAAATAAAACAAAAAAAAAAATTTGTGCATATGAGGTTCCACCTAATCCTACAAAAAATGACGAGCCAGGTCGAGGGTCAAACCCAGGTCGAAGCGGGTTGTACATATTTTTTCTAGCCCACGTTTCTCTTCATCTTTTCCATACATTTTTAAGTACACCCACATGAACATCTAAAACAAAAAATTGTTCGCGGAAACAAAGCTTCCTCTCTATCAATTATTACCATCACAAGTCCTAAACATACAACCACAACTGTAAAAAAAAAAAAAAAAAAAGTACACATCATTGATAAACCCGTCGCTTCATTCTGTCGTTTACGATATCAATTCCCAACCTGGCGGTATGAGAGCATGCGAATTATCTTATATTTGGATTAGGCGAGACAGAATGGGTACGGGTTACAAGTTTAATCGTCAATGCCTCCGTTATTTCAATGTAGAAGTTGTAAAACTGTACAAAAAAAAGAAGAAAAAAAGAAGAAAAAAGAAAAAAAATCGATAAGATAGCCGGGCTCGTGGCGCAGGCAAGTTGCTAATAATTAACAGTCTCGGAATATCGAACGGGTTTCGAGTTGTCTCGAGTTTGTTGCTGGCAATGAGTCCTCTTGATGTGTGGGTGTATATGATACAGCTTAATATCTGGGCTCGTGAAACAAACGTATAAAGAGGGTAGAAGAATGGTGTAAAACGTCGTGTACGATGCGGGACTGATTACGTTGGAATCGAGACTTCCCTTATCGTTCGTTCCTCTTGGTTGAATAATTTAAACGTCGCTGATGGAGGTCGAGCCAAAGCCAAGAGGGCAATATAGGAGAGCCACGAACGATATTGTCACGAGGCTCTCCTTATAATATCCCGCAGGTTCTCCTTCTGTCCTATATATTTTTCCTAGACATTTTTCCACCTTCTCCATTATTCTCTAATGTCCAGTTGGTATCGATCCTCAGTAATGAAAATGTTTTCCATCTTACTCGTACATTCACGGTTTAACTGGAAAGCCCACTTTGGCAGTTAATCGAACTTGGAGTGTTTGGCTGGAAAACAACGATTGTGCCTCTCGCGTATTCGACACCTGTCATTGTATCAACTCGAAAAGGTTTTTCCAATTTTTCTGCTCGCTTTCTCGACACAGAAATTCAAGTATTTGCGGAAATATGTGTAATGTAATTGTGCAATTGAATCCTATTTTTTGAGACTTGAGACAAAAAGCAGAGTTCGTGATAAATTATATTTTTTGTCGTTTTTATAAAAGATTTAGAAATTTATTGAGCGCCGGGTCAATGTTCATTTGTATTTGGATATTTTTTCAAATAAATATGGAGGATAAGAAATTAATTATTTAATAAATTAATAATAATAATAATAATAATAATAATATCCATGGATAATGGATAAGTGCCTTTATTTATTTGCTTATTTCTAGATATGTGAGAAAAAAGTAATTAAACAACCTAAGGGTCGAATTAAAAAATGTAAGTTTCATCTTATGCTTATCTTGAGTCCAAAGTTCGATCTCAAGATCGTTTTTAACATCAAGCTTAAGTTGCAAAATTCGTTTCGAAAGCCTATAAAACCAAAATTAGTACAAAAAACAACATAACATATTTAAAATAACTGACAAGCTGAAGACTCGTAAAACCCATTACAAAAAAAAGCACGAACTCTTCTCTGGTAGGTTTTGGTTAGTTGGTGACTTAGTACAGTTCTTATTTCAATTTAATTTTATCGCGTAAACATAGATCTTACTAAGTGACTTAAGTTTCAGTTGCATTTAGTAACTAAATAATGCTCTTTTTTTTACGAAATTAAAAAAAGAATATTTTATTTTGCGATCACGTAAAAGATACATCGATTTAAAAATATTTTCACCTTCACTTGTTACGCGTGTTGGAACTGAAATATTCCGATATCGCTTCGAAATAGCATTGATTTCTTCATCCATTTCGTATCCCTTATAAATATTCCACGACCGAGGAATCCACGATTCGTACGCAGCCAAAAAAAAAAAAAAAAGAAAAATGGAAAATTTTTGTGCGAGTTTTATGCAATATTTTCCGCGTTTTCTTTTTTTTCATCCCAAACCACGTAGCTCCTAAAATAAAATCATCTTGGTAGTTCTATCGTGCGTGTTTCTTGCTCACACCACAAATCTAAAAACACATGAAAAAAAAAAAACATATATATGCACGCACCGATATCTCGTTATGGTTTTTCTTGTTCACCTTTCTCTCTCATTGGGTTCCTCTCGTTTCTCGTCCGACATTCGCATGACGCACGACAGTTGCGTGGCCGTAACGGGGTCGCATTTCGTTACTCGTTGTTTTCCCCTTGGGGGCTGCGAGCTCTGCGAGTCGAGCATTCCAGAGGCTATCATATTCACGACCGACAAAAAAAATCTACATATAGGGTGATTTGAAATCAAGGCATATCATATTCTCTCTCTTTCTCTCAGCGCTCTATTTACAACCAAAATTGAAGAAGGGTGTTTTTTTGTTTTTTTTTTTTCACAAACAAAACAGAACGTAAACAGAATGAAATCTCTTCTATTTATACATAATTTCTTCCGAAAAAAATTCTTTTTTTCTTACGTTCGAAAGAAAAAGCGAAAAAAATTCAATGACACTCGCGTATAAATGCGCATGTCGTGGGAATCGTTGCGTTTTTTTTACAGCTCGCGTGCGTTTGTGGGAAAAAAAAAAAAAAAACAAAAAAAAAAAAAAATTGTATGAATATTTCTCTCCATGATTTTTTATTTTTCTTTTATTTCTTTTTTAATATACCCCTGTCGCAATGTGTGCTTTTCCAATTTTCGTTTGACGCGTTGCAGCGATGTACACATCGAGTGCGACGCGGACCAGACAATTTTTTTTTCTTTTTTTTTTTTTTTTTTTTTTAAATATATATCAATACCTCCGGTTGTGTATCCACGATGCGAAGGTAATACACAGACGAGTTTTTCCACATCACCCTCGACTGATGCGGTGGGGGGGAGGGGCCGGGAGGGGAGGGCGGACTCTCGCATGACGTGACAACCGCCTGCGTGCCCCCCTCCCCTCTCTCGAAACCCCCCTGAGGGGGTGTGTTTGAACACACAGGGGTGACTCGTGGAGTTATACGCTCGTGAATCTGAAATGTACAATAGTGCTGCTGACCAGCGGGCAGTCGGCGAGGCAAGTGGAAACGGAGGGAGAAAGAGGAGTGAAAAGCTTGTCCGTTATATAGAGAAAGAGCGAGAGAAAAAGAGACTGAGAGAGAGAGAGAGCGAGAGAGAGGAGGGCTCACTATAGCAGGTGGAAAGGTGAAGGAGAGTCGAGCGAGGGTGAGGATTGCCGGCGGTCAGCGTCGCGACGGCTACGACCCTATGCGGGCGGCCAGTCGTGCGTGCATTACTGTCGGGAACATGTCGAGCATAACACGAGTTAAAACTCCCGGCTATATTTCAGTCACTGGTACGCGTTATAAAAAGACCACCGCAGGCGAGGTGGCTTTCGAAAGTCCCGAAACAACGATTTTTCATTGAATATCAATTTCACTAATTCTCATGCGTATTAATTGATTTTTAATACGCGTTGCCGGTATCGAGAGAGGAAAAAAGAAGACAAAAAAAATCGCGTCTGACTCGTGACGACTTTTCTACTTAGTTGATATGTATTTTTTAAACGGTGCCACTTGTGTCCGTCGGGGCGCTCGCGTCTGACGCGCAAAAGCGCTTACCACTTACGCGGTTTAAGACTTTTTTTTTTTTTTTCTTTTGAAAAAAAAATTTATCTATAAAAATGTAACAAAAGTGGTCCAATTCGGTGGAATGACATTGAATTTAATCGCGATTCTTATCGACGAGTGGAATGCTGCTATTGCTACTGCTGCTGCTGCTGCTGGCTGTTGCAGCTGCGGTACCAACACCTGTGGCGTCGATGATCGAGCAACGAACTACCCGGTCTCACGGGATCCGCCATTTAGTCAATTCACAATGATCTAACGAGAATATTTGATAATTTACGAGATTTTTTTTGGTGTTTCGCTTTTTTTTTTGTTTTTTTTTTTTTTTTTTTTCTGGATCACGAGAGTGTTGCTTCGGTCAATATGATTTTCAAATATTGCGTTTGGCCCGGCGTGCCCAAAGACGAGGAGACAAAAACGCATGAGAAAAATATGTGCGGTGATGCGGAGTACGGAAAAAGACTTGTTGGAAGTATGCTGCGATGCTGCCCTTGCGCTTTTCGATGGAGACGAGCCATTGGAATTGACGAAAAGGAGATTGAAGGCATTTCTACTGTTACCGAAGTTCATCGGATCAACAATACACCTGTTATAGCTTTGAGACCTACTCCGAGCGCAGATTCGATGTATTAACAAAAATCTACTTTTTTTCTTTCTTTCTATTATTACTAAAATTATTAATACAAACAAATGTATTAAATAACATACTTTTTTAGTTTGTACTTAGATTTAAAAAATATCGTTTGGACATTTTTAATTATAAGATTTTTTTTATAATGAAATAATAATAATAATAATTACATATTTAGAACTCTACTGTTATTTAAGGAGGTTAGTACACTTCGCAATTGTCAAATCAGTGATAAATCAGTTTCAAAGTTTTATGGATTAATTGATTGCAGTGGAGGATGATTTATATTGGAACGTGTATCAATAATTTAGAGAAATATTCATTGTGATTTATTTATAAAAGAATATATATATAAGCTGTTCAATGGTAATTTCTGAAGATGGATTTTTGTTAAGGTTATTCGACGAATGATCTGTAATTATTTACCGATTTTAATGCACCTTGATTTTCGACATTGTTAATTATTTAATAATAATAGACATTTGATTATGAAAGAATTTTTTTTCTGGTTAAACAGTAGGTTGTCATTTTTATTTTTAAAGACTGTCAAATAAAATCGGTAAAATATGACGAATTTTTCTTGGAAACCTAATGAACCGTCTAGGAAATTAATTTTAATTAGATAGTATCTTTGCGAATCCATAATTATTAATATTTCTTTCGCTTAAGGGCAGATATTGTAAGACATTCGTCCTCCACTAGTGTAATTCAAAGCATAAAACATTACAGAAACTATTACAACTACTTAACTTAACATTTAACAACAAAGCAATTTTTTGAAAAATAAAAAAGCTCTCCTATTCAAGCCTCCACAATTTTTGTTTGTTAGTTAATGAATTTTACAACAATTTTTCAAATACAAATGATGTCTTGTTAAAGTAACGAACGAACTTGTTAAATATTTCAGACAATTGCTTTTTTACTATGCAGAGACGTTTACTTAAATTAAATCGTGGTAGAGTAATTTTTTAGTAGATAAATTAATAGTAGAACTCTATGCATTTTACATATGCATAGAATATAGAAAGTGTTTTTTAAATAATAAAAGGACCTCGTCTAACGGATTGTATTTAATACAAATAGGATTATACGATAAATCCTCTTTCTGGTTATATCCAGATAAAAAAATATCGTTGAGAAATAATTATATTTTAATTTATATAACATTTTATTATTATTATTATTATTATTATTCCATATTATTATTGTCTTTCCATCGTCAAGATAATTCCGTTGAACTTAATAATTTAATTTTATTATTCCAGAGACAAGAACACAGTAGTCGAGGAGGAGCACAACGAGATAAACAAGCGTCATTTTTCAGTCCAGACGAATCCTTATAGAATTCAAAATCTCAGCGATCGTTCTGCCCAATTTCCAGGTAATTGTTCGTCATATTTTATTATTATTAATCTAAATCATAGGCAACAATAATTTGGTGAAAGCGAAAGACTTGTACCCTTAACAACAAAAAAAAAGGAATTTTCAAATCAATTTAACAACTTTTTAAATACGTGGGGTCAAGTAGCTACCGTAATTTTGTATGAATATGTGAAAATCCAACTTTGATGAACCAAAAACTCGTGGATTTCTTAACCGTTCATGACATTCGTATGGTTCAAAGTTCGTACAGTAATACATAATGGAGCATACACCGGCAGTGCTTTGGCCAACAAGTTCATAATTCTGAAAGCTCATAATCGGACGCGTCATAAGGGATTGAAATGCAGAATGATATACCAGCAAAGTGCAAGTAGTAGCAGCCAAGGGCTAAAATTATTTTTGTCACTTAACGAATTTCACACAAAAATGTGCAAAGTGGCAAATATTTTTTTTTGCTAAACTAACAAATGGGTTTTTTACTTTGTTCAATTTTTTTTTTACTGTGCAGAGAAGTTTTACGAAATGAAATTATGGTAGAGTTCGGATTGTCTGAAATATAGTAAGTTCTACTTAGTCGTCAAATAATAATAGCACCTCATCCAATGATTTTAATCCATCCAATGATTTAATTTTGTATTAAATAAATTTAATTTAATACAAAAAAATATAATCAATAAAATCCTCTTTCTGGTTGTACTTAGATTAAAAAATATCGCTGAGAAATAATGTGCTAATTTTTTTTTTGTGCCATTAACAAAAATCATTTATAACGACGAAAGTGTAACTTTGATAACTGGAGACTCGTGGAATTATTAAACGTTCGTGATATTCGAAATCGAAGTTCGTACGATGTGATACATAATGGAGTACTGTTAATGGAGTACTTGCAAACAAGTTTTGGCGGATGGGTTCATAAATCTGAAAGCACATAATCGGACGGGTCAGATGGGGTGAAATGTAGAACAGTATAACAGCAAAGAGCGTGAGGCAACACCGGCTACAATTATTTTTATCACTTAACTAATTTCGTAAAATACTTTTTTTTTTTCTGTGTAGAAGAGTTTTACGAAATGAAATTGTGGTAGAGATTTTTTTTTTTTTAGTACATAAACGGTAGAGTTGAATGTGCCTAAAATATAGCAATTTCTAAGCAATCATTAAATGACCAATCAAATAATCATAGAACAAATATGTTTACTTAATAAATCCACTTTCCGGCTGTACGTAAAATAGAAAAATATCGTTGAGAAATATTGTGCACTTTCTTTTTGTGGCATTAATAAAAAGTGATTCTTGTGATTCATACGCAAAAGTACAACTTTGATAACCCGAAGCTCGTATTTTTGTTTTGACCGTTCGTGACATTCGTATCGGTCGAAGTTCGTACATTAATAAATAATAAAGTAGTGTAAAGTGTATACAAAGCTCTGGCCGCCTGTTTCATAAATCTGAAAGCACATATAATCGGAGGCGTCAGATGGCTTGAAATGGAAGAATAGTGCAGCAGCAAAATGCAAGTAGTAGTGGCCAAACGGGCTAAGCCACTGAGACGGAGACGAAACTTCAGCTTGGTTCGTTCACGATCGAAAGCGTACTATACAAACTGGAACGTGAGGTTCTTAACCCCCTTGGCTATATCGAAGCAAGCTCTACGTGTATGCAAGCGTCACGAGCTTCTAGGCAATGTATATTGGAACTTGCAGGTGTAAGTAACGTTGTAGGAGACCATTACAAGTGGTACAGTAGTGGCAGGAGCTTACGTGCTTAAAATAATCAATAATCTACTGGTCAAGTCTTGGAGTTTGTCGCGTTGGTCACCTTCGAGTAGACACCGCTCAGGCCAAAAAGCTCTAAGCAACAGTTAAAATTTTACATCACCGATCACGATTAACGATCCAACTCCTAACGCCTACCTTATACAGCAATTACTTGTCACTGGAGAACAGAGACGAACGCAATTCAAATATAAGTATTTTATTTATTTTTCTTTTATTAATTAAGTGGATTTTTTTTTCGCGAGTATAAAATTATGTGATTTTTTTTTACCTTTTTTAATTCAATTGCTTCGGAAAAGGATTTTTTTTTTTCAAACCTGTATATGGTGGAAGATTGAGTGCAGGGAAAAATATGTAAAGAAAAAAAAATGTAAAAACAAAAAAAAATTCTGTTTTTTCATGAATTGTTTAATGCAGTATATGTTATATTTTTCAAGAGGGGGAAAAAAATGACAAAGTTTTCTTAAAAACGTGCTCGTGGATTTATTGACGTCAACTGATGCTTCTATAAATCCGTTGTTATAATTTTCTTCTACGTCAAGTAGGAACTTTTTAATCTAGTAATCACGCAGTTACTTTTTTTTCTTCTAAAAATATATTAATAGCGAATATTAATAGCGAAGGAGGATTTTATGCAACACAAAACTCATATTTTTTTTACAATTCTATAAATGTCAAAACACGTCAGTAACATTAATAAAAAAAAAGCTGCTGTAAGTTTAAAGAAATTTGCACTGTGCGCTTATTTCAAACTGTGTATACGAATACAATTGTTCTCTGGTTGTATTGAAGCTCGGAACAGTAATGGACCTTCAGATACATCGAGCAACGAATCGTCAAACACATCTGGCGAGGATCGTCAGGAGACTCAGGAAAAAGTGCAAAACGATCGTCAGCGTGTAATGGAGTCGTTCGTTGTGAGCGAGCCTGAGATCCTTCATCCTTCGCCGTTGCAGAGTCCGATGTTGGAAAAATCTTTCGACGTTATAACTCACGAGACGAATCCATCGCGAAGAAATTCCATCGAATACGGAGTGAGTAAAGGAAAAGAAAAAGAAGAAGAAGTAGAAGAAGAAGAAGAAAAAAAAGAAAGAAAAACGGGTGACTTCTGTATCGAGTTTCCTGTGGGATTTACACATATATTTTTATTTTCATGCTTGCATAGATTTCGGGAAACGAGGTGCTCTCGAGTAACGTCGTGTATTCGACGGATCCGGAGAACGAGGAATACGAAACCGACAAGGGTTCGAGTACGGACGACGCTTCGGTGCTCCCGGGGGTGCAGTCGTGTCAGGCAAAATTCGTGGAGACTTCGGTTCGCGAGAAGGTGGATGACGACGAAGACGACAACGACGAAGACGACGACAGCTTGGAGGTCGAAGAGCCGGAGAACCATCAGCCGAGTTCACGGAACGTAGCTACCTCATTTGTCTTGAACGAGAGCAACTCTTCGGACGGAGGTCTTTCCAAAGTATCGAACGATTCGCCCGCATCGAACGAGTCCGGTGATATCGTTGATGCAACTTCCAACTCAACAAAGAGTCCTACGAGGGTTGATTCTGTGTATGCACTTCGTTCCATCGATGCCGTTGTCTACGACAACTCCAGATCGAGCACCGACGAAAACGATGGACCTGATTCTACTGCGGTAAATACGCGACAATTTTCAGTCCTCGACATTGAATAATCGTTTGAAAACTCGACGATTTGTTTTTTTTTTATTTGCTTGTATTGGGAGAAAACAATTCATTGCATTTTTTTAAATTATCGAGTGAAGACGTTCAATATAAATAATGTTATTGAATGATATATTAGAGTTATTTTTTTTAATTTAAGGTTTAAATTATCAAAGCATAATTATCAATATTCTATTAATCTAGAAATTCTGGATAATCTAGGGATTCTGAAAAATTGAATTTTGGAAAAACGGGGGATTCTGGATAATCTCAGGATTTTAGGGATTTTGGGAATTCTGGGGCATTTGGAAACTTTAGGGATTCTATGAATTCTGGGGAATTTGGAGATTTTAGGGATTTTGGGAATTCTGGGGAATTTGGAGATTTTAGGGATTCTGGAAATTCTGGGGAATTTGGAGATTTTAGGGATTCTGGAAATTCTGGGGAATTTGGAAATTTTGGGGATTCTGGAGAATTTGAAAATTTTACGGATTCTGGAAATTCTGGGGAATTTGTAAATTTTAGGGATTCTGGGGAATTTGGAAATTTTAGGGATTCTGGAGAATTTGAAAACATTATGCAAACTGGGTAATTCGGTCATTTTTGGTAGTCATGAAATTTTCAATAATTTGTAATTTATGGCTCGCCCACCAATGTTTGGAAAACCCAAAAATCTAAGTAATTCGTGAATTCTGAATAATTCTCGATTCTCTCACATGGCGACGTCGTAATATTTTTATCTATTATATCGAGATTACAAAAAATATATGAAACAAATTTAATGATACTAGCAAATAATTAATTTAAATAAAATAAAATAAATCAGCTCCTAAAAACGGTGTACCAAAGATTATTAAATATTTTATTATCAAGATTCGTAGTACCGACACGACTGCAAGTATTAAAAAAAATTAATTTCCGTTCTAATTGCTTTTTTAAAGTTAATATTCTTCCCTGTAATTGACGACTACAAAGAAATGCTCAAATACTCAATTATATTATAAACCTATATACGAAAATATATAAAAAATAAAATAACAGTATACTAGCAAATCTATTTCACAAAAAAATGGATAATCCCAATTAAAATTCCGTTTACCTTCGAATAACTTGTCAAGAATTTAATCCAACGTGTCACTTCAACAAAATAGACGAGACTGAAATGAAATTCTCGAAAAGTAATATTAAAAAAACAATAATATTTCATTATTTCGCAGGAATTCGTTCGCGAATATTCGAGCGATGTATCAATAGAAAATAGGTCGATGAGCAGAGTCGCTTCGCCTCAAGCCATCAAGGACACGGAGTACTCGGTAACAGAAGCTTTCTTCCAACAATCCCAGGAGCACCGGATCCCAGTGGAAGACGAAACCGGAGTGGTGACAAATACTGTCTCGATGTTGGCCGCCACTCGTCCGCACTCTCGGGATCTTTCCGAGTACGAGGAGGCTTCCTTTCAGCCTCTCGACTTTCGACAGCCACACGAGATAATAGCTATCGGTGCCACAGCCGTGACGAAAATTGCGGCCACGAGCACTCGAGCGGTTGTCGAGAGGGTGAACGAGTCACCGAAGAAGACCAGCTTCACTGCCTTCGCCGAGGAGCCAACGATACAACTGGACATTCCGGGTGAGTCAACGACGATAACGACGAATAATCATGGAAAAATCAATCGAGCATCGTCTACCGGAAACGAGAGTGGTGCGCCAACGTTGCCGGAAGTCATTGGGTCTCAGGTGGGTCTTGGCACAATATTTGTATAGAGCATCGCACATTTGCCAGTGGCAAACAAATGCCATGTTACTGTGGAATATAACGACCAACGGCAACATTGTTTTTATCGATCCCTCACAGAGCGGCACGAGCGAGAACAACGAAGCACAGAAGAGGGCCACGACGTCGAGAGTCCCGCGAATGAAGCAGAAGACTCGAACAAATCTTGCGAGGGTTGCACCGATGCCAGTCGAGAAAACACCAGCGAAATCTAAACCCATTATGCAGCAATGCTTCACTCAGCTGGAGAGCAACGATTGGTGAGCTTAATGTTTTACTTCTCTTTTTTCTTTTTTTTTTTTTTTTTTTCTTCTTTAGAGAATGTAGAAGCATCTGTTGTTGATCTGAGAGTGACGGAGTGGATGCTAATTCGTTTGAACGGTGTACAGTTATTTTTTTTTTTTTTACGCAATTACTCGCGTTGGGGAGAGAGAAGAAAAATTACGAGGGGAGGATTGGAATTCATTTTTAGCTGCGGGTCGTTTCTTTTCTTTCACTCTCTCATCATGCACAAAGTGTGTGAATGAGAAAGTGTGCAAAACAAAAATGAAACAAATCGATTGTCAGATTATGGTGGATATGTTTTAAGTTTCCTGGATCTAAAAAGAAATCATTAATTTCTGGTTTTTTTTTTCGTCTGGACACAACAATTTTTTAAAGAAGTTGTGAATTGCAGAAAAAAATGTTTCAGAATGTATTTTTGGTATTGAGCTTCAAATTAAAACATCGACTTCTTACAATAATTTACCTGAAATAAAAAAAAAGATTAAAAATTGTAAAATCAATATTTTTGGTCTCTAGAGTGACAAAAAATTATTATGCTTTGGCAACTACTTTAGAAATGACTTTATTGTCTTGAATGTTGTCAATAACTTCCTGCAGGAAATGTAGATTATAATTAACGTATGTAATTTGAAAAATTTCGACTATACTTCTTAATTTCATCCTTAATATCACATTAATAAATTCGAATAAATTAAAATATGAGAAAACCATGTGTTGCCATTACACCATTCGCAATTTTTAATTTAGTGTCATGTTGTGTTTTTGAGTAATAAGCGATGTAAGAAAGTCTCGAAAAGAGTGTCAGATGGAATCTGGAAGAAAACTCTTTCCGTCCCTTTCCAATTTTTTAAATACTCCAGCGATAAACCCTATCAAACTGTGCTAACCATGTGCCACATTTCTGTTACATCCTGTACATTAAAAACTGCTATTATTTTTCGAGGATCTATTTTATAGAGACCCTCCCCAATTGTTTGAAATCGTAGCTCTTCATCCCATTGTTTCGTTCAAGTTTTTCTAAATTCACCGGCTAATTGTATTCTACTTTCACAGATAAGTGAAGAAAAAAAAGGTATTCAAACTATTATTATTCCTTATTGGATCCACTTCAATAGACTCTCCGAAACAGTTGAGAACTACAGCCATTCTATGTATTATTTTCTTCAAGTCTCATCGAGTTTCATTAAAACCCTCGAAAACAGAGACGGAGATTGTACATCTCGAGATCGATCCGCTTATTGTTCAAAAGTCCTTTGGATGCTGCATTTCTCCGGGCAATTAAATGGAAAATGAAAAATCCGTATCTAACAATCGTATATATATTTTTCTCGCAGGGAAGTGGCGGCGAAGGGTTTGAAAGCTCTCTCACAAATAGCGAGGCAACATCCAGAACAACTGGATTCCTGTGCGTCAGGTACACTTGGAAGATTGCTCGGCCGCCACGTTAGAAATCTACGCTCTCAAGTATCACGAGCTGCATGTCTGGCAGCCGGCGATGTCTTCAGTTCTCAGGCTCGTTGTATCGATCAGGTAGGAAAACGAGGACGAGGAGTGTACACGAAAACCGATGGCAAAGAGTCGGAGAGGAGTATTTTGTGCTCTATCTCATGTCTCTCTGCCTCACTCTTTCTCTTTTGCCCTCAGGCGCAATTCCTTCAAGCTTAATATATATATCTTTTTCTCTATTTGCCATTTTTGCTCTCTTCCCACTATTTCTTCTTGTCCTCTCGATGTCTTCTCAACGCCCCGTCGTAGGATCTCGACGACATTGCCGGGCCATTGCTTCACAGGACAGCAGACACGAACAAGTTCCTTCGGGCTGACAGCAACGAGGCACTCGATCGTATGGTCGAACATCTTCCGCCGAATAAAACAATCGGAGTGATCGTACATCGTGGAGCGACGTGAGTATAGTCGCCGGGCTTTGATTGATACATTGCTTCCTTTCCCTAAACCCGTATTTTCTGTCACCCCCTATTTGTCAGTCCCATTACCATTCTCTCCTTTTGCCTTGAAGAATCGACGATCTATCCTGCTGACACTTAAAAGTCCCTTCGTCATGAATTTGACTTGGTAATTTACAGTCACCAAAATGCAATCGTACGAGCAGCTACCGCGAGACTTCTAGCCTCGATTGTCGATCGTCTCGGGCCCGATTGGGCGATGTCACTACCGCGAGACGTTCGCGAAAAACTCATCGCCACCGGAGCTAAACTTCTGATGGATGGAAATTTAGATGCCAGGCATGTGGCTTAATATACTTTTTTGTTGTTGTTGTTTTTTTTTTTTTTTTTTTTGGTATTTAATGATTGGACTCTCAGATGGAGAAAATTATATTTTAGCTTTTTCTGCTGTAAATTAACGTTATTACACAACTTTGCCATGATTTCGTGTTCTTTTAATCAATTATAACTTTTTTTTTAAAACATTTTGTGTTAGACTGTAAGAAACAAAACTGTGTAAATTAAATTATGATTTGACGTTTATCTCTGACGATATTGGTACAAATATAATTGGTACGAAATTTGGCAGTTTTTTTTTCTATTTGGCAAATCAAAGCTTCATTTTTTAATTAAACCATAAAGACTCCATAAATGAATCTGAAGAGTCATTTGTACCAAATACGTATTTAAAAAAATAGTGTACTAAAATTTTTCTATGTTTACCTCTGTTTAATGATTTAGTTTTTATTGAAGTTTCTCTAAAAATGAATAATCATTTGGAGCAATACTTCAGTATTTTATTTCTCATCCAAGGAATATTCCATATATACTTTTTTAGAATAAAAAAACTCAATACTTGATTCCATCATATTTTGAAGCAATATTTTCTCCAAATATATTTATTCTATTCATTTTCTTCCAAATATATATTTTCTATGGGAGATCAATTTCAGGGAAAAGAGCGTGGTTTTTATTACTTAATTGGTAAAATAAAATCATATCAATAATTACAAGCAATTAATTTTTCGCAACATTGTATTCTGATCACGTAAAAAAAATCGTAGCTCCAATTATAACAAATTGTAGGAGTATCCATTTTTTTTTTAAGTCTCCTATTTTAAAAAATTCGAAATCCGACAATTTTTTATATTTGTATATATAAATTTTGTTACACGATCAAAACACATAATTAGACGCATGAAATTTTCGACACTGTTTCTTTTTACCAATTAAAAAAAAAACTTTGCTCCTTCCTGAAATCAGTGAGACCCACAACTATTTTTTTTTCAATACAATAACGATAAATAATGATGAACTCTTTACAGAAATTACGCCAAGAGAATGATCCGGAAATTGGCACGTTGCGAGGGCTTCCGTAAGGCACTGACGGACTCCGTGCCGGAAGCGACTTTGCGTCACATCGACAAAACTCTGAAGTCCCTTTAAAGTCGATTTCACGCTTAACGCAACAATAAATAATTACTGCACCATTTTCTCACAAATGGTTCATCGCGGATGAGGATATTGAAGTGCCCATTCCCGCTTTAACTCTGCGCGAAGTCATGAAGCTCAAATCATTCGAAAAAAGAAAAAATAAATAAATAAATAAATAAAAGTATCGACGGCTGCAATCGCAACAAGAGATTACGTGGATAGTATAAGTTTTCCGCGACACTTGGTAGAGGGTCAAATAATGATTAAAAAAAAAAAAACGACAAATTTTTAATGTGAGAAATCGCGTCACTTCAAGTCGACACTACGATTTCAGTTCATTTACTTCGTCGACTCTGCCACGTGCGGAGTCACACGAAGTACGCAAAAGTGGATAATGTCGCTTTGTGCTCGAGAATGAAAAAGAATTGCATTGCTTATGGTAATGGTTATTTCTTTTCGACTAATCGTCGACGTACGGCGATGCATGCGAAAAAAAAATCGAAGAAGCACCGGTCTGAAGCTGATCCTACAATTTATAATGAATATCCGTCCGCTGAATTAATGAATAAAGTAAATACTGTTGTAATAGCTAAATAATCGAATTCCCACTTTGTATACCTGAATGTAAAAAAAAAAAAGTAACGGATGTGAAGAAAACTTTGCTAATATACGATCTCGACGTAATTTACCAACGAACAATTTATATTTATACACATATACTATGTACATGTATAGTCGTTCATTAAAAATGCATTTAACAAAAAAAAAAAAAAAAAAAGAAAAAAATTACAATTGTTTTATGACTTATAAATTACGAGTGAGATACGTGAGCCGAGGTGTCACGGAATCGACCTTAAACCCTTTGCCGCTGCATACATGAAGTGAATTCCAGACTGTGAGCCGAATTACAAACGGATGCCGCTGCCTGGAAGTATGTTTAACAAGTTTGACTTCCTCATTGAGCAGAAAGCTGCGGAAAATGGAAAACTTATAAGCGTCTAAATTTTAGTCGAGCACAAACATAGATGCATCATCTGGATTCTCTTTGTAAACGGTTTTCCCTCAACGTTTCAGTCGATGTTGAATATTCTAATATTAAAATCTTTAAAAAAGAAAAAAAATATAGTCATAAACACATCCTTGACAGGCTAAAAAAGATGACGTTGTATTTGACGACCAGATTTTTTCAAAATTCATATTAATAAAATTTTAAAAATTTTACCAGCCAAATTTTATTTATCACTTTTTTAGTCCGCTATCCGCAAAGTTTTCTCTGTGAGAGAGTATGTTGGTCAATTTTGACTGTAAATTCATACGACATCGCTGATTTTTACAAAAATTCATAGAAATTACGCATGTGTCTAAAATTCTATTCCGTTTTGTGAGATATTTCAAAACTAGAATCGGTTAGAACATTTAAAAAAATCAAATTGCTACAAAATCCTCTTTACCGATCGTCACCACATTTGATACATAGCAATATCAATATTATTTTTCATTTGTGAAAAATTTGTATTGATTTATTGTCTATTAATCTGAATTAGAAGAAAACGGTAAGACAAAATAATCATAATACCATAAAATCGGAACCCCTTTTTTGATTATCACAAAAATTTCATTAACATGAAAATTTCAGTCGATTCGGTAAGACTATACATGAGTTAGAGCGAAACGTAAATTTTGCATAAAATGGAAAATTGAATATAATTTGAATAGATGTATGATTTTTTTTTAATTATCAAAAACAAAGGATCCTAACTGCCCTACATGTGTGCTAAATTTCAGAAAGATTGATGAAGTCGTTCTTGAGAAGATATTTTTTTCTAAAACGCTTTTCTCCAAGTTTTGAACCATTTGGAGTGTCCTGACATGAAAATCTAAAAAAAAAGAATTATTTTCACGAAAACAAAGCCGCCTCTATGAGAAAGCAAAAAAAAATCAATGTGTTTTTTTTATATTTTATCAGTAGCATAAAATGAAAAATCATGGAACAAATCATAAGTTTTCAGAGTTAATAATTTAACGATTTAGCCAAGAATACTTCGTGTACTATGTACATGTACAGTCGTTTATTAAAAGTCCATTTAGCGAAAAAAAAAATGGAAATGTTATCGTAATTGATATGACTCATAAATCACGAGTGAGTTTCGTGAGCTGAGGTGTCACGGGATCGACCTTAAACCCTTTGCCCGCTGCGTACACGAGGTGAATTCAAGAGTGAGAGTCAGCGTGGGAGGTAACAAAAAAACTGTGGCTTTTGCTGCTTGTTGGCTCTCTCGCTACACACGCTAAAAAAGATTTCTTATCTCTCTGCTCCGTCCTTGCTCCAGTCGCGTTACTCCGCTGTTCTCTTTTAGCCGCATGAAAATCAGGTAGGTTGAATTGAAATAAACACAAGTTTTCCAACTGAAAACGCTGCTACGTTCATCGAAACACACAAGTACCTATTTATCTCTCAGAGTTTACACGCTCTATTGTACAGTACATGAATAATATAAAACATTACAAAGGTCGTTTATCAAACCTTGAATATAGTAATAGTAACCATGTATATATAATATTTATCGACAGGATATCTTATGCATTAGATTTCTAGGACGTATTTATATTGCTTTGGAACAGAACTAAAGACGAAAGAAAAAAACAAAAAATAATTAAAAGAAACATACGTAGATGAAAAAAAAATATATATATTTCGCCGACACCCCATCAAGCGATAATAGTATATTATATATTTTGACGGAATGTGAGAGAAATATTGAAAACCTTGTTGATTGATGAAGACGGACAATTCTCCATTTTTTTTTGTGTGTGTGTTTTTTTTTAATACTACACATAAATATAGAGCGGAACTCTCGCTAATTCTAACTCTCCTTATTATATCTCGTATAATCCTCATCTCGCGTAATAAAATCGTAATTATCACAAGTCGTTTCACATATTCGGTTCGTTAAATATCATCGAAAATAGAAAATATGGAATTATCGCTTGAGACCTAAAAAAAAATGAAGTCAAGCGTTGGAGGATTGGAGGGATCGCTTCCATTTTTATGCTGTAAGTGTATCGACTTGGTTCTTCGGAATCTCGTTGCCGATATCCTCGACAGTCTCAACGCTACGAGCCTGAGTCGTCGTTTCTTCTTTCTCGCCTTGTTTGTTGCTTGTCTCGGAGGGACCAGTAGTCATGGTCTCGATTTCCTCGCCACCGCCTATGTCAACCTCAGTCGCATCACCATCCCCGACTGTCTGGTTAAGTGGCTTCACGTCTACGATACGCACACGGAATACCGCATTACTGTTGTCGTCACCGGTCTGGTAGGTCGTGTCGTTAACGGTCACAATATGACCGTCGATGATCTGTAAAAGAAATTGTCAGATTAGTAAGCAATTATGATTAAATATCATTAAATTAAAATACCCATTAAAATATTAAATTCACTTCGTCCTAAAAATGGTATTCTTAAAATGAGCATGTATACTTGGTCGAAAGAATAATTATGTAATTGAAATCAAGTACAATTGTGCTTTCGGCTAAAAATTTTATATGAGACATTTCGACATTTTTTTTAACCTGTAAAAAGATGTTTTTTTTATTAATCTTTTTTTTTTTAAAGTGAGTTTTCTGATTTAACTTGAAATCTACAGAGAGGGACGAACGTGAATAATTATTAATTTAATTATTAATTTATATTAATTAATTAAATTTATAATTTTCACATTTAAAAAAATTAATATTCGTTGTTAATGAACTATGAAAATGTCAATTACATTTTCTATGTGTTTTGTATAGTAACGAACCGAATTTCATGTGTATTTTTTATTCCTATCGAATCATTTTTATTTTTTAATTAGTTTCGAAAATTCATTTTTAAAAATTATTCTCTTCAAAATCCTCAACACAATTCACAGTGAATAAAACATAAAGTTGAAATTCGGTTCGCGACTACAGAAAACAGAATAGAAACGTAATTAACATTTTTAAAGTTAATTAACAATCTGATAATCATCACAATTGATTTGTTTAAATGTAAATATTATTGAATTGAATGAATAAATACAATATTAATATGAATATTAATTTACCTCGCTCTGTAAATTTCAGGTCCCTTATCGTGATAAATATTCTATAAAATTTGCTATAAATTTTTTAATTAAAATTTTTTATATCAAAAATCTCTTTAATTTTTATTTTTGCGAACTGTTTTATTGACATCCGAACACTGCAGTTCAGCATTTAATACATAAGTACCTCCCCTAAATTTCGCGTGGTTTCAAAAAGGGTTCATATATTTTTTTTTAATTTGCTCAGAGTACCTACAACATTTATAAATTATTTCTGATTTTTTAATTCACGTACTTCACCCAGAATTTAATAAATATTTGATTCATGATTTTTTTTATTCGCTCCATGTTGAAAACAATTCATAGTAAAAAAAATGTTCAAAATTTAGGTTTAGTATAATATTAATTAAAAATAATTATTCTTCAATTCAGACCAATAAACGTTCATGAAAATACTTTCGTCCAAATGTACTTTTTTTTTTGCTGAAAATCTACATGTAATACTGTGTGATAAAACGGTTTGCACAACACGGAACAATATCGTAATACAGTATACAATGGAAATAACGCGTGAAAGGGCTTGCCAGAGGAAATGCTGCGACACTATTAAAGTTCATCTCGCCGAGGGACTCGAAAATGGAGTGTCCGTGCCCTGCAAAAGCAATTATTCCGCAGCTTCCTCGAGGGAAACGAGGCCCGAACATTCCTCTCATTTTTAGATGCTGTCTTTTAGTACTTTAAATGTGACCATAATAACGAAAATCCAACATACGTGTCAATGTATTATTTTTGTTTGTAAAAGTGTACGAGCGTTCTGTTTCCATTTTTTAGGACATTATATTGCATTTTTAAAGAAAAGGTTACAACCGTGTAACAACGATCTGTTTCCCAATTGTTTATTGAACTATTTATTATGGCACAATTCAGCGAACAAAGAATTTGTGGTAATTTTTTCAGATTTTTTAAAAAGCGATTCCAGTAAAAAATAAAATGAAATCACAAATCCTTTGATAAAAGAAAATTCTTGCTGTTATTATTTCGATGGATTTTTCGTAGCTTTTTTACAAGATTTTTGAGAATCCTTTCAGACTTTCAAATTACGACCCTCGACATTTTTCTTTAAAAAATCATAAAGTCGCCAATTAAATTTTTAAATACCTAAAAAAAAAAACAATCTAAGAGCCTTTTAGAGTCCGAATAACGATATAAACAATTGTGTACCACATCACAGATGTCATCAGTCAGAGCCAAATCGAATTGGTATAGAATGCTGATGCGCAAGCCACTCTTCGGAATCGTCAACAGAACCACCAAAATTTGTAGAAACGCTCTTACAAAGTTAGCACTGATTTGACTAGCGCAAACAGAGCGATTACCTTAAATAAACAGTAAAACGAAAACGGTCTGTCCGAAGCAAATAATCCAAGTAAATTAATTTCCGTAATCCCACATTCATTTTTCAATTATCCATTTTCTTTTTTAACTGAAGGCCGAAGGCAAAACGCATTAGTGCAAATGACGCGAGAGGTCCTTTCTAGAATTAGCGCGCTGGTTGAGTGCGTGCGCGGCACGTATACCGAAGTACCATTATAAGTAAGTATAGTAAAGCGCGATACGTATTTATTATAGCCCCTGGGCCATGCGAATATGACGCAAAGAGAATGGGATCCGGATTCAGGACATCGCATGCTCTGTCAGGGCGTTGATTGGCGTGCAGTGTGGGCAAAACGTTGCGCGGTCTGATTATAACCCGAGTTTATTACCACTACTACTGCTACGCAAGTAGATATATCCGTTCAATGCAGACCAGTAAATTGCCGGAGGAATATTAGCAAAAGGCATCTGTCCCAAGCATTTTCGTATACTTCACTTGTTATATACTATGCTATTACTATGTGCTATAGTGTATATATATATATATATATATATATACAGTAATAAAGAAAGAGCGTGTGACAATTGGCTGCTCACCTTGGTGGTGGATGTGGTGTTTCCTCCTTCAGGAATTTTGCCCCAGGGACCAAAAGCTCCCTGTCCCGGAAGACCGGACAGGACACCAGCCATCTGTTCCTTGATTCTGTTCATGGCATCTGAAACCGAAAAATGGCCACTGGTGTGAGTAAGTGCCAGGAGGAAAAGCGACAGCCATAGTCTGGTATATATATTTCGCGTTCAGGCGAAGGAGCGAACGAACGAATGAACGAACCTACGAATAGAACGCTTGGATATTAGAGATAATGGAAGAGAGGGTCGGCTCGTTGAATGGAGCAAGAAATATATATGAAGACTAATAAAGTGTGGGGGAGAGTCCCGGGTTATGAATCGGAGGAGGGGCAGAGAAGAGAAAAGGAGTTGATGGAGCGGCGTGCAGGGTGAGAAAGAAGAGAGGAGAGAGAACAAAAAAAAAAAAAAGAAGAAGAAAAAAATAGGGAAAAAGGGCTGTGAATGCCAGCATCGCACTCGCCAACGGCACTTCGGGCTTTCTGATAGAAAAGAAATGTGGCACACGAGAGGAGTGGAACAGTAGAATGAAAAAGGATGGTTGGAGAGGGGCTCCGGGGTTGGAGGGAAGAGGAGGGTTTATAAAACGTTGGGTGTACTTGTCGGATAAAATGAATTGAGCGAAATAGAAATTGAAAGGTTAATAGAGAAACGAAAATAGCAATGCGTGCTTTCTGTCTGCTTTATATAAAACTATCTACTCTTACTGTGTAGACCTACAACTGAAATAGGTTGAGAGATCTCCTTCGCTGTGTTTTGTAACAGAGAAATTGCTCCAAGTATGTACATACGTGATGTCCCTCTTTGCCGGAGGCTTCGGCAATTATATGTGTACTACCTTGCTGTCTGATACAGTAGAAGGTGTATGTATGTACATATAGCCAGCATTGAACGAGCAAAACCGATAACGGATATGGAATTTTCAAGCGTCTCACTGAATCCTTCATAACCATCCCAGCAGCCCCTAGTCATCATGGACACAACCTTACTTCGATTATTATTATTGATCTGATATCGATTATTCCATATCGGGCGAAACGTGACGCCTGCTGTTACACTCTACTTTATTATCTTTATTTTTCGGGTACAGCGCCGCCTTATCGTACAACTTGACACAATAAAAAAAAAACGTGGAATATAAATTTATTCGGAAGACCATGGCTAGTTGTTTTAGGAACCAACAGGCATACGTCTTGGCCCTCTACCCATATTGAAATAATTATATTTCCAAATGTACAATATTTATATGATTCAATTGACTATAAAAAACACTGATTAAAAATAAAAATTAAAATTGCAGCCATTTTTAATGGTCTACGATTTTTTTTAAGGAAGTATCGAACGACACATTTTAAAAATCTGAGAAAACTCTGTAAAACCTTTTTTCGAATATAACAATTTTTGGTAACCAAGCCGAAGTCGGCCGGCGATATTGTTTTGGCATGTTTTCAATTTTTAAAAATTGAACGAATTTGAAAAAATTGTAACTTTACGATAGGCAGCAGCTGGACATTTTTTGTATGAGACACATGATTTTTAATAACCTTTTTGTCTTTCACAATATTATAATATCTTTCTGGTTATCAGAAGAAAAAAAAATGAATAACAATTTAGCTTTTCGTTGAAGTAATAAACGAATTTGTTTCTTAACGAGATTATTAATACAAAAAAGGACAATATTGTATGTTTTCGTATTAAAATCGTTGACAAATCGAGTGGAGTTGAATTTCGATGCGTCGCTACAGCGTCCTCAATTAACGAACTCCTATTTAAAAATAAATGTCCGACACTGTATTTTGCGTGAAGCTTTTTTTTTTTTTTTATTGTGTCAAGTCGTACGCTGAAAGACCATTTCCACTGCTGTCTCTGTGTATCTTTTTATAACGAGAAACATCGATTGGGAGTGCAAGAGTGCGGATGCATCGACACTAAACGTTGACCCAGTTCCACGCTGGTCGTATCCGTTGGAATTTTTATGTACAAATTTTTTGTTTCTTGTTTTCTTTTTCTTTCTGTTTTTGCACTTTTTCTCACGTATCTTTATTTCCGGGTTTCCCGAGGAAGCGGAGACGGAGGAAATGGACGACGAGGGATGGTGAGTGAGGAGAAATGGCGAAACTGCATGCGCGTTCATATATATATATATATATATATACACGCGGTGTGAGGAGGCTATCGGAGTCTACTTCCGATTGCTCGGGCTATTCGGGTGTTGAGTCCAAAAGAAGGTCGTTGCTCTTTCTCTCGTCTCAACGAGAGAATCGGACACAGGATTCGGAAGCTCTGTATAGCGCAGCACAAAATCCTGAGGAAAAATAGAGAAGTAAGGAAGAGAGAGAGAGTATAGGAATAAGAGAAGCATCGACGTCGTGCAGTTTAGACGATAGTTTTCAGCGCAATGGTAACCGGGTATCCCGAGCGGGCTAGAGAGTCAGAAACGTGTGTCTGTGTGTGTGTGTGTGTGTGTGTGTATGCCACTGCTGAAATCATATATGCGCATTCGTAAGTCGAGAAGAGAATAGTGAACAGAAAGGAGGAAAAGAAGCGTCGAAAGCGAATAAATTTGCTATCGGTGCGAGGGGTGCGAATAACGCTGCTACTGCGTTTCTATGCTATACTGTATGTATCCATAAGTGTGTGTATATACTCTATGGGACATTCCAAGTGAAGTTCACCTACATTAAAAAAAAAAAAAAAAAAAAATGTTGTTCAGATAACTAAAACGACGTTTTCCAAAGATCGAATTGTTAATTCGTACAATTGAATAATTCGTTTAATTAATAATTATTCGCATTTGTTAAAAAAAAAAAAACATGGCTTTTTATTTTTATAGGCAATAAACATTTTTTTGCTTTTATACGTTTAAATTCTGTTTGTATGGTGCAGAGAGTGGTAAAAAAAATTCTTAACAATGTTGATATTTTTTTTTTTTTTGGAATTGCTGCGACGATTTTTTAAAATAGTAAAAAGATTTTAGTGTTAGCTTTATTTGATTTAATAAGAATAAGAATATTCAAATAAAATAGATTTTACATTTTCTACATTACTTGGAAAATGAAAAAAAATTTTTTTTTAATAAAACAGTTTTATAAAAATATTTATGTTAAGTGTTTCTAATTTGTTTAATCTGTAAAAAAGTTACTTAAAAAAAAAGACACCATGATCTTAAATGTTCATAATGGTATTCTCTTGATTATGTGAAAAAATCCTCAAGTTTGAATCTCAAAAATTGTAGGAAAAGACTGATTTTTATGAAACGTAAAGTATATGAAATAAATGTCATTCAATTTTTTTTTTTGCGTGTCTAGGATTTTTTTCATTATTATCAGAACACCATTAGGCATTATAATGAAAATTATTGATTAATCATACAATTTTTTTCCGAATAAAAATAAATGAAACAAGTTGTTTCGGCTGTTAATGTGATTTCGAAACCTCCCCTAAGGGCAACATCAGTTTCTGCACTAAAATAAAATCAGTCTAATTAGCACCAAAATTAACATAACGCAATATTCATTTTCGCAAAAGTCGAGAAAAAAAAAAAGTTTTTTTTTTTTTTTTTAAACTGACAATTAACCGAGGTAAAATATAGAAGAGAATCAACGAGAGTAAACTGCCTCAAAATTTAGTTTTCGTGTTAACTGAGAACAATACCCGTTGTACCAATTATTGGAGAACCCTGGAAAATGGTGGAAACTTTTTTTTTTTTTTTTTTTCTAACGTTTTACAGGATTGTAATTGAAATAAAATTCGAAAAAAAAAAAAAGAAAAAAAAAACAAACCAAAAAAAAAACGTATATATCATAACGAGGTCGGCCTGGCTTGGAAAGTTCAATATACGAAAAAGTAACAAGCGAATAGAGTAGCTATGGTATAGAAAGAAGTTGAAACGGAGCTTCGGTGAGTATACTCTGTTTCTGTCTGTATAAACGTCGTTTCGGTCACCAAGGACCGACAGGAAAGACGACGAAGACGACGAAGACGACGTCGACGAATAGGATGAGATTCTCCATCGTATCAGGTGTGGTATATCGGTATATATATATATATATATATATATATACATATATATATATATATATAGATATCCATGAACCGTAAGTCATTCCTAGCTCGGTCGGTGCCGCAACCGCACTCTCCGAGAATTGTATAAATTGTAAAGATTCTATGCAACCTTATCTCTAGCCATCTCCGTACTTTAGCCTTCCTCTGCCTTATTCCTTCCTTCCTTCCTTCCTTCCTAGCACCTTATTCCCTCGCGCTATATGCCATATGTATCTGATGGATGTATATCGCGCGTGTGTTGCGACACGGGAGCCATGACCTCGCCCCCACGATCACCCTTTTTCTATATACACCCGGGATCTCTGCCAGATTCTCACCGAGAGATTTCATCTCGATTTCTCTCGGGCCAAGCGCATATCAATGATGCACCCAACCACGGGAACATCGAGACGAGAGTGTATATATATATATATAAGCTGCATTGCCAGAGATTATGCTCACCGAGAAAAATCGTTGGGTTATAACGGATCAAGGAAGCTCTGTTCATTTCCGAAAATTCCAACTGTTTTGCATATGCGCATATCTGATTTTTCATGTTTCGAGTAAAATCTATTTGTCGGACCGTCGACAAAAAGTCAAGAATTCTATGGTTGGAAAATTACGTTGCTGAAAATCGACAGTTTGGGTTATTGTAATTAGACGGAGTTGCGTGAAAATCATGAAAATAAGATTTTATTAGAATTAAAGATGAGTTCTTGAAAATCGTGTAAAAAAATAGCACTTGATCGAAGTTTAAAAAAATGGAATATTTGCATAATTTGAATTTTGGTATGTAGCGCAAATCACCTGGGTAAATAATGTTTTTTTTTTTTTTTAATTGAGAATAGTTAATATATTCCCTATTTTCATAAAATGTCATCCCTCTGCGTCGATTACTCATCTATTCATAACTCATTTTTTTTTTTTAATTCTGTAGCAAGAAAGCGAAGCAAAGCTAATTTTTGATAAAAATTGGATATTAATCGGGCTGTGAATGTGTAATTAACATTATTTTGAAGAATACCAATTATGCTTTAATTGAATTAATACGATATTGACAATCCTTAAAACTTGTTAGTATTTTTTTTTATAGGGGAGGTTCAGAAATTTTGTTATGTAGAACATATAATCTGGGCAAATCTTTTTTTTCCATTTTCAACTAGCAGAGACAAGGTTGCATAATAAATAATTTTTCAAGATTATTCCTCTGAGTGCTACAATATCATTGAAATTTTCGTTAATTCCAATTGCTTTTTAAGGATTATTTATTGTTTATTAAAAGCGTTGATTTTTTTTAAATTCTAGTTAAACTCTTCAATGACATATTCACCGTTTTCATAAAATTTCGTCCCTCTGCACCGATTACTCATCTATTCATAACTCACTTATTTTTTTATACTATAGCGAGAAAGTGAAGCAAAGCTAATTTTGGATAAAAATTGCATATTAATCAGTCTGTAAACGTGTAATCAGATTATTTGAAGAATACCAGTTGCGCTTGAATTGAATTAACAAAATATTGACAATCCTCAAAACCTGTTATTTTTTTCTCTTTTTTTTTTTATAGGCGAGGTTCAGTGCCTCATTCGATTAAAAATAAAATCAATTTCAAACTTCATGGGCGGTTCCGCGAGCGTTTTTATCTGTCATTTCCAACCCTCGTCGCGGTTTGTACTTCAAGTTATTGGTACGTTACGAGTTTCGTGTAATTGTAACGACACTTGTTCGTCGCCCGTTCAACTGACCATAGTAACTCCGTTAGAGAAGGTCAACTGGGCCGGAAGTTGGATGGCGGGTGGACTGCACATGTGAATTAAAAGATTTTAGTTGTCTCTAATGGCGCAAATCGTTTTGCACATTGTCGACAGCTTGCAACTCGCAGTTCTCGAAATGCCGCGGTCACTGCAACGAGTGTATATGTATATATGGGCCATTCCATGGTAATTCAGAAGGGATGAAGACTGAATCTCTTCAATTTTCCTTAATATTTTTCAATCGTTTTATTCTTATTTTGCTGCATTTTTGATTTAACAAAAAAAAATTATCAATTTAAAAAAATGTATTTTCCATAAAAAAAAACATGATTTTTAACATAAACAATATTCTACATTTTTTCATCATGTAGAGCAGTTTAATATGAACACATTTTTTTTAATATTTAGTTTCACCAAGTACGCCCCCATTTAGCTTATTAGAAAAATTGACGAAAATTCTGCATTGAAAATCCGAAACTTGAATTAAAATATCGTTTTCTTTTTTACAAATTTTTTTTTTTTTCAAATTTGTTGATTTTCGAAAAATTCATTATATAGGATCGTTGAAAAATAAAAAATGATATGGAATGTTTGTGTTAGTTTATGAATAAACAGCACATGTTTTGTGTATCATTTACAGATAGCAAGTAAAGATATATAATTTGAGAATAAAAAAAAATTGTTATTGTAAAATATAACGATAAAATGTTGTTTCAAATACGAAAGATTTTACCGTTTAAATTGTGGATTTTCATTGTAGAATTTTGGATAATTTTTCTAATAAGACAAAAGATACTTAGTGAAATTTAATATATTTTACTTTAAGCTAGATAAAACATGTCCGATATTATACTTATCAACATTTGTATTATTTTTGTACATGAAAAGAAATTGGCCACATTATTTATGTTGAATTCATATTTTTTCTTGAATTTAGCCTTTTTTTATTGCAATTTTTTTTTTATGAATCAAGAAGGGCTCAAAATAAAAATCAAATAAAAATCACAGATTTTCTTTTCAGCGATAAAATCATAATAAAAAAATATAAAAAAGAGAGTCGGTTTTCATGTTGTGTGAATTACTATGGAATGCCCCATACACATCTCGTTCTGTCTGTTTCAGTCTCTTAAAAAAAAAAAAATAAAATAAAAGCTACGCGAAGTCTCGACATCCGTCGCTCCGACCGTTCGTTTCTCTGTCAGCCCATTCGTTTCTCGCCCGTCTTTCGCTCTACTTTCAACGTCCGAGCTCTTTCCGGGCCCTTCCACGTTCTGCCCTGAAAATGTTTAAATTGAGAAATTGAAAAATACAATTTATTCAGAGCGCTCTCCACCCGAAGCGAATATATACGTGTCACAGTAGGTCTAAAAGTCGTTATATGCGCGCGTCCGTGTTTTCTCTGTTCGAGCAGAGAACCGAGACTCGAGCTCGTTATAAAACCCATCGAAAAGTTAAAAATGAATGGTTTTTTTTTTTTTTTTTTTTTTTTTATATTCCGCGTGGTCGAAGCGTAAAAAACGATGGGATGAAACCGTTTTTGTTTCGCAACACTCATGTTATATGTATTTGTAATCGCTTTTGCTCGACGTTCCTGATTGATTGTTTTTCAAAAGTTTTTCCAGAAAAATAAAACAATAATTTACACAATTCCATTTTTTTTGCTAATAAATATAATTAAATAAGTACAATTGATCGATAGACAGAGAGAGAGAGAGAGAGATAGAATCGGGAGAATGATCAAGAAGAGGAAAATTAATTTCTGAATCTAAATGATTGGAAGAGACCAAACGTCTTGAAACCTATTACAAATGGTTACAAACTAAAATAATAATTTCGAAAAACTTTAGAAAAATGATAAAATGTAAAATGCAAAGTTCTCAAATAAAACGTGAGTGTTAAATTCAATTTGCATTAAAAAAAAAAAAGTTTTCTGTCGAATTTTTTAAGCAAAATTTTTTTATTTCTACACAATAAATATTCTCGGTATCTTTGATGACTTTTATTCCTCGACCATTCGTAAACTAAGCAAAAGAATTAATATTTAATTCAAAAAACTAAAAATATTAAACAGCCACGATATAACTCGTTCGTTAACGTATAAAAACTGCTCTCCACTCCGTTGGTTGGATGAATTGTAATTTATAAATATACGTTTATTTAGTCGTTTACAACGTATAAGGACGTCTCTTTGCGCGATGGCGTAAACGAGTTAAATCGGTATTCGAGTCCGGCGAACCGACTTTGCGCTTTAATATATCTGCATAATAATGATAATTGGTGACAGTAATTGGCACGGAAGGTTAGTCGTCTCTGACTCCTCTGGCTTTATTCCTGGTTTATTTGCCGCAACGAAAGCTACTACAATCTACTGGACATTTGAAACGCACCGTAGGTACATTTAAACGAACGGATGGCCGACGTTCCGACGCGAACCCACCGATAAATTTAGCATACTTTATCGTGTTCACAATGCTTCGTCTCTCGTTGTTACTATGTTGCTGCTGCATGAATTATAGAGAATCATGCAGCGTGCATTATGTGCGGATGAGAGAGAGAGAAAGAGAGAGAGAGATGAGGGAGAAATTCGCATCCGCGAGAATCAACGCTCAGGGCGGAAAATGAGGAAGCCAGACGAAAAGCTTCGTCGTTGCGTTGTTCTGCTCCAGCATGTCCGATTATATTGCGACGTGAGATAGTAACAAGGTCGACGGGTATGTCAGCTCATATGCGTATGTATGTGGGATAATATATATAATATATATATATTTGAATAACGCGTTTCCAACCTGATGTCTTGTCAGCATGTCGTCGTAACTCAGCAACGACGAATTATTATTCGTATCGAATTATTCATATCGTTCACGTAGCTCATCGTTCACGAGACGACAAAAAAAAAAATTGTCCTTTCCACGCTTTGTCAACCCAACTGAACGACTGGATTCCCGAAGACCCTGATAGCTTATCTATCTGATCGACGTATCTCGATACAGGTGCCAATCTATGGTGTCTTGTTTAAATATCTTATGTCGAGGATTGAAAGACTGGTATAAGCGATATGCTAAAAGGAGTGATAATTAATGATGTACGTGTTGAAATGCTGATTTTCGTGCCAGTCATTTTGTAGGACAGGTCGAAATTGTCGTTATCCTTCATATTTAAGCAAGAATTTTCGTTGATCATTATGCTGATGTGGGCGTAAAAAAGACCCTACACAAGTATACAAGGTATTCCATGCCAAAATGGAATATGACGATTTTAATTTTGTGAAACATTGTCAAATATAACACAAATTAAATCATTTAAGAAACATTTTAGAATCATTCTAGTATAATATTTACTATTTTTTTTACAATGAGGGAAAACAACACGTTTGTCTTTTTGTTGTTGTTGTTAAAGTTAAATTAAAATAGTGGATTTTCGTGAACATGTCACTTCGCAATAGCCATGGAATTATCGTAATTATTTAAAGTGTACTATTAAATCGTCTTCATTCGTATTTTCAACTTTCACTCGTACTCGTAATTAATGTATATACAGTTACAAATCGTAATGTTTTATAGAGCGATTCGTATAACGGTTTGGTGTCTTTATCATAGTTCGATGATATGGAGCGACAGGTTGCCCACCCTCGAGAGCTCCCATTAACTTGGTCGTGTGAGAATTAACGAGAGAGAAGAAGATGAGAACTGAATCATACGGGCGCGTGGATTATCGGCTACGAGCTTTACCCGCTGAAAAGTTAACGAGTCGTTAAAGTCCCGTTCCTTCGCGAGAACTGCACGACCAGAACGAAACGACTACTACTACCAAGCGACTATATACGATGTTGAGAAGGAACAGGGGAAGGGTATCATTCCGATGAAGAGGAAGAGAAAGAGAAAAAGAGAGAAAGAGAGAAAGAGGAGAACACAAAGAAAATGAGAGAACTCGATGAAGAATTGAGTAGAACGAGGTAACTAGGAAACTCAGCTCTAGATCGCAGCACGTAATATGATTTATCGTGGAAGATTTTGTATGGAGTGAGAGAGCGAAATCGTGCGGCTGGCAAGCTCGTTGGTTTTCATCCTCTAGAAGCAACGCAGAGGAGGTGTCCGCCGTAGTATTATACGATGATCGGGGTCCGTTCGATGATCCGTGACCGCGATTCAATCGACAAAACCGACAATGAGGCGCTGCTGCGGATGAAGAAGTGTGCGCGCGAGGAAACGTGAAGAAAAGGATAAAGATTATCGAGGGACGCGGCCGATCCTTTTTGCGCTTGGCTATGCGTGACACGAGCGATAATCACGATAGAGGTGAGAGACAGACAGAGAGAGAGAGAGAGAGAGAGAGAGAGAGAGAGAGAGAGAGAGAGAGAACTAAAACGCGAGGGGAATGGCGAGAAGCGATCGAATTATCGCACTAGCTGTACCAGCAGCAGCCGCTGCTATACTGCACCAATACTGATGGTAACATTGGATGAAGCAAACGTGTAGCTTCGTACACGTAAATTATTGGGGGGGGGAGCGAAAATTGATGAACCGTCGAAATTCTTCATCCTATACAAGCGCTCTGTTTTATCGTTGCGCCGGAAAATTTCGGTCTGCGCTGGATATATTCCGCATAAATAATGTACATTCCATATTTTACGTCAAGATAACTTTTAGTCTGGGATTCAATTTTTTTTTGTTTGTTCTACTTTTAATGTTACGTATGTACGGACGACGTTGGAAATATACCCGGAACAAGAAATTGAGATTTTTAGAATTTTTATGAATTCGTGGAGTGATTTTTTTTAAATTTTATTTTGAAACAGTTTGTTTATTTATGAAAATAAAAGTATGCTAAAATGAGTTATTGAAAATGTGTGTGTTTTTTATTTGGAAATAGCTTGGGGGATTGTAATTTTACGAAAAGAAAGAAAATGTATCGTAAAAACGATTTGCCTTGAACATTCGAGAGATTTTAAGAAAAACAATCCTTAAAACAAAAGTACAAGTTTGGTAAAAAATGCTTGGCAACAATGGAAACTTTATAAACGTCACTCGTGATTTTTTAAATTTTGTTTTGAAATAATTTATTTATTTACGAAATTAAAAGTATGCCAAAATAATTGATTGAAAATGTGTCTTTTTTTAATTTTGAAATAGCTTGTGGGATTGTAATTTTACGAAAAAAAATGTATCGTAAAAAGATTTGCCTTGAACATTCGAGAGATTTTAAGAAAAACAATCCTTAAAAAAAAAGTGCAAGTTTGGTAAAAAATGCTTGGCAACAATGGAAACTTTATAAACGTCACTCGTGAATTTTTAAATTTTATTTAAAATAGTTTGGTTATTTACGAAATTAAAAGTATGCCAAAATAATTTATTGAAAATGTGTTTTTTTTTTAATTTTGAAATAGCTTGTGGGATTGTAATTTTACGAAAAAAAAAATGTATCGTAAAAAGATTTGCCTTGAATATTCCAGAGATTTTAATAAGAGCAATCCTTAAAACAAAAGTGCAAGTTTGGTGAAAAATGCTTGGCAACAATGGAAACTTTATAAACGTCACTCGTGAATTTTTAAATTTTATTTAAAATAGTTTGGTTATTTAAGAAATTAAAAGTATGTCAAAATAATTTATTGAAAATGTGTTTTTTTTTTTTAATTTTGAAATAGCTTGTGGGATTGTAATTTTACGAAAAAAAAAATGTATCGTAAAAATATTTGCCTTGAACATTCGAGAGATTTTAAGAAAAACAATCCTTGGAACAAAAGTGCAAGTTTGGTGAAAAATGCTTGGCAACAATGGAAACTTTATAAACGTCGCTAAGTCTTCTCTTAATAGTTACCAGGATTATCACGACTTAACTGAAGGCAGATTACAGGAATATTTATAAGGCAAGTAACCACAGATTTTTGCGCTTTGATCAAATAATTTACTTGATGGTCGGTGTAGTCGCGTCGCGCATTATCATCACTTCTTCATAATCCTATAGAGTACCCGCGTAATTAACCAAATTGACGAGATATTCAGTTTCTTTGGCTCATGTTTTATGCAACGAGATCAGAATTTCCCGACGCAAGTATAAAATTCGATGTTTCGCTGAAATATATATATTGCAATATTATTGTTATGAAAATACTCATCGTGAATACCATATCACGGAATATTGTATATTAAAATCGATTTTGTCAATAGACAGATATTTCGAATTACGATTTGTGAGAATTATAGAGACTATTAATTTCAACGCAAAACAATTTCCAAGAATCTTTCATAACGAACACCTATTTAAAAAAAAAAAAAAAAATACATATAAGTATATTCATCATGCATAATTACATAATTATTAACCGATCACGAAAATCGCTTTCAACATATCTCAGCTCGTATTCGTAGTTCGTTGCGTTAAATTACGTAAATATAATATTGCAGCTAATAAAACAGATATTTCGACAACTCTCGCTACTTTCAGCTAAGCACTTTTCTTTTTGTGTGTCGTTAAAAAAATAATAATAACACCCAAGTTATTTCATAAATGACCTGCAATAATTACATAGGCTGACTTTAATTAAAATTCTTTTTTTATTGCATAACATCAACACAGATCTCGCCCATTATATGTATTTGTCGTCATTTGATATTTTAAACAATGAGTCATTTTTAAGCTCGCGTGATAATCGTCAAAGTATAATATAATTGTTATACTAATTATCATTTGCGATAATAATATTTCTTGATGTAACTAAACCAAGTTATCACAAGTGAGGGTCAGACTATGAACGTCAAAGCTTCGTATGAATGAAGTGAACATTAAAATTCCTAATACTCAAAAGTTGAAAAAAAAAAAAAAAAAAAGCAAACAGCATATAATTATGATTGTCCGGAAACTGTGATTAATTTTTTGAGTTCTTAAAAAATCAGTTTTTTTTACAATGCAATAATCGCTAGATTTTATTTTTGGTGAAAAAAAATATTTACACGCTGACTATATTTTTTGTACAGCTCGCATCCGCCTGATTTAGTTGAAAAAATCAATATCTCTTCCCGGATGACCAACAATGACACTGCAAATTTTTTTTACTGTCAATTACCGAGACAGTGATAATTCGCCTCAGTGCCAATGAACCTATCGTACTTATACGTAACTCCATCCATTTTCGGAGACTCTTTGAGGCGAACAGGAAAAAAAAAAAAAAGAAAACATAAAAAATGCGCTCTTCATGACTCAAGTATAGAAAATCAGCTTGTTTTCCAACTTTAGAATTCTCTCTCGTGAGATCTCGTCGCTTTTGATAAGGGTAGAAAAAGGGTAAGGTCGCGGGTTAAACAGACGTGAATTCATCACCGATATCGATTGAACTTTAAAATTCTTCCGGGACAGTAAGAACCCAACGGTGATTTCACGAGGTATATAGAGTTCCGCGTGTGCGGAGATTCGTTCAACGTGTCGATACGGTTATCATGCTTCTGGCACAGAGAGAAATAGAGAAAGAGTGAGGGGGGGGGGGGGATTCAAGCCTATCGCACTATCCATGAATTCGGAAAGCGTTACACCGAAACGTTAGCCTCTGCAGTTCGTTCATAGTATAGCGAGAGGAGAAGCAGGAGAGCGATCGAAAACTCGGTTTGGCAAATGGATCGTCGATCGAAAACTCGGGTTGGCAAATGGATCGTCGATCGTGTATCCGAGCTGTACCCTCGTAAAATTGATGTCCCTGGTTTTCCATCGATAGGCATAAAGTCGCTGCTTCCCCCTCGGAGCCATATATAAGGCATTCTCTGTCAATTCAGCTACATTACACTTTTTTCATACTGATATTTCTCACTATTAATCAGATTTTATTACTACTTGAGAGTACTGTCTGTGTAGTTTTTAGTTTCGAATTTTTTAATTCACTTTTTTAGATAATGGTGTATTTTTTTTTATTTTATTTTTTTTATTTTTTTCTCGTAGAAAACCACTTTTATATTGTTGCAAAAAAAAATAAAACATTTAAACGCACGTTTCTTTTCTACTTTATATCAAATTACCAGAGGCTTTATTTTGGCCATTATTTTAGTGGCTGGAAACTACAAATTACTTTATGTTTCCACTAAAAAAATGTATTCAAGTAAGTAGACAGATTCATACAATTTCGCAAGAGTTTCTTTTTTTTTTAAGAAAAATAAATAATCTTCACAATTGATGGTGAAAATACAATGTCATCTAAAATTACTCCAAAAATGATATTATAAATCTAATATGAAACAATAACATAGATCCATTTTTTCTGAAACTCATATTTTAAGAAATACGTTGGTTAAAGAAACTGAAAAAAAAATCCTCCCAAGCAATACTAAAAATCTGGCCAATTGTTTAACCCAATTTTACAATAACAAAAAATAAATAAAAGCGGTTATCTTAAAAAAAAAAGTAATCTACAGTTTTTAGTGAAAAAAAATGAAAAAAAAAAAACAATTTTAGTTCAGAGTACGAAAAATAACAAAAAGTCAAGGTAATTGTGAGAAATATTTGAGATGATTAGTAACAAAAAAGAGGTGGTTGAATTGACGGAGAATGCCTCATAGGAAAGACAGAGAGGAAGACAGTGCGTATAGGTATTCGATACAATAAACATTACAGCAGGAAAGGGTCGGTGGATGAAAAGGGTGAAGGGAGAGTGCGGGAGGGAGATAGAGCCAGACTCTTCACCAAGCGTTAACGCGCATATCGTCGCGAGGGAATATAGGCGGTTGAAGAGCTAGTGGTTTGATAGTCCACCATAGGTATATATCTACATGGCTCTGTCAGAAAGGAAAGGGTGAACTGGTAAGGGGTTAAAGGGGTTTTCCGTGTGATGGCATATACACAGCCTGGGAAACGAGAGGGAGTGTAAACATCAGTAGGGTTGAAACGAGGCCGGCGTGGCGAGCTGCCGTTGACGGCCCTCGTTTCGCCACGATGACAAACCCTTTACCGCCCATAAATAACGATCGCTAAACAATGAAGCAAAAAAAAAAAAAAAAAAAAAAAGAAAAAAAAAAAACATAGCGAGTGAGAAAGAAAAAGAATGATAAGCACTGACGTTCGGTCGTATAGCGCCTCGGTTTCGTCCTCTCTCACACCCGATGCCGTGGTTTTATCGGCCTGATATCGACTACCCTCACTTTTTCACTCGCCCCCTCACTACTCTATATCTTTCTCGGTCACATTCCCGTCCATCGACTACACTGGCTCGATTGTCAAGAGTACTGAGTACTCGACGATCTACTCTGTGTTTATCGGGGCTTGAATTTTCGCACGAAAATATTCGACTGTAAAATTAAACAAATATCCGTCTGACCACGATGGGAAATAAAATTATGGTGGTTTAAGCGGTTGGATATAAATGGTTAAACACTGTAAAAGAGCAAATTTATGCATGTGCATACACAGAGAGAGAGAGAGAGAAATCAAATAGTAGTCGCACAATAATAAAATTAACCATCCGCCAGCATATACTGGGAATTTCAAGGCAGAGAGGAATTTTCGATTTAATGTTTCTCCTAAATGAAAGGACGACTGAGTTCGGTTCTCATCCATTAAAAAAACTACTAAGTTGTAGAAGGGTTTTTGTCGTAGATACCTTGAAAAGAATTTCTAATTTTTTTTTCTTTCTTTTTTTAATGTTTTCAAAGCTCGGAATACTTTAAATGGAAGACATTAAGACCGAATAGTAGAATGTGCTATATACTTTTCACATGATCTTTTGATGATGTCAAAAAATCATCGTGACGAACAATCAAGGGGATGGGATTTTTTTTTATACGACTAGTTTTACGGATAAGACACAAAAAAATAAAATAAAACACACGTTTTGCCTGAAATTGGTATACTCCACCCTTAATGTAACTATAAAGATATTGGCATGTTCGAAAATAATAGTCGCCACTTGATCATCAGGACTATCATGATTATTTGATTGTACTATAAAATTCTCTCGGTGTGTATGCCGCCAGTTTCACTGCTGACTCGTGGGGAATAAGCATCCATCGGACAGACTATTACAGACAATTGCTTCGTAGCGATTGGCTCCTGCTTCATTGTCTCGTTCGCTGCTCTCTCACTCCTGGAATCACGGGTTGAGACCCACAGAGAGAGGTATAAACGAATACTATTAGTTATTATCGACGTTGGGGTTTGTGGAAAATGCTTTTTCATTATACTCCGGAGCTGTCTGTTCGAGTCCCAGAGAGATTCAGCAATAACGTTTAAGAACGTTCGACTTTATTGTGAGTAAAAAAATGACTGTAACAAACGTCATTACAACTATACCGAGTTAATAATAATATTTGTTTCTTTTAATGACGAATTCATATTTATTTAGTGTTCAATGCGTACGGTATTTTTTAGAATTACCATTTTTTATAGACAATCCTTGAACTTTTGTCTACCAAATGCTATGGTTTTTCCAAAATCGAACCTTTGGCTCTGACTATACGAAAATAGTGTATTACGATACGAGTGCGATAAAATGTGTTCTTGTGAGTTTGCAACACGAGCCTAAACGCAAGTGTTGCAATCACACGAGTTGAGAAAAAGTTTCTCGCACGGATTTCGTATACAACTTTATGTCACTAGTGCGAGAAGTAGGCACTTCTCGCACCGCGTGGCATAATAGTACATTACGATACGTGTGCGATCAAACTTTTTCTTGTCGAATGTGAGTTTGCAGCACGAGTCTAAAGGCTAGTGTTTTGCAAACGCACGAGCTGAGAAAAAAGTTTCTCGCACGAGTTTCCTATACAACTTTATCGCACTAGTGCGAGAAGTGCCTACTTCTCGCACTCTTCGCTTCGCTTAGCGTGCGAGAAATAGGCACTTATCGCAACCGCGTGGCACAAATATATAAAAGGCCCAAGTTGAATTTCGAGTATTAGGCGAATATTCTTAACATCGCTTTTGTGGTTAGCAAAAAGCAGACGGAGATATGTCTCGCTTTTCGGCGGTGAAAGTGACGTTGGATCAATACTGGTCTTGCATAATCATCGGAGACCTTGACACCGTTAAAACATTCCGGTTTAAACGTCAAACCGACAGTCAAGTATATCATTGCGCTCTCTGTTTTGGCTTCTCGTCAAATCTACAAATGTCAGTCTATTCGTATGTGCTCCATCTCTGTCTGATTGTACAGCTAATCTGATGAGCGCGTTATGGCATAACACAGAATGGAATGCAACATAGGTCAGCAGACAGATATACTCCATAGGTAGGGAGAACATAAACCAGTGGGTTTCGTATCGATTTTTCGTCATCAATCTATGATAAATGATGAATCACTGGATGGTTGCATTGAACATGCATCGACTTTCAATCTAGACGAATTCAGAGAGTGCACACGCACTGTCGATGTATCGGCTGTGATATTTCTCCTATGCTATGTGAAATGTATCATGATAAATTCATGACCGAACGTCAGACGAATAATCAAAGCTACTACTCCGGGTGTACGATACGACCCACATCATTCAGCCATACTGATCCATTTCAATGTTTATTTCATTCGATTTTGACAAATGAAAAGTTTCTTTTTTTCTTTTTCTCTCTCTTTTTATTCGTAACAGATGCGTGATTGTGGAAAAAGGTAATATGAATTTGTGATTTGTCTCTACTGGTACTACATTGAGGGAAAAGACTATTTGTTTAATGGTATTGTAATTTTTTGATTGATTATTGAAATAAATATATTTTGACAAATGAAGAGTTATTTTTTCGTATTTGCATGATTGTCTAATTTGCATTTGTTATTTCTTTTTTTTCTCTGTTGTATATTGCCGGAAGACTATTACAGCATTTTTTAAATGTTCTTACGAATTTTTGATGGATTTATTGCTGAAGCAAATTGCTGCAATGGTGTTTATTCATAAATTTGGAAACATTCTATTCATGTTAGTTTTTTCTTTCATTCCATTTAGATAAATGAAAAGATATTTTTTTCGTAACAGCGGATTTTTATTTCACTCGAATTAGGAAAATAAAAAGTCATTTTTTTTTCTTTCTTAAGAGTCGAAAAAATAATGCAAAAGAGTGATCACAATTTAAATGGAAGTGCACACAAAATATTTGGTGTAATTATTGCGGATAAATAAAACTTTTAACGCTAATTGCAATAATTTGAAATAAATGAAATCAATTGCTACTTCACAATGAATGAAAATATTTCGTAGTCGTAACCCCAACAAACATTTATTCAAGAAAGTATTAAAAATATTTTTTTCATTCATCTTAAATTCATAACTGGTCCTAAAACTTAAAAAAAAAAAACAAAACTTAAGTCGAATCAAACAAAAAGACAGTTAAATGTTGGTATAATTAACCCACTCTTCAATTAATCAAAAATGTCATTACATTTAATCCCAAAATAATGACAAATAATATAATATAAATGGAATAATGTGAATAAAATGCTAAATGACGAATGCATTTTAGAATTCTGCGGTTTTGTGGTCCGGGTTTGTAATAATATAATGTTGACGAGGGTGTGTATAGCGACAGTTATAGTGCGGACAGTAGCTCGATGCAGAGTACAATCCCCGTCGTATGTGCTCGGATTGATTAACGATACGAACCATTCGTAGTATTATAACGAGGACATACGGAAGGGGCTGAAGCAGAGTGTAGGCCGTATAATCCTACTTCTATATAAACACGGCTCGAGGTACACGGACTGCTTGGAAGGCTTTCCTCCCGAGCCTCGTATCGCAATAATATACCAGCCAGTAGCAGTTATACCTCCTCTCATAGCTGTACACTAGGGGGTTCGTTGAGTCGCGCGACATTTCCAGGTTGCCCCTTGCTGGCCCCGGCATACGGCCACCTTCTCTCTACCTCTCTCGCTTAACTCTCGAGTGGCTCGACGATTACCGCTCCAACGCTGACCGACTGCCTCGGCTAAATCGCCGCTATAATACAACGTAGCTAAGAGACTCCAATAAATTATACCGGGGCAAAGTGGTTCAAGCTGAATAAAATTGAAGAAAAAAAAAAAAAAAAAAAAAAAAAAACAAATGACCTTTTTGCCACTTCGAGGCAGAGGATTCTCAACACTCGAGTTTAAAAACATTCAAGTTTATCGTACAATTTTTTTTTTTCAACTAATTACTGCATTTCAACTGCTGAAGAGAAGCCTTACAAAAATTGGCAATCACAAGGTATTTGAAATAATGAAGAATTTGTTGGAATTAATACTTCAGGATTTTATTATTATTATTATTGTTGTTGTTTGGAAGAATTGCTGATAATTATTCGATAGGAATAGTAATCTGAAGTACTGTTTTGTCGAATTTGAAATTAGAAAAAGAATTTCATTTAATGAAAATAGAATCTATTAATAAATGAAATACTGTTTATTTAATAAAAAGTAACCCTGATCGTTATTACATAAGTGACTAAAGTTTGTTATCTCGTTTCGACAATTAAAAAAAAAGTTTAAGTCTTTTTATATTGAAAAATTGAAATTGCTATAAAATCTGAATTTTTCAACCGATCTTCGCAAGATAAAATATTTAGAAACAGCTGGTTAATAATTCGTTTAATGGAGTAAAAAAAAATGATGTGTCTAATCAAAATTTGCGTTCAACGGAGCTGAAATGTCAAAAATATAAATTATAAATAAAAAAATAACAAATAAAAAGATCTTCTTCCACGAAAAAAGATTCTTCCTCTATAGAGAAGCACAGGACAATTTATTGAAAACGATGTTTTCCTCTGTTTTACAAATTCATGTAGACAGCTAATTCAACTAACCCCGGTCGCCCTCAGATTCCCCGGCTGTAAACGACATACAAGCTGTATTAATAAGTAGTAGTAGTAGTAGTAGCGTAGCGATACAGTATATATAAAAGGTGGACGGTTGGGTTAACGGAGCTTAAGATCTCTTGACCTTTTCGTCGGACGAACGAAGTAGCTCTTTTACTCTTTCTCTCCCTCGTTCTTCGCATTTCAATAATACTCGTTGCTCGCTCGCTCCAGTGAAATGTTAACTGACTCATGCGCCGGGCGATTTAGCTGGAGGGCCGGAGAGGGAAAAGGGGCTGGGTGGATTGCAACAAAGAATTCAATTGCAAATGTTGCGGGTAAAAAGTTAGGTGAAAAAATAAAAATCGCCCAGCTCATGCAAGAATCCGTGCCGAATAGTTGCATTTTGTTTGTCGAGAGAGAGAGAGAGAGAGGGAGAGAGAGAGGCGAGAGGCAAACTCAGAGCTGAACTCTCTCAGGCACATCGAAAGAACGGGAGGAGTACGAGAATTCTGAACTCATCGACTCATCTCCAGCATATTGGGTTACAATGAAATTGATGAACGCATCACCGCAGCTAAATCCGTCAGAGTGCTCTTTGATCGGCCACAGGAAGTCAAGAGTGCAGAGGAATGGAAGAAGCACAAACATTCAATCACCGCAAGAGCATGGCTTACCGCAGTGGTAACGGCATGCTAGGAGCAGCCGCACTTCTCTGTCGTGATGATATATATATATATATATGTGAAGGCATTTTATAGAAATTGGCCGAGCCAAGTTTCGGACAGTCGCTAAAAGGATGCATATGTATTTTTGAATGTTGTCAAAAGTTTATCACGCACTTCACCAACAAATAACATTTTTTTTTTTATTCGGTTTACAGTGAAAATGTTATAGTGAAAATACAACAAACAAATGTTTCATCATTAAATTGAGTATATCTATTTTTTTTTTTTAAGAAGTTTTTCTCTCAATTTTGATAGAATTTGTGGTATCGTAATTACAAACTATAGAAAAATCGACTCGATTCCAAATTTTCATCTTGAGAAGTGTCCTTCGATAAAGAATGTAATTAATCTAATACAAAAAATGAAATGAAAAAAAAAATGCTTTTTTTGTTTTACAGAGATTTAAAAATTTCGAAGAGTTACTAAATTTTCTTGACGATGCCCCGTCAAGATATTGGCAAAATATAGATTTGCCGTTGCATTAATATTTTTCTATTCTTTAAACACAATAACAAACCTGTGAAATTTTGATGAAAATCATTTTCGATGATAACAATTATTCTGCTTGAAAATGCATAAGACTGCTTCTAGAATGTCATAAAAAATCGCGTTAATAAAAATAACACTCAAAAACCTAAATCTTGTATTCAAACTTTTTTTTACAATTAATTTTTCTTAAAACCGAATAAAAAAAAAAACTATTAACAGATCCTTGTGAAAGTGGGGCGCGATTAAAAAATTTTTAATAATTTACGAACCTTCTTGATATACTAAATATTTATCAGAAATTATCAGACGAGCATCTATCGGGTAGTTAAAATTTTATCGGAATTTTAATTTTTTATACTGTTTTTTATATACATGTCGATTGACTAGTTAATGCACCAGACAGGCATCTACTGAATTATTGAATCTCCTTGACTCTTGTTCTCAATTCCAGCTCGAATAATCTCGTTGACGAGAGAACCAATGTAAAGTTCAAGTACAATCGAGTCGGCATATTGCCGACTAATACACGGCAACAACGTCAAAAAAAGAAGAAAAAAAAAAAAAAAAAAAAAAGGACTTTCCCTCCGAGTTGGCAATCTTTTAACCGTGCATTTCGTTTTTAATCCAATTTGCAGCGATAATGCGGATGCAAATGCTGAAACGAAGGAGGAAAAAAGAAGGCGCGTGGCCGTGGAAACTGGCAGAGCATGAATCTTCTCACCGTATGCAAGTTGTTATAACTGGTAGTTCGCACTTGGCATCCCACTGGCACTCGTTTTGCTCACGCTGGCTCGCCTCTATACTGGATATAGTGCATTCCACGAAATCTCGATCAAGGTCTGGTGGCAATTTTTTAGATTTTCCCCGTAATTTTTTTTTTTTTTTTTACAAAAGTACATGTTGAGAAACTCATGTCAAATAAAAAAAAAATTTCAAGTACTTCATTTCTGAGATATATTTTTTCAAATAAAATTATGAAACTTTCGTTTTCAAAAATCTGATAAAAATTCAGAAAAATCTTATACAATATAGCAACATTTTCGATGATTTAAAAAAGATGAAGATTTCAAAACTGCATCAGGAAAGTTCAAAAAGCGAAAAAAAAAAAAAATTAACAATAAATCTACACAAAATTGGAATTCGGTCATCATTATATTTTTAGATACATTTTTACGTTCCATTTTGTTCGAACTTTTCTCCCGCAGGATTGAAATCGCCATCTTCTTGAAATAATCAAGAATGTTCCTATATTATGTAAGATTTTTCTGAATTTTTTTAGATTCTAGAAAACGGTAGTTTTTCATTTTTTTAAAGAAAAATTAAATAAAAACTATTTTTTTATTTTTTTAAATAAAAATTATATCTCAGAAATGAAGAAAAAAAAAATCTTAAAAAAAAATTGACATGAGTTTTTCTCAGCATGTATTTTAATTTAAAAAAATTACGATTCCTCGGACATTGCCACGAGACCTTGATCGAGATGTCATGGAATGCCCCGTATACATATATTCCGTCGGCGCGACGTATATGAGAGTTTTGCTGCTGCGAACATCGAGTCCGGTAGTCTCGTGTGCATGCACTAGAGTTCTCAACCGGTAGAGGTAGCGCAGGCATATCGGCAAGGACGCCGGCTGGCTAGCTGCTGGCTGTCTCGCTAGCTGGTTGGTTGGCTCGACTCTCGGGCGGAAGTTGTATTTCGCAATCGACCACGTAAGCGAAACATACGAAGAGCAAAAGGAGGAGGAGGAGGAGGGAGTTTGCGGTAACCCTGATCGTACGTACAGGTATACCGCATTTACTGAATAAGTTGAGGCAGAGAGGATACCGGGCAATGCGGGTCGCGGTTATTGCAAAGGATTTACAAGGTGTTATTACCAGAAATTTGTGCTCGCTCGCGACTCTTATCGGCGTCGTAACCAATTAATTACGCGTGTATCTTGGCTTTGAATATTTTCCAAAGCGACGGTGAAACCGAGATGAGTCAAAATATAAATTTCGTCACGATTACGAAAAAAAAAAAAAAAAGATTCTTATCTTGACACCTCGAGACAAAATAAGAAATTTTTCATTTTTATCAAATTTCTCGACCGATAAGTTCGAGAAATCTCGAATAGAAGGACAATTACAAAAACTCCTAAATTTGATAAAAAAAAAAAATAGGACTACATCTTTTTTTTTTCCCTATTCGAAATAATATTTTTGAATTTTTTTGCTAAAATCACAATTTTATATAATTATTAATCAACGGATAAATTGAATTTGTCTAAATTATTAAAACGTAGTAAAAAATCAAATCCGCAGTTTCCGTTACATAAAAAAAAAAAAAAATGCCAACTATTTCGTAAAACTGGAAGTTACGTAAGTGTCGTTGACAGACGATTTATCGAGAAAATTACATTTTTCGTCACCATCATTGGTGCCGCACACTCGCCTCTATCGACAATTATTGCAAAGTACTACTCAGCGTATAGTACATAGATGCGTGCATGCATGCATCGCTCGGTTAGTAAGTGCATTAACTCGTGACTGCGTGACGCCTCTCGGGCCGCGTGCTTTTCCCGTGAAAATCCACGCACCCAACGCGGCCCTGCCGGTTCCGCAGTCTGCGGTTTTACGAGTGGCCTCTGTGCGTCTACCTGCATATATCTCGCGTTTTACCATACATTGTTACTCCGTATAAAGTATAGGGGTTGTTGGAAATAGTTATAGGTACATGGCTGGTGCGCGAGAGTGACTTCGAGAGCCGCGGGCGCATTTATCGATCATCGAGTGCACGTTGACTTCGTTCACGCGTATAAATACATATATATATATATGACGTGTATTGTATCAGTACGTATAGAGTATACAAGTATTATACAACATTATGCATTCGTTGTCAGTTAAACCACCTTCGGAATTAATCAGATTTTATATCATATTCAGAATAATCTCTGTCGATTTTTTTACTCACATTTTTTTTTGTCTCCAAGAGTTTAAAGAGATGTATTTTTCTTTAAAGCTATTTATTTCTTTGATTGGACAAATAAAACAAGAAATAGATAAGCAAAAAAATCTAGACTTCTTGTTACATTTTTTATTCGTTGAATAGTTATTTCTATTATAAATTAAATAAAATGTTTTTAGCAATAGAATTAATTTTCTTAATTAAAAATTTACTGATATGTGTGTAGAGTCCTCAGAAAAATTGACCAGTGTTGTCATTGAATATTTAAGCAGAAAAAATGTGCTTCAATTTTTTCTTTACTATTTAATTCTGTAACTGCTAAGGTAGCATATCTGTAATTGCATTCAAAAGATTATCAACATATATATATATATTTTTTTTTTTATCTTCTATCATTCTCGTGCTATTTTTTCTTTAAAGATATTAATAGTAACGTAGTGTAAAAAAAGGCAGCTCTAACAAATTACAAATGAAACTGTAAAAAAATCATGAATAATTCTCTCAGCTACTGACAAGAAAATCTGGAAAAATCTGAAAAATTTCTTGTTGTATATACAGATATGTTTATATGTAACATCAGTCGACACAAAAGCGGGAGTAGTTAGTGGATAATACACATGCGCTACAACATGACCCCGTGCATCACAGAGATCACGTACATGAATTCACGTGCGAAATACACACGCATAAAGCCTCGGTATATTATCTGATGCGTATATACAACGTAGGGTAGACGTAACTATGCGTATGCAATATACCTTCCGCACGTTGGCCTTATACACAACGAGTGTGCATATAACGTTGGGCGTAACATATTCTGTTCTGCTATAATACGTGAGCGAGTAGCCAGCGTGTCACATAGTGTGTGAGAGAGAGAGAGAGTAACGCCTCGCACGTACCCGCGTTGATATACATATTGCCCGCAATACATATATGTATTATGATGCGCGGTAGCAGCAGCAGCAGCAGCAGGAGCAGGCCAGATAGGGAGAGAGCTCTGGGTCCGGGCACGGGACGTCGTGTACCCGACATCCCGCAACCCGTCCCGATCCACCACCGCCCAAATGGAACCTAAGCAGATGAAGCATGCATGAAAACGTATGCGCACGTGCTACACACCTCGTCGTCCTTCCTCTCACTCTCTCTCTCTCTCTCTTTCTCTGTTTTTCATCCCTCGTGTACCCAGAGCGCCGAAACCTGTGCACAGTAGCACCAACCAGTCAGTTTCCATCGTGTGACTATCCGCGTATACCAGCAACTCGTAGCCTGTAGCTTGTGTATGGATGAAGGAAAAGGGAGAGACAGACGAGGAAAGAGAGCGAACGTACTGGGAGCCAAGCTCTGAGGGGAACCGAACTTGTACGTGTGTGTACACATTTGTAATTGTGTGTACCCTGTGCACTCTACTCTCTGCGCTATTCTATAGGGAGGTATGGTAGGAGGTAGAAGGTATATCACATAACGTAGCAGAGGGTAAAGTAACAGGGGTCTCTCTCTTTCTCTCTCTATCTCTCTCTCACTCTCTCTTATTCCACTTTTTCCGTTCTCTGCGGACCTTTCTGTCTGTCTCACTTGGACCAGAACCGCATTCGTAGACACGAGAGTATCGGTCACTCTGGATTGGAAGCTCGCCAAGGTACTCTACATTTTTCCATACGTCCAACGTCGGAAAAGAGTAGTGTACCCCGTTGAAGCTTGTGTGGGTTGTGTATAAATGGAAAGGATAGCATATAGCAGGCACAGAATGAATGGGTATTGGTAAGGTTTTATATTCTCATATGTGTGTCCGCACATGTTCGTGTATATACGCTTCTGGTTCGGAGCACGGGGGCATCAATCATCGGGTTCCATGCCTTCCGAAATGCGCCAATACACGATGAATGAATACGGCCCCGCGCCACCCGACGTTTCCAACGGCCACGATTTTCAAGTATAGTAACAGTGTATACACATAGGAGGCTTGTGGACTATGTCTTCCTCTTTCTACATCGCATAAATGTGGTTGCGAAACCAGAGGGACCGCTCGCCCTGTACCTTCCTGCTTCGGTAGAGTATGTTTTTGTCCTATCGTGTTTTTGCCATTCACTCGTTTTTTTTTTTTTTTCTTTCTTTTTTTTCGACGAAGTTCTTTTTTTTCCTGTACCGCAAGCGATGCTGTATGCCGGAAACTGACTCGCGTGCTTCACTTGCACTGCGAGGAAAAACATGTGGTAAGGGGGTAACGGTATCTAAAGGTTGCAATAGAGGTTTTTTTTTGCTCGTAATTTTCAATGGCAATGATGTAATGACTTCCGAAGGCTGATCAATGGTAAATAATAGACCGAGCTAAAATTTATTCAGACTGCCTGATGTTACACATCGGATCCATTTGAACAGATTTCAACTGGATCTGGATTATAGTAGATACGGTATCGTCTTGCCTAATCAGGCTCGCCAGTTTTAATCCGGGTCTGAGGTTGATCCGACATTCATACGTCTTACCTAATCAGATTCGTCAGTTCTAATCCGTATTGGGTCGGAAATAACATTGTTGCGTCTTATCTGTACAGACTCGCTAGATTTAGGCCGGGTCCGGGTTGAATATGACGTATTGTTAGGCCCGCCTGTTTAGGTTCGTCAACTTTAAGGCGGATCTGATATCGATACGTTTCGTCTGATCTGCTTTGAAAGAATTAAGTCGGGTCTGAGCCGCGGATCTTATATTGCTATGTCATCTTGACTGATTAAAATTCATGATTTGAAAACGAAAGAGACCGATCGTGCCGTACCTTACTCCTTCGGTAGAGTATATTTTTATCCTCACGCCTTTTTCCATTCGCTCTTTTCGTTTTGGTTGTATTTCTGTTGTCAAGTTAGTTTCCTATACCACAAGTGATCCTGTATGCAAACAACAGATTAGCGGCTGCTTGGCTTTAACTGCGAGGTAAAAACCTGGAAACTGGAGGTCATGGAATCTATCGGGTTTTTTTTTTGTCATTATTTTTAATGGTAATGGTGAAATAACGTGTAGAGGTTGTTTAATAAAACTTAGAAATCTGCTCTGAATATTATAATATATTTTCATAATTATTTCTTTATTGAAATAAGATTCAACAGTCCATCTATTTCATTCTGACAAAGGGGATTGCTTTGATATCACTAAGTCTGTTGAGAATATCTCGAGCAGTACAATAGGTTCGATATCTGTATTACGTACCACAAACGTTCATCGAATCATTCCATTTCCAATTGTATTACCTACAGAAGATACGGTAACGTAACAGAGAGATCATTTCGTCTTTGTGCACGAGTAGCAAAACCGTTCGCCTCGGGCAAACTGAAACGGCTAAGTAAATCTTGCGTTCACATAGAGATCTCATCGGCATACAAGCTCGCAAGTATACGTACCGCAACGTTGGAAGGATATACATGAATATTCCAGAGAATTTGATGGACACTACTCGTCTAGAAGCGCGTTTGACGTGTGAGGACGGTGTACGCAGAGAAGGAAGCTATTATGGCTTTACACGTTAAGCTAAAAGGGACAGTTATTGACAGTTCAAGAAATGCGACGCTCTTGAAATATTCATCATTTTCCCTCAGGGTGTACAGGCTAATGGATCCCCACGGAACACATGCGAGTTTCCTGAATTCAAGGTATTTAAATATCTTCACAGGAGGCTACAACGCATGCGCGCTCCGCGAAGGTTTTGGCCAAACCTTCGTGTGTCACGATTATTATAAATGTTCCTTTCGGAGTTTTGTAAATTTTGCGAATTCGGTATATTCTCTAGAGGAGTGTCTCATGGCGACTTGGACAAAACAGCTCCCGGAAGGGGGTAAAGCAAACACTTTACGCACGGCCTTTTAATTAGTTTTCGTGACCATTGTACTGGAATTTGTACGCTAAAGGCTTTACAATCACTAATAATAATGTGTCATAAATATATGAATTATAAAATAAGTAGTTCTTAATCTTCAAAATGACCGAAGGCTATATTTGTATAAGGTTCTCTGCAGCGATAATGACTACAGAGACCTTAAAATGCCCAAAAGGCCTCTTATACTATAGAAGTCGGTTGAAAGCCGAAGTTCCTGCATTCTTAATGACTCAATTATTTTCCCCCTCACCTCGTTCTTCAGTCCTTATGTTTAATAATTAATAATATTTTTTTTGCCTACGAGTCAAAGTCACGAAGTCACGGTCGTAAAAGACATTTTTGATTTTTTTGTGGTGTCAGAATAAATTAAATAAAATTCTCTAACACCCTGACTTGTATGTAGTTACGCAACTCATTTTTTTTTTTCAATTTTGGCAGAAAAAAGAAGCCAGGCCGAGCCAGCTTGGGTCCAAGTTTAAGAGCATTGATATCTGACACAAGATTTTTGAGATTTTCTCAGATTTTTAAATGACTTCGAACGATATCTTTGTTTTATATAATCGTAAGTATATCAGGTAATTGAAAAAAAAAAGCTAACAATAATTCTGATTGTCTCTTCTAACATAAAAAATGGTGAATAAAATCGTGAATCAGTCGAATCGGTACGGAATGCCTCATGCCCAATAATTGTCATCACGCGCAAAGCGTATGAATATTCTTAGGAATTTTCTTGCAGATGAGGGAATCGCGTAACATAAATGTGTTTGCATTTCGTACGAATGCACACGTAGTATGCCTGTGGGTAAAAAGAGAAGCAATAGAAGAAGGATCTAGCAGCAGGTGAGCGTCGTCGACGTGAGTTAACCGCCGTGTAGCATCACATGTTCCGACGTTTCGCTGTATATAAATGACGACGCGAAGCCATGTACCAGCCATAGGGCAAACTCGCAGTTGCATACAAATGAGAATAGAGTTGACTGATGCGTTACTCACTCTGCATACTCTCGATAAAACCATCCAACGGGTTGTTTCTCAACGGATTGAAGTTGAATCTGAACGGATTGAATCCCTCGAGGCTGTCGTCGTCGGCGTTGAGGTCAGGCAGGTCAGGAACACCGAAGATAGGCCGTGGAATTGAGAAGGGGTTTCTCTGTCCTGGTAACACGAGAAGTGTATCGACGCCGGTTCCGCCAATTTCCTCACTGGATTCCTCATTTTGGCGTGGCGCACCTGTTTTAGAAAATCAATCAAAACAAAGTCACGAGATTAATCATCAAGTTGTGCGATCGAGTGTAAGGTTTTCAATAAATATTGTATATATATATGTATCTTTTTTTTGTCGAACCAGTGGAAGAGGCAAAAAGGAGCGGGTGGAGGGGGGTGGTCGAAGGTATGAGCGCGCGGAAAAAGCAATTTGTCGAGCGGATATTGAGATTTCTTTTTATAGAGGACCCGGGGTAGCGCAACGGATTATTTGTGTGTTTAATGGAAAGCATTTGGCCGAGTGCACTCGTGAATCGATAACGAAATTCCTATATAAAGGGTAGAAATGTGCAGGGGCGGTGAAGGGGACAACAAAAAGAAAGATATATATATATATATAGAGAAAAAAAAACGTGAGGGGTAAAAAAAAAAGGAAGAAAGAAAAAGATTTCGAGGGGTGAGTAACAGCTCCGGAGATCTCTCGATATCAATTATCGGGCAAGACTGCGAAAAAATACCTCTCTCGCGACCTTTTCTCGAATCTATATTCCCCCCATTCTCTTCCCTTCTCTCTGCCGAGTCTGCAGCGGGAGTTGCAACGTGAGAGGGAGGGACTTTTACGCGGCCTGGAATGACGAAATTAATCTCGCCAACGGCTGATAGTTGATTTTCTTCCGGGAGTTTCGCGCGTTCTTCGTCGTCGCAGTTCGCGATGGGGCGAAGGGGGCGGAGGCTCCTGGGTACGGGGCACATGGTGTGTGTATGTATACATATATAGGTCTACACATATAGTATATACATATATAGTGTACAACGAGTCAGAAGCTAAAGCCAAACTCCCGCGGCTAGGTCGCTGCTTGCGAGCCTCTTGAATTGAATTTCGTATTCGATTCTGCACGAGGAAGCACCATGCGCGTTGCCTCCACTCCTACAACACCCCCGCTACCCGTTCTCTCTCCTCTTACCCCAGACCCCCGAACCCACCGTGCGAGATTCTTCGGAATTCTTCGGAGATACTTGAAATATTCAGGATCTTGGAAAACAAAGTTTGAGAAGCCGTGGCAGCGAGGTATAAGGACAGAGGCTTCGGTATATTGGGCCGCATGACCTGTGTGCGCGCATGCCGAGCCTCACGAGCCTACGATATAGTGATGAGGAAGTACAAAAGTTAAGTAAAGACGCGAAAAAAAAAAAACAGGAACGGCGTAAAGGGGAACGAGTGAAATTAACACTGTTAAAAATCCGGTAAACCCTTTTATTGCCAAACCTGTTTTGTTGAATTAAATTTTTTTTTTTTTTTGCTAACGACACTCTTGATAATGAATTTTCAAAAAAATCAAAGTAGGAGACGAATCAACGAAGATCTATCCTTCATATTACCCAATATTTTTCTTCTTCTCCCATTTTTTTTACAAATCTATAAAAACATATCTACGTATATCCAATAAAATATATAAATCAAATTAAAAAAAAAAATAAATAGAATAAAAAATCAAATGTGAGTTCGAAAGTAATGGAATGGTTACAGCGTTGATGAGGAATTGAGGAAGAATTTTAAGAGGAACGGAAAAAGCGACCTGAACGTGAATGAGTAAAACGAGTGAGGCCATCAGGAGTCGGGTTGTGGAGAAGATAGAGCGAATGGAGATAAAGACTAGTAGTTATAGCCAAAGAGATGCGGGGTAGACGAAAAGACTTGGGGAGGGTGGGCGAGGGTGCGACGTCGTTGAAATAATTCAATTTTCATTGGCAACTCCCTGGCTCAACCAAAACGGAATTCCCTGGCTTGGGTTCGCTTTATGCCTTTCGCCTTGCCCTCCCCTTCTGGCTCGTCTACTGCTGCGTCTGGCTCTAGCCTAGGTGCGGGTTCTGTAGAACACCAACCCGGCACCTCTTCAGCTTCAACGTTAGAGAACGCCAGCGGCTTCGTCGGTATAGCAACCCACGAATGTGCCACTGCTGCTGCTGCTGCTGCTGCTGCTGCTGCTGCTTCTACCGCTAGTGTGCTCCGCTGGCGATTATCCAATTTGCAAGGTTCCTCGTCAATTCTCGTTGGTGCATGCACGTAGGCGGCAATTGAAATCAATTTGTCCCTATCAAAAACGGCTATTACAGCAGATTCGAGAGCATTCAGGGAACGATTGCGTAAGGAGTTAGGTGCGCTATGCTAGGCAAGTTCGTTCAGAAGTTTATATTCCACGTCGCACACTCCTCTCTGTCTTGTCTATCTCGTTAGTTTAACCGAATTTAGTGTCGTCTTATTTATCTGCCTCCTGTGCCTTCTCTCACGCAATCTGTTAGAATCTTTCTCGTGAATTAAAAGTACGAAAAAAAACAAAAAAAAAATGGTAAAAAAATGTTTATTTACAACAAAATATTTGTAGAAATTAGAAAAAAATCAAATTTGTGAATTTGATTAATTTTTCTTTTCCTTCTTCTTTGGATTTACGATGACAAATATGTATGAATTATTATTGTATAATTATTAGTTTATCGTAAAAATAAACTGCTATCATTTTAATGTCACTTCTAGTTTAAGAAAAAAGTGCAAACTCAACGAATGTACACATTTTGTTACCACAAGCAAACGAGATTTAAAAAAAATGTATTTATATTTTTCTACGCTTTATCTACCTCATTAAGTAAACCGACTACAGTGTAGTCTTATTTTTTTTCTCTGTGGTCTGTCTCTCTCTCTCTCTCTCTCAAAAAATGTAATTTTATGCCTGCTGCGTTCGTTACAACCTCTTCCAGAAGAAAAAAAAAAAACATCTTCGTCGTTAAAGTAGCGGGCGGCTGTAATGTTCAATATCACTAAATAATAAAATGCAATTAATTTCGAGCAAGTGGAGGCTTCATATCCGGTACAATTTTGATGCAGCTTGGTGTACAGGGTCGAGGAGAAGGAAAAAAAAAAATACTTGAGAGTCGGAAGGCGATGAATTTCTTTGTTTTATTTATTTATTTATTTTTTACCCTTCTTTTCGTTCTACGGGCGAAAGCAATGAGAACGAGTATTTAACTTTTGAAAACTTTCAATCGTGTCTTTCTTCTGGTGGTTGTTGGGTACACGCGAATCCCATTCGACGAGGCGAAGAGAGCTCAAGACCCGGTATAAAAGAAAGAGTACGAAACAATGAGAGGAAAAAAAAAAAGAAAAAAGAAAAAAAAATAAAGAATTTGGTATTTTACAGAGGTTGAAACGAAACGGAGTGTCGTTGACCGCAACGCGACCACTGCAAAGGCTACAGAAGCACGATAAAATTTCTCGCAGTCTCGTCTTCTTCCTTTCTGCAAGCTCTCACCGCCAACGCGCGACGAGCCGCTGATTTTCAACGGTCCTCCTCCACTCTTCGTCCAAGCGAAATATGTACGTAGCAAAATATATATACACATAGCGCCGCCGGTATATACGTGGGCGAAGGCCTGCCCCGACTGGGTACACCTCCTCTGGGTCTCTCTTGTATACCCACGTATATCCTTAATTAAATTGAAAGCCTCTCGCAACGATGACAAACTTGGCCAGTTAGATAACGAATCGAATATTAAATTTACCTTATCAAAGCTCGCTGACCAGATTTTCCAACCAGGGTCACACTCTTTGTACACTCTCAATCATATAATAATTATTCATTAATTAATTAATAGAAGAGCTTCTTTCGCCATTACAATGTAATCATCGCATTGCAACATCAGCTTATTGAGAAAATTGCGATCGACATTGTACCGATATCGAAAAAATTCAAAAAGGAAAGCCCGACAAAAGGCGAAGAGATGCCGTGATTTTTTTCTATGGATATTTTTATTTATCGATAACGTTAAGAAAATAAATTGCGAATGAGACAATAGCAATGCGTGACTCTATTGTCGTATTTTAATTTGTGTGAATTTATTGTCGTGAAATAAAAGTGGTAAGGTTATGAATTGTTTATTTCGATGGAAGTTTTGGAATTCCGAATAGAATAATTTTATTTCATGTTTCCTTTTTTTACGGCATTTTTCGATATTGGCGCGTCAAAAAAAAGAAAAAAACGAAAGGTGGCGATGCGTGAAATTGATTTTGATAATTTGATCGGACTTGATTTCTTTTCGGTACTTTTCGTGTCATGTCTAAATCATCGAAACTTATAATACGTAAATTGCAAAGCCACTGCTGGACCACAAAATTCATTCTGCCAATATTTTTCGCTAAAAAATGCATAAGTTTTACAAATTGGATTATCGTAATTGTGATTTTTTAAAAATCATTATCCTTTTCATCAACTGTGACGAGAGATTACTTTGAAATTTTCACAACAGCACAAAATATATTCTATTATTATTGTCCGTTAAAAAATGCGTGAGTTATATAATTTAGCTAGATTTTGAAAATTCTGATTTTATATTCATTACACTTTCCATCAAATGTGATTTAGTTGTATTAGAACTACCTTGCTTTGATGATATTAATCAAACATCATTTAACCACTCTGATGTTTGCCGCATTGAAATGAACCCTTTACCGAGCGATTGAAAAAAAAAAAAAAAATTCTTTACTCTCTTCAGCCTTTTTTTGTCCCTTTAAACCTCAAAGATTGTCATTGGGCGCAATTAATTCGTATTTATGGCCATTAAACATTTCATTCGAATTGCACAGATAACTCGTATTTGCGCTGAGAGCCCTTTGTTTAACGAACTTCTAATTACAATACGCGAATGTCATGTCGTGATTTCAGGCCATATAATTGGCAGTATGTATAATACATCGCCCGAAGTATTCATCAACATAGGCATTATGAATCCTCGTATAACAATACGAAAATTATGCATATCAAGAATTCCATCCACAAAGTTGTCAGTGCATTCAGTGTACAGAAGTATATATGTGTTTGATTTCATCAGTCCCCTACTATCGCTGTTATGCTTACTTAACTTTTGTATTTTCTTTTTTCTCATTAAAAACAAGCGATGACAATACAATACAGATCTAAGAGAGATGTTTCATTATTGGTTCCAACGTATATACACTCCACTATTGTTTCTGAATCGAGTAGGGTACTAGACCGAGTGCATTTCTCAGCAGTTTACTATTATTTAAATGTCCAGGGGCTTCGAGAGATGGAAGTGCAACAAATGTAGAGACAAAATAAAGTAGAGTTCCTGGAAAGGATGATTATACTGAGGCAGGCAGGAGAGAGGCTAGCTGGGGTGTTTCTATTGTACCAGTGGGATTAAATAGTTCGTCCTTTTCTTCCGAAAGAGCATGTCTCTCGTATTTTCGTCCTTGTGGAGTAGCAAAGAGTGAGACAGAGAGCAAGAGTGAGAGAGAGAGAGAAAGGAGAGAAGGGAGAGTGAGTGACGACGATGAAGAGAAAGGACGGGAAGGGGGAATAGGGACCAGACCGACGAGCCACGGTCGCAGCCGCGCTATCTAATTATACCACTCGCTGATTGGCGGTCTCGCTCTCCCGCTCTCTCGCGCGCGAATATTCGCTCCTGGACGTCGAAGGCAATTAGAGTAATTAGGTCAGGGCATCGACATCTCCACTGAGGTGAGGTGGGTGTGTTGCACATGTACGTTTGTGGAACTCCGCACCCCTCCCCCCCCCGCCCCCTCACACACATGGATGTTAACATATACACAATCACACCAATCCTACAGCTATCAATGCGTCAGTGATAGCCCATATACAGATCTCAATGAGTGTGTATTAATACTATAGCCAATACACATACGTATATATGTATGTGAGTGCGAACCGACAGAGGGTCGTGAACACTGACAGCAAGAGTACGGTTAATCACGGCTATCATAATGGCACGTACATCAACAAGTGGATGGGTCGAACCGGGGTTGATATTGGCAGCTGAGATAATAATTAATAATAAATTGAACGACGGTGGGAGAGGGTGGATGTAGAGATTTGTGCTTCACATGAGCTTTCAAGTCAGCGAAAAAGCTCTTCAGTTATGTCGATCGACATCTCGACAACCAATCTCTCAGGCTTCTATATATATATGTATATATATGGATATATATGTATATATATGTAGGAGTAGTTTATTATATCATATATATGAGGTATTCTGTGTCTATTCACACATTTTTTTTTTTTCATTGATATTTCTCATAATAAGATTTGAGTAGTGTTAAGTGAACTTAATGAAAGTTATTGGAATAAATTTATCGACCTGATAACGTTGATTTTTTCATAATGGCGTGTATATTAATAAGTGGATTGGCAACTAATATAGTAATTAATAATAAATCGACGGAGGGGCGGGAGGGGGAGAAATTTATGATTTACATGAGTTTTCAAGCCATAACAGAAAAGTTCTTCAATTATGTGGAACGACACCTGTCGAGGTGTAGTCGACGCGAGAATATACATTATATACATATGTAGTCTATGAAAATGAGGGATTCTATGTCGCCCAGAGATTTTTTTTTGTCTGACATAGATGGTTGCCATGTCAAAACTACTCGCGAATATTTTCAGATAACTTTTTGTGTTTCTTTGTTTCGGAAAATTGCGTGCTTTTTTTTTTTGGAACGAAAAAATCTCATAATGAAAGTCATAGTTTTATAAACGGTTTTTGAAGAAATGTTTAGAATAATTTGATCGGCCTAATAACGTTCATAATAATGAAATAAAACTGATTTTTATAGAAAGTAAAATAAAATAAAATTTACAAGTTCTGATGAGAAATAAACGTTATTACGTCGACAAAATTAAAAAAAATATTTCATTAGAAAGCTCTGTTTCGATTGCAGCTTCTACAGTGAAACATTTTTTTTTGTGACTGTTAATTTTCCATATACATTCAGTGTTTTTTCATAACAAATTTTTTTTTCCCACTCAACTCAAAAACTATGAGTCACAAAAAAAATTCTCACCGCAAAAGTTCTACTTTTATGTAAACTTTTCAATGATGTTTTTTTTTTTTCAAGAATAATTTCATCGACCTAACAGCATTATTTTGTCGCAAAGAACTATAAAGATTTTTTTCCCTATGAAGAAAAGACACTTTTGTTTTGTTCTATAAAATTTACGCGAATTATTGGAACCACCAGAGGCTCATAAAAAAAAAAAACAAAAAAAGATTGCAAAAATTAACAGGGAATGACTGTTACACCTATACATCATATATTAGTATAATAATAGTATAATTGGCAGAGTTGAAACCCGAGCCAGCTGGCTCTGCGTTTACTATCGTTCTCGCTCTGTATGCACCGATGATCAGCGCACCCACCGTTCACTCATTACACTTTATAATCGAATTAATATTTCATTCTCTATCTCACTTCGCGATCCATCAAATGCCTCGTCGCGTCTGGTTTGCTCACTGCCGCCGCCACCGGCACCGATCGAGCTATCTCGTCATCTCTCGTAGACTACATTATCCACTCGCTTCTGTACACACGTAGATTTTATGGATAATCGTAAAATGATAATTAACTATGAAACTTGGTCCGAAGCTCTTCGGTGCAATGACGCGACGGCCTAACTTTCCTACACGGCTATATACGTGCTCTATGTATACATATATATATATATATATATATATATATACACAAACGTGTCATCGTAGTTTTGTCCCTCTTCCACTTTTGTTCCTCACACCCCCGCTAATCTCTCCGGCTGTCTGTGTGTCTATGTGCACAGTCTCGCGTTCCATTAAATTCCGATTAACCCGGATAAAGTTTTGTCGAGAGTTTCGGTATGTGCTCTCTCGTCGCGGCACCTTTTCCCCAGCATTCGTTCTCGTATGTGTACAGATACCAAAAGAGAGAGAGAGAGAGAAAGAGAGAGAGAGAGCGAGAGAGAGAGAGGGGGGGGGGGATACCTCCATTTCTGGTACAACTGGACCGGGAACGGAGAGAAAAATAAAGCACCGAGAGTTTTGTAGAGATATATAGCCGTATGGCTATCTGTCTCGCTCGGTGTACGGTGTAATAGCTCGTGAGAAAACTCGGGGTGCGAATAGAGAGAGACAGAAAGGGTCACACCAACTCGGATCAGAGCGGAGTTTCGAAGTGAACTGTAGCTACACGGAAGTAAGTATCGGATCCCCGGCGGTTCAACTGACCGGCTTACTGCACATTTGTCAAGTTTTGGGACGGCTCACGGGGTGTACAGTAAATTCGTTTAAAAATTAACTCACAGTCGAGGGTTTATTTTGGCTCTCAATTTTTTTTCCCCCGTTTTCGAATAAATTTAATGAATTAAATGAATGAAATAAATTAAATAAATTACATAAATTGAATAAATTAAATAAATTAAATAAGTAACTCCAGCTTTCATATTTAGTCAGCCAAAGAGCAATTGTTACCGTCAAGATATAAATAACTGCTAATTGTTATGTTTACAATACTTGACGAGGTACAGAGCCTTATTCTCTACTTGAAAGTGCACTTCATTAAAATATACTCCGTTTTCTAAATACACAGATTTCGTATTAATAATGAGGATTCTCTCATTATTAAGAGCTACCTTAATGAGGCTATCGAGACTGCAACATTTCTATAATAACAAAATACATTCAGAGAAACGATTGTTGCCCTGACAAACGAAAGTGGCAATTATCGAGGGATACAAATTATTTCATAGATCCTTAGAGTCGAGGTGCAGTTATTGTAAATTCGAAGAAAAAGAAAAAATGATTATCCTTCATTCATGAAAAATATATTTAAGATTCTTTAAAGCTTTTTTTTTGTACGAAAAGAAAACATTTCTCTGAGTATAAAAATCTGTCGCATCGCCATATTGAGTGAAAATCCTTATTATGCGCCACCGACAAATCTTCGTAATGTTTAGCAGAATCTCTGCCGAGGAAAAACTGCAGTGAACTTCGCCTTGCATTCGCCAGTAAAATATATAGCCTACAAGTGCATTGCAGAGTATATAAGAGCTAGACTTGGCAAGTGTAGTATAGCTAATATCATCGTGTTCGGTGTGCGGCCGGATGTTGCGTGCAGTTTCGTCGATGCTGCACCAGCAGCAGCAGCAGCAGCAGCAGCAGCCGCGACGTACCACCGGCAGAGAGAATCGGTGGAGAACGAGCAAGAGAGAACAGTCTCGCTCGCGCATACGAGAAACCTGTCTGTGGTGCAACAGCGGCAGTAGTAGCAGCAGTACAACATCAGCCAGGACCATAGAACGTACCAGAGCAGAAACGACCCCGTCACCGGATGTGCTCGCATTATTAATTTCGTGGGGATTTGCGAAGGGATGCTGAATCGGGGCCATACACATACTGCATACTGTACAGTAGTCAACTCTCGTTCTAGCTGCCGTATGTTATTATATTCGATATACGTTTATATATATATATACATATGTATATATGTGTGTGTGTGTCTATATGTAGAGAAATATAGCCGGGAAAACGAGGACACGTCACGTACGCCCGACAGTATTAATGCTGACCTTGGATTTGTCGTTGCTGTTGTCGTTGTAATTCAGGCAAATCTTCGTCTCGCAACCCCCCTAAAAACCCACCACTCATATTCGTAATACCATCAAAATCTCAATCTGTGTTATACCTCACTTATGCCGAGCGAATGATCTCCCCATATATATATATATATATTCTTTATTCATACGCACCCTGAAGTATCTGGAAGCATCGATACACTTCGTACCACATGTGAAATGTTGGCACGTCGGGGCTATTTGGAACAATATCCGATTTTTGTGAAGAAAATAATTTAAATAAAATATTGGTAATGGGAATGATTTTATGGATTTAATTAAAATTTAATGTATTCGATAGAAATTTTGATAAGCCTGAATCGTTGAGTGTTACATTCATTACTGAAAATTGATAGATTGTAATTGAAATGAAACATTGATAACTGCAAAGATTTGATTGGTTTGATGATGAATATTTAGATTCCATAAAAATTAGTTCACTTAAGAAAATTGTTAACCGAAAAATGTATTCCCGAGAATTGGACGAATGGAAGTTCAACAAATATTGATAGCGGTGAAGATTTTATTGGTTCAATTAAAATGGTGGTTACCCAACGAAACAGTTGATTAAAAAGTCAATTCTTGATAATTGAAAGAATGGAATATAAACAAAAAATTGATAACTGTGAAGATTGTATTGGATTTTCGCACAATATAGTAACTCACGGTCTTGTGTTATATTTCTGTAAAAAAGTTAAACAGCACGAACGCGAAGGAAAGCATCCATAAGTACACCGAAGAATACCACTTTGGCCTTAATTTCAGCTAACTGAAAAACCATCTCGCACCGATTTCTTTCCTGAATGAAAAAAAAAAAAAAAAAAAAAAAAAAAAGAAGGTGCAGCGAAGCAAAAATGAGCATATACATGAATCGAAAACGCGAGGCTTTTGCGATACCCGACCGATTTTCAAGAGGATCTACGACTAGAATTCCAAGTCCCAGGACAGTATTAAAAAAGAAAAGAAAAAAAAAAAAAAAAAAAAAAAATCTCTCTAGCAGCTCTTTTATTCCTCGCTCATTGCTTCTCAATTTCCACGTTCTCCGCTATCTCGCTCGGCGAGCTGGAAATCCACTAGAGTACATCTTTCTCATCGTCGAACATGAGAAGCAAGAGAAAGAGAGAGACCGAGAGAGCCGTATATACGAACTCTGTCGGTACAACACTGACTACTACTACTTGCGTGTCTCGGAGCTGCGCTCCTACCGGCGCTCTGATGGAAGGAAAGAGAAGTGCGCGCTGCCTAGCGGCGTGGATGGGAGGGAGTATTATAGCATTATGAAACTTTGTACGCGAAATATACGCTCTCACGTAGGTACGTTGGCGTGACGGCACGGCGGTGCACACACTGCTTCGCATAGTAGGTACTTGATGTCAAAGGCGTAATAACTTGGCAGTACTTGTCCGCGAAATACACTGACGCATACGTGTAGCGGAGTAGGAGGAAGGAGCAGAGAGAGAGAGAGAGAGAGAGAGAGAGAGAGGGAGAGAGAGAGAGGGAGAGAGAGAGAGGGAGAGAGAGAGAGAGAGAATGAGTGAATGAGAGAGAGAAGCAGAGAGCCGCCTTCCACGGTACGTGACGACTTATTGCGTCTCGACCGTGCATGTGCACGTCGACGTGTGCCTCCTCGCTGCTCCTGCAGCTACTACTGCTACTGCTCCAAAGCGTTTGCTATTACTATAGTGAAAATACGTGAAGCTGCGTGCATAGCAGCCCACGTTTTGTACTATGGTATACGCCCACTTTATCCTAGTGGTACAGACTCGATGCTTGGCGTATTGGTTTGGAGGAACTTGCTGCATATTGCACTGTACAACTCTTTCTCTCGCAATCCTCTTCTCGGTTTTTTTCCCCCCCTTTTTTTTTTCGTTTTAGGCGAGAGAGTCTCTTTCAGTCTTGCACAATCCGCTCTCTTTGCCACTTTCTGTCAACTGCACGCGGTAGGAAATATACTTGCAATATAGAACTGTGTTTCATCAATAATAATTTCGAAATAGTTAGAAATCTGTTTGTTACTTTGACAAGAAAATCATTTCGTTGGTTCACGATTCTTTTGTCGTTCAAAATGTCAATATTTCGCATTTTTTTGGTTCACCTGAGTTGTTCATTAATCAAGCTTCCTTTTTTAGTAGGGATTTTTTTTTTTAATTTTTGTAATATTATTTTCATTTCGTGCTTTTCGAGGTAATTCAAATATGTGTTATGAAGTAGTTAATGCGCATTCTATATTCAAATAGGTTATTTGCAAAATTTATTTGTCAATGCGAATGAAGAATTTATAATCTCAATTTATGGAAAAACAGATTGGAAGCTAACAGTCACAGTAACGACGTACGAAATTTGGTGAAGCAATTTTTTTTACCGTCTTCGAGAATATACCAGACAAATCCCTAAATTCAGCTGCTTGCCATAAAACACAGAACAGAGGGGGTTGAAAATTTCTACGCATTTAGTCATCATCAAGCTAGGATATATCCTCGTGAAATAATTAATATTAAATTATTCATTATCAAATAAACAAAGAGCGTGAGTTCGAAAATAATCAAATGTTTACGTACTCTCGTACAATGCTGCTCAAGCCGCGTACTCGATTCTACATTCAACGTACAGCTGAGCAAAAGGTGAGAGCTACGTAGGCAAAATTATCGACGCGTTTGTTCCACCGTTTCACGAATAGAAGAGACGAAGGCGAGGAGAGAGTAAGAGTGAGAGAGGCAGAGGAGTGAAAGACGTTAGGGATGCTAATATGCTTCTCATTATACAAGAAACACGGAGCTCTCCCACATCAATAGAGCACACACAGCCGACTCGGGGTATCCAGTAAAATGGCTTAGTTTTGCCGAGAAACCCGAGGTTGAAAAAAGGTAGTAAAAGAAATTGGAGAAGAAGAAGACGGAAAAGAGAGGGAAGACAAAATATTCCAACGTTCTCTTTTTATTTTTTTTTCTTTTTTTATTTTCAGACTGTTTGCATGCACTGCTTATTATAGTCGTCCATTGAGCCGAGAGCTATAACACCCACGGAATATTTGGCTTGGTCGTTCGCCGATGATTAGTTCCCATGTGCTATGTTTACACTAGGGTAGCTTCAGAGTCGCTTGTAATATTCCCCGGTCGACTATCCTTCTCGATGGCCACCTTAAACCTTGGCTTCTCTCACTTCGTATCATCATCAGGCAAGTATTATTGTTTACCTTAGCTCCGAGTACCTGGACTACCTGATAGCTCCGTTATCTTTGCTATTACACTGCTTGAGATCCACATTCACCGTTTTCCCAACCGACTCTGTAGTCAACCGTAATTTTCGAATTTAGGTAAAAATATCCTTGGAAAAAAAATGAAAAAAATCCACGGTAAAAGCATCACAGAGAAAATATTCGTGCGGAAAAAATAGCCGAAGGAAATAAAACCCTCGGAATAGTAAACAATGGAAACATCCTTGGAAAAAAAAAAAGATACCAGTTGTCATACTCGGAATACATAAATTTTCCTTCCATTATCTCGTTGAACATATTTTCATTGTTTAAAAACAGCAGCATAAGCAATCTGCAGTGCCGGATTCCTATAAAAATTTCGAAAAATCAAAATGCCGAATCAAATTAAATTTATAAACACAATTTTTGAATTTTTGAAAATGTCTTGCAAGAATATTTTTGATGAACACCGTCTCGTTCTCGTGGAAAAAAAAAATTAATAGAAAGAACGCAAAAAAGGATGAAAAATAATTCTAGCTTTATTGATTCGTCGGTCAGAATCGATGATTCTGTGAATGTTTAGCAAAGGGGGAACAAAAAATTGTACCGTCATCCATTCCAATAGACGTGTTAATCGCTTTTCATTAGATCGAGATTGCTAATTCGGTGCGGTGTGCATATGTGATTAACGTGAGCATAGCGTGAGTCATTGTTTAACTGCCTACGCAAAGGAATTCGTCGAGGGAAGAGGATAGAGATACGCTTTTTGTGTGTGTGTCACTGATTTATCGAGCTTCGTTTACTGTTTGAACTGGAGGCTCTTATACGTATCAGGTAATAACTCAGGCATGCAGGAAATGCTTTGATGTGCCGTGATTTTGCGCAATGCTATAGAGTTAAATCGAAACTGAAGTTTTTCGACTTTTCACAACAAGCTTTTGTCCACCAACGCTCACAGTTAGTTAATTATGTGAAAAAGGTTACTTTCTAGTTTTACATTTTAAAAAGTATAAATACATGTATTTTAGTTTTTTTTTTTAATATTGATTTACTGCTTATAGAAAGCCCTAGGAATATATGTCAAATTTATTTTTATTATTTCAGAATTTTTTGTCACCTCATTGATTTTTAGAAAAACTCCGTCACATTGAAAATTAAAAGATTCTTGAAATAATAAACGGATTCGTTACTCACAAATACACCAACGCTGAACGTAGGAAACTATTTTCTAGTACGTGTGAATAGAATAATATTGAATTGAATATAAGTAATGTTGGATATTTAATTCAGTGAAGATTGCCATAAGCGTTTTAATTTTACATAATATTGCATTCATGTCGAGGTTTACAAAAAAAAAAAAAAAAAAGTCTCAATTTCGCAAAAAATTCAAGCAAGTGATCTAAAATTTGTCACATTTTTTACAAACTGTCTTCTCCTTATTAGATTCGATTTTTATAAAAGAAATATTAAAGCAATGAGATCTTAGAACTTTACACTTTCTCATAGAGCTTTTTGAAAAATGGGAAATAAAAACAGAGTAGACAGTATGCAAAATTCCACTTTGCATAATTTTCTGTTATTATTAAAATACGTTTTGTTTGTGTTAGAAAAATTTCATAATGAAACAAATCCTCTACAGTTGATCCAATAAGCCCCGGTTATCTCTATGACAAGCTGTATTGACGATGCCTCTCCACTTTGCGAGGGTAGTCATTGCTTGATATTACTGCTCAGGAGCGACCAGAATGTACAAGCAGAAGTGTACGCATGTGCTTACAAATTCCATTGCATGTTTTATTAATAACATCCTGCGTTTCTTCGAATACCTACTCCCTTGTTTATCGTCTGATTCAGCAATCGAAAAAAAAAAAAAAAAAAAAAAAAAAAAAGTACAGTTTCTGAATCTTTAAATGGACACCAGCAGATCGAAGTTGACGATCCAATTTCACGTATTTTTTATATTCTGCCGCGTAGAAATCCACCGAGAGTCACGCGAGTAAAGGGAGCCCAGAATTAAAAAAAAAAGGGCGTTCGTCAACGTGATTAGACTCTTGAGTCAATGTTTATGGAGCTGTTTACTGTGTGCTCTGTGGTCTTCGCACAAGGCACGCTTTAATGAACGGAAGCTCACGGATTTACAGGCTAATCAAGCAACTTTGTCACATACACGTCTATCCATATACATGTATCTATTCGTCGATCGAATGCACACTGTAGCTTGACTCGTTTTTCTACCGATGTGTATTATTCTGTGTACGTGTATAGCAAGTTGTCACCCAGGTGTATTATTATTTGATATTACCGAACAGAGGACGCACTCGACTATGACATATAATCCAGAAAGACTTCTCGAGTTTCTTTTCTCGTAGTTGTCATTGTTATCTGTTGTTTCTTATACTCGTTTCAAGTTCGCTGAATCACTTCTTATAAAGGACAAGTATATTTTTGTTCACATGAGAGCATTCGAGTGTACGAGGCAGTCATGTATATAATATTTGGGTGTATCTATTTTGTTCGCACGTTTCCTCTTGTGTTATGAATTTATATATTCAATATACTTTATCCATATAAATGCTTCAGTACAGTATGCGATTCATACTTAATGTGGCCAGTACACTGAGACAAAGAACTTCTACTTCGTGCCAACATAAATTCAGTTCTCTTAATTGAGTTAACTGAATGTAGCTTGCTTGAAGCTTGTATGCAGCTGAATTCAGTTAGCTCAATTAAATGTACTGTTTATTAACTTAATTGTTAGTTCAATTAAATTCAGTTGAAGGTTCAAGGTTCAAAATTCTTGATTCCAGAGTCTAGACTTCAGATTCAACGCTCTTGATATTGTTGATCTGAAGGATATGATTGAAGCATGAGCAGATTATGATTCTTATGCATATCAAGCGATGATATCGACTTCAGACAAAAAGCATGTTTTACTTTATTTTCCTGGTAAAAAAAGTGCATGGGCAATCACAAATATAAAAAAATGGATTATGTACAAAAACATAGCATTTCACATTTTTTAAAAAATATTCAGATCTTCTTTTCCATGATAATTTTTTGACGGATATAAAAATAAATAAAACACATTGTTGCTTGAAAATGGCTTTCCTTATCTCGTAAAAAACAAAAATTAGATATCCTTGAATTTATATTCTAAACAGTTGAAGACCATCTAGATTTTCATTCCCCAAATGATGAAGCCTTAAGTATCAGACACCCTTAGTTAAATTTAATTCAAAGGACACATCACCAAAATATAATATATTTTATTTATTTATTCCATGACGTTGCGACAGAATACATCCCTCATAATTGATAAGTTATGCATGGAAGCTTCTCAGAGATTTACGAGAACTAGCATCAAACTACGCGATGTCACACTGGTAGACCGTATTATGGAGAGACACGTATGCTCCAGCTATTTCATGTACGAGCTTCAATAATCCTTCCTAATTAAGAGGACACGGTCTCCACGAGTCGGTATAGTATACCGCGTTAAGGTGATGCGGTATGCCGTATATAAGCCGCCATAAGTATGACTATGAAAGTGACATTGGTGATCGCGTTGGACCAAGAGAGACAGTCAGAACTTTTCTCTTCATTGGGTTACAAGGATAAACGGAAATAATATAGCGCGAGTGGAGCAGATCCCCGTGCATATTCTCATCGAACAAGGAACCAATAACACGAATTCGATCACCCAGACTCTCTCGTCGCCCGTGTCTCTCCGTTAACAATGAAACTTTTCCCAATATTTCTCATGTCGTTTTTCATTACACGAGCTCCTCATCAACAAACGTGTTTCCTAACTTCAAGAAAATAATTATACCTGTAGTACGTGAACTATACGATTGGCGAATTGGGTGGATGGTCCACTATTTCGTATGCAAGGACATGGACTGTAATTTCCTCGGGCAGTTATTCGTTATCTCACTCCGCTCTTTCACGTTAATCAATTATTATCTACGAGTATTTTCTCCAATATATTCGCAGCTCGTCGATAATACAAATGGCATATAAAAGTTCATTTACTTAAAAATACACTATATGCTCGGAAACAATTTTTTTCTGTGTCATTGTGTTTGATTCGATGTATCGGCTTCGCGCTATTTTGAGTATCATGTGTTAATTTTTTTTGGCGAAATAAAAACTGCGTTTTTAAGTAAGAAAAATAATGTACCAAAATATTATTCCTTTAGTAACTTAAAATAAATTGCTTCAAAGTAAAAAATAAAATCGCAGAATCATTGCAGGCAAGCTGCTTATTTATCTAGCATTAATTAAAAAAAAAATAAAAAATAAAAAATGATCTTTACCAAAAGATAAATAAACAAAATTTGCTTCAGTTAGCCGGTGCATATAACGGTTATCTATTTTTAGTGGCTCGCTGAGCGGAAACTACTCCAATGCTTTAGTGGATTTTAATAATACTCAGAGTATGTGTGTGAAATATAATAATATACGTATTTTACTCTATTATCATGTAGCGTTATCTCCGCCGGTAACGCTATTTACGGATCCATATCTCGTGGTTTTCCTCTACATTGCATCGTATCCCTATACATTACATACATAGAGTTGATGCAGCATTATATTGGATTATATTGGATTATATTACAGTGCATTACAGAGAATAATGTTTTCCCTGGGCCAACGAGATCCTTCATTTACCACTACTGCTACCACATCGAAACCACGCGGGATTAACGGAAGAAAAGAGCGCGCGACGGTCTCGGTAACTACGAATAAAAGGTAAAAGTAAGATAAAACAAGAAAAAAAAAAATCGAAAACTCGATAATTCGATCGCTCGGCATGGCTCGGTGAGCCCTAACAATAAGTTTTCAGCGTCTTCTTCTCGACTCGCTTCATCAGCCTCTGCTGCTGGTATTACTGAAGAAGCGGAAAAGCCGCACACTTTCTCGGACAGTATGCATGGAAATGTGGGATATTCTAGGTCGGATCAGCCTCACTTCGAACCTGGTCGGTTTTTGCCTCATTAGTATGTCACAGGGTATTGCAACAAAAAAATTTACACCTTCATCTCTTACTTATAGAAGAAGCTGCAAATTTTTGGTCTATCGAGGTACAGAGCTTTTTGTGAGCTAAATAATGTTCAAGGATGCAATTGAAACCGAATAAATGGAGAGCTTCCAATTTTGCACGGTTTTTGAATTTTACGAAATATTTATGTTGGTTCTGTAATTCATGTAAACTTTGATTAGGCTTCAATCAAACTTTTACTTGCAGAGGATTGTTCGAAGGGTTTGGATTTTGTAGGTGCTCGGATTTTTCAATTTATCAGCGCTTCGAATTTTGAAATATTTCACAAAGCGAACTTAAAGTTTTGAAATCTACTGTGTTGAAGTTTATTTAAATTTCTAGATCTTCTTGTGCCTGCTCATTATTTTAGAATTTTCGTTAAAATCTTCGTTCCAGTTGTTCCTGCGTATCTTCGTTATATTCTTAGAGTGCACCATATAATATATAAACTAGGGTGTGTCGAGAATGAAAATTAAAATGATTCCACCAGATGAATTCCATTAAATTTCGAATAGCTATATGCGCGGAAATCCAATAAACATTTCAAAAGCAAGCTTTTATCATCGTAGTTTAAAAAGATTCTGCGCAGCGACCATTGAAAGGAGTCTCATGAAACCTTTTCGACTTAAAAACTTATTATATTACCTACATTTCAAAACTAAGTGGATGTCGTTTGGTGTCTCCCACGCGCCGAGATGCTGCCCATTAAATCAAACACTATAAGCTCGAGCCCATTCAAACACACTCGTGAACAGGTGCATTGGAACATAAAAAAGTGGCGTGTCTTATGAAATTCTGTGATGCAACTTTCAACTGTATGCTGAAGGGGTGTAGTTCACTAATTTGACCACCACGTGACGCCAGCGGCGCACAATGCGTCCGATCGCCTGCCGGTTATGTTGTCTATGGCCGCCGGCCGGTGTGTACGCTGTCTTGTCACAACCATCGTGGTCTTATAAAAAATTCAATTGAAATTTTACAATATCATATTGCGATAACAATAAAATATTGGAAGTATTAATTTCGAAATCGCGGAAACTGATAAAGCCTCGATTAATGTTTCATGGATCCATTGCGACGGGACATGTCTTCGATCGCCTGCGTGCGAAAAATGGGTCCAGTTGTCTCAAGTACAACCCAATGGGCTCATGTATACGTCGAGGCATAACCGATTTAATCGGTGTAAAAATGTCTATTCCACCCGCCGTAAGAAAAAAATGTATACTTCTGGACAAAGACATGTTACTTTCGTTTGGTTTTTCTGCACTTTTAAGTTGTGCAATGTGTCCTCAAAATTAGTTTGGACATATTGCAGACTGTTGAATTATTCGATACCATGCCAATATAACAAACCCGTCATGGAAACACAACCTTCGTAACTTTATTGCAAATAATTAAATAAAAAATTTAAAAAAAGAAAAAATTCCGGACCAAAAGTGTTTCAACCAGCTTCAGTCTGCCCTATTATGCTATGCAGCCTGTACACACACTTGAAATACCGAAATTATTCGATTTGGTGAATCAGTATCGATTTAATTGGTGTCATATATCAACTTGAACAATTACCCTGAATTAAGACCTTTATTAAAGTCAACCTACGTATATAGCTCTAAAATGGAGCTCTGTATATGGACGCATCTCATTTATAAATACCTTTCTTCTCTCTTTCTTCATATTTTTTTCAAATTAGGAATAATCAGAACTCATTGAACAAGAGTTCAAAAAAAATTTCTAAAAAAGTGTTCTACAACGTTTTCTAAAAAAAATGTTCTACAACCCTCGTCTTGTAGGACTTTCGTTAGATCGAAAACTAAAGTTTCGAGTGATAGAAGCGGAAGATTTTGAAAAAAGTTATTATTCAAGACACTCTAGCATAAACAAATTTTATATAAGACATTCTAGACCAAAACCTAATAAATATAACACACAGACACACACACACACACACATGTGTATATATAAATCTCTCTTCCTTTTCTTAGGCAAGTACCACAGCGTTCGGTATCTCTAGTGCTCTACCCTACGGGGGGGTCGAGAGAAGTGCACTCGTGCTGGAAAACTTTTAGTCGATCGCGTTGTACACGAGAGTTGGTATAATTCGTCGTTGTTCCACTTCGACGTGCCAAGTCTCGTCGTCGCGTCGCGGAGTGTGGAACCAGGAGAAGCTCCAGCAGCAAAAGCAGAAGCAGCAGTAGCAGTAGCAGTAGCAGCAGCAGCAGCAGCCAAAGCCCGTTGGGAGTTTCACCAAAGCAGGGAAGCACCAGGAACGTCGTCGTAGCGTACGACGACGACGACGACGACGACGACGACGTTGCCGGTGGTGGGCACTGTGTGACACGTTAACAAGTTTCTCGCTTGCACGGTAGACTCTCTCACCGCAAGCAGATCGATACGATTTTCGAGTAACACGGACGCGACAGAGTAGAGAGGATTTAGTAGTGGCATATATACCTATGTAGTACATATAATAGGTGACCTGTCGCGAGAGGGTGAAACTCCTGGAAACATAGCACAGGGGAATGAGTTCACACGATTCACCCACACAGCAGCAGCAGCAGCAGCAGTAGTAGCAGCCCACCTCGCCAACAAGCCTTGTTGAAAAGTCGACTTTCTTTCCCTCCTCTCTCTTCTCGTCTTATTTTTTCAACCCACCCAACCACTCACTTTTCTTTTCTTTTCTCGTTTTTTTTATCTACTTTTTCTTTTCTCTCCCTTTATTTTACTTTATTCCGCGTTAAAGTAGAACCCTGTACAACTTGAGCGGGACTTATATTCCACATTATAACATCTCAGCCCTCCTCTCTCCTTCTATCTCTGCCTGACTACCTCTGCCTTGGCGAAAGTATCCACTTAAACTTTTTATATTTATGTCACTTTAATTTTTACGCTATCTTCTTGCATAGAAAGCTCCACCGTGTGCCACTCGGTTTTCTTCCCCTCGCTCTCTCATTCCTGTTAAGCTTATGTACTGCTGCTGCTTGGTTAAGTCGAACAGACACGTAACTACTGCTTGTGGATGAACGTCGGATACAATTTAATCAAGAGACCACCCACTTCGATCCTTCATGTTGTACACGCTAAACTAGTAGACGAACCCCCTCCCCCCTCCCCCCTCCCTCTCGCCCCATCTCCGCGGACCACTTGTATGGAATCTCTATACCACAGATATACATTTAACCGCACCTGCAACATGTGGTAAATTTATTAACACCTACACAGCGATCTTGTGAACTTGAGAAACTCGGTTTGACACACACGTTCGTTAAGAGGGGAAGACAAACTGCAATCAACAGACAAACAATTAGCACATATATTCGAAAATGGTTTGTTGTGAAAATTATAAGAAAATATAATTCGAACTTTAGGTTTAATGGAAAATCTTAAAAATCATGATTTTTAATTATAATAATAATAATGATATTAATAATAATAATAGTTGTTACGTCACGCATGGACGACACATATAGCCAGGACGTAACAATAATAATGCCTAAAAGTTATTAATAAATTAATTTCATATTATTTAAAACAAATGTTTCTGGTGTGATTAATAACTTGTATCTTGTTTTTTTTTTAAGTACTGAAATTCATATCTATGTAATCTATGCTTCTAATCAAGCGATAATTTTTAGAGATGCATTAATTTTTTTCTCCTGTTAGTGCTGTCTTATAAAAAATACCGCTAATCGTGATCTACCGGAAAAATAACTCACCGCAGGATAATAATAATTACGTATTTAAGGTTGTCGCGGAAAACTTTGATCACGTACAAAGTTTACAGCTTTCATCAGAATTTAACGCGGAAGAGGTTCTTCTTGATTAGGAAATTTGTCATCGCGCGTGTACACAGAGTTTTGATGGTTAAATTATTTGCCAAGTTACAGAACTTCCCAAGAAGATTTACAGGAAATTGGATACTTCATGGCGGATAAATATGCAGACAAATCGGGTATCAAAATTCTGCGTGTATGAATAATGAAAAATTGTATAACTAGCTAAATGATATCTCATCTATCAAGCAGCATCAAGCACAGAAAAAAAAATTATAAAAAAAATTAAAATTAAAAATTAAAAATGTTATAAAACATTAAATTTTATAAAGATATGAAAAAATAGTGAATGTCTTATACTCAAAAGATTTTGGAAAGTGAGCAAGAAATGATATATAAAAATAACTTTTCAAATTTTTCTTAAAACAAGAATGCAAAGTAGAACTTTGCACATTGCTTCCTCATTATTTTTTGAATTTTTACAAAGCTTCCTCTATGAGACAGCCAAAATAGATAAGCATTCTTCCCGTTGGGGCTAACTTTGTAAATTAAAAGAAAAAATAATTATCAAGCAATGTGCAAATTTCTACTTGGCATTCTATTTTTTTGCTGTCTGCTGGATCTTGCATTTCGCTAATAGGTACTTTTTTTCTAACTAATTTTCCTGTCCACCTTAAATTTGAATGCATGGCTTGGTGTGTACGTTGCCCCGAGAGAGCTCAGAGCAACTGTACGGTAAATGACAGATGTAAACACACGGCTCACATGTCAGGCGCACGAAAACCTGACGCTAGAATAACAAGTTTTAATGCCGCGTATTAGCAATGTGTTGCGACGGTATTTCGGGTAATTCAATGGTGGTAAATAGAGACTGTAATATGAAAAAGAAAAAAGAAAAATATACACAGTTAATTACAATTCCCGATAACAAATACATCATAAAAATGATATTGTATATGAATACTTCCCCTAAATATTAGCCAGCTGCTGGTTAATGTTAAACATTTTTTTTTTAGAGAAAAATATATTTTCGTATATAATCAATTTACACTGATAAAAGAGATTGCTGATAACAACCAAACACGGTTAAATCAATTTTTTCACCCACCTGCACGTAAAGTTCGTACTTTGCTCCCCGGTGACAGGGGCGAAAGTGAGTACTTTACTCCCTAGGGAGGAAAGCACTCACTTTCCTCCCTTTCATCACGGAACAAAGTACAAACTCTTCGTGCAGATGTGTGAAAAAAACGTATGTGCACCGCGGGCGGAGTTGACATTTCACCTCGTGTGTTGACAGACACTCGCTAGGAATGTTCAACTTTCCGCCCTTGGTGCACAATATTTTTTTTTTCACATCCCAAAATTATTTGTTAAATATTTATTTGGCAGCCTCCGGCAGTTAATCCGAATGATTTTATTTCTGTAGCTTTCGTAAATGAGGAACTCGTCTATTATTTATTATCTATAGAGAATGTCAACCCAATTCGCTCTTCATTAACTGCTGATGGATGACTCCCTCCTCCGAGAATTGACTTCTCTCGCAGACGAGTTCCTTTACGCAAATTAATGAATTACAAAAAAAGGAACACGATACGACTAAGACTTGGCCGTATACATATATACTAAGTTGTCGGATGAAGCGATAAGAACTGAAACGGTCAAGACACTTGCCGGATGTTATTAAACACCTGTATATATAAGCATAAGCATTCGTAATACGCGTATACATAGGTAGTAACGTATCTGCTGTAATATCTATATAACAGTGGCAGGGAATAACACCAGTGGCAATAGAAGCCAGAGCGCAGCGCCGGTAATAACGAAGCTCGCATATGCAGCTGGTTAAATGTCGTTTGTATACGTTGGAGCAACGGCAACTACTTTTAATTTGTTCTCGTGGAAAAGCTTCTCTACCCGTTGCGGTGAGCGCAAACGACGCGTAGCATAGGTAAAAGAGGTGGACCTACACGTCGTATACTACTTGTATGTACATACCACGTAAATACGCGTGTCTATAGGGCATTTCAGGGCGAATCCACATGGTCATCATCCACCTTTTTTTTTCTCTCATTTCAGTATATTGTAATGTGGCATAAAAGAAAAAAAAACACACACACACACACCAATTTGGAAATTTTTATCGAAGACTGATTTCGCCACAGTCACCAAATTTTAACTTCTTTTTTTTTAATTGACAGTTTTTATTTCATAATACATTTTTCGTTGAAAAACCAAATTTCCGAGACTCTAAAGATGGGCTTTTGTAAATATGAGTAAAATTTAGAGGAGAGCAAATAGTGATTGGTAATCAATGTTTCCAATATATATGTGATATTTTTTAAGTTCATCATCAGGGTCGTGAGGCATGTTTTTTTTTTTTTTTTTTTTTTTTCATTTTAGCATATTATAGTGCGTCTTTAAAAATGTTCTCATATTTTTAAAAATAATACAATAAATAAAAAGATAATGAAAAAATTATCTTTTGTTTAATAATAACTAATTAAAAAATAGAAGATTCGGATGAAATGTTTTTTAATCACATATCTAATTGATATATTAATTAAACATTATTTTGGAAAAGACGAATCAGTCATAAAATGAAATTTGTAAAGAGTACCTATTTTTATTTTACCTACAAAATCATTATTTACAGCCAAGAAATAGCAACGCAAATGGAAAAATCGGTGGCGTAGTTTTTTCTTTATTAAATAACATTTTTCATCATTGTAACCAAAACAATTTTCACGTAAAATAAAAAAAAAAATTGCTGGCTACAATTTTTTTAAGTATCGCAGTACAATTATGAGGATTTCTTTTTTTTTTTTTTTCTTTTTTTCAACCCTGCCGATTTGCCCTGGAATGCCCCGTACGTATATTCTATATACGGAAATGGATGCAGCGGGTGTATACACGTATAATATGGTAGAAAAATACGCGAGTCCCGTGCGTATAGAGGTTGGGAGGTCGGAAAAGGGAAGCAACTACTTTTAATTTGTACTCTTGGAATTCGCACCTCGCGATGCCGGAGGTAGCAGAGCGACCCTCGACACTCCGAGGGAGAGAGAGAGAGAGAGAGAGAGAGGGCGCGCGAGTACTTCTACGACGACGCGATAAATTCTCAACAAGAAACGATTACGAGACGCTATGGCACTCTAACACGGCAGAGTTTTACGAGTTCGCGCTAAGTACAATGCAGTTTGCATTTTTCTTTCCATTTCTTTCATGCGCCACTGGTACAATCGATTCATAGAGGCGCTATATGTTTGTACTTTTTTTTTTAAACAGCGTAGTAAAAAATATCGATCACTTCGATTGTCAGAGATTTTGAATATGAATCAATATTCAGATAGTTCACTTATGTAATATGTAAAGTATATTGAATGTATATATTAAATATATTAATGAACGCATTTACGATAAAAACAAATAGAAAAAAAAAATGGAAACCGACGAAAAAGTTGTATATATTTTTTATGCTTTTTTTAAAAGAATAATAATTTAAAAAAGAGAAACCAAAAAGGCATGTTTTATTATTCCTAGTGATGAAAATGTATTTATGTATTTTGTCACATTTTTTACATTTCATGGAAAAAAGAATGTAATATTTATTAAATATAGCCTCTTTTGACATTAAAAACATACAGTCAACCGAATGAAACCTCAAAAAATTTCAACCTCAAAAATGCATTTCTCGTGAATGACTCTAACTCAACTCACTGACGTCGATCAGCTTTAAAACGTCGTAATATGTCTCTCAAAGTGCCTCACAAATTTCAAATCCAATAACTCGTGAAGCTCAAAGTGAGACGCAAAGCCTTGGCCATCTCGTTCGTTCTCGCGAGTGAAATGGCCAACGGCGTTACCAAAAAAAAAAAAAGACAAGAAAAGAAAAAGTCTCTTCTACAGTTTTCCTAACTCTTACGTCTATTATTTTACCAACTTTCTACATTTCATTTAAGGCACATTGCACCAAAAAGTTAAAGAAAAAAAGGTGGTAATGACGTAATTGCAGCACGCGAATTTCTCATCAAATTTTAATTGATATAAAGTTATTGTGGTAAAACCACTGGTGCAAGGTGCGAACGACATAGAAAAAGGAAATCGGAATTCACATCACACATTACAATCAGACACATTTAGTGTAATGCTACGAAACGTGCTAACGAGGTGGCGTCGTTCTGAGTTAGATTTTAGCAACCCACAGCAGTTTTTATTATCATTATTATTAGTGTAGTCTCAGGTGCTCCGCCGAATGATTTTTTCGATAATTTGACAAGTTGGATTTAGTTCTCGATACTTTTCATACGGAATTTATCGAATGTTAAATATATTATTAATTCTTGTATGTTAAGAATTTATTCTTGAAAAAAAGCGTATTATATTCAACCGAAAGCATAATTACGGTTGAAACCAACTACATTTATGCTTTCGACAAAACATATATGCTCGTTTCCAAGGATATTATTTTTAGCACGTATGCTGCATAGATTTCTGGGCAGTAAAACTGGATAAAATGATTTAGATATTGTATGAAATACTATACCAGCGATAAAAAGAGCATTATGAGGATTTTTCGTCGCCAACTCGGAAATCCTTTGACTCTGATCCCTTCCTGAAATTTGTGTGAATCTTTTTTGTGTTATAACTGGTCAAAGAAATGCTCTGATATTTTTGTATTTTTTTTTTTTTTAATTTGTGGTAAGGATTCGTATGTGTTTAAAATTGTAATGTCGAATCCATTCCGTCAATGCAATTTCCTGAGTTTAATATTCAGCGTGAATAATTATCGGTAATTGAAAATCGCTTAAAATCACTTACTCTGCTGTAATAATTTATCTTGTCGAATGTCTTCGATGAGATCAATATTGTACACGATGAATATATTTTATAAACGATGATCTGCTTTTTGCTTCAATCTAGTGTCTACATCAAGCATTCATATAAATAATCTATTGTCTACTGGCTATTTCCAAGTAAATCTGTATGTATGACTTGGACTGATGGAAGAATCATTTTCTAATCAGTCTACGGATCAAAAATAAATTTTTCGCCATTTCAGGTAATCTATCTGAAGGAGAAGAGGTTTTGGAATGTAATTCAATATGAAAACTACATTTTACACAAAGCAGATGCACATTACGTGGCCAAAACTGGTGAAATGGAAACTATCTTTCTTTTTTTTCATTTTCTTCTCGACACATATATAAATATTAAAGCTTAAAATTCGAAATCTATGAGTCCAAATCCATTTTATAAATTTTGCTCCTAATCACGATTATTTAAAATCGGAAAAATGCTTAAAATGAATAAAAAAAAAAAACTTTCACGTCTACAAAAATCTGCATAGTAAGCATTAACCGATTTTTCGATATCCATCATTATTATTACTAAATATGTGCCAAGCTCTGTCAGTCATATAGTCTTTGGTTCTGATACAATTATGCCCAGATAACACTCGAAATAGCCTCTCACAACTATGAAATTGGATTATCGATTGTGCCAATTTTCTGACCACCAATTTAACTATGTTGGTGGCTTTCCATTAATACGAAATAATAATTGCCGTATATGTGACAATGGTGCTTAACATTGGAAGTTCAGTGACGAGTTTTCAAACAGTGGGACCGATAACATAGCTTGACGCGAGACTCACCGCTATTTCTCGTCTCTCACCGCTATCTCCGGGCTATCTGTACTCTATCCGTTACTATACCCCATTCGGTGGTGTACAGCTTTAGGATAAAGCGCCGGGCTCACGCGGGCCCGGTTGCATCGTTCGCAGAGGGCACTAGCGACGAGACAATCGTTCAACGAGAAAGCCCACCCCCGCAGGGCTGAATCCGATATCGATTCCATTTCGATCCAATCGCTCGATATGTATATGCGAATGCTTGCTCGTTTTCCTCGTGTAACCCGTCTCGTCTCCTTTTCCACGGCCACGTTTCCACCTCTTTCGTCCCCTCCGACGGTACCATTTATAATTACTCCTGAGAGAGAGGGAGAGAGAGAGAGAGAGGGGGTGAAAGATAGAACGAGAAAGAGCAAGACAGAAAGTCGCGTCATTGGCCGAGTAACGGGCAGCCAGCTCCCATCCAAGTTTATGGCTTCTCGACCAGACGTAATTGGATTGTCTTCCGGGCGACCAACCGCTTCCATAATTCTTACGACGGGCGCGGAGGAAAAGAGGAACCGAGAAGGGCTCAGTTCCTTCACGATTCTCTCTCTTTCTCTCTTACACCGTGCGCACCAAACCAACCTTAGAGCCTCAATACCACCGCAACTGGTGTACCATCACCATCGTAGTTTCTACAATCCTCTATGGCGAGCTCGAGAGCACGACCCGTGGGATATATTGACGACAAGGAAGCTTCGGGTGTAATTCTTAAAGCACGTTTCCGCCTAAGAAATCGCATTACCCCCACCCGTGCTGTATCTAATGGCACCCAGACTTATACGTCCAATATTGTCCGCGATACATTGGTAACAATATTATGTTGTCAAAACGGACAACATAATTGTTGTCCGATACTTCTGGTGTTCGTAGAAAATTAGTTTGTAAAATAAATTGAAAATTTCTATGATCCCTTTCTTTAAAAAAATAAATGGCACGAAATCTCGGCTTCCTCTATTGTCTTTCACATTTTACAAAGTTTCCTCTATGAGGAAGCCAAAATTTGATCGTGGAACTTTCTCATAGATTTGGCGTTGTCAAATCAAGAATATATCTTTTATTTATTTATTTTTGTTTGTACTTTTGGAATTTTTTAGACTAGGAATTTATGAATTCCTTGAATTCATAAATTTGTTTCTTTTTCACTTTTTTTTCTTGTCCCCTTACAAACTTTCTTAACGTAAAATTAACGACAAAAATGATTAATAATACTTTTACTTCACTATTATTGACTTAACTTGACTGTAATTTGAATTTTAATTCCTAACCTTGCTTTTTGGGAAGGCTACGAACCTACGAAGTCGAAGGGTGCACATTGAAGACACTCTTTTGAAGAAGTCCGTTGATCAACATTGGCTTTCTCTTTCGTGGAAGACTTTGTCAACGGTGGAAATAACGAAACTCCAGAGTTTAGTCCAAAGTTTGACTTTGCACCCTTGTTTCAAATAATAAGTTTCACAACTTTTTAGTCCAATGTCACTCCAGGTCAAACTCATTACTCAAACAACATTGTTGGAACGAACAAGATTGTTTGTATACTTGTGTAGAAAATTTCAGATTGTCAGCTTTTAATCAGCACACGCTAGCGAATTTACGTCATATCCCATTTTTTTTTTTTTTAATTAAGACTGATGAAATTTCAGTGACTTCCCAAATTTGTATTAAATTCGCTATAAAGTTGCCCAACAATTCCTGAGTTATAAGGCTAGTTATAAGGTCAATAGCAGTGATTTTCAAAAACGAAATGTCATCATTTGTTAACCCTTTCGTTGATCCTGGCCAAATATAATCCCAAAAAATAGCTCGACATTTGTATGAGTTAGCTAGTTTGGCTAGTTCGTTTAGCGATATTTTTCAGTATAATCTAAATATTTTCATAACGGCAGAAATTTTAACAAAAAATTATTATAAACAATTCTAAATGTCCATTTCGTCAGTGTGACGATATTTCAGACATTCCCCTGATTAAACGACAAAATTTGAATTTTAATAAATATACAAAAATTAGTAATAATAATTTATCACACTATTATTCGTTAATTTGTAAATTACAGTTTATACTCAACCAATAAATAATATCATTGTTTCAATCGTTTAATTAATTACATCTCTTTTCTGGTACAGCTGATTTTGTTACGAAACAATTGCATAATAGACTATTGTAATCTGTTTTGTCTGACAATGGAATAAATTGTAAGAGGTTTTAAAAAAAATGTCAAACTCGATTAAGCATTTTTTATGCAATCCTTCCAATTTGTCAAGGGCTCCACTGTAAGCCCTATTACACTAATGTATACAAGAGACTATGTACGATTGTCGTCATTGCATCTGTTCGTCGAGTCGGTACGAAACAGAAAGGCAATACCATTTCTCTCCGGTTAATTCACCGTTCTAGCGACAAATTCTAAGTCTTCTTGAGACGAGAGGTGATTTCATTTACTCGGATACTTGGATTCATTGTAACGAGCTATATACATCCCGCTCGCGAAAACACATTTTCGCAGAATAACCAAAGTTTTGTGCGAGTCCGAATATTGCGGATTTAGCTCGAGTGCGTTCACTCCTGCGCTTTTATCCAATAATACCATTCGGCTGTGTTCGTTTTAATTATTCTGAATTATTACAATTAGTTGCAGCATCCCATTCTCTTCAGCACATATAAATAAACTGGTGTAGAGACCTAGGATAGGGCAGTATAATGTTGAACGCACAGTGATTGACTCGCGAAATTCGCTAAATTAAAAGCCATGTACAGTAATACAAAATTATTGGTAGGTTGTAAATAGCGAATGAGCATATAGTGAATGTGCTTCCCATGCACTGCTAATTACTGTATTCGTTGAATCCATCCAAAGCTCTGCAATGAATTATATCACCCACTTTTACTTTTTTTTTTCAAATGTAATTTAAAATTTCATTGCAGAGAAATAGAAACTAAATTCTTGCCCTACCTTTGATTATATAAATCTCTCAACCCTAACGAAAACTTGAATTTTATTAGAATTTCAGTTTTTTGAGCCCTGATAAATCCGTATTGATGACTAATTTTTAATAACGATAATAGATTAAATTTAAAAAATGCTAAAGAAAACTTTCTTCTTCTTTGTATGAAATCAATCCTACGATGAAAGCAATCATGACTCGTTTACTTTCCTTCAATTTATTAATCGTTAAAAAAAAATCACAATTATCAGTGAATTCTAAAAAAAAACATTTGCAAGATTGAACTGAAAAAAAATCAGTTACTTAAATACATTTTAATAAATCGTGTTTGTTAAAGGATTTTCTTTACATGCACTAGTTTATTAATAACCGTTTGATAAAATCGTTAAGCTTCCCACTTTGTATATTGAATTTCGGCAGCACGAGTGATGAGCTACAAAGGGGATCTTGTTCTTCTCCACGTATTAACCATAACGTGTGTCGATTTCGGGGACTGCTCACTCAGCGTATTGAGCTCATACACGCCAGTTTTTGTATAACTTCGTCGTCCACAGTCGAACTTTGCAGGCCTCTCGCATTCATGCTCGTGCATCCGAACCAGTACGATGCGTGGATTATAACTCTTTTTTTTTTTTTTCCTGTTTCCTTTCACTTTCGACCGTCACAAAACGATTCAGCATAGCGACGGCTCAACGCGACAGAGAGCGAGAGAAAGAGCATGTCTGAGTGGTAAAAAACTGGGCCAGAGCAGATTCACCAAAGCGGCTATGATGATATTTTTTAGCCTCGCAACTGTGCGCGACAAAAAAGCCTTGAAAAATGTCGGGAAAAAAATGTATTCAATCGTCTGAATGACCAAAGACTATATATAAATTATACTTAAATTCATGTTTAAAATTTAAACAGATGGATTAGATTTGTTTTAATTCTAATGTTTAATTAATGTAATTGTCGAAATAGGAGGTTTCCGTAATATTTTAATGCATATTGACAGTTATCACATTTCGAGTGATAGAAATCAACGAAATGACATTAGTGGAATTTAATGGTTCTACGATGTTTGTAGTCACTAACGGCCTTTGAACTTATTTCTCGACTTATCTATTTTCTAATCCGTCACCTAATGATCATCAGATAGGAATTATTGATATTATTGATAAAACACCTAATTTTAACAGATTATTTCTGTCAATATTTTAAGACGGTGAAATATTCTGATAATCGGAATATGTGACAATAACGACGTGAATAGCTCAAAGCATAGTCAGAGCGTAATTGTCCGAAAATTAAAAAGCCCCGGATTTTTAAACTCGCTTTAGACGAAATATTTTGTTGTTGTTTTTTAGAATTCCCAGTTTTTGCCATTGTAGAATATTGTAAAGCACAAATACAACGCAACTATTTCACAACATACGCAAAAGAGCTCCGAGGTCTCGACTAAAATTATTGAGCCAATCACTCGAAGGTGTAATATTTTACCAAAAACTTTTAATTACCTGTAAAACGTGTCAACGCAATTTACAAACAGTAATGAGCACTAAAAAACAGAAAAGTCATCATCGAAGGAAATCGATAACCACAGGTGTATAATTAATTATTTTAACGTGACGCAGCAGTGTGATTTTACAAATATATTTTTTTAACAGTGCGGTTGATTTTCCAACGAATTTTTCCCTTATCGACAATTACATTAGTCGTTGATATAGTTGAACATTCGATTAACACGAGCGAGATAATTACATGCATTATTAAATGACTGTGTGTGCCTCGAGGCCAATTCAATTGAACGAGTTTCCTCGTTCATTGAAGCAATTAATAGTATACATTTTAAAATGCATCTGAGGTTGTTTACAAAGCTATAATTGGCCACACAAACGTGCTTGTCTAATGTTTTTTTTATATGTCTTTGAAGTTGGTTTTTTTTTGCTTTTTTTGCTTTTTTTTTTTTTTTTTTGAGGCCACACTCTGTGAGATTGGCATAATCCAATTAACGGTTAATAAAAATTCACGAGAGTCTCTCCGACGACTCGTCAATAAAATAAAATTAATCTTCGTGAGACCGTGCTCGAAGGTGGCTGACTCGGATAAGCGGGGCCGAGAGGGTGCAAGGTGGCGCGGTGTCTAAGAAGGAAGCTGAGAAAGAACCTTCTACAATAATAACACGAAGGCGAGAAAATTTGGGCCAAGGTGTGCGAGAAGGCGACTCTCGTACATAGCCAAGCGCCAGGAGTGTTACGAGCAACATTGTTATAGTCACGAAAGAGCGATTAAGTGGTTCGGAGGGTGGGGTATTGTCGGCGTCGGCAGGAGGGAGCGAATTCTTGCCTGACTCCGGAGGCCACTTCATTCCGATAATAAAAATGATATTATGAAAACCGTGGAGAACGAAATAAAGTTTTAAAAACGTTTTTCGCCTTAGCGGTGCCCAACGGTTGTGGCGTTATACGCTGCGTTGACTTGCCACATAAAGCTCGATACAAAATAATTGTTGCTTGCTATTATATTTCTTCTGAATAGGCGATATGAAAAGGTGAGCGAGTGGTGCATGATCGATATTGTAGAGAAAAAGAACAGAAAAAAAACTCGCTTAGTGTAAAAAATGGGACATTACAAAACAGAAAAAGTAAGATCAGATTTTCAAGCCGTGAGATCAAATTGAAGATCGAATTGAAGATCGAATTGAAGATCGAATTGAAGATCAAATTGAAGATTAAATTGAAGATCAAATTGAAGATCAAATTGAAGATCAAATTGAAGATCGAATTGAAGATCGAATTGAAGATCAAATTGAAGATCGAATTGAAGATCGAATTGAAGGTCAAATTGAAGATCGAATTGAAGATCGAATTGAAGATCGAATTGAAGATCAAATTGAAGATCAAATTTAAGAACAAATTGAAGATCGAATTGATGACCAAATTTAAGATCAAATTAATCTTAAGGGCACCAGCGATATTAGACTAGAAAGCGTATTTAATTTTAATTTATCGGTGAAAACATTCTATCAATTCACGCGACTGAATGTTTGTAACTGTATTCGTATAAAAAAAAAATCTCAAAAGCCCATTTATAACAAATTAAAATCGAGGTTTAATTTTTGTTCTTCAATATCCAGGACAAAAGCTTGTTTTAGACAGAATAAGTCACTGAAATCCGATAATAAAAAAGACGTTATGAAAATCGTGAAAAAAGCGAAGTGAAACCTAAAAACTATTCACCCCTAACATTTTTCCTGACGTAGAGTATTACGCTGCGTCGACTGCCTCATAGAGCTCGATACAAGTAATTGTTGCGCGTTATTATACGTCTACTGAACAAACCATGAATAAAATTTGAAAAAAAAAAAAAAAAAAAAAAAATACTACCTATAAAAAGAGAACGTTTGCAAGGTAAGGAAGCTAAACGCGGTGAACAGGAACTGATATTTATTGCATTTCGTTGTACACTCTCGGTCAGCACTCTCTCGAGTGTCACACACCGGTGTGCCGACATCAAAAAGGGAGGCGAAGAAAAGTAATAATAAGGTGAAAAGGACCAAAGAGAAATGGAGCGAAAAAAAGAAAAGAACAAGAGGCAGAAAAAAGTGGGAATAGAAGAGCTACGATGTAGAAGAAGAAGAAGAAGAAGAAGAAGAAGAAGAAGAAGAAGGAGAAGAAGAGAAAGAAGAAAAAAAATACGCAGCAGGAGCAACAACAACAAAGAAAATCACACGGCCCGCGGGGTGCACCGCGGAGAAAAAGCGTTGAGGGAACGACGACGGGCACGGGGCCTCCAGCGCATCGCTTTTTCATTTAAAACGCCTCGAGAAGCATAAAAGGTTGTACAGATATATAGCGAGTGTACTTACGAACCCAACGCTGCACTCCCACCCACCGAGCAACTCTACGTATAATGCTATATAGCGCCAGAGCGTGGGCTCATTGTATCGCTCGTAGAGTGCGCGGTGGGTGAGAAAGAACACGCTACGGCGCGTGGGAGGGAGTAGTACGAGTATCTAGGTGCAGACTCAATTGTGGACTGGAGAGAGAGAGAGAGAAAAAAGAGAGAGAGAGAGAGAGAGAGAGAGAGACTGGGATCGCGACACACAAAACGCATCGTCGTAGCCGTCGTCGACGTCAGGGTGAAGTGGTTTCTCGCCCAGCTCGCGGCGCACCCTGTCTGACAGTCTGCACAACGAGAAGTATCGTGAATCTGCATTACGGCGACACGAAAAATAAGGCATACTTTTATTTTACGTCCTTTACCACAAATCTTTATTGTTTTTAGTAGAATAAAAGGTAACTGCTTTGGGGAAGAAAAAAAAAAAATTTAGAGGGTGCTCGGAACTAGTAAATTCATTTTTGTTAAGAAATTATGTAAAGTAGAACTTTGCACATTGCTTCATCATGAAATTTCATTCTTCACAAAGCCATCTCTGTGAGGGAGGTTTTTTTTTATTAGTTTTGGTTATCATGAAGGAAAAATTTAAATTAGTCATGACGCAATGGGCAAAGTTCTACTTTGGATAATTTAAAATTTTAATTTGCATTTTTTCATTTCGTTTTCACGTTTTTTTTTTTTTTTTTTTTGGAAAATGAAAAATTCTATGAGATCTGAGTGTGTCCGTGCATTTTTTCATACACAAACATTCGGACACTTTTTCTCAGACCATCAAAAAAAAAAAAAAAATTTCATGAAAACAAAGCTTCCTCTATGAGGAAGCAAAAATTATAATTTTCTTTTTGCACGAAACTTGTACTGATGATATTGCTTTTTAACATCGAACAGTTGAAAAAGTTTGAGTTTGGGGTGAAGTTATCACTTTGTCATTTGTGTACCCTCGTAACGTCCGGCATATTAAAAAGTACCTTATACATTCCATAGATAAAATGTTCCGAATTTCTCGTTGAGCAATCTTTTAGTCGTTTCGTCAAATCGTTCGATCATAAGCTTTTCCTTTAGCCATGTTTCAGGCTAAACAGAATTTTATTCGCATTCGAATCTTGTATATCAGACCAGCGCCGTTATAAGTGACAGTCGATCATTTTTTTAAACGACCTGAATGAGAACAATGTTTGACAGAAATTCATGGCGAAAAGAGGTAAATATCCAATACACAATAACAACGATAAAAATACAAGATTAAATTCTGTTTTAAAAAATTCCCGACCAAAAGATTGTTAATCTACAAAAATAATTAATTCACATTTTATAAATTAGGATTCGTGTATTCGCATTTTCCGACTGTTGTTTTTCTAGCTTGTAAAATGAATTAATTATTTTTGTGGTATTCATTTTTAATGCCATATCTGATCATTTTGATACACAGGTGCATTTAAGATTACAATATTAAAATTTAAATGCAACATATGTGATTTCTAATTTGATACAACTAGGTTGTACATTTTATATGATTTTGTACATAAAATACGTTGATAATTTTTTATAACATTTTTAAATAGTGTATAAGAAACAGCAACAAAATATGATATAGCGAAGGAAAAATATCAAATATGTCTTATTTTTACGCTACCCTAATTCGGACGATCATTATATGCCAACTACAGTCACATGTGAAACAGTCCTAATGGTGACGTTAGTAACAGCAGAGTGCGTAATGGTAAGGATCACGAGAGGAGGTGTACATACGTTTGGACTCTCTTTGGTTGCGTGTTGAGAGGCTCCGTTAGCGTGGCTAGTGCAAAACGCAACAAACAGAAACAGAGAGACAGAGAAATAGTGTGAGCTGTACTTAGTAGGTATATGTACAGTGTGGGATGAAGAAGAAAGAGTCGCACACCGAATTCCCCTAGGCAAATCGACGAGCGACTCGAGGCTCTTCATTGTATCGGCTATGCGACCTCTCTCTGTGCTGTTCTGTGACGTGTTAAAGCTATACGCTCCTGTGCTCTATCGTTGACTTGCACTGTATTCTACTGGAAGGGTGACTGCACAGTTTGTGGAGCGGCAGTAACGCCAGCCAAGAACACAGGAGACGTCAGAGAATAATGAAGTGCTGTTTCTCCACAACACAGTGGTGGCGCCTACACCTCCTGTCGGAGTGGAAATGGTACTGGTGATGTATCAGAAGGGATATATATTGGCGAGGTTATGGCAGAGAGGTAGGTATTGTGCTTGGTTTAGAGTACAGTGGATTTACAACAACGGCAGTGTCAGCGACGACACTAGTTCGTGAACAGTTGTAAAACCTTCTTAACGTCACAACTATAAAGTTTTATTTCTCGCGGACAGATACATTTATGTGATAATTATATATAGAGAGAACACGGCAACATTTACTACGTTAATGGCACTTAAAAAAATAACGACGCTATTAGAACTTTAAAAAAAAAATTGAGGGAGAGTTTTTATTTACAATTTTTTTGGTATTCATAAGTTCTGAATCAGCAACTAAATTGACGGTTGAATAATCGAAGAATATTATGTTTGTAGGATATTTTATTTGAAGCAAAGCTAGATAAGTTGAAGAAATATTTCATTGCCAGTCTAGTAAACTGTGTTTTACCTATTTGTTAACCGTCCAAAAATGTCCAAAAAAATTGAAATCAATTTTCATTCAGGTAATCTTTGGTCTAAAAAAAAATCTATATGAAATATTAGATCGACCATCATTGGCCAACATAACCCCGGTCACTCGTGTCAACACTTAGAATAATAATAGTGTTGCGTTGTATTGAAAGCAGTACATAGACTCGGTTATGGCAGCAGAGAGCCATTGTCGGTCTGGAATACAACGTTCGACCAACAAGACAGTAGCAGTGACGATGTGCGTGCCTGATTGGTACGAGTTGATGCATACGCCTCTAGTACGATGCTAATATACGATGTATGGCGACGGAGTCTATATACGTTTGGTTTGTAGGTTTGGCTGAACGAGGACTACAGGACATAACCGCTAAATGAGCGAGTCAACGGGCTCGATAACTAGTCAACGGCATAGGCAATAGGAACGATGACAGACTACATGAACAGAGAACCATTCATCGAACGTCGATGGGGTTTGAAAGGTCTCGTTATTCCAGCAAAGCTACTGTCACGATGGGTTTAGAACCGAGACTCAATGATGTCTCACCATCGACATCACACTTCAGGGGTTGTAATCGCGTTTACCAACAGTCGTCCAACTATATATAATGTGGCTCGTAAGCACCGCGTGACAATTAAAAGGGACAGAGACCAGTAAAACAGAATTTTTTTTTTATTATTAAGAGTCGAGATGGCGACTCGACGCCAACTATTTGAGACAAATTTTGAAGATGACGTAACTTTTTTTGTGTCTTGTCGATGAGAAAATCTAAAATAATTCTGTTCTTTTAAGATGGCAGCGAAAGATTTTACTTTGTTACCAGACAAACCGGTTGGCTCAACCGGTTGCACCAGAACCAGACATTTGGAGCGTGAATCAGTTAATTGGAGCTATTTTCTTTGAATGGTCCTGAAAGTATTTTATAAATTGTAGAATAATTTATAAAATATGAAAATAATCTTGACATCGGAGACATGGATTTTTTTTAACTTTTGAAAAAATCACTCAAATTAAATGATGAAAAATATTATTGTGAAGAGGCTGAGACGTGTCAGAGACTAATCCTATGAGCGATTTTGTCTGGATCACTCGCAGAGTTTTGAAAGAAATGGGCTTCAGAAAAGGGCTCCGAAGTGATACTCAACTGATATCCTTCACTCATGATGATTCTTTGCTCTAGACAAAGTTTTCTTGCATACCAAAGAAATATATAAAATGTTTGATCTATCGTGGCGTTTGTAACGCGTCGCCAGAGCTTAATATTTCCGCTATTAGAAATCAGAGTGACCTTTGTCGCTTGACATTTATTCTATGTTTTTTTGTTGTCCTTCAGAGAATTATAATTAAAGTATGTCGACCGTGACGGCGACTTCTCGTGTGTAGAATAGCCGGCGCACAATTGTCTGGGATTTTTAGTATTGCTCCCGCGTCACTAACTACGCTGTCCTTAGGATTTTATTTAAATCATTTACTTCTTTTTAAAAAATTCTGCCGGGAGTGAAAATGGTGAGTTTGCCATTTTATTTATTTCCATATCGCGTTATTTTTGGTGCGTCGAAACAATCGCTTGGTTAGTATCAGAGTGAAACGCGGTGATTTCTTATTGTTGTCCGATGAACAGAGAAGCCGAAATTTTATTCGCGGAGAGTTGTGTGATGAGTGTTAAGTGTATAGTTGCATGTAATTGATTATGTTGCTTCGTTCCCGCTTGTAAATTCACAACTTTGTATTTTTATTCGATCCGGGTGAATTATCGATTGTTCGAGACCATCTCGAGGTAAATTATAGTTTTTTAGGATCGTTGTAATAATACCAGTTTTTTGCGGTATCTCGCATTGGTCGATCGAAGCAATTTTTTCTTCAATTGCTGTTGTTAATCTTTTCAGAATTTTGCCGGAGTGTCGAGTCATTTGTCATTTATTAATTTCGAATAAATAATTTTTTGTCATTCCCGCAATTTGGAGCTTCCAATTTATTTCATATTCCGACGGCACGAGTTCTCGATATTGAATCCCGCAACTTTGCATTTTTGGAGGCTCGACTTTTGGCCAGCTCGACAAACCAAAATGGTCCAAATAATATCTAAAGTTCTTTCCGGCAGGAAAGCGCCTAGAACACATTAAAAATAAAAAAGGAAGTACTTTAGTTTTCCATCTTTTGGGGAAATTTAGAAGAAAAAAAATGCGATTTTTGCAGATATCGACATACCAGATGAGTATAAGATGCATAACGTGTCAAAGTTTCGAAAAAAAAAAATGTTTCTTAAACTAATTTTTTAAATCATCTGTCACGGTCCCCTTAAGCAATTTCTCGGCTGATATCCGCACTCTGGGTGCTTGTATTTGTTTGAGATCTCACTCACTAGCTCTGCATTAACGCAGCTATTACCTCGGCTGCTTCACTTGCGGTGGACCGCGTACCATCTGCTGGTCCACATAATCATAGAGTGCGTTAGTGCGAGTGAGAGAATGGAGTTTATAACTGCAGTGTTTGTGTGCACTTTGCATACGCATTTAGACTGGGTACCTCAGTAAATAGTGTATCACTGCTTGCACCCAAACTATACGCGTGTCTGACCGTCGTTGCTGTAACTGGGACTAATTGAACGGAGAAAGGGAAATGTGATGGTGCAATAATTGGTTATACTGTTGTGCTGCATAAATATATCGTCACTGATATTAGGACCAATAGATGGAATAATACCGTGGTAAACTGATAGCTATGAGGGAATATCGATGGACTGGATGATAACGATACGGGAAGGTATAAATGTTATGGGCACTATCGTATTTCCCTTCATAGAGGCGGGACTTTCATTTACGACCGTGATGTTACGATTAAACGGCATTTCGATTCATAGGGAAAATAGGAACAACTACGATAAGCTTGGTTCTTACGACAAGGTTTAGTGCTATTGGGCAAGGGGAGCCTTTTAAGGGGGGCGAGATATATTCGAAATAACATTTTCTTTTTTCATCTACATATAACATCGCACAACTTGATCAATGATATTGCTTGACGAGAATGAGATTTTGCAAAGACAATCAACTTCAATGCGTTTTGCCTTTGGAAAGTAGAAAATAATATTTGCACCAAACAACAGCTATAACAGAAAATCTTCTATTACAGTCAAGTTGCCAGAGTTTATATGTCCAATTGTAATATAATTTTATTTCAAGGTTTTCTGTGTGTTGGTTTAAACGTTAAAATTACATTTACAGGAGTAGAAGTAATGATGAATGAAGTTGTAATCAACGTTACGAATATTGCGAATTGGTGGCAATAGAAGAAAAAGTAAGAATCCCTTGATTCAACATTACGACTCTGTTCCAAGTCTTACCCGAAAATATTTAATGAAACTGTGATAGTTCTCACAAAGAAATAGTAACTATTATTGAAGTAGGATGATTCAAACCAATCGCCAAATTCCTTCGCTCATATACCTCAGAAACCAAGCAAAACTCATTACAAATTCTTGAAACAATCCTCGCCCATTCTTTCATAATATCTCTGATTTCCATGCAATCTGAGAGTCACAAGCAGTCATACAATGAAAATCCTTTCTCACGAACAAAAACAGTGAAACGATCAGCAGCAGAACAAATAAAAGAAGACTGATAATCGTGAGTAGTCCCGAGTGAGGGAACACAAACACGTGAATTGACGATGAGGTGTGCGATTCAAGGAACTAATTACTAAATGCATGAAATGCGGCGCCACACTAAAAGCGTCGATATCCAACAGAGATCAGAGAGCGTTATAGTCAAAAGCCGAGGCGGGAAACCGGAACTGTTAAAACACTCGACGGATGCCATTGTCATTTGACAAGGAGTCAAGGCTTTTGATTATGACATTGGCAGCAATCGTGGCTACGTCAATGGAATAATGCCTTCATTGAAACGTAGATGCAGTGTGTGCGATGCAGTGTGCGTGCTGGATTTCTCTCACGACAGTGGCAGCACCAAGGGAGATCTCCATTATGTACAGAGAGTGAGAGACAGAGAGCCTATATATAGAGTTGCGATGAACAGAAGCGCCGATAATGCGTCGATGTATGTATATGTCCTCGGGGCGTCGAATGATCGAAGAATTCCCAAGTGTACGTTTGCCGTTTCGACCTCACCCACTTCAATCTGATGCGCGGTCGCTGAGAACACACTAACGCAACCGCTGAATGGACCAAGTGAGATCGAATTGCAGAGGAGAACACATGACAGCACTCCAACAACGTTGGAGTTGTGTGCGTGGGTATATCGTACGATTGCTGCATGGATTCCACGTTTCTCAATTCCAGTGATCAACGAGCTTGAAGCCTGGGCTCATCCGTTTCCCTCGTCTATCGCACTCTCTCGATATACGCTACCGTATCAGAGGCATTTAAGCCCAATGCCCCCACGGGAAACTGTTGATTCGCGTGGAAGTTCTGACACTGATCCGATGCCGGCAAGTCGTAAAATCTTAACACTGATTGTACGGAGACGCAAATCAGTTCGTGTAAGTGATGCTGTTATTAGAACTTCAGCAATTCAAAGCTTGCAAGGCTCACACCTGAAACAGACTGAAACTATAATTTTATTGATATTGAAGATGTAAGATTTTGGAAGTTGATTAACAATACTATTGGGAAAAAAAAAGTGGAAGAATTTTATAAGTGATATTTTCTTGTTGTCCTTTTTTTGTTGGTTTACATAGTTTCTTTTTCAATCTATCGTTCACCAATATGTTTTTCAGACATTTTTTTCACAGAACTTGGTGGAGGTATGATTTTGTGAAAAATTACTGGGTAAAGAAAAGCGACCACACGAGTAAGTGCATCTTCTCCGGAAGAGATTAAAGACTTGTGGAATAAATAAATAAAGTTTCAAGCAAATGGGAAGATCTGAAAACTCTGAACTTTACAGATTACGACACTGAAATAAAAAAATCTTCCTTCCAGTGGCCCGGCAAATAAAAAGTGGAACCATATTCGACAGTCAGCAGGAAAAAAAGTACTCAAAATCTTAGTTTTTTTATTACACCTGTAAGCCACATAATGTCAAAAATTTGCAAAATCCTACCTCGTTCCTGTACACCTAAATTACAACTAAAATCACGATATTACAATCAAAACTTCATTCCCAATTTCCGCCTGTTTAAACATCAGAGTATACGAAATTTCGATTAAAAAAAAAACCCCCCGGTACCATTGAAAGGAAAACCACTCCGGATCGAATGCACCCGATATACTGATGAACCATTTAATTAATTAGTACAGCCAAAGGGTTAAAGCCCAGAGGCGCATGAGAGTGCACATTGCAATTACCGATTACCCGTTAAAAGGTATATATACTATAGAATCGCGAGTATATTTCCCTTCATCCTCTTCCGTCTGTTCGAACAAAGTGGTTTTGTCCCAAGCGAGTGGTTTAGTCGTGCTCTGTTCACGGTCGCGATACGAGAAACGAGCTTCGAGTGAGTATAGGAAAGTAGTTAGTGCTCGAAGCGTTCGTGAACATTCGAGCCACGCATAATGGATGGGTGGATCATCCGCTAGTCGGTGCTTTGCAGCCTCGCTCGTTTCCTCTGACCGCTGCCGCTGCTCTCTGGACTCCCTCAAACCTTTACCTCTCCCCCACCCTTCTACTACAACTCCCCCTCATTCCTCCCTATATCGTCTGCTCGGTCACTGCTGTTACTACTCTCGGGTTCCCTTCCCGCCCGCGCGCGCGCGCTCTCTCTCTCGTCGGCTAGAGTTGTCGTCGCCAGGACGCGGCTCACAAGCGTCGTGGTAGTCCGCAACAACACCGGACGTAACTACCGAATGGTTCGAACACCAAAACCGATAGGTAGACTCGTATTGCGTTGTCCGATCGTTCGTACACGTATCAGCGCTGTGGCCTATATCGATGTCATCACTTTTGCGATGGTCAAGCCATACTAACAACGACGACGGGACCGACACTGACAGACATCTGATATCCTCGTAAAACGGAGTATATATGTTGTATATAGATATATATATATATATATATATTTACAGGTTCCCGTAGGAGAGACCGGGGCTTATTGGGCCAGGGACAAGTAGAGTGAAGCTGATTTAAAAATGTAGGGTAGCATATTTTTGGGCGTGTTGACGAATGAGTGAAGAATTTCTGAAAATAATCATTGTTTATTTTTTAACGCCGATACTACGGTTCGCACAAAAAAAAATCATAGGAACATCAAATTTTGGATTTTCAGTGTACTTTCCAACGACATTTTTTCTGAAGTTCTCCGATTTTATTTTATGCTATTTTTCAATTAAATAAAGTTGCCACTTTTTTCCCCTCCGGAACGGCATTTCCGATTTAGCTGAAACTTTCACATTTTGTTCTTTGAAATATCTAGAATCTTAGAAAAAATTGGCATGATGGACGGCAATTTCACTTCAGAGTTACAGCTCTTTCAACTATTTCAACATCCTGATGAAATGTGAGGACGTTTTTTGTTGACATGAAAAATTGGGGTAGCTGACTTGACGTATTTTGCCCCACTTGTAAGAATGTGGCTTAAGTAAATAAATTATGTGGCTTAAGAATCATACAAAAAAATTACTCCTCTTTCAACTCGACATATGCAGTCAAATTAAAAAAAAAATTAAATAAAATTCAAAAAGCAAGAAATGACCTAACTAACCCCGGTCTAGTCAATAGCGAATGGCTTAAGACGGAACGACAGAGAGCGAGAAGAGACGAGTGAGCCAGTTCACGTCGTCGATATTCGACGCTCCGAGTGCTACCTTCGTGTCTCGAATAACCCGGAGATAAATCCACGGACGAAAAGCCCCTCATCTCCCTCCTCTTTTCCCCTTTTGCACAGGCCATGTCGCCTTCGTGAAAGACCCCTCGAAACCCAGGAGGTCCCCAAGCGACAAGTCGTTCCCTTTAAAAATCCATCAGTTATTGGGTAACATCAGGCCTGCCTCTTTTCTCATCTCTCACCACAAAACTGTGCTCTCTGCAGTGTTGCTGCGCCATCAGGCACATAAGTGTGCCGAGGGGAAGATTTTAGATATGCGGTTAGTAACGACTTTATAATGACTCAGAAGGGACGAAGACTCCACTCTAGCGTGGGTTATAGCTGAGAAGAAAAAAATGACTGGTATCAAATAATTTAATTTTTTTAAGGGCATCATTTGTTTTCAATGGACGACATTGGAATGTTTTATTGGATCTCGTGAATAATTGATTGGATCATTTATTACATTTTTCGGTGTATTTGTATTATACGTAATTTTGTAAAATCCGAGTACTGGTAATCAACAAAACAAATTATTTTGAAAAAGAAGAAAAGAAGCTTGTTAATTTAGAAATGGCTGAAAAAAGGAATATAACAGGCAACATTTTTTATAGTAGCACAATATGCTTGCAAAATATTGTGAAAAATGTACAAACAAATAAATAAAAAGTTTGAAGTTTAGCATTCAAGTTAAAAGTATACGTCGTAATAATGCAAATTGTGTTAATATAGAATTAAATGATGAGAAAAAATTGTCAAAAAAAAATCGGATGTGCACAAATTAGTATCCGAGCATTTTTAAGCTCGCTGGCTTTAAATGTGACGTTAAAATAAAATAAATCCCACATTCCAATAGGATTCTATTGATAACGATGTTATCTTCAATTCAAACTTTTAAAATGTCATTTCAAAATTACCGAAATTGTCGGATTCAACATTTTCAAAGTGAACACCTTTTGGAATCGATGCTTTAGGACTTAAGAGAAAAACATAATGAAACAGAACAGATATTAAAAAGACCTTATCATTCAACAAAAATGATTTTAAAATATTTCTGAGGGAGATATCATTTTTTATGGTTTTCAAGAATATTTCATAAAATTATAGTTGCAACTGTTTAATTCAATCTTTAATGCAATATTCGTTCCACAATGTTGCGACAATATTTCCAATTGTTACGAAAAATATCTCAAAAATTTCTCTCACATTTTGTGTTATATAAGAATATAACAAACATTTCGTGCTATTCTGATGTAAGCCCGAACAATCTCTCATAAATAATCAGCTCATAAATAAATCTGTCCGCGGAGAATAATTCGCGATAGACAGAGACTCGAAGTTTGACGTCTAGATGAACTAATCGGAGACCACAATGACTAACTATACCCCAGGCTGCACCACTCCGAGTGATTGTAAACGTGAGAGATTAAGGAAAAATCCCCTCGAGAGACAGATAGAAAGAGAGAGAGAGAGAAAGATAGAGAAGCACTCGACAAGCGGTAAACGCTCTTTCGATGCAGTGATTGATAGTTGACCAAGAGAAGAGATCCTTCACTGCTATAGCGAATCATATAGCTGGTCGCACGTTGTGAAGCTCCGGAGAGACTGCACTAACAGCCAACGCGCCGGGACGAGCTAGGACCAATTAGGAATAACGCAAAGTCGGAAACAATTAGTCACGTGCCCTTTCCCCGCATAATTAAATCCTGATGCATACGTATGGAGGATATATAGGTGCTATATTGTCGTAGTCCCCGGTTGCCGATTGGATTCGGTTTTAATTGTTTCCGGTCTCTGATGCTATTGCCGCTGCTGGTGCTGCTGCTGCTGCTGGTGCTCCAGCCGACGCAGCCCACCGATGCTATAGACAGTTTTGCTATATATCCGTATGAATATTTCGAATATAACAGAGGTGAACTCTCCACGCTCGACCAAGTAAAATTGCTGTTGCGAGCCAGAGCGCCAACGAAAAAAATCATTGCCACACTCTTTCCAAAACTTTTTTTCATCATTTTTTTTTCATTTTTTTTTTTTTTTTTTTTTAACTCTGTTCCTCCTATACACATCCAGGCACGTAACTCGTTATTCTATTCCTCGCGCACATCGAGACAACGTGGGGGGAGAGGGAGGGGCGAGGGGGGAGGGGGGGAGGGGTCGGAGGTTTCATTTCATCGTATAATAGACTCAAACAATTTCGACCCACCTGCCTGAACGTGGAAAATATACGACGTTTTTTTTTTGTTTTGTTTTTTTTTTTTTTTGTTTCGAGAATTTACGGGGAGGATAAAAAAAAGGTAATTGGAGGAAATGAGAATTGAGTAGGTAGGAGAAATCATCGAGCGTCGACGCGTTATGGCAGAGAGCACGTTTCGCCTGCTGTGCTTCTCGATCATTCCTGTAAGGTCATAACGTCCCAACAATAATAACGCCGGAGTGCGATATGTGTCGTCATCGCATTCTATATCCGTTCCGTATGACCTGCGCCTGACCCCTCTCGCGCCTACATGTGTACAGGACATTTCAAGTCGATTCGACGACGAGTGTCTAACTCAAGAATATGAGTGACAGAAGATGTTACGAAAAATAAAATTCCTAATTTAAAAGTGTGATTAAAAGATTTTTTTTTTTTTAACATTTTTAATTTTAATTTTTTTTTAATTGGAAATATTCTATATTTAGAGGAATTTTATTAGAAAGGCATATTACATTTTTGTTTCATTATGAAAACGTGTATTTAAGTGTAAGAATGTCAATTTACAAAAAGAAATTTAATTGTCTTGATTTGGAAAACTGGGAAAACATGAATCTTCAATATTTGCCAATTTATCATCATTTCAAAAATGAAAATTCAACTGTTTTTGTTTTAATTTAACGAATACTGCGATTTTAGTTACATCAGAATTTTAGGAAATGTAACTTTTCCACTTTGAAAATCACTGAAATTTGGAGAACGTATTTTTATGCATTTTAATGATGAATCACTTTTTACAATCACGCTATCGTCTCTTTAAAAAAAAAAAGACAATAATTTTTTTTTTGTACACGTAATATTTCAAGATAAGATTTTTTGTGTATTAAAAAAAAATACCTGACTCTCCGCTTACATTTTTCGTGATAATGTCTCGGTTTCAAAAGAATATCAACGAAAAAGTTTTGATGCAAAAAGGAAGAATGTTAAGACTATGAAAAAAGAGGATTTATCCATAATTTAAAAAGAAACTATTGAATTTCTCTTTTTGACAATATCAGCAATTGGAAAATAGTTTAATCGAGGCAGGACACCTTTTACAAAAATTCAAATTTTAGGATTGAACATCCGATCCAGTTCCACTTGACCTAGAGTGCCCTATACATATTGAATCGAGAGGGAGCGACGTAGAAAATGCAAATATAATTAAATATGTCAGGGGAATTCCAGCACTTGCTTGTCCCCTACCTTCAACTTCAACTTTACATTTAAGTGACCCTGAAGATATACTATATACGTAAAAATGCTAATAAAAATCAAACCATAACATTTGTTTTATGTATTTAAAAAAAAAGATACTAATTTGTCTGTCGAATTCAATTTTTCCTCAGATATTCCTTAGTTTTGGCTAAAATTTTCGGCAATTGCTTCAATTATAAAAGAAATGATGCTTTTTTTTTTATTCAAGAATATCAGTGAAAAAGTTGTCTATAAAAATCTAGAAAAAGAACTGGGTACTTATTCATGGTTAAAAAAAAAATTGTATTTTTCCTTTTGAGAATGTCATCATTTGGAAAGTTTTATTTTTTTATTCGTGGCAGAATCTGTCACTAAAATGCAAATTTTAGGAAATGACGAAAAGACCCTGTTCGAATTGACGTAAAATGCCCCATACATATATAAATCGAGAGAATGACGCGTAGAAAACGAAAATATTATTAAATACGTGAGGGGATTTCTGTCACTCGGTTCTAGAACCTTCAAATTTAAGTGACCTTGAAGATATTTGCTGTGTCGATTTATACGTTAAAATCCTGATAGCAACAAAATTATAATATTTTTGTACGTATAAAAAAAATAAAAAATACCAGCTTGGCGGTTCACTTTAATTCTTCCTAGCATAGATTTTCTTAGTACTGCCTAAAATGTAGAGTATTTTTCTCCACGAATTAAAATAAAATGCTTGTTTGCGCCATTTTTAAGAATTTATATTCTTCATTTATATGAAAGAGTTTTCCTGTTTAAAAGATGGATGCTAAAAAATCTCTAAAGAAAAATGACTTCTCCACAGTTAAAAAAAAACCTGTAGAAATTCTCTTTTTAAGAATAATCATCAATTGAAAATGTTTGTTATTTGTGGCGGAACGATTCCCGTCATTAAATTCCCATATTTTGGGGAATTAATGGCAGAGCCTGTTTGAATTCATCTGAAATGCCCCATATATATTGAATTCAAAGGGCGACGCGTAGAAAACGAAAATATTATTAAACGTGTCAGGGGAATTCCGTCACTCGGCGTCTCATGCTGCGCACAAGAGTCTATAGGGTGGTGGTGGTGGTGGGGGAAGGAGGAGGTAGAGGGGGGCGAAAAAAAATCAGCAAGGCAAAAAAGAGTTCGAGGGCGCTCGTGTGAACCCCGAAGGGACGATAAGATCTGACGTTGCACTTGAACGCTGCAACAAGCAGTGGAGAAATGTGCACGCACGTAAATTTAGTTGCCGTCGAGCTGAAGGGCTTTTCATCGTCGTCATATTCACGACACTTACCTGGGAAACAGTGCGCAATCGCGACCAGGAGGCTGCTGACGATGAACACGCTGTAGAGTGGGCTCTTCATTCTGTTTCTGCTTCTGCTTCTGCTTCTGCACGGTAGCGTATTTCCTTCACTCGCTTCTCTCTTCTCTTTTATTTTTTTTTCTTTCTCCCTTCTGCAACTCCACACACGATAGTTTCGTCAAATTTTCGTATTTATCCTCTATTTCAACGAGTAGCTGTTGCGCGCTTCAAAAAAAAAAAAAAAAACGATCTCAAGTATCACGAAAGATGCGCAAACTAGATGCAAATGAACGTAAAATAAACGTTAAGCAAAAAAAGAAAAACGGTCGGCTGAAAAAGAACAAAGAAAAAAATAAAAAAATAAATAAATAAAAGATGACCTACAAGACAAACAGGCAGTCTTTGTATTTCGTAGATCAAGGTCACTGTTCAAGCGGTGGCTTAGGATTTGGTATTTTGGACGTACGTCGACTTGGAGTCTCTCTCTGTCGCGGACGCGCGGCTATCGCGGTAAAACACTGTTACGTTCTGAGGTGCAGGTTTTGCGAGCGCGTGTTATATGTAGCCGCGATATTGCCCCGCCGGTCTACCGGCCAATCGGATCCGCGGTCCTCCGCCTCGTATACGTCACTCTCAGCGCTCCCTGCTGCTGGCTGCTGTTGCTGTTGCTGTAGCTTGTGCTATAGTACAATCTCACTCTTAATACACCGGCACGCGAAGCCGATGTATATGCCCGTGAAGCTCTTGATACTGCTACTCCTCCTACGTATATAGCACTGAAACTATGTGTACTTGTCCTCCACAAGCTCTCTCCGCACTCACACCTACGTGGACCTTGACGTTTAGGTTGCTAACTAGAGCCGGAGAACCTTATGGGACGAGCTACTGTTATACGTTTTCGTGTGTGTGTGTGTGTCTGTGTGTTTTGTGTGCTTTGAAACTGGTTGTAGGAGAAGGAGGAAGAGTACACATCTATTACGTGGCACGTAGACGTCCTACCTGCTTCTAGACGTGAATGCGTAGATGCAAGACGTGCATATATATCTATATATATTGGGCATTCTATGATGACAGTGTACACAAAAAAGCTTTATTTTTATAATGGTGTTTAGAGTGGCGGGAGAAATTATAATTTCGGATTTTGTAAATGAGCGTATGGAATTTATTTGTTTTTTTTTTGTTTGTTTATTATTCGACGTCGGGGAGAGTGGGGTAATAGTGGTCACTTTAATTTCGCTGTAAAACGACGATTATTTCGAATTTTCATTTTTATTCTTTGTTTATGCAGGTGAATGACATCTAACTTATCATGCTATTCGTATGTAATGGAAAGAAATTTTTAATCTTAGATTATGACTTTGTGGCTTTTTTTTTATTTTTAAAAATAAGCCAACTCTTCAGTAAGGAATTATTTACTCAAATTATCGTTCCAATTGTGTTCAACTATTATTCATGCTTTGTTATTTAATTCGCTCTCATTTTGTGTCCATTCAGAGTCTAAAATGTATGAGTATTTAATTATTATTCACTAAACAAATATTTGACAATTTCGTAGTAATGGCGATCACGTGAAAAGGACAATTCAAGTCGACTATCCCAACTTATTGATTTTTTAAATGCAACTCGGAAAACACTAACAACTGAGCATACCTAATGAATGAAAAATGCGTTTTGTATCGATGCAGAAATTGATGAGTACAAAAATGATAAATTAAAAACAGAGAGGAGAGTTTATTTGTAGGTATTAGGATTCGTCAACAGCTAACAAATTGTAATGTTAATTATGGCGAAATGAATATTTTGTTATTACTGACGCTTATTTCAAGCTTTGAATTGGCACCACTAAGGTGGCCTCTTCGTGAAGCGAAACGAGTATTTTTTTATTCATACAGATAAGACTGAATTAATATTTTTTAACTAATTAATCCGACTAAACAAACATTGCCAAATTGTCGATTAGCAAAAATAATTCACAAAGAATTTACTCTACTCATCGAAGTAATAATAAAAATCCTATCATATTACGAACAAAAAATCCTCTCTGACAATGAAAAAAATGCTGTGAACATTTTTTAAAACTACATTCTCAAAACTAAATTATACGCCACAACATTGATTTTCCTAAAAATAATTCATAAAGTCTATTATTTGCTCTACTCATCGAAGTAATAATAAAAATCCTATCATATTACGAACAAAAAATCCTCTCTAACAATGAAAAAAATGCTGTGAACATTTTTTTTAACTACATTCTCAAACCTAAATTTGATCCCACAACATTGATTTTCCTACAAATAATCGTCTTCAATATACATCAGATAGACAAATAAAAATAAAAATAAATCGATATTTAATTGTGTGTAAAGTACGTGATTTAAAAATCTGAAATAATTTGTAAACGTTTTTGAGGCACTGAGCAACTGTCAGAAAATTTATGCACCCTTGTGGAGACGTCGAGAAACAGGGGTGGCTTACTTCCCATAGAATGCCTTATATATGAACCTTATATATATATATATATATGTTTATATATATATATATATATACTTATATGTATATAGATGTACAGGTACGCGGGCCCATAGCACGAGGCGACTCATCGTGTATAGTAAACGGGCAGCTGCGTAAACACGGCTTCGTTCCCCTTCGTGTGTCTCTATAGGAGCCTCCTCGGTCTCTCCTCGACTGTGTCGTGTACGCATATATACCGCCCAATGACCGTCACAATCACAAACGCCCTGCGGGATTCTCGTGCACGCTCGCCGTATTAGAGCCATTCGTGTTAGCTTTAACCCGCACACCCGTTACTGCACCTCGGTGCTCAACGGCAACTCTCCTCTCTGTCATGATAAGAAAGATAGTGGATATAACTACGTATGCTAGAGGGCACACGAAGTTATAACACTATCTTCCATCGTGCACCAGCGAAACTTCGCTCTACGGAAGCTCGCTAATGTAGTCATACGCATGGTATGAGGTGACGAGGCAACACACGCTGATTCACCAACTGGGATCTCCGCAGTTCTTCTTCTACTGCTTATATCAAAATCACTTTTATCTTTTGCTCTCTCATAGAGAAAGCTCTCGTGTAAAAAAAAGTTTTATTCGACATTTTTGATGTTATGATACTTGGAATGGTTGAAAGCGTCGAGAAAAGTGTGGTTTGGAAAAGATGGGTGGCGAAAATATTGAAATCTATTTTTTCACAGAATTTCTTCTGTTTGCTTTTTGTTTTATTTGATGAGTAAAGACACCCAAAGGAACCCAAAAAAGAACCCAAAGGAACATAAAAAAAAATCCAAAGAACCCAAAAAAAAAAAACCCAAAGAACCCAAAGGAACACAAAAAGAACCCAAAGAACCTAAAGCTCAGTATAATTACTGTGATTATATTGAAAAAAAATGTATTACATTGAACTACATGTATATTAATTGTCATTTTTGCAAACATAAATTTCTATGAATTGCTGACTCTTTGTCAACGTTAGAATATTGTTCTTGTTGCCATAACAATTTTCGTTCGTCACAAATATTTGATGTCAAAAGAACATGCAGGGTTCATGTAAACAAAGGAGAGAGGAGAAAGAGAAGAGGGACAATAGAGGAATGAGAGGATCAGCGGGAAAGGGAGGGAGAGGAATACCAGGAGTAGTTGGAGTCAAGAGTAGAAGAATGTAAACAATAGTTAAGAGCGAATACAAATGTGTAAACAAACAGTCGCACCGTTTACAACAAAAAGTATGAATGAAAACGGAGAGAATTTGTAACCAACTGGAGTCTCTTCAATGCTAATATTGTATAACAAGAAAACTAAACTCATTATACACACACACACACACACACATGCGGAATGTGTAAACTTGACAAATCTATTTTTCTTTCTTCACAATTAACAAAAACATCGTACATAACAAAGCGACTTTTTGATAAAATGGCAAACGAATTTGTCACTTTTATTACACAAGAATATTCTTTAAAAATCTAACAACGTTTACACAATTATTGTGTCACTTCCAATTTAGCACATAAAAATCTGTCCAACTCACACAATCTTTGTGTTACATTTGAAATGTAACTGAAAAATCCGTAAAGACACACAATACTTATTTCAATTGAAACAGGGCTTGGAATATCCAAATCTAATATTCCGATTTAACAAACAAAATGCTTTGCTGGTAATATCTCTCTTTTATTTCGCGTTGTAAGTTCAATTTGACAAGTCGAGAAATGCAGAATGACGATGATAACCCCGTTGAAAGTCTTCGAATTCACTGGAGATGTATACATACATCGAACCCCAATAAACTATTGGTGAATGCCTCCAATGAACCATGTATCACTTAAACCCCCTTGAGGTTTAGCTGGCTTTGGTTGTCACTACGTACTAGAGAATTCATGTAAGATTATCCGATAATGTTTAATGGCTAGTAAGACAACGTGTTGGACCTTAATACATATATATTCAAAGATCATCGATAAAGGCTATCCATCTTGGTGAGAGATCTTGATTTCCCAGTAGTTTTGGACGACCGTCACGAGATGATTCTTATAACCACCGGCGACAAGAATGCTTCGGTAAAGAGATCTCATATCGAGAGAGGTTTTCCGCAGAGTCTAGGACATTTTTGCCTCTATATAGTATTCCCCACAACCCGCAAGAACACGAGATTGATATGTGGCCTTCTTCGAAATATTCATAAAACGCTGAAGACCTCTTTCTCTCTCTCTCTCTCTCTCTCTCTCTCTTGGTCTCGTGAAACGAGCACACTGGGACCAACTGCGATCTGTGTGTTAGAAAGATGTACGGAGCCCGATTACCGCTGGGTTTTCCTATACCGATGCTATGTGCTGAGCACATCCCTATCCGGTAGCAGGTGTGCCGCTCCACACCAAGCTTGAACGTCTCTTTTTTAGCTCCTACCCCGTCGTCTTTTTATCATCCTCCTTATCGTCGCTTCTTATTCCGTTGACAAAAACAAATCCGTGCTATAAAGCACCTGTTTATAACCAGTCATGGGCCATTTTACACAGTAAACAAAAGGTATTTGTAAAGTCGGAGTGCCGAACTTTAAAGCAGCCCATTCTATTGATTTCACTGGAATCTTGTGGATTTTAAGGATTTTTTGTCGATAAATTTGATAAGCAATACAAGTATTGTTTAAATTTGACAGATTTTTAGTTTCTCGTTACATAGAGAGGATGTAAAAGCATAAGTATTGTGATTTTAAAAAATGCTGATTTGTAGATTTTCATGGAAATGGATGTTTTGAATGTCCCAGATTCTAAAAAAGACATTCACTTTTTCCTGTCTGTCTGTCTGTGTCGTCCGAAAGCGCAATTACTTTTGAAAGAAACTGCAGACTGAACTGAAATTAACTGTAGATCCTCTAGGAATTAAATATAGTTTTGGTATTAAATTTGATGACAAACCACCCATTGCTTTTACTCGTTTACCTTAAATGAAAATAGAAAATTAAAATTAAAATTATTTATGTACTTTTTCGCTAATTTTTGCGAAACACGAAATAAATCTGTGATGTTAATCGAACTATTCCTCCCATTGTGAAGCAATTGAAGTAAATTATTCGGTGATATCGTGAAGCATTAGAAAATCGAATGAGCTATCACTCGTCAAGGTCGACTAAATTTCACATTCACCGTAAAAAAAAAAGAAAAATATGCTGGTGGATTTATTGACACGAATTGAATTATGGTTCTGTAAATTCATAGCAATAAATTTGTTCTATGTTAACTAGGATATTCATACAAATTTGCGATAATAACATATACACTAAATCACAATGAAAACATATAAAAATATAAATTTGGCGATGTACTTGCGTGATTTTACTAGTGTGAAACCCTGGAGTCTCCTTAATAGTTGCCACACCTATCATAAATTCTCTGAGTTGATAACAACAGTCAATGAACGCTTAGACCATTACTGGCATAGATTCCATGACTGGTTCTCCACGGGCGAACCTTATCTCAGGTTCGCCCGTGCATCGAACCCGGCAACGTATCTCTCAACAAAACAAACATTTTTAACGACACGTTCTTGAGTCTGCTAAACCAGTTCTTAACCGCTTAAGAAATATACGATAAGAATTTAAGGCGACTAATATAATTAACGTATTGTAATTATCGTTCGACTAATTTTTTTATGACATTTTAATGTTAATAAAAGTGACTGAAACAAAAAACTTCTCACCAAAATAGCCAAACAACAAATTATTTTTTCAGAAAATATTTTTTAACGACGTACAATTAATACGATTATACACATACGGACATTTTTTCTAAACCACTTTTCTCGATGTTTCAGATTATCTATTATATCGTTTAGAATAATCTAAAATTATTCTGAGTATTCTGACATAAAACCTCAAAAAACAAAATAATCACAACAAAACTTTCTCTATGAGGAAGCAAAATAATTAGGCTACCAAATAAAAAAATTCATACTCATGGTAACAGACACTGTAGCTCACATTCATAATTATTCTGATATTCCATAATTGCTGTGAGACCAATAAATAAATAATATACGTCGAGAGTGGCACGACTATATTTTAAGTGGTACAGATTCTCGAGGATTGCTTTCTGTATCATCAAAGACGAGAAGCAAGAGTGCTCTTCTGTTGGCGAGTAGTGAAAGTACATAAGCAGTCAGACGGTGAATCGTCTCGGCTTTTGACTAGCGATATACGTGTCGGGTAACCGAATATATTCCGTAATATTGAGGCAATGACCTTACCACAGGATATACGCAATAAACGTGTGCACCTGCAGACGATATTTCATTTCAAGGTCGGTCCAAGAGAGACCACATTTCGCGTTTTCCTCATTTCCTATTGCGTTTCATATTTCTCAACGTCCGCTAAATTTGTCATTGTCTGTCTTCCGTACACACTTACAAAACACACAACCAAGATTGTTTCCAAGTTTGTTTTTTTTTTTTATCCCCATGTTTTTCTCGTTTACGTCTAAACGGAATTTTCCGCGCGGCAGATATATGATGCACCACTCTAGTTGATTCCAGTTTATCAAGGCGAATCAAGACAGCACCTTAACCACTGGCCGCTGCTGCTACTGATGTTGCACTTTGCCTGGAACTACGGTTACTGTATAGCTGTATTCAATGTTGCTCGACGCAGCCAAAGCAAGTTTGCGAGGCACGCACGAACAACTTACCGTTAGGAGAATCTCCGGTGCTGACGTTCACCATTCTGCGACTTTGGTATTCGAAGTCTTCGAGGTCAGAAAGACTAGACGACATCGGACTTGTCTGAGTTTGAATTGAGAACTTCGTAAAATGATTAAGGAGTTCACATGATTTTTAAGCTTGTACATTGCGCTCTCATTATTTGTCTTTTTTTAATCAAATCAATGGACACTTGGATGAGAGATTGGTGGAATCAATGGAGGCATCATTGGTCACCGGATGCCTAATGAATATTTAGCCAGTGGAACAAAATTTTGTTCTCACCTTAAACGTGCGTTGGTCTGTTAAATCGAGCAGCTGTTGAAGAAACCAACAATTTGGTTATTCCAATTAAAGATTTATTTGATTGCTGGTTGACCGCTGGATTTGGTTCATCTGAACAATTTTTTTCACAATGCAAAATAATAATTCAAAAAGTGTAGAAACTGAAGTTGAACGAAATTTACGTTGTTAAGGAATTGTAAATTCAATGTTACAAAATTACAGAAAAAACTAGATGAAATAGGACTTAGTTATGTGAGCTCAATTTGTATCCGAGGTACAAACGAACGACGAGGTCAGAAATAAAAAATTTACACGTTGGTTCCTCATTTTTTTCCCATTTTGACAAAGCCATGGTCGGAAAGAAGAAAAATTAGCAACTGTGAAGACCAACAAAATTTCAGTGTTTCCGAAACTGTAAATTCAAAGTTATATAATTACATTATTTAAATATATTGCAAACAACAATCATAATTAATAACAAATTACAGATTAAAATTACAAAAACGCCTATTTTTTACATTTGTACGAAATTGAAATTCTCGTCCAAATTACGAAAAGACTATCTGCTAAATAGTGATTAAAAAAAAAAAATCCATAGATTTCCAAGTACTTCGCCATTAAGCGTAATTTCACTGTCAAAGCTGTTGGTCAAATAAGACAGCATGCAAAGACCATCGCGTAAAAATTTAAGAAAAAAAATAAAATAAAAAAAAATAAATACTGTCTGAAGACGGTAATTTTAAAGTATAATTACAACATAATTTTATAGCATACTCATAACGATGCTAATTTTATTATACTCCAATTTCAGCGTCATTTAATCATGACTGAAAACCTCGGTCATTTTGCATCATCGTACCCGATAGCCGCAGTCTAATGACTCGATAGTTCAGCCACTGCAAGACCAGCGAATAAGCGAGTTAAAAGAAGAAAAAAAAAAAGCGAAAAATGAGTCAGAAAGCAGGGGGCTAAAAAAAAAAAGAAGAAAATTACCACAGGCGATAACGTTTCCCTCGTCTCTTGTGCTCGCTCTCGGTGGCTCGCACGTACGGCAAAGCTGTGCTCTTTTACGATCGAGCGAGGTCGGGAGTGAGAACGCGGAAAGCGCGTACAGTATATGCACCACATTGCACCCTATATACGTATATATATATAGTATATACATATATATATACACAACAGTGTTGCACTCTAGCGACGACCCGCAAATGACACGAGTGTCTACCAGCCTCGCCTACGCGGCGACGAGAGGCAGATACGTTGGGCTATTAACGCTCGGCCTCCAATATAACGCCCGTATATTTTTTTTTCTCTCGTTTTCACTATCTTTTTTTTTTTTTTTTTTTTTTTTTAACTACGGCCCTCACTCATCTCGGGTTGCGCAGTATTCGCGGTAGCGCGACAAGATAAGTTGTGTTTTATGCGACACCGGTGGCTCTTCTCTGTATGGCTGCTTTATCAAGCATTCGAGAATTCTCGATCGTCTTGCCGACGTCGTTGATTTCGTAGAAGTCCTCAGATAGTCAGAAAGAAGAATAAATGGAATGACATGTAAAAAGAAAAAAAAAACATAGAAGGACTAACGATGAATCAATAGTCGACGACAATACGTCGCTTTCTTGAGAGAGAAAAACATTTTTTTTTTTTGTATGACAACATAGGACACGATATAGCAGAATTTTTTTTTACTGGTATAGAGAAATACAACTATTTGTCATCGCAATTAAAATAATATGTATATGTATATATGACGAATTCTTAACGAAATATGGTCACGCAATTCAGCAGGAATCTTTTTATTCACTGGAAAATATAGCATTATCGAGGAATTCTGAATTAATTCAGTTTTCAGACTTGTAAGTCTGTTTATTAGATCTTTTGATTTTGCATAGTAATAATAATAATGCTAAATTGGTATTAATAAATAAGTCTGATAAAAGAAACTTGTTTAATAGATTCGGAGAATTAGACTGACGATTTTATTAATCTTTGTCTGAATTTCTACGATTTTTCCTAACATTTTTTTTTCTTATTAATTCAACATTTTCCTTAAATTTGCATTTCGAATGCTGCACAAGATATATAAAAATTTTGCAAATGATCTTTTGCTGTAAAGTCACATACTAAATTCTCTCAAAATTTTCGTTTGCTTACCAACTTGTGTGCTGTTTCTATTTTTATTTGTTCTTAATAATAATGCCAAATTGTTTTTAACAAAAAGGTCTGATAAAAGAAACTTCTTTAATAGATTCGACAGAAAATTTTATTAATTTTTGTCTGAATTTCTATGATTTTTCCTAACACCATTTTTTTCCTATCAATTCAACACTTTCCTTAAATTTGCATTTCCAATGCTGCACAAGATATACAAAAATTTTGCAAATGATCTTTTGCTGTAAAGTCACATACTAAATTCTCTCAATATTTTCGTTTGCTTTTCAGCCTGTGTGCTCTTTCTATTTTTATTTGTTCTTCGAAGAAAAACATTGATAGCGATATATACCGAGGACGAAACAGTTACGCGTATGTTATGTAAATAAATTTACGAAGCGTACGCTTATGTATGCGCAAGTGCGTTCATACACACGAACACATACACTATCGTGTATATATATATATATATATACGTATAATAAAAACTTCACGGACGTTTTATTTCGTGTGTACGAATAATGGATCCTTCTAGATACATTTCTGGAATTTATTTATTTTGCTTATTGACTCGTCGCGTTTGGGATTTTCCGGTAGGCGGACATCCACTGACTACGGATATTGCCGCGGTTTTCTACTCCTTCTCTCGCTGCGTGCTTTTGCTTTCTCTCTTTCTGGTGTATCCCGGAGTGCTCGTTCCACAAGGCTTGAAGCTACCCCGGGAGTACAATCGCGAAATGCAAATACATCTGCGGGCTCTTTCGGTACGATTGCCTGGCTCTTCTATTCTCGCTTCGTTTTTCGTGTACTCGTTCGCTCGTTCCTGGTTCGTGTTCTCTCGCAATGAAGAGCGTTTATCGCGACGATTTTACTCGAGAAATTCCACGGGCGCGTCGTGTGTGTCGACGAAACACGCGGCACACCACGAGAAGATCGTTACGAATCGAGAATCGAAACCTTCGTATATATATATATATATGTACATGAGGTATTTCACTTGAAGTGGGCGACGAAAAAAGTTTATAATTTTTTTGGGAATCTTGTAGAGTGTCTAGAATATGTACAAATTATTTCCGATTTTTTAATCTTATATTTTACACAAAATTAAATACCGATTTTTATTTTTTTTTTGCTGTGTGTGTGTGTGTGTGTTTTTTTTTTTATAAAACGCAATGCATTGTAAAAACAAAGTGTTATCACACAAAAGGTAGCTCTTTGAATGTATATTCCACTGAAAATTTTGCCCAGCTACGCAGAATAAATTTCATGCATTTTTGGGAGGAATAAAGTGACCCAATTTTTTTTTTCTTTTGACAGGGACCATCTTAATTTTATTATAAATTGCACAAAATTTTCGATATTACGTAAATTCATATTTTTGACAGGAGTTTTAGTCGACAGTAAAAAAAAATTATATTCGTCTAATAATAATGATTCTAAAATTCGATCTCTGCATTTTACGTGATTGAGACAGTCAGAACATTTTTTTTCCGATACCTTTCGTCTTTTCTTTTAATGCCTCTTTGTTTAGATTCTTCAACTCCTATTTTTGCATTCTAAATACATTTTTTTAGATTCAATAAATATTACAGAAATATTAGATACAGATTCGAGAAAAAAGATCGGTATTTAATACGATCGAGGTATGAAAAAAAAAAAAAATTATTAACTTTTTTTTCGTGATACCTGGAAGCAGGGTTGGTCGAGTTGGCGCGGAATGCCTCATATGTATCCTTCTCTCCCTCTCTGGAAGCTTCGTTAGCCAGAAATGTGGTAGTCGGTACTTCATGAAACTATTCTGCATCTTTCGTTCATTTTTATTTTTATGCTTTTTTTTTTACTGTCTGCGGTCATCGGGCGATTCCGAGCAGGCACAGTCTCTATATATATATATATATATAAACGTACCATATAGTCGTGTACTGCATCAATCAGCGATAACGGTGTTCGCTCACTAATCGCACCACAGTTCTCGACCATTCGCGAAAAATCCATGGGAAATGACTCGTTCTCGTCGTCGTATTATCTTTTAACTTTGCCTCCTTTGCACAAATTTTCATTTGCTATATTATGCGTTTGCATCATACATTTATGCATGTGTGTCGTGGAAAGCCGGAGACTGGTAAACGGAGAAGTTGAGTTTATATAGAAAATACCGATAAATGCAAAGAATGCAAAGAAGTTTTTTTTTTTTTTTTTTCGTTATTTAAATATTTTTCATCAATTCAAGCAAATAAAATGCTAGTTAAACGAGGGCTGCATTATGAAAATGTTGAAAACCCGCTATTTTAATTTCAAAGAAAAAATAATCGATAAGGGGAAAAGTCGAGAATGTTGGAAACACCGATAAAGGAAATGAAACGATTTTTTTTTTTTTTTATAGATTTTCCAAATATTTTCGACAAACGCTAATAAATTTAATGCCGGTTAAATGGGAGCTGCGTTAGCGGAGTAATTAAATATTGCTATTTTTTTAAATATTCTTTAGGGTGGCAATAAAATATTAAGGCTGAATGAATTTTCACAAATATTGTTTAACCTGAAGACGAATTTCAAGAGTACATTATTACCTATAAAATGTATTTAATTATACGCGTACAAAACTGAATTGATTTTTTTTGTCAATTTCTAGTTTTACAACAAAAGTACAAAAATAATTTGATAAATCAATTGTATTTTTATTTCAAGATATATTTTTGGTCATTTTTACTGACAAGAAAATGTATTTACTTCTGATTTAATCATTTTTTTTCTTATTTCTAATTGCGACAATGTTGTAATTTGACATTTGTTGCTGTTGTAAATTCGCCAAATTTACAAAATTTCGATTTTATTTTACAGATTTAAGATCTAAAAAATCTGAAAAGCTCTGGAAACGTTCAAATTAATAGAGCAGGTTTTACAGCATTGAAAACTGGGACTCCAATTATAAGAATAACAATATTTATTGTCTATACATAAATGCGAATCATCATTGATGAATTCCATAGGTGACAATTTTTTTTTTTTTGCGATTGTGTGTAAAACAGGTTACGCGCACGTAGATGGTAAAAAAAATAACTCTGTAAAATGGGAGTGCTAAAAAAATAATGCTGTTAAATCAGAAACAAAAATTCGTTTATTATCGTAACAAAAAATCGTTTGTCTTTTACGAATTTATTATTCAACTAAAAAAAAAACAAGCCTGCAAAGTAGAACCTTGAAAGTTGCTTCCTCATTATTTAGTACCTTTGACAAACCCTTTTTTTTTTACAAAGCTACCTCTATGAGGACGAATATTTGATCAATTGTAATTTTTGCATTATTGTTTTAATAAAACATAGTATAATGAAAATTGTAAAAACTCTGAATATGTCGTGGAAGGAGATGTTGAAATTATCATATTGAGCAAGTTTTCTTTCTCTGTGTGAAAACAATGCATTGTAAAATGTTAGTTATCTCTGTTGCACGCAATACCGATTTCCCATGACCTGTTTCTGAAAAATGATGGCTCTAATAATTTCGCCAGCATATATTAACTGCTTATCAGTTAAATGTTCATGTCAGTAAAATTCATAGACGCACAATTAAAATTTAATTGATGAGGATCTGCAAATACAAATGTACTTAATATTCTTACGTTAAAAAATGTTAATTTCGTTTACTAATTATCGCCTTTCGAATTATTCGTATATTTATACGAATAATTCGGGATACAAAAAATGACCCAAAAAGTCGAGAAGAATGTTTTAGAAAAAAAAATCTACATGAGATTTTTTCCTATAATTTATATCACAAATGCACTATCATTAAATAAGTTTTATTATTTAATTTGGCATTAAATCTGTAGAGGTTGACATTTTTGAAAAGTATCTTTCAAAACATTTAAATTCAAGCAGATATTGTCAGGCTTTAAATTTTAACACAAATGGACTAATATTGAACTATAAATGATATATAATTTCTGAGAATCGATCGAGTGGCTCTCTTTTTTTTTTATTCGTTAGCACAGCTGATAATTCATAACCAGAGTAATCGTCTTTCTCCGTGCAAAACAATTGGGCGTCGGTCTGTTTTCAGTAAATATTTAGTCATCGCCAGCTGTTCGCACCTGGTGCTTGTATAATTTGTTTGTCAACCGACCTCAGCAACGCATTTTACCTGACGGTGTAATTGTTGCTGGTAGAAATCATATTTCGCAACGAACAATAGTAAAATGTATTGCTATAGTTTTCTCGCAACGTGTAAGAGCAAACAGAACAAAACCTGTTGTACTGTAGAAATGAGATATTTCGTTCTTTTTACTGTGAATTTACTTGCTGATTTCATTTATAATTTTCTTACCAGGAACTTATTAAGAATATTTCACATGTTTAATTTGTGTTAATAGGCCAATTGAAATATCAATGATCTCCAAGTACGTTAAAATGTTGTCTTGCTTTGTTAGAAAAAATACACAAAATTATGTGGTAACAAAATATTTTTCAATGTCTTACTGTCTGTTTAGTTGCAGATCTGATACATACGTTTCCTGACTTCTACCGTTGCAGAAAAAAATAGCATTCAAATTTTTTTTATTATTTTGTCTAGATTGGTTAATTTTGAGTCGAAATGGATCTGCGTAATAGTACTATAGATCCGGAGGAATACATTTTTTTTAACTTCCAAATAAAACCTGCCATACTTTTGTTCGACAAGTGAACCAAAGTATATTGCTAACCGATCCTTTAATTGTCATAAACAATAGAGCATAATCTTTTCCATCTCGTTTTTATTTTTTTTTTTCTGTGGGTAATTGCAAGTTGAAAAAGTCGCATACGATTTCATTTTATTTCTGTGTAAAATTCTTTCGCGAAAAATCGTGGACTACGATTTTTTTCTTCATATTTTCGTTATCTCGAATAGACTCATGTTTAACAGTAACCTTATCTGAGGTGTTGACGAATAGTGATTGAAACGAATATAAAAGAAGATTTAGGATTTGGTTTAGTTTTATGTCTTTTTAATCGTGAACGTTGATGCATTTTTGCAAGTAAAAAAAAAACGTTCTGCGCAATATTTTTCCATCGTCTACCTATTCGCAACTATAATTTTAATAAATAGTGCAGTTGAACGTAGTTTCGAAAAGTTATTGTTCCGGATCTATGACTCATGGAGTAAATTGTATGCGATCTCTTGAGCTCGCGGTTGAGTACTCAAAGAAGAAAAGAAAAGAAGATCGAAAATTATTTGTGATAAAAGTTTTTTACAATTTTTGTCTACGACTCATATTTTCAGAATTACGAATTTGTTACGTAAATCACTTTTGGCTTATTCGGAAATTAAAAAAATGTATTGCTGCAGTTCTGTGGATTGTAGGATAAAATTGCTTAGGTCCTTTTCGTCTGAAAATTTACTAGAACATACGAAAAAAATGTAAAGTGAAAAAACAACGTACTTAATTAATAAACAATTGCAATTTACAATCGAGCTTCTCCTTTTCCCGTAAAACAAGCGTTGTTATGCATTCTAGTTCAGGAGGTCGACGATGCAATGTTGCATTTGATCATCTATCAAATGCAACAAAGTTATTCCAGCGACCTCGGATTGCATACAGAAACCCCTGTGGCGTCGGGACTATCTGAAAATCTGGAAAAAAAACGCAGCATACTCCCACTCAGATTAATAGATATTGAACTGTGTCAAAGAGGATCAAAGTCGAGTGAATTGGCATGGAATACCTCATGTATTAAAGCAATAATTGTTTCCTCACCATGAAAAATTCGTTATAACTTCAGTTTTGACCATTTTTTTTTGGAGAGAGTATCATTGGCCCGATGGTTGGATACACGCTTGAATCTTGATACAACATTATTTTGTCAATTTTGTTGAGGTAAAAAAAGCACAAATCCACTTACCGATGTTTTGTCTGAAAAATTGAACGTCGTACTATGGATATTTCGCGTTTTTATAATCTAAAAATAGTTGCATCTAAAATTAAATTGCATTATTCGGATGTGCTTATAAAAGTTTATAAAAAAAAGTAGATTCTTCGGTAATTTCATAGAGGAATTATAAATTAATTATCGGAAAATTACGATAACCGATTAAAACGAGCGAACACGTTGAAATGCTGAGTTATGTCAGCCAAACACTGTTCGAGTCATCAGTATCAAATCAGCAATGATTCATATTTCATTTGACAGTGAATAACTTTACTCTCCCACTTGTGTTTACACGTCTCATGACTTAGCAACATTATTGTGAATTTCTAATATAATTTCGTTTTAATTCAGTGTACTGAAGCGACTATCATTTGACTTTGATGTAACGACGATACTCTCTAACTTTAATGAAGAATGCAAAGAAGAATGTTGTTCATTTCTACCTCATTATTTTTCATCTTTCACAAAGCATCCACCATGAGGGAAAAAAAAAGAATTGGTCAACGTATTTCCTCACAGAGAATGCTTTGTAAAAGGCTAAACGTAATGAAGAAGCAATGTGTAATTTTCTACCTTGCATCTTTTTGCTATGTTTTTAAAGAAATATAAATGACTCGTAATAGTATGAAACATGCGGAAAATATGAACGCACAGATTTCGCGATATAAAATTACAAAGTGTCGAGATTTTGTGCATAAAAATGGCAGAGCCTTGAATTTTTACAATCTGGACTTTCCTATTTCTTCTTTTCCTATTTTTCACGCTTCGCGTGTTCCAATTTCAGGATAATTTTATAAACCAAATTTCCTTGAGTTAGCAAAATTATGGTTAATGTCACTCGAGTTGAATTTTTTTTTTTTATATTTAAGTTTGTGCTTGAAACCTTTGAAATAGAATTCTTTGAGCTAATGCAACCAAGCCAAAAGTACAGTTCTGACGTTTGACATGTTTGGCAATATATATACATATCTCGCTCGCATGCTGCCTGCAGCTTATTACCGCAACGCACGAAAGTGTCTCAGTCCTTCCGACCAATTGACCGTATACGTCCTCAAATTATCGTGCAGTAAAGCGTTCTTCGAGAGGGACTTGATACCGAGCGTGTATTGTGTATTTTTAGTCGGAAAAAGAAAACTTTCAATGATTTCAATGATTATTGGTTGGGTAAAAAAAAATATCTCCAACTAGATTTTATTTTCCGGACAATAAAATATATAAGATATTCCATGTCAGTTTCTTGTTGTAACTTTGACTCTCTTCGATGTGCATAATTTTTTTTTTTACGTATTCGCCATTATGGTCAAGCTTTTGTACATTTTTTAACGATGCTTTTTTTTCATGAATTACGTATTTTCCACATTTCCTGGACAAACATTTTCAGATGTTTGCGTCTTCTGGGATATAAGTCGTATTGGAAAAATAAATACATCAATGTGTTTTGGCTTCAATGTACTTTCATGGCAATATATTTTTCAAAAATGTTAAGAATATTACATAGATACTTGTTGAGTCATTTAAAAGGTGGACATAGAATATCTACTCACTGAGATTGAAACAAAAATTTATCGATCGATGCCGGAAATTTTTTTTTTTTAAACTGTACAAACTCCCCTAAAAAGTCGAAGAAAAAATTCAGCCCATTCCCAATGTGCTGTTCGTATTTGTTCGTACTTTACAGCTTTTTTTAATAAATAAAAAAATGGTCCTTTTGGAAAATGTCACTACAGTGAATAATTTAAAAAAAAAAAAAAAATGAATACCAAACAAGGCGAGGATCAAGAATCACTCAATTGGCACAAAATACCTCTGACATACCGATTATACTTTTCCATTTTGACAGCCGAATGATAAAAATCTTAACAGTAACACGATGACAGATATATACGACGAAAATGTACGTTCCAATAGTTGCCACGAGTAGTAAATGACGTCAAAATTGCGAGAATTTTTCCGAGTATTGTTTACGCAGATGTAGAGCAGGAAACTGACATATTTTTTTACATATCTGATTGTGTCATCATAAATTGTTGGCTCACTAAATATTCGAAAACCCGGATCGTTTTACATATGTATATATATCGCTCGATATATTTCACAAAATGCATTGTTCTCGAGACTTTTTTTCAATGCTAAACAAAATTCACGATTATGATAGTCAGACAAGCAGAAATTAAATGACAGTCGTAGTCGAATGATCGTCAAATGGTCGTCGCGTACCTAGTCATCGTACTTAGCGAAGACGACGCAATTTGCGACGCAGGCGATTCATATACTTCACCAGCCGTATCACATATAACAAACAATGCAAAGGCCGTATATAATCCTCAAGGTCCTCTACCATTCTACGTATATTGATTTTTTTTTTTTTTCTGCTTTTTCTTTTCTTTCTTTTCTCGATGCTTTGACGAATGCTTCCACCGCGACATACATGTATGGCAGGAAAAATCTCGAATGAAGTCAAGTCACGCAGAGAAGAATGTACAAACAATGTCGAGTTACAATACCCTTCCTCCTCCTGCTTTTGCTGCTGTTACACTGCTCCTGATGCTTCTCCTGGCATCCGATGCAGCGGATCGAGCGATATCTATCTCGATCTAAATTACAGTTGGCAAACAACGTCGATGTTCCTCTTGCGCTCTTTCACGCATGCACATACATAGATAGAGAGAGAGAGAGAGAGAAAGAGAAAGAGAGAGAGAGAGAAAGAGAAAGAGAAAGAGAGAGAGAGAGAGAGTAGTGAGACAGGTTATAGGTAAAGGCGTAGTGACATTAATGCTTGACGGACCTGCAGCATAGAGAACGTGTATGCGCACACCCGCACGCCTACGGATCATGCTCTCTGTAAACGTTGATACACGCGGACGAGCCGAATACCAGCGGCGTCTGCACACGAGGGTGTCGTAAAATAAATCGATTTTTTTTTTTATTTTCCTCTTCCTCAGAGGATGTGAGTTTGTACAGAAGGTATTCCAGGTCAATCCGGCTAGATAAAACGTTAGGAGAAGTACAGGAGCCTCCCGTCAGAACCCATAAAATGATAGCCTTTTTTTATGTCCAAAAATATCTTCGGTAGGAATACGACGATTAGGGAGAATGGAAGCAATTGTGATAGAAAATCGAATTTCGTGGCAATATCTCATTCATTCATTGCATATTCTCATCTAGCTTTTTGATTCCTCGTATAGGAAGCTTTGTTTTCGTGAAAAAGATTTTTTTTTTTTCGAGATTCTCATGTCAGGACTCTCAGAATTGTCCAAAACGTCGAGAAAAGTGGTTTGTAAAAATAGAACGATTAGGGAAAATAGAAGTCATTTTGATAGAAAATCGAACTTCGTGGAATGTATTAATTCATTCACATCTAGATTTTTGCTTCCTCATACAGGAATCTTTGTTTTCGTGAAAAAGATTTTTTTTTCGAGATTTTCATGTCAGGTCTCTCAGAATTGTTCATCAGAATTGTCAGAAGCGTCAAGAAAATTCGTTTATAAAAATGACATAGAATGACCATTCTCATCGTTGCCTTCCATCCACAGATTGCGACGAAAATCCTTTCAGATATGAATTTCTCATTATAAAACATCAAATTGTACAAAACCATGTAGTACAATCGGAGGTTTTTGAAGCTCTAGTCAAAATACCTCAACTAGAAGTGTAATATAATACCAGCAATTGTCCGGAAATGTTGCATATTATTCATTGGTCTTTTTTTGTTCTGTAAAGTTGTGACATGCTATAAATGAGAATTATCATTCACGAGAATTGAGCTGGAGAGAGCGCGCCCGTGTTTGTATGAGCTGCATCCGCGAGTACTTATTTTATGTGTCATCGGATAAATTGGCTTCTTTTTTAATGTATTATTTCCCGTCGCTCTTTTTCTTCAGTTTTTTTACCATCGTCTTTTTTCTGTCGGATATTTTTTTCACTCGAACAGATGATTTAAAAGAGAATATCCTCGACAGAACTTCCTAAAACATGGAAACGTGGTGTAAATACTTCGGTTCATTCGAGTTCATTTCAGTTCTGTGGGCTTTTTTTAAATTTTTGTTGTTTGATTTTTTTTTTCCATGGACTGTTAAATCATCATCAGATGCCAGGAAGTGATTAATTTTTTCATGTTTATCATAATTAATCGTAATCAGTCATCATTAAAAAAAAAAATTTAAAATTCTTTATAATAAAACTATTAAAATCTGCAATTTTAATATATATTATTATGGTATATGTTTAATCCCATAGAAATTGATGAAGAGCAAATATAAAAAAAGCCAGCATTCATGTTTTAGCCACGAGGAAATTATTCGTCTGACTAAAAGTCAAGAAACGTCTGACAGACGTTAGGTAGTTACATATTGTATCTTTATTGCTCGGTAATTGCTCCGTCCAAGTGGATTTCAGACCTTGAATTTCATCGGGAACCTTCGACACTCGCAATTTCGTCAGCACGATTTTTATCGTACAATATACATACGTGCCCGAACGTTGTGGCTACGAAAGCAGGCCAAATAAATAACGACCGAAGCTTCGCGGCCGCGTGGAGCTTGATCAAATATCTGATTTAGATGGGAGACAGGTGGGACGGAAGTGAACGTAGGAGAGAGATATAAAATATATATCCGCGGCTAGCAATGGAAATTGGATCGTCGAGTTTAAGCTCAAAACCGTCTCGAAAGAGATATCGACTATCTATATATGTATATATATATATATATATATATATGATGTACAGGCTGTTTCATTATTAGTTCTTATCTATTTTATACATTCTATTTTTATTTTCAACTCATCAATCGATTTTGCAGATACTTCGACAACATTTATTTTATTTACATAATTATTTATTAATACATATCGATTTTAGGTGTTAAAATGTAAAAAAAAATTATTTATTTTATTTAACTGGAAGTTTTTTATTCTCAGTATATGTATTATAGATTAAAAAAAGAAATTGTCCCCTTTTAATTAAGAATTACGGGAAAAATTGTTTTATTTAGATTGAAAGCATTTTTTTTATTTATCAATGAAGAAGGAAAATAAACATTTGTGTGATCTGATTTATAGATACAAAAAATAACGTCATGAATTTCCCCGAAAACTTTTAATTTTATTTATAAATAATTATGAAAATTATTTATGGAAATACAAATGACTCGAAATTTGGTTTTTATGATCAAAGGTTTATACCTTTTTGTTATTTTCACTGGAGATCATTTTCGTGACTAATAAATTTACAAACGATTTACCTACAATTCCTCTGAATTTTTTTTTTATTTCATAGAGTTATTTCATTAACCGACAATAACTGTTAAAATTAATTAACTCACTAATTGAATTGATTAAATAAAAAAACGTTAGGTGTCAATAGTTAAAATGTAATTTTAATATCAGTGTCTCTCATTTTTATAGACCTGTAATTAGGCATCCAATAATTTATTTCTTATCAAAGATTTTAAAAATGCTGACAATAAAAAACATAAAAATGGCTGTCTGTATTTAATTTATCGTCGAAAAAATGTAAAAAATTATTTTCGTTTAGTGAAGTATTACGTGAAAAATTGTTTTATTTAGTTTGAAAGATTTTGCTATCAATAAAAGAAGGAAAATGAGATATGTGTGTATGTATGTGTATGTGTGTGTGTGTGTGATTTGATTCCGTGAATCTCTCTGTATAGAGAAACATGCCAAGAGTAAAGCGTTTTAGCGCAATTCATCTCCGGCATATACGATCTTGGCAGAGACTCTCGTCTCCGGTTTCTAGACCTCTTTGCTCTCTCTCTCTCTTTCTCTCTCTCTCTCTCTCTCTCTCTCTCTCTCTCTCTCTCTCTCTCTCTCTCTCTCTCTCTCTCTCTTACACACACGTGATGATTCCCCGTTGGCTGATTCTCGTCGAGTTGTGTGTGCCCCGATCATGCAATACCATACGATTATGAACTCCCTCGTGTGTAACAGTGCACACAGAGTGTACCTATATATATACATACGTTTCGTTATTACGTGGATATCGTGCACGAGAGAGTGCCAGCTCACGAAAGTCGCGATTCACCCATCCGAGAATGAATTATCGTACATAAATGAGTACCCTGCAGAATAATAACTCTCCCTCGATATTAATTTTTTTTTTTTTTTTTCAGCGGCACACTTTGTCATGTGAGTAATACGAGTGAGACACGTGTGTCCGATATATACCTACGAATCTTTTTGCTCGATGTGTCAAAGAAAACCGCAAACCGTTCTACTTATTAAAGCATGTATTAGTCATCATCGGGACAAAAGAATACTTATTGTTGGTTTTTCTTGGAGCTTCGAGAACGATCGACACCAGATCGCTGCGACGAGTCCACGTGTGAGTAACGAAAATATAACCGCGGCTTGTCGCATCATTATTTATCGAGGTCATACGTCAGACTGGAAAAATGACAAAAATAAAAATATACCGCGATTGCACATGTTGAAAGTTTTGATAAATACCCATTCGAGGTCGCACGATTTTTATTGCCCATAGACATAAAAGTCTGGTAATGTAAAAATCTGTCTTTTAGAATTTTGGTTTGGTACTTCAAGATCTCGTCTATACTGGATGGTAATCATTTTTGAAGTGGCTCTTTTTTCTTTTTCTATTAAAGCATATCAAAAGTTTGAAAATGTAATTTGAAGAAGAAGAGTTATGCTTTGACTTTGGCGATGTGGATTTATCAATTAAAAGGAAATTATTGAATCGACAGAATCGGGCTATATTTAACGATTTTTCTACCAAAAATGTAAGATACAGGACTTCATATCGTTATTAAACTGTGCGAATAAATGATTTTCTAAAATTTATTATGAAACTCTGAATCAAAATGAAAAACCTGCCTGCAGGACATTTTTCTTTACGAAAAATGTCCTGCTTTTTTTAAAAATTTCAAATGGCATTTGGAATAAAGGAAAATAAGACTTTGCAAACATCCTATTGATCGAGTTCATCGGAGCAATCTAAACTCTACAGCAAGTAGAAATTGTAAAAGAAAATGTGCTATGAAATATAGTGCTACAAAAAAAAATGCCCGCATGAAAATGTTTCATATTTTTTCGAGCTTGTCGACTAGAATATTCTTGTATGGTCTACACAGTGAGGAAAATTCTCAACACTGAAGTACTGCGAATCAACACCGATTGGTGTTAATTTCAACACCACTGTGAAATCCCAATAGGTCCATTCCTTTGGCGTAAAATTCAACACCGTTGTTTTTTCAGTATACGCTATTTGTCACCATGAGTATCGAAACCTGGAAACTCCAACAATTCTTGGTCCATGTCAATGGAATCGTGAATGTACTATTTTTCACGGCAGAAGTTCTGAAACGCCGGCGAAAGGGCTGAAAAAATACGTAGAAAAATTCTATCTCTATAAGCGGGGATCGAACTTGGATCCGCCGTGTGTCAGCCGAGCGCCATACCACTATGTTGCCTCTGTCAGATTATAGAAAAAAAAAGATAGATTTCTTTCGAATTTAATTAAACTGAAACACAGAACAGGGATTCGAAATGCTGATCTTTCCCAATTAATTTAAACGAACCGTCCTGTCTAATTGGTGGATTTTTTGCCGTATATTGAAAGCACTGGAAAAAAAAAAAAAAGAAAAAACTTATACGACTTTTCCAGAGATCAAACGTTTCAAAAAGCATATGGAGCTAAATAACGTTACTAAAGATTCGTTTGTGTATACGTAATTGGGGAAAAGTTAACAATCTCGCATATCAAAGAGAACCCAAACATAGCTCTAGAAGAGGATCTATTGAATCAGACGTTAAACTGATTTCATCATCACTGGATCTCTAATTGAGTTAGAAATTTTGCGGATTACAGGATATATGGCCACAAAAGTGTGTGTGTTTTAACGTACCTAACAGAAAAAATTATTTCTCGAGTACCACGAATTTCGAATTTATTTGAAAGAGAGGGAAATGGATGAAGAGTAATGTTGCCTTTTTCCGAATTAACATAAAGAATCCGACCTATCTGTCAGGAAGCAATACTTAGCATATATTAAAAATGCTGGAAAAAAGCTAAAGTATTTCACATGAGATTCAACGTTTCAAAGAGCATACCGAGCCAAATAACGTCACACAAGACTCTTATTTTCGTAGATGGATATATAACTTATTTGTGTAAATTTAAAAAAATGGATACATCCAGTCAGAAAGTAGCAGATCAATCGAAGCAACCACAATACTGATGAAGTTGTTCCAACATCAATGGTTCTCCAGTTGAAATTTAATAGAAACACTGGAAAATACTGTAGATGCTGTTTCTCAATTAATTGCAACGTTCCAACCTATGTGGCTCAAGGTAATTTTTAGCGTCTGCTGAAAGTGCTGAAAGAAATATCTCAAAGCCTTCACAAGTTAATTGAACATTTGATTGGCCATGTCAGATCAGAAGATTTCGTTGCAAAAATATATTTCAAACCTAATTACAATCTGTCGAAATATTGAATAAGTACATTTTTTCCAAACACAATTTTTCTTTCAGTCAATTGAAATCCAACCTACACGGGCGCAATCAATTTATAGCGTAAAGGCAAAAAAAAAAAAAAAAAAAAAGGGCGATTTTAAACCCTCGATATACAGAAAATGTTGAATTTCGCTATATCCAATTAGCCTCGCAGTCACCACACAGGTAAGTCAATCAGGTATGTTTGCTGATGAAAGCAAACCGCCACTCCGTAATAAGAACAATAATTATATTGACGAACTTTTCGGACCTTTGGGAACGAAACTTTATCCTCATTCTCCAGTAAAACCGTTGTGAAACGTCGCGCGTACCTACTGTATGTTCTGGATCTGATGGCGCGTCGTTGCATTACGTAACTGCCTGCGTGCTTCATCGATATAGTACCCGCGTTGCTTTTCACCGGCTTGCGTTATATGTGCTGTATACTCAGTTTGTTGGTATAACAGTCGTGAATAGCGTCGAGCTTTGCGACGCTATGCAAAAGCCCAACAGTCCGGCTCGGTTCGTTGCTCCAGCTCTACACTCTCTCGTATCGCCGAACGCGTTCGGACAAAATCGTCCGAGCGATCGATTCCGCATACCCAGTTTCTCCCCCCTTCCCTTCCCCCTGCCCCCTCCAACACCAACACCACCACCATCATCAGACACTGTACATAGTATACAGCGGTATTACTGTATAGTTGCTCCCTCACTTTGTGACGTCTCTCTTTCTCCCGCGACTCTCACTCAGTTGATCCTGCTATGTAGATTCGAAAGGATTTTCCACGAGCCACCCCATCAGGAACGAGCCAACAGTGGCACCAACAATTTTCCATCCAAACTCTCCTACCTATCAGCAGGCCTCTGCTATATATGACGTACCACGTCTGCACCGTTATGCCAGTTAATAATGCCGCGATGCAGCAGTTGCGATTCTGTCACTCTGTGTGTCATATCTCCAGGCAGACGCGAAAAAAAGCGTGCACGAGAAAGAGCCAGTCGAATATCAGAGATGGATACCAAAAAGAATAAAAATAAAAACATAGAAGAAACGAGAAGGGAAATCATACGCGACAAAAAAAAAAAAAAAAAAAAAAAGAAAAAAGAAACAAGAATCGAGAACAGAATGTCTGTTTACTCACCTTCTACCTTTTATACCTTCCACTGAAGCCCACACACTCGTGCCGTTGGATCTGCCGCCAGCATAAATGTGCGACGCATCAAAAATTGCTCGCCCGTGTTATCTCCATCGTGTTATACCCGGCAATTCCGCACTGTGTCCCGACCATTGCCCACCTCGCCCCCTTCCCCCACCCCCCACCTCTTGCCCCTCAGCTGGAAACTCCTTCTGCTCTTCTCTTCTCCTTTTCTAACACTTGCCCAGTGTTGTCTCTGTCCAACCCTCGGTGTTCCGCGCGTTGAACATAACCGGAAAACGCGGGTCATAACAATTCCTCCACCACCCCAAACCCCCGGCCCCCTGAACCCACCCTCCCTCGAACCGTCGTTCCGCCCTTGCGTCTAGCTCGGCTCACCACCCACGAGCAAACAGCCACCAGCTAATTTTCTACACCACATGGAAAATGAACGAATAGTTTATACTGCATAGCTTAACACGGTGTTATTATTATCTCGAATTCGCTCGTTTTCTTTTCGTTTTTTTTTTTTCATTTTCGTAGTGGAAGCTTTGTTTTTATGGGAAAAACACTTCTAGTGGGATTTTCTTTTACAAAATTGTCTTTAAAAAATGTAATGATAATGAGGGTTCTCGAAATTTAGTGAAGTGGACAAAAGTGTTATTAAAAAACGTAACGAATTTTCAAGATGTTGAGTGAAATGGACTGAATCGTAGTAAATAAAAAACGTATCGCTTCTTTTGGAAATTTAGTGAAATTACCATAATTATCCTAAAAAAAAAAAACAAATAGAAAAAGGGCTCTGAAGAAGCTCAACGAAAGCAAATTTCAATATATCTAAGAAATGTAATAAAAGATGGCTAAAACGGTTTTCAAGAAGCAAATATCGAGAATCAGTAAAGCAATTGAGATGAAAATGTAATACACAAGTAGATCAATAGCCATATTCGGACTGTGTTTTTCGTAAAAACATACTAAGATATCGTGCCGAATCGCATTTTGTATGATTGCTTTTTCAAGACAATAAGTTCAAGCCCTCTAATTTTTTGACAGTTTGATCAATTTAAATGAGATTTTATAAAAGCATGAAACTTGGACAAAATTCGTAGAAGAAATTTGTATTTTACGGAAGTTTTAAATTTGCCACGACTACAGATCTGTAGAAGTTTAAGAAATTGAGTTCAAGTTCGAACTTTGAATCCAAAGTTTAAATCTTTGGACATCACTTTACAGCGCTCTCTATATTTCAATGGCTTGATAACTCACGAATCCGTTAAGGTTCAGTTTCAAACCGTTTTGTAGATAAAAATGATCGCTTATTTCATTTTTGTGAAAATAGAAAATAATGTAAAAGCAATGCGGGTCACTCTAAAAACAACGAGTATTGCCAAATGTTTTTGTTTCTACCCTTTACATTGTAGTGATACTTGGCAACACGCTTGATTCTTAATTCGCGATATTTGAGCCAAAATTAACACGTCGCTTCACGTAGGGTTTGCGAAAATGGAAAGTAATCAAAAAGCAATGTACATCTCTCTAAAACCCAAGCGTGTTGCCAAATGTGTTGTTTCTATCCTTTACATCGTAGTCGTACTTGGCAACACGCTTGAATTTTTCATGTCCATCGTACATCTTTCCATTCTTGTTTAGATTTTGTGTTACCATCACGAATATCTATGCATTATGCTTTCAGCGTACTTTCTAGTTTTTTTTTTTTTTTTTTTTTTTTTTTAATCGGATATATTATATAGATTGGATTCGTGCTGCAAATGTGGCTAGCTCGAATTTCATTCTCTCACTATCCGATCCGGAAAACCCGCGACCCCTTCCCTCCTCAACCCCCTGGGCTCTTGCACTGGTGAGTGGCTTCCACCAGACTCGCTTCACTCAAATTTATTTTGCAGCCACGGTCGACCCCCCTGGGCAACGAAATTAATGCTCCTATAAAGTGTACCTATATATGCGAATGGTATACGCGTGTGATTTTCACCCTCTCGTAACTGAAAACTGTGGCAACCCAGTAAAATCATAGCTACGTTTTCGTGGCTGAAAAACGAGTTAAATAAACGAACAAAAAAAAAAAATATATATATATATGAAACATAGTTGGTACGATGAATATCCATAATTTCATACAGTATAATTCGACGATACGCCGTGCATATTACAATGGAGAACGGTGAGGCAAGTGGAAAATGACTCTTCTGCAGTCGAGTGTATATGTATATGTACCTTCCGGCGTGAGGCAGTGCGTTGGCAAGAAAATGACTCATCCGCAAAATATATTGCGTGTGCGGTTCGCGGTACACGGTGCTTGCCACGCACCGCACGGCTCTATGTACAAAGTCAATAAAACAGGGAATAAAATGAAGTGTCCTTCTCACTCTCTCTCTCTCTCTCGCAATCCACAGCGTTTATACATATTATATATATATGGTTGGACCGCGCGCGTCTGTCGAAACGACGTTAATCGGAAAACGGCGTGAATAACCGATGTAAATAGAGGTTGTAGAGGTAGTAGTGGTCGTAGACCGTGCAGAACGAGATGAACGATCACGGTTTTGGTGTTCCTGCGGTTCGCTGCCAACGTGGCGAATATTCTCGAATCGCTTGCACGCTCGGGACACACGCCACGATTTACTGTCTCGCCAAGCATATTTGAACGAAACGGGACACACGCCGGGGGAAGCGACGAATGAAAGAAAAAGATATTGACAGGATGACGAGAGAATTTTCATAAAATAAATAAACTCCGATGACAAAACACGTGCTCCGTTGTCGACGTCATAGCATTAGAATAATGTTAATTTACAGTCATAAAAACGTTCAAATGCTTGTAACTTTTTTATTTTTTTTTCGAATTTCGGTCTATAATTCGGTGTGCAAGTAGTACATGTAGAATCGAAATAATTTCTTTTTTCATTAATTTTTTATATTTATTTTGAAAGACCTGGCCAAAATTAGAATTTTAGACGAGAAAAATCTGAAGATTTTTTTCTTTTAACACAAAAGTATTTAAAAATGGCAAATTGATTATCGAGAAAAAAATAAATCATAGTTTGATTTATTTTTTCATAACGAATCATAATTTATTTTATCAACAAATTACAAGGCCAAACTTCACTACGATATGTGTCAAATTGTTGAAAGAAATTTTTTGCCATTAACTATGATATAACGCATAAAGTCAATTAATTCTATTATGGTCGGATTAAACATAAATTTACAACTGTACATTTACAGGAATTGTTGACAAATACAAGTGACCGTATAATACGTGGTGTTATTTACTCGATATGATCCGGCGTATGGTTCACCGAGTATAGCTAGTAACTGTTATTTAACGTATCCGACTTGATGTAGACTGTAAACTCGTACATTGCGGAACTACTCGCATCGATGGTTTTTTGGTTCATCACGTGTGTTGACTGTCATCTGCAAAATTCATTTCAGCTCGAGTTGAAGATCCTTGAACTTTCCAGCGGAAACTAGAACTGTGAGTTTCCGAGCTTGAAGTATACGCGTACATCCCTGTTCGCCTCGCTTCATTCTCCATTAGAAGTGTACTTCACCTCGAATCAGCGATAGCCTATTTCATGTCGTACAAAACTCAATACCACCGGCAGATCTTTATGTTGTTGAGCTTTGAAAATTGTGAGTGCTGCGATTGAGGAAAGATGAAATAAAATGCGGAAATGCGAAGTGAATCGATCGACTTGACATCCAATATATAAAACTATATACTGATATGCAGTAACATTGAAAACGTTATAGAGCGGCGCACGGAAAAGAAAATTATTCTTGAATAAGTCTTGAAGTATTCAACTGGTGAGAGGTGGGTAGTCGCCTGTGTTCGACGCCTTTATTTTATCGCACTTCACCTAGAGACAGACGATACACTATACTTCATATCGTGTGCAAAACAATACCAGCGAAAATTTCATCGTTAATCTCTAAAATTGCAAGTACAGAAGTGCATTCGGGAAAGACAAAATGAAAGTGAAAATGCTAAGAGAATCGATCAAATTGCGACGACGCACATATATCTATATAAGGCTATATGCACCACCGTTGAAATCGTGATTTATAGAAAGCATGAGGGAAAATAATACCCAAGTAAGGCTCAACGGCAAGGAGGAATCTTCGACGGGTGATAGGAGGTTAGCCGTTTATTCTCGACACCCTTATCCGTCGTCGGGACGACCACGGAATGAAATTCGGCGCGTCACGGGGGTGCACGCTATATAGAAACACACATAGCGTGTTGAACCTTATTCACCGTTGAAGAGTACGGTAATGCAGCGGTGAAACGAGCTCTCGTGTGTTAGTGCATGATCTATATGTTTAGCACGCCGCGTCACCCAGTGACCCTCTCGTATCTGGCTGCACCAGGTACTGTTTATAGATTGCCACGAGCAACATCAGCACCAGCACCAGCACCAGCGGCAGCAGCAGCAGCAGCAGCAGTAACAGCAGCAGAAGCACCAGCAACCGAGGAAGCCAGCAGGAGGCGCGTTGCTATAGAACATCACGAAACCTTCGACCTGCACGTTGCTTGTTCGGTAGCTTGACTGCCTTAAGCCACCTCGGATTCAACACAGAGTTTAGTCCTGGTGAGCCCTTCGTACAAGTCGGTATACCGTATCGTCTCCGACAAAATCCCCTCGACCCCTTCCCCTCCTCTCCCTCACCGCCCCCGCCCCATTCTATCATTGTACCCTGGCAACTTACACGAAAATTGCGGCAGTGGCGCTTGCAAACGCTCGCGTCCCAACCCCTCATCTTCGTTATATACAGTTGACACAAAACCATCGTTCCATAAAATACCGTCGCACATTTCTCATTGTCCTTTATCCATTCTGGACCCGTTCGCGGTTTTCGTTTCCGTATATAAAGTGAGAAAGTGCGAATGGCAGCTGTGGCTCGTGGGCGCTTCAATGCTCGGGAGGTCGAGGTCGAATACGTACGAGAAATAACGAGCGACTTGACCCCTTTTTATGTCGCCATCGTCTACTCTAGACTAAACGCCCCGGGTGCCAATGCAATGTTCATTACTGGGGCAAGAAGGTAACTTCTTGAAAATAAAAATTTTTTTTTTTCAACCACCGGATTATTGTATGTCCTCAAGATCTCGTCGTATCGCATGAAATGAAAATGTAATGTATCAAGTATATATATATCAAGTTACCATTAATCTCAGTCGTATTAAGCGTTAATGAAGAATGACAATAAGCGAATAACGAGTGAAAGAGAAAGAGGAGGATAATGAATGAGTCTGAATGGGTGGAGTGTGCTCCCGCCGTGATCGTGACAGCCAGGTCAACGCTGGCTCGATCCTTGATCGCGTGATAAGCCAGGCAAGCAACGAGGATCAGTGTCTTCTATATCGTCTGGCGAATTACAAGAAGGGCGGCGAGCTAATCGAGGCTTACACACGAGGCGGTCAGCCGGAAGTCGAGCGACTGATACGCGAGCAATTTGGCATACTCATGTATGCCGATGGTAAGGGACAACCGATAAATCGTGCCGAGTATCTACGTTGGAAATTTCGCGATCTCGATCAGGTTGTATTGCCAATCGAGGCGTCACTCTCGCGTTTTGATCCTCTTGCCCAGTGGTGCGATCATGATGCATGCTGGCAGATGCAGTATCGTGGATCACTCGGCGAGACCCTACTTCACGTTCTCATAATATGTGACACGAGGATGCACACTCGTATAGCACGTGTCCTTCTAAAGTGCTTCCCGAGATTGGCGATAGACGTTGTCGAGGGCGAGGAGTATCTCGGCGCCGGGGCACTTCACCTTGCGATCGCTTACGCGAACAACGAACTCGTCCAGGACCTCGTCGAGGCTGGCGCCATTGTGTCACAACGAGCGATCGGCAGCTTCTTTTTACCACGGGATCAGCAGCGTCAACGACCCGCGAGAAATACCGACTACGAGGGCCTCGCTTATCTCGGCGAGTATCCCCTCGCTTGGGCTGCCTGTTGCGCCAACGAGAGCGTCTATAATCTTCTACTGGACTCGGGCGCCGATCCCGACGAACAGGACACTTTTGGCAATATGATACTTCACATGGTCGTCGTATGCGACAAACTCGTGAGTACTTCTACGTCTCTAAATTCCTTTGAACAATGAATGTTATTAATACTCTCTTGCATTGTTGAAATATTCGTTGATAAAAATCGATGCTGTGTCCATAAAGTCTACAAACAGTGCTAATGTCCGATGTTGAAGAATTGGTGTTGTAGTGATTTATTGTTATAAATTTCTTTACTTTTATGTAAAATGTAAAAATCTCAGTAAATAAATTTTGAAAAAATTGTAAATTCATTTGTGTTAATATTCGAATTTTAAATTTATCGATGAATCAATAGAAATAAATAATTAACGCAAAATACAAAATGGAATAAACAAGAAAGAACAATAACAGAGTCACATTTCATATTCTTCCTTAAAAAGATTGTTGCGAGATTTTATCGAAGCGCAAAAGTTGGTCCTTTATCCACAAATACGATTTCTCTCGAAACGCTCTTCAAGATTTAGCTTTAGAAAAATATTTTTACATCTCGGAGCGAAATTGGAACAGGACATGTACGTCTTATAATCAGCTTTGTTTTACACAATTTAATATGACGCTCACAAACCGCGATACAACTAGATTCATTACATAATAAAGTCTCATATCATTTCACCGAATCCAGAGAAGCGTCCTGCACAGACGTGAAGCTAATTGAGCCTATTAAATTGGATGCACATGAAGGTAGATTTATCGTGGCTTGAGTGACGTGAAATTTACGTCGAAGAGTCGATTATTTCTGTCACAGTGTTCTGGGTTATTGATTCATATTTACACGTGGAGAATAAATCTCAGAATTTTCTCGTCGTTATCAAAATAAGATGATGACCGGGACCTTCTGAAAAAAAAAAAAAAAAAAAACATTTCATTATCGATTAAAATGTATTTAGCTATCACGTTCCGGAATTCCAGATTTATATGTTCGCATAATAAATTCAAACAATTATTGTTTCTATATTATCCAAATGATATTCTGAGTCAACAGACCATTTAGCAGTCACATTTTTTTCCCTGTATACGATACAAGTATTTTTTTTTCAAGAAGTAACACTTTAAGAAGATAAAGTATGTATTTCCTTTATAGATTAAATGTCAACAAGGACGATACAGATTAATGGATTCCGCAGTATGCTGTAAAAAGCTTGTAGAGAAAAAAAAGAGGCGACGAGATTAAAGCATTTTGAAGAGTCTCGAAAACAGGAAGAGTAGAATGTCGCGAGGCTTGCAGCATGTCATGCAAAAAAAAAAAAGATGTTCTTTCGTATCGACCAGATAGAAATTTGTCATACTCGCGGATGGGAACGTCACGAGAACATAATATCGAGCCAAGTGATCGAATTATTCGGATGAAATCCGAGGTGGCAACTTTGATCGACTTTGCTCGACGGAAAAATCCGTCAAGCAAAGCCGCTTCACGTCAATTACGCGGATTATGCGGAAATTGAAGAGGGCCTTAATCTCCATGTGAAACAAAAGCGGAAAGTTTTAAAGGGAATAACTAAAGTACTCAACGAAAAAAAAAAAAAAAAAAAAAATGGCTGATAAGACTCCTCAACAGCAGCGCATCATTCGTGAAAAAGTCGCGAAAAAGCCAGAAAAATATACATTCGGCAATCCGGTCTACGCGAATTCGTACACAAAAGCTTCGAAAGTACTTGGAGTGTTGCGATGCGAACTATATGAACAATGCAAATATAATAAGTGGATGGTCATATATTGCAAATTGAAACGAACAATAGACTATTCAATGCCATTGACACCTGAAAAAATGGTTGACAAGACGATCAAAGAAGGAACAAAGGCTGCTAAGAAGTAACTGCTCTATTGTGAAGCTTTTATGCTGCAGCTTGTTCAGCACAAAGCTCAAATGAATACCGAACGAGATACAACTGTTTTCGCGCAAATAGTCACCGGCATGCATATCTTCTCATGTTTATAGCGACGCTCGACCCATTGATTTTTTTTCTACGTACGTTTGACAGGAATCAAATAAAATTGAGCATTGAACGCGTTTGTGAAATTTTGAAAAGTCAAGAAAGTATTTTTCTTGATCTCGTAACGAATTTTCACTCTACCGAGCTTTTTACAACCAAAAATTTATGCTCTGTGCGTTTATTATTAAATCTAAAACGTCACTTTAGGGCCGCAATAACTTTTATGGGATTTTCGCTTTCTGAGAACTTTGGTACTCTAATATTAATATGAAGATATTGAAGGCGAAATACGAATCCATTCGCTAACTAGTCCTTCAACTGATGAATCATCAACTTGCTGTTTAACTGCATTATTGCCGCGTTGAATATGCTGTTGACCTTGCGCCGAATTAACAATGTGCTGTTGATGAAATTGTTGGAACTCAAGTCGTCGATTTTCTACGCACATCTTTTTAATCATAGCTACTCCTTGATCCAGTTTATTTCTCGTTGCATTCACCAATATAGGGCTCTCCATTATATCTGTTTTTGGAATTTGAAACATTGAAATTTATATAGAGACGTCCAATTTTTTCTCCAATTTTTGGCTAATAGAAGGCTTCGATTTCGGAGATTCTAATAACAATTGTTTCAAGTTAATGCGCGAACGAGAATGCGTGACACGATCCGTATTATTCATCGGTCGTACACACGAACGGATTAACGGTAGTATCCGGATTAACAGATTAGCTCGCGGTCGCGATTGCAATTGTGTGTGACGGTGGGGCAACAAATGTAGTGATTTATTATTATTATTTTCTTCACTTCTATGTAAAATTAAAAAATGCTAATAAATAAATTTTAGAGCATTGCACATTCATTCGTGTATTAATTATTCGAATTTAAAATTTATCGTTGAATCAATAGCAGTGTGGAATTTAAAAGAATGCATGACATAATAAACAAGAAACAAAACAACAATAAATGGTAAATTGAAATGAATGGACATTGGTAGTTTCATATAAAATAAATAACTCATATATTAAATTAAATGCGAGGCCACACGTATTTTTATTCAATTGGGACGTAATTGAAATAATCAATGTACGAAATATATTTATGAAAAACGTTGTATAAGCCCATAAATATTATGTTAAAATAAATTTATATAAATACAATCATAAATCTTTGTTTCTCCATTAATTACATTGATTACAAAAAGTTTATTGATTTTCATCGATTTATCGCGAACGTAAATAAGTATAAAGTTTTGAGGTGAAAGCTCAATAATATTTTGACACACTTGTTTGTGTGAATTTAACACTGTAAAAAGTGTTACTGTTCAAGTCAGTCAACTCTGGTCCAAAGTCTACACATTTGCTTTTAACAGACATCAGATTTTTAAAATTGTACAGCAGAATAAAAAGCGATCATCGTCTCTGCCAGCAGGAAAAAAATTCTCTCTTTTAACGTATAAACAATGTAGTCGAATAGTTATTTTTATGTACAGAATCATTTAGGAGATACTAAATTTCGAATTAGTATTTTTTAATTCTTATGAATGTTTCTTAGGCTCTCGTAATTATTTTAACATTTTGGCTTTGATAGACAAGTTTGACGATACTCTAAAAAACACAAAATTCGGATCTACACATTCTTAATAAAGTTGTTTGTTTGTTCGTCTCAGATGAGTAATATTTTATGCAGTTTAGAAAGGTACTTACACATACTCACGCTCTATTCTCCCGAAGCCGTATTTACTATAAATGCCGCTAGGGGCTCTCTCCCTAAGCCCAGATTACTTAACGGTTTGCAATCTTGCAGCATCCGTGAGTATTCGTAGGAGTCTATATGAGTGTCTATAAGTGTAAAAAAATCTGTGTAACTACCAGCGTGATTACCCAAATTATGATCTGTAGTACATATACATTATAATTATTTGCTGTCTTTTATAGATACCGAGTAAAAAAAAAAAACTGAGTAAAAAGGCACGATAAAATATTTGTTTTTGGTGAAACAGTTGATTTTAAAAAATGGTATTTAAGTCTCGTAATATTTATATCAAGTACTATAATTTTGCAATTTTTACAGCGTCTTATAACACACCAGTGAAACAGTATGTACTAAGAAAATTGATGAAATTAAGGATTACGGTTCTGAAAGATCAGTTTAGTTGTTTCAAAGAATAATCCGTAATTTCTTTCCAATTTTAATGCTCATTCTGTTTCTTGAAAGATGCTCTGCGAATGAAGTGACTAAATATTTGATAGTGTTAGTTCTTAAATAATGATAACTATGTGTTTAGGAAAACTTTCGATGAAACGGTCGTCATTTTTTAAATATTAATTCTAAATTATATCTTGATGGTAAAAACGTATTTTGAGAAACAGGATGAGTTCCGCAAGGATTGCGGATTATTCTGTGAAATGAAAAAAAAAAGAGAAAAATGTATCTCCGGAAATTAATAATTTTGAAAACCTATCACAATTAATGTTTTTTTTTTAAATTAAGGACACGTATAAATCACTCACCATTAACATTTTTTTTGTACATCGAACTTTATAGAAACAGTTACAAAAATGTTGCACTTTTTTTTTTAAACTTTGAGTGAAGTACTTGAACCTATCCTTAAGACGATGTAAAACAGAGTCGATAGCAAGTACTGTAATCCATCGTTTTTAATAATGCTAAATGCTTCTGATGAACCGCAAATTATTATCGTCTTCATGCAACAGTTTGCCCAGTCGTTAATAATTTTTGGACCACTTCAAAGATATTTCGTTTTCATGATAAATTGACCTTAAGAAAGTAGGAATGGAGAGTACAGTTTCAAAGAAGTCACTGTATACGTATATTGAATTCCTGGTCGAGTGTCGATCGCCATTAGCCTCTATGCCAAAAGTGAAGGTTCTTGGATGACGCGCGTTGCATTTGCATACTCAGAACCTTCGGAATCGCGGCACCTCTACGACAGCCACTATGTAGCAATGAGTTATTCGGGGGTATGGAAAAGGTATTTTCGGTCGAAGAGAACTCCGCGTGGAATTTACTTGACGCTCCAGAGCACTCAGAGACCGGACGCTAACTACATACTACACATCACCTAAACTTGCGCCTCTCCTGTTTCGTGAGGTACTTGCTTCCGAAATATCTTCGGGGCTGACCCGAATTTGACGAGATATATACGATGCTTTTGGACACGACTAACAGTAGAGAATGCTGGTGGATAATGTATACCAATGGTATTATATGTGCACACAGGACATGTTCGGATACGCGCTGCGTCATCCAAAGCTTCCAGCCCGGAACGGGATTGCGAACAGTGCCGGTCTCACACCGTTGACGCTTGCCTGCCAACTCGGTCGTGCTGAGGTCTTCCGCGAGATGTTGGAGCTGTCTGCAAGGGAGTTCTGGCGTTACAGCAACATCACTTGCTCGGCTTATCCCCTCAACGCACTCGACACTCTCCTTCCTGATGGACGAACCAGTATGTACAACATATTCCTATAACATATGCGCATAGGGCATTCCACATGGTAATTCATACAAGATGAAACCCGAACATCTTCGAGTTACCTAATCATTTTTTTTTTTAATATTGTTATCAACACTTGTGGTTTTATGACATTTTTGTTTCTAGTAGTTCTTGATTTATAAAAAGAAAATAATTAATTTATAATACAAAAATGCTAAGTTCGAATGAAAACATAATTTCGACAAAAATGATACGGTCAATTTTTTGTTGTTGTATAACACTGTTTGATATGAATATTTTAATAAACAGGACTAAATATGATGATTATCAATTTTTTTTTTACTATTTTTCTATTAAACTGTGTGATATAAGAAAGTAGTTAGCGATACTATTTAAGTCGAAATCATGATTTTAATTGAAGTTGGATTTTTTTTAATTGTCAATTTAATTTTCTATTAAATCAAGAACGGTGCAAATTAAAAATGTTATAAAAATCACAAATGCTCTTTAATAAAAAAATATATAAATTGAAGAGGGTTGGGTTTCATGCTGTGTGAATGAAAAATGTATAGAATTCAAATACCATGGAATGCCCCACATATGCAGGGTGTCTCGCAACTATGTGATGATATTTATATATTCGAATAGGGGAGATCGTGCTGAATAAAAAAGACTACGGTAAAAATGTTCTACGAGCAAAATTGACCAAGTTATTAGCAATTAGAGTTAGCCAATCACGGACAGTTAGTGTCCGCCCGCAAATTCGAATTCCGCGCGGACACTGACGTTCGAAAACGGCACTTTCAACCGTTAGTGTCCGCCCGGAAACTTGAATTCCGCGCGGACAGTAACGGTCTGTGATTGGCTAACTCTAATTGCTAATAACTTGGTCAATTTTGGTCGTAGAAAATTTTGACCGTAGACATTTTTGTTCAGCGCGATCTCCCCTATTCGAATATATGAATATCATCACATAGTTGCGAGACACGATGTAGAATAAGGTCAACGGCCCAGTTAGTATCGGTATCCCATTTAGTAAAACTTCCGTCGAATTTTCGACACTAATACAAGTATTTTATAATTACTGAGGGAGGTTCTTTTTTTTTTATCAAATTCTGTTAATCATTTAACACCTATCAAACTCCAGCTGATCAAACTCAAATTCAACAAAAAGTGTCTTTAAACAGAAATGAAAAATAGAATGTTGTCGCGCACCTTCAAGTATAATTCCTAATAATTTACCGATGTTTTCATACAAAAAGAGGGCTCTGGTGATTAAATTTAAGGAGTGTGTCAAATTGAAATAACGATCATTTTGCAGCTTCCAAATTTTCGAAGTACATTGACTTATAAAAAATACAGTGTTTATAAAAAAAAAAAATACTCACGTAGTACTACAAATCTGAAAGGTTATAAAAAAAGTGGTTGCGCCGCTAAAGACTTCCCCTCAATTTATAATTTATGAAAGTTCATCCAGGTTCACAATAATAATTTTCAATTACAAACATTAATTCGCCAACAACATCTTGTGACCAAAACCAGAAGAACGTATTTGCAGTATGTAGTATATCTAAACGCAGAAGTTACGTTCTTCTGGTTTCAGTCACGGGGAAGATGTATGTATCATTAATTACAGGAAAGTAGCAGGAGTTGTAAACCTTTAGGAGAATACTGCTAGAGTTAGAGGTAATTCGACTGGAAAACGTTAAAATTACTATTTTAACTAACATAAGTAATTGTAGATCATTGTTGAGAACAATAATAACAATACTCAACCAAATATCATACATTAGTATATACATGAAACTAATGTATGTTTATAATTAATTACATGGTACTATAAAAAAAAAAATATATATATATATATATTATATATTGAAAATATTAATTTCTAATGGATCAATTTCAATTTGAAAACGACCACCATATACCTAATGGAATAGTGTGGTTTAGCACTATACAATTTCGTGTCACGAGTAACGTCCTGAAATAATAAAATCAACATAAAAGCATAGAACCAATTCGTTGTCACCGAAGTGTTGAACCATGTACAAATTGTAAAACACTTTAATTCCATCAAAGTCCATAAATAGCAAATTCATCGATACCAAAGTTTAAGCAATTTGATCATCCATCGAGTGATATAGTATAAACATAACGTATACAGGTTAGACCGGTGTGCCTTTTGTCTCTGGTTGGTGCGGCAGCTGGTGTGCAGCTAATCGAATCACACGCCAACTTCCTCTCTCGGAGTCTGCACGAGCATCAGTAGAAACAGTCGAGCGAAGGCTAAAAGGGGGACAGAAGGGAGGCGAGAAGCGCACAGCAACGCGTGGCCTCTTGTGCCTCTTCGTCAACAATTTGCTGACGAAGACGGAGAGTCAGGGAGTAAGGTTGAAGCAATAGAGCTGGAGAGGCGAGAAGGCCACAGCAACGATGTCGAGAACGGTGACGACGACGACGACGACGACGACGTTCTCCACTTCGGCTTCCCTTTCTCGCACTACTGTTACTGTTCCTGCTGGTTGCGACTCGGGAGTGCTCTCGCCGTTGCTCGTACACCGGAGCTCTGCAACCGGCATATCCTTTTCCTCGTCTTCAACTCTACCCCACCTTTCGTTTCGCCCCTCTCGAAAGCACCTCGACGGTTTCTCTCCCGTCGGCCGGAAACCGTCGTCGAAATAATCGCAGAATGGTGCGGAACCGGTAGCCTGTGCTTTACTCCTCTGCTATCCTAGCTAGAACAAAGAGTGACAGAGAAAGGGAGAAAGAGAGAACTGTATATATAGTTTATATCACATATAGTGTGTGTGTGAGCAATGAGAGAGCAAGAGACAGAAAACGAGCCCCGTGTCGCTTTTCCTGGAGCCGGATGCAATTACGGGCATTTAACGAAGTTTCGAGATTAGTCTCTCGCGCGTCCCTCCCAAAGCCGTCCCAGCGAGGTAACCCCTCCCTCCCCCCGCCTCCCAACCCTTTTCCAAACGACACCGGCACAACGCGACCGGAGAACCGTGCACGACGTCTAGCTCTGGCGCTATAACTGTGGGACTCTGGGAGAGCTCCCGTTTCATTTACTTTCGCGAATCCATTATCCCACTCGGTGCTTTCCGACCCCGGATGTCCTACGATGGAGACGCGCTTATGTGAATATATACTACATAACGAATGTGTGTGGGTCATTCCAGGCTAAATCGACAGGGTCGTGATACTTTTTTCTTCGGCTTATATGTCGCAGTGTTGTATAAACGAAAGCACAACACACATATTGTTGGATTTAAAGAACAAAAAATTGTACAGTAAATTCTCTGCTGAATAGGTGATTTTTTTTAGAAGGATTTCGCAAAATCGATGTGAAACTGGAATAGCACGATTTTGTTTAAATTTTCAAAAACATGTTAATTATTTGGAAAAAGAAAGTATTTATGTAAAAAAAGAAATTCAGTATATTCTTTGTGGAAAAACGAAGACTTTTAGAGTAACCCGAAGATGAGAGTGAAACTGGAATAGCGGTAAAAATAAAAAGGGTTCGGAATGGATAATTTTGTCAATTTTCAAGTTTCTGCATCCTTTCTTCGCCTAAAGATGTCAATAATAATTAATATTGATTGTACATTAATTTTTCTGTCATTGATGATATTTCTGGATCTTTCAATTTTGATAAACTCCTCGTTGTGAATTATATTTTAAAATAACTTTACAAATTCTTATTGTCAGGCAGAGCCAAATGGACAGGGATCCTCGTACTTTTGAAAACTCATCCTACTTTAATATATCGTAGGGGCTATAAAAAAACACTCCACTCTAATTATTAGATTCTATCGACAATTAATACTGCAATATTAATAATCACAACAACAACAAAAAGGTAAATTAATAAAAATACATTTTTTAGGCTACACCGAACGACCAAAACCAGGCACGAAACTAGTACAACAAAAATAATATAAAATTTGTTGAATAAACGCTCTCCGCAATTTTCAAGTTTTCGCAAAAATTTTCTTCAAAAATGTTGAAATCTTCATTCTCCCTTTAAAAAATCAAGAAGTACTCTTGTAAATTCCGGAAAAGCTCCAATTGCAAATATTTACAGAACTCATGAAAAATTGTTGATTTGGCTTGGAATGACCCATGTATATATATATATATATATATATACATATACATAATGCCTATGTACAATGCTCCTGCACTCACTCACTAGTTCCATTACCAACTAACCCATCCCTACCCCTCTTTGCCTTTACAGCAGTATAATTTCACTGTCTTAGAGGAGCGTTGCTTGCATTGGTGTTGCCCGCACGTGCATATATAGATGCACCTCTGGACACGCCAAGTTGTCCGCGCACACATACACAGCCAGAGCGGATGCAACCTGAATATCGGAGGTGCAGCGGCAATGGCCAACAGTGTAGTTAGAGGAAAGTTTTCGAAATGGCGCAATGTTAGAGAGACTGCAGAAGCACATAGTGCGGAGTGCGCGAGAGACTTCCGGGCTTTCGGCGGCAGTGAAATATATATATATATACATATATATATATATATATATAGGATGGTGTCAAGCCTGGTCTGATGTGCTGGTGCTGCGCAATCCGCGGACCAACAGAGCACAACCATCTCTTAATCCGGACGCTGGGAACTCACCACGAGCCACCGCACGACGCTCTTCCCACTTGCAAGCTCTCACTCTCTCTCTCTCTCTCTCTCTCTCTCTCGATTCGTGAGCGCGCCCCGCGCGTTGTTCGCGCTTCGAGTGAACGTCCGAAAGCTCTGGTCTCTATATATCTCCACCACTAGGCGACTAACAATAAGCGCTCGGCGAGAGTTGATGAGTTATCGAGTCCGGGATTTAGGGGCAGGGGTACGAACGTATCCGGGAGTTCGCACAAGGAAACCGTGAATACAGAGTACAATGTATGTGTTCTTCTCTGTCTATCTCTCTCTCTCTCTCTCTCTCTCTCTCTCTCTCTCTCTCTCTCTTTCTCTCTGTCCCTTTCTATCGGGATCGGGAAGGGATTTTCGCATTCATGGATTGTCTCTGCGAATAGCGCGCGGTTATCATTTCTTTGTCACCGATTCAACCCGAACTTCGATACTAATCTATTTATATATTTTCGCGTATGTACATAATAGTCCTGTCGTATATAGAGCATAGTTCTAATAGCCGTTCATTGTTAGCTATTGGATTAATATACATAACATTTCGTGTAGCTTCTGGCGAATTATCGAATTAGGGAATTATAGGGAAAATTTAATTGACGTGTTGTCGATGTCTACACCAGTTTATGTGCTAACTATCATCGTGACGTAGTGCGAAATCTTGACAGCAAATTCTTTTAGGGGTGGGGAGGGGGCATAGCCCCTCGCTGGGGGGGCGTATGCATCGATGACGCAATATTCTAATTCTATGATATCACATTATTGTCAGCTCATAGATGCTACATACATGATCAAACTTTGAATTTCGTCACAATTATATCTACGATCAACGTATACGATTGATTTGCTAAAAAAAATTACCACTTTTGCAGTTTTGTTGACATTGGTCCTTAGATATTAATGGAAATTGTGATACCGTCGACACATTGTTTTCTCTCAGTTTCCACTTTAATGAAAAAAGTATAAAAGTAATTTGTTAGAAAACAAAATTATTGAGATTATTCCAACAATGGGCGACAATGAACTGCAAAGAAGATGTAAATCTTGAAAACAGAGGATTTTTCTCAGTTCTTAAATATCAGCAATTTTTTCTTTGCCAAACATTGTATTTGATAACATTTTTTTTTTTTTACATCACGAATAAAAATGAATCAAACCTTGATACTAATTTACATTTTATTATTTGTATACAGTGTCGAATTAAATACCGAAAAATCGTTCATTATCTGGTATTTGATTAACATTAAGTTTTGTAGCTTTTGGCGAATTATCGAATTAGAATATTGTAAGAAAAGATAATTGACGTATTGTCGATATTCACACTGAATTATTTTTCAACCCTTATCATGACACCTGTTAGTCAAACTGAGATATCTTATAGTGGCTATTATATCTATTAACGCCAATGTCTAGTCACATTAACAATTTGCTTTTAATTCAATTTAAATTGATCTGATAGTACTCGGTTGGTAATGAAAACTGAAATCCAAATTCATCTGCTACAAATGATATGTCGGATAGAAGCCGACGAAATTGACGTTTGTCTAAGAATTATGCAGGATTCTAGTCACGTATTTTAGTCGACAGATCAGCAATGTGACGGAGACATTTAGGTCGAGAACATTTCCATCAAGAGCATTTCCATCTATCTCGCAATTATACATGCTTTACGTCATCTTAAAATTAGAATAAAACATAATTATTCCAATTGACGAGAAACATTTCTTGACAATCATGAAATAATGATAAAAATGAAAAATCAGGTCTTACGGAGAAGAAAAAAGTTTCCTGCTGATTAGGAGAGAAACGTAATTTATATCAACGAAAACTCAAAGAATCTACGAGGAAAGCCATTAATTAAACTTAAATTTAAAAACTTTACATTTTTCAATGTGCTTCCGTCTTTAAGACAGCGAAAGAATTTAATGGCTTTAAAGTTTCGATTCAATTTAGAGTCCCGGTAATTGGTTCAGTGGTCGGACTGATCAATCCTTATTTACGAATATCTCCAAATAAACAAATTTTTATGTTTAAATGTTAATAAGCGAATGAAAAAATCGTGAAACAATTTCATGTTGCCATTTATTTGGAGAAAAATGTAATGCATCTATAAACATCGTCGACTCAACGTATTATCTGAAAAATATCTCTTCATGTATTAGTATAATGGTGAACTTTTTATATGTATTATGTATTATGCAAGTTACAATAGGCTTTTAGTGAATTAAATAAAAAATTTTAAAAAAACAGCTATTGAATAAAAATTAGGTCCGTTAAACTTTTTGCGGATCCTGAGACGGGCCATAACGCGAGACGGGCCCTAACGCTCTTTGAGGCTACTTTGTGCCACCTAACTCAATTTCGAGAATGGCCGTAACGCTTTTTGAGAACACTTGATCATTTCACTCAATTTCCTCAGCTATAAACACGCACCTTTGTCACACAAATTGCCGCTGAAAGTGTTTTATCATTAAAAAATCCTAGATAATCACAAATTTCTTCGCCAGTCGAACCGAGAAAAATGCTCACGTCACTGATTTTTGATTATAACAAAAATTTTCGCTTACCCAATTGCCTCTTTTGTTCGTGCAATAAAATGAATTTCCAAATTACACCGCGTGAAAAAATGCGGTGTCTATTCCCATCGTCCTGGAAGCTTGATTTTCGGTTATTTCTTCTATATTTTGTTGCAATCCTACCAATTACACTGTCTGCGATATTCTCTCAACGGGCTCAAGGGAGTTCCTCCTCATTCCGTTAGCTGTTGCCGGTGATCTCCGGGCTGCGGCTATCACGGTAGCAGGTTTCCCCCGTGATAGCTACCTACAGCTCACTCTCGGATACGTATCCGGTTGCATGCCGGCTCGTCGGGTGTATTCGATTAGTTTCCTCGAGGTTGAGCTCTATTCCAGAGAGCCGCAAAAGCGTTCGCAACGAGAGGGGCCCCCGACTACAGCTCATTCTGTATAGGCGCTTACACGAGATAGTATGACATGGTGTGAGCACACGGCAGCCTGTGCAGCAGTTGACTAGAATGAGAGGTGGAGTTCGTCCGCATTGGAGCGGCTGCAGAGCTTAAGACTCTGTAACGATGCCTCCAATCACGTTGACGGCTGATTAAGGCTTAACGTCTTTAAGGTTGGCTTCCACGCGCGCGCTGGCATTTCCAAACTTCTCTTATACTCTGCATATATTTTACCATCCGAACAATGCTATCATATTCCTAAAACATGTAAATATACTATGTGCACATAAATGAAATTACGAGTAGAAAATTCAGTGAAGCTGGCTTGGGACTTTCAGCGCGTAATTGATGAACGGGTTGAAGACAATATTTTTAATATTTTTCGTTCAATCAAGCGATAGATCTATCATTTCTTGACAGTGATTATAATCAAAGACTATCCATTGGGCTATTTAGTGAATTAAACAGTATTAAATAGTACTGTGACGAATCTTTTATTTCATAATAGTGTAATTGCTCGTAAAATATATTTCATTCTATTCTGCAATTTGGATCTAATATTTTTGATATTCGAGCAAATCTTTATTCCAGATACAAATGTACCATCGGTGTTAGAAAGAGGAACATTTACCGTAAGCATTTTCATATGCAACGATTTTGTGCCAAAATTTCAATTAGAAAATATTGAAAGCGTTATTGTCATGTTCTGTGCATTGCAAGAGGAAAGGCAAGCCCACGAGAAACTTAGATAAGAGCTAGCTTGTCTTATCAGTAAATCCCTGTGTACAGCTTACAAGATCAGATAAATATCAATCATACCTGATCAACCTCCACTTTTATTAATACCGGAAAAGATCCTGACAGTAAATCAGCACTTGAGCAGATGGAACATTCTCCTCGAGAAACAGAATCAGCCATGGAAGGAAGAGCGCGAAAAGAACGAAAAAGGTACTGTGAGACGCACGTTATATTCAACTAGGGGAAGCCTATTACACTCTGCTGAGCTCTGATGATAGTTCAAAGTGAAAGAATCAGGACTCCGACTGTCGGGAGCGTAAATCGGATTTAATCGCTGCCGCGCAGTCTCCCTTAAAGAGATGCAAAATTTGAGAGGCAGTACTATGCCGCTTCAAGCTCTATGCTTCTTGTGCTCTCTTTCTCTCTCTCTCTCCCTCTATCTCGTGCTTTACGTCAACGATTCGAAAGGGAGGCGAACGCACCAAGAAAGGACGAAGAAGCCGTTGCCGGAAGAGGACGAATAAACGACGGATAGACGAGGAGAAGGAAAAGCCAGCTTTGCTGATACTCGCGGGAGAGGCAAAGTCGAAAGACCGAAACCAACGGAGTGCAGAGAGTAAGAGATGGAGAAACACTTCTCGGATTGTAGAAACTTGCTGCTATGCTACTGGTCGAAAGTCCCCTAGCTTTATTTACGTTCCTCTTGCGCTACCTCACCATTCCCCTTGCCTGCGTATACATTGAACCATTCGGCCCGGGTGAATCGAGTACTACCGGTGGAGGATCGACGATCCATGTGAACGAGACTTGCTAGCTCGCGAGGATGATTAAAGATTATCGATTCTACAGCCTTCGACTCCTTCACTCTCACATTGAAATCCTAGTGTCTCACTCTCACTCTCACTCTCTCTCTCTCTCTCTCTTTCTCTGTTGAACGAACGAGAAGTTAACGCGATCGCGCGCTCGTTCGCCGTACGGGAGCTTTACGCCCTGCTGCAAGAAACTCTTCTTTGACCTCTTCCACCATATAACTATACAGTACGATGTTATATACATAGGTATACAAAACATTATATAGAGAGACGGCGTCGGCAGCGTCTGTTGAATTAGTGCGGATGATTAAGGATTAACGACTTCGGGAAATCCTTTGCAGAGTATCCGGGAATAGTAGATTCTACGTGGATAAAGCCGAAGACGAAGCAGACGAAGAGTAGAAGTGGCTTGTGCGCACGGATTGCACTCGTGGCGAATTCAATCTTCCAGGAAAGCTCTCTCTACTTTCTGTTGCTACAGCGTGCGAAAGGGGTTTCGTAGCATTGCCGTGGTGTTGCCACTCGTGGATATCTCGATGTATTCGCGTGGGAACTTCACCTTTGTTCTTTACGACTGTGTGTGAGGGATGCTGCGGCGAGAACGAGAGAGAGAGAGAGAGAGAAATGAAGAAAGGTACCTGCAACCAAGCATTGGGACAAGCAGAGACTGCGAGTGATGGATCCATTGAGAAAGAGGGAATTTGAGAAACGAGCGAGACTCCATTTACTCCACTGCACGGAACCCATCAAAGATCAAGAAACTATATGAGGCGGGTTCTTTTTTTTTTTTTTTTTCAAAAGATTCATTTAAACTCGTGCGATTTAGTTGGAACGAAAGCAGTTACGTGTAGCTTACGAATCTCATGATAATCATGAAATGAAAATTATGTTGATACTTCATATTGTGAAATTGGTCAGTTGTATAATTAAATAATATTTGACGAGCATGAAAATAGGATGCAAAATAATACGTATTTTAAACATTGATTCCTTATTTTCTATTGTCCACCGACATGCTGTCGGTTTGAAGGATTACGAAAAAAAAACTTGAAAACGAAACTTCTCACGTAGGTATTTAAAAAAATAAAATATGGGACGTGTGCGCGGTAGGTGATTCTATCACCTACTTCGTGCATTTGTCCCACAATATGTATATATTTTGATGCAGTAAGTTGTCGACCTCATTCAAAGGTAAATACTTATACTCAGACAAAACGGTGTCTTCTTTCACAGGGAATAAAACTTTACCAAAGCAATGTCATGTATTTACATAGATGTAACTTGAGCTATAAAAATTGAAAATGGACAAAAGATATACTTGCACCGTTACACTGGATAACAAAAACTTCTTTTTTGTTATATTTGGAGAGTGAAGAAACATCCATTGTCCATTTTTCAAGTTAGCTATTAAAAAAAAAAAGATGACAAAGAATGTTTGATCAAATAAAAAACACAAATTTTGAATAGAATGTTTTTGTACTTCTGTACATATTTTTGTTGTAAAATTAACAAAATAATTTATGTACATTTCAGAATGAAATCTTCTTGTTAAATGTACACAAAAAAAATAGCGTTATTTTTACTCTTACATATTTAACAAATAATGAATCTATGCAATGAATTTTAATAAAGCAAAAACACCAGTATGATTCATGTTAAAGATTGTCCAGAAGTTTGCGTGTTTAATAATACACTTACGTTGTTTTATAATTACTTAATATATTCCCTAAAGTTAGAACCCGATTTGTCTTAAAGGATGAATTATGAATTAGGCAGGCGGAAAAAATACCCCCGGAAAAAATACCCCGGAAAAAATACCCCCGGAAACAGACAAAAATCATCGGTAGGCGGAAAAAAAACCCCGAGGGTTTTTAAGGGTTCTTTAGGTTGTTTTAGGGTTCTTTCTTTATTTTTTATTCCCTTTTTTCCGGGGGGTATTTTTTCCGGGGGGTATTTTTTCCGGGGGTATTTTTTCCGGGATTCATGAATTAACAATATTTGCTTATCCATCAACGTCGTCTCCGTTACTATGACCTCAAATTTTCCGAAGCTTAACGTGTGCTCATCCCCTCAAGTAAACCGCCGAGTAAATGCGTAACAAAATTTCTACCTACGTCCGCAGTTTTTTCTTTTTTTTTTTTCTCTCTCTCGCTCATTTATAATTCACGGAACATTCAATTATTTCTCAATTTGCGTTGACTTGCGATGGTACTGCTGTGGATGAAAATTTGAGGTCGCTTTTGACGTAGGGAGACGAGCTGCTGGGGCGTCATTTACCTCTCCTCGCTCTTTGAAGTGCCTAATTAAGGTCCTTTAAGTCGAGGGGGATAAAAAGTTAACGCGCGAGCGTATAGGAGAAGCGCTTGTAAGTGAAAGAGAGAGTCAAAGAGAGAGAGAGAGCGAGAGAGAGAGAGAGAGAGAGAGAGAGAGACACAGAGTGTGAGGGAGTTGCCAAGGCACCACGGAAACTGAAACTTGTCTGACCTTATCCTCTGTTGAATTAGTGGATGATTAAGGATTAACGACTTCGGGAAATCCTCTCGGAGAGAGGCGTAGTGGCTGTGGCTATGGTGGGCTGCGGTTGCAGAAGATTCAGGAGAGAGGGAGTGAAACAGGCGAGTCGAGGAGAAAGGTGAGCACAGGCTGAGCCGAATTTAATCTCTGAGGCAGGTGGCTCGAGATGCGAGAGCACCACGCGAACGTTAAGTAAGAAGGAGTACCACGTCGACATTCGCAACGACTACGGCATAACGTGAGCAGGCTGTACGTTCCATCCCTCTCTCTCTCTCTCTTTCTCTCTCTCTCTCTCTCTCTTTCTCTTGCACTCTGATTCTGTCTCTTCAATACAAGCACCGAAGTACCATCGCGACGCTCGTAATTATAAGTGCGTCATGATAGTCGAAAATCTCTCTCTCTCTCTCTCTCTCTCTCTCCCTCTTTTCTTCCAGTCTCACACTGAATCCCCAACTTCTCCAACCACAGCTTCATCCTCTTCATCCCTCTCATCTTGCTTCTATATGTATCTGAGGCATCCCTTCGTTCGTTCCTCAAACGCGTGGAAACGCTACTCCACTCTCGTAATGGGCCTCGACGATTCTCATCCGGGACTTCAGTCAACGCCGATGCTGGAAAGTATCTCAATCTCCGTCTCGTGTCGTCAACCTCTGTAGTTTCATATATTGTAACTCGTTCAATGAAAGCCTACGGAATGTTAATTATGTACAGTGGCACCTTTGAAAGAGTATCGTAAAGAATTAAAATAATATTTTTTGTAGATTATTCAAAAATTATCGACAGTCACGATTTGTTTTGATAGGTTTATTATTTTTTTTCAACCTGGAAAGTTTTAGTTTTACAAACTGATGTTGAAAAGAATAAAAGTACAAAAAAAAAATTGTATTATGTGCAGCAGAAAATTGAAATACAATTTTTTATCAATAAAAAAAATATTAAATATCCCTTTTTTTTTGCTAAAATAATTGAAAACCCTCTATACAATGTTGATGGGCGAATCTTAAAATAAAAAGCGAGCACTTACGGAGAGGATACTGTGGATACACGTTATTCACAGATACGCTCTGTACACGAAAATGTACAAGTACCCTTCACCCTAATATCTATACGCCCGTTCAATTTTTCCAGCTTCAGCTCACTCGCACTCCACACGTAATGTTTTTTTATTTTTTATTATTCTATCGCTCTCTTTCAACCGTTCGAGCCTCAAGTTTCTTTTCTTCTTATTATTTCCAGATTGGAATTCCGCTCTATTCATCATATTGAATGGAACCAAGGAGGAGCACCTGGACATGCTCGACGGAGGAATAATTCAGCGTCTTCTCGAAGAAAAATGGAAAACCTTTGCACGAGTGAGGCCGTCTTTTGTCACTTTCTTCTTTATCGTTCTTAAGCTGCAATAATAGCAAAATGAGATTTTGTTGACTTCTTTGTTGTTGTATTTTTATTTCATTTTTTTTTTTTTTCTCTTTTTTTTCTTCTTCTTTGTGTCATGGCTATAGATGATGATCGTACTTATTAGATATGTTTGTTTTGCTTGTTTTGCGGGATAACAAAGTTGCAATTCCTCAAGAGACTGATAATCCTGGTTTTCCACTTGACCTCGTTGTCCCTGGCGGTTTATCTACGACCCGCTGAGGTCGACGTTGAGCTTCTCGCGTGGCCCGAAGAATTTACCGACGTCGGTCGTACGATAGCCGAATACGTCACGGTCATAGGAGTTCTCAGTTACATATTGCTGCAGCTTGGCGGCGAGGTCGTCAATATCGGTCTCATCTCTTTTCTCAAGCAGCTGGTGAGTTTCTTATGCCCCCATCATTCATGCCTTATTTGGCACGAGTGAATGACGAATATTCGACGCACGTTTATTATTATACGACAATCGATCGAGCCTTGACGACGCGGCATTACGAGCATCGCGAAATCAGCCAGCAACAAAGCCTTGACGCTCGGAATGTAACAAACGCGAAAAAATATGTGCATTAAGATGAATGAGAAACCGCGCTATATTGTTTCCAGACACAACGAAATTACTTTATGAATGCGACATTACGTAACTTACAAAGTCACTTGGAAAATGCAACATCTTGAGTCAACCGACAAGATTGCGTCACGTAGTTCACCTAGTTATGACTTTCTTGTTCTTGAAAAACTTAAGATCATGCTTGTTATAGAGAAGTCTAATTATCTGCGCTTTGAAAATATATATGTCAGAGAAAATTTAGGCTTCCCAGCTTAGATCTTACGAAAATTAGTGCAATGACATCAATTTTTCGAAAAATTCAAAGCCTTGTAAAATCAAGTTTAGAGCATCCACGCGCTATAAAAAAAAGAAATCAAAATTACATAAAATCTGGCTGAAAAATGGCAAAATTCAAAGATAAATAACTACTTCACTTGCGTACCAAATTTCAGTAAGAGGCGATTTTATTTTCGAAGCTCTTCACACACGCACACGCACTGACATTTTTTCTAAAGCACTTTTCTCGATTCTTTGGATCGTTCTGAGTATCCTGACATGAAAGTCTCGAAAAAAAAAGTGTCATTCAAACAAAGTTTCTTCTATGAGGAATCAATATGAATTTCTCGAAGAGGACTCGCATCAACGAGTCGAATCGTAAAACAGAAGTTTTTCATTTTCCTCCCTCGACTCAGAACATTGCCGGAATATTACCAGTATATCGCATCGCAAAATATATAACCCCTTTTTGCCGGAATAACATAAACTTACAATTTCACAGAGCCACGAGCCAGCAAAGTTTATATTTCTAATCAGCAATCTGCTGATCCTGGCTTGCATCCCCTGTCGTCTAGCTGGCGATCGTCACTCCGAAGACGCAATTCTCGTCGTGGCTGTTCCAGGTTCATGGTTTCTCCTCATGTTCTTCGCCGGGTAAGAGAATTTCTCCGAGGGATATGTATATAATACCAAAAAGCACTGCTCGGATAGGGCAAAGTGGATGCAGACGAATTGCCATGCACTTCATGTTGTAAACGTGTAAAATCCACGAGTGTCTTTGTACATATAGCAGGGCCGTGTGCGCTCGAACCTGTAATAACTCTCTTCCACGAGGGTATAAACGTTTTACACAGATACGCATCTATCCACTGTATAAATACATATAGTCACTCCGTCGGTAGGTACGCTCACGTGTGTATCTAGTTTTACGTATCTGTGTGCATGCGTGAGAGGGAGAGAGAGAGAGAAAGAGAGAATGAGGGACGAATGGAAAGGCGCGTACTATGCTCAACTATACAACACTGGCCCAACCCAAGCACGTTGTAGAGCAGCACGTAAACCGGGTACGTATTTACGCGAGTTAATTTACAAGTGGCGCGTTCCCTCGAGCCCGCTGAATGGCACGACTACAATTATGTATATATGGGGCATTCTATAGTAATTTACACAAGATGAAACCCAACTCTCTTCGATTTTCCTAGCATTTTTTTTTTTTTCATTTTTTGTATTATTGTCATCACTGAAAGGAACATTTGTGATTTGTTACATAGATTTTATTTCGAGGCGGTTCTGATTTATAAAAGCCTGTAAAGTAGAAACTTGCAAATTCCTTCCTCACAATTTTTTGTCTTTGACAAAGCTTTTTTTTTTTACAAAGCTAGCTTTATTAGAAAGTATGTTGATCAATTTTGGCTTTTTTGGGAAGATAGAAAATTATGAGGAAGCAATTTGCAAGGTTCTACTTTGCAGGCTTGTTTCAGCTCGAAAGATGTTTAAAAAAAAAGGAAAATGTCATAAATTTTGAACCGCTTGAACGATTTGCGTCACGATTGTACTCAAACCTTGTTTAATGGTAGTGCCATATGTGAACCATGTTTAAGATGAATCTGCAAAAAATTTCGAATTTTTTCTTTTTTCATGACGGCATTCGTTTTTCTATTTTATTCACAAAAATCGAAATTTAACGACATATCGACAGTTCCTTTGACTGAATTCATCATTGATAAACAATAATCGTGAAATCATGTCGAATATTGCAGCCGGATATCTGAGAATTTACAGGAGTTGAAGTCTCTGCAGACATTAAAGAAAAAATTGAAATTGCAATAAAATTAGAACCACTCTATCGATTCTCGCAAAATTTGGTACACATCATGGTGTGACGGTAGTCCATTTACGTACAAAATTTCAGTCCGATATCTCATAATTTTCAAAAGTTATACGGTGACAACGAATTTTTCAAAATGTTCAAAATGCTGTAAAATTTGTATTTTCCAACCGATTCGCGTCAGCTACAATCCCAAACGTTGTTGTATATGAGATCCCACTTGCGTGTCAAATTTGAAGAAGATACAGCTAAAATTACGACAGTTATCGTGCTTGCAAGGGACTTTGTACATACCCACACACACTCTCATACAAACATTTCGTACAAATCACTTTTCTCGACGTTTTGGACCATTCTGAGTATGCTGACATGAAAATCTAAAAAAAAAACAAAAAAAATCACGAAAACAAAGCTTCCACTATGAGGAAGCAAGAAAATAATAATTTACAATAGAAAAATTATAACTTCAATTGAAATCATAAATAATACAAAATAATAAATAATACGGTAAATTTTGTCTATGAAGCATGTTTATCTAGCTGAAAGTAAAAAAAATAATTTTAAAAAATACACCCCCATTGATCTCATTAGAAAAATTCACCGAAATTCTAACCCTAGTGTAATTATGGAAACATCAATATTTCATAGATTTTACTGTTTTTTTCATAATAATTTTCAAGTTATTTCAAAATTCCTCGTCAATTTTCCTAATCCTTTTTTTCTTCTTTGTTTTTTGTATTATTATTATCGCTGATGAACGGTCGACGAATTAAAGAGGGTTGAGTTTCATCTTGTGCGAATTACCATGAAATGCCCCATATAAACATGGTGTATATACATGAAGCAGAATAGTGTACAGTTGGAGAACGGATGGGCGCACATAGTACCAAGGGCCCTGATGGCCCGATGCGCGAGAGGGTCGTCACGCGACACGGCTAATACTCACTCTAGCAGCCCTCAACCTCCCCAACGCTAACGCCCACGCCATCGTCCTCCTATATGTAGTATTACGTTAAAGCAGAGTCAGAGAGCCTGTCTCTCTGACCCTTCGCCTATCTGACTGCTTGCTGTCTGACTCGCAACACTCTCTCGGTCACTCTGAAATTGCCGTTTACCGCGCTTACTCTTGGTTACAAACTCACCTACACACACGCACATACACACGAGACGAGAGAGAGAAAGGAGAAAGTAAAGAAGAAGAGGCAACTCTATGCATACGAGAGACAGGATTTGCTGTGGCATTATACGAGAATAATGGGGATGGGTGAGGAAGCAAAATGGGGTATCTCGAGAGTCGAGGTCGAGAATACTCTCGGAGGTAGTCCAAATCGATATACGTCGCCGCACGTGACGACTGAACGAATTGGCTCGAATAAATTGACGGCAATTATCGAAATGTTTACAGCCAATTGGTACGTCTGGTGAAAATTTGATGAGGGGCGTGGAGAGTGAAATAAGTGATGGGGATTGCCAACAATATATTAATCAGTATTCAATAAACTTCATAAAAAGGGAGTGAGAACAAAATATCTGGTACTATATTTTATTCTTATCGATGTTGTCATTCGGGTTGTGGAATGATTGCAGAAATTTGACAGTGACTACATCATTTTTTTACAGAGTTTTTTTTTCGCGCCTATAAAAATATCGAGTTTTCATTAATTTACTGTGGTTATAAAAAAGTCGAGGGTTTTTTTTCTTTTTTGCAAAAACGTATTTCAAAAATAAAAAAAGAATATTGGTATTGAAGCGAAATATAGTTCGATGTCGAAATCCGACAAAGTACTTAATATCAAAGTTAAACATTTGTTCATTGGAATAAGCAGAATTTGTTAATATCCATTGAATTTTAGAGTGAATTCTTAAAATTTCGTATTTCGTAATTTCGTAATTGTTTTTAAACATTTTATATTTATTTTAATTAATATATTTAAGATTTTTAGATGCTGCTAGAAATGTTTCGACATGCTGTCCTCCGTGACTATGTCTAATTAATTAGGATATTTTGAAATATATTAAATTGTTTAATTTAATATATTTTTTAAGTTAAATAATAAATTGAAATTACCATCCAATATAACATAAACACTTAAACAGACGTAAACAGCAAAAAACCAAAACATCTGTATTCAGATTAAAAACACCAAAAACAGATTAAAAATGCAAACCTGACGGTATAGACGAGTGGCACACAAAATTGTTGGCTCAGGAATCACTTTGAAGATATTTCTAAAAAATTAATCAAGCTGGATGATTAAATACCTTTGATAAAGATTTTTGTGCCCTTCAACTACAGCTTTAACTAAATATTCTGAAGATGCAAAAAATTCTATTAAACTCTTTCAATAAAATCATCCTGCATAAATTCTCACCATATTTCCTACAATTCCGTCGCCAAAACGGACCAACTTTACCACGAAAATTATTATACATTTGCCAAAAATGTTATTAAGTATGATTAATCTTCAAATTTCAACCTCTCCTCGACCTCCGCTAGTAGCCCCTGCCACAGTAATATATTTTCTCAATCGTCTCCTCTGAATAATAAATCCATAATGTTCCATAAAAGAAAAAAAAAAAAATAACTTTGATGCGAGTAGTCACCAAAGTCAGAATACCAGGATTACACCGTCCGAGAACCATGTAAAATCTGCAAACAAACAAAAAAAGCATATATATGAGAGTGCTCGTGGCGAGTCGTCTCGAAGATTTGTATGAAATCGGAGTTATGAAATCGTGCGTTGAAATGTTTTTAAAGGGAGATTCGTCGCGTGGATATCGGAAGTCGATAAACTTTTCTCGATAGAAGACGTCGTATACTTTAGGCAGAGCCCGGTGGTCGGGGATGGGCTCGCTGGTGCTGCTGATGCTGCTGCTTCTCCACGGCTCTTACTCTCGGTGGTTGGGCGTGCGAACCGGGGCAACGGGTACACACTGAGAAAGAGTCAAAGCTTTGGGGGCCGACTTGGCTTTTCCAAGGGAATGGAAAGTTTCGAGGGATGAGAGAGCAATAGAACTTTCTTCTTCTCTCTCTTACACACACATACACAAACAGTCTCTCCTTGACTCTTTTTCTTCGAGTTCACGTGCGGGAAAACTGCGAACGGCTTGCTGTTGCTACTTCTCCACTACCCACACTACATATACGGCTGTCAGAGCTCCCTTAGACCGGAGGGTTGCTCCGCCTCACGGCAATTCAAGGCTCTTGGATACCTTTTTGAAGTCGAAGCAGCGAAAAAACACTTGGGCAATAAGTTTTAAGTGCTGATGTAATGGGATGTTTTGTCTCTGAGTTACAGTCGTTGAAATGATAGCCGTTTTTAAGACTGTTCAACGCAGCAGACACATCATAAAATCATTGAAACCACGCTTTCGCAATTTTTTAACATTATTTATGATAAAAAGGATGAATAGAATTCTTTGTATCGAGGAACAGTGCTTCGCTCGATAAGATTTTTTTTAATAGAGTGGTATTTAAGTAGAATTTCGTGATTAAAGTTGCGTTTATGGAAATGTGATAGTCTCAGCAAAAATAATATTAATTGTCATTTACGAAAAGCTATGACTTCAATTTTCAGTCTTAGCAAACTTGTTCGTTAAGCTTTTTTCGTCGATAGTTGCTTTTTAGACTTCGCTGTCGGAAGAGTTTCTATTGATCGAGTCAACACCAATTGACAACAACCCTTTATCATTAGAAACTATTTTTATTGTAGAGTATATCGACCTTTAGACATTAATAAGTAGATAGTAAAAATAATGGAATCTGATAGAATAAAAATTCAGGGATAGAATAGAAAGAAAAAAGAGGAACGGAAGAAAGAGTAAGAGCGTAAAAGTAATAAGCGAAGCAATAAGAAATTCTAGGGTCGAGAAGAGTAGGAAGACAAATCGAAGATAATTGGTGAAATGGGCAGAAGTAGAAGTGATTGTAAAAACAATATATCATCTGTATTACTGTTTAGGGATAATATAGTATAAGGAAGAGAATGAAAGGATAGAAGAAAAATTTTAAAATCTTACAACCTAGATTGAACATCAAGAGTAGGAAAATTGGATACCATTTTATTATGAAGTTTCATCTGGATTCAATTACCATAAATATGTTATAAAGAATAAGAAAAGATGTTCCAAGACAGAAACGTAAATGCTAGAAGATGTATTCTGCACCTAATATCCATGTAATACATGTGATGGAAAGAAAATATCCTGTCCAATATTTTGTGAGGATTGTTGTGAGGGCGTGAAGTGCCTGTACCATATATAAGTGCTGCTGACATATTGTATATATGTGTATATGTATATACATCTTGGATACACATCATTTCCATGGGGGGGTTAGCGCGTCAAAGCCAGACGTTCCATTCCTCGCTCCTTGGTAGTGCTGGTGAGACCTTCGTATGTGGTTCGCAAGGGTCTTTTCGGGTCTTCGCATAAACCGAGACGTTGATGAGGGTGCCTGTAAGTTATATAAGCAGGCATCCAGGGATGTATCGTTCTAGCGATAATCTTAAAATACATTCCTTTGAATTTAATAAACTCATTTATATATATATATAATTGAGACAAAAATTCCCAACAAAATAAACCCTAAAAAGGATAATATTATTCAATCCGGTGATGTCCGGAATGAATTCTGAGTTCGTCAATTGCCAACGTTGCAGCTTAATTAACTGCCTTAATAAAAAAAAATTTAAAAAAATTCCGTAAAGAAACCACACAAGTCAAGTATCGAGGACTTTAGATCAAGCTTTGAACCACATTTATAGGAAATAGCTATATGTCAAAACCAGTAACCAAAGGCACACAAGACACTTTCTTACACCGGAAAATATATATATATATATACACATCGGAAAGTATTTTTCTTTTTCTTTGAAAAAGTATATTACTCTTTAAAAAGGAAAACTTTACGAGCACACATCTGTGAAGTTGATCTGTGTCGTGTGCTTGAAAAATTTTTGCTCGGGCGTCGCCACGTTGGTTTAGCAGGATGACGGGTTGGCATAGCGGGATAAAAGGCGGTGGGAGTCAGCGGAGAGTACGGGGGCTGCTGGAGGGTTGTATAGCTCGGGGTATACGAGGCCACGGATGGGGCGAATAGGGATGGAGAAGGGTGAACGGTGCGTCGTCCGCGGTCCCGCGACATACATCGTGCACGTGACCGACATACGGATGAACGTTCGTTCCGGCCGGGTGCACCCGGGGCCCGGCTAACCGAAACTCGAACTCACCCCAATGTGCCTTTTCCTCCTCTTCGCCTTCCACTCTCTGGCACCCTTCTCTCTCGCTTTCTCTCGTTCTCCGCTGTATCCTCGTCGTCGTATATACGCGTTCGCGTTCTCGTGCTCGCGCACCAGGATCTCCCTTTTGCCAGAGCACTCAGCTGAACCGAGAAGAGCCAGAGAGAAGCCGAGAGCAACCGTGTAGCAGGACACAAAAATTCTCCAACTCTCTAACTTCGTTGTCGTGATTGAGTTGAATTTTAGGGTCCGGTGGTCGACGCTTGCAGGACAATATAAGGGGAAGCTTCGGTCGCATTCACGACGAAGCAAAACTTAGTAGTGACCACCGTTCGCAACGAGAAGCCAAGGTTACATACACACACGGTTGCTCACACGCACACTCTAATTTTAGTAACTTTGGTAGAGAAACAGAGAGAGAGAGAGAGAAAAATTTGGGGTTGCTAAAACGTATAAAGTGGATTCGTTTTGGTGGTAAAGCAGGAAGAAAATGTATTTATACCCCTCACCGTTTTATCCGACCCTTTCTTCCGCCTTCATTTCGTAAATTTGCGGTGTATTGTGGTTTGGGATTATCAAATTGTCGTCCCCATTCATGTACGTAACTTTATTTATTGTTAGAAGAGTTTTCCAATCGCTGCTTCTGTCAGTGAGGGTGAACACAAATACTCTAGCAAAATACCCTCATACACACACAAACACACTGCGAGAGAGAGTGACAGAGAGAGAGAGAGAGAGAGAGAGAGAGAGAGAGTAGTAACATGCGATGAAACTCGAGCGATGCGACGAGATAACCCGGTCACCTCTGCCTCATCGTCCACTTGCTCGACCCTCCGGCGCATCGGGAACCAATCGAAATTGCATTGGTGAGAGAGGACACGTACACGAGCAGGTAGGATCATCGCGTTTCTGGCACTGTTACTCGGGCAAGCACGCACTCACGATATTTCGGTAACTGTATACGAAACCGTGTGGGATCCTAGTGCACCAAGCAACACCCAAACTGCGCGGGTCCTTATACAACACAACATGGGAGAAATAGGCGATATGCGAGTGTGCTGTTTATGCGGTAGTATAATATACTACAGTGGGATCGTTACGCGATACCTTCCAGTCAGATTAGGAAGCGCTTTGATTACTTATCGATCGATAATATACACGCAATACTGTATATCGGGCTATCTCACTCGAAGCTGCTCTCTCCGTAACACCCCTACCCATATTACACCATCTATAGTAGTTATTCTATGTGGTATATAGCGGAGTCGAGGACACAGCCAGTGTGTGATGGTATGACGATTGGATGCCTCGCTTACTCAACCGACACCTTCCCTATAACGTCACCGTGGCGCAACCATAACATTTTGGGGAGACCGGGGCTTCATCGCTCACCCGCTAATTGGATTGAACTAGATGGATTATAAATCAACATAGAGCCCTTTGATACTTTGATTTTTCATTCGGATGTCGTTTGTCACTCAAGATTACAGAATTTTCACATGATAACAATATTTTTCGATCATCAATTCTTAAATTATAAAGCTCCTGTGATTTTTTGCACTGATCAGTACTATAATTTTGTAATTACTTCTTTCATATTCTTAGGCGTTAATTAATATTAGTGGAGGGTGATTGAATTCCTTTGAATTTCGTTTGAAAGATTTTTATTTTAATCCTGGAATTTAATCCGTTTATTTTTAAAGATAATAATTGTAGCCTACTGTTTACTCGCCGAACAAAATATGTATATAAATTTCGTTAAAAAATGCTGATTACTTTTTTTTAACTGCACGAGAAATAATGGGAGAATCACAACTGTAATTTTCTAACAAAACTTCACACATTTTTTGTGTGTCATTGAATTAAAAAAAAAAAACTAAGAAACTTTTTAGATTTCATGTACAAATGATTGGACGAAATATATAAATAATTAAAAAACATGTAACACCGCATTAAACCATCGAATAGAAATTTTACAAACTGTGCTTATTATCTTGAAATCAAAATCGAGCCAACCGGCCCCGGTCTCGTCTACTATTTACATGTACATACACTACCGCAAATGCATGAATATTGGTACAGTATTCCGGACAGGAGAGGAACGATCAAGCATCTCGAATTCTCTGCTGCAACAGATAATGACGAGAGCTATACGATTATAACGACGAGGCGCATAATGACATTCGGCTTTATCTCGTTCGCAGAGCTGTACGTCTGACCGGGCCGTTCGTCACGATGGTCTACAGCATGATAACCGGCGACATGCTGACCTTTGGCATCATATACATGGTCGTGCTCTTTGGTTTCTCCCAGTCATTCTACTTTCTCTACAAGGGTTTTCCGAACGTCAAGTCGTCGCTCTATCACTCTTATCACTCAACTTGGATGGCCCTCTTTCAAATTACACTCGGTGACTACAGCGTAAGACATCTTAATTTATATCATTATTCTCTCGTATATTTATTTAATTCGCAGTACAATTATTTCGGTGATTAAGAAGGAGAACTGGACAGTCTGATAATTACATTGATGAAAAATCGCAACCAATTCTAATGATCGAATTTTTTATCTCAAATAAAAAAATGTTGACCCTATAAAAATATTCAAATTCAACAGAAGTATTTTTCGAAATCAGAACTAGCTTCCGGATTTTTTTTATCAGCCTCAAAAAGCCAAATTCAGCATTGGATAACATTTTATCTTTATTCCTGTGTCGTTATTTAATTGATAAAATTGAATAAAAATGAGGAACTGCAAAAGAACATTGAAAATTAATTGAAACATTTTTATCATCATTATTCATTTATTAGGCTTTTAATAGATATTTTTAATCGTCTTCAAAAGGACTTGATGCTTTTTTGTGATTTTCCAGCTAATTGTGTTGCACAAATTAGTAACTGTTAATACTCTGTACGTTGATTTGTAAAGCTTCTACAACATTACTACTCATAGATAATCGTTTGGGAAAAGCTCGTGTGACGAACAAGCTGCAGTCGTAAAATCCGACGTAATCGGAGAAGCAGTTTTTTTTCCATAGGAGCGATCAGTTTAAAGCTGCAAAAGTGAACGATTACAAGCTTTGTTTGGCGATAAAAATTCTCGGGTCTTTATTATTATTATTGTTTTCAATAAAAAAGAGCACAGCTATAGTGTATACAAAGACTGATGGTAAAACAAAACGTCTAGTGTTTGTTTTCTAACCAGTGTGACTGATGGCAAAACCGATGCATCAAATAGTTGTCACTAAATTAATCGATAGCCAGTGACGAAAATTACAGAATTGTGTCTCTTTGAAGATCGAACAATTTAAAACCGATTTCCGTGGATTTATTACAAGATTAGATCCAGTTGGGTAACACTTGTCAAATAGTTCACGTAATCGAATACGTTAAAATTATGATAACGGGTCTAAATGACACAATAAAAAATATACACAGATTGAAATAACATACAAAAATATCACACTCAAAATTTGAACATTTACGTAATGTTAAAAATTCCACAAATGTGTTATTTATTCTCTACAACAATTGACGTAAATGCAAGATAAAACATAAAACTTTCAACCCATTTATGTGCGCAACATAAATAGTTTGTAAATTGTGACAATGGCACAATTAAAATCCAAAAATGTTATTGAATGTCATTGAACGATTTTCATGTAAAACGTGCTTAAATTTTCAAGATTGTAATGCAAATGAGCAAGATGAAAAGTTCCTGGAATATTTCTTGATCTCGGTACGTCATCTTTAAACACATACGATGTCGAGGCTTATTTTCATAGAGTCCATTTCCACTGTTCGAAATTCACATTCGTCGATATTTAACCAACTGAACACCAACTGTCGCTCCACTGTTATTCCTAGTGGCTAGGCAAACTTTTTAGCGTCATCCGGGGTACGATTTCTTTATTTCGCACCGATAAAACTGAAGTCTCTGTTATTTAACGAAAATAATTAGAAAGAATAATTTAAATGTGTCAGATAGTAATAATGTCAATCACAATTAGGAAACGATTTAAAAAACCGGTTATAAATAGTCAATACTGATACCCATCGAACGGTTATAAATCGAAATGTCTAGACGATGTGTGCTTATTGGTCTAATATACAACTTGGGGTCAAATAGTTGAACGTCAGTTCGAACTTAACTCTTCGTCAGTAAAGGTTTTTTCGGCACGTCCTGTCTGTAAACGTGGGTCTCATCGCGTCCGGCCATTTTCTCACTCTGTTGATACACTCAATAAATTCTGAAAAAATTCATGCTGCTGTTCGAAACCTTTAACTTGATATTCCAATCATAAAATTGTAGATAAATAAATTTGTTCATGTATTTTTGGTTAAATAAATGAAGCAACTTGTTAACCGAAGTCTTTTTGGCTCGGACACGAAAGACCCATCAGATTTAGCGACGAAGAGTTAAGATCGATCTAGGAATGTAATTACAAATTTAGGATTAATCTTCATTTTCGAACTTGATTTCGTTCTTAAGATAAATCTTAAATTTATTCAAACGTAATACTGTACTTAAGATGAAACTTGTAAATGAACTTAATATCGAAATGAAATGCGTTTTTATATAGATCAATTATTCCAATCTCTATAATTGATCTCCTTTCTAACATTATTACCCGCGTTGGCAATTAGTTGAGGTTCTTACTTTGTCCTGTCTAGTTCGCCCCAATTCTATTAGGGACCCAGTTTGGAAATCTAAGAAGCGTGACTATTAGACTAGCCGCGCTTGAAAGTACTTTATGGATTCCCCTGTTAGGACCTATAAAGGCAACCCTATTAATTTTCAACCCCATCCCTGACTTCACTCCTAACTTCGCTCTTAACTGTATTCTTAAGCAAGCAATCAAGTTCAAAATGAAATTCACTATTACGGTCGAAATCACGTCGAAAAATTGAACTTTCGTCGTGGCATTACAAACACTATTATTGATCCGAATTGCTGACCAAGGAATTCTTGATAACTGGATCGTCGACCTCACCAAAGTCACCAAAATATGACCCGATTTCTAGCTGACAAAAAGCTGAGAATACGTGCTCTCACAGAACAAGAACATGTTCTATTTGTCGCCACTACTTTTGAACGCAATTGTATATACGTTTTTTTTTTTCGGCACACTAAAACCTTTGACGTTCGTCATAAATTAATAGCGTAACGCGTTAGTTACTTCGATTAAAAAAAAAGTGAACTTCAGTAGTGGCGAGAGAGGCGTTATAACGAGAATGCAGTACTCTCTTCATCATGACTAGTTGGACCGGGGTATCTACTGTTTTTAACCGAGAACATTAATTGACTCTGATAGTGCATGAACGTCACGAGGTTCTGGGCCGCTGGCGGTGCTGCAGCAGCACTCCACCGCGCTCCTCACACTCATTTTCTGCTACGGCCTTCGAGTTTTCCGGAGGGCACGAGTTAAGGGAAAAAATTTTATTAGCCTCCGAGGGCTCAAGGGGGATGGGAGCTCGAAGGGAGAGGTGGGCATTACGATCCTGGCATCCCGGTCATAGTCGACAACGCGGCCCATGAAATATCGCCCGTCGTCCGGTCAATATATTGCGGGGGCTGCTCTGCCGTTCTACCTCTCTACCTCACCCCCCCCCCCCCCCCCCCCGCCCAACCCCTCAACCCCTCCTCCACCTTCCTCCCTCCTCTGCGCGAGGAACCGTGGCGCGTGTTCGCGCGATCCGTTTAACCGCGGCCGCACGCCAGCAGCATGAGCCTGCTACTGCTGCTGCTGCTGCTGCTGCTGCTGCTGGCCTCGTGCTGCGAGAGAGACCTCGGAAAAATAAGAATGCCAGAAAAAATATATAGACAGGGTTGGAAAACGGCGCGCGGCAGCGCCTCCGGCTCGAGTTCTCCGAGAATATAATGAAAGAACGAAGGAAAGGGATGATGGTGCGAGGGAAGAGAAAAATTTTTGCAATTTTTCTCGTTATTACATAGTACATTCTGTGTACAGTAGAACCTTGGTTAACAATAATTCTCGGGTCCGGTATATATATATATATACATACATACGTGGATAAGTAAAATTGACGACTGTCCATTTTTTTTTATTTGCTGTGTAATGTAAAAAAAATCTGATACAATTTGTCGTCTTGGTGGAATTTCTAACAACAATTTGTGAACTTGCGTGACTTATTATTATTCATAACATTATACGATAGAATATTCATTGAACGGAATGGTTGGGTCTGAAAAGTATATTTATATTGGTAATACATTAAGAAAAAAATTGCTGAATGCGAAGAAACTAATTTGTTTTACGAACCTGAAGTATTTTTCCAATGAATCATTTATCAAACAAGTTCACTTTTTTATATTTAATTTCGCTTCGTTTCACTTATTCAATCGAAATAAATGAACCAGCGAAATATTCAAGAGAACCAATGAAATATTTGATGTAGAAACAAATTCGTTTAAAAAAAAAAAAATTCTTTGATGGATTCCACAATTTTACACAATTTTATCCTCGGAGGAGAATATTGACTAAAAAAAAACCAAAAATTCTCAAAGATCTTCTGATGAAATTTATGAAAAAGTTTTTCAAACACTTTTTGTAATTAATAATCATTGCAAAAGTGTGACAATTGTTATATTAAAGCAATAATAAGTCAGTACCATTTATAAAAATAAAAAATGTAAAACTTTTTCATTGGAATGGCTCACTCTTGTTCTGAAGAAAATTACCCTTTACGGAATGGAGGTGCAATGTTAATTCGCATCCCGGGCTGCCCAACCCCGGTTAACTGGTGTTCTACTGTAGTATATATATACAATTCTTCCTAGGTTTCTCGGCGTGTTCGCTCGTCCGACGAGTTTCCACCGAATAATCGAATTATCGATACACGAGTTGGGTGCCGTTCGAAATGAACGGATGCCTATTCAAGTCTTCCGCATGTTCAATTTCCCATTTCTTTCTCTTGTTCAACATGCCCGGATTTCATCGAACCGCGCTGCTTCTCACCTTCGTCATCATCATCGCAGTACGCCGATCTGAGCTACACAACGTATCCCAATCTCAGCAAGACGGTTTTCGCCATTTTTATGGTACTCGTGCCAATTCTGTTGCTCAACATGCTGATCGCCATGATGGGAAATACGTACGCTCACGTAATCGAACAGAGTGAAAAGGAGTGGATGAAGCAGGTACGAAAAAATACGTAAGAAACGATAATTGAAAAAAAATTTATATATTATTATTGTCCTTCCAGTTGTGGACATCTTTGCCCAGCAAAAAAAAAAGGTCAATATTATTTTTGTACATATTTTTGTTCAATCGCTTTAAGTTCGTATTTGCGATAAGAAAATTCGAACCTTAATATATTTTTTTTAAATATTCTGGAGTAATTTTACCATTTTTGTGTAACACAGATTTCTATAATAAATAGGCAAAAAAACCTGATGAAATAAATAAATGCAATTGGTCGAGTTATGGAGAGGTGTTTATCAATTTTTTAACTGCGTTCATACAGACTATCATGGAACAGTTTTTAATTCAATTTCTCGACTCTGTATTTACTCCCATAATTTTATATAATTATCGTTAATTTAATAAGCAGATAAGCATTACAATTAAATATTATAATACGAAAGTTGATATGCGAGTATAATGACTATATACGAGTAATTTAATTACAAACTACGTACGTACAAAAAGCATGAAAATGCCTAAAGAAGAATCTCGAAGGGAAAAAAGCACTGCGTACAACAAGTGAAAATATGCTAGAGTTTTTTAATTAGCAAAAAAATTATTTATCATCTGAAACTTAAAAGTTCTTATCAATCACAAATATTGATTAATGGCAAAAGATGTCTACAGCTGTAAAAGGGTTCAACACGTCAAGACACTACTACTTTTTAGTGGTTAGTGAAAGACTACTTCAGTTTTTGAATACTCGTGATGTTTCAGTGGGCGAAAATCGTCGTGTCACTGGAACGAGCTGTCTCCCAAAAGGACGCTCACAACTATCTCCAGGAATACAGTATTAAGCTGGGTCCCGGCGATGATCCGAATAATCCGGCGTCCGAGCAACGAGGAGTCATGGTCATAAAGAGCAAGTCTAAGACGAGGGCGAGACAGCGAAAAGGCGCCGTTGCCAACTGGAAGGTAGAGCACACTTTTGCTGATAACAATCGTCTGGATCTAACCGAATGAGACGACGAATTAACGTGTGCCATTAACTTTTTCGCAGCGCGTGGGTAAGGTCACGATAACCGAGCTCAGAAAACGCGGAATGACCGGTGAAGAATTGCGATGCATAATGTGGGGTCGTGCTTCTTTCTCCACGCCGGTCAGAGCTAGGTATGATATGAAATTTGAGAAAAAAAAAACAGAAAAAAATTTATCGTAACAAGGGGAGAGTTTAGTGAAATTGGGTCTTTAGGTAATAATGGCAATTTTAATGTTTTGCAGATTATATATTAGTCGTTTTATACGACAGTTATTTATGACGATATAGAATACCCTCTTTAAGTTTAATGAACTTTTTTTTTGTAGTGCCATTTGGAACGACTTGGACGAAAGTCCTCTTGGAATTGGAATATTTTATGGGATAAGGGATTTGATTGCTTGCCACTCAGGGGTTAGATTCTCATCTAACTGCTATAAAAGTCAAACATCCCCTCTGGTTGTGCTCTCAAAATAATGTTAATTGTTATTGGAACTGTAATTACTAGAAATGTCGATTTATACGTATGTGTCTACTGCTTCAGACAATAGAACATCGAACGCATAAATCGTAACATTACTACACTGTATACACTATAAAAATTCAATGTCAGACACATTTTTAATAGCATCCCAATATTGTCCTATTAGACAAATTTACAGTTCCTGATGTTACCAGGCTCTCGTAAGAAAAAAAGTTATTTTCGTCAATCTAACTGTAAATTATTCGAATTCATTAGATAATGGATAGCCCCGAATAAAGGATACCATTATAAGCAATTAAACGGACAAAAATTCGATCGAAACCCTTTAAAACCGATAAATTTTTAATCGGTATTTTGTTAATTTGATCGGTTTCCATCAGCTTTAATCGGAAATTCTAAACGGGGAATTAACACAATTTCAGCTATTTTCCACCCAACGCTTTTCCGTTAATACGACAATTTTTCTATCATCTCTATTTATGAAACACCTCAATTAAGAACATTCCTTTTGTTTTTCATTTTTTAAATCAAAATCAGTCCGAATATCGGTCAAATGGATATGGGAGCTGCGAGCGGTGTCACAGGAGGTTTCGGGGATGCCTTGACGGCAGCTCTCGACGTCATGGCCTTTGCTCACGACATCGACCTGACCACAGCGACGGAGGGAATACCAACGACGGACCCCACAGCCAAGGCAGCAAAGTCGCAGCACCAGCAACAGCAGCAGCAGCAGCAGCAGCAGCAGCAGACGAAAGTGACTTCCAACACGTCCTCACTCCCTCAACCGTCAATACCACAAAAACCTTCCACGACCTGCTTACAAACGACTCCTTTCCAAAATCAGAACTTGGCTCAGAGCAAGATTTCTAGTGTAACGGAGACGAAAGCAGTTTATGGTTCTGCAACTGCCACCACGATTGTTCCTAGAACAAACGGTAATTCAATCACGCATGTACATAGTTAATCAAACAATTCGTCACTGGTTTTGTTAGCTCGGAAATTCTCTAATAGTCGCCGACAAGGTATTGCTTTCAATACGACAAATATTTGTGCTGTTCCGTTTGTGTGTTTTATTTATTATTTATTTCTCCGTGTGTCCCCGCTGCGCTATTCGTTTACCGCGTAGAATGATTTATCCGAACGATCGACTCTCCTCTCACTCGAGCCACCGTGATTTATGTATTTTGCTGGAGGTTTGAAACCGGACAAGTGTGGCAAGGGAAGTTGGGGAGTAGAACAAACTCGACCATCCGTTACAGGGAATCCCATCACCGAGAAGGCCCAACAACAGCAGCAGCAACAGAGCAGCATCATCGAGGGCAGGAGAACGAGCGGGCAGCTGGAACCGAATCAGATCCGATCGTCCAGCGAAGCGTCCACCACCAACAGGCCGTCTGAGAAGGAGCATCTCGATCCTTTATTGGATCTCGTAATCGCATCAGAGAGTCCGACTTCCCAACAGGCGACCCTCCTGAGAATGGCTGCCGAAGCAGCGAGAATATCCAGCGCGGCGGAAACCACAGTTGCTACCACTGCGACCACCGTCTCTATTGCATCAAACATGATAAACCACGACTCACAGATTCTCGAGAAATTAACTGGTCTTGGTACCATTGTACCTGGTTCAATGCTACCGCCGCAAAATCTCCCAATACCGAAAGCACCACCGGAGAAAAAGTACTTTGCGGAATTCAGCGACAACGATCTTTGTGGAAGTAATGTATTTTCTTTTATATCTCTTATTGGTAGAGTTGAGTTATTATTCATTGATTATTGTCAGTTACTTTCTATGAAATAAGTGCCTGTTTTAGAAACTTAAACTATTGTTCTTTGTTCAGGCAATACGGACCTATTTGATGAAGAAAAATCTTGCACACTTCTTCCACATTATTTCCCACCGTTGTGTGCAAAGGGTGACAAATTAAAGTATTACACGAAGAGAAATAATTGAATTAATGGACTTAAATTTGATGAACCATAGAGACGTAGTGGCTATTTTTACAATGTTGTAAATTTAATTGAAATTGGATTTGTCCTTAATGTTTTATGAGCGTTAAATTTTTTTCAAAAAATGAAAAATGACGTGAACACGTTAATTTGAGATAATGTCAATCTGTCCAACTAAAACATTCGGTGTAAATGTAGTTACGGCGAAGTTTGGATGGTATTTTAGGCAGAATCACTGACTGGATCAAAAGTTACATTTTTTTTAAAACTTGCCCTCTTTGGATTAACTCTTATAAATCGAGAAAGGCTTGAATGTTTTATCAGCGTTTAATTCTATCAAAAAATGAATAATGACGTGAACACGCTAATTTGAGAAAATTTCAATCTGTCCAACTAAAACATTCGGTGTAAATGTAGTCACGCCAAAGTCTGGCTGGTATTTTAGGCGGAATCACCGACTGGATCAAAAGTTACATTTTTTTAAAACTTGCCCTCTTTGGTTTAACTCTTATAAATCTAGAACGGCTTGAAGTATTGAGATAAAACTTAGCATCGCATTGGAATAGACGACTACCCGACTATTGTAGAAAAATAAATTAAAGTCGATAGAGCCATCAAAGTTTTATATGAGTGTCATTAAAAAATAAAACAATTCGTAACGATGTAGAAACACTGACTTATACAATTGTCAAACTATTGAACTAAAATTCAACTAAAATGAAAATTGAGTGCTATTGATTTTTCTTAAGAACGTCAATGTGTATCAAAAGTTGTAAAATTTTTAATCAAAAAATATTATTATATCGCCAATTTCTTCAAATTTCACGTAAGCAGACATTGCTCTTGTTTCAAGTTTTTTCGCTTTAATTTATTCAGATTTCCATCAACTTTCTGCCAGATTTATATTGAGTAGAAAATTTTCGCTCAGAAATAAAAGCAGACAAAAAGTTGAAAAGCCGCATTCGCGAGTTGCGTCCCTGACGATGTAAAAATAAAGTAACGGAAAATCGATAATCGAAAGGTTATATCGGCACCGCTTGCAATAATTCATCATTCACTTTATAAGTGAAATCAGACATAGCTCTTTTTGTTAAATCTCAGTATAGAAATAACGGTAATAAAGAATGTACAAAAATAATGAATAGACATCATAATGAATCTGAAAACGAAGCGAATGTCACCTCTCTAGATATTAATATTGCGCGCATTTAAAAATCCTGGTCCCCTAGCACCATTTAGCCAAAGTTTCACTGTCGCTTCTCGCTCGCTAGTATGATTATATTGAATTCGCAGTGAATTGCTCAAATAAATCGGATAAATCCACCTACGAAATGGAAAGAAAATAACGAATAGATGAGTGATTGAATATTTTGAATAATGCCTAATTCGACTGAACCCCAACACTACTTTTCATGTCTGATTAAACGTCTAGACTGATTTTAATTGTCGGGGATTTCGGGTCGTGACAATTGCGAGCTAAGACATTCGAAACTAAAAACAATGACCCTCCCCTTTTTTATTTTTTCGAAAGTTGGTTTGGTTGCAATAACAAAAAATATTGATAAATAACGGGAAACTGCGTCATAGATTAAAAAAAAATTACAGTAAATAAATAATTGAAAAAAAACATCAATTTCTTTGCCAAAAGCTGTATTCAATTTGAATAGATATTTTATTATGAAATGATCGATATGACTAAAGCCTAGAAACAGGCTGAAAAAATATCCCTCGAAAATTAATTTTCCACTTACACGTTCGGTTATTTAATTTAAAAAATTTCAAACTTTTAATCTCCAATATTTTCCTTTGATTAAGTGTACTAAAAAAATGATAAAATTATAACAAAATGTGTGTTTTTTTTTTAATCATGAATGTGATCATGACCAAAGTAATTATCTGAAGCATACGACAAGGAATAAAAATCTACGTAGACTCTATTATTTTGGAATGAAATATCTCGTACATAATTTCATGTTTAATATCCTTTTTGTTTTTGTCGCAGACGATAGTCTCCTTGGTACAGAAGCGAGATTGCGAAGAATTCGATCTGCAAGTATGAGACTCTCATCATCGTCGTCAAAGAGAAAATCCTGTCGTATTAACAACGTCGAGGACTTTGACGAGGACGGCTCGTCGTCCTCGCCGTCCATGGAACCAAATGAAAATTCTCGATATCGTACGTTAATGAACGGTAACGAGCTGGCGTGTAACATTTTAAGAAACGAGAGGGATGATATTGAAGATGGTATAGCACGGGAGTCATCCTCCGCTACGGGAAAGGTGTCAAAGAACGAGTCAACGATTACGAGCGAAACGAGAAACGGCTTGAGCGTCACAAGCCAGGAAAACGGATGCAACGAGCGCGTCAATAAAAATCACAGGCGTCGAGCGAAAACTGCGAAAAACAGGTAAAAATCGGAGCTATGCACTGCCAGTATTCCACAGACGACGACGATAACGCGAGGTCATTTCTTTTTCGAGTACACACTCTCTTTCTCTCGCTCTACAGGAGAGAGAAGCAAGAGAGAGAGCGAGAGAGATAGAGAGTGAACATTGGGCCGAGAGGTACACAAGGACGGTCTAGCTCGAAAGCTTGGCTGCCCGAAGCAGAAGCAGCAGTCATATAGCACAACGACGGGTTTCACCTACATAGATATACCGACTATTATAGAATAGGAATAGAGGTGGTCTAGCTAGGTAGGTTGAAGGTAGGTATGTACTATACGGCCCGTCCACACCAGGACCCGGAATATTGCGCGAACCGGAAAAACCGCGACGATTCCGTGTACTCGCCGCTATGCGATAGTATATTTTTAGCTCAACGGTGAAAAAGAAAGAAGAAAAAAAAGAGAGAGAGAGAGGGAAATAAAAAAGGGCGTACGTACTAAGAGAGAGAAAAAAAAGGGTAAAGTGTGTATGAGAGAGACAGGAGAGAGAAAGATATCTCGGGGGAAAAAGGTGGAGCAGCGAGACTCTCCACCGGCTTCGCTTTGCTCTCAGCCGCGGCACTCTGCTACGGACACTACCTACTAGCCTGCGATTCAAACAGTTATATATACACACTTGTGTGTTTGCTCGACGACGATTCTACTGCGATAGAGACAAATATAAAGCGTGAAAAATAAATCAATGATAATAATAAATAAAACATATATCTTCGACGGTCTCAATGCTCGACATCAACTATTTTTTATTACTTTTGATGAACAATTTTATGACACTTATGGAGGATAATTGGGCTACGCATTTTATTTTCTTTTTAATCCCGAGTCCGAGTCTATTTTGTAAGGCATTAATTGGGGAGAATTTGTCTAATTCTATTTGTTGTGGTCATTATTTTGAGATAATGATAGAAATTGTTAATGTGGCCAGCGAAATTTCAAAATATATTGAAAAGTTAAGAATTATGATTAATTAGTGTGCAGAAATATTAATTTTTACTCATATGCAATTATTATGAATGACTTAGAGTGATTGCCTTTTTTTTTACAATTAATGGTGATATTTTGTAGAAATTTATAATAATTTATTCAACAAATATTTTAAATACTTTTGTTTCTCACAGTTCGGATTTTGATCTCGGCCGACACTCCTATGTTGTACTTTCTACTTGCCCGAGATTGAAACTGGATATATACTGTTTGTCCGACGACTTTGCTTTTGTGATTGAGACAAACATACGGAGTGAAAAATAAATAGATGACAATAATAAATAATGTATATCTTCTATAGTCTCCAACGCGCATTTTCAACTTTGTCGTTTCTTTGATAAACATTTTATGACACTACAACATTTTTTCATGGGTCACCTCTGCAATTTTTTTTGATACAGTACGATTTTTCATATATTTAAGGGTGTAAATATTCATAATTTTATTACATCGGAGAAGTAAGGACCTAACAAAATATTTGAATCAGTCTTATTAAAAAATGATAGATGCTTGAAATATAAATTATAAGAATCTAACATAGTCTTAAAATTTTTTTTTTTCTTATCTTTACTCCTACTAAAAAAATTCAAAGCTGTTGCAGTTGAGGGTTCAAAATATTTAATATTTTAGAGAATTATTTTGATAAGATTCGTTAATATTTTTTAGCATAGAAATGAAACATATTTGTCAATTTTTCTGTATTGCGTGTAAGTTCAACCGGAAACGCATCTCATGAGTGCCTCTGAATGAGCAAAAAAAAAAAAAAAGATAATTTTTGCATTCGCAATTTCACCTTAATGCGACATATTCCCGATAATTTTCCACTGCTGTAGATTACGGAAGTTGTATGTGTATATTTGTTACGTCAAATCGGTTGTGTAAAAAGAGTTTTAATTAAATCTCGGGGACGCTGAGTGACGTGAGTCAAATGATTCGCAGAATACACGACGTTTGAGGAAAACGGCGTTATGAATCTCTCGTGTAAATCAATATAGGGTATATATTCGTCGGTAACTAATTGAATGTATGAATTTACATGCTTTGCAGTTTCCGGTATTTCAAGGCACAAAGTCCTTGTCATTCGCACACACACAAGTAATATGGCGCCCGAACAGCAAATATTCAAATGATTCTGAACTGTTGATGAATTGAAATGCAAAAGAGTTGTGAAGAATTAATTGTTTTATTGCGGCTAGGCAGAAATCTCTTGTAAAAAAAATATATATACTGATCTCAGCGATGTTTCAAATTGAGCGAACAATTTCATTTGTGCATCGAGTAATTTAAGCTTTCACTATATTTATATTTTTTAGCTGCTGCCCGTCATAAAGTTAGTTATTTTTTCTAATTTTTTCCATTTTCTATTCGTTGAAAAAAGGTCGAAAAAAACTAGATGGAATCGTTTAGAAAGGATTGAAAATGTTAAAGTTTTCTTTGAGATTCTATATCTCGAAAAATGAAAATATTTTGACTGAAGAATGTTGAGACCTACTTTTCACTTCCCAGCGTATCTTCTTCGAATCCTAGAGACATTAAAGCAAAAATGATAAAACCCTACATTTGTAAAAGAAGTATGTCCGAAGGATAACGTGAAGTTATCTCGAATGTTGGATCCAGAGAGAAAAAAAGACTTCTCACGTACGAAGCTTGAGATCCACTTTTCTCTTCACAAGGTATCTTCTTCGCAATCCCAGAAAGTAGTAGAAAAATGATAAAACCCTACATTTTAAAGGAAGTATGCCCAAACGATAACGAGAAATTGTCTGAAACGTTAAGTCCAGAGGGAAACAAAATGTACATATGTCTTCACCGTTTGAACATGAAAGGGTACACGTTCAAAGGGACAAATTTTCTTTGGAAATTAAAGGTTTAATCATTTTTCAAACACTCTCTGCATTTTAAAAAACATACCCTGTGAAAAGAGATGTCGATGTCAAAGTCCTTGATAAGCTCATCTTGATTTTTCAGTACCATAATTCCGAAATATTTTTCCATACAAATGCATCATCATCCCCTGCCAGAAACTGACTGTCAAAGAGTCCATCCAATAATGCCCGAATCTTGTCAAATTGCCGAAAATAATGGAAGCGGTTCATCATTGATTTCAGAGTATCGCCAAAGGAGAGTAACGAGACCGGTACAAGACGAAAAGATTCCGCGGACTGTAAGAAAAGACATATTTCCGGTGATGCTGAGTCAAGGAGAAACCGACATCGGGACATGGACGATTCAACGGAGGACGGTACTTCGCCAACGAGTGATCCACTGGAGCCGTGGAGCACGCGCGGCATCAAGGACATGAACGCGATATTGGCCTGGCGAGAAAATGGACCGGACAGCCCTTGATTCGTCTTTATGAAATTTGACGTTATCTCGTGGGTGGCAGGGTGGAGGGGGAGGGGACAAGCACGTCAGAGACCGCGTCCGGACCAGCCGTCTTTCTTCTTCCGCCGTGGCCAGAGAGTGAGGCTTTTGGTTTATATAGCTGATGGAATAGCAGAGAGAGGCAAGAGAGAAAACGGACCAACATCAGCCAGAAGCAGCTCCCGACGCTAAGCCTCGACGCTCGTTGGGAATTCTCCGTTCATCCAAGCCGGAAAAGACTTCGGGGGATCAAGCTGCCGACCCACGGCATAATACACACCAACAGATATATATATACAACAGACACACACCGAACACACACAAATATATCTATGTGTGTATATGCAGAAAACAGAAAGAGCTTCATGGACAAAGGACTGAATATACGAACGGAGGAAAATGGCCACTAACATGGAGAACACACATACGAGCAAGAGCAGATCCAAGAGCCAAGAGCGATAAGCGAGTGTGAACAATAAACGAGTTTGTGAATCGTTTTTGGAGGGGAGCTTGGGCGTTCAACGAAGACTATAGAGTGACTGTATATGTATGGCATAGGGGAGGAAGAGGATAAACCTTGTTTATAGTGTAAACTGCCAACGTTTCGAAAAGCTCTCTCCCTCGCAGTTCATCCATCTGCCTCTTGTGTCGCATCATCTCTGTTCTGGACTATATATGATGATGATGATGATTATGTCGACCGTATTACATGATAATAAAGTGAAATAAATGAATAATTTCGTTACACACGTCGATGACTCTGGATGCAATTCATTATTTCGATCCAATACGTGCGCACGAGAGAGATTTTTATTTAATTTGGAAATGAACGTGTACCTTCTTTTTAATTTGTTGTGTTAGTTGGGGATCGAACGAGCTTTGTCCATTTATTTCTCTTTTTCATTCTTTTTTTTTTTGTCTTTGAACAATCAAATGTTTATTGGTATCGATGTTGGGTATTTTGTTACAATATTTGGAGTGGTCATTGCTTGAAAGGATCACAATATGTAAATGCTCTTAACCAATGTATTTTTTATTTGTTTCGGTTGTTAAATTTATTCGAAGTTGTTTATACATTACTTATGACATGAAAATAGAATTAAATAAATTCATTATTTCGTTACGCACGTCCGACGCTCGATGCAACTCATTATTTCGAGCCAACTCGCGCACACGAATGATTTTCATTTAATTTGGTAATGAATGTGTGTTTATTTTTTCAATTTTTTGTATCATGTTGCAAGCACTTTATGGATTTAACGAGTTTTATATATTTTTTTTTTTCGATGTTTATTGGTCCGATAATTTTTTTATTACTATCAATGTTTTCGTATTTTATTGAATCGCCAATTTTACGACATTTCGAATGATTTTTTTTTAACGAAGTAAAGTTTCAACGTTTCGATAAAGGGTGGACGACAAAGGCGACAGATTGCATCGAAAACTGTACCGTATTTTTAAAAAATTTATTTAAATTGAAAACTTGTTGGAAGTCATTTCGTTTATTTATTACATGAAAATCATACGAAATTAATTAATTATTTGATTACACATAGATGATTCGATGCACATTAGTATTTCAATGCAATTCCTGCAAAAGGGCGATTTATTTTTTGATTTGATAATAAATATGTATTTACTAGTATGAACTCATTGGGCAGTTTTATCCAATTGTTTGCGTCCTAATTGGATGAATCAAATATTTATTGCTATCAATAATACATATTTTATTGTACCGCACATTTTAACGTTCGAGTGAAAATTCTTCAGGGACGTGAATTTTCAACGTTCCTTATCAGTAAAACAAGTTGCAATGGAAATGCACAATCTTTTTTATTTGATTCAATTCAAAATTTCTTCGAAATAGTTTACACATTGCAGATATTTTCCTTAAAAATTATAACGAATACAAAAAACGACGTAGAATCCAACAAATGCTAGTTGGTTCTTTTTTTTTTTGGGATGGTCCTCAACGCATATAAGGAGAAAAACTATTTTTTGTTGCAATATTATTTGATCCAAAATCTGTTCCAGTAAAAAAAGCTTCCATTATGTTTTATTGTATAAAGTATTGATTTAAACATTACAATAATATATCAAATCTTCGAACTTTTCAAATACAATAAATCTCGACTTCAATGGAATCTAAATTTAATCAAAAAGTAGGACAGATTAATTTTTACAAATCAATGCAATCGAAAAAAGAAAGAAGTTCATCGTTCTTCGGGAAGCTTCGAAGCACTTCCATATCGATACGAATTTCGAGTTTCTATGAAAACAAAATGATACAGATTCATGATTTCATGACGCACGTCGATGTCTCACGATGCAACTCGTTATTTTGACCCAATTCGCGGATATACGAGTGATTTTTATTTCATTTGGAAATGAACATGTGTTTATTTTTTGTATCAGTTGTAAGCTCTTTGAGCATTGAACGAGTTTTGTCCATTTGTTGCTATTTTTATTCGATCCATCAAATTTTTATTGGTATCAATATGTTTTAGTATATTTTTGTATCGCGACAGTTGCAACATTTCGAATGATATTGCTTCAACGATGTAAAATATCAATGTATTTCTACCCAGGGCAACAGATTGCACCGAAAACTGGCGTACAACTTATTTTTTATTATATTTATTTCGAATGAACATTTTTTGTTTCAAGTCGTTTATTATTTAATGACGTTCACACACAGTTATTGTGTGGATCGTGTACTTATTTATCCCATCTGTGTAATGTTCTTTCATCCTACCTTCAAAACCCTCGCAACTCGATATAAGTACTTGATATAATTCTTGATTATTTTATAGCAACGAACGTGTTGATATTTTGAGTGAAATTCCTGGAGCGAACGTAAAATTGATTATTTCATTGATTTCACAAGTTTAAAAAAAATCAAGAGATTCTTTTTTTTCAGAACCTGTGAGCACTCCATTGATTTAACAAATGAACAAAATAATTCGTTTCAATTTAAATTACCCAAATCAGTTATCTGCTGTAGCACTAAATACAGGTGACTTTATTCTGTCGACTGATTCAATAGTTTATTATTTTAGATAATTTACTTGATCAACGTTATTAAGAATCATGGCTATTTTTAAAGAATTTTGACGGAGAATTATTTAGGTAAGCATTTTAAATGATAAATAATATTAAATAAGTTACGAAACGAATTCAGAAATAGAGTGAGTTGAGAAGTAAATGGAGAACTGTAATATTCTCATCGAGAGAAGGTTGTCAGAGCGCTAAATGAGATGGAGTGAATCAGTAAAAGGGATATTAAAGTTTTATTATTCACACACAGATTAAAGCATGCCAGTCTAAAGTTTTTATTTACAAAAGGAAGATCGCGTCCTGGATAAGCTGGACAACATCGAGAATCCAGAAAATAGACACGTCAGTCTTATCTAAATTAATATGTATACACACCCAAGTAAATCTAATTCGGTCGTTATCGCTCTCCCGCATATCGTGCTCAAACGTTCTTATCGATTATATGTAGTCTCGCTTAATACATGATCTACCTTTTTCTCTCAATCATTTTCACTCGTCATCCTCGAGTAATCAGGGTGTCATAAAGACATTAATGTTGCACGATCGCTAATTCAGTTCTTGCTGAGATTTCTTTTAAGTGGATTACACTGTTCTCTGTGAGGCTAAAATTTAAGTCGTTGTTCTAAACAGCTATATATATTTTTTTACTTTTAGTATACCGGGCAATCCATACGATTTCGACCTGGAGCACATTCTTGAACTCTCCAGATTTGGTCCAGGATTTTTTATATTATCGTTCCTCGTCCAAAAAGCACTCAAAATTTTTTTCTAGATTTCTTTTTTTTCCCTAAATTTGAGTTCAATTTTTTTTTTTCAGAAGAAACTTCATGAAATTTTTTTTTTTAGTAACATTTAAATTAGGAAAATAATAGATGATATAAAAAAAATTCTTCTCACCCTCAACAATCGATATTTCAAAAACATTTAATTCGCGTGAATGGTCAAAACGTTTATAACTTTGATGTTCTCATCATTAAAATAATGAACGAAGAATCCTTCCACAAATAACGTTCCCTCAGGCCTGAATGTCTGAGACTCAATATAATAGAATTGATGAGCCGTCAATCTGATCCATCAAGCAAGAATGAATTCGGATATGAGTCTTATTTTACATATTATGATGTGTATGGGAGGGCGATTGAACGACTATGAGTGAGTGTACCATTTTTCGTGAGAAATTTCAATATGAATATCGGATAATTTCGTTGAAATTCGTAACCGGTCGACAATAGAGTTGAGTGACAATATATACGTGAAATGAATCGATCTGTCTGCGACCCATCAATCAGACATTCACTGCTAAAATTGCTGAATTAAAAATTTTTCTAATATGTGCAAAGTTTCGATCCATTAAAATAATCATAAGAACGACACGTGAATTTCATTGAAATGTGATTTAAAAAAAATATTTTAGTTCACCCTTTCCAAATATGTGAATAGTTTTTTTTTTGCATATTTTTTTTCTGGTGATCACAAAAATCTTGTTTGTAGAGTGTCAAAGTCATAAACACTACTTTTACTGTAAAATAATATATTTGGTTGAAAAATCAATTTCCCATCAATTGAAAATTTTTCGAAAAAATCTCGATAAATTCTTATTATCTATCCATGCATTTTGGTCAGATTAAGCTACAGATTGAGAAAATTTATCTGTAGAACAATTATTAACAATTGTTTATTCTTGATCATCCAGTGAATGATTGAAAAATTGCAGTTTCAACAGAGAATTTACTCTAGTCTCTGGTTTAAATCAGTATAATTTGGAAGGATAAACTATAAGAAGCCTTGTCTCAGCGTTTGCGCATATTTTATGTATGCAAACGGTCTTGCTTTGAATATGCTGCTACGCTATTTTCTTTCGGAAAGAGCTTTAAATTTTTATACACCGCGTTGTAAGTTAAACCCATAGTTCATTATCTTCCTGCAATCCAGTAGAGTCTATTTTTATTAATCGTACCTTCAGCTGCATGGCTTTTAGTTACTTCTAAATTGTCCTGCTAATTACAGGTTTATTCATAGCTGAACAGAATATTATTTAAACATTCGAATCATCAGTGATATCTTCGAATAGAAGCTCCAAATGGGGATTTAATATAATTCTAAACAGCTTGATTGGTACGAAGAAACTTAATTTATATCGCAATTGCATTAATCACTGCCTAAACGTTCTGTATAAAATTACTATTTATATGGGAGTAATTCATGCATAATCTGTTACATTAAATTTGATATACATGTATGACATGGAATTAATTAATGGTATACTAAATACGATACAAAATGTGGAGTAGACTGCTAGTACTTAAGAATTGATTTATACTTATATATTTATTAAAATTATTTAACCCGTTTATGCAGAAATACATCTTATTTAATTATAATCTTCTTTTTCTTGGTGCCAATCAAGTGCTTTTTTTTATAGATCTAAATTCACTATTGAAATTCGATAATTTTTCAATGATTCCGACCTATTTGTAATGGATCTGGAGGATTCAAATTTTTGTGGATTTTTTTTCCAATCCGGTTGAATTATTATTAAAATTTTCTGTCGGACAGAAAAAAAATGTTAAGCTTTGAACCGGAATGGGCCTGTCTTAATTTCTTTTTTTTCGAAAGTTGTAGGGATCCCTTTTTTTAATTACAATAAGCAGTCAGTCTACTAGTGGCGGCTGTTCAAATATTCGTATAAACGAAACCGGTTTTTTCGAGAAATTTTTACACATTTTTCTCAAAATATTTCTATTTTTCAAGATGAAGAGATTGAATCGCGATTAATGAAAATCCCCAATTTGAGATGATTTACAGATATTTTCAACAATTTTATTTCCGTATAAATAATTAGTTTTGATATCTCTATTTAGACAAACGATTTTTCAGAAATTCATTCAGATTTCTAACTTGGGTCGATCAATGTATTAATTTAAAAAAATGTAGATTATTCAAATCGATCCGAAAAAATCGATTTAAAAAATTGAGTGTTTTGGAGACTTAAAAGTATTACATAAAAAAGTTTGCAAAGTAGGACTTTGCAAATTGTGACCTCGTCAATTTCGATTTTCCACAAAGCTACTTCTATGAGGAGGCTTATTTATCAATTTTGGTTTCCTCATAAAGGAAGCTTTACGTAAAATTGTGAGTTATGACAGAACGTTAATTTTTTTAAAAATTCTAACTCACGTAAAATTCGAACTACTTTACCGATCATCGCCAAATTTGGTACGTAGCAACGTTTAATATTCTGTAGAAAATTTCAGTTCATTTGGTGAGACTTTACGTGAGAGTTAGAGCAAAATGAATTTTTTTCGAAATAATTCAAAATCTCATAAAAACCGAGCCTCTTTATCCATTCATTCCAAATTCAATACCGATAATCCATTAACATAGATTTGTTTGTAAAAAAATGTTTAGCTCGAAAGCTACAAATTTGCGAAAGCTAGAGACGACACACAGACATTTTTCGAAAAATTCAAAATTGAATAAAAAATCATTTTATGTTTGAATTTTTTTGAAAATTGTCATAAACAAAGATGACCTTTTCTAAACCATTTTTCCGGCCGTTTCGGACCATTCTGAGTGTCCTCACCTGAAAATCTCGAAAAAAAAAAAAAATGTTCACGAAACCGAAGCTTCGTCAATAAGGAAACAAAAATTGCGAACCGGCATAATCCGAGAGGTGAAGCTTCAGAACCAGGTCAAAGTGTCGTGGAATGCCCCATTGCGTATCAATAATTTATTACATCTTCTCTCTTGCCATTGTCGTTGAATTCCCTTTATTTTCCTCTTTTTTGTTTTTTAAACAAATATCCTGTGTCATTTGGTTTCTTATTTAAATTTATCACTTCGCGCTGAAAACAAAATTGTTGCATCACACTCCGGTAATTGGGAATTCCGTTATTCAAGTATAAATCCTGCTTTCGCATCACGATATAGACGAAGAGAAAAAGAGAGAGAAAGAGAGAGAAAGAGAGAGTAGCATCCGCGGTTCCCGATAGATGTAAGACAAGAGAAAATTTTGTTCTCTCGCTGTTACTCCGTGTATTCGGGATTCGCCGCAAGGCAAGGAGGACCGAGCGAGCGCGGGAAGAAAAGAAAAGAGGAGTTTTGCTCGACGGGCGATGAAACTGGGCGTGCAAGGGATCGATTTTCGATTATGTCGACGAAAGCCTTATCCGTAATGGTGTAGCTCGCGAACTTATGGAAAGTGGAACTTAAAAATGTATTTCCTAGCTCCCGATTGCCATTTACCAAGCCCGCCGCCAGCTGAAACTCCGGGTCTAGTATATCCCTCCTCTGGCGTGCGCGGGTTCACTCGCTGCTTTTTTCTCTCTCGCTTCCGCGTGAAACGAGAATATCCCCGTCGAGTTACAGCGGGACTAAGTCTCCCGTCTCGTTTCGTCTCGTCTCGCGTCTAGCTTTGCCCCATCTCTTTGGCTCCGCGCGCTGCTTCCGCTGCTTTTGCCCTCGTCTCCACGGGATAGGATGAGTGACTCTCGAGACATCCACGGCTTGCGCCTTGGCTTGTATCTCTGCTAAACGAAAATTTATACTTTTTATATCAAAATGATATCATGAAATAGAACGCCGTTGCGCGTGGATACTTGATTATACAGGCAAAACAGTGAGAGGAGAAGAGAGAGAGAGAGGGAGCTAAAGAGGTATCCATAGGGTATTCCATACAAACCCACCCTTTTTACCCGATATTTGTTTATTGATTTAAGAATTTATTAATACTAGCTCATATAGGCTTGTCCTGTTGTTGTTACATTATTTTTTTATTTTTTTTTTTTTATTCTTTTTGGATAATGGAAGTCAAAAAAATATTGGTTGCTCCAATGAATTTCCATTTGTTTCTTTTTTGCTTCCTCATAGAGAAAGCTTTGTTTTCGTGCAGAAATTTTTTTTTTTGAGATTTTCATGTCAGGGCACTCAGAATGGGCCAAAACGATGACAAAAGGGGTTTAAAAAAAATGTGTGTGTGTGTGGCCGGCATGCAAAATTTTGTTTGTGATCATTTTCAAAAAAATTCAAGCATAAGATTACTTTTTACTGAATTTAGAATTTTTTTGACAAAAACGTCTGTATGTTCTCTACCTTTCGCAAATTTCTAGCAATAAAGCTAAATAATTTTTTACAAATAAAAAGCTATCCTGAGGGAAGATCGCTATTGAATTTGAAATGAGTCGACAAATACGTTCGGTTTTTATGAGATTTTGAATTTTTCGAAAAAAATTTTATTAAACGCTGCCACGTACCAAATCTGGTGATGATCGGTAGAGCAGTTCGAATTTTACATAAGTTTGAATTAAAAAAATAAAATAAACGTTTCGTTATAACTCAAAAATGTTACAGAAAGCTTTCTCCACGAAGAAGCCAAAATAGATAAATAAGCTTCCTCATAGACTTTGTGAAAATTCGAAATCAACGAGGAAGCAATGTGCAAAGTTCTACTTTGCAGACTTTTTCTCTACTTTTTCTATTTCATCATCAACCACTACGTCTCCGCTGTAAAGAAAATTGCATGAAATTGAATGTACCGATACCGAAAGCATTTATGCACAAACTGCTAGTATTGCGATTCTGTTACAAAGCTGTACAATGATTTTGCGGTTTATTAAAAACCTTACAAGTAGTTTAAGTGTTATAATGTTAATTAACTTCACTGTCAAAGTATATGAATTTTACATCACAATTGTACATTAAAATTAACAAGGATTAGGCGTACCCAAGCGCCCATAAGCTCCTGTAAAGCTAATGCATTATGTATCAGCTTTTGTAAAGCTGATCGGTCTAGAGTTTTTGTGTCAAACTGCGTCGCCGCGTGTACGGTTGAGCGGTCTACACGTTTTGTGTAGACTTGTGCAGATGTATAAGTTTTGGTCTTCACCCCAATTATATATATATATATATATATATAGTATGCGGGTGGAGCGTTTAATTACGACGTTACGTAAAAATCAATAACTCTCGAGCTGGTGCTACTGGTGGTGTTATAGTGACGGTGCGCCGTTCATGAAAGGGCTCGATTGTTACCCTGATGCACTATCAATCTCAGTCTTGACGACCGGCAACCACCCACTCTCGCCCACTCTTTCGCATTCTCGCCACTTTTCTCTCTCTCTCTTGCTCTCTCTCTCTCACTCTCTCTCTCTCTCTTTCTCTTTCTCTCTCGCTCTTTAATAAAGATTAATTATTCAAGCGCACACCCGCGAGCCAGAGGTACATATGCGATATTGAGATAGTCGATGTAGTCGACGGAGAAGGAGAAACTCAGAACCCTATAATATCCTCTCTCTTTTTCTCACCCTCAATTCGGAGGATCTGTTAATTGTCCCGGGCGATGACGAAGAAGGTTCGTTCGTCCCGGGTTTTACTCTTCGGCACTCCTAGCCTCTTGAGATAGCACGGATAATCCATTTCCAACTTTGTGGCAATTTCCAAAATTAGTGTGGACCATGAAACGAAGGAAGAACAAAAAAAATAGACCGAGTCACTCGGATCGCTGTTGGTTGTCTCGAATGGTTAATTGACACGAGTGCTATTTGTATTTACACAGAATCGAGATTTAATAAAGTGACTGTAATTGGATACATAGTTTGGTACTTTTGTTGATCGAAATATTGATCATTTCATTCTATTCGAACAGTAATTCTCCGATATTATAGGTATTGTATTGTTATTATCGTTGATCCTAATGAACCCAACTTTATGCATCATAATTTATGATTGCTACTTTTGGTGTCGGTTTTCCGTAAATAGTTAGCAGCATTTCGTTTTCGTGGCCCTTTTATGACCGATCAGTATCACAGCTACGTAATTTGTAATTAAATAAATTTTGACTGCGTTGATAAAATGTTTCCTCATGTATTTATTTTATTATCTCACAGAAATAAGGGCCTCTTGCAGTCTGAAGGTATTCACTGCTAAAAATCAACAGATGTTGTCAGTTTGGATTACAGCCTCAAAATTGTAGACGTGTTTTATTTTTAAAAAATAGGTGAATATGGTTCACGGATATTTATGATTTTTTTATTCGTGCCATCATTTTGTAATGACCGCTAATAATTTATCGATTTTCGTCTACTTATTCCGGACATAAATGGATTGAAATTTTTTGAGATGTGAAATTAATAATTTCAACACACTCAACTGTGTCAATGTAACTCTGTAAAAAAGCGTTACTAAATAATTCAACACCAAATGTAATTAACACGTTGGATTTTTAACGGTGTTGGACCGGTTATCCTGAAGTGGAACTCTCCATATATAACAAAGTTTTAATAACTGACATAGCACTTTGTAAATACAATTCTAACTTTGAAGCAATTTTTTTATTATCCCCATTAAAAGAAAATTAAGAAGTTTCGAAACATTATTGGAAATATTTAAATTAGTTTAACTTGTTTTTTTTTTTTTATTAGCTTTATTAAACTGTAGTGGCATGTTCACGATGAAAAATGTGTCGGCAATCTTCCAGTTTCACTTTATTAATTAATTCATCATCAAGTTCATGTGCTTTCAACTTTAAAGCATTTTATTTTTATTTCATTTTATTTTATTACTCGCGATTGCCATTAAAATGAAAAATAAATCTTTTTTTTTTTCGTATATCGAGAATATTGTATTTAGTTGAAATTTTTTTTTTAATAAACTACAGAAAATTGAAATAACTTGATCACGATGTAAAAAATATCGCCAGTCTATCTGTTTTTGTGCGCGATCGCGAGAGAAAAATCGGTGCCACTTTTCGTCGCTGTTGAGTAAGGTAAGTTATTTATATCCTAACGCCGACTCGGCAATATAATATCCGTTTTAATTAAATCTGAAGTCCGCTGAGTGGCGTGTGTTCGTCCTAGCCACCCCCTCCCCGCCCCCCCAACCCTTTCCTGACCGGTGGTCGGCGTCTTCGTCATCGTCGACGGCAAATAACCTAGTTCCATATATATCTTCTTTCTCTGATCGAAAACTGTGTCATAATAGGAAACGAACGAAATAACTTTACATCGGTTTTGATATGAGTTTTAATCTATTTTTTTATTTTTTTTTTTTGGTCCCTTCGTCCTTTGAATCCTGAACTATCGATTTTGATGCCGCGAATTGGAACTAAAAATAAAATTCAGCTTAACGACAGACTGCATTTTTTTAAAGCAAAATAAATATTGTATTTATTCCTGCGAATATAACGAAATTATTTTCAAAAACATTTTAGAGGCGACAGGATTTTTTTTTTATTAAAAAAAATATTTGTTTTTTTTTCAATAAATTCATGTTTCCTACGTTTTGTTTTATGTTAATACTGTTTATGATCAGTAGTATAATATCTTCTATTATTACACTGAAATATAATAATTATAATTATAATGCTGAAGGGAATTAACTGGAGTTAAATAACTGCATATTATCGATAATATTGGTACTGCCGGATTTTTAAGATTCGATTAGATACGAAAATTGTTTTTCAGATGCAGTTTACGAAAGTAGAAACAAAAGTTCAATCAAGCGTATTTTCGAATTTTTATCAAATAATTATTTGATAAAAATTAAAAAATCGGCAAAATATGTCAATGAAATATTGGAAAATTGGAAATAAATTCAGTGATGTTGAACATTTGTCCAATCACACCCCATCCGTCAAATTATGAAAGACAAAATCGTAAGATCCTAAAAAAAAAAAAGGTTGAAAGCACATTTCTTTCATATTTAACAAAAATGACATGTTTCCAGTGAAAGCTGTTACATTCCATTAAGGATATTGTGACATAAGATATTTTGGGAAAACGACTTTAATGCATTCCTAAGACTGGTCGAAGGTTGTGGAAAAGTCTTCAAAAGGTTCAAAAGGTCACCCCAAAAAAGATTTCGTCAAAAAATATATTAATGTATGAAGAATCTTCGTCTGGACATAAATGACACTACCTCTTGGTATTTTCAATTAAGTGGATTTCATATTTTTCTCAGCATTTTCAATCGTCCCGAAGTACTGAAATTCCAATTAACTGAAACATCTCATTGTGAATTTATGCGTAATGCATTTTACAAATGATTTCAAACACAGAGAGAGAAACCAAACGGTGTATATAAAAAAAGAAAAAAAAGTGAAAATCGATACTGCATACTGAATTTGCGATAATTGGTTCGACAATTGAGTTTTCATGTATCCGACAACTCTCGTTGTCGAAGATGACTTTTCGCGGAATAACGAACGGTGGGTAACGACAATTTTCTGCAACCCGTGCGTCTAGCGGCAATCCCTGAAACGAGAAACGAAATATCCGGAATGCTTTCTGCAAACTCGATCCTGTTACATAGCTTTGCTTACACCCACGCTCTACCTCTCTCTCTTCCTCTCTCTCTCTCTCTCTTTCTCTCTCTCTCTCTGTGTCTCTTTCTCTCTCGTTCGCTTTGTACTGGTTCCGAAGCCGCGTTACAGATCGACGGAAAGCTTCAGAACTCTATATATACATAGATATATATGCACTTCCTTCGCGTCTCGCTCGGTCGTTCGATCTCCGCGCGTTGCCGCTTGACGTCACGAATATTGAAACGATAAAGACAGCATGTAGCACAGACAGGATATCGAAATAGGAGTGAACGCGACCCAGATCAAGCTTCTAGAAGCGAGGTAACGCGGCCGCGCGCACCTTCAAGTAACGAAGTTTCTGAAAGTTTCGCGTGCACTGTAACTACTGGTACACGCGACTATACACGGCCGGTGAGCTGGAGTAGTAGTAGCAGCAGCAGCAGCAGCAGCAGCAGCAGCACGGCGTATGCCACCAACGCTCTAGCACCGATGGTTATGCACCGTCGCGTCGACGAGGGAACGATCGAGACTACCAAATGTCGCCGTGGACTTGCCTACGATAAAAGATAAGTACCCTACTTCCCTGCTCGGCCTCACCTTGCTTCCACGCCGCGAAGCAACTTTGCACTTCCTCGAGTTCTGCCAATAATTAAACGGATTTCAATGGACTTTTCGTTTCGGCTGTTATGTTTTTACGATTATTAGACACACCAGGCCTACATTGTAACAACATTTTTTATTCATTAATAGAGTACGCTATAAAAAACACGCTGAATAAGAATTTACTTCATGCCACGCGGTGCGAGAAGTGGGCACTTCTCGCACTAGTGCGATAAAGTATTGTATACGAAACTCGTGTGATTGCAACACTCGCCTTCGGCTGGTGCTATTTCACACTCGTCAAGAAAAAGTTTGATCGCACTCGTATCGTAATGTACACGTTATGCCACGCGGTGCGAGAAGTAGGCACTTCTCGCACTAGTGCGATAAATTATTGTATACGAAACTCGTGCGAGAAACTCTTTCTCAACTCGTGTGATTCCAACACTCGCCTTCGGCTGGTACTGCAAATTTTACGCTCGACAAGAAAAATTTTGATCGCACTCGTATCGTAATATACTATTATTTCACTCGGTGCGAGATTGGCTGCTTTTCCGCACGTCCCGCGTGCTTAAAATCCCCATTTTCGCACCTTGTGGAATGAAATTTCGTACGATACTCGTGCGAAACACTTTTTTAAACTCGTGTGGTTTGCTACAAAATCACAATCGTTGGAAAAAGTTTTTTTCGCACTCGTATCGTAATATACTAATAGCTATTGGAGAAGTTTTCACGGAAAGTGAAATAAATTTCGACTTTTATACGTTTGACATGGAGGAAGCCAAAATTCATCAACAGTCTTCCTCGTAGAGGTAGGTTTCTAAAAAAAAAAGTTTTGTCAAAGGTACAAAATAATGAAGAAGCAATTTGCAAGGTTCTACTTTGTCGGCTATTTTTTTCAATTTATTTTTGAGTTTGGCCTATTGACCTTAAGCCGGACTTACTTTACAGTTCGGTTATAATTTCTTGACAGTAAATAAATAAATAAATAAATTAATTAACTTAAAAAAAAACTGAATAGCTCGATCGCTTCCGACGATGATCTTCGTCTTTTCCAGGTTTTTAAAAATGTCCAGCCTTCATTCCCAGGGCTTTTTTTTTGTTCAAGGCTTTTTCCTCCGCCTACTAGTTATCATACGACAAATATTTTTAGTTATTAAATTTGTGCATTTGTGATATGTTTCTATCGCGGCACAAAAAGCAGTTAAACGGACATTTTAATCATTACGAGATTTATTGAACTTCTCGCCTGTTATACTCTTCGTTAATTAGTGATTTTAACCTGTTAGTCGCACTTCCAACCTCACAATCGCATATAGATTTACTTATACATAGACCAATCAGCGACTGTTAGACGATACAAATTACGAACTAGCTTCCCATAATAAATAATTATCAATGACATTTCCATAATTATACAATCCTGTAATTGTTAAATTTAATTATTGAAGCGTTAAGCGTATATCGACGTTAAACCGAACGATGAAATAAATTCTCATTCGCCGGAGATGAGTTAATGAAATAATCGCCATATCCGCTAATTGGAGATTATTTTATATCTCGCATTCATGATCAAACTTTCGATTCTCACAGAAAGCTATTTCAAGACTTTGTCCACTTACAAAAACTTTTTATCATTTTTTTACTTTTACCCAGTAGTAATTTTTGTGAAGCTTGAAAATTGTATATTTTTTATATTATAAAAGGGAAAGCCATTTTTATTATTGTTTTAAATTTAAAAAAAAATCTTCTGATCAAATTCGAATCCCATGCAATAATTTCGACAAAAACATTTGTTTCATTTGATCTTAGACATTTTTTAGGATTTTTTTTAGTGCCTGCAATAAAAAAATATCACAAGCCTAAAGTTCCAAATTACAAAACAATTATAATTCGAATAATTTTCGATATACCTGCGCTGTACAAAAGGTACACGAGACTGTTATAAAAGATTTTCGTTCAATAGAAGATATTTAGTTTCTAGAAAAAATATACCATGCCAATTTTCCATTCCCCGCAATTCAGCTTCTCGTGTTTAATGACATAACGAGCATACCCACTAATTGCACATTATTTTCTATCCCACATTCACGAAACCTCGAAATTGACATGTGAAAGCTATACACAGTTCAAGACTCATGTCAAAGGAATATTATTGAGTCTGAACAGCCAACAGTAACCGACAAAAGGTATATGCGTTTGCCTTTTTTGGCAGAATAGGATATGGTCCACAATAATTTAATGTTTAAGAGCGTGAAGTTGGCGTGTGACGCTGGAAATTCGACAAATGCAAAACGGAAACGTCAGGCTTCGTCTTCTTCTTGCATTTATCCTGTTGAACTGTCCTATTCTCGGGGATCTTTCGCGAAGAGATAAAGCGAACATTGGGTGGAAAATTCCGTGGCAAAGTCAACATATTTCTCGACATGAGACACCGGCGTAGCTTCTACTCTGCTTCCTCTTGCTGCATCTACGCGCTCCTGTATTTCTTACTGTCTCTCCTGCTGCTAACTAATGCGAGTTATTTCGTGTCAGGCAACGACGAGGACGGCACTGGGACTGCCGGTTACTGCCGACTCTGCGAGCGTCACACCATGTGTCTCTTTCCGGTATGTTCCTTGTATAACCCAACACACATACACACACTCACACACACACACACACACACAAATAGGTGCGAAACCCTTTAAACTATATATTATAAACGTCGTCGTGCGGTGCAGAGCAGAGGTGTAGAGGGTGGTTGATGCACCACGACCCAGCGCATTGGTAGCAGCTAGCAGCTAGCGCAACAGCGTCATACCACCAGGCCACTCTCATCCCTTTTCGCGCTGACTCGTCACGCTGACTCGTCTGCTCATCCGTGCGTTAAGAAAAACACATTTTCCATCTCGACGACGATCAGTCTTGACGAGAAATATTAATGTCCCGGGTATTTTTGTGACAGCCGAAAAAAAAAAATGTATATATATATATATATTGTCGAGCTTTTATTTCACGGACAGATTAAGGATCTCTTTTTTTTTCTGTCCACACGCCGTCTCCACGCATAAATGAGACATAGGTAGAAATGGTGAATTGTCGATTTAGAGCGTATAGGGATTGATTTAAATTTGGAATGATAGTTTAAATATATTCGAGGCTGTCGACTTTTTTTTTTATGGTTTGACATTCTTGGATATTTTTGCACACGTTCTTCAGCCAATTTCTCAAATTTCAGAGTGATTCTTGAAAAAAAAAAACTGTAAATTTAATTTTTACGATGTCAGTTTATGATAATAACGTACTTTCTGATAAGAACGTAATTCATGATTGGGGACTAAGATTAGTGGAGCCTTTCATACAAAGATATTGGTCTAACATCTTTATTAATTAAGTGACAGTTACTGTTTATTTTTAATACACATTCTTCTCTCATTCGCTGTTAAAAAATTTACGAAAATTCCAGTACCATTTTTGCATATTTCATTCATAAACTGACATTTTCAATACAATAAACACGTATGTAAAATTACAATACTGTAAAATACAAAATTTACAAATTTAATTACAAAATGGGCTATATACAATTCGCAAGTTTTCGTAATTTTCGTATACTGTATTATAACTTTATATTCCACTTCAACATTACATTTAATGTACAATTTTATGAATAAAAAATCATAGCTAATTTTTGTTACATCGAGTCTTCACAAAACTACGTAATATTCGTGTAATTAATATTTTAGCGCTAAAGGACTTTGGTCAATCTCTCACGCACAAAATGACACAAAAACTCAGACACAAACCTACACACATCCCCAAAAGAAAGTGTGTCTAACGTGACATATCAATAAAAACACTACTACAACTTATTACTTTATTACATCTTACCTTTCGTACATTCCAAGTCGTTCCGTAATTATTATTATTATTATCACTATTATATTAATGAAATCATAATAACAATAATAATAATAATATTCCCTCTCTAATATTTCATAAAAAAAGTTATATTACTTTATTAAAAAAAAAATATATATTTCTAGATACCGGTCGTAAAAACTCACAATCTTATTTCTATTTTTGAACGAACGTTCACTGGTCGTTAAAAAAAAAAAAAAATATATATATATATATATATATTGAACGTCCTGACGCTTTATAGAGGCAGTGTGTATACACGGTTCATTCTCGTGTCTCCCTCTTTCCATCGGCAATCCCTTGATGCAACCCCCTTGAGTTATTTTCTCCACTTCACTGAGCCTCTTCTTGGGCGGTCACGGTCTGTGCTCTCGCGTCAAAGAGCCAGGGTAGCTCCTTTACTATACATGTACCAAGCAGTAGACGAAGGACTTTTCACACATATACACATATATATAAATATATATATATAATCACATGTAAGGCAGTCCTCCCTAGGATAGATAGCAGTGCACATAGGATGTATAGTGTATGGCATTGGGTTGGAGTACGTGAACGGGAGTATATATACTCGGTCGATGTTCATTTCGCGTGTTATACAGTTCGACGACGTGGGGCCAAAGTGCAACGACGTAGAAAACGGTGATCTCGATCCCGAAGAGATACTATCCATCGTCCACCAGCACAATCTCCAACGAAACAACATTGCTCGCGGTGTTGAGATTCGTGGAAATCCTGGACCCCAGCCACCAGCCAGGAACATGATGGAGCTGGTACGTATATATACATAAGGCATTCTCTGTCAATTCAGCCGATTTTCTTCTTGTCCATCTCGGACATTTCAAATCATTTGCCTGATGAGAGACTGCCGGTCGTAGCTTCTATGCATTTTTTTTTTTTAGATTTTTCATTCCGATTGGTTAGGAGTTCCATTTTTGAAAAATTATTGATATTCTTCGTGTGAAAAATGGCGAGAGAAACAAAAAGATTATATTTTAGATGAGTTTTTTAAAAAATGTATTTTATTTCGAGCTGAAGAGAATGTATTTATGAGCAGAATAATGAAAAAGATTTTCTTTTTTCTTCAAATTTTTGACGTTCAATTATTTTGTTCGAAATCATGTTATTGGACAAAAAAATGTTAAACAGGTATATTGCATTTTTTCACTGCTTTGATATACGATTTGTACGTCAACAATTTTTTTCTTGAATGTATTCTTTACATTCTGTAAAATATGAAAGGTTTGGAATTTCATGAAAAAAAAGTATTGTTCTGCTTAAAAAACCAGTTTTACTTGAAAGAAAAATGGAAATATTACTGCAACACAAAGTTTTGGCTTGTATATTAATCATTTCGTGTTTTTACATTCTTTCCCTTCTACGTTTTTCATGCAAACAAATTAATGAACCCATTTTTCTGCGGGATAAGAAAATCTAAAAGTAACACTTTTTGTTACTATGAAATAATAATAAAATGTAACTAATTACGAGAAAAATCATAGAGGGCTAAAAAAAGTAGTTGATTTGACAGAGAATGCCCGATACACATCCTATACCGCTACCGCTATTGTCGTGTACCGGTTGCACTGGGATCTTTGCATATACATATAGTTGAGTTCTCGCGGGGCTCGGGTTAGTGGTGGCAGATGGAAAATTCGTACGTCTCGGAGAGCTACTTCCTCGCTCTCGTCCAACGTGTTCGCAGACGGGCGAGAATCCTTCAACGTCCTCGTTCTCCAACCGCCACCACCGAGCCCTCCGCTTTTCATCGTCCCCTCGTGGCATTTCCTCTTTTGCACGATGAAAAATCGCGAAATTTCGTCATGATAATATGTACGTCTCTCGGTATTTCCGTTTGGCGGAATACTCCCTGGCTGTATGGTACTGAGACAGACGTGGGACGAGGAACTCGCCCGACTAGCAAGAAGATGGGCCCTCCAGTGCCAGCTCTATGAGAAAGACGAATGTCGAGACGTAGGCAAGTTTATTACAATTTTCTTTTTTACATTTTTAATTTATTTTTCATTTATAAGCAGATGTTAAGAATATTTATTTTAAATTAATCATTAATGACGTGTTATTAGATAGAAATACATTTTTTTTCAGATTTTTTGCAATAATTACAAATAATTTTGAGTAATTAATGTTTATAATAAATAATAATATTGATTGCAAAAAAATGTTGACATTTCATTTTTCTGATAAATATCTGTGTCAATTTTGCTTTATACAATGATTAAAGAGGCAAATTTTAAAGCATTTACGGATTTCCAGAAGGTAATATCTTTGAATGTGGATAAAACTCATCAGACTGAGAAAAGGGCTTACCACAAGTATTTGCTTAATCAAACACCGGGCTCCTCCACTCAATTACTTTTCTCCGTGAAGTCATTTTATAATTCACATATTTATTCCAGACAAATTAGATTATTTTCATGTAATTGAATTATTTTATTCGTATTATGGGATCACCTAAAAATCATGAAATTTAAAAATTACTTAAATTAATAAAAAAACAGGGAATTACAGATTTTCATATATTTTCCAATGTTCGTAGCATTGTATATTTTGATATATTTGTTATTTTTTGTTATTAGATCTGATTATTGGAACTTTTAAACGGACAGTATAAAATGGATACTTCGAAAATGTTACTTTGAAAAATATTTGCAATACAATATTATTTAAATTTATTGAGCTGCAATCATTCGAGCAAAGATTTATTAAAGCAAAAAAAAGAGCACCTTTTCAACAAAACAATTCTAAAATATTTCAGAAATGAATTAAACTTTTCGTTATCAAACAATATTTCACAAAATTTGAAATGTGACTTGTAGATATCACAAAACTTTCGTATTTCTCGACAACTATTCAGCAGAAATATTTTTATTGCACTTCAGCAAAATATTTCTGCAATGTCCTGTTCAATGTAAAAAATAATAAACACCTTCTTAATAATTGTGGTGTAAACCCGCGAAAAAAAAAACACACACACACACACAATTCACACCATAAAATTTGCATCAATGCAAGAATGCTCACTGTACTGGAATGACCACAATTATTCCAGTGCTGTTTCGTATTATTCTGGTTTATTTATCCTGAATTAATTGTAATTCTCTTTCTTCGTGCAAATGGGACGCAAAAAATGTTGCATTCCGGAGTTTTATCTCACAGGTCACCTGTAGCTTGGCCCAGTAGGTAGCTTTGCTCAGTAAAAAGACCCCTAATTATCTTAAATCATTCTGTACATTTTTTTTTTGTTTTTTTTTTTTCTTGAATTTCAATCACGTAGCTATTCACTACTCTCGTAAATCTCTACTTTCATGTCGCGTTAATGAAATTCCTGTTTACCATACTTCATTAGCCGGGGCAAAATCCCACTTTATTCCCGGAAACACCCTATTATCCTGTCATTGTTCGCCTCCGAAGCCCTTTTTCGATATTTCAATGAAGCCAATACAAGCTGCGCTCGTATTATCGTTGAAGAAGATATATATATATATATATATATCTTAGAGAGATAGAGAGAGAGAGTGTAATTTGTAAAAATGCGATGATAAAAATGTTAACGCAGCTGCGACGATATAAATATTTTAAAAAATCCAATGAAAGGGTGAGTTGATGAAGAAGCAGCAAGGAAGAAGGAACGAGGCTTAACCTCGACGCAAAGCCCATTAACGTTATGCCATGAGCCCAACGAGGAAGCGAGAAGAGCCACGACAGTAAATCCCGGATTATTATAAAATATTCGAATCCATTAAATACGAATTGAATGAAAACTTAATTCATTTTAGCGCAACGGCAAAATTGTGTGCGATTGCGCGAATAAATTCGTTTTCAATGAAATTTCCATTGGCTCACGCGCATTCGTGAGGACCGAGAGCTATCTCGTGTTCTCGATCGACGCGTTTGTCCCCCGACTGCGCCATCCGCGGTTTGATCTATATAAGGGGCATTCCATGCGATTCCGAGTTAAATCCAACCCTGACCAATGTCGTTCATCATTTGTTTTTTTTTAATCATTTGTGTAAGTGGAGTCAATTTCAGTTTCTTTTTTTTTTTTTTGCGGTGTTTAATTTAATACGCTGTAATATTTTAAATGCCTATATCTTGTAGGATATAAATCATGCGTCCAAAATGAATACGTGAAACTTACTTTCTAAAATGTTTTTTCTTTTGTATTTTTTAACAAAGAAAGTCTTTAAGTCTTACGAGATGTTTGTTTTTAATTTTACATTAAAGATCAAAATTTGATCGCACTTATGGCAAGTCGAAGAACTTAAATTTATTTACTTTCACGATACGTCTTATATCCTGGATAGTATAAACGTACAAAATTTTTTTGGTTCCCAAATTTTAAATAAATCATATGTCAGGGAAACGTGACATTAGAAATCTAATTAACTCTCGTTACAATACAATTCAATACTCCACAATGACTCGTCTACACATCTTAAACTTTTCTACTTCCTCGATTATACACATTCCCTTTAGTCCACCATTTACATTGTACATATCTACTATTGGCCATCTTCGATTACTCCACATTCCGATACTCCACGTACTGCTTCACCATTCAGATTGCACACATTCCCATATTTTCATATTCCCTGGAGTATGTGAAAGATCGGAATGTTATCAATTACGACGTATGCACAATCGAAATAGTGGTGTACAGATTATGTGGAGTAACAAAATGTGTCCAGTAGCAAGAGTGTGCAATTCAAATGGTGGAGTAAAGAGTATGTGGAGTAATAAAATGTGTCGAATAGCAAGAGTGTGCAATTCAATTGGTGAAGTAAAGAGTATGTGGAGTAACAAAATGTGTCCAGTAGCAAGAGTGTGCAAGTCAAATGGTGGAGTAAAGAGTATGTGGAGTAACAAAATGTGTCCAGTAGCAAAAGTGTGCAATGAAAATGGTGAAGTAAACAGTATGTGGAGTAACAAAATGTGTCCAATAACAAAAATGTGCAATCCAAATGGTGAATTAAAGAGTATGTGGAGTAAAAGAATGTAGTGAACAGAAATGTGTACAATTTCAAATGTATCGTAAATAAGAATGTGTAAGACCGAAGTTCTGGAGAATTGAACACAAAATAAAAGCACTGTGGAGTATCAGTATGTGGCCAATAGTCCAATAGTACATGGTCGTGATAATGAACAACTTGGATGGTCCAACCAATATCAAGTCTTTCTTTCCATGTCAAGTAAACAGTATACAACGAATCGGAATGTGGAGTAACTGAAACTGAAAATGTGTACAATCTGGAATACATTGTAAAAGACAAACAGAGAACGGCAATGCGAAAAATCGTGTTGTGCATAAAAATGATTGTGGATTATCGAGACGTGTAGTAACGAATCTCCTCAATTGATTTGTGTCGTTCAACGTGTATGTACAATCAAAATGAGTGTAAAAACGAATGTGCACAACTTGAGAATGTGAAAAATCGTGTTGCGTTGTAAAGTATCGAAAAAGAAACGAGCGACATTGACGATAAGTCAGGTTAGATGGATAATGGAATTGGGATGAAATGCCCCGTATACATACCAACTTGCTCCTGCACCAATACGCGCTTGTACAACATCTACATACCTTTACTATCATCCGCCTACTGGGATGCATAGCCATGCTATAGCTGTCGTGCTTCGAAGCTTCTCGGAGGGCTCGATATCGAGTGGGGTATATCGAATATCGATCGAATCGTCTTCTAACCGTTTAAGCGGTGTATTAGCATGGCTATTATCCGGCTATTCGCGAGACTCGCCTCCTCACTCGCACAATAACCCTGCACCACCGCGCTTCTTGACTCTATATCGCTCTCGACTGCCACCCACGCTCAACCCTCCCACTCTTTCTTTCTCTCACTCTCTCTTTCTTTCTCTCGCCCTCTCTCTCTCTCTCTCTCTCTCTCTCGCTTTCTCGCTTTCTCTCTTTATGGCACTTTCGCGAGTACGCTTGATCTGCACCATTCAGAAATTTCCTATGAAAAGAGGAAGAAATGATCCGTTTTCCACGACCGCCTACAGCCTATACTGTTACCCTTATCCCTCTCTTTCTTAACGGCGAAAACGACTCGAGGGCGATCCTCCTACCGTTGATCTCTCTCGATACGTTACTCATCTCGTATCTCGTATATTCTCTCTTTTTTTTTCAAAACCCAGTTTTTCTTGGATGAGTCTCCATATTAATTGGCTGGATATTTGATAGTGTAGGTCGTTTAAAAATTACAGCCTATTATTAAACCAATGGAAGAATACCTTCATAATCTTGCCAGTATAATTGCCCCCATGGAAATAAAGAATAAGCACACATATACCGAAGAGAAACCCTAAAATATAAATGGCGAACTCTGGCGACCAACTTTAAAAGGTGCCTCATTGAAAAATAAAGTTTATTTAATTCAGGCAACCCTTAAAGTTGGTTGCCAGTGTCCTCTATTTGTAGAAAGTTAAGTTACGCTACTTATAATTATACTTGGGGCTCAGAAAAGAAATTTTATTTTTTATTCATTTTTGACTTCTTTCTCTTTGCTTGTATTTTGAAAAATTTGTGAGACACATTAATGATTTTCCGCCAAGAAAGTAACTTTTTTAGAAACACGAAATTTTCGTGAGGTATCCAATTTTCCATTTTAATTCTCATGGAAACATTCTTAAAAGTTCAAAGCACGATCTACGATTCTTTCGTTCGAATAAAACGGATATTTTTTAAAAAGCGACCATTTAAAATTTAAAATTATATAAAAATTAAATTTAAAATTCCTAAAAATATATAGATTGTTACATTTAAAAAAAAAAATAAAAAACTGAACAGAATGTACGTTTTTTTGGAAAATATCATTAACCAGTTAAATAGATCAAATAAAAAAAAATCTGAATTCTGTAGTGCAACATTTTTTAGTTACCTAATAAATATTATTAAAAGTCCATCAATCGCAGAAGTGGAATTTAGAATTTTGGTATCAGTGTCAGAAAGAATTTGTTGTTAATATCTCTTTGCCCGGTGCGACTATAACTTATATTGTTGCTCTCATTCCTCTCTTTCTTAATCGTGAAAACGTTGCTTGGGTGATACACCGACGTTGATCCCTCTTGCTTGATACGACGCCCGTCTCGTATATCTCATATGTACTCTTTTTCTCTCCTTTTATCCTTCCAACAGAGCGCTTCGCTGTCTGGCAAAACGTGAATGCTCTATACTTGGGCAGCGGCATGGAAATGGCCACTATCGGTGTGATCGAAGAAGACCAGCAGGGCAGTTCCGTGGAGAACGGGAATACCACCAATCCGACAGCATTTATGCGCATTCGATTTCACGTACAATCGTGGTTGGACGAGGTCGAACATTTCGATACGGCGAGTGTCGGGTAAGGCATGCGATCGGACCTCGGTCACCGGGGCTTGATGGATCAATTTTATTTTAGTACTGAAACACAATTGAAGTAATTTTTACAATATTTCTATTCAATTGGGAGTACTTTTAATTGGCTGACAAACGTTGACTGCATTGAAAACTAATTTGTTTGATTATATTCAGAAAGCAAAATACGTAACTTAATTATCGAGAGTCGCGGTAACGACTCGACGCCAATTAAAGAACATTTTTAAGCTGTCACTAGAAAAAATCAGTCCTACTTTTTTGTAATTGGTTTTTGTAAAGTTTTATGCATTTAATGAGAGTGACAAGTGATTTTTGTGACAATATATGTAAATCAAAGAAAATTTATTTTAATTATAATAATAATTGATTATATTAATAATGATTTTAATGAAAATTTCAATTAACAACTAATTAACGTACATTTCTGAGATAATACGTTTTTTAAATTTTTTTTCGCAAAAATATATATATGTTTTTTTTTTTTAGTAATTCTTTAACGTTTTTATTGCGAGAAGAATGACATTTCTCTGAATCAAATTTACAAAATTTACAACGCTTCGAAAGTAAAATTTACTTTATTTCATACTTGTAGGTCCTTAAAAGATTCATTTGAAAAATCTCAGTATTAATTTACGAAAAACTGAATGACCAAATTAATTCTGACACAAACACAAAAATTCTTCATCTTAATTCTCAATTGTCAGTCTTACTCATATTTATTATTAGCCTGAAAAAAAAAACTACCAGAAAAAATCTAAATTTATTATCCGACAAGACCATTACATATTTAAAAAATTGCAAGCATCCCAATACATTTATCCCCAAGTCATAGACACAGACAAATTTTGATATACAATTACTGATAAAATTACAAATAATCGCATAAAAGTTGTAAAACCAATTTTAAACCGTACCACATTTTCTGTACAAAGAATAATTTTCATCAAAAGTTAATTGCTCGAATAATACACAAATTAATATATATAAATATATATATTCCATCACAAATCATATTACGCTTTAGTTAAAACATTTCTTTTTTTTTTTTGTCCTTGATCCAACTTTGTTCCGATCCATCTAGCCCCGATCTTCAATACACCTAAGGCACTACTCCGGTTTATTGAATAGCTACCACACGGCAATTCGTTGGACGGCTATGCACCATAAATGTCGTAGCACCTCTTGGTCGT